>CM073731.1:1570000-2967500 GCA_037113605.1 Calophaca sinica
TTATAATTAATTTGGCAAAACTTGTGCATAAAACTCATTCTACTTGAGGATAAACATGATATGTGGTTTGTAAGATCATTGCCTAGAAGTAAGAACAACATTTTTATGTTGATCAACCGAAATCTTTCTTTGAGTTCTACCACAAATGTTAGAAAAGATTGAGAAAGAGTTGTTAACAAATATTTCTTGAAGTTATGGAAAGGTTATAAGAAATCAATAAGTATTACATATGTTGCGAAATGAAGCAAATAAATTTTAGGATTTTTTTGATAAACCGCATTTCAAAATGTATCGTAGATGTGACTATCATTGTCACAAATAAGAATTTACAAATCGCTACAGGAAGTTATTCGTAATATTGCAATATATTGCATCACACTTTCATAACATTATTCCACTACCAATTTTTAATATTCATTTTGAGAATTGTTTTACTTGTTCAATATCTGAACTTGAAAAACCATATAGAAGCCACATGTCAATATAAACTTTATTTTTTCTCTTTTTATATGACATGATAAAAAAAATTAGACGAAATATGATGTTCACAACGGAGGAAAATTTGTACAAATTAAATAATTTAAAATAAATAAATTTAAAATGAAAACATGGAGGAAATTATAAACTAAATATAATATTTTAAATATTTAAATAATTAAAACAACTAAAAATCAAACCATAAATTAAATACGTGGATATAATTATTTGAAAGTTAAATAATTATATAAAAATAAATAAACAACTAATAATTACAATGTGGTAAAAATTAAAAACTATGTAAACAATCTTTTGGAATATTTCACCTCAAGCATCTTTTATAAAATGTATTTTTTTACAGAAATTAATTAATATAATTTAAAACTTGTAAAATAATAAAGGAATTGTCAGAACAATTAAAAAAATAATGTAAAATCTGACTTTCATTCTATTTTTATTTTGAAAATATCTAATAATTTATTGGACATATTGAATGTTTATTTTTTGTATTTTTAGTTTCACAATTTTATACAATTTGTTCTAACTCTTGGACTAACAAATTAAATGTATTAATAAACCACTAACCAATTTACTCCTCATATGAATATTAAAAAAAAGCATATTTATTTTATTTTAAAACTATTATTTAAATTTTAAGATTACCAATTAATCCATAAATGGACAAAGAAAATTTTCAATGTTATCCATAGACAACATTCTTTTATATATATATATATATATAGATGATTACTCCATTTCAAACTAGATTTTTTTTTTGACTGGATTTCAAACTAGATTTTTAAAACACAATTTTTGACCACAAAATAAAAAAAATTTAATTTTTGAAAGACACGTTTATGAAGCTTTTTTGTGGACGCAACGCAACTACTATAAAATGGTATCGGTAACATCGGTGCCAGGCAGGCGGGGAAACGCAAAGGAAGGCTAGTTTTGTCATTCCTCATTCATCCCTGCCACAGCTACCGGAAATCCCAACGTAAGCAAGAAGAGCAGCCTCCACCCACAGGTACGTACTAAAACAAACTATTTCCATTGTGAAACTGGAATCTCGTTTTTCTGTTGGGTTTGTTTGCCATATTAATATATGATATGATATGTAGTATTTGTTGAATGAATGAATAAATTTCCTCTGATCTGTGTATCGTTTTCTGTTCCTGTCTCGGCTGTCATACTCATGGTTCCGTGGTGAAACTCTTTTCTTTTCCTCTGGCCTTTAATTTCATGGCTTCATTTATTTATATCTACGCTAGCTTTTGTTTAAATAAATAAAAAGCCTCCACTTCTGTTTCACACATAGATAGACCAACTTTACGCTTAAACTAAACAATCTTCTTCTCACATTTCTAATCACTGTTTCCTCGTTTCTTCGGGTTTGTGTCTGCCCACCATCAATTTATTCGTCGCATTCCCTTCTCAAGTTTCTTTTCCTTCTTCTTAATTTTAATTTACTGCAGGAGAACAGTTTTGAAAGTCTTTTCTGAAATTGAGTCTGAAACCATTAATTCTTGCATCTATGTAGTAGTAGTACTATAAAGTTGGTAACTTTCTCCCTTGGTTTGCACTGGATCGCATGAATGCCTAATAATTCTGTTCTGCTTTGCCTTGAATTACCAAAGATAAAACCGGTTTTTTATATATTAGAATTTAATGTTAATTTAGCTCATGCTTCCTTGGCAGTAAAGAGTAGAGTGGCAACACCTGGCTGTTCCTATTCGTCAGCCATAACAAATTCATCCCTTAATCCAGCACAAATGACTGCAGAAGATCAGATTGAACTACTAACGTCAACCGATGATGATTATGGTGGTGTTATTGTGGAAATGGATGATGAGCCTATGGATTCTACAGCCTTTCTATCCATTCTCAGAGCTTCAATTTCACACTGGAAACAGCTGGTAGTCTCTTATATTGATTGTTTCTTTTGAATTTATTCATTTAATGGACGCATGCTGTTACAACTGTAAACTGGCCACAAGGCTTTTTTACCATTTCAAATAATGCATGATTAGATAGGGTATTATATGTGGTCCAAATTATGGCTGCAGAAGACAACAAAACAAGCGCACAAATTGGGTTCTTGGGGACTTTAGTGTATGTTAACGGTCATCTTATCTTTCGCTGCTCTTCTTGTGTCTTATTAGTCAATTATGTCCTCCTAAATCAAATTAATGGATGCTTACTGGCGAAACTTAAGATCTGACACATGGCAATATGGCATATCCATATAAAGTTCATGTAATTAGTTAGGCATCATTTTTGCTTCATGTTACGGCTGTCAAAGGGAAACAAGATCAGCAAATAGATCTGATTCTTATTCTTCATGCGGTCTTAGTGGCCATTTTATGGTTTCTATCTTTCCCTTTTCATGGTAATATAGTAGCACCGTTTCTTCTTGATTGCTGTATACACACATAAATTTTAGTTTTAATTACTCGGGTTTCTTCTTCGTAATTATTGATTGCACATAACTTTTTTTATGCATTCTCATTTGGTTTAGGTGATGTTTAAATTAACCTCACTCGTAAATATGATTATTTTTGCTCACCTTCAATCTAGCACTTATCTACGGGAATAGTAATAGTTTCAAATTTACATTAAGATTTCTGATTTAACTTATATACAAGAAAACCAGTTTCCTAAAACCAGTTGTGTTTGAGATGGATTTGAATTATTCAGAAGATTAAATATATTTTTTAAAAGCTAACAAGCTTGTCATGTATGTGCAACAAAACTTCAGTCTCAATAGGGATAGTTTACAGTATAAAAGATATCGATGGTTTACTGTATAAAAGATATTGATGGTTTATTCTTCTTGAGTGTTTATACCCTAACTACTTGTGCTGGGAATCTGGAATTTGTCACTATCTTTGTTTATTTGAGTTATTGAATCAACGTTGCCTTGTAGGGCAAGAAGGGTGTTTGGATAAAGTTACCTATTCATCTAGCCAACCTTGTGGAAGCTTTAGTTAAGGTGAATTAATTACTTACTCTATTGATAGTGACTCTTGAGAAGTTTTGTTGACAGTTGTTGAAAAAATGTATTTAACCCATGTCCTTATGCACTAGCTTTCCATATTAATCATTATTTCTGTGTCAAACTTCTATGCAGGAAGGTTTTTGGTATCACCATGCAGAACCAAAGTATTTGATGCTTGTACATTGGATTGCAGATAGCACGAATACTATTCCAGCAAATGCCACACACCGAGTGGGTGTTGGAGCACTTGTGGTGAATGACAAACGAGAGGTATTTGCCTATTATTAATCACAATGATGAGCAACTACATGATCAGGCTTCTGGGAAAATTGGAAGCACGATCACTACCATATGATTAGAGGGATGTCACCAATATTATTATATATACCATTCATTTAGCATGACAAATGATAATTTCTTAAACTGGAGTGGAATAGATGTTGCATGTTTGACACTTAATTCCAGAGAACACTATATTTCAATCATTCAAAAAAGTGAGAGGGAAGAAATGTTTTGCATCTCATTTATTCATAGAAATAACATTGATGAACGGACTCTATCTTTGTTGGTTATTCTAAATCCTATGTTAATACTCTAACATATGGGTTCAAAATCAAATCAAACTTTCATCCCTGAATGCTCCCACCCACTTGTTTGTGTGTGGCTGTAGATCCATCCGTGTTCCTTTGTGATTCATGATCAGTATCTTGATTTTCAGTGGAAAATGATTAATGTGTTTCTCACTAAATATTCTTCAGAATTCAGAACCGGCAGCAGTGTTGATGTCTCATTTCCTAGTTATTGAATGATCGTAGGTCCTAGTGGTTCAAGAAAAAACTGGACATTTTCAGGGAACTGGAGCCTGGAAACTCCCTACTGGAGTTGCTGATCAGGTAAATGTTTTGTATATCTTTCGTAATGTAGTTTAAGAAGCTACTCTGTTTATACTAATAATCTACTCATTCAATTGCAGGGAGAAGATATTTGTGCAGCAGCAGTAAGAGAGGTCAAAGAAGAAACAGGAGTAAGTAATCTCTTTGTGGTTCCTATTGAATGTGGACTAGATATGAATTTGGCTATTTGATCAACCATAAAAGAAGTTCACCTCTGTGATATTAAGCCTAATAATTCCAAGTTCTTTCAATTTTCAGGTTGACTCAGAATTTGTGGAAGTATTAGCATTCAGGTAGCATGTTTACATATATAAATATTTCAGTTGTGTGTTGGAAAAGGAAGTTCCAATGGTCGAATATGGAAACTTTTAAATTGGAGTACAAGGTTCAAAACTCATCTATATTTGGGGAAAGGGAGTAGGAAAATAGGAGGATGGCCAATCAACATCATATTGTCCAAAACCTTGCAGGACAAATGGGAATCCTTAACCGCCAATACACCAATTGCAGGCTCCATTATTGGTTTTGCGTGGTCATGTGGAAGCAGGGACGGATTCAGGAAATTTGACAAGTGGGGACAAAATTATATATTATAGATATTTATATAAAAAATACATCAATACATAAGTGATAAAATAATGACATCATTATCCAAAAAATTAGAGATTACAAAAACAATAGCATTATATACCCAAAAAAATTAAAGACACCTCAAAGAATTGGATATTACAGAACCTATAGCATGATGCAAATGAAACTTGCTCAAGCATAGACGGTGTTGTAAATCGAACAAAAAAAGATTAAAAATGAAATGAAGAAGATAGGAAAGGAAATGTACTTGTAACAAAATCTGAAGTTGAGTATGGAGAGTGAATGTCGAATAAGGGGAGAAAAAACATAAATTGAGAGACAAACAGAGAAGAGAGTAAAAATGGTTGAGTTAGAGTTCTAGTAAACTATTTGGGTTGATGGATTTTGACAATAACACAGAGTAGAGACTAGAGAGTATTTTGAAAAACAGATATAGAGAGACAGAGATAAAAGAGAGTAAAAAAATATTTCTACATTTTTTTACAAAGAGAGTAGACGTGGGACAACACTTAAAAGAGAGTAACTCAATTTCTATTTTTTTGCTCTTTAGTGGGGTTAATACTTAATATTTAGTAGGGTCAAAAATAAAATTGTTCAATAATTAGTAACAAAATAAATAAGTTAGTGGGGTCAAATGCCCTCAATTTCTTATACTTAGATCCGTCCCAGTGTGGAAGTATTAAACTTGCTAATGTTGCTTTATGCTCCAATAGCAGTATCGTGGTTTATGTTATGAGCGATAGTGTGTTGGAAAAATTTAGGAACTTCTTTTTCTTTTTATTTATTTAATTGTTCTTGTGAGTTTACAATTTTGATAACCAGGCATTCCTTTCTTTTTTTCATCTGAATAACAGACAAAGTCACATGTCATTCTTTGAGAAGTCAGATCTATTCTTTGTGTGCTTGTTGCGCCCTCTTTCTTTCGACATCCAAATACAAGAGTTAGAGATAGAGGCTGCAAAGGTACGTACAATTTAATTGAAGCTAGGCAGTGATTATGGTCTGTTCTCCATTTGTCTTTTAAAATGTTCAGCTTTATGGATCATTAAAATACCACAATTTCGGTATGTTCTCCGTTTGTCTTTTAAAATGTTCAGTTTTATGGATCATTAAAATACCACAATTTCTCATATTCCTTTCAGTACTTCACATTTGAAGCTTTCTTTTTCCATAATTAATTGTTACTTAAATGCATACTGTCTGAAAATAAATTGTAACATGAGGAAATGTGAATTCATTATATATAGCTATAGGATTGATATTATTATGTGCTGCTGCAGTGGATGCCATTTGATGAATATGCAGCTCAGCCATTTATGGAAAAGTACGAGGTTTTGAGGTACATTAATGATATATACTTGGCAAAGATTGATGGACGATATTCTGGATTTACTCCTGTACCTACATCAAACTTATCTACGCAGCAAAAGAGCTATCTTTACTTGAATGCTGGAGGTCTGAAGAGGTGTAATTCTTTATAAAGCATCAACGAAGGTTTACAATCTTAGCAACTTAGTATTATTTTACCTTATTGAAAATAGAAAATGAAAATTTGAAAATAAAATAAACAAACCGTGAATTTTTTCTTTCTATGGGACAATAGAAGAAATCACAATTCATCGAAACCTTCTAAAGTTTCGTTTAATTTTCTACAAATTTACTTTTAAGTTACTCAAGAATCAAACCTGAGAGAGTGAAATGGCCAAAACTTTCTTCTGGAACCATTCATTCCCTTGACCTAATATCGTCACTAGTATGAATATGAAATGGTTCATGTTTGAAATTCAAACCAATTGAATTCGGGCTATAACGTCGCTGTCTGCTTTACACCTGCACATATAGGGGGTGTTTGTTTTATGGATTCAAAAAAATATTCCCTGGAATAATAGGAATTTTATTCCTGGGCATTTTTTGAAAAAAGTGCTTGGTTAGGATTTTAGATTCCTAGGAAATTTTTTTATTTTGATTTCCTAGGAATAACCAACTCATGTTTGGTTTGTAACATTTTTTCCCAAGAAATAAAAGTCACAATTCCTAAAATACCTCTACGGCTGATTCGGAAAGTTGAGATACGTGAAGTTGGCAAAGAATTATATAAAAACCACAACTCTTTCTTTGCAGTACCACCTGACTATTTAACCACCCTATCACAATATTGGAGAGGGGATATCACTATAAATCACAATAAAATGCTACAACTTGCATACAAAAAATACACGGCTATTTGAATAACTGAAATTGGGATCATTGAGCTCAATTCTGGTTGGACCATATGACTTCCATTATCCTATCAAGATTTTTAAATATTCTGTTTTTAGTATAAAATAGTTAAAACACTAGAACTGGTGATATAGATGCAAGCAATGCCTTCGGACACTCTTCATGGGATAAATGGCGACATCCACATAGTTCATCAAAAAATGAAATTGATGAGTACACATAGTTCAACCAATTTGTGAACTATGAAGTAGTTGTATTATATGAATCACAAGAAGATTAGAACAAGAAAAAATTCAAAATCATCAGCCACAATGGAAGACTTACAATTCACATCAACTATTTTCAACTTAAACATAAAGGACTTCACTACTTCAGGCAACTAGTAGCAATAAATAAGAAACATATGCAATCCTAAATAAATCTAATGAACCAAAATTAATGTCAAATTACAACCATGTTCTACATAAATAAAAATGTGTCTTTCTTCATCATATAAAAATAAACTAAATAATAAAACCAACAAAGATAATTACTACCTAAGTTTTCTAACTACATTCAAAGTAATAGACATTTCTATTCCTACGAAGCACCATTATTATTTAAAACAATGTACACAAATTCCTTCCTTAATTCAGGGGTATCCATGGCAAAAAAACAATCACAAAGATTGCTGTCTTTAGTGAGCATCACAGAAGCCCCTTACAATATCTACTGCAGATAGTTCTTCTATTTCTTTTAACATGGGGACAATTTGATTCCTTTCTTTCACGTACTTCCATCAAATGTGTCATGCTCAAAAAATAAATTATTTATTTGCTGCACATGTCACAATATTATATCAGACATATTTTAAAAAAAAGACAATTCAAAAATAATTTTTAAAATTATAAGAGAGATTACGGTAAATTTTTCATACTATAAAAGAGCATATTTGAGTTTTGCAAGGAGCTGTTGTTTACATGTGGTGGAAGAAAGGGGTAGTAGTCACAAGGTGGAATTAATGCAACCATGACTAAGTACACGCATGTAACAGGTGTCAGAACAGATTTATATTGTCAAGAACTTGTCTTACCTGTGAGAACTAAAGAAAATACACTCCCTTGGTGTTGTGGTTCCAATTGCCACCTCCAGCCCAAACTATTACCAGAGAAAAATGTGAGCAGACAAAAGAACCAAACCGCCAAACTAATCTATTAACTTGTATTAAAATTATTTATTCTGCTTAGAGACAAACATGTGTTATGTTTTTTTAAGATAAGCCACTTAATTGCATTTAAAGTGAAAGAAGACTCTCAAAGCATACAAATGATGAAGGGTCTGCACAACACTTAAGCAGACCCGAAAAACAGAAAAATAAAAGAAAGTGAACAAGAAAGAACCAGAACAAAGACCATAAACATCCATCGTGTCAAGTGAAATTTGATGTTTTGATATAGTGTGAGATCTTGAGATGCTCAACAAACACAGAAGATCACATTCTATTCTTTAATTAAATTAAACCATTTTCTAGGTTGAAAAATGCCATCAATTGTTTCTTACAGCAGGTGACTAAAGTGGACAGGAATAGGACAGTCATGGAGAATAAAAAAGAAAGAACGAAGTCGATAATATCAATTCTAAAAGACAGTTCCAATCGATAAGAAAAATGAGCAACATCAATTTTGAAATCTCAAACCTTGAATAAAGAATGAATAAGAACGAAAATATCAATCAAAGAAAGACGGTACCTTAGAGAGTAGAGAGCAGGGTGAAACCCAGATCCAGAGAAAGTATTGGGAAGCAATATTAGGAGAACAGTAATATGATCGGAAAGGTGGGAAGGTGGGAAAATTTTTGGAGGGAATAACAAGCGCGTAAAATAAGGGTAGCAATGGATTTTCACAACAAAACATGGTTTCATGGTTCCCAGGAATAAAATTTTCCCACCCCCTCTCGGTGGGAATAAAATTGGCGAGAACGTGGGGTAAAAATGATTCCCAGGCATATTTATTTTTTCCTGTCTACCAAACATAGGTATTCTTATTTCCAACGTTGAATTCCTGGGAATATGTTTTGTAAACCCGAAACAAACACGCACATACAGATCAAGAATATTCACATACATGGAAGCAATAAAACAGTTGAATAGCATATATTAAAACTTTAGACAACACGAAACTACTATCCCGTCTCTTCTTTCCACCTGTAGTTTCGCCCCACAATGCCTTATCCTACACGATTATTATACACATCCCTTCATTTAAGTGACTCTAAATGGTTCACATAGATATGTAAAATATCTACAATAGCGTCTAAATGAGCTTGGCAAATCATGTCATTTGATTTAGACAGCAACTTGATAACAATAAATTGTTCAAGGGTTTGTTTGTGAGTTTGGAGAAAAGGGCAAGGGCGAGGAGGACTTATGACTAATAATGTATTAGTAATATAGAGAAAAATTACTTTTCAAAACCCTCTAACGTCTCTCCTAGAGAACTTAAAAAATGAACTAGGAGAGACTTTGAAAAGTTTTGGAACGTAATTTTTCTCCATATTATTAACAAATTATAAGTCATATATAAGTCATCACCTTCCTTTTCCTCCCTTCAAACTCCCAAACAAACTCTAAGTTACACTTAATTATTCTAAAGTTTCCTAAGGCATTGTACAAAATACTTCAACAATCTCATTCGATTCATAAGGACCGTACAAATTATTAAAAGTGACTGAGTCACACACAACCAAAGTTTCGACTCACCCTTTTTAATAGTTACGCATTTAAAAATACTGTTGATTTATGTTGTTTGAACATCATTCATTTTCTCAAATAGCATTTGAGATATTATATATAAAAAAAATTAACATTTGAGATAAAAAATATCCATGGCATAAATAATGCCACGGTAAACTTATTTTTAATCAAAATATATATCTATATTCTATTAAGAAAAATTCACCCCTAATGAGATACGTGTCACTCTCTTCACAAAAACATTCCCACTCTTTTTTTGTTCACAATACCCGTGCTTTTGCACGGGTCACTTTCATCTAGTTAAGTGTGTAAATTGAATTTGATTTAAATATTTAAATTTAAGTTTGCAAGCTTAATTCTGATACTCACACATTGTCTTGTATTAGATTCTTTCCATTTCAATTAAATTGTCTTAATTGAAAATGAAAAGTATTTGACTTTTTAAATTTCATTAGTCATACGAAAACATTGGGAAAAACTAAATGAAAAACACAGTAGACTTGCTTGTTGTCCCAAAGCGAATTTGATACATCAATTTTTTTTTCATTGACACTTTAACACGTTCAGAGTAAGAAAAGAAACCCGCAGAAACATTTCATTTGAAACCTAGTTGCTCCTTCCATTTCGGCCACCGGTTTCGTTGCTCCATTTCTCACTTTCTCAGACTCTGCTCCTAGTATGTAGCGTCCTTCACCGTGGTTGGTTGTTCGTGATTGTGAAGAAACCACCATCTCGCCGTGGTCGGTCCTCCGTATCGGGAAGAAAGTACCAATGTCTCGTTGTCAAGGAACCACAATCGTTATTCTTGCCGTGCGCCATTTCTTTTTTTAATTTTGTCTCTTTTCGTTTCTGAAATGGATTTCTGTCCTCTTTTTATTTTTTGTCTTCTTGCGCCATTTTCTTGTTGAAAATAAGGTCTTGTTCTTCGTTTCATTTCAGTTTCGCCACAAAAAAGAAAGGTGTTGTTCTTTGTGATCTATTTTGTAGTTTTATAAAATGTTATCGATTGTGGATGGCGGAAAATAGTAGTTAACCAAAAACCAGCTATATAAATATGGCGGATGGCGTTGTGGCATATGGCGAAAACATGGCAGATTAAATAAAAATATAATACATATATACACACACATACATATATATAAAAAATTGCATAAATAAATTTGTAGTACAAAAAAAATTATATAACTAATAACAACAGCAGCAGCAACAACAACAACAATTATTACTACTATTATTATTATTATTATTATTATTATTATTATTATAATTATTATTTGGTGGTCCAATTAGTTCTCAGGGTTATAACATTTATGCGTTTCCACCCTGATGACTGTTTATAACAATTGTTGTTGTGTCTTAATGAATTGTGCGATCGCAAATATAAAATTATGGTATGATCATAAATATGTAATTGAGTTGTATAATCATGAATGTTTAATACTTGATAAAAAATGTGTCTTCTAATTATTTAAAAGATAACTTTCTAAATAGTAAATAACACTTAGAGCATCTCCAATAGTAAATTAGAGGTGGGTTGCTTAAGTGGGCCCTGTCATGCCACATCATTTTTAAGCAACTCACCTTTTTGCTCCAATGGTAAATTCTCAAAAATCCAAAATGGGTGTCACAACTTATTTCGCTTTTATACTTTTTTATTTGTATTTGACTTTTTTCAAGTTAAATTATTAATTCATTTATTTTAGATATAATACCTAAAACTACTCGCCCACTGATGCTTTGAACGACAAAAAAAAAAAAACTACTCACCCACCTCACCCCATGTAGAGTCTTCTACTGTCATTTTTTATTCAAACTAGTAACATATCCGTGCATACGCACGGGTCGCGTGGTGTTTGTATAATTATTATAGAAGAATGTGTCACCTATCATCTTAAGGTTCGAATTTAAGAACATATATTTAATATAATAACTTATTTTTCACAAAAATTATTCTTATTCTACCGAAGAATCAGAGGATACATTCATCCCCGCAATGTAAAATTTCCATATTTATAAATAAAAAGAGTACATAGTTTGGTCTCACCATGACACAATAAAATACCCACAAGATTTTTCTGACTTTGTCTTTTGATTGAGATCAAAATGGGGACCAAGAAAAAGCTTACTGATATCCTTGCTATGCAAACTAAATATTAAAAATGATGATTTACAAAGGCATTTATGAAATTTGAGTTTCCAAGGTCAATACTTCATTTGAGGACTATATTCAAATTAGAATTTTCCAACAATTACTCCATGATTCTATTGGCGTTGAACCATGATCGAAACTGTTAAGTTCCTCTAGGTGCCACTTTACCATCAATACGCCTCTCCTCAAGGTATATCAATGACTTATTTTCCACACATCAACATTCAATTACCAAATAGCAAATAAAAGTTGTATTATGTGTTTGCAAATGAAAGTTGTATATACCTAAAAAATGCCAAAGGAACAACAAATTCTGAAACAAATATAAAACCACGGAGACATTTGAGTAATGGGGCACTCTCATGAATTCCTTTAGGCGACCACTATATATAATGCCATCCAGACCCTCAATTTCCAAGTTAAGATGCATTACAACATCCTGCATCTAATGGTATTGACTAATGCAAAATCACATGTCCTATTCCCCTACATCGGCAAAGAAAAAGAAAGGGTCAAAGAAAAAAGTAATAAGTAGTGGTATTAGAAAAGTTATAGGTAAAACCCAAACTACTTTACTTATATATGTGGATATATATATCAAAATTATGATTAAGATTAATAATATAGGAATACTAAATAATAATAATAATAATATAGTATATAGTATATTATCTGTTGAAACACAAAAAAATGAAGCAGATAAGCAGGACATCTCATTGTGAATGTTGTTACATGTACGTCGTTCCCTTCAAAACCATATATAGGCAACGATCCAGTAGTGTATTTGTGTAAAAGATGAAAATCAATTAGAGGAAAACCAAAGTTTTATGCACGGGAAGGCTATAATCAAAAAGTATTTACTACAAAAAAAATTATCAATAATAAAAAAAAAACTAAAGAGAGTACTGCAAGGCATGGTGTGGCTTTAGATTTTCACAATTCAATTATTTAAGTGTATTGATTGACTGATTGTAGACTTTAATCTCATGTTCATGGCATGTGTTAAGCCTAGGTGGACATGTTAGGTGAATTCCTTCTCACCTTTACAAACATATGTTGTAAAGTTACCCATCAAATCCTTCACACATATTTCACTTGGAGCAATTAACTTGGTTACAGAATTGACAAGGGGATTATATCAAGACATAACCAAACCTACTCCTTAACACATGATTACTTTCTCAATTTGATGAAGCAACCTTACACTCGAATACCATGCTTGCATAAAAAACAAACCACACACAAATTCAAAGAAACATGGCAAAATGGTCTCATAAAAACTCCAGCAATGACAAATGCACAAAAAGTGAAACAAAGCATGTAAAAGGGGTGGAAAAAAGCAAGGAACATCAAACAGAAACGAAAAAGATAATACACATCTGAGGATCAACCTACAAACAAATAAATCCATAAAAACCCCAAAATCATGTGGGAAAAAAGCAAGCTAAACCCAAGAGGCAAAAAATAATAATACACATAATCAGAGAACTAAGATAAGTAATATACAATAACAGTTAGGTTAGAACCTCCTAAGAACAATAATCAAAGAAAGTGTCGTGTCAACGATCAGATAAGCAATGAATAAGCACCTTTAAATTATTTTCCATCTTGAAGCTGATTGAAACTATCTATTCCTCCTTTGCAAAAACTTCTAGTCAAATCTACAATAAGAAAGCTACAATGACAGTATCATCCTCTAAGCCTCATGGCTCCAGTCCTAGAACTTGTCTATCAATTACATTCAAAATAGAATAACAGTAAAACATGGAGGTTGCATAAAGAAAAACAGAACTGATCTATCCTGAAAAAAATGAAGCATGAATGAAGTTTAATTGGCTCAAAAAATTCTCAAGGGAAGAATGGGGTAAATTTTATCATTTGTACTGCATCTTCTGGAAAGAAACCTGCAGTACCAATCACAGAAAGGTTAGTTCTCATAGGGAATTCATGCCTATCTATGACACTGCAGCAGAATTGCATCAGATTATAAAGTTCACATTATAATTATTTATAAAAAATACTAAATAAAGACTATAAAGTTCACATCAGAATACCAATTACATATAACCTTATCATTTATCCCCAACTTTAATGTCCCGTGATCTAAAGGCAAACCAAGTATTGAACATCAATCCCATCAGCTACCTAAAGCATTCAATTAAAGTGTGAGAAGCAATGTATTCTCTCCAAAAAGCAATGACAACACGATATCAATGCACTCTTGTAAAGTAGACCAGGGACTACAGAAAAAATAGACAGAATAAGCATTGTCGAAAGAAAATTTATCAAGAAAAAATTTAAGAAGACTGAATTTTGAGGAAAATAGGCAATAAGCAATAACATAACTATTTGAAAACCAATACTCTTTCCTAATATAACATAATTTACAACTCAAAACTTGATTAAAAAAATATAAAAGAACACACAACTACTTACAAAGCAGCAGATTGTGCTGCCTTGAACTTGATAATATCCAAATGAGATAAATATAACAAGGAGGGTGCAAACCTCATCATAGTAAGCTACCACAATTCACAAACCGGGTCTCCATGAAGGGTATGAGAATGACAGAATAGTTTCACAGAAGCAAGTCCATGACTGAGAAGTGGTTAAAGCTCATAATTAAAGATGACATTAACACCAGAAGGGATGGAAGAATAGCCGACAGATGCCTCTCGTGAGCTCTTCTTTTCAGCCAACGGATCTTCTTTTGATGCCCACTGGAATCCAGCAATAATACCAGCAGCTATACTGAAGACCACTCACTTAGTACTTGAGGGGAACAAAAATTTCAAATTAGGAACCAAGCTTCTCATATGCAATTTCTTAGCTTTCACCCTTAACTTGGTGAGCTACCAATTGTCCTATTTCCTTTTCTTTTCTAGCTCCTGTCAACAAACAAACAGTTGGAATCTTGAGCAAACACCTTTATTTATTATTTATATTATACAAAAGAAGAAAGTTCCAATGAGAATTAGAACTCACATGCTTCCATTAGGGACAAACTCAATTAGCACATAACCTAGTCACAAAAATTTAAAATTAATGCATTGAAGTCAACAGTTTTAGTAAAAAAGTGATTAAGATGTATATCATTTAGTAAAAAAAGTCTCAGTTTCTATAGCACACCAAGTTTGGTACTACTTGGTTCTTATCATGCATACAACCTCTATGTTGACCAAATTGAGATTTGATAGATTGAACTTCATCAGCTTTGTATTCAATATCTAATTCTTTCACTCAAAAAACATGCTTTGTAGCTTACCATTATATTTTTTTCAATTTGCAATCAAACAACCATGTGCTACATAAAAAGGAATTCACATCAGATAAATGTGTTTAAACTACCAATTACTTCAATCAAACAACCATTTGATTGCTCAAGTCCAGACCATAAGTAACCTCATTTACTACTTATCTTAATTTATCTTCATCTGTTTCATGGAAGAGTAAATAAACTTTCATTCCACTATAATTCCTAAAATTGGAATAAGAGTAAATCTCCTCCCATGACAGAGTCATTACACCTCCCTGCCATTTGGATTTGAGAGGGTCATCCGTTTTTCTGCTTATCTTTACTAAAAGTTAAACATTGTATCTGAAACAAAAGAAAACTAACGAATGAAAGAACAACAAAAGAAGGAGAAAACACAGCAAGCCAAAACCCCCCATCACATGACACAAAAGGAAAAATAAAGAATGAAGTAAAAACCAATGAATGGGGAGAAAGAAAGCATACTTCCCAACCCAATGAATACCAACCAAAAAATTCATAAAAAAGTTCACCAAGGGGTGGTTGACTTTCAAATGCACTCAGAGTATCAAAAGTGGTATAATTATTTGTACATCTTGCTATCTCTGTCTTGGTATAATTATGTTCCCATATCATAGAAAGAAGATTTATATGAAACCTAGTCCTCCTAACAAAGTTTATCTATCAGTCTCTAATGTGATCACATAATAAAACAAACATGAACATAGATAAGGGTTCAAACATCAAATAGAGGTTCTGTTACTTGTTAGCAATAACAACAGGTGCTAGAAATAGAGAAACTCTGTTGCTTGTTAGCAAAACTATAATTGATTCACATCATTTATAAAATTAAGAAACTTCATATTCTTGTCATTTGACCATCACTTCCACCCTTTTAATAGCCCGCACATCAACACTATCAGCACTGCCAGATTCAACTCAAATGATACAAAAAATTGACAAAGTAGGACATAGGTTCAATTGTTAAATTGACAATTCCTAATTCTGTGTTGAAAATCTCCAATCATTCAATCTGTTGCTCAAAGAGCATGTCTAGTAACAATAGTTAAATTGTGGCAGTAGCTTGATGCTACCATTTCAAAATACAGTTAAATATAAACCACAAGGGTGGAGATGGAAGCTCAAGGATGAGACACACCTAACCACATATATTTTTAGCAAAAACAGGGAGTGAATCCTACAACCAACAAACTATAATTAATCAAACATCAAACATGAAAATACATGACAATGGTAACATAGAAAAAACAATCTATAAGATGATTTTGTAGACCCTTAACCCAGAACACTACCTAAAAAATGGAAAAAATAGAAGAAATTCATAAGAAGCCAATGAAAAAAGGATCCAAAACCGTGAACATACTACGTGTTCTCGGAAACCAGAAAAACGAAAATCATAAACCAAGACCAAAAATAGGAAAAAATGTGAATAAAAAACGCTATAGAAAATGAATAAGGAAAAATCGTCACCTTCTTCCTCCTCTATCTTTCTTTCACCTCAAAGATCTCACTTTAACAACGCATAAACAATATCTCTAGTGGTCTTCCAATGGTGAAAATGGAGGTATGAAAACCTATGCAAAAAAAAAATGCCTTAAAAACCTTGGCATTGTCCCTAAAGGAATAACTGAAATCATATAAACTTATTAAAGCTTCAAAATTTGGGGTTAGGGTTTTCAAAGAAATTGGGGAAAACGGGAAAAAAAAAGAGATCCAACTCACCACTAAGGGAAGAAGAAGGATTAGTCGTGGGTAAGCATTCTGGTGTCGCAGTGATGGCCTCCGGCGTGGCGGGTCTCCGACAAGGTCTCCAATTGAGGTTTTGAGTAATGGGTCTCCGGCGTGGTGGATAGAAAGAGGAGTGTGAGAGGATAAAGGATCTGTATTTTTTTTTCCAGAGGTGGTTGGGCAAAGGGAGTGCGTGACTGAGAAGGGAAACTCAGAGGAAGGAGAAAGGGTGGAAGGAGATGGACGCAAACAGTAAAAATAAAAAGAACGAAGAGTGAGAGAGGGAAGAAGAACGAGGGGTGGAAGGAGATGAATTTTTTTGTGCTTTGAGAGTAAAGCTTCAATCAAGCTTCAATCTGGTTGAGGGAGAAGCGAGGGTGGATGGCACCCCAATGTTGCTCGTCAGAAGTGTGAGGGAGAAGAAAAAGGATGAGAGAGAAGAGGAAAACGTGGGAAAAGTTGAAATTGAAAAGGGACTCAAACTGAGGATTTTTAGGATGACGTTTCTTTTTTTGCCCTCAAAATTGCACACGTGTCAATAAATTAGGAATGGGTAATTTGGGTTTTTCAGTGGTGATTTTTTATCTTAGATTAATAAATAAATAAATAAATAAATAAATAAATAAATAAAGGGGACTACTCACTCACCTCATCTCGTCTCAGCGCATCTCAGCTCGTCTCCCTCACTACTAAATGAGATTTGCTTGAAGTGTTTTGTAACAGGTCATTGATAATTGACAACTTCATTCACGTTGTTGTTCACTATTTTTACATTCACGGTCCAGTCAACTTCAATTTCAAATTGGCAGATTCATTGGGTGTCTTTCATGGATTTTATTGGTCAGCCTAATTCGTTGGGTGGTTTCTGTTGGTGCAAGAATACACATACTCACAAAGAATAAACAAAGGAATTGAACTCAGAGAGAAAAAAAATGTAAAAACTTTATTTCTGAATGAATGACACTTATGCACTATTTTACACTTTGTAACACTTCTATTTATACACCATATTATTAGGCCCATTTACAATGAGGCCCAAACCACTAACTAACACAACTGACACAATACAATTAGTTAATCCTAACTGAATTAAAAAACACTAATCTGAATTAATTCCAACACCCCCCCTTAATTCAGATTTCACAAACACTTTAATTTGGAACAATAATAATTATTCCAGGATCCCATTGTTTGACAATTAAGTGTTTGTGAAATCTGAATTAAGAGGGTGTGTTGGAATTAATTCAGATTAGTGTTTGTTAATTCAGTTAAGATTAACTAATTGTGCTGTGTTAGTTAGTTAGTTGTAACTACTAATGAGTTAGTTAGTGATTTGAGCCTCATTATAAATGTGTCTAATAATATGGTGTATAAATTGAAGTGTTACAAAATGTAAAAACTTTATTTATGAATGAATCACACTATTGATTCATTGTGAGAATCAAGGAACATTTGTTCCAACACTTTCGATAATCATTCACGGTCTGGCTGGCAAATGCACGACTCTTGATTTTTGGGTGTTGGCCATCACGTTCATGGTGTGAATAGATGATCTGGGATCGGCACTGCATTTTGTGTTACCCATATCTTGTGTCACCGATTTCTTAATTCTGGGAGCAAATTCATTCTTTCGATTTCAATGGGTGCTCACGGTTTTTGGATTTGCAGGTTCATGGCAAAAGGGGTCCTTTTTTATACCTTTTGCTTAATGAAAAATTCTATTTTTTGTCTACTTTTTCTCTTGCTTCCTTGCGAACTGGTTTGGTTTGACACGCTGTTGTCCACCTGGCGACCTCCACCTGTGAACGAGCTAAATTTTTGTTCTTAACTTTAGGAACGTTTTATGAATCTCCCATTAGAGATGTTCTTAGTATTACCATTAGCTAATTTTAGTAAATAATACTTAATTTAATATTCGATAATAATATTTTAGTATTGTCAATTGAAGATGAAAAGGTTAGAGTTTATTATTTGTGTTTAAATTTAAAAAAACTAGTTATATAAGAAATGATACGATGAAATTAAAATTAAAATTAAATAATAATAATAACAACAAATGAAAAGTTGTAACTGATAAATCAAAATAAATTTATATTTAATGTCTAAATACAAGTTCAAGTCTCTTTTATTATATATATATATATATATATATATATAGTAAAAGAGACCTCGAATAACCGTTGAATTATAAGTTCTTTTTGAGTAGATCAACTCCATAAAATTTCATGAAATTTTAAAATTATTTGATACATCATCGAATAACTCCAATTCAACGTACGATATACTTTCAAAAATACAAGTAAAATACTGCTCATCTGATTACATAGTTACGAATGTTCAATTTATCTAAAATTTGGTGTGCATGATCTTTAATGTAACATGACGACATTCAACGGCTTGATTGATGAAATTTAATGTTTACAAAGAGTTATTAAGCGGAGTAACTCTGACAAGACTTACTCTTGGAGTAACTATATCCCTCCTCAATATATATATATATATATATATATATATATATATATATATATATATATATATATATATATAGACGAAGAATAACTTATTTCATTTCAATAAAAATAGTATCAGCAATACAAGTAGGAACATGATTCATAAAGTGACTACAAGGCTTAGATATGGCTACCTTAGTTAACAAATGAGCAACCTGTTAGGATTTAAATTACTTGTGGCTATTGACATGCTTCTAATTCTTTAAGCATCATTTAGACAAAAATCAACAACAAGAAACATGTTCTTCGTCAAGCACAAATCCAAAACCAAAATCTATCTATAGTGTCATGTCAATTCAAGATGATTAATGAATGCGAAAGCGTACCAGGAGGATCTATGAATCTTGATGGAAATGATGATTTCTTTTGATAGAGTAGTGATATTCCAATTGTAGATTTTCTTTAGCCTTAGTTCCTCCTCTAATAGGATGAAGATAACTGAATTTGTTGGTGTGTCTACAATTGGGGACCATAACCCTTTATTTATAAGAATCATATGTCATTTCATGAAGAGTAATGTCTTTTAAGTTCATACCCTTTCATGAAGAGTCATGATTATCCAACTTTTCTTATTTCTATTTCTACCCATCATAAAAATAGGGATAAGACATTTGATATTTACACAATATTTTCCATGACAATTATGTCTTTAGCCATAAACCTTATCTTGGGTAATAAAAAATGGCCCTAACACATTTAAATATTACATGTGTGACCCAAAAATTTCTAACACAACCATATTGGCTTGTCATCGAATAAACCTAACCTTAGAATGTGGTTTGGATTGAAGGATAACTGTACAATCATGGATATTGGCACCAAATTCAGTCACATTTATTATAGAGCTGTAGACACTATCCACTACTAATTTGAAAACTAACTAAAAAAAATAACATGGTCCAAGTCTAAATCTTTTCTCATGTTCAGAGCAGATAAAAGACCTCATGCTTCCCTTTTTTTAACTGACAGCATAGGTTCATACCACTCAGTTTTAATCTGCAAAACTGCCCAAAAACTATCCCTTAGGCAAATCCTATAGTTAGTTTTATTCTGTGACTGAAAAAACCCCGCATCAGAGTTACACTTTAAAACCCCTGATGGTGGTTTAGACAATTTCTATGGAGCCTCTATTGGAACTCATATAAACTCATATATTATATAAAATAATGTAATTATGGAAAATAATACTTTTAAATCACAGTTTAAAGTCCAAATACTTAATTAAACTTAAATTTATATGCATATATGTGATGAGATGTGTATGACTTTATTTGTTGACTTTCTTATACATTTTTAAAAAGTTTATTTTTATTTTAATATTGAGTTTACTAGTCTTTTTTGGACAAATTTTATTTACATTTCAGTAAAATTTTATAAACTACTATCTAATTAAAAATTGTTAACAATTTTTTTGATTATTTTTAAAATATTTGTGTAACTCTCTTAATTTAAAAAAAATTAATTTTATTATACTCTAAAATTTTAAAATTATAGGTTCATACATATATTTTAAAAATATTTTAGCTAGTCAAATTAGTGTAGAATAAAAAAATTGAGTAAAATAAAAAGAATACACTTTTTTTCTAAAATTGATTTTTGAAGAGAGAAAAAAATACGAAATATTTTAACACATCTCTAATGATCGAATACTATAGACAAAATTGCTCTTTAGGTCATTTAACTTATTTTTTGATAACGAATAAGTCCTTTATCTTTTTTTTTTCTTCCCGAATAAGTCATTTATGTTTTAAAATGTTTTCGAATCAGTTTTTTATCTTTTTTTTTCTCGAATAGGTTCTTTAGGTTTGAAAAACATACTAAAAACAATTATACGTATCGATTCATTGAAGGACCTTTTTAAAATATACTAAAAATTAAAAAAAAACCTTTTTAAAACATATTAAAAACTTGAAAAACTTATTTGGAAAAAAAAATAAAAAATCTATTTAAAAAAAAAAGGAGTTATTCGTTAAAAAAAAATAAGTTAAGCAGCTAGAGAGCAATTTTGCCAATACCATACAAGAGTGGCCCTAGGGTTTTCCACCTCCATCTTTGCTGGCAGTCACGCTTCTCGTCTCTTTCTTCGGTGAACAAACACCGACGCTACCCGCCTTGAAGCGCAAGAACGGCAACCAGCACCCACACAGCAGTGACAGCACGCAGACCCCCTGCTTCTCCGTCTGCGGATTCTGCTCCCCGTTTCTCTATTTTGGCCGGGTTCGTGTCACCCAAACTCTCTCGGTTTTTTACTTTTTTTTTTCTTCTCAAACTCCCTGCGTCTTTCCGCCATTACCGCGACAGGGTTTGCGGCCGCCATGGCCCGCTTTCCAAAACCCGTGCCGCTACCCGCCATAAAATGGCGGTCAGTCAAAATCCCGCCACCGCAAACCGCCATACCGCCGCTATAACCGCTTTCTGATAACACTGGTTTTATATTTAAACCAGATATTTCAGTTAAGATCTGACTATTTAGGATGAGAAAATTGAGAGAATGAAATGTGTCCCTCAAAGGTTAATGGCATGTTACATTTGTAGACATTGATAGGAGACAACAAGTGTTAAGCCAATCTATGCTTGCAATGATCAACGGATGAAAATGAGCTGGGAAATTTTGAAAGATACTATTTGCTTGCAGCATCCACTTTCATATTAGCTGCTACCCAATTTATTCTTCACCAGGCCCAATTTGTTGCGTAGGATAAGGCTAGATAGATTGTGTTGGCTGATTAAAACAGAGAATTTGGATGCTTAATTGCTAAGAAAATTGATAGCAGGTTGAATCTCATTATATGTGGTTTTTCTATTATTGTATATCATTATTCATTCATCATCTGCAATATTGTTCAAATGCCCACCTTACGATGTCAAAACTAAGGCCACATAAAGTTATAGTACTAGTTTTCATTCATTTATTATATTAAGCGCCGATTGAATTCCGGAAAAAACCAGCGCAACTATTTTTTCCAGCGCAATTGAATTCCAAAGTTAATCTCTTCAGCGTAAGTTCATAGCCCATGGGCCAGCCCGTTTGGCCTGCAGCCCGTAGAGGGCTGGGCTAGGCTAGTAAATCAGTGTCCCAAAATAATTTTGGCTGGCGCTGGCCCGGTCCGAAAATGTCATTAGCCGGAATGAGCCGACCCGACCCAAATTGACAGCTCTAGTTTTGAAGAATTGCAGGTTAGCACCTTCACTCGCAGCAATCATGAACACCACCCCAAACTAATGCCTTTTTTCGATGCACAATTCATTCTTTTGACCAATATTTGACTTCACTTAATCCAACGATTGGTGACAAGCATTGAAATGGCTCCATTTTTTCATTTCTGTAACTCCTAACTTCAGCTACCATTTCCTCCCTCCCCCCAATTTTTCAAATAATCCTTAATTCAATTTTTCATTCGCTTTACTTCCTCCGAAAATCTCCTTCATTTGCTTGCTACCTGGTGATGTTGTTTAACCACAGGAATGGCAATGAGATTTGCAATTCCCAGGGATGCTGGAAGAAATTTGCGTAGCATTTTAGGGTTCAATAGGTGGATTCATTCCGTGCCTCAACCTCCTCCTTTAGCTGGGAGCATTGACCTTGGGGTTCGCTTGTCACAACCTATTATGCCTGAGTTTGGTTCTCCAAGTTTCTCTTTTGGTGGCTCCATGGATCTCATGGCTGTCCCAAAAAAGAAGGTAAGGTACCCATATGAATTTTCTCTCAATTTGGATTTCCCCTTTTTTTGCTTTGCACTATAGAGATATATTGGATTTTACTGCTAGCAGTGTAAAGTGTGGTGATGTCATGTAATGTTTTAAGCAGAATTGATGTTAGTGTAATAATTTGCACTCTGTATTATTACTTCAGTTTTGTATTTTACTATTTTTTGCTATTGTTTTATTTGTCATGTAGATTTCTAAACACAAAAGAGGAATAAGAAATGGACCAAAAGCTTTGAAACCTGTTCCTGTGCTTGTCCTGTGCAAGTAAGCCTTAGTCTGTTTGCCCTTAATGCTTGCAGTTTTTTGCTATGTTCTGCAAATATATGGTGATTTCTTTTTATTAGCTATAGTAGAGCCCTTGAATGTCAGATATTTGAATTGAATGAAAAAAGTTTTCATTGTAAAATAGTTTTACAGTTCTTTATCTTTTATTATTGAACCAACCATAGTACTAGCAGTTATAGATATGTTGGAGGAGAAAAAAGAGCTGCCAGGGATGGGTGGAGTTTCTTTATTCTTAGGGACTAGGGTGAAAGACACCACTCTCAATGCTTCTGCTAAAAGCTAAACTGGCCCGAAGATTGGAGTGCAATCAAAACTGTTTAGTCTCTATTAAATTTAACTAAGTAATGCTTCATTGCTTGTCATTATTACCATCCCACCTGCATTCCTGCAGTCTCCTCCACCATTAGTCAAACCCACAAATAACAGTTGAGAAAAGAGAAAGTTAGTGGTAACATCCAGAGGCAGAGAGCCTCAGAGGAGGCCAGAATGAGTTGCCTACACTGCATATTGGGAAAAACTCAAGTCCCATATGGCTTATAGATAAGGCCTTAAAAGAGTTTATAAGCAATGAGCACCTCTCACCTCACCTTACAAGCCGGTTTTGTAAGAATGAGTAAGACCCAAAATCCTAATACTGCACATCCCCAAACTACCTCACTGTTTGCTTCTAGCTTACTTATTCATTCTAGCTTAGTTATTCATTCTCTTATCCTCAAATCTCGTTAACTGGGATCCATTGTACATTGTGGCGCCACTTCAAAAGGAAATAATCTATAAAGTCGCTAATATGCTCGTATTTTGTTTTTAAACTGTATGGAGCTATTAAATCCCCCAAAAAACAATATTGTTTCTACTGCAACTCAAGCCATTCAGCAAAGTTAAAAGGTTTCTGACAATATTATTCTATTTCATCTATGCATTGATACATAGGTTAAAGGAGAACAATGTTTCTCTAATAAGTAGTTGAGTCATCAGACCAAAGAAATGGCGTCGCACTTAAAGAAGATTACCCATGTGTTAATATCTAATCACACTTAGTTTTTCACATGTGATCTAGGACAGTGGGCCTATAATAACAAACTTGTTCAAAATATTAGAAAATATAGAATTTTTGAAGTTTTCTATTTATTTTTGGTTTGATCAAAATAGCTATAAAATAGGAGCATAAGCAGAAAGAGATGTCATTAGAGAACAAGGGAAAGCAGTTCATTTTTCTACATGGGTTTGACAAGTCATCAAAAGAAAAAGCATTATATATATTTTCTTATGCTTTAACTTCTGTCTAGATTTATGACATTTTAATAGTTTTGCTCATGTTTACTACAGAAATACACATTTATCGGAGACTCGGTCCATTAGCACATATTCTTTGTAGCTTAAGCTTGACTGAGTTTAGATTTTCTTTAGAACATAGACACATTTTCATTTATTGCTTTCCCTTTTTCTTTTAATAGAATTTAGTTGCGTTATTTTGTCTCTTTCGCCTTAAGTGGACCTTGTTCTGAAATTTTGAATGCTTAATTATACAGCTATTCATAGTCATACTATGTTAGGGCTGAAAATGATTTATCCATCAAAGTTTATATTCTATGACTTTGAAATATGTGGATTATTCTAGGAGGATAGAGAGATATCGGATAGAAATTCAATTACTCTCTTTCTACCTAGCTCATTGATGACAAGAGAGAAAAAGAAAAAAAAAGGGAGGGGGATTAAAACTTCAAAATATATTTCCCCTATGTCTGATGCATGGGATTCCACCATCCTCCCGTGAGGTATTCATTGCTGGATTGCGCCGACAAATTCCAAATGCACGTCTGTTGTTTACACAATATACGTTGATGGGTTTACCAAGTATTATATATGACTATTATGTACTGTTGCCAAAAGATTGACGAATAAAATTAATGTATTTTCCTGGTTCAGATATGAGTAATAACTTCACTTCTGCAGGAGTTGTGGTCGTGTGAGGCTTCCACACTTCTACTGTTGTGGTGGGAAGCCGAAGACGGAAAATAATGGTGAAGAGAATAGCACAAGCTAATCAAGCTGTTTGAGATGAAGCTCTTGATGTTAGTTGATCGGCAGAGTCACCCATATGTAGGTCTTGCTTTTGATGTTAGCCATATGATGGAATTGAGCGTTTGGTAGTAATGCTTTACTTCTTTCTTCCTTAAGAAATCCTATCATGTTTCACATTTTTGCATGCATAAGGCCCGGTCTTTTTGGTATCCATAATACTTTTTGGTATGAGATTTTTTAAATTAATAATGACCAACTGATAAAATCTAATATGTGCATATTTGGGAATGGCTGTCAAAACATATTCACATTCCTGAATTGTTTTATAAAAACACATATTCGCGGGAGATATGTGAGCTGTAACGTCTTGACTCTAATCAAAGTATTACTTAAGAAACTTAAGAAGAATTCAAGGTAAACGCAAAAAATTTTCCGATTAGAATGCTAAACAACATAAAATTGAAACCGTAGAAATACAATACTTTTACTTAAAAGAAAAATTGGATTTAAAAAAAATGTTTGAATACAATTCCCCACAAGGGTTCATTTTCATGAATAAAATAATAATACTTAAAACCCTACAAAACTCGTATAGACCCTGACTTGACTTATGATCTGGTGCCATGAGTCAAGATCTCGCGTGATAGCAAGACCGAGTATAGGTTCATGCTCTAACTTCTTCGATATGTTTGCACCTCAAAATAATGCCCCAACAATGGTGAGTTTAAAACTCAGTAACATAGATTTAAAACACAAAACACTTTAACGTTGTTTTTCAGCCATACATGGTGTGCTATGAATGGAAAACTCTTCTCAATAAAGATACACATTTAGAGTAAATCAAACATGTATATGATTGTAATAATACATCTAATTGATGAGAAAATACAATTATGTTACCAGCCTCATCAAAGGGTAACACTCCAAGCATAGAAACAATTCTAGCCATCGCAATTTAAGCATATCTTTTCATAATTTCAAACTCATTTGATTAGGTGGATAATTGTATCATCTGTGACAAGAGTCAAGATATGTCCTCTAAAGGAATGGCCTATGACAAGTACCTAAGTGGTCTTTCCCACATGCATTTTGAATAGAACTTAGACTCCTAAATTCTGCCCAAAATTCCAGGGAAATTCGCTGAGCGAATTCAGTCCAGAAAAAGGGGACGATTTCTGTAGAATTAAATCAACTTGAATGATTTTATTAAAATACCAAACGATGTCGAATTTGGGCAAATGATCACTCGTTATAAAGCTTAGGATGTCTAGTTTATGAATCTAATTTTTATTTTAGAACATAACCATCCAATTAGTGCAGTTTTACCAAAATGACCACTTAGGTCCAAAAACAGAACAACATGCCTTGTGTAATTTTGTAACACATTTTAAAATATCTATACTTAACCAAATCCAACGAAATTTGTGCTCAGATTGAATCAAAACGAGTCTAGTTTCTTATGAAATAAACCCCATCCGAATTGGAGATCTGTGGAGCTCGCAATGAGGCAAACATCGCACTAACGTTAGTGGGGGTTGGGGACAGCAGCCAACACTCCTCCAATAACACTACAAAAATTCATAATTGGCTAGTTCAATTGCTAAGCCACCCCATAAACAATCAATACAAATATATCAAACATAATCAAGCTAACATTAAGCGCTCCAACCCCTTTCATAAACACTATTTCAAATCCATTCACATCAACATTAGTAGTGAAAGAGATTCTAAGAGAACATTTTTCTCTTGAGACTTACATCAAACACCTTGTTTGGATATGACATATTTGTAATACCCAAACATGTAGAAACACATCAAGAGTTCCAATCAACAAATGACAAGCATAAAACCCTAGCACACCCTAAAATGAGAGGTTTTAAGGGGAATTCTATGTTACTTTTGCTCTCATGTTTTGTGATGAAAAATCCCCAAATTCTAGGGCTTGGGTCTCACTATCTCATCTTTACTTCTAGGCTTATCCTCCATGGAAGCTTGAGGAAAGAGCAATAGACCGGACCAACCCACAAAAACGAAACGGTCCCTCCGTAACCAGTCATCCATAATATCAAATAAATCATTTTCATCTTTGGTAAATTTACCAAGAGCTATAGTCATAGTGATCCTCCTATTCAACTACTTCAACCATTTCCGAACACCTCATAGCATTTTCAGGGATGGGACCTTCGAGGCTTTTTTCATTTTCTATATGATTTGATTTCTCGTAGACTGTCCCGTTCTTCCCTTCTGAATCGGGTAGATTCATATCTGAAAGAGGTCGACAATGAGTTCTTTCAAAATGAACTCTTTCTTCCTCTGTTAGAGGTGTTCCAGAAATGTCTGCGATCGAGTAAATAGCTCTACGAACGAGTGGATCGGATCGAATTGGAAAATGGAAAGATTTGTACAAGTTATATCCTTCGTCAATGTCCTAGAATAGAAATATATTAATTGTTTTCTATTGTAATAGAATTCAATTCGACTCGATACTAAACCTAAACAAAATAGGCAGAGAATATTAAGTAAAGTAGAAATAGAAATGGGGAAAACGGGATTCTAGGATGGATTTTTTGTCTTTTCCTAGAGTCCGATTTTTTCTTGCTTATGTCGAAATAGATACGTAGTGAAGTAAAGGACAAACAAAAAAGAGAGGGAATTTGATTGACCAAATAAAAATTAAAAATTCCTTAATTAAATTAACTTGTTTATAAAATAAAGAATTCAATCATGATTCGATACTATTAGAGACTTAAATAGATTTAGAGTTCTTCCCTTGTTCTTCAATCTCTTCTTGATTTGGGTTTTATGGAAGAAAAACCCCTCAATCTTCCCTTACTTTCCCTTAAATCTCCATGGATGATTTCTTAGGGCTTGAAGTTTGGGGTTTCCTTCTTCCCCCTTCTTCTCCCTCATGCGCCCATCTCTCTCACTCTCCCTTTCCTCTTCTTTTTCTCAGCTCCCTCTCTTCTTCTCTTCCTCTTTTCTTTCTCTTTTTCTTGACCTCTCTCTCCCCCTTTCTTTCTTTCTCTTCTTCCTTTCTTTTTTCTTCTTCTGGTTCACGATGTGCGTGTATGTTTTTGGGATTTAAGAGAAAGAGGGAGTAATAAGGTGGATCAAAGGGGTATGTGGTGTATGGTGGGTGAGAGGTGTTGTTTGTTAGGATTTGGCTAACAAGTCCCTTCTCAATATCATAATTTACTCTTTGGTTCTAACTAGAACCTTAGGTAAATTGATCAATTAAAAACTACTCATAAATAAGTAATCCCATCTCTTCTTAATCATTAGGTTGAATTAAAGAGAAGAAAAATTCAAGGAACTGGGAAAATCTACGTGAAATTCGCTGGGCGTGGAATAATTCGCTTAAGCGAGACACTCACTTAGCACAGGAGGATTCATTGAGCGAATTCGAGCCAACTGCGAATCTTGGGAAATCCTGCTGAAATTTGCTGAGCGAATTTTCAACTCGCTGAGCGAATTTCACAGAGTTTTAACATAAAACTCAAATTTTCAACATAATCCTTAGAAAATAAATCCCTTCTTCACTTAGGCCTCTAGTTACTAAGCTTAAGAGAGTTGGGGTGTTACATGAGCCATCCTTGGCTAATTTCAACGATTCAGAGAAAATTTGAGCTCAATTAAAATGATCAGAAATTCAGAATAGATTATAGAACATAACAAGCCCATTTCATTATGAAATTTTCGTAAAGGCCTTCCTCTCTCGAGGGGTCACCAGGAAATACAACCAACTAATGAATCCTACCGTACACTTTCTATATATCCACTTATCCTCTGGTCACATGTCCATTCACTGTCTCACTGGCACTGGTATGAACTGATTCGGACAAGCTTAGGTCTCACTGTTGAAGATGGGGTTTGCACATTTCCCCGTTGTCTTCTTCATTCGTCGTGTTAGGGTTTTGGAGAGTTGAAGATTAGCATCTTCTCTCGCAATGGTCATGAACACCACCTCCAAAATTTGAAAACCCCAAAATACACATAACTAAAAGTTTTTAAAAATCACTAAACTTTTCCACACCCACTCCATCTCACATTATTTTTTCTGTTTCGTTGTCCATACCGTAAATTACATATTTATGGTATATATTTTCTTTAAAAACATACCGTACCTATTTATGGTACACGTTTTAAAAAAATCTATACTGTAAACGGTACTTTTTTTTAAAACTGTATACCGTAAATTGACTATTTACTGTATGTATTTTGTAAAAAAAAATATATACCATAAATAGACTATTTACGATATACTATATTTTTTACAGAACATTGGCTGGGCTTGGTACAACGTGGGCCTCCAAGATCATGTTGGAACTTGATATTTATTAGTTTTTTTTTTTATCTAAACCGATTTATTGCAATGCCAAAAAAGGAGGCGTTTTATGAGTTTTGACAATTGGAAAGTGAATTTATTGATGCTGTTAAAATGATTTCGCCAGTCAAATGAAAGTTCCATTTTCCTTTTGACAGAGGAAGTTGGGGTAGGGTAGGGGACTGACTTTTGGGATAATATGAATATGAAAGTAGCCAAACAAAAATAGTTGCTGCATGCCGATGAAGAGATATGGTTGGGACAGGCTTGAAAAAAGGAGATATAACAGAGAAGAGAGACTCAAAGTTTGCCCACCAAGATTATTATTGTTTAATTTGTGAAACATGTATGTATGTATGTATGTATGTATGTATGCGAGTACGTATCCGTGCTTAAAACTTTCTCCAATATTGTCTTTCTGCTCTTAAATAGATTTTATTAATTAAAGAAAAGAATTGGATACGTAGACGATCGATAAGAGTTGGCTACCAAACTCATACCTTAACTTCCCTTTCTAACTTCCAACTTCTTCCTTCCGTTACTTGCAATCCTCAATTAATTAGTTTTGTCTAACACCCAATTTACCCTCCCGCTTCTCACAAAAGCAAGCATTAATTATTATTAATGAATTTCTTTAGCTATTATATTATTAATTATTTTTTATTATATTTAGCTATTATATCGTCAATGCAGGAGATGCAGAAATATAACAAGAAATATTAGCGCACTAAAGTCTTTATTATATATATCACCATTTATTTAATTGATCAATTTTAACACCCGCCATTGATATAATTAATAGCTAGTTTTGTTGATAAATTAATTCAGTCGTTTTATCATAAAAACAAAAATAGCTATCACGTCATGGTGGGCAAATTTGTTATTTCACACATGGATATGAATTTGATTAATTAATCAGCACAAATTAATTAAACTCCAAAAAGTCAAACCTAAGAGGGAAAATTTGTAAGTTTGCGAAATTTGAGAGGGGCATTGGAAGGAAGGACGGAATGGGTGTTGTATAAAAGCGGAGGAAGTAGCGCCTCATTTTATAGTAATTGTGTTGTCTGTCCTCGAGGGGTTCAATACTACTACATCTTACGTAAGACAAAGTTGATAAACAAACACACAGCGCAGAGACAATAATGAGCTACTTTAGCGGCTGCCACGCCCTTGTGGTGCTGCTTCTTCTCTGTTTATTGCTTGTGCTTGGATCTCCGGCATCATCAGGACATGAAGAAGATCACCCTTTGTTCGATTTATCAAACAGAGATGAAGTGGTGCAAATGGCTGGCTATGGAGAGCATAAACTATCCACAGTTCTCATTACAGGTTCACTTAATTGTGAGGCCCGCGGTTTCCATAATGGAGATCATCCACATGCTTGGCCAATACCAGGTATACATATCTATCTGAAATTCTAAATTAACTCGTAGTACTCTCTAATCAAGTTTAGTCCTTTATTTAATTTATCTAATACGCTTACTATATATGCAAAGTATAAAAAATTATGAATTTGAGTTTTCATATCAACCCGAGACTTCATCACTCATATATTTGAATTTTCAAAATTTGCATGTTATGTTGTGTAAACTATATCAAGAAGATATGATGAACGTTCAGTTTGCTACGTTATGAATTATGATTCTTGCCAAGAAATTAAAAAAAACTTGTTGGCCAAAGACAAATAATTAAGACGAATTAATGTTGCACAATTGAAGATCTTCGTACGGCAGTTGGTTGTTCCATTGTTTGGTGACAATTAACCTAGAGCTGCTTGCTTTCACATTTTGGTGAAATTTCTACTTCAGAAAACAATCCAAGTTTTGTTTGAAATTTACTGAATCGCATTGAACGTATTGATCAGCTGTCGTCTGTGATGATAAATGAAAGAGAAAGGCTGGCCGATATAAAATTCATTGACAATGATTCCCAACCCTCCTGCCAAATGGTAGGGTAGGGGGAAGCAAATATATATATATATATATAAAGATCACATTATAATTTATATAATGAGTGATTTATTTATTTTTTGATTATGTAATGAGTGATTTATTGGAACTAATAATATATATATATATATATATATAAATTATGAGAATAGAGCAAGTTACTCCATGAGTAACTCTTGACATAATTATTCCGCTTAATAACTCACTATAGACATTAAATTTCACCAATAAAACTATTAAACTAAAAGTTCTTATCAACTGCACAAATTTTCATAAAATTTTAAAATTATTTCACACTTTATCAAATAACTTCAATTGAATGTATTTTAAAATATAATAATTGGTAAATGTCGGCTATGAATGTTTGATTTAAATGAAATTTTGTGTGTATAATCGTTAATATAATATGAAGATGTTCGACGGTTGAATTTGTAAAATTCAATATCCATAATGAGTTATTAAATGGAATAACTATGTGAATATTTCTTCGGAACACACAAGCACTGTGGGATCTCTAAATAAATATACAAGTTAACTGTCATATATAAAATTTCTTGCTAAAAGCCCATATCATCATATAATAGAAAGATAACTAGTCGTGCGTTCCCCCGGATATAACAATGATAACATACACAAAAGCGGCACATGATTTCCAACATCACTCTCTGCCATTTCATTGTCGTTAACATCACGGATGATATATAGCACATTGCTAAAGCCATACAATAATTAAGAACATACAAAATTTCATTTGCCAGCAAATTTGGCTAATTTAAGATGAATTAACCATGCAGGAGCTTTGGTTGCTGTCAACTGCCACAGCTATGGCAGCGAGAGTAAAAGCAAATCAATGGTAGCTCGAGGTGTAACTGATGAATTTGGAGATTTTATGGTGGACCTCCCTTCCTACCTTCATGCTATTCCCAACTTGGAAAAGATATGCACAGTGAAAGTTCATCGAATTCCAAAGGGATCACTTTGTCGACCAGCTCATCGTGTCAACAGACACAAGGGACTTATTAGCCTCTCTTCTGTTGGGAACGGCATCCGCACCTATGATGCCGGAAACATAAGGATCCAACATTCAACTTCTGAGCCACTGCACACCCCACCGCGCGAAGATGGGGGGAAGCAGTGATTCAAAACCAACTACATCAACATATATTTGCAACACTTGGATGGCGCTTAAGTCACTGTATTGGGTTGCATGGGTTTATGTCTCGCAGTACGTAATTAACATATATAGTGTATACCTCTCAGCCATTACTTTGTAAAGTATACAGTGGTTGCGTGAGATTGTTAGATATATGCGTTGTCTGACGACGACCTCTAGCAAGTATTTGGTCATATGAAAAACTGAGAAGGATCCCAAAACTGTTCAGCTAAGATTTTCATGCACACCAATTAGTAATATATAAAAATTTGTTATGGACCAATTACTTAATTACCGCATGTTAGGTGTTACTTTTGGTCTTTTCCATTCATCAGTTCTCATAAATTTGATTTTGAAAAAATAATTGATTAATTAATTAATTATAACCAAAATAAAGTTTGTTCTTGAGGGTACTTTTCCCTAAAGGTAAAAAGTAATTGTTAAAAGTTCCAGTCTCCATTCATCAATCCATCGCAAACATGATTTTGTTTTAAAAAAAAAAAAATTAACTAAAATCATCTACTAGTACCTCTTTTTTATTGTCTCTCCACACTCCAATAAAGCATAACTCAACCGCAAATAAAATTTAACAACTAAAACAGAATTTTAGGTATGTTTGGTTTGAGAAAACATTCTCTTTTTTTATTTTCAGTTTTCAGTTTTAATTGCAAAACTGTCTTGGTGAAAATGATTGCAAAACTCTTTCAGTGAAAACAAGAGACAATTTTGTAATTAAAAGTGAACATAAGAAATGAAAATAAAAAATATTTTCTCAAACCAAACAGACCTTTTAAAAGAGATACAATTTTTTGATGAGGTGTCATGCTTTTATTGGGGTGGGGTGACAGAGAAAGAAACAACAAAAGGAGACGAGTAATTTCAATTCTTTGCAACCAAGCTGGCTTTGCAGAGATCCATACAGCACAACTGCCCAAAATCTTGTATGCTCAACCATAAATATCTAAGAATAACAGTAAGAACTGAGAAGTCAGGGCTTGCCTAAATTGTTTTTGTCAGCTCCAGAAACTATGTATTTTGCAATATCAGCACAGCAAGTAAGCTTATCTGCTTTCTCATCAGGAATTTCTATGGAAAATTCTTCTTCAAGAGCCATAATAAGCTCCACCCTATCCAAGCTGTCCAGGCTCAAGTCCTTTTGAAAATCAGCTGTTTCAGTAACCTACACAAAGTAACGTCAAGTTTCCCACGATGTTGTCATTCGGCATAAAAGACATTTTACCAATATTAGTCTTCACATTTGAATAGTATTAACAGAAGCACGGACTGTCCAACAAAACTAAAAGATAGCCATATTAGAAAGTAAAATTGCTTTCTGACCATTGCTTGAATACCTTTGCAGCATCAATTTTATCATACTTCTTAACCAGTCTGATTACTCGGTCCAGTATCAGATCAGAGCTGGCACCTGTTGAAGAGCACCAGCATCTCAAATGCACAAGCACATTCTCATCCTTGGCAAAAAACCATCTTGCTGTTGACCTTCTCAAATTCACATGACTCAATATAGATTTCTTTATGCTTTGCATATTTGAGAAATCTGCAAATGTTCCAAGTACTTTCCCTCAATCAAAGCAGTGCGTAGATACTTTCATACAATCGGTTACAAAATAATTGAAGCTAAGGAAAAGTTTTAAGCACAAAAGCTTTGCATAGAATAAAAATAACAAAATCTTAAGTGCCCTACAAATCAATAAATATGCAAATACAAGGAAAAATAAAAAAACAGAAACAAAACTCGATTGTTCCATAAAAATTATGAATTTAAGCTAGTCTCGGTTACGAGCAGCAAGGGTTCTAGCCCAATTTATGACCAGAAATAATTGAAACTAGAAAAGTCTAAAATGCCTATATCAGTGTTGTTGAAAATAAAACAGGATCTTTGTATTTATTGTATAGACAAATCATATCATGTAATTAAGAATAGAATATCTTGTAATAAATTGTTTTGATTTCTTTTTAAGTCTATATAAAGAACCTCTGTTGTGTAGTTGAGACACACGGTATTCAATATATGTCTCTCTCTTTTCTCTCATTTAACATAGTATCTAGAGCCTAAAGAGAGGCACCCCTAAAACTGTGCTTACCCGGTAGGCCCACTGTCCTCCAGCGACAAAATTTTTAGGCAAACCGTGTCTCAACTCCGGTTTGCCCCTTCTCCACTGCCGTTTCCGGCACCTTTTCTTGGCCTAAAACCGCCACTGCCACCGTCAGCCGCCCTCATCTCCAGCGACCTTTCCGGCAATTGACCCCACCATCGTACTCGCCTCCACCAGACTGGCCAACCCCCTGAAGATCACCGCCGGCGGACCCTGCACGCGCTCTCACGCGCGCTTTCTCTCGGTCGCGGTTTTCAAATTTTTCCGGCCATCTCCGCCGCGCGTGGCAGCGCGTCCGGCGGTTTTTCCGGCCGTCGTTTCAGCTCTGGCGTCGCCCTTCCACCCCGGTTCTCGATCTGGTGTTAGTTTTTCGTTTCGGTACACGGGTGACTAGGTTCCAGTGCAAACAGTCTCGTTTTTCTCTCTCTTGGACGTGTTTTTTTCTCTCTCTGTGATTGAAACATGAGTTCCTCTCCTACTGATGCTTCGAAGTTTGCGTTCACCAACTTTGTCACTTCTCCCCTCTCTACGGAGAAGTTGGACGGTTCCAACTATGAAACTTGGGCTTTAGACATTCAGTTATGGCTTATTGGTCAGGGGTATAAGGACCATCTCACCAAAAAGGCTGAATCTGTGCTTGACGTGTCTGAACGTACGAAATGGGAGAAGATTGATGCTCAGTTGCGCAGTCTCATCAAGTCCACACTTCATCCCACCGTCAAATCGATTTTCTATCCTCATATCACGTGTGAATCGATTTGGAGTCAGGCTAAGACACTCTACACCAACGATATTCAGCGCCTCTATAGTGTGGTTCATGATGTGGGCACCCTCATTGGACCAAAGAAGTTGGATGACCCTACGTCTGCCTATCTCGGTCGTGTTCATGCTGCACTCCATCAATTTAATGAGCTCCTACCTCCGGCTGCATCTGCTGCAGATGAGAAAAAGAAGGAACTTGAGCAACGAAGCACATTCTTTATGCTCCTTGGCCTTTATGGCTAACCTCAGGAGTACACTGTCATCCGTGATCAGATTTTGGGGTCTACTGTTATTCCCACTATGCAGTAAACCTTACGCCTCTTCTTCGGGTTCCTTTGAAGTCCACCTGAAGCTTCTGTTGCTCCTGGCATCGTGACATCACGCCTTGCGTCTCAAAGACAACAATCAAGGGCATGCTCGAGGTTCCACATCCAACACTAAGAATCGTCCCAAATATGATCATTACAACCGTATGGAACATACTATTGATCGATGTTGGAAGCTCCATGGTCGCCTTTCACGTTCGGTAAATTCTGCTCAGACCACTCCGTCTGACACACATCAGAACTCGGCTCAGCCTAAGAAAACTCCACCTGACTATGAAGAATTTCTCCAATGGTTTGAGAATCGCCAGAACTCCAGATCCACTACTTCGGTTGCACACACTGGTAATTCATTTGCTTGCATCTCTCAGCCCAATTCCCTGGGTCCTTGACTCTTATGCGTCCGACCACATCACTGGTAATAAAGCTCTTTTATCCTTTCTTTCTACATCTGGTTACTTACCGAGTATGACTTCAGCCAGTGGTATTGAAACCAAATCCCAAGGGATTGGTACTGCCAAACTCCTCCCTTCACTGTCAGTTAATTTTGTACTTTACGTTCCTGAGTGTCCATTTAATTTGCTTTCAATCAGTCGTTTGACCCGTTCTCATAGCTGTGATGTTATACTAATAACAATGTTACCTTATAGGAACAGAGTACGGGACAGGCGATTGGAATCGAATGTGAGTCTAATGGCCTCTATTATCTATCCTCATCCAGGGTGTGCTCTGCCACATATTCCCCTCTTACTATCCATGCTCAGTTGGGTCATCCAAGTCTTCCAAAGCTTCAGAAGCTGGTGCCTAGTCTTTCCAAGTTATCTAGTTTAAATTGTGAGTTGTGTCAGTTAGGGAAACACATTCGTAGTCACTTTCCTGATAGAGTCAATAAACGGGCTTCGTCCCCTTTTGCTTTAGTTCACTCCGATGTTTGGGGTCCTTCTCGCACTAGTACTACTTTTGGTTCAAATATTTTGTTACTTTCATTGATGATTTCTCGCGTTGTACTTGGTTATTTTTAATGAAAAACAAGTCTGAGTTGTACTTGGTTATTTTTGAGCAATTTTCTCGCGTTTGGTATTTCTGTTCGCTCTTTGCGTAGTGACAATGCCCGTGAATACCTGTCCCAACAATTTCAAAATTTTATGGCATCTAACGACATTCTTCACCAAACGTTATGTGTTCATACACCTCAACAAAATTGGGTAGCTGAACGCAAAAATCGGCACCTCATTGAAACCACTTGGACTCTTCTTCTTCATAGTAATATCCCAACTCGTTTTTGTGGGGATGTTGTTCCAACAGCTTGTTATCTCATAAACCGTATGTTCTCATTTGTGCTTGATGATCGAGTGCCCCACTCGGTACTCTTTCCACATATCCCTCTCCATTCACTTTCGCCTCGTGTCTTTAGGTCCACATGTTTTGTTCACAATCTCACTCCTGGTCTTGACAAACTCTCACCTCGTTCACTCAAATGTGTCTTTCTTGGTTACCATCGGTCCCAAAAAGGTTATCGTTGTTATTCACCTACTCTTCAACGTTACCTTATATCGGCTGATGTCACCTTTTTCGATTCTATCCCTTACTTTGAGTCGACTCACTTGTCTCCCGAGCCTCTTTCTGCAGTCCTCCACGTTCCTCCTGCGATTAAGCCTCTTGAGTTCGTCACTCCAGACACCCCATCTGTGGACCCCCCCAGCTGCGCGACCACTACAGACTTATCATCGTTGCCAGCGACCTATCGAGGTACATATCCCTGTTTCTGCTATTGAGGCCATGCCAGACTCACCACCGGCGCCATCTCCATTACCGGAACCGGCCCTGCCACCTGAGCCTAACCTTCCCATTGCCCTTCGTAAAGGTATACGCTCTACTCGTAACTCATCCCCTCATTACATTACTTTGAGTTATCATCGTCTTTCTCCTCCGCATTACACTTGTTTGTCTTTCTTGTCTTCTGTCTCTATTCCTAACACTGGTGAAGCTTTATCCCATCCGGAATAGCGACAAGCAATGACTGGCGAGATGTGTGCTCTTCAAAGCAGTGGTACCTGGGAACTCGTCTCTCTACCTCCTGGAAAGTCTGTGGTTGGTTGTCGTTGGCTTTATACTGTCAAATGATACACTCAAATATTTGGGCAAGATTATAGTGACACATTTTCACCTGTGGCCAAAATGGCGTCTGTTAGGCTCTTCCTCTCCATTGCAGCCATCCGTTGTTGGCCACTTCACCAACTTGATATTAAAAATGCTTTTTTGTATGGTGATCTCAAAGAGGAAGTCTATATGGAGCAACCACCAGGGTTTGTTGCTCAGGGAGAGTCCTCTAACATGGTTTGCAGACTCCACAGGTCTTTCTATGGTCTTAAACAGTCTCCACTAGCTTGGTTTGGCAGATTCAGTTCTATAGGGCAACAGTTTGGTATGATTCATAGTAACGCTGATCACTATGTTTTTTATCGCCATTCAGCTCAAGGATGTGTTTATCTGGTTGTGTATGTGGATGATATTGTGATAACTGGTAGTGATCAGCAAGGTATAATCCAGTTGAAGCAGTATCTCTCTCACAAGTTTCAGACTAAGTACCTTGGTAAACTCCGTTATTTTTTGGGTATCGAGGTAGCCCAATCCAAGGATGGTCTAGTGATTTCACAGAGGAAATATGCTATGGATATTCTTGAGGAAACAGGTTTATTGAATGCCAAACCAGTTGATACTCCTATGGACCCAAATGTCAAACTTCTGCCTAATCAGGGGGAGCCCCTTTCGGATCCAGGGAGGTACAGGAGATTGGTTGGTAAATTAAACTATCTCACAGTCACCCGTCCAGATATTTCCTTTGCAGTTAGTGTGGTAAGTCAATTCTTGAATTTTCCTTGTCAGGATCATTGGGATACGGATCCTAAAGTATATTAAAAGTGCTCTAGGAAAAGGTCTCATTTATGAGGATAGAGGTCATACTCGAGTAGTTGGTTACTCAGATGCTGATTGGGCAGGCTCACCCATTGATAGACGATCCACTACTGGGTATTGTGTACTAGTTGGAGGAAACTTGATATTCTGGAAAAGCAAAAAGCATAATGTAATTGCAAGATCTAGTGCTGAGGCTGAATACAGAGCCATGGCATTAGTGACTCAAGAGCTCATGTGATTGCAATCACTTCTCAAAGAACCCAAGTTTGGAGAGGTTATACCAATAACAGTAATATGTGATAATCAAGCGGTATTGCATATTGCCTCCAATCCTGTGTTTCATGAAATGACTAAGCATATTGAGGTGGACTGTCATTATACCAGAGAGAAGATCGAATCGGGAAACATCACCACTAGCTTCGTCAATTTCAATGACCAATTGGCAGATGTCTTCACTAAATCTCTAAGAGGTCCTCGAATCAGTTATATATGTAACAAGATTGGTGCATATGATTTATATGCTCCAGCTTGAGGGGGAATGTTGAAAATAAAACAGGATCTTTGTATTTATTGTATAGACAAATCATATCATGTAATTAGGAATAGAATATCTTGTAATTAATTGTGTTGATTTCTTTTTAAGCCTATATAAAGAACCTCCGTTGTGTAGTTGAGACACGCGGTATTCAACATATATCTCTTTTTTTTTCTCATTTAACAAGTGTTATCAGTCACGGAGAGCAAAGCATCGCGACCGGCCCCAAAAACACTATAGCGGGATATCGGATAGCGGGATGGCCGCTATTCTGAAATTTTTATACATTTTATATAATTTATACTATATACATAAAAACTCAACAAGTAGCTGTGACTAACCAGTGTGAGGAAGGTGAAAAATGACAGCAGGAGTGAGATTAGAGTGAGAGAGGAGAAGCCCTGACGCTGTTCTGGTTTTTTTAATTGTAAAGTTCCAAAAACACCCCAACCAAAAAGCCCTTACGTTTAAAATTCCTCCCCGCGACAGCCGCTATTTTGGCCCTATAGCACGCTGTTTACAACACGGGCCTATATTACTTTATCTCTAGTCTAACAAGACATCAATAGTAAAAGGCTATAAAGGATTTGTGTCTTCTAGTAATTGAGTCTAAGAATGGTGCATGTTCCTACATTATTTCAATGAAAATAAGATACTTCCAAAAAAAAAAATTCCTTGATCATTACAAAGGTAACCGTAATCCAAGCAGCACATCACAAGTACTTCGCAAGATCTGACCATTTTCTTTTATTGCTAATTTAATCCATGCTATGCATATTACTCTTTACACACACGTAAACAGACGCATCCCATTATATACCATCAGGAATCCGGATTCACTATACTCAACAACTCACTCATTCACTGCAGCCACAGCCAGTGAATCACAATCATTGGATTACGGTCGGATGACTCCCGTTCCAAGTTTGTGTTTGAATCCGATTTCTGAAGCAAGCCTCCGATTTTTATCCAACTGTTCTGATTTACTGACCACAGTGAATGCATGAATTCGTGACAGCAGGGATTGCAGTGTCAGTAAGGTACAGCAAACACGCTTATGTACAAATCGAAATACAATTCAATGGATGTGATGTGCACTCTGGTTATGCTTTCATGTATACCTTATACCTATGAGTTGTTTATGTAGCATGCCTCTGTGCACCCCACAGCCAATATATATTCCAAAGTTAAATGTAAAACCTCGTAGCATGCCGTGAAATTATTTCTTCAATGAGAAATTAAAATCAATTCTAGACGAGTCTAGAATGTGACGTCTAGTTGGCATAATCAGCAACTATTACTTACTGCCAACAAGAACAAAACCAGGAATCCAAAACCAATTGGCAACCAAACATGGTATTGGCAAAAAGTAAAACCCGAAAAACACAAGACCTACTCAAAGCACTAAATAGTTACAAAACATAAAGGAAGACATAGGCAGGCACAAGTCACTGACCGAGATTCGTTCCGATATGCCGACAGATGGGATGGGTCGGCTACTTGTTTGATGTTTTGCCAAACAGAGAGTCCAACGTCGCTTCTTCCCCGAGTTTAAAGGTTTAAACACCTTTCTTTCCTTCTTGTGCTGTGTGCGTTGCGACTTCTTAATCCTTATTTTTTCAATTGTCGTTCTCGGCGGCACTGGAAAGGACGGTTAAGCAACTAGCCCAATATAGCATCAATCATCAAGCTATGGGCCCATTGGACTGGGCCCATAGCCCATATATCGTGGATGAGTGGATCCAGAAGGGTACCCTCTATTTTATCTGTATGTGCCTATCTAATCTTGTCTATCCCGCCAAGTCAAAAAGCGATGGTCGTATTAGTGAAATGAAACACTAATTGTGGAGGCCTTTTATTCTTGTAAGCTTTAATTTCTTTCTTTTTCAAGCTGGGTTATTATAATCCTTATTTATTGTGAATTTATCTAATATCTATGTGTTGTCTATTCTGAAAATAAGTGATATGCACATAACAACTTCAAACATTTCAAACTTAAAAGGAAAAGTAATACGTGTGGTTTTAATCTTATAATAATCATTATTTTGTAAGATTAATTGATATTAATGTAAGATTTAATATATTTGTATCGCATTACTTTTTTCTAAAATTTTGATTTAATGAGAAGTATCATCAACACACTCTTTTCAACACTCTCTCGATGATTGATTGAAATTCATGCAGGTTTCATTACTTTGGAAATGGGGCGTACATGATTTAGTGGGATCCATGTGAATTTTAATCAATCATAAAGATAGTGTTGAAAATAGTGTATTAAAGAGTACTCCCTCCGGTCTGAAATATAAGCTAAAAGTCTATGAAATATAAACAAAAAAACTATGTATTTAGTCCAAATTTTGGACCAAACAAATAGACTGTTTTGCTTATATTTCAAACTGTAGGGGTATGTTGCTAACATGATTAACTTTAATTTATTATTATGTAAATTTTACGTACTATTTTTCAAAAGTTACAAGTCATATATACCTGTGATTCACAGGTGCACAACACATCCGAGAAGAAAACAAAAAGGTGGAAAAACAGTTTTGAGCGGCTGAATGGGCTTTTGCCACATGTTATTTCTGTAGTTAACTTTTTTAAATAGATAATAGTTTTGAACAACAAATATATGAAGCAGCTACTAGAGAAACTGATAGAAGACAAATTATATAAGGTGTGACTGTATTGGAGGCTTTCAGGAATTTTGAGTACATGAGAGCTTCAGTAACAAATTGCAAGTATCGTAAGCTTCAATGGGTTTGTGTCAATTTGTATATATGATGATGGTCATTGTCAATACTCAATACTAGGCGGGGAAGGTAAGGAATAGGTTGAAGGTCTTTTTGTAATGTTGAACGAGTCAGAAGAAATATAACAACTGACTCAACTTGCCAAAGATGTAATTCTAGTCTTGAAAGACTATTGCATGTGTTAAGGGGTTGTGAAGAGTTCAAAAATCTTGGTCAAGTTTCATTAAGGAAGAGGTTTGGAGTAAATTTTTCGGCATTGATCTTGATGATTGGCTTAAATGAAATTTAACAGAAAAATATATAGGCAAGTATAAGAGAGTAGTTTAGCAATGTAAATGACCGGAAGTTAAGCAGTTACTACTGCGATAAACCGGTACCGGTCATAGTGAAATGTATAAATATCAAACATTGTGTGCAGTGATTAATAATAATTCAGTTCATCATTTTCTCTTCATCATGCATTGTTTCTTCCTTTTCTCTGCATTCTGAATTCCATCATGGTATTAAAGAGCTTCATTTTTCGTTCCTGGTCTGTGATTTTCTTCTTCGAGTTGCAATTTGAAGATCGTGTTCATGGCGTCACCAAACTCAGTGAATTCTGATCTGCGTAGAAACTCTAATATGGCGTTGCTCCACGGATCGCACCAAATGCACCAAAATCCTTCGATGTTCCTTCTCCGAATTCCTTACTGTCGAATACCATTCCTTCTTCGTTCAGTCACAAGATCTCAATAAAACTTGATGACAAGAACTTCCAATTGTGGATTCAACAGATCAAAGGTGTTCTCATCGCTCACAAACATCATTGCGTTGTTGCGAGCCCTAAAATTTTGCCACAGTTCGATTCAGAAATGAATTGTGAATTAGGGATCGAGTCTGAGATGTATCAGCATTGGCTCGTTCGGGATCAATTTGTCTTCACATGGCTACTTTCAACTCTCTCTGAATCGATGCTTCCTCGTGTGATTACGTGCAAACATGCGTTCCAGGCATGAGACACATTACACAAGCACTTTTATTCACATCTGAAGGCCAAAGTTCGTCAGTTAAAGTCAGAGCTTAAGAATCTTAAGAAAGGCACTCGTTCTATATCTGATTATCTTCTCAAAATCAAAACTATTTGTGATTCTCTCCTTGCTGTTGGAGAACATGTATCTGAACAGGACCAGATTGATATAGTTTTGGATGGCTTACCTGAAGATTACAAATCGTTTGATATGATGGTTTATGGTAGAAATGATTCACCATCCTTAATTGATATTGAAGCCTTGTTACTTGTGCAAGAGGCTCAATCAGATAAGTTTAAGCAAGAGTTGACCTCATCTACTGTTACTGCAAATGTTGCTAACATTTCTAAGGCTGTTAATTCTGATCCAAAACCAAACTCTGTTGAGGCTGATGATTATCCTTCTTATGGTCGTGGCCGTAATAGTAGAGGCCATGGTCGTGGTAGAAGTTCTGGAAATCGTCCTACATGTCAGCTATGCAACAAATATGGACATGATGCTCTCAAATGTTGGCATCATTTTGACCAGAATTTCACTCCACCTCTAGTGGCTTTTGCACCTCATCAGAACCAATACATTGCACCTCATGTTGCAAGACCAAGTGCTCATGTTGCTGCATAACAACCTACTTTAGCTCCAACTACACATCAATTCCAAGTTCCTCAGAATTTTGCAACTGGTATATGTGGTATCCGGACTCCGGTGCCTCTCATCATATCACACCTGATGCTCGCAACTTAAGCCAAGCTGCTCCTTACACTGGTTCGGATCATGTGACCGTTGGTAATGGTCAAGGTTTAAGTATCTGTCCCATTGGTTCCACAAGTTTTCCCTCACCTTCCCTTCCTAATGTGTCTCTTAATTTATCAAACTTGTTGCATGTTCCCACTATAACTAGAAACCTCATGTCAGTGTCTATTTTTTGTCATGACAACAATGTTTTCTTTGAATTTCACTCTCATTCTTGCTTTGTTAAATGCCAGACATCTAAACAAGTCCTCCTTGAAGGCTCACTTGGAGCTGATGGCCTTTATAGCTTCAAGAATCTACATCTTCTCCAGCATGCTAAGTCCACTCCATCTGTTAATTACATTTATGCTCCTTTAGTACAAAACTCAACTGCTAATTCTATTGTTAGCAATACTAGTACAAGTCTGTTGTCAACTTGGCATCTTAGACTTGGGCATGCTCATGCTAATGCCATCAAATCAGTACTGAATCTTTGTAATATGTCAATTTCAAATAAAATTTCTTTGGACTTTTGCAATGCTTGTTGTCTTGGCAAGTCTCATAGATTACATGCTCCCTTATCTTCCACCACACATGACACGCCTTTTGAGTTGATACACGCTGATTTATGGGGTCCTGCTCCTCTATCTTCTCATAATGGTTACACATATTACATTGCATTTGTTGATGCTTGCACCAAATATACATGGATTTACTTTCTTAAGCAGAAATTCGAGGCACTTACTACCTTTAAACATTTTCATCAGCTCATTCAAACACAGTTTTCAGCCAAAATAAAGGCTGTACAGTTAGATTGGGGAGGTGAATTTCGTCCTTTCACCAATTTTCTTTGTGATTTGGGCATTATTTATAGGCTTACTTGTCCTCATACCTCTCATCAAAATGGTATTGTGGAACATAAGCATCGTCAAATTGTTGAAATGGGGCTTACTATCCTTGCACATGCTGGTATGTCTCTGCATTTCTGGGATCACAGCTTCACCATGGCTGTGTTCCTCATTAATAGCCTTCCCTCTTTAGCCCTTCCTAATTTTTCTTCACCCTACTATGTCTTACATAAAACTGTTTCTGATTATAAGTCAATTAGAACTTTTGGTTGTGCATGCTTCCCACATCTAAGACCTTTCAATAATCATAAACTTGAGTATAGATCTCATGAGTGTGTGTATCTTGGTCCTTCTCCACAACACAAAGGCCATAAGTGTCTTACAGCAAATGGTAAAGTTTACATCTCCAAAGATGTTTTGTTTAATGAGATGCAATTTCCATATGTTCACCTGTTTTCCACCTTTAATTCCTTTTCCTCTTCTAACATTCCTTCATCTGTTCCAACCTCCATTCCCATAATTTCACCTATTCCTTCTAGTCTGCCTTTACCTACTCCTTCTACTTTTGTTTCTCCACCCTCTCCTGTTCAACCAGAAAATATTGTATCATCAACCCCTGTGCAGCAAACAGAGAACATAAATACTGCGCAGTCTGCTTCTAATTCCTAAGATGCAATTCCTCCTAAACCTGCTTTTGTTGTTAATTGTCATCCAATGTTAACCCGAGGCAAAATAGGCAATCTTAAGCCTCGAGTATTTGCTGCACATGTTGAACCTAAAACGGTTAAACAAGCATTAGCTCAACCTCAATGGTCTGCAGCTATGCAAGCTGAATATCAAGCTTTGTTAGCCAATGAGACTTGGTCACTTGTTCCTCTTCCTCCTCATAGGAAACCCATTGGTTGTAAATGGGTCTTTTGGGTTAAAGAGAACCCCGATGGCATGATAAATAAATACAAGGCATGCCTTATGGCCAAAGGATTTTATCAACAAGCTGGCTTTGGCTTCAATAAAACTTTTTCTCCGGTTGTTAAACCCGTGACTATACGCATTATTCTCATTTTAGCTTTGACTTATAAGTGGTCTGTCAAGCAAATTGATGTTAACAATGCTTTCCTCAATGGCTTTTTCCATGTAGAAGTTTATTTGACTCAACCACCGGGATTTGAAGTAAGTGATAAATCCCAGGTTTGTCGTCTCAAGAAGGCATTATATGGTTTAAAAAGGCTCCTCGTGCGTGGTATGAACGGCTTACTGCTGTCCTTGTGCAGTTCGGTTTTTCTGCAAGTCAATGTGACTCTTCATTGTTTACATACTCCAGGAGTGGCATTTGTTTGTATGTCCTGATTTATGTGGATGATATTCTGATTACTAGCAGTTCCTCTAATCTTGTTTCTGATTTGATTAACAAGTTGAATGCTACTTTTGCTCTCAAACAGCTTGGTGATGTTGACTACTTCTTGGGTTTGGAAGTTAAGAATCTGTCTAATGGCTCAATGGTTCTAACTCAAACCAAATATATTCTTGATTTGTTGAGCAAAGCAAACATGCTTGAAGCAAACAACATTGCTACTCCTATGCTTAGTTCTGAAAAGCTGAGCAAATATGGCACTGATGAAATTCTTGAGCCTGCTGTATACCATTCTATTGTTGGTGCTCTTCAATATGTCACTTTGACACGTCTTGAAATTTCCTACTGTGTAAATAAAGTTTGCCAATTTATGGGTTGCCCACTTGAGTCACATTGGAAAGTTGTGAAGCGAATATTACACTATCTAAAAGGGACTACTCACTATGGTCTTCTCTTGCAGCCAGCTAGGCCTGACTTTAAGCTCTCTCTTCGCGCTTATTGTGATTCGGATTGGGCTAGTGATCCCGACGATCGTCGTTCTACGTCCGGGTTTTGTATATTTCTTGGCCCAAATCTAATATCTTGGAGCTCCAAGAAGCAAGTTTTGGTAGCTCGCAGCAATGCCAAGGCTGAATATCGCAGTATGGCACTATCCACTGCTGAAGTGCTCTGGATTCGGTTGCTCTTAATGGAACTACGGGTTCCCTTTCTCACTCCCATCCTGCTTTGTGATAACCTTAGTGCTGTTATGTTGTCGCATAATCCAATTTTGCACTCTCGGACTAAACACATTGAGCTGGATATACACTTTATTCGAGAAAGGGTCATTTCTAAATCTTTGCTTGTGCAACATGTTGCTGGTGCTGATCAAATAGTTGATGCCTTAACAAAACCTCTACCTTCAGCTCGGTTTGCAGAATTGCATGAAAAACTCAGAGTGATTCCCTTTATTCAATCACCTTGAGCTTGAGGGGGGAATATAGGAGAGTAGTTTAGCAATGTAAATGACCGGAAGTTAAGCAGTTACTACTGCCATTAACCGGTACCAGTCATAGTGAAATGTATAAATATCAAACATTGTGTACAATGATTAATAAGAATTCAGTTCATCATTTTCTCTGCATCATGCATCGTTTCTTCCTTTTCTCTGCATTCTGAATTCCATCAGAAAGACACATTGGCATTGGTCTACTTGCTTTGGTGTCGCTGTTTCGGCTTTATGGAGAGATAGGAACCTATTGGTCTTTAGCCACACAAAAAAAAGAAAAAAGAATTAGGTGAGCAGATATCCAAAACACTATTTTATGTTTTTAATTAGATTCGTTCTATTGAAAAAGCTATTTTACAGCCTCTGCCCTCAACAGATATCCAAAACACTTGCATTTTGGAGAATTGGAAAAAGCCTCCTATAGGTTTCTTAAAATTGAACATCGATGGTTCTTTCAATCCTCAAGATAGAAGTTATGCATGTGGCGACAATGGAAGAATCACAAAAATTATAACAAGAGCATCGACACATGTTTTAAAAAAAATAATAAGAACAAATGTTTACTTTTCTTGCAAAATAACAAGAACATGATTTCTGATGACACAAAATAAGTTTTCGGACTTAAAAAATAGAAAGATTTTGAATAAAAAAAATCAAGAGAAAATTAACAGAGAGATCAAATTAAGGTTTTAGTCTAAATTAGGGAAATCTGAACCCAGTAAATGGGTGAATCAGAGATCGAAAATGACACTCACCAACAAGAGAGAGTGGGTCGAGGTGTAGGGCAGTGAGATGAGTTGTGTTTTGAGTTTTGAGAGAGAGAGGGAAAAATAATTGAGTTTAACTTAATGAGATGAAATGTGAGGGCATTGAATGCTAATTATTATATTGAGAGATGTCAAAATATAAATTTTATAGGGGGTAATCAATATTTTTAATTTTTTAGATAGTGTAAATGCACACCCTGAACAATAAGTAGGTTCGTCTCTGGTTGAGATGAAAGAAATATGAGTCTATGTACAAAATTTTAAATTGGGAAGGGTCAAAATAAAAATTATATAAAGAGTAAGTGAAAACTTTTAAATTTCAGGGTGTATACTTACGCACCCTCACTATCAACTAGGTCCCGCATGTGTGTGGAGGATTAATAAGCGACAATAATGGCTCGTTTATTAAAGGGTTTTTTAGCAAAGTCAACTCTAGTAATGGGACTTTATTTACAAGTCACTTGCAATACCAAAAAAATAAATAAAATAAAATTATAATGTAAGTCCTTAAAGTATAAAAGTTTTAAATGGAACCCTCATTGTCAAAAAAAATGGCTGGTATATATTTAAAAAATTAAGTAGGCACTAGATCACTAATTGTCGTCAACTTTTATTAAATTATACAAATAAGTTTGGATGAAATATAAGAACTAATTCAACAACCTTATCTTTTATAATACAAGTTAGTATTTAAGTTTTTAAATAAGTTTTTATAACCTGTCAAAAAAATAAGTTTTTATAATTTTAACAAAAAGTTAATAAATTTCTGTCAAAAGAAACAAAAAGGTAATACATTGTTAATAACAAAGACTTGTCTTAAAACTTTCAAAAAAATAAAGATTTCGTTAAAAACTTTTGATTTATAGGAATTTATTTCAAAAAATTGATAAAACTATAAAGACCTATAAAAAATTTAATCAATAAAAAATGATAGCGATATAAAATAAAAAACAGGAGGAATAATGAACTCAGATCCTCTTATGTCTATGTGGATTTATCCTCTTATGAACTCAGTCGTTGGATTTATCCAACGATTTGGCTCAGTTGGTAATGACAAGGTGTTTTTAGGTTACTTAAGTCTTAGGTCCCGTATTCGAACATTGCAAAAAGCAAAAACTCCATATGGGATGGAGAAGACAGGGAGTGCGCGAAGGAAAGTCTTTAAGCACAAGGTAATATAAGAATAGCTCTGGGCTATTACAAATTGAGAGAACAATACTTCTAGTCGTTGGATTAATCTAGTAATCACCTTTCGGCTACACGAGTGATAGAGATAGGAAATGACCCAAACTCAATAATTATTTATATATTTGGCATAAAAAAAGAAAAAAATTGTAAAGGAAAAATAGTATGTTTGGAATAGAGTTTAGAAAATTAATCATTACAAAAAACAGAGTTTGGAAAACTAATTTTAATTAAGAATGTATTCGAGTTTATGTTTATATATCTTCAAATTATGTTTATGGTCTCAAATTACAAACGCCCATTCAAATTACATTAAAAAGATCGGGTGTTTGGAAGAATAGTGAAAATGGGTAATAAAGGGGGGTAAATTGGGAAAGGTGAAGGTGAAGGTGAAGGTGAAGGTGAAGGAAAGGGTGGGGTGGGGGCGACGATGGGAATGGGAAGGAAGAATGAAAGTGACAAATTATGAGAGGAGATGATGAGATGCACTGCGACGGTGGAACGCAATGCAACAGAGAGAATAAGCCACAAGCAGCAACGGGGTGAGGTGATGCTCATCCCCGCATGTCCTAAGTGGTGGGAGAATATTATTATTAAATAATTAAATATGTATATATCTTTTGTCCTTGTAAATATAAAAATATTTTTTTTTTATTTCTGTATTTTTCTTAATTTTATTTTTAGTCATTGTAAAAATTTTTCTTTGTTTCTCATCCCTATAATATATACATATTTTTAAAGTTAGTTCTCATATAATTTATATTTTAGAGACTAAAATTAAAATAGTATCTAATTTTAAGTACTAAAATAAAATATGAAAAAATATTACAAGAACTAAAACAAAATAACGACGATCAAAAATAAAAATTGAAAAAATAATTTACACAGATAAAAAACAAAAGTCCTTGTATTTGCAAGTACACGAAAACATATTTAAGCCTTAAACAAATTAGCTGCTCTCTTCCGCCCTCAGACTCAGAATCACACCCAGACATTAAAAGTTCCAATTTTCATCCATAAAGCCTCAACGATGGGGAATGTAAATGGGAATCCTTCCGAAGAAGAAGAAGCTTCTGCGATTGTGCCCTTGGATGGGGATGCGAATGCAGATGGAATTGGGAACACGATGATGGCTCAGTCTCCCCCCACAAGCCCTAGAGCTACCCATTCTCCACTCATCTTCACTCCTCAAGTAACTTCCTTTTTCTATCTCTTCCCACTATTATTATTATTATTATTATTATTATTATTATTCGCTGCACTGCACTTTCGAAAACCCTTTGCTCTCACACCGCAGTCACATTCATTGTTTCTAATAGCTCTTGTTTGTTTGTTTGTTTCCATGTTTTTTCACCTTGTGGTTTTGGTAATTGGATCATTGAAACAACACAGCGGGTAATGGCTTATATGACTGTTTTTTTTTGCAATCAGTCGATGTGGGTAGGAGCGGAACTGGGCAGCAAGTTGCTTGTGGTATTGGAATTAGCTTAAAAGAGCCATCTTCACTTCTTTCTAGTTTCTTGTCCAAATCAAGATTCAAAATTTCTGCCCCTTTCCACACCCAGTTTATTTTAGACGGTACTGATTGATTTGGACATGCGGCCTTCACAGTTGTTCTTGTCTGTAATTGACTTGTCTTGCTGGTTCTGAATTTTGTTCTTTTGGTTATATATTATTGGCTGCGGTCCTTCTGTTTGTGCTACCTGTTCTATCTTTATACTGTCCTTGTGGATTGGAATATCTGTTTTCATCAGTTGTCAGCCATTCCCTTGCCCTTATATAGGTTCCGGTGGTTCCTTTACAAAGACCCGATGAGATGCATGCTCCGAATCATTCCTGGACGCAAACTACTTCTGGGTATGAAGATATGTACAGTGAACACGGAATTCCGACAATGATTACTTGGAGTCATGGTGGAAAAGAAATAACTGTGGAGGGGTCGTGGGATAATTGGAAGACAAGGTTTGGAAACTTCAGCACCTTCTTCATTTCTCCTCAGAGGCTGCATGAACCGATTTTTAGATTCTAACTAATAATAATATTTCTTGTTCATCAGAATGCCCTTGCAGGGATCAGGGAAAGACTTTACAATAATGAAGGTACTGCCATCTGGTGTTTACCAGTACAGATTTATTGTCGATGGACGGCGGAGGTACACCCCAGACTTGCCTTGGGCCCAAGATGATGCTGGGAATGCTTACAACATCTTGGACTTACAGGTACTGTCTTATATGCTTGTTAATCTGATGAATTATTTTCATGTTGAGAAAGGATGATGCTTTTGATATTAAACATATATGTTAAGGAGCATTAATTTAGCTACATCCTACATGATAAGGGACTTGTGCACAAAATGAATCCTGTGTGATTAAATTGTAGAGGGTCAGCCTTATTACTTTTCGGTACTTTGGCTTGGGATTCAGTGCACTTTTTCTCCTTTGAAACTCGAAAGTATGGAACATTTGGTCATTTTCACTTTTTTTTTGGAGCTGGTGCTTTTTTTTTTTTTTTTTTTGGTTTAATAAAACCCTACCATTGAATTTTCTTCCTCGGACGTCTTTTATATTTCGCATATTTCACACTCTTTGACCAACTATCCCTTATCTTGCTAGAATCTTGTTTCAGACAATCAGATATATGATCCAAAATCATTTCAGGAACATACCTTTCAATGTGTCCCACGATATACAGCCAATGCCTCTCATAACTGAAGTCACTTATGAATATTTTCCATTCATTTTGACTTTTGAAGGGAAGATCATCTGGGTTGGTGAAATGAGAACTGGTGTTTTTTTTTTCTTTTTTTTACTTCCTGGATTCTCGCACTGCTTGATGATTCTTCTTCATATTCATACTAATAGATTGGATGTTTGCTACTCTTTGTGCCTTTTGTGTCTCTGATATTACATAAAGGGCACAAAGCTTTGAATTTCCTTTTCTAGTAAACACAGGTAGACTCCTGGAGTCATTAGCATGTCTGAATATTTTGCAAAGCTTTAGATTCATTATACCTGTTTATTTTTTTCATCTGTACATAGTAATCATTTTATTATGTGGAACAAACTACAAATTGGACCCCTGATCTTTCTTGGTTCAAGAGCTGTAGTCAGTGACTGGGTCATAATTTTCTGGGTGGTAACAAAATTCAGCTTCGAGAGAGGGAAGAGAAAAAGTAAATACGGAACTTTCGGTGCCACATCACAAACAGTATTCTCTACCTAGAGTAAAATTAGAATTGGTTGATTATCCAATATAAAATGTGTCTGTCTGTGCTAGCCAGGGTAGTTAAAGGCAAAAATGCTGGAGAGTTAATGGCTAGAGATGAGAGGTACCAAAAGGCACACGCCTTACTAAAGAAAGTCTTTGTAATTAGAAGAATAAAACATTAAAATAGTTTACCATTTTGCATTGATTTTCCATATACATTAACTATACAAGCATAACATTTAAAGGCCAATTTGGTGTTATAAAGCTCCTGCTATGGCAGGGTCAAGGGAAGGGTTGGATCCAACCATTGTACCAAGGCTCCCCTTCTAATACATTCATAGCAAAAATACAAGATTATGATTTTCAATTTGCAATACCCTAAGCTCTTTGCTGGTAAAAGTCCCAAAGTTTGACAACTATTTATTCTTTAACATTCTGACTATTTTATCCCCTTTAGCATCACAGTTGACAGTAAGATAACTGATCTTTTAGATTTTATTTCCCTGTAATCCTGAAAGGTACTCCTAAAATGCCTGGGAGGCACTGATTCCTTCTACTTCTAGCTTCATTTTAGCAGTGCCTTTGACTACGCTACTGTTAGTAACACACCACTTTGTCTTGGTACTTTTGCTTCACGTTGTAGCTAAGTAGCTGTCAAAAGGAAATCTTTGATTATTGGATAGTCATCCTTAATGTGCATGGATTGATTTTCGCAATAGTTATCCCTTTTGTTGTGATTTAATTTTTAAGTAGCTGCATATATATATTTCAAGTCCTCTCACGACACTTGGTAACACATAAGTGGTGGTCAGTGTAGCTTGCAATTTCTTGCCAGGGGAACGGTGAAGGGTGGTTAAATGAATCTCGCTGCATATCCTTTATCGTTAAAATGAAATGTCTGCATTCTTTTACTGCTAGAAGCCAATAACATCTAAATTGACACTAATGATTTTTATTTAATATATGTAGGATTATGTTCCTGAAGACATTGGAAGCATTTCTAGTTTTGAACCTCCTCAATCACCTGACTCGAGTTATAACAATTTACAACTTAGTTCTGAAGATTATGCAAAGGAGCCACCATTAGTTCCTCCACACTTTCATATGACACTGCTAAATGTGCGTACGGCAAATATGGAAATCCAACCTCCTATGCCAAGACCTCAACATGGAGTGCTCAATCATCTTTACATGCAGAAAGGAAAGAGCAGTCCTTCAGTGGTTGCCCTTGGTACAACTCATCGGTTTTTGGCTAAATATGTTACTGTGGTGCTTTACAAGTCTTTGCAGAGGTAAATCGTAAACATAAATGAGATGGACCACAGTCATTATCGCCTTCTATGTAGTAATAGTATAGTTACGAGAGATAAAATGGTAAGCTACATCAGGATCACTGCAGGAACGTCAAGATTGTATTACATATAATGCAATTGCTTTGATGGTCAATTATCTGATAATTTAGTTCCAGTTCTTAACATATTTGATTATGCGTTTATCTAGGAATTTTGATTGAGTGATCAAAAGGATAAAATAATTTACGACGTGTTCTTATCAATTATAGCTGGAACAGCAATTTGGTGGTTAAGCTATTTTGCAGCTCATATCCACCATATATGCATTTTCACTTTTAGCGACTCTCTTAGATATTCTTGCACACCCTGGTGGTTGGGTTCTGGTTTTTGTTGCGGGTTTCGGCATGTAATAGAGATATTTTTGATTCATTTTCCTGTAAATTGACTTTTGGTGGTATAAGAGAGCCTTTCTATCTTGCTGGGAGAAAGCGAGTTTTATAAAGGAATTGACTACATATGTACATTTATGCATGGCTGCATTTTTGTTATAACTCGTGCATTTATGTTTGTTGAAAGCTTTAATATGAACAATAACAGATGCTTACTGCTTACTTTATCTACCTCCCTCATTCTTTGGGTGGGTTCCACCGTGCACAATTACTATAGGTTGTGCATGGTACATCACACTAAAATAAAATTGCAGTGCAGTCCCAAAAAATTATGAAATGTACCCTTGAATCATAAGATTCCTTGAATCACAATCTCATGTGCCTCTTCTCTACCGTGGCTCAAACTGGCCGGAGCTCCACCATAGCTTTCAATTTCGGTTTCAACTCCACCTTCAATCAAACACGATATGGCTGCAAGAAAGAGTCGTCCACTAAAGCTCCTCCTCGTCCTCCTCCACTGGCGTTTCGATTTGAAGGTGGAAGCAGTTCAGCTTCCTGGCGTTGACCAAGTTGTCAGAATTGGCATCGGCTCCTTGTGGCAGAGGTTTGCGATGGCAGCAAGTAAGCTTCGCTCGCTGAAGCTCCTCCTCATCTTCCTTCATTGGTGTTTGATGCTCTCACCAAGCACCCCACCTCCGACCTATTCCATGGGGGTGATTTGGGGAGAGAGATGAAGAGGTGCAACCTCTTCCCTTTTTTCCATCTTCCCCTCATCAAGAAGGGGAAATCACACCTATTGTGCATTGTTCGTGAGGTCCAATGTGGCTCAATCCCTTAAATCATTAAATCACACGTTTTGTTGTGACAAAGCTTTGATTTTTAAGGATTAGAGAAAATCTCATAGTTGAAACCTCTCTCTCTTAATGGCTTCCCCCACCCAATATGATGAGAATCATGGGTTTACAAAGCCAAGAGAAAATCACACAAATTAATTGCATTCATTTAACACCCATGATTCTTCACCATGAATCTTCTCTAGCAGTCTGTAAACCAGAAAAAAGGAAAAACACAGCAGCAATAGTAAGTAAGAAACGAGAAGAAACAGAGATAATGTTAGGAAACTCGTTTGATTGAAAGTAGATTCTCGCAAATTCAGTAATAGAGAATAGAGATACTGAATATTATCTATTGAATAGTTGAATATGAATGGAAAAAACACAAAGGAGCCCTCTCCTTTCTTTACTGGTTTAACCCAGTACAAATTTAGTTCTTCTCTGCATCTCTTCACAACTCAACTCCTCTATTTATACTAATCTATCCTCCCTAAATAAATCTCTAATAAATCAGAAATAAATCTCCAACAAATCAGAAATAAATCTCTATCCCTAATAGATAAGATAATCCTAATAACAAATCAGAAATAAATCCTTATCCTAACAAACTCCTTATCTAATATCATATATCCTAACAGATAATGATAGAAAGAAGATGCTAGGACCCTCATCTTGGCCAAGCAGCCACCGCTATGCACCATGCGACCTTCACATTGTTGCAATATCTATCGCTTTCATTGCGGCCTCTGCCGCACTCCAATTGCTCTTCAAGCGTCGCATGTGCAGCGGCCTCCATGGCCAAGTGGCCAACATCTTCCCTTCTTCTCTCCCCTCCCCTCTCATCTTTGCTGGCGCGGTGGTCTCCGACTTTGAGGGGAGAATGGAGGACTATTATTTTTGGGGTAGTGCACCACCAATAAAGGTTGTGTATGGTAGAAGCCATCCTTTCTTTGTCCTAAATTTTCAGTCAGAATTTCTGGGCACGGTGTTTGGAATATGTTTGCTGTTACTTTATAGTATTTCTTAATTTTGGAAAATGAAAATTGCTGGTGAAAATTTCAAAAATTGAAAGAAGCATGTGGAAACTTAAGTGTGGTTTCTAGCTGTTGATTCCTCCTTCCTGTATTGAAGAGAGATCAAACCCTCTCCACTTTTCACAAATGCCGCCAACTCTTAACCAATTGAGCTACACGTCCATTATTTGTGATTAGATGCATCCTGTTCCTTTTGGTATTAGATTCCGCGCCACTACTGTAAGCATGAGTCTCTTTCAGCAAAAACCATGAAATGAAATTGCACAATTCCATGTTCACTTTAGTTTATAAAGATCCTACGTGTTCAACTTCCATTTTCAAGTCCTAAAATGTATCAGGCGTCAAACTTTGTTCCAATACCAGTTAACCTCGTATCTATTAGTTATCAGGCAAATGGCGTAGGTAAAAAAAAAAAGAGAGAGAGAAACCCCCACGATAACAAGCAATCATGTACATAAATGCTAAGCAATTGGTTATTCATTCCCTTCACCTCCTATACTCCAAGCCTAACTTGGTTCCCACCCAAAAAAAAAAAAAGAAAAAAAAAAGAAGAAAAAGCTAAGCTCAATAGCCTTCTCTATTTGAATACTGGACAACCATCAACCACAATTCCTGGTGCAGTTGGGCAAGAAGCCAATGGGCAATGGTCCAATTCAGTTCCCCACCACTTGAGACTATGGCCTGCATTTTGCAGAGCAAAGAAAATCAAAACACCCATGAAAGCCGTGCCTGCATCCAATGCTGCTGATAGAACATAATTGTATTTCTGCCACCAACGTTTGTGGTAGCGGAACACAAAGTAATTGAAGATCATTCCGGTCACTAGCCAGCTTGCAATGTTGGTAGGAGTTGCAGGTGGCATTCCAGCAAAGCCATAAGATATAACTGGTATATTTATCAGTGGAATCCATTTCTTGTCAGGGAAGATTTTGCTCAATGCCCAAACAGGAACTGGCAACACAGCTCCAATGAGGAATAACCACACCAAGTTTCGGTACAACCCACCAGGTCCGAATAGCCGCTTTGGTCCAATCAAACCCCATATAACAGATGCATCAAAGGTGACTCTGTATTTGGGGCAAGTCCAAGGACTGTCATGGTGAGCTTTATCATCCATACAAATGTCTTTAATGCTATCCAACATCCACCAAGCCACTGCTAGGTTCACTACTCCAGCAACTAGAGTTCCCACCAGCTATTTAAAATTTTTAAAAATACATACATAAGTAATGAGGAAAAGAAGGGATAAGAAAAAGAGCTTAAATTAGGAGATTTGAAGCTGCAAAGACCTGAGCGGTATACATGCACCGTGGAGGGATTTTCATGTAGTGCCCAAGTTTGAGATCTGACAAGAAAGAAAGAGCATGGACGGTGCTGATTCTCCCGTAAATCTTGAAGAGCAAGTTTGCAATTGGTTTTCCAGGAAGGACATACCCAATCATGAACTGTGCTATAATGTCATATCCTGGTTGCTGCAAGGTAACCACAGGAAACAACATTGTTAAAATTTTAAACCTCCTATTGGCATTGCTTCTCTATTTGCATAAAAATGGTACGTGATAATCGAGAGGACCGTGATAGACTAGAGATGGCGGGAATATTGATTGGAGTTAGTACCTGGTTGGTGGTTGCTTGGATGACACCAATTGGGAGCGTTACAACAAAAGCTAAGGCAAAAGCAAAGAGCATACCCCACCATGGCAGTTGCACATCTGTTTTCCACACAAGAGACATTACCACGGATAGCACCATGCTCCCAAATAATAAAATGAGGAACCACCATTCTGGTACTTGCTTATAAGCCTTCATGAGTCTACCATGGACATCCAATTTTGCATTACTCATTGCTGATCTGCTCTGTCTCAATATGTCTCTGGAAAAAGGAAACTACGTTAGTGTTAACCAAAAAATCCATTGTAGAGCACTTTCTACAGGAATCTGTATTTGAGATACTACTATACTAGCGTAGCACGAATTCAGATATACAACTATCATTCAGAATTCACCACAGAAACTGCTGATTATCAATCTGATCATGTATCCAAGTGATTCATTGATATAGATATACGAATGAATTTATGATAAAGGCTTTGGATAGTTGCCTACCTGCCGTGAAAAAGTGCTACATGAGTGAGGGTTGCCGTAAATCTTGCAAAACCTGATCCAATAGATAATGCAAACAGAGGGCTAAGGTATAACTTGCCATATTTGTTGTATGCATCAATGTTAAGATCATAGTCCTTGGTTAAGATCTTAGTAGTGTCATACTTTTGTCCAGTGGTCGTGAACAACTGATTCGAAAATATAGGAAACTTCCGAGCATCAAAAGTGTTAAACTTCCAGTAACATATAGGTAGAATTATGTAGATGAACATGATAAATCCAATCCCCACATTAACAATGGAAGACCATGGCGCAACAAGGGGGCTGCCATGATAAGCTGAAATCCCAGCCCAATCAAGTGTGAAGGCACCAATCCCAAGTCCATGGTAACCTGATCCAATTTGCTGTGCTGTGATATTATTTGGCCATGCCCAGCAGACCCACGAGAAGAATGTCAAGATGGTGAACAGATAGCCAGGAAGTGCATAATACAAGAAGCTTACACCCATGGCAATCAAGAAAAACTGCATCCTTGTAAAACCTCTTGATTTATGCTCTTTTTCATGGAGTGCCCTGTAGCATAAGGTTACTAATGTAGTCAGACCAAAATTAGAGGATATAATAAACAAGCAAATAGAATAACAAATTTAATTACTATGCTATCTAAAGAATTTTAGAAAGACATCCAATCATATCGCACTATATAGATATTTGTGTAAGTATTTTAAGAACTGCTATTATAACCTGACATGGAACGTCTTTGTAAAAAAAAAAAAAAAATTACACAATGCATAGTTATTAAATTCTAGAATAACTCTCAAAAGAATTTGTCTTTGCTGTTGCGAAAGTTCTTTTGGAAAAGATTCTTTTTTTTTTTTTGGTATACAGTTCTTTTGGAAAGATTCTATCCTTGCCTATATGTCAAATATACAGCCAATGAAAGAAACATTAGAGAATATTTTCTTTCAGTGTTATTATCTCTAGTCTAAGAGAATATTACAGCAACCGAACAACACAGCTCGTGATATAAGCCTTTCAGTAGTGAAGATGCACTTAGTCCACGGCATAAAAAAAAGAAAGTGGTCTGTCTTCTTACACCATATTTACAGCTGTCAATTGCGTATAATGGTTGTGCGAACTGAGGTTAAATAAAATGTCTTTTTTTTTTTTGGTGCCAAAATTGTCTTTTTCTATTTACCTATTTAAAGCTAGGAATTATTAGTCAATCACAAACTTGATTGCCTTTATCTTTCTTGATTTAACTCCGGACAAGTTCTTTTGCAGTAACGCCCTTGTGTGTGTGTATAAAATAAGTATAGTTCTGCATCTTTTATTCCTTCATTCAGTTGAAGTGAACTCTAGTCAGGCAATACATGTATATGCATAATAATTCATTGGAAAGTTTCTATTCAGTTAGCACTTCGCAGAAGAAATATCACTACATCAATTATGCAGATATCAAATTGAAAATAAATGAAGTACTGTGCTAATTTTGTAGAGTTTTTTTCCCACCATTAACTGTAGTCCTTGGTTTTGCAAATTGGCGAATGCATATTATTGGATAAAATATTAGCAAGTACAAAAGGGATTTTTAAATAAATAATTCAAGTTCCAAATTTAATAAAACGTAATATTGAAGAAAGGTGCAAGAACGAACCTAAAGAGAGAGACTTGAGCAAGGTTTGCTGGCCACCACATTTCAACAGGATCAACCAGATACCTCCTCAGAATCCCAGCCCATCCATACCCCAATATCTGCAACTCAATTAATTTACAACAATAACATTAAAGTGAAATTTTTAAGCACAACTAGAAAACAGATTGATCACAGACTATTTGTTCCAAAGAAAAAAAAAAAAGAAAAGGGAAAACTGCAAATTCAACTCATCTTCCACACTTTTTTGTCATTAAGCAAAAAAAAAAATTCCAACAAATTAAAGACAAGCTTGTAATAAATAACAAAACAAACAAGTACAAACAAAATATATTACTATAATATTGAAAATAAAGTAGCTTCAACCTTCACGGATCTCAATTCTCAAAGACAGGCTTCATTTGATAAGGCTAATAAATAAATATTTCTACACCCGAAGAAAAACGAATTCCTTCAATTATAAATTAATTAATTACACACCCTGCAGTTTAATAATCTAACTATTACCTTTTTGTTTTTAATTTTTATTCATGATGAAATAAAATAATTTTCATGATTGGAATGTCGTGCAGATGTTATATATAAAAAGGAAGAAAGAAAAAGGGAATTATTTCTTTGCCCAAAAATCTCTGCAAAATACAAATTAACAACCAAACCAAAAGCTTCGCTTCATTTGTTTTTTTTTTTTAAAAAAAAAAGAAAAGAAACTTTGCACTGCAATTTAATTTTAAAAAAAGGATAAATAAAATGCAGAAAAGGCCAAAGAAAGATGCAAAGTTTTTCAGTTTTCAATTGATTGAGGAATCAGAGAGCAACATGCTAATTACCTGTGTAGTTAAGACGATGAAGAGGGCACAGAGAAAACTAAGGGTTTGTTTATAATAAGCTTTCATAACAGTAATGGCACCAATGGAGTAAGCATCACCACCTCCAAAGGACACACCACAGTTAGCAAAGATGGTGATTATAACATGCTCCTTCATATTGAAGGGTCCCGGATTCAAAGTGAAGCGCCACCCAAGAACACCGTACTCCTTGGTTGGAAGCGTCGCGGCCATGAACCTTCCGATGGGAAGAACGGCGATTTGCATGAGAATGGCGGAGATGGTGAGAGGCTGAGTCCTGAAAGTGAAGAAGGTGTTGAGAAATATGAGGACGATGCAAGAGACTATTCCTAGAAACCATGCCCGGAAAGTCATCACCGGAAGTGTTGGGTCGTCGGTTTCCGGCACCACCAAAGCAACCTCCTCCACCGGACATCTGTCTTCGGGAGGTCCCCCGTTTGCCGCCTTTTCGGTGTCCGTACTGTTCTCCGCGAGATTCTTTGGCGCCATTGGAGAATCTCTGCAGAATGAGGTGAAGGGTGTGGAAAAAAAGAAAGAAAGATAAGCAGAGAGAGAGAGAGAGAGAGAGTGTACTGTGTGTGTATTTGTGTGAGAATGAGAGAGTTGCTTTGTTTTTTAGCGTTCAGTCACTAATTCTGCCTAGTTGCTGCTAAAACAATGCGTCCTCTCAGTCTCAGCGGCGTCTCGTTTATAAAAGGATCACGGGATTTCGTGCGAGATGTCCAAAACGTCCCTTAAAATTTGAACATAAATTCTTTCTCCCAAATTTAATGTCTTTTAATTAACTTAATACTGGTACTATTAGCACAATATTAGCACAACAGCTGAGAACAGTCTCGCACGCTCTAAGAGCACTAATTCCAACTTCAAGCCTGCTCCGGTGCGGGTATGACAAGTGATGAGAAGAGTCTCACACGCTTGCCTTTCCAATCTCCGCCCTAAGGCAGCTGCCATGTCACCCGAGTAGGGCTGATATGGCAACGTTGGCGCCAACTCAGGTAACCGTTCCAATGCCACGTCCGCACGATGGAGCGAAGCTCGTGTTTCTCTCGTGAGAGACGACGTCAGTTTAGTCAACATTGATACACACGTGGAGCGTAAAGAATCACCCGTAATCCGGCATCATAGGATATCATCATTTTGATTTCTGTGGCTTTAGGATTTCCGTCTAAAAAAGTATGATTAGGATTTTGTCGGAAAAAAATGTGATGATAGTCTGTATAGTTTTTTCACAAAGGTATAGTTTTTCTCCCAACAAATGTTATGGTGTTTTTTTGTTGATGTTTATAGGAGTATGGTGTTTTTCATTTTTCGGGTTATTTATAGTGTAATTACTATTACTAATCTAATTATAATGATAAGAATTTCGGAACCAAGTGATAACTTTTGCGCAGAATTGCACTGGTATGAGCCTGTGTATGCGGAACCATGTAGGAGGATTTTTTTTTTTTTTTTTGGGTGAAGATGCAGGAGGATTTGTTTTTGGGGCTATAACTTTTGGGGTCTTGGACAAAACCACTATAGAGTAAAAAAATTCAAGCTTAAAATTAAACAAAAATAATTTGAATAGAAAATATTATTTTTTTAAATAAATATATAGTAAAATTAACTGGTATGTTCGTCTATCATAACTTATCCATTGCAATAATGATTTTATTTTGTAAATAGTGATGTATGTATCGTGCACAAAATAATTTTTTACTTTTCTAAAAAGTTTTCTCATTTTCAACATAGAGCGAGAGCAATTAATTAGTCTATACTCCCTCTAGACTTGATTATAAGCAAAAAAATCTATATATATATATTTGATCCAAAATATAAGCAATTTTAAAGAGGATACTAAGTAGTTAAAATTGCTTATATTTTAGATCAAATACATGGATTTTTTTATAATCAAGTCCGGAGGGAATACCTACAATTATGCATGTGTTAGTCGTTGAGTGCATAAATGTACTATCATTATTGTATTATTTTTTGTTCTCTCCTTAAAGACATACATATATTGTACTTTTGTATATTAATTAGGGCATTTTTTTTTAAAAAAATTGAGCCTTATACTACTCCTAAAATTTTATTTGGGCTTTGTGGGCCTAAGGCAGCCACGGCCTTGACAGCAACTAAAGCTTGGTCCTCTATTTCAGTATGTATTAATTGTTAAAATATCTTTTATACATCTATTTAATATAAGATGTATGTTTACTAGAAACTCATATAGTGGAGTATAAAATATTTAATGTTAGCTGAGTTTTATTTTTCTTATTATATTAGAGACTAGAGAGGTAGTGGAGTATCATTTATTTGGAGAAAGTCTTATTGATTTCAAATCTTAAATCATTTTCCCTTGGATTTCCAATGGTTTTGCACGCTCACAATCATAAAAATGATATTTTCTGTTTACTTAATAATTAGTGCTTTAAGTGACAGTTGGTAATTAAAAGGATGAAATTGATAAATTAAAATTAAATAATAAACACTAATTTTAACCGTTTAATACAATGGTGGGTTAACTCGTATTTACACCTCTACTCATAGAGAGAGATAAAAAGTTTTAAGTGTAACTAAGCTCTAAATCGAAGATTAGTTTCATAATCGACTCAAAGGGTCGAAATTATGGAAATGCGTCACTCACTCACGGTCAAAAGTCTTAATTATAGTGGCTTAAAAACAAAAAAAAAATTTCAAGAAAAATAAATAAATGTGAAATCTAAAAGGTGGTTTAGTCAAACGTCATCGAAGTATTGGTTATTGGACATTAGTTGTTCCTGCTTCCAACGAGGGATACCAATGGTGCGTTCATTAGTAGCAATGGAGTATTATTTTACTCCTTTCATCTCTAAATATAAGTCTTTTTTTTAAATTGTCTCTTTTTATAATTATATATTCGAATTACTAGATGCATTAATTATTTTTTACAAGAATACTCTTAATTAATTTACACTGTTTTTTATAGTCAATATAAATGTGTGGTTATTTCTCTCTCTTAAGTCAATAACTGAAGGGTAGTTTTGGAAAAACAATAAACATTATAAACAAATTAAATGACTTAACTAATTTTCTTAATTTATGTGGTTTGGTCATTAAAGACTTATATTTAGGGTCGGAGGGAGTATTAATAAAAACTAAAGGGTGTTTGTTTCAAGATTTCTCATTATATTCCTGGGAATTATATTCCTAAGAATTCTATTAACAGGAGTATTATTCCCGACAAAGTGTTTGGTAAATATTTATCATTCCTTGGAATGTTTTCAAATTTTTTAATTTAAATAATAAAATATAATTCAAAAATATAATAAATACGGTGAAATATAGTGAAAATGGAAAGTTATGATTAAAAAAGTTAAAAAATAACATCTATTCCCATGAGAATAAAATATACTCACTCTTTCAACATGAGAATATGACGTGGGAAAAACATGTGTAAAATGGATTCCCATAAACAAAAAATGTCCTGGAACAATTTTTAAAAACTTGAAACAAACATGAGAATATTGCACTCCTAACCTCACATTCCTGAGATTATGTTTTCTATCCGTGAAACAAACACCTCATAATACTTGTCAAAAAAGAAATTAAAACCCAATAAAAAAATATAGGTTGAAGCCACTTGAAGGTCCATGCAAGCGTGTGATTTCACGGGCTTGAAAGTGTTTGACACGCTTGGAACAAATGCTGAGGTGGTGCGGTACGACACGTCGGAAGAGGTATTCCTACTAAGCTAACAGAGGACTAACGCCCTGCCGCCTGTTGTGGTTCCACTTCGACTATAAACGGCAACGTGCGGTTGCATTGCACACGCCGCTGCCACGTAGGACAAAAGGTTCGTGTGCTGCGCTCAAATGTAACCAAAAGGTATTAAATTTTTTTAAAGTAGTGTAAAATACTAATACGTGGCGAGACACCGCTAATGTTAGAGTGATGGTGGTTAGTTGGTCATCACATCAATTTTGATCTTTTTATTCTTTTGTAAACTTCTTTTTGCATTAAAATTTTCAAATTTATAACTGGGGATTTTTTTTATTTGAAAGTAAATGCATCCATTGTTTGTTGCTAGAAACCAGCCCAATCTATGAAATGTTTGCCCAAGCTTTTAATTAATTTCATTTTTCTTTTATATTTTTCAACAATAAACTACAAGATTTTGTAAAAAATAAAAATAAAAATAAACTAAGGCTCCGTTTGGGAGTTAGGAGGAAAGGGAAGGGAAAGACTTTGGGGGGAGGGGAGCAGAGAAAAAGAGAAAGAAATCATCTATCTTATTTGAGAGAGTGTTTTTGTAGAGAAGGAGAAGGGAATGCTCATGACTAATATGTTTTTAATTTTGAGAGTAATATAAAAAGAAGGAAATGATTTGAAAAATTTTTCTAAGCCTCTAAAGCTCTCCAAATCTTCCTCCAATACATTTTTTGAGTTCCCCCATATTAGGGGTTTTTATTATTATGAAGAAAAATAAACCACTTATTCAAGGTGGGAGACTATCCTTCCTTCTCATTTCTTTTACTCCTTCCTTTTTCTCAAAGCCCTCCCCTCTCCCACTCCTAAACTCCCAAGCGGAGCCTAAAAGTCATTGCAACGTGAGAAATACTAGCAACACTCTATTTCTAACACACCGTTGAAATGCATATGTCTCATTAAATTTACATGACACCCACATGATTTAGTGAGACCTATTTGAATTTAAACTAGTAAGATATAGTATGTTGTGAAGAGCGTGCTAGATAGTGTATTGATAGCACTCTTCGATATTAGTGGATCAACATGATCCAAAAAGGTTTTGATGAAGCACTAAAAGTAAAAGCGCCTCGACACATACATAAAAAATAACAATAATTTCTACTAGTATACTATGTTAGAACTCAAGTGTGAGTAATTAGTCTCACATTGGCTATGATTGAGATAAATGAAGGATCAGGGTCGGCCCAAGGCCCAAGCCACTGAGGCAAGGGCTTTGGGCCTCAAAATTTTTGGCAAAAAAAAGGCCTCAAAAGTTTAAGTTTTACTTAATATAACTGACCGCATTCCTTTCGCTTACAAGTTTGTCTAGCTCAGATGATGCAGGTCAATGTTTTTGATCTCTTGGTTTTGGGTTCGAGCCCCACTATAGATGATTTTGTTGTAATTTTTGAGCATTTTGTCATATGTAAATGACTATATCCTAGAAACTAATGAAGCCCAATAAAAAAAAAGCCCAGATGATGCAGGTCAATGTTCAGATGATGCAGGTCAATGTTTTTGATCTCTTGGTTTTGGGTTCGAGCCCCACTATAGGTGATTTTGTTGTAATTTTTGAGCATTTTGTCATAGGTAAATGACTATATCCTAGAAACTAATGAAGCCCAATAAAAAAAAAACCTTTTAGAGTAGCCCATTGGATAGAAAAAATGGTCTTAAATTAATTTTAAAATAACTTAAAGATTTGTCTTATTATTCATTTAAGCTACTCCAATAGCGTTTTTAGGCCTCATTTTAGAGTTCGCTTTAGGCCTCATCCAACGTTGGACCGGCACTGTGAAGGATACAAAAGAGAGGTGACTCATATACTGATACGAAGTGCATATTCCTTGATATGGAGGACAAGGAAAAACCTCCTTAGAAAGAGATATAGAAAAGATGATTGAATTCCCTATGATAAAGGAAAGCCTAACTAGGGAGATAGAAACTTGATAATTTTCTTCCTTCCATTTCATTCAGAATTAAGCACAATATATAGATGTTTCCCTAGTTCGAATATCCCCTAGAAATTAGGATCATGAGCTATCCGTTTGTTGCAACTACTAGACTAGATAAAGATAAATACTAGTAACTAATTTTATGCTATCTAAAACCATTAAATACTAGTAACTAATTCTATGTTATCTAATACCACTATAGCCCATAGCTATCAGCTTGTATTCCTATCATATACCCAATGCCTTAAGGTTTTGGGTGGAGATGTGGTGTCCTAGTCTCTTAATCGTCTTGGTCCTTACCTTGTTATTGCTCTAGATGCTCTCTGGACTCCTCCAACAAGTGGTATCAGAGCCATGGATCCCCTTGATGGAGAGTGAGAGTGGATCCTGCCCAATCTCTTAAATGTGGAAGAGTCACACTTGGGAGAGATTGTTGGAGTTCAAGTGTGAGTAGTTAGTCCTTCATTGACTAGAATTGGACTAAATGAAGGATATATAACAAATGTGACTCATATACCCAATGTCTTAGGATTTTGGGTGGAGATGTGATGTTTTGATCTATTAATGGTCCTGATCATTAGTCTGTTATTGCTCTCCATGCTCAACAGACTATTAATAGTTCATATACAAGAACATTTAACAGATATTTAAAAACAGCTATATATATATAGTTGTTTTTATATATTGTTAAATGTTATTTTGTGTATATATATATATATATATGTTTGCGTGGAAAAATCAGCCGAGGGATTCGGCTAACGTCCAGCCAACAAATTGATTCCTGTTAAGCGATTACACCGAGAACGGAACTCTAATTCTCGATTGTGGGTTCCCCAACTGCTCCAGAAAGCGTTGAGTGTGGTGAAACTACGCTACGCTAAGGCTAAGACTAAGAAACATGGAATCGGCTAAGGTAAAATGCTGTAAAAAGCTTGATAAATTGCAAAAGAAATAGTTGTTTGATTGATGTCGTGTGTCTTTACATTTCTCAGCGTAGGTATATATATACAAAAAGGAAAACAAAATTGTAACCACGCCCTATCGGCCATTATCGTTCCACACGTTCATGGTCGACCACGAGCGATCGTGGGTGTCCTCTTAACCGCTTCTTCATGCGTATCGTGGGTTAACCGCTCTCCCATCTACCGGGCAAACGATTTATCACGTGTTAAATGCGTTGGAGACTTCCAACGGCTAGCTTTGGTCATTTTAGCGCCAAAGTACATGACTTTCACATATCTAGCCCTTGGTCGAGCTTCAAAGCTCTATATTAATTAAAGGTAGCTCAGCCGATGTGTCCATAATGATCGGATATTTTCTTTATCCACATCGGCTATACTCTTTAATAATCGGCTGACCTCATGATGCTCCCTGGGCTTCTGGAATTTTCCTTTCTATCCCCGGTTCAGTGGGACCAATTTTCGGCTACCAATCCGATCGGCTTATCCCACACATCATCTGTTCCCTTCATCGGTTGTTCCCTTCATCGGCTGTTCCCTTCATCGGTTGTGGCTGATATTTCTGGTGATAACAATTGCCCCCCTACATCATTTCAGCTGTCCATGCTGGATTGATGTATCGGATAAAGTTTGAGTCTCCGAAACGTCAATCGTTAGTCACTTTATATGCATTTAATGTCACTCATTATGACCTGAACGGCTACTTTTCCCACACCTGATGACTGCGCTGTTATCCGATAATATCTTAACAACTCTCATCGTTGATCGTGCGCATGATTTCTCTTTAAATAGCTAGGCCCATTCGTCCTCCTTACTACTCAGGCATTTTGAACTTTTTTGGACCCTCAAACCCTAGCTTCCTTTCTGCACATCCTCTTCTTGCGACCATGTCTTCCGCATCCGATTCTCAAAATCGTGAACACAGCTACGGTGGCCATGACTCCTTGGCCGAGTCTTCCCATTCAACCGACTCTCATTCCTCCACTCAAGAGACGATCAAGTTAGCCGGCGCCATACCCCCTCTTTATCCGATTCAAGGTTCTCTCACTTTGCGGCCATCCACCGACCTGTAGGGCGGTGCAATGTATCTTAGAGAATATCTCTCCCCAGACACATATGGGTTACCACTCGTTTGCGACTGGTTTACCATTAAACGGGGTCCGGTAGACATAAGGCCCTGGCCCCGTACTACTGCCGATTACTTGAGTTGGCACTCTAGGATGGCTGAGGCAAAGGCGAGGACTGGAAAAGAATGGGTCTTTACGATGCTATCATGTTGTCGGCTAAAGACCTTCAACTCAACATCGGACTGATCTTGACTTTCTTGGCTATTGGTCCGTTACCACCAATACCTTTGTATTTCCTTGGGAATGGCCACCTACTCTTCTTGATGTGGCAGCCATTACAGGTTTGCCTTTAGCTGGTCAGGAAGCTCCGAATCTATACGACATTTCAACCTCCAACATCAAGATTGTTCATGATCGGAACAGCTCCAGCTATTCTTCCTTCATTCTAGCCAATCAAAAGGGAAGGGGGACTGCGGTTTCTGATGCTGAGCATTGCGCCTTCCTCTTGTATTGGTTTAGTAAGTACTCTGTCTATACCGCTCTGTCGCAGTCGTTCAAGAACTTCAAGTATATGTGGCCCAAGCTGTATCGGGTCGGCAAGTCGCTTGGGGATCACTCTTCCTCTGCTATCTTTATAGGGCTTTGTTTAACATGCTGGATCGGTTGCACCAAGGTGTCGACTTGAAGAATACTTCAGGTCCTCTATGGTTCTTGCAACTATGGATTACCCTTTATTTCCCAGAGTTCATTGAACCTTCTTTCAGCGTTCACTCTCTCTCGGTCGGGGCGCGGACGTTAGCCGAGCATTTGCGGCTGACTCCTCTTCAGCAAGTAACTCCCTTTGACGTGGTGGAGAAAATACACGTCTTGACCAGAATTTCTCAAGATTGGCAGCCGATCTTTGAAAGACGGATCGGCCCGGATTGGATATTCACCACGGCTGACCGCAGCATTTCTCGGGAAGCGCATGGGACCATGGTTCTCAATTGGAGTCGTGTTTTGACCGCTAGAGACATCCTTGGTGGGCTAAAACCGAATTCCAGGAATAACAAGACCACGGCTGAATTCTATCATCCTAACTGTGTGGCCCGTCAGTTTGGATTGTTGCAGCATGTACCTTGGCCATACCTTAGCAAGGTACCAGCACTAGGGAGAACTAACCTATCGGCTGAAGAGGTAAAGACCTTGGCAGCTTTCAACTTGGAAAAATTGAACAGCTTCCAATGGGCCTCATTTAACCCGTCGGCTGGGGAAACCTCTGCCTTTGCTAATTGGTGGCCTTCGACTAAGGATAAGATGTTTCAGGGCTCTGTATCTAGTTATTTCATAAGGCTTGCCATGCCTCTCGATAGCAGCCCCGATGATGACAGTGATGATGATGATGATGAAGGTGAGGCGGTGACTGTTCCCCCTCTGAAGATGGTAAGGCCAGAGTCGATGCATAAGACTAGGGTTTCTGCTGCCATGAAGGGTGAGTATTCTTGTCTCATTTTGCTTTTCCTTACTTTGCAAACGCATCGGCTAACTGCTTTCTTGACAGCCAAACCAACTCCTAGAATTTTCATTATAGACGATTCTCCCCCTCCGAGTAAGAAGAAAAGGATAAGATCTGGGGGGATTCGTATCGACGAACCTTCTGCTGCAGCCCCTATCTCCCGAAAAACCCAGACGGTATACGCTGGCAAGGGTAAACAAATAAAGGTAAGTACCTCTGTTTTTTACTGTTTCTTCATGGCTTTGTCATAATTCTAATCCTCGGCTCATGTTGGCTGTAGAAACAGCGTACTTCGGCTCCATGGTCGCCTCCTCACAAGGTTCCCCCCTCCCAATCTCCAAGGGAGCGAGGGGGTTCTTCGGCTGGTCCTCAATCCGAGGCAACCCACCGGCCAGCTCCCGCTTCTCCAATAGCCGAGGCTCACAGCCCAATCCAGGTATCCTCCTTTTTCTCTTTTATTGTGACTGCCCACTCTGTGTTGGTTTGGCCCTAACTTCTTTGTGCTCCACACTGCAGTCGGCTAGGGATGAATCCCCTGTTGCTCATAGGACTCCTCCTCGTCAGTCGACTTCATCTATCCAGGTTTTAGAGGAAGAACTGCAGCAGTATTTTGCTTCGGCTGATCCGTTGCAGAAGGTCTCCTCACCCTCCTCTAGTCACCTGGAGAAGGTAGACGAGGTCTTGATGGGGGAGATCCCCACAGATAAGAGTAAGGTGGCCGATTTGAGGACTTCCCTTTTCAAACTATCCGACTCTCCCGATGTTCCCTCACCGTAAACCATTGTATCGTCAAATGGCATTACAAGTAAATGACATTTCTGCATTATATCGGCTGTGCAAGGAGAATTATGACCATGCCACTCAAGACCTGCAACGCCTCCGGGATCTTCAAGCTCAAAAGTCCTCTTTCTTGTCCTCTTATCAGGCAGTTGATAAAGATCGGCAAGCCGACCTCGCTAGGAAAGGGGAACTCAAAGGCCGGTTAGCCCAACTGAATTCGGAGCTGACTCGGATTCAAAATGAAATCAAAGAGCTAACACCCCAACTTGAGCAGCTTGACGCGAGACTGGAGACCCACACGGAAAGGCGTTTGGCTTATATGTTCAAGCTTCTTCTTTAGATCCCGACATTTTACGACTCACCACCCAAAAAGATGGTTTGGAACAAGATATGCAGAAGGGTAGAGAAGGCATAGACTCGGCCAACCACCAGTGGGATGGACTTCGGCTCCTGCTGAATCAGGCGAAGGAACAACCTTTATCTGGTCGGTAAAGCGGTATGGTTCAAGCCGAGGAATCGGCTAGTCTTTGCTTTGAAAAGCGTCCTGCCGATGTGGTGGTTCTTGAAGCCATTTGCCGGTGGACCGACCGATATTCTTCCTTCGGGCGAAAGGCGTGGTATAGATCTGGTGAGATTGTTGGGGCGATGGTTGTGGAAGTGCAGATCGCGCGGTCGAAGCCTCCAACCAAGAAGAGGTGGTCGATCCTATGGAAAAGGTTGATCCTCGAGGCGTAGAGCAGCCCGATACCTCTACCCAGTGATCCTGCCGATCCTGCTATGGGTGCCGATCCCCGATCGCGACCACTCTTGACCCAACAGACTAGTTATTTCTAGTTGTCTTGAGTATTTTGTCGGCTAGGTGGCCACCTGTGATCACCGTAACAATTCTTTTTTGTCTATGAATAGCTTTCTTTATTGTTCTAGTATGCTTTGCCACCAGGTAGGTAGTATTTCTTCAGATACTTGCCATTTACGCTTCTATTCATTTCTTCGCCTTGCATGTTAACTAGCCGATACGCGTTTCCTGCGAATACTTGACTAACCGTGAACGGACCTTCCCAATTTGGTGACCACTTACCGAATTTAGGGTCCTTGACTCCTATTGGTAAAATAGTTTTCCAAACTAGGTCGCCCTCAACAAACTTCTTCAACTTAACATGTTTGTTGTACACTACAAGAAAAATCGTCATTACCGACGGCCATTTTCCGTCGGTAATACAATAAGGCCGTCGGTAAATAATGATTACCGACAGATTACCGACGGCCTCGGGGCCGTTGGACAATGCCTCGTTGGAAATGTATTACCGACGGCCAATTGAATCCGTCGATATTACCGACGGCTAAGCCGTCGGTAATATTTAAAAAGCCGTCGTATATCCGTCGGAGTTTTAAAAATCGGTGAGATTTTTCGACGGAAAGTCGTCGATGTCTGGCGCGCCGCGGTGGCGTATTGCGACGGCTTTTCCGTCGATAAATCTCACCGAATTATCATAAATTTTACCGACGGCTAAGCCGTCAGATTACCGACGGCTTAGCCGTCGGTAATATTCACGCGTGAATTACCGACGGCTAAGCCGTGCAGAATTTACCGACGGCTAATCCGTCAGATTTCGACGGCTAAGCCGTCGGTAATTCACGTGAATATTACCGACGGCTGCCGTCGATTACGTGACGGCTTAATATCGATAATTCACGTGAATATTACCGACGGCTAAGCCGTCTGTAATTTAAAATGTGGCTGTCGGTAATGTCAAATTTATAAGCCGTCTGAAGATTAGTACCGGCGGGTTAGCCGTCGGTAAAGGCAAAAAAAAATTCAAAGTAAATTTTGTTTTTAAACAAATTTCAAATTGTACAAGACTGCAATGCAGCGGCTTCAATGACCATCAACATACATTAACAAAAAAAACAATCAACATACATTTTTAATAATCACAACAACAAATCCATAATGAACAAATCAAGTTACAACAAGTTCTAAGCAAATCAATAACAATACATAATGTAAAAGACCACAAATCCATAATGTCATAACCCAGAAATCCATGTCAAAACAAGTCAATAAAAAAAAGTCAAATCCCTAGCCTAACGACAACACTAATCATCCTCCTCTGACTCGTCATAGTCCGGATGGCGACGACGGGATTTCTGGGCCTGAATGGCAGCAACACTGGCAGACAACTCCCTCAACTGCTGCTGAAATTGCTCTCGTGCCTCCTGAGCCTCCTGAGCCTCCTCCTCTGCCTTTCTCCTTGCCTCCCGTGCTTCCTCTCGTGCCTCCCGAGCCTCTTCCTCTGCTTTTCTTGTGCGCTCCTCAAAAGCCGCAATCTGTGCAGCCACCTCAGCAGAGTACTGAGTCGGGGACTGGGTACTGGTGCCAGATGCATGAGACTCCTGGGTCAAAGAGGAGACACCAGGCCTAAAACGTCCAGACAAGCCTCCGACATCGTACAGCCGTCCCCGAGTCCTACCCCCAGCAGATTGGGCCCATAACTGCAACTGAGTCGAGGGGTCAACACTGCCAGTTGCCTCCCCTCCATCAGAAGGCTGAGAGGAGGCGGCTTGCTGCACCTTCTCTTGATAGGCTTCCTGCTCAAAACAAAAGCAGTAAAGACACTTATTACAGTATTGTTTATGAAACAAAATAAAATTAGTTAAATAAAAAATGCAATGATCTGACTTACATATGTCTCTCTGGATCTGTTGTCCACCCAAGACTTGTCCTTTTTTTTTTGTGTGAGTCTTCAAGAAGATCTCATCCACCATGGGCTCTCTACCCAACTCATCGATGAAACATAATTAAAAGCGTTAAGAACATATATATGTAAGTATGGTGAAACTTCGATAGTATAAGCAGACCAATATGCCATCTATGGAAATACTAGTGTGCATTACTCGGTTATTAAGCAGATCCACTTAGATCTTTAATCATAAAGTTAGCTTGCACACGAACTCTAGACTAATCTAAGCGAGTTGAAGGAGAAGCGAGGCATTATCTTATAGACACCATGTAAATATCCTACTTATTTTCATCCTTCTAATGATGAACAGATTTTTCAAAGGGCAAAAAAATGAGAAGAGTGAAAAAGGCCTTATTTGTTTTCATTTCTTTGGTGCTCCTAGGCCTAATGCATCATCCTCCAACAGAAATGAGTTAATCAAACACTGCCAATCTTCTAGGAGATGCAAACTTCTAGCATGTTATAATGACCATTATCAAAATCATTGTGATGATCCTGTGCATGTTATGAAGGTTTTTCAAAGCTCAGTTCTTTGGTTTTTAAGTTGGCGATGCTGAATGACGTATTACCGTACCCTTGCATAGACTAGTTTTTTTCTTTTTCTTTCTGGTAACTGGACGTATAGTAGTAGTCTTTTTTTTTGTTACTTTTTTTGATTGAAGTAGTATGTAATAGCAAACATTTTTCGTTTTCCCTCAAAACATACTTGCATATTTTCTCTATATTTTAATCCCAAATATCAGCTTGCATTGATTTAATGTTAATTGACATGAAAATTCTGAGACTTGCACTTAAAAAGTTTAGATAATCTCTTCTTTGCACCTGACTTCCATTTTTCTTTGGACCTTGACTTTCTCTTTCTTTGAGCCCTTCAATTTCTTAGAATTTATGTCAGTGACATCCTAAATAAAACAACAAGTTGTAGGAGAAGAGATAATTTTTGAAGAATTAAAAATGTTGAAAATAGCTTGTTCAATCCTCTAGATGCAACTTCAATTCCCTTTTCGGACATCAATGATTGCTCCACTTGTGCCCAGGGATGGTCTTCCCCAAAAACAGAGGCATATTCTCATCCTCTTCCATGTGAGGCACTAAAAAGTCAGCTGGAAATATAAATTTCCCAACTTTGACGGGAACATCCTCCACTACCCCTCTGAGATAGGCAATGGTCTTGACGGCAAGCACTAGTTGGACTGTTGTGGGAAGATCTCCACTCATCCTCCCAAACAAAAAAATTCTTCTCCAATTCCATTGCCAACTCCAGACCTCTCCACTCTAAGAACCCATCTCAAATAAAATGGGCAGTTTGTCTTTAGACAAAGAGAATAACCTAGGATATACCTCCTTTAAACATTTATCACCCAATCACATATCGTGCAAACTTGTTTGGTTCCGTGAATTTATGATGAAATGTTAAAGTCACTTTCGTAAATTCAAACTCCGTTTTAACCATCAATCAACTAGGACCTCCATAGCTAGTTGGGGCATCTTCACCACCGAAGGTTTCTTGTTAATCGTAGAACGTGGGTCACTATAAATATCATACCAACGTTTATCTAACTTCATATTTATTAACTTCTATATATTATTGTTTTGTAGAATGTGAAATCAGATTTGACAAAAGCAAGATATGGCCTTCACAACAAAGTAAATATAACTTTACTCATATCTTTGTGTTTAAAAAACATACCAGCGCAAGGCATGCTCGGTGATGGATATAGATCCACCAAAGTATGCATAGAACCACCCTTAGAAGAAGCGCGATTACAGCTTGGCCTTGGTGCATTTCTCCTTATAGTCTGGAGCCTTCCACTTGGCGATAAGTTACGCATAAAGCCGCCTCGCCTATCCAGGTTGGGCATTTACCGTTCTTCCTCACCTCCATAAGCATCTCAGAAAGACGCTTTGAGCCTTTGCTTTTGAAGAGTTTCTCAACCAGATAATGGTCTTTAGGATCCCACGAAACATGCTCCTGCAATATTATGTAACGTAAGTGATGGATATAGATCCACCAGTATGCATAGAACCACCCTTAGAAGAAGCGCGATTCTGCTTGGCCTTGGTGCATTTCTCCTTATAGTCTGGAGCCTTCCACTTGGCAGTAAGTTCTGCATAAGTCGCCTCGCCTATCCAGGTTGGGCATTTACCGTTCTTCCTCACCTCCATAAGCATCTCAGAAAGACGCTTTGAGCCTTTGCTTTTGAAGAGTTTCTCAACCAGATAATGGTCTTTAGGATCCCACGAAACATGCTCCTGCAATATTATGTAACGTACAATTCCAAACATCCATTATTAATATCAACACACAATAACGAAAACTCTTAAATAAGAAAAGTAACATAATCTAACTTGAAATTTCTTAAGCCATTTCTCCACCGTCTTTTCTGGAATCTCTCCCCAAGTATGATATGGTTCCTGAATCATGATTGAATGACATGGTGATGGCCTTAGAGGCTACTTTACAGGGATGAACCTATAAATAAGTTATAAACACAATATCAAACGAGATTGTATATTTTTAAGTATCTGAAGTTTCAAATCCAAAAATGAGACTATAAAGTGACGTCTGGTGCCAAGAACCCTAATGATGGGTTTCCCATCAGTGTCACCTCGATCCCGAGCCACATGGGAGTGTCGTGACCCACCTTTGTCGGACCACTACGTGCGGTTTGCGAAGGTCTGCACTGCATCATCTTGCCTCGTGAGGAGTGTCACCTTTCGAGAAATGGATGTTGCACTGTGGTAGAGGAAACATGCTCCTACAATACAAATCAATTTGTTACAACAAAGGAAAGCAATAAAAAAATCCAACAACTAGTTAAATACATACCAGATAGGAGGAGATACAAATTCAGTTAGGGATCATCACTATAGAGGGCGGGAGGTGGTATCACTCCGGTCTGCTGAGCACGAGGTTCTTTGAATAGCCTCACGGAGTGGTGTGCTAGCGTCGTCCTCTAGTGGTGGTGCGATCATTTGTGGCAAAATCGTTTTAGCCTTCTTCGTAGGCAGCTTAGACCTACGATGCTCTTTCTCTTTAGGAGGCATCTGTCAAAAAAAAAATGATTCACATATATGTTACCATAATGATTTCTATACTGGAACATTTGAAGGAATAAAAAACCATAAAATTCTGATATTCAAAAACAAGCAGAAATTTAGGAGGCCAGCTGCACTATACAACGTGACTACAAGTCAATGAGCTGAAATTGATAGCCTGCAATGTCAATTACAGAAAACGAGGCACAATATAATTGTCTCTGAAATTTTTCCTCCAACCTAACAATCTTATAAGTAGTGCCATTTACATAGCAAATGCAGTAGACCAGTGTGAAATTAAATAGATACAATACATATAGTAAACTAGTGGCTACAAATAAGTACCACCAAAAACTGAAACACGATGACTTCACTAACTTTTAAAATAAACAAGTACACTAACTTTAGTCAATGTCATCATCTTGATCATCCACATCCATATCAGCATCTCCCTCATTAGAGTCAAGCTCAGACTCACAATTATCATCATCGTCGACATCCATGTCAACTTCATTATCAATATCAATGTTTGGAATTGACGTAACATCAACCTCTTCATCACTATGTGTTTGATCACGCAAGCAATCCATTTCTTCAATTTCAGTTATCTGCTCTATGTGTGTCATCTCTTCATCTTGATAAGGAATGTCATCGTCAATTTCATTCACCTCTATCCGGCCTCTGGGCTTTGTTTTTATCCCTGCACACCAACCGCGTTTGTCTCTCCTCATATCTGGGTAAGGTACATAATACACTTGTCTAGCCTTTTGTGCAATTATGAATGGATCGTAACGATCATAATGCCTGTTCATCTTGATATCTACAATGCCATATTGCGGATGAACTTTGGTTCCTCTATTAGTCTTGGATCAAACCATTGACAATAAAACATGGCAACCCTGTGAGACAACATGTGATACGTTAACTCGTAGATATGTTGTATGATACCATAGAAATCATCTTCTCCTCCTTCTGTAACCCCTTTGACATAAACCCCACTGTTTATGGTCTTTTTACCCTGAGCCCATGCTTGTGTGTGGTATTTGTACCCATTAATGAAGTATTTGTGCCAACTTATGGCCTTTGACTCAGGACCCCAAGCTAATGATATCAAGTTTGTGTCAGTCACACCATTTGCTTCATTAGTAACCTATACAAACAAGACATCCACAATGAGGATAGGAAGACAATTTATTTGCAATAGGCTTTTGGTCAAATGCTTACATAGGACCGAAACCATTCTGGGAATTCAGCAAAAATACGAGTTTGGTAGAAGGATCACCTTCATTGATGGAGTTATATTGCAAAAATTGCCAACAAAGGCAATTGTTGTAAGTATATACTAGTAAATACATTGAGTGTGGGTTTAATGGTGTATTACTTACTCAATATATGGCTTAACCTCGATGCAATTGATGAGGATGTGTACATGTGCGGACCTCCATTCGACATCGATCAACGATGAGCTTTGGATTGCCCACTAGGGCGTCCTAGTCCATTGCTAATTGTGATGTTGATGTGACATCGTCATTCAATCTTCTTTGCTTCATTACGTTGACTTTTAGCATACAAGTCAATCGTTTTGAAATAATGTGAACAAAAATATGTTGTCTCCGTTGTAAGTAAGACATACATATTGAGCCTTCTACTCTAGCCTTGTTTTCCTTTGTCGCTTAAAATCACCCATCATTCTACAAAGAAATGAGAATAAAATGGCTTATAATAAAGATATGACAATATAGACGGAGATAATTGCGGATATCAACGAATACCTTTCAAATGGATACATCCATCGGTATTGAATCGACCACCAAGCATTGCCTCTGTGGGAGGTGAATTGGAAGATGCTCCATTGAATCAAAGAATCCTGGTGGGAAGATTCTTTCAAGTTTGCATAAGATTAATGGAATGTTTTCATTCAATTTGATCAAATCATTTTGGCTCAAATTATTACTGCACAATCCCTTAAAGAATTGACTTAACTCTGTAAGTGGTCTCCACACAAGGTCAGGCAATGAACTAAATGCAAATGGGAGCAAACACTCCATAAATACGTGACAGTCATGACTCTTCATCCCGTACATTTGCCCTCTATTAACATCTGCACATCTTGCCAAATTTGAAGCATACCCATCTGGCATCTTAACCTCCTTCACCCACTTCATCACATTCTTTGCCTCATTTGAAGAAAGACAATAATTTGCCTTTGGTTTTGTCATTTTTCCATTGGCTTTTGGAATCAACTCCAAGTCACTACGTTGGCATATGAGGGCCAAGTCCATTCTTGCTTTTTCATTATCCTTTGTTCTGCCCTTAACATTCATGACTGTATTAAACACATTATCAAATACATTTTTCTCTATGTGCATGACATCTAGATTGTGCCTTAGTAAATTGTCTTTCCAGTATGGAAGATCCCAGAATATGCTTCGCTTTGTCCAATTGTGACTACGTCCATACTCAGGTAACTTATCAACTTTTCCATCTTCTACCACACTTGGAACCCCACTGACCCAATTCCATATGATATCACCTGTCAGTATTACAGGAGGCCCATGTTTCTCAACCCTGTTTTTTGTAAACCTCTTTTTACTTACGAATTTGTGTTCACGTGGTAAAAATCGGCCGGTGGCAATCGAACCAAGAGTTTTTTCCCCATATTTTAGTCTAAACGACTTTGTATCATCCATACATACGGGACAAGCCAATTTACCTTGTGTACCCCACCCAGACTGACATACCATATGCGGAAAATCATTAATTGTCCACATCAAGGATGCTCTCATTTGAAAGTTTTGCTTTTTAGAGATATCATAAGTCAAAACACCGTCACTCCTGGCTATTGCAGCTCGTCTATTAAAGGTTGTAAGAACACATCTATTTTTCTTTCGGATTTGATGGTCCGGCACGAGGCAAGTCAAAAACATAAATGGTTTAGTCATACACATTTCGGGGGAGATTATATGGGGTCACAACAACCTACCAACATGAATATGGGGTTGTAGATGCCTGAATGTATGGTGTGAACCCATCGGAACATAAACCGAGCCTTACATTTCTTGGTTCATTTGCGAAGTCTGGATACACCGCATCAAAATGCTTCCAAGCTTCACCATCAGATGGATGACATAAAATGTCTGACCCAGATCTATTGTGAGAATGCCATCTCATTTCAGCTGCAGTCTCCGTTGATGCATACAGTCTTTTCAACCTAGGAGTGATTGGCAAATAGAACATCCTCTTTCTTTGGAACATCGTTGTACTTACCCATCCAGTCTTATGGGGAACATACCGTGGTTCTTGACAAAACTTACATTGTCGTTCTGCCTTTGTAATCCTTGTAGTACAACATACACCCATTAACACAACAATCAATTTTTGAGATTCCAAACCTAGCATCGACACCAATCTTTTTGCTTAGTAAATTTTTTGGCAATTTCTCCTTTGAATGACACACGTCTCCCAACATACTTGCAATGAAATCAAGACACTTTTGAGGAATGTTCCAATTTGTCTTGCATGCCAACAATTTCACGCTGCTGAAAGCTTTGACTCGAAGCACCCTCATATATGGGCTCGTTTGCGGCGATTAGCAAATCATAAAAGTCTTGGCGTCAGCATTTGGGGGCTCTTCATGAATATCTTCCTCGACTTCATGAATATCTTCCACGTCTTCCTCATTACCCACATCACCCATACTTTGGAAGTCATACCTAGGCCTAAACGCATCGTCGGCCATATGTTGCATTAGCGTGAACGGATCATCATTATCCATTTGTCCACTACTACTAGGCACATTCTTTGGGTGAACATGTGGCGCTTCTTCACCGTGCTCAGTCCAATACCAATAATTTGGTTTGAACCCAACACGATACAGATGGACCTTGACTTCTCCTTCAGACAATATGCTCCTAAACTTGCAAATGTCACAAGGACATCTGATTCCACCATTACTTGCAACTTCAGGTTGTACTCTAGCTTTCAGTATAAACTCTTCAACACCTTTTGCAAAGCCTGGTTTCACCCCTCCTCTACCAGGATAAAGCCTATCATATACCCAACTCCGATCTGGAGGGTAACCATCCATTTCAAATGTGTCACTTTTAGTAAAGCGACCAAAAAATTGCCTTATAATGTTACAAACAAAATAATACATCAATTTAAATTAAATAAAAAAACAACAGACCTCTCCTTGTGCTCAACTTCCAAGGAAGGTAATTTAACACTATACTACTATTCTTTGTTAAACCAATCATGCATCTAAGCTACTGAAACCATTCAACACCATCCAATCATGTTCATATCTAGAAGAATAATAAAATCTAATTATATTACATATATAGAGTATATAGATACATTACATTGATTGGGAGAAAGTACATATATAGAGTATATAGATACATATGGTGGCGTTTACACACAACACAACACAAAGATATACTTGAGACCAAGAATTACATATATAGAGTATATAGATACATTACATTGATTGGGAGAAAGTACAGTAATTCAGGAACCTAATAATAGCCTCGTATATCCATTAGCTTGATAACATGTTAACAATATTTTCAAACCAAAAACAATAGATATTTGAAATGCGAGTAAATTAGATGGTAGAACATAGCAACAATAATATCAAACACTAAAGACATGACACAAGACGATATGATACTTTTATGGATAATCTTTGAAGATATGAATGAAACTTAGAATCTAGTTGGTATTACTTCATTACCATTAGTATAAAAAGAGACAATATGTAACAGTGATTAATCAATAACCAAGTGAATTATATTTGGCAAGTGAATTTCGAAAACCCCTTAAAAAAAGTGAATTTCGAAAATGATCAATATATTATTGTTTGTGCTGTGTTTGGTGAATACGAGTGCTAGCCATAACGTTGGCGATGGTATACGAATTAAAAGATTTGCGATCGGAAAAACTCATCAACAATTCTTCTCGGTCAAGAGTCTTCATGTATTCTCTACCCTTCACATGTGTAACCATATGCTTATTTTCTTTGTATTAATTCATCCATCTGGTTGCATGATTTAATGTTTTTCTTTTTTTTGTTGAATTCCGATTTCTATAGACAAAGTCTGGATACATTGTTGATTGCATTGATATTTATAAGCAACCAGCCTTTGACCATCCTCTACTAAAGAATCATAAGTTGCGGTATACACTTAATTGAAACAAAGATAAAAATGGTTAAATTTTAGTCTTTTTCTCTCACTTTATTTCATCTTTCAATGTTTGTTTTTCCTTTGCACTTTAGACAAAACCAAGCTTTCAAGCAATACTTGGAAAAACTAGGGTGAACAAAAACAAGACCATGAAAGGAAATAATAGTTCAAATCTATATTTACAAGGTAGATGCATATACCAATCTTCCTATCATTTAGTGAGTCATGGAAATGAACACCACGAGTAAACTATATTGTTTTCCATAAAAAAAATATTGCAGCAATGAAATGAAATGAAATGTAGAATTTTATGACATTTCATTTTATTTCTATAAAAGAAAAATTGCAAATGCTTGACAAAGTTATATAAGAAGAATTTTATGACGGGATACAAAACACTGTCACCTAAACAAAGCTGCAGAGAAGTCTCACCTAGCGAGATGAAGCAACAAAGACACCAATCACGATTGCATTAGAAATAGAATGCATAGAAAACTAAAAGTATCATTCTATTGTTTAAAAATAGAATGCATAAAGACAGGTAGAGATGACAAATTAAATTTGTCATTCACCAAGAGCATTAGCTTACATAAATATTTGATATAGATTGACCTTATTGGTTTGTGGATTAGAAACCATATTTACCTCATTTTCATCATCATGCTAGCGACCAATAGTTTCTTATCCTAATAATGATTCAAAAGAAATGATACGAATCATGTTTAACCATTTAAACACCCTCCCAATCCTGGTTCAAAAATAAGAACCATGTGGCAAGACTGTTTCTACACTTTACACTTATATTTTTTATAGTTAAAACTCCAAGTGGCACTTCCCAAATGTAATCCCAAAAAACATATCTTATAATATTTGTTCATTAAATATAATTTGGTGAATCGTTTCTAGTTTGGAATGTCAAGTCTTATGCATTTAGATTCAAGAAAAAGCTGGAAGACTTGTTAGATTATAATTCCTCCTCTTTTCTTTCCCCTTTAAAATTATGATCCTAAAATTCTCATGTAGGAAAATGAGCATGATACATTTGGTAGAAATGTATCGATTATCTCATAAAATTATGATCCTAATTAAATCCTAAGATTATGTAGCTCGATGGTCGATTATGTCTCTAATTAGGGATTTTTATTATCTTTTGGTATCGATTAGGATTTTATGTATCTAAATCTGATTAAGATTATGTATCTAATACCCGATTAGGAATGATATTCACCTATTTGCCTATGAAGACACTAAGCCTAAATTCATGAATGAACTATTATAAATAAAATCATGGCCATGTAACCTTCTAATATAGATTTTTGTACCGGCACATCACCAGAAACATACATTTTGTGTGCTCTTACATTTCTGCATAATACCAACACACAGGCAAGAAAAATCTCACATTAAGAAATCATGAAGCACTAAGTATGTAACAAAGACAAATGACAAACATAATGATGTGTCAATCGTAGCTATTTAAAAGCATAAAATAAGAAACCTTCTAATGAAAAGCTCTTACATTTATGCATAACACCAACACATAGAGGCAAAAACATAGAGTTCCTAACCCATAGGGAGGAAGGAAGAAGAGAGATTACGGGAGGGATGTCTTGATTTGTATTCCAACGCTCTCCTTCCTCCTTTTGGTACTGCTGCTCAAGCAACGAACACCATAATATGTCCAAAGTAGAAAGGGAGTTGGGTAGACCCTCCTGCAGTAGCGCTCAAGACAAGAGGCGGTCTTGTATAGATAGAGATTCGAGAGATTCGAGATGGAGAAGACCCTTGTAGTTCAAGATTCTTAGCTTTGAACACCGTACCAACTTGAGAGAGTTAAGAGTTGGTGGCGGCGGACTCTCCTCCTCCTCTTTGATTACGATTCGTAGCGTCGGTTAAATGCGTGGATAGTGGGATGGTTGGAGGGGTTGAGGGATCCGAGGTGCAAGGGGAGCAGGAAGGGTTACGCAATTCAATCCGCGGACCGGTCGACCCGAATAATCGCCCGGTTGTGGCGGTTGCCTCATTGGTTTTCCTCGGCGCGTGTTCATTGTTCTTCTACTTCTCTGCCTCGGGAGCGGCGAGATTCCCACCTCCGAGAACGTGTTCTTGCTGGCACTGATTTTCAACGCCGTGGCGCTCTGCCAGCGTCCAAAAACAAAGGCCTCATCAACCACGCCGTTTCGCTCCTCAAACACTCGTGGGGCGGGAATGTGAAGCGGATCTGTTTTCCAAGACTCGGCGAAACGGTTCGATGGTTCGGCGACAACGGCGAAGAAGAAGAAGGAAAAGTGTGTGAGGAAGGCGTGGAGTTTTACGAAGGGGAGGAGGAAGGGATGCAGATCTGTAGGGTTGTGAGAATTAGGAGGAGGGGGAATAAAAGTTAGCGAAAATCTGTGTGAACATTACCGACGGCTTAGCCGTCGGTAAGGCTAAACCATCCGTCGATATAAATAACAAAAAATTTTGGCGCCCAACCTAACTAGTTACCGACGGCTTAGCCGTCAGTAATTACAGACGGCCGATAAACCGTCTGTAATTACCGACGGCTTAGCCGTCGAAAATTTGCAAAAAAAAATTTCGCGACCACGTTTTTTTGCGACGGCTTACCGACGGTTTAGCCGTCGGTAATTAAAAATTTAGCGATGGAATCGTGGCCGTCGGTAATGTTCCGTCTGTAATTTACACTTTTCTTGTAGTGGTAGACACTGGCCATTTTGCGTTTGCTTGCCTCGATTCTTTCTAAAGCCATTAACCGATCTTCATCCAACTGATCCAGCTCCATAAGCATGGCTTGCTGATACTCTTCTAGGCTTAAGGAATTCTGTTTCGCCACCCTTAGAGAAGTGACATTAATTTCCAAAGGCAAAACCGCATCTTGGCCGTAAGTCAGCCGATATGGAGTTGTGCCCGTGGCTGTTGACTTGGAATTCCTTATGGCCCATAAAGCCTCATCCAGAGTTAAATGCCATTTTCTAGACTTGTCTTCTAAATTCTTCTTGATCAGGTCCACAATAATCTTGTTGGTTGCCTCGGCTTGTCCATTGGCACTGCATAATATGGGGATGAATGTATCAACTTAATCCCAAATCACGAGCAAAGGCAACCACCTTGTCTCCGGTGAACATAGTTCCTCGATCCGTGGTAATGGTCTCTGGGATCCCAAACTCATATATGATCTGGTGTTGAATGAATCGGATAACATCATCTTGCGTACCTTGACCATCTGAGCCTCCACCCACTTAGTGAAGTAATGTCGGTTGCCACAATAATGAAATTGTGTCCTTTAGAAGACGGTGGATGGATTTTGCCGATCAAATCCATGGCCCATCCTCTAAATGGCCAAGGCTTCACCACTAGATGCATCGATTAATTTGGTACCCTTTGAATGGGACCATGCAAGCGGCATTCTTCGCATCCTTTGGCGTATTGAAAGCAATCGGTGTGATGGTAGGCCAATAATAACCATGGCGGTAAATCAGCCATTTCATAATCGCCCGATATGCGAGCCGCATATGCCTTCGTGAACTTCACCCATAACCTTAGGGCTTCATTTTTATCTATGCACTTCAACAATACCCCATTCATGCTTCTCTTATACAATTCATCATCAAGAAGCACATACCTTAGAGCTCGTCTCTTAACTTTGGGGTTAGTGCACTTAGAAGGATCTCGTAAGTACTCGATCGGCTCGTTCCTCCATGACTCGACTTGATCTGCGACCATCACCTCATTTGGTAATTAAATCGTACTCTAAAGTCAAAGAACGAGTTCCTATATCCTGAGGCCTCTTGGGCGGATCGTTCGCCTCCATATTAGCTCCTCTAGGGATGTATGACACCTTTGCATCAATAAATCGGTGAATCAATCATCGGTGTTGCATAACGCGCCAACAGATTTGGGTTGTTGCACCCATATTCTTTGGTTAGTTGTCTGACCACCAACTGGGAGTCGCCCTTTACATGAATGTACTCGGCGCCCATCATGGCTAACAACTTTAACCCTATGATCACGGCATCGTACTCGGCTTGGTTATTAGTTAAATCTGGGTTTAGACGATACGCAAACCTCCACATCTTCCCATCTGGGTTGGTAATTGTCACTCCGGCCCCAACTCCTTTCTGGGTTTTGGACCCATCAAAAGTTAGGACCCAAGGCAATAGGTTTATGCAAGTAATTGGGGGTACCCAAGGATCATCAACTTCCACGCAGGGATGTTCTGCCAAGAAATCGGCTAGTGCCTGACCCTTGACAGCCCTTAGTGGGACGTATTTCAATGCAAAGGCAGTGAGCTTAATGGCCCACTTCATCAAACGACCTTGTAAGACAGGCCTATTAAGCAAGTACCGAACAATGTCAATTTTGCACAAAACTAATATTTCATGTGGCATTAAATAATACTCAAGTTTTGTACAAGCGTAAAACAAAGATAGGCACAACTTCTCCAATGGAGTATATCTGGTCTCAGCATCATTGAGACTTCGGCTAAGGTAGTACACTGCTCTTTCAGTTCCATCTTGACATCTGCGCTAACAGCAGAGATAGACTCTTATTGTGCAATGTAAAGTTTCAAAGGCTCCCCTGGCATGGGGGGCACCAAAACTGGTGGACTAGCCAAAGCCTTCTTTATTTGTTCAAAGGCCTCTTGCTGTTCAGAGCCCCACACCATCTCCTCAGCATTCTTGAGCTTTAGCAAAGGGAAAAAGCCTTCATCTTACCAAATTAATTAGCTATAAATCTTCTCAAAAGTTGATTTTACCCAAAGAAGCTCAGAACTCCTTTTGTTCCTGGGTGGTCTAGCCTCATCCTTTGCCTTGGCCTTGCTTTGATCTATTTCAATGCCCTTTTGATGCACCAAGAAACCGAGGAAGTTACCGGTAGATACACCAAACATGCACTTTGCGAGATTCATCTTCAAGTTATGGACCCTCATCCTCTGCAAAGCCTGTTCCAAATCGGCTAAGTGGGCTTTGAAGTCTTTGGATTTTACTACCACATCATCTATGTATACTTCCATAATCTTGCCGATTAGATCATGGAAGATAGCGTTCATTGCTCTGCAGTGCGTGGCCCCAACATTCTTCAAGCCGAATGGCATCACTAGCCATTCATAAATTCCCAGTGCCCCTGGGCACCGAATCTGATCTTGTGAGTGTCTTCCTCATTACAAGTATCCGATTATAGCCCGAGTACCCGCCCATGAAGGTTAAAATACCATGTGTGGCGGTGCATCGACTAACATATGCGCCACAGGCATCACATATTCATCCTTTGGAGTGGCTAAATTCAAGTCTCTATAATCAATGCAGACTCGAATCTTGCCATTCTTCTTCTTTACAGGTACTATATTGGCTAACCACTCTACGTACCTGGCTGTTCTGATGAAACCAGCATTGAGCAAACGCTCGATTTCCGCTTTGATTTGTGGTATCAGCTGAGGATGGTATCTTCTAGGTGGCTGCTTATGTGGTTTGAATCCCTCCTTGATCGGTAGGCTATGCTGCACCATTCGTGCTAGCCAGGCATCTCATGATAATCCCATGCAAAGCGATCTTTATATTTTTCACAGGCTACCATCTCTTCCTTATCCTTTTCCCCAAAACTGGCCGATTTGCGTTAGCCGAGGCTCTTCTCGAGTTCCTAAATTGAGGTCCTCAAGGGTCTTGTGATTCGAAGGTTGGCAAAGTCCTCCGAATAGGTGATTCAAACTCCATCGGCAACTCCGTGATCTCGTCTGCCGATGTGAGGCCATCGCCTTGTTGTTTGTCTATCAGCCAGGACTCAGCTACGTGAGATTCAATCCTGAAAGCCTCTAGCCGGTCCCATAAGTCCTGCACCACTTGGGTGTCTTTAAACATATCAAAACTCTGTGGTTAGCCGTGGTTCGGCTAATTGCTCAATTTTGAACCCCTGGGGTGTCAAGTTACAAGATTCCCAGGATCCTTCCTCGTATTCCTCGATATGACTATGGGAGCCACAGAAGGAGAGTAGAACAAGGCTTCTAGATTTTGTACCTCGGCTGGGAATGGATTATCATCAGCTGGGACTATCTCAATTTTATCCCCTTCCCAAAAATGAGCTTGATGCATGGTGGAAGGTAACCATTGGTGGTGTGGATCCAATCTCTCCTAGCAGATCGCATAAGATGGTTTGCCATCAATCACGAAGAAAGTCGACTTGATGCTTTTGGGGCCAAGCGTGATCTCGCTATCGAGATTCCTAAGCGCACGAAGCCTCTCCCATGAAGCTAGCCATTTTCATGTTAGTTGGGATCGGATCTTCTTCGCACTTGTTCGGACTCCTCAAGGTGGCCACCGCATCACATTTATCTTGCCCCATTATCAACGAACACTCATTGAAGGCCTTGCCATTCATGTGGGCTCTCACATCTGAGGGCTTCAAGTGTTTTATCATGTCTTCGGTTGGCCTACCAAATATAGTACCCAAAGCATATTTTGCCGTGTCATCGGCTAAAGTTGCCCATTCTCGCTTCTTCCACAAATACGTCTCCTTCTAAGTGTTCGATCCGGGGTAACCACCCGAGAACTCACTTGGGATAAGACTAACGACCTCGATGGCAGCCATCAGCCCGGCTTCACTCTCATCTGAGAGATAATCCAAAATTGAATCTTCTCGGTAACCAGACTCTAGGATCGGCTCGTCATCACCATTTAAGCAGTTTGTATATATGTGAATATGCCCTTCCTCTTCATCAGGTTCCCCTTTTCCTTCCTCAGGCTGCCCGATGTCTACCTCGGTGACCGGGATTGTCACTGGGACCTCCTTGGTTTGATCAGTTTCAACTTTGTCAGGCTCCAAACCGCAAGGTCCAAAAGCCCTGTCAATGGCTTCTGCCACTTTAGCTTCTGGGATCTCCTTCTTATCGGCTGCCTTGGCATCGGCTATCATCTGCAAGGTTTGTTTCATTTTTTGCAAGGATCTAGCCCTCTGCAGCCTTCTTTTCTGCGTTCTAGTCAGTATTACTGGTTTGAACTCTTTCTTCTTCGGAGGTTGATTAACCACCCACTTCCCTTCTTTGACATTTGCAGCTGGCTTGATCATCCTCTGTGGTTGGAGTTCATCATCATTCCTTACAGTTATGCGAAGAGATGACAGTCCCCCTTCGACATTGAACTCCGCCACTCTTCTCTTAGACTTTGGGAGAGGTTCCTCAGTGATCCTGGGCATACTCGGCTGGGCTTCAGCTGAGATTCCCAGTTGAGTTTGCCCCCCAGTCTCCTGGGCATGCTGGACTCTCTCGGTCTTTGCTTGCATTTTGCGGTACTGGCTGATCAACTCGTTAGTCAAACGTCCGGGTTTGGGAGGTTTACCATGGAATCGGCTCGAAGATGGCTGACCCCCAGCGTTTTTTGGTAGCACTGGTGGGTTTCCCAATCTGTCAAACACAGATCCCCTGGTGACCTCTTGGTTTCTTTTGGATTCTTCTTTGGGCATCCAAACACTCCTGATAGATTGTTCCCTTCTTATCGGCTGGGCCGATCGGGTTTTGAAAGACACCATGGCCATGGTTACGGTGGGAATGGATTGGTGTCCATCGACATCTCGGCTATGCTCTTATCGGCTAGCTTGAACCTACCCTCTTTGATAGCCTTCAGATGGCCTTCTGAAAACTACGATTAGTCGTAGAATGGTTATATGAGTTATGCCACTTACGGTATTTCTTGTTCATCAATTCTTCGAGGTGGAATCGATGCCCGTCTAGCGGTAGAATTTGCTTGTCCTTGAGCAAGTAGTGGAAAATGCAGTGCCTTGGTTATGTCAAAGGAGTACCACCTTATCCTCTGTTGATTCAGTTTCTTTGGCTTTAGCGGCCTTCAATCTTTGGCGGGAATAGCTCTTCCCTTTGACTATTTCGCTACCATCATATCGGTAGTAAGGTCGGTAGTTTGAGTCGATTCCTCTGCCTCTATAATAGAGACTAGATGGGGACCCTTTCCTCGGCTAGCCCTTCGCTTCTCCTTTTCCTGGATATATTGCTCAACTCGGATAGCCTCTCGCTAGCCGATTCAAATCTGTCTTGAGCTTGTCCTACCAACTTCTCCTTCATTGCGGGTGCATGTTGTTAATCATCATAGAAGTGTATTACATTTGAGAATTGCACGTAACATTTCCTGCTTTCTTTACGAATCTTTCAATATAATCAAGAACCGACTCATCAACTTCTTTGCTGAGACTAGTTAGATCGATTCTGGTTACTTGGGGTTGCGGCCAATAAAATCTATCATGGAAACACCTCTCCATATCGGCCCCAATTGTGCGAGTTTGGAGGCAAGGAGGAGTACCAGGTGAACGATGTCCCGATGGTGATAATGGGAAGAGTGAAGCTTGTGATACTCGTTAATTGCTTTCACCACACTGGTGTGAAACGCCCTATGTGCTCCATGGTAGACTTGCCATCTTCCCCGAGAATATGGTGAAATCTGGAGTTTTGAATCCCCTAGGGAGAGGAAACATCCGATCCACCCATTCAGGGTACGGTTTCCTGTAAACAGGACGGTCCAACGGCTTTAACTGTACCCCGAAGTACTTCTTGATGGTATTTGCGATCATTTCTGGGTCTATCAAATGAGAGGCTCCCTGCCGATTATCTTGTGGATTAATTTGGGCGTACTCTGACCCATTGGTCTCCAGGAGGAAGCCTGTTGGAACGAATTCTGAAGGTTGAAGGTATTTGGTGGAACATTGCCTAGAGGTGGATTAGAAGTCCATTGCTGCTCTGGACCATACTCCCCAAAACCTCCGACCTGAGTCCCTGGAACAGCTGATGCATTCTGGGGTAGAGGTGGAACATTGTTCCATGTCTGCTCTCCCCCATAGTTGCCAGCCGTTCGTAGTATATTTGAACTTACTGGAGGGTATGGCGTGGGGACTGGTTGCGGTTGGTAGAATGGTGGATTGTTAACATTCCAATCCCCAGATAGCTTCCCTGAACCATAACCAGGGGCCATCGGCTGCCAATTCGGCTGTCCATATGAATTCGCCTGCACAGTAGGGCCATGCGTTGGAGCATACGACATTACTGGCGGCAAACCGATATGCCCAACCGTGTTAATTGGTCTCCGGGCCATGTTGATCTGCCCATACTGCAGATTCGCTTGATCAGGTGGCATCACTTGCCCCTCAGCATGGGGTGGTACCCATGTATTCTGCTGATCACCGTATGGCTGGGTTGGTGGCCCTACCGGTAGTGGTATGGGCTGTGTCTGAAGAGGCCCATTTTGAACCACATTCGGCTGAGGCTGCCAAGCCTGACCACCTTGTGCATACTGGGTTTGCCCGTTCCCCCTTGCCAACGTAGAACTAGCCGAGTGTTCACCTTGCTGTCCTCGGCTGTTCTCCATGTCTCTCGCCTGCTGAACCTCGTTATGCACCATGGGTCTGACAATATCTGCCAACTGCCTTGACACTTGGTACATAAGGTCATGAATTCCCATATCAATCTGCTGCCTGATGAAGGAAGTGGTCATGACCACTGGAGCCTCGACATTCTCTGGGTTATTCATCTCTGCAGAGGCTGGTGCGGAGACTGGGATGTCTTCAACCGCTATGGGCATACCCAAGGTGTATCTTTGACTCGTTGTTCTTGCGTGGTGGGGTTCTTTTCGGATTCGAACTTCACCCCATGTTGTTGTTGAGTTTCTTTCCGGACCTCCGGTTCCTACGCCAAGTGTGATCCTGCCCTGGAGAATCAAACCTGTCCTTCAATTCACCTATGGTCCCACCGTGTGCAAACTTGTTTGCGTGGAACAATCGGTAGGGATTCGGCTAACGTCCGACCAACAAATTGATTCTGTTAGCGATTACACCGAGAACGGAACTCTAATTCTCGATTGTGGGTTCCCAACCGCTCGAGCGTTGAGTGTGGTGAAACTACGCTACGCTAAGGCTAAGACTAAGAAACATGGAATCGGCTAAGGTAAAATCTTTGTAAAAAGCTTGATAAATTGCAAAAGAAATAGTTGTTTGATTGATGTCGTGTGTCTTTACATTTCTCGGCGTAGGTATATATATACAAAAGGAAAACAAAATTGTAACCACCCTATCGGCCATTATGCATTCCACACGTTCATGATCGACCACGAGCGGTCGTGGGTGTCCTCAACCGCTTCTTCATGCGTATCGTGGGTTAACCGCTCTCCCATCTACCGGGCAAACGATTTATCACGTGTTAAATGCGTTGGAGACTTCCAACGGCTAGCTTTGGTCATTTTAGCGCCAAAGTACATGACTTTCACATATCTAGCCCTTGGTCGAGCTTCAAAGCTCTATATTAATTAAAGGTAGCTCGGTAGATGTGTCCATAATGATTGGATATTTCCTTTATCCACATTTATACTTTCTTTAATAATCGGTGACCTCATGATGCTCCCTGGCTTCGGAATTTTCCTTTCTATCCCAGGTTCGATGGGACCAATTTTACTAATCCGATCACTTATCCCACACATCTACTGTTCCTTCAATTGTTCCTTCATCATTTGTGGCTGATATTTCTGGTGATAACAATATATCACGAACATTTAACAGATATATAAAAACAACGGGTTAAGCTATATATATATATAATATTACAGAAAAGTCGCAATACATTTCAAATAATTAAATTTATCTTTTGAATTAAATCAATAATTTTAATTATTTAGATCTCGCCATCATTTAGCTTGTGTGCTGAATATTTTTTAGATTTATCTTGTATTATTTTCCAAGAGTGAATTCTCCGAATCTTTCACTCAATGATATGTTAAAAATTCAAGTGTGTCGTGAACTCTGACATTGATCTATAACGAATTGAGTGGATACATAAAGTGTAAAAACTCATACTTATTGTCTTTTAAGGTTTGAGCCAAAATACAGTGTTAAGGTCAATTTGAATAGATTTATGAACAATTTGTTTGATCTTATATACTGACATATGCATTTGTCAGCATTTTGAAGAAGCTTATGAAAACTTATTACATATGTATAAACTATTTTCAACTTGCTTCGAAAAATTCTCCAAGATATATTATGAAAACGACTTTAGCTTATATGAAAACAATTTGACTATATTTTCTTTTTAATTATAAAAATAGCTTATACATAAACATTTTTATAATAAAGATTTATCCATAAACGTTTAATTAAGTTGTTTATCCAAATATACTCTAAATATATTATTATGGTGCTTAAAAAAATCTATTATTATGGTGAACCACTTAAAATTCATTGATAAGACCTCTTTTTTTAAGGCTCATGTGAGCGATTAAGTCTCACATTGATTTTTGTAACTGGAGTAAGGCTCACATTGATTAATAATGGATTAAGTGAGCATAATGTAGACCCGTTTTCCGATTGGACAGTTAAACCCGTCAGCTACACAAAGGGAATGACGAGAAAGTGACGATATTTCCGATAAAAAAAACATTGGGAACACATTTTTTTCTTCATATAAATATAAATATAAATATAAATAAAAGATAAATATATGTGGAAATTAACGAGAAAGGGAAAGGAACGTGTTAGAAAAGGAAGAAACAGAAGAGATTGAAGAGGACCAAGGACTGCGTTAGAACCGAACGTTAAAGGTTGATGGTAAAGTGGAGGGTCCCACTCCATGGGGAAGACTGGCCGGAAAGTCCAAATAGACAGGGATAGGCATAGAACTTAAGGTACTACTCTCCGCTGGCGTTGACGGATAATAATTCTTAAAATCTCGTGGAGTTAGCGTGCATCGCTACATGTGCTTCTCACACTGCTTCCTCACCCTAACACTTGGCTCATCTATTCTATTATCTTTCTTTTTCAATGTTTGCAGCTTACTTCTAAGCGACTCCATCCCACTTTCTTTTTCCTTCAACACAGTACTAATCAGACTCAATTTCAACAACATCAATACTGCCCCAACCCCAATAGTGGAGACATCGATTGCATTGCCACACCAAAATCTTGTTACTTGCTCCGTTTCTTTTTATTTGTCGATTTTTAAGAAAAGATTTAATTTTTTTATTTGTTATTTTGATAATTTAAAATTATATTAATTATTTATTTTTTAATTATATTTTTAATTATTTATTGTAGAAATAAATAAGTGTGATGAATAATAAATAATTAAGAATATTATAGAAAAAATTAATAATTTTATCAAAAACAATAAAATTTATTGATTTTCTTGATTTATGTAAAAAAATCTTAAATAACAGTAAAAAAAATATGGAGGTAGTAACATGCCTGGGCCATCCAATGTGGCTAAGGTAAGGAATTGTTCACGCGCAGACTCACGGTTTGTGTTGGGCTGTCCCTCAGCTAATAGAATTTGGCTCCTCTGAACCAAATTGGACAATACCATATATACCCCTCGTTTCAGCAAGAGAAACAATTAACAATAATACTCAAAAAGCCCATTCTTCTTAATTATACTATTTTCATTTCATTTTTAACAATAAAAAATATAAACAGTAGTACTCAAGAAATATTATAAGAGCATGTACAATGCGAAAACACTTCCATAAAATATAAAAAATAAATAAATAAAAGCTAATTTATTTGATAAAATAGGGTACCCCTAATATGCACCCCAAAAAAATTGCAAAGGTGGACCTCTTAAATTTTTCCTGCAGTAGCAAGTTAGCTAGTATTTTTGTAATTATTTCCTAATTAAAATCTCGAACCCGCCAAGCTCTTATAAATAAATAGATGAAATGATGATTTATCATTTTGAATTATTTAAGGTATATTAGTTTAGTGAATTTAATTCGTAGATATTGTTAGTGTAAAAATATTTTACACATACATCTAAGGGTGCGTTACCACATCTTTTAACAAGTATGACAAGTCATGTGTTTTTAAACTAATTAAATGATGTGATAATATATTATTTGATGACTGTGTAAAATATTTTTATACTAATAGTACATAAAAATTAAACTCTTAGTTCAGTTGTGCGAGTTATGTTCATATTTAATTTTATATTTTTCGTTATAAGTGAGGTGATATACAATAAATGAAAACATTGTAAGGTGGAGTATTGCTGACTATTTGATGACTTTAAAAAAGGAAATACTTGTTGCCTAATATGTTAAGTAACTTTTTGCTTTATATGACAAAAGTAACAAAGAAACCACAGCAAACAAGATAGGTGATAGCGGATGAGTTTATAAGTGATAGACAATAAGTGATAAGTTAAGTGTTTCAATTTAAAGTGCTTGATAAAGTTAAAGATTAAACTAGTTAAAAAATATAAAATTACGTAATTAAATGATGTGACAACATATTATTGGATGACGGTGTAAAATATTTTTACACTGATAGTGCATAGAAATTAAACTCTTAGTTTAGTTTGTGCGAGTTATGTTCATATTTAATTTTATATTTTTCGTTATAAGTGAGGTGATATACAATAAATAATAGGCTTAAATGCATTTTTGGTCCCCCAATTTTTTCAATTTGGTGATTTCGGTTCCCCTATTTTATTTTTTACGATTTTGGTCCCCTAACTTTCTCAATTTAGCAATTTTAATCCCTATGTTTTTTTAATTGCACTTTTGGTCCCAAAAAATAATGGATTGTACACTTTTAGTTCCTCACTTTCCCGAAACCCAAGATTTTTGGGACCAAAAGTGCAAAAAATTCCTATTTTGAGGGACCAAAAGTGCAATTAAAAAGTATGGGGACCAAAATCGTCAAATTGAGAAAGTTGGAGGACCAAAATCGCCAAAAATAAAATAGGGGGACTTAAATCACCAAATTGAGAAAATTGAGGGACTAAAAATGCATTTAAACCTAAATGATACATACATTGAACACAATTTTCACTGTTACGAAGATGCATGAATTTGTCATAACCCTAAATCTTAATAACGGCCATTTTTCATCATAGAAAAGTTTTCTAATTAGTTTCTCTTGACGTTGTATTACAAAAAAAAAAAAAACGAATTTAATTGAAAAAACATTGGAAGGGGGAGTATTGCTGACTATTTGATGACTTTAAAAAAGGAAATACTTGTTGCCTAATATGTTAAGTAGCTTTTTGATTTATATGACAAAAATAACAAAGAAACCATAGCAAACAAGGTAGGTGACAGCAGATGAGCTTATAAGTGATAGACAATAAGTGATAAGTTAAGTGTTTCAATTTAAAGTGCTTGATAAAATTAAAGATTAAACTAGTTAAAAAATATAAAATTACGTAATAAGATAAGTTCATATAATTTAAAATATGTTTAAATATGGTTTTGGTCCCTGCAAAATGGGACCTTTTTATTTTTCGTCCTTACAAAATTATTTTTTTGATTTTCGTCCCTGCAATTTGCTTCGTTTTCGTTTTCGTCCCTGTTCTTCAAATGTCGTTATGGACCTGATGATGTGGATTAACGGAGTATGCCTACGTGGTTGACTATGCAATTGCATGCCTACATGGTTTAGGTTTTACGTTGCCAACAGAGATTAGGTGCCGACTGTGTAAATGGCTTCCTCTATTCTATTCAAACAACAGAGATAAGGTTAAAAACTTAGAAAGAAACCCAGTGCTGAGAAAAGAGAGACGCACAGAAAATGAAAACCCAAAAACCCTAAGTGTTGTTCGGTCAAAAGAAAGCGCAGAGCATAATGGAATTGTTCCAAAATCATCATCAAAGATCTCAACAAGCTTCAAATTCAGCAAACAAACCAACCGATTTTAACCTTAATAATTTCTCTCTTAGCAAAAGTGTTCTTGTTGTTATGCATCCAAACCTTGAGAACACTTCTATCAACACCAACCTCGTTGCAAAAATCCTTCACCAAATCATCGTCTCTCTTCTGCATCTTCCAACCCTCTTTCTCAGCGAACTTCAACATCTTCTCTTTCTGCTCTTAGCTGAAGTTGGTCCTAAATCGTTTCCGAGAGTGGGACCCAGGGAAGACTACAACGATGTTGTTGGGGGCGGCGACGTTTTCCGGCGGCGTAGCAGGTCCGGTGGAGAGGGCGAGGAGCATGTGAGGGGCGGAAGGGTAGTAAAAGGAGGAGATCGGTGGTGGAGAAGCTGATTTGGGGCTACGGTTGGAGAACGGCGGCGGCGCAGAGCAGAATAGGATTCAATTTTTTTTCCCAATCCAAATTGCACCAAAATGATTTTTATGACTCTAATCTTTTAGATCTAAGATAGATCTAAATAGATCTAAAATAAAACAGAAAAGAAAATGAAAAATCATTTCTAGCTGTTTCCATTGCAGATGATTTTGATCAATTTGGGATTTAGGGTTTCAGTTCTCTGCGTTTCGCTGCTGAGTTTCTCTTTCTTTGTTTTCCTTCCGTTGGTGTATTTGATGAAGGAGAGGGTGTCGTTTAAACAATCAGCAATGTTACTGATGTGACAGTGCCACCACAATGCATAGTTAGCCACATGTACAGGTCACTAACGGTAGTTGAAGATCAGGGATGAAAACGAAAACAAAGTAAATTGCAGGGACGAAAATCAAAAAAATAATTTTGCAGGGACGAAAAACAAAATGTCCCATTTTGCAGGGACCAAAACCATATTTAAGCCTTTAAAATAATGACTACTTTTAATACTTTAATTTGTTTTAATGTGTTTATCAAAATTAAAATATTAATTTTTAATTTTATTACTATTTCAAATATTTTTGTTGAATCAAATGAGAGTGTGTTATGAGTTAGGATTATTTATTTATTTATTTATTATAGGATAGAAGAGAAACTTAATTAAATTGGTAAGAGTGTTATAGCAAAAAAATCAAATTGGTAAGAGTTAAAGTGACAAAAAATAATAAATTATAACCTATAAAATCAATTAATACTCAAAGTAGCGTATGAAAAAATACTATGTACTGATACAAAAAAACATTACTTCCTTCGTCCTTATATATAAGCCCTTTTTCAAAAAAAATTATCACTTTTTATAAGCCTCTTTTCAAATTACTAGATATATTAATTATTTTTTTACAAGAATATCTCTAATTAATTTACATTGTTTTTGTAGTCAATAGTAAATAGGGTGACTATTTCTCTCTCTTAAGTCAATAATTGAATGGTAGTTTTAGAAAAACAATACACATTGTAGATAAATTAAATGAATTAACTAATTTTTTTAATTTGTATGTTTTGGTCGACGAAATCTTATATTTGGGAAGGGAGGGAGTATAGGCTAGTGAGGACTGAGGTAACTTTGTTACTATCCCTTCCGTTCCTTTTTACATGTCAGTTTTTTAGATAAATTTTATTTCTAATTACTTGTTATTTTCAAATATTAATGTTACATTAATTACTTGTTTGCCAATTATATCCTTAACTATTTATTGCAGAGAGAGAAATATGTTTTATGGAATAATAAATGGTCAAGAGTATCATAGGAAAGAAACTAATAATTTTATAAAAAACAACAAAATTTATTAGTTTTCTTAGTTATTATAAATTAACTTTAAACAACATGTAAAAAACAATGGTGTTAGTAATTCTAACTATGTTGGCTTTGATATGAAATGAGTTTATAAATCAGCGAAATTCGATGTGAGTTAGTGCATGATATGTCAAACAGAATCTTTATGTGCTGAATCTTTTAAACTTTTTTTTTTTTTTACTTTATGAATCCCACTCTTGATAGATATAGCAAACATCATGGATTTTTTTACCGCTTAAACTTTTTATTTTCAACAAACTGTCAGGTTTCAAAGAACCAGTTGCAATACCAAAAAAAGAAAAAAAGAACCCCCGGTTGCATCTCGCTCGGCTGCAGTCGATTTTACAATATTTAATTTCTTTGTGGGAATAAAAGAGGTCATAATTTGTCGAAAAAAAGGGGTCTTATTTAACTATTATCTTCTCTTTTGTAGGATCCATATAATTTCTCCGTATCATGTTATAACCAGGGGGTGTATAACCAAAAAAGTATATATAACCGGGGCGGGGATGTAAATTGGTTTAGTCGAACCTAGTATTTGAAATTTGAGCTTGATTCATTTGTTTAAATGAGTATAACTAAAAGCTTGTGACTTGTTAAAAAAGAGTAAAATTTGAGTTTGACTTATTTAACTCGTTTACAACTTAATTATTTTATATTTATGAAAAAATTTCTTAAATTATTTTTAAAATTTATCAATTTAGTATTTAATAATCATTTTAATATTTTACGATAATCTACAAAGAGAAATATGTATATAACATGTGGTATATGAAATTAACAAAAATTCTAGACTATTACATTTTCGGGTCCTCCTAATATAGACCCTTTAAAAAGAGATCAAATGGTGAACCCATCAATTTTACCTGCTATAGCCTGTCATTTTTTATTAACAGTTTCTATTTGGACAAAACCTAAGTACGGTGCTTTGTATACTGGTGATACTGTTCCCAAATAAAATGATAACGTGTGTATTTTTCTATCTGAATGGGAAGCTACTCCGTAACGCTCGTTATCTATCTTCAACCCTCGCACAGTCAACGAATTACACCGCGGCTCATCGTTCGCCGCCTTCAGGTTCGAAATTGCCGGCGCCGACTCAACTGACACCATAACGGCTAATAACCCTCCCCGAAATCCCCTTCAACCCAGTTTCATCATGTCCGACCTGACTCCCATCACCCTGCTTTTGCCAAGTCATGACATTGAAAGTATTTGATTTTTGGGGCTCCGGTTCTAATAAAAAATGGGGGAGGGAGAGAAAATGGAACTGTGGAAAGGAGTTGGGAAATAGAGCTACAACGACGTTAACTTTTTTTTTAATTAAATTAACTAAATAATCCACATGTTATATTTTATTAGTTAACAGTAAAAACATGACCTACAGTATACAAGTTATGTCCTTAGAGCATCTCCAACGGAGTCCCTTAAGCTGTCCCTTAACCCATTAGTAAACGTCCCTTATTTTTTTATCATTGGAGATGAAATACGTGGTATGTCAACTAACAAAAATTTATTGGACGGTTCCCTTGTCATTTAAAAAAAATTGTTTCTCTCTCCATCTCACTAGAATCATCGTTAAATGTGGTCCAATTGCTTGAGACTAATTTCTGGCATGGTGTTTCGTTGTACTCATATTTACAGAGAGGGTAATACTTGTGCTGACAGGTTAGCTAATTTTGGCACCCATTCGCAGAGCCTTCTTTGGTGGAATACTATCCCTAATTTTATTGGTGACTCTTTCTATAGGAATAGAGTAGGCCTTCCTAGCTACAGATTCAAATAATGTTTTGGCTTGGGCTTTGGTTCGGTCCTCCCATGGTTTCCTCGTGTTTTTTCCTTGTTTTTATTTTTATTTTTTTCCCAATAAAATAAGGGAGGGGTACTCTTTTTCCTTCTAGGCGTTTTTTTCCCTAAGGAGGGTTTTGCGTCAGAAGGTTTTAACGAGACTCCCCACCTCCATTTGTTTAAAAAAAAAGGGAAAGAAACTAACAGAAAAACAAATTCAAGAAACGACAAAAATATATATTTATTTTTACAAAAAATTCATACAAAAATGAAAATAAATTAATATATATATATATATATATATATATATATCGCTTTTTAACAAGTAATAAAATAACAACTAATTTGTAGGACAACACATATAACCAAAGTACAATCCTTTAACACAAAGGTTTTAAAATCTAAAAAAATAAACTATTCTAATATAATAACATATTTAAGTTTATTGGACCGGTATTTGGCACAGGTCTCTTGACTAGTTTTTTTTTATTCGACGAATTTTTTCAGTCTCACTGTTTCTTTTTTTCTTTTACGAATTATCAATTACAATCAATTATTCACTTATTTTATTAAGCTTTACATATCCAAGTGTCAGATAGCTCTATATCGCCTAATAATGAACAAAATAAAAAGTATATAAGAGGCTATATTCATTAACATATCACCTTAAGATTTTGAAAAAAAAAATGTGGTCAAGTCTCCTAGTACACCCAAAAATAAAAAATAAAAAACTCAACAAGTGGTATTAGAGTCCGTTGGCATAAGCCCAATAACGATCCACACTCTCATAACGAGATGCACACATATGAGCATGAAACTCACACTTGAGGGGAATATGTTGGGATCTAAGTGTGAGATAGTCACACATCGCCTAATAACGAATAAAATAAAAGAGTATATAAGATGTTAGATCAATGAGTCTATCACTTTAAGGTTTTGAAAACAAATATAGTCAAAATCTCTTTGTATTACTCAAAAATAGTATTTTTATTAAAGTAAGGTAACCAGTCACCATAAATTTATTAAAAAAGAAAAAAAAAACAGAAAACATAAATACGGGGACGTAAACCAAATAGTATGTATATATATAAACCCAACATTAATTAATTGAACCCTGTTTCTTCGTTCAATGTATTTTATGGAACGGACACACGCATATAGTTTTATTTAGTAGTAATAATAAAACATTGCAGATGACATTTCAACTGTAACAATTGTTGGACCATTCTTGGCTTCCTGCACTACCCAAGTCGAGCCGTGATCCGTGGATATATATTATGTAGCACCACCGAATAAAAACCATATCCATCATTCCATCTTATAGAATTTTTAATCAAAATATGAATAAGTTAATTTTTTTTAAAAGTCATACATTTTTAAAGTGAATTTTATCTCTAAATAAACGCGAAAGTACTGTAAAGTTTTAAAATTGTGTTGTTTACTGCTTTATGAAAATATTCCAATAATCACCAAAAGAAAAATAGAAAAAAGAACAAAATGGAACAAAATAGCATGATGTGGTATTGGTTGACTCAAACCTCCCTGGAAATTTGATTGTATCTGTAAGGATAGGAATAGGAATTAAGATTCTTAGGCTCAATGATTGAAATAGAAAATTTCTCTGTTTTCACACCAATGGCCAAATAATTGTCCTAGTCCTTCTTTTTTTTTGTTTAATAATTGTCCTAATCCTTGAGGCATATGACCTCGCACCAACCAAGTCGATGGAGAACTTGAGGGCTCGTTCACGGGTTCCCTTTCAGGCTTGTTCCATTCAGGCTTGTTCAATTCATTGCTCTATTGTCAAATAACAATCTAATAATTCAAAACGATGTCTTTAGGTTTTTTTTCCCAATATTGATTTCTTAATTATTTATTTTTATCTAATTAACATCGACAAGAAAGCTTAGTCCATTATAATTTATTGTCATGTATATTAAGTTCAATGGTAGATTATTAATTTTAAAATTTCTCTTGGTACTTTGACCTATAACCATTTTGTTCTATTATCTTTGACTATTAGATCATCTCTTATCTAGTCAATCTTTCTTATTACCATCTTCTCTACACATGTCCAAACTACTTAAAGTGATCCTACCAAATTTTTTACAACACAATACTTCTTACAATTTTATCTCTAATTAATAATTATATTTTTTTATCATATCTTATCTTGTGCGACTATTATTGATATATGTATAAAATGTTTGCTTTAATTTGAGCGCTGATAAGTCGATTCTTCAGACATTTTTCTATTACTTATTTTTTAAATATGTTAAAAAATCGTTTTTTTTTAATTTTTTACGGGAATAAAATCATATCATATTTTTTTTGACAATAAATCATATCATATCATTAACAATAAAAGTTTCAATACATGTAGGTAAAACATCAAAATCTTGGATTAGAGCCCAAAAAGTGGTCTCTCTAGCTAAAGTATGAGATATCAGATTTGCTCTTCTCATAGTAAACTCAACTTAGTAATTTAGAGTGAGTAATTTAGAGAATGATGTAAAAGATTTCGACATACCGTAATTATAGAACCAAACTCCGACACATCCAGCTTTGTGTTGTTAACAACATTCACCACCAATTGGGAATCTAACTCAAAGATCACATCGACCAAGAATAAGCCCTTAACCCAATTTAATGCTTCACCGACATGAGTTTGCATGGCATGTATTTGCCACCCTAATCTAGCAAGAAGAAAACACTCATTTTTATCCCTTAGACACATCCCAAAGCTTGTAAGAATGAGGTTTCTGTTCCTCTCACAAATAGACAAATTTTGTTCACCAAAGAGACAGTTTTATTCACACCCCTTGAGATAGTTTGTGACAGTTGTACAATAATTTTAGTAAGAAATAGTAGGAATAGTGTGTATGAAACTGAATCTAAGTTTTATCCTTTTATGAATTCCAACATCAATTTTAATTTTAATCTTTCCCACAGGAGATTGATCCACTTCACTACACCGTTATTACTTTTGTTAATGCACGAAATGGTGCAAGCTCCTCGACGAGTTCACGAAATGGTGCAAGCTCCTCGACGAGTTCGTACCGCCGTTCTTCAGCGTGGTAGCTAGGTGGCGAGCTTTGTGGTGGGCTCGACCTTTGGGCGTGACGTCCTTCCTCCTTCAGACCGGCGGGTGGGGTACCTGCAAAAGGCACTCCGATGCCTAAGTTAGATAGGGCTTTTTAGGGTTTGGAGAGAGTGTAGAGCAAACCTGGGGGGTCTAGCCCCCTTTATATAGCGAGTTGCGTGGAAAGAAGGAAACCTCTGCGCGCGGTAATCCCTCCGTCAATTCGGGAATTAGCTGATCTCTTCCTGATATTCCGCTCCTGTGTCGGCCACGTCCCCAGCTCGACGTTATCATCGGGAAAATTGTACCTAAGCTCCGGGTCCTGGCGGGTCTCGTGTCGATGGTCCGAGCTTCGGTAAGGTAGAACCGAGCCGATCTAACCGAAAGCCGATCACGCACCAGGTCGGCCGCCTCGGCAAGCAGGGAATCGAATGATCCGCACCAGGTCGTGCGAGCCGCCTCGCAAGCAGAACCGAGCCGATCCGCAGGTCGGCTAGCGATTTAGATTCGGCCGGGGACTGTCCATAACACAAGCCCCCTAGACTCTTTCGCACGAAGGCGGAGGGTCTATCCAATGTCTCGGCTCCAGATCCAGTCGAGTCACCAAGGCTCGGGGTGTGTCCCGCTTGTTTGTCTGAGGGGTCACGCTCCACGTCTTTGCACCTTTACTCGGCTCGCCACGTGATGGGACTCGTGATGGACGTCATTTCGCCAACCGCTCCTCTTCCCGCCGCCGATCATCCGATGCGGTTCAACCGCTAGAACTATATCCAGCCAGTAAATGTAGGGCCTTGATTGGTTCGACACCTATGATCCAGCTTAGAGCCCAAATTTCCGGAGGTCGGCCAGAATAATAAGCCCCCCTAGACTTGTTAACTTGAAAAGTTAAGTCCGTATTATTTGTTCTTTTTGACCCTACGATCGAGGGCTATTGAATCTGTGGGAGTGATCCGTTGTTGATTTTGAACCATAAGTCTCCGAGACTTGTTTCGCCGAAAGTGGCCGAGCAACTTTGTCGAGTATAGTAGGTCGGTTGGACCCATCTAAGTGCCATGATCGATTACATACGGGTTTCAAATGTCAATAATATAATGATCGTCGATGATCCGATCGCGAGGCATGATGTCTAAGTGTCCGAGATGACCTATGGGTCCTGATTCTCGAGGTCCTGAGCCGGGTGAGAGGTAATCGACCTCGACCGATCGCGTAGTCTTCCTTGGTTCATGTGCTACATGTGTCGTGCATTAACCTTATTTCGCCTTTACAAGGGGATGTAAGCCCCCGATTGTTTAATTGCGTCATGGTCGCACTTATTCCGAAAGATCCTCGCTTTTTCCTCCGCGATGGCCTGGTCATGGTCGAAGCTTTATTCGATCCGGGCTCATTGTGGCCGAGCAAGTTGTAACCTAACTTGTGAGAGCTACATGCAGGCACTTGGAGGACCAAAAAGAGTTGCAAAATGAGAGATCTCTTGGCTTTAACCTTGCGATTGAGAAGGATAAATCCTCGATCCCGAAGTGTTCGGCGGAGGAGTATAAGAGTTTTTGTGCTCTACGCTCAAGGAGGCCTTTGATAATGCCTTTTGCCCAAATCAAAGTGGTGCCTCGATTCGATATCTCGTGAGCTTGACTTCACCAAGATCGCTAGGATGGCAAGATTGCGGAGGAGGAGGATGGCCGAAAGACCAACCAGGGTGATCCCGATGAAGCGCGGAGAAGCCGTTTTCTGCGAACATAGAGAATTATTGCCGATGGTGGCTCATCAGAGTCCAAGGGGATACCCTTGAGTAGTTTGTATTTGCTTTTTATGCTTTGTGAGGTAGCCTGGCGTGGAGCGGCCAGAGAGCTCGGCGGGTCTTGTGACATGATGATCTAGACCATAGAGGTGTTTCTTTAGGTCGAAGTTATCACCTTCCGAGCTGCTTTAGAGCTCGCCAGGCCTCTTTGCCGACTGAAATCTTTGGAACCGGCAGGGTTAGTCTTTGTCGCTATGTGTTTGAGCTCTCAAGACGCTCTTTATGCCGACATGGTGTCTTTGAAACCACAATGGTCTTGTTTAGCCCGACAAAGCGACCTTACCCGAAAGCCGCGAGCATGTAGGCCTTTATGCCGACCTAGTGTCTTCAAACCACAGGGGGATGTTTAGGCCGACCGCGACTTCCGAGTCGCTGAGCCAGGCCTCTATGCCGACTGGAATCTCCTGGAACCGCAGGGTCGAGTCATGAGTGAGCTCACCAAGCCTTTATGCCGACTGGGTTTAGGGACCACTGGGTCGAGTCATGAGTGAGCCCACCAAGCCTTTATGGCCGACTGGGTTTTAGACCACTTCGGGGGTCGAGGCGAGCCCACCAAGCCTTTATGTCGACTGGGTTTGGGGGACCACTGTGGTCGAGCCGCGAGGACCACTGGGGTCGAGGTCAAGCGATGAGCCCACCAAGCCTTTATGCCGACTGGGTTTGGACCACTTCGGGGTCGAAAGCTGAATGCGAGCCCACCAAGCCTTTATGTCGACTTGCCTGGGGGACCACGGGTCGAGCCGCGAGGACCTTGGGTTTAGGACCACGGGGGTCGAGCTGAGGCGAGCCCACCGCCTTTTATGCCGACTTGGGTTTCCTGGGACCACGGGGTCGAGTCTGCGAGGACCACGGGGTCGAGTCATGATGAGCCCACCAAGCCTTTATGCCGACTTGGTTTTGGGGGACCACGGGTCGTGGTTGAGGTCGAGGTTCTTCCGACGTCTGGTGCCGACTGCCGGGCGGCTCGACCTTTGGTTTTGGGGCAATCGTTCCCGACAAAGTATAGACAATTTGCAACAACTTGATGTAATAAAGTTAGCATTAATTTTTATGTCGAGTAAAGGCGCCGTAGCTCGAAGTTTTGTACTTCCCTGGAGTGGTTGATTTGGTCAGCCCAAACGGCAATGTTGAGGTCATCATGTAATCGAGGTCGCTGACGAGCCAGGGTGAAAGCCGCCTGGATATTGAAATTGTTGAGGACGCTGGTAGGACCCCCAGCACCGGATGGGTATCCACCGCTGGTTGTCCGGTTTTGAGGGACGATATCGTGGTCGCCCGAAGCCGATGGGGTCAAGAATGTGGTTGACTTCGAGCTCCTCCCAAATAACGGTCATGCGACCAGCCGAGGTCAACCTGGCCGTTGAGACGAGGTTCAAGTGACCAAGCCGAAGTTGACAGCTTTGTCGCGTATCTTGATTTCTTCCAAGATTTGTGGTCGACCTGCGTTCCTTATTTTAGGATACCCCACGATTTGATTTTGATCTCGCCCGAGATTTGTGTGGTGACCCAATTCGCACTCCTGGTTCTTAGTGGTATCCAAAGATTTGATTTTTATCTTGATCTCGATTAGAAACACGCTCTTCTCGAGTCCGAACGCGTTGAGGCCATAGTTATTTTCGATCCTCGCTTGCCCTGCTTTCCTTCGAGATCGGATGATGCGTTCACCATGAGAAGGTCCCGGTGTTCCTGTGCTCCTGTTTGCCTTCCAAAGTTGCTCGTCAATAGCCGTAAAGCCGATCCGCTTTGACCGCTTTTTCGCCTCGGGTGCTCCAAGTTCCGATCTTTAGGTTGATACCATCCGCCGCGTGGTATCCTCGAGGCCCAGGCTGTTTTACCGGCCCCACGGCGCCAATGTTAATGCACGAAATGGTGCAAGCTCCTCGACCAGTTCACGAAATGGTGCAAGCTCTCGACGAGTTCGCATCACGTTCTTCACAGGTAGCTAGTGGCGAGCTTTGTGGTGGGCTCGACTTTGGGCGTGACGTCCCTTCCTCCTTCGCATCCGTGGTGGGTACTCCGCAAAAGGCACTCGATGCCTAAGTTAGATAGTATTTTAGGTTTTGAGAGAGTGTAGAGCAAACCCGGGGTCTAGCCCCCTTATATAGCGAGTTGGCGTGGAAAGAAGCGAAACCTTCTGCGTAATCCCTCCACATCTCGGAATTAGCCGATCTCTTCCCCGATATTCCGCCCCAGGCCCGCCCCCACTCGACGCGTTATCATCGGAAAATTGTACCTAAGTTCGTCTCGCGGGTCTCGGTCGGTGGCAATTGTCGAGCTCGTAGAACCGAGCCGATCTAACCGAAATGACCGCACCGGTCGTGGCGTCGCAAGGCGAACCGAGCCGATCTGGCACTGCCTGGCGTCTCGGTACAGGAACCGGAAATGATCCGCACCGTGTCAAGCAATGGCGTGACTTTCAGGACTCCTCGGGGACCGTCCATAACAACTTTGAACCTGATTATCATTGCTTCTCTTACATTTGGCTTCATTCCACTCATTCCAGCAACACCTCGACCTTAATGTCACTACCATTTTGACGTTATTCCATCCCAAACACGCTGGTTACGAGCTTTCCAAATAGTCATCGCTAACTGATTACATTTCCTGTGGTTCAGCGTCGTGCACAACTCAAAAATTCAAACCTTAATTCCAAATTAACCCTTTCGCGAGCTCCACCTCGATTGCAGACCACAAATTCAACTCGGTCCATCAAGCTTTTTTGGAATTTTTTAATCAAAAATGTGATTTTGATATTTTAAATACATGTTAGAAAAAGATGTTTGATTTGAGAAAAATCTGACTTTTAACATATTTAAAAAAAATAAGAATGTTAGGAAATTGATTTAAAGGAAACCAACTTTTCAATGCTCAATTAAAACTTAAAAGAGCATTTTGAGTTTATTAAATAAAAGTAATTTAGAATTAAAGACAAAAACAAAAATATTTTAATAAAAAAACCCCTAGCATAATTTGGCACACAAATAGATATGCATCAGAAGGATTCAGGAAGACCCATCCCCACTAAGTACTAACATGCCTATTGCTGCTTTTATATAAAACGAAGCCTATTATCGTGTCACCATCCCATATGTGTTTTAAATTCCTGATGTTGGTTTATTACTCTTGCTGTAATGTTGCAACCCCTGAGGTCATTTATGAGAGTTCGATCAATATAGGGGACGATAAATCAATTCAAAAGGGACATAAAGTTACTTATCACTGGAAGATACATTTCCAATTCCAGCAGAATACAATATTGAAGGTTGTGTTTCGAAAAAAAAAAAGAATATTGAAGGTTGAAAAAGGCTCAAGGCCTATTAGCGCATAATTCGGCTTTGGCCCATTTTAAAGACTATTGTCCTCATAGTTTTTTTAAAAAAAAAATAAAAAATAAAAAGGTCATGTGATCACATATTCACATTCACATTTGGAGGGTCCAGAGAGCATAGCCTAATGGTAAAATATACGTAAAAACTGTGTGAACGCTGAGAGTAGAGTTTGAATCCATACCGCTCTACTTCTCCCTCCCTTCTAATTTTTCCCTCATCGCTAATCATCTGTACTAGGATAAAAAAAACATTCACATTGGGAGGGTGAATTTAAAATTCGCACCTAAGAATAGGGGGCACCCACATCTTTCGTAATCAACATGCAAGCGCATTTCCGTATCACTTTTGATTTCAATGGTGTGAATTATTCCCCTTCCTTTTTTACTTCGTTTGCCCGATAATATCATGGTTGATATTCCCACCATTCGCAGAAGTGGGGTTGACAACAATGGTAGTAGATGCATTAAGAAGGAATCTAAATAATCTTTTACAATGCGTGGGTTCAAAACTTTATGAAAATTAATATACTTTACAGCCTAGACAAACCAAACTCATAACAAGAATTTATATAGAGAAAAACTCGTAACAAGAATTAACTTCATATCCAGAAACCATAAAAACGTCTTTTTTTTTTATGTGTGTGGTAATACATGTGGCATATCTAAGAGCGTGAAAAGGGGTAAAAAAGTTCTTTTTTAAATGACAAATATTAATATTTATTAGAGTTAATTAATGTTAGTATTTTATTAGTGGATGATGTTCGAACCATCTTACTCTTACCACTCTAGTCCTTTACTCTCTCATCTCAACCACCAAGTCAACCTTATAAGTACTCCAAAGGAAAAAGAGTTAATTTTAGCTATTCAATCTTTAATTGATGGTTAATATTAAATTAAAATAAAATCATTCTTAACCATTCATATAAAATAAAATTAAATGATTAAGATTAGCCATTCTCACATGTGATGTTTTCATATATTATGATTCACACACACATAGTAGATAAAAATCTCCATCCACCAAGCTGTCGTCACAGCTTTTCAAGCCATTATATTTTCAATAAACAGGAGTAATATTCAAATGCAGCATTCCACTCAATACATACATGGGAAATATATAAACATTTTAAGTTAGACAGATTATCTTCGAGCCCATTGACCATTTTTACTGGTAACTTCTGCACTACAAAGGTGTATTGTATGTAGGGTAAACGTTTCACATATGCAATTCGTTATTTTCCCCAAAATTTAAATCATTTTTATAATCCTTAAAAATTCAAATTATTTTCATAATCCTTACAACGCTAGGAATTCGAAAAGGATATATAGTAAGTTTGTTTTTGAATGCGTGATCTAAATAAACAGCCTCAGGCTACATTGCTTCAAGCAGGGACACAAAGAAAGCACAATAAGATGTGCATATATAGCACCTAATCTGCCTTTGGCCTTGTTGAGTTTCGAGCGATGGAAATGGTACCACAACTCCAATAATACTTGTGTGATTAGGACCTGATCATTGATCAACCAACCACTATTCTCATTCACCTTTTTCCTTTTGTATATGCCCGTGCTTGTCTTAAACTTCATTTTCAACTCTTTGTAGTTTAGTCCCATATAGATGGCTCAGTGGTTGGTAGGGGCATGAATGAGTTCTGGCGGGAGGTGTAGAGAGTTTCGAATCGCTTATAACAAAACCCTCTTCCCTCTAACAAACTAACCACTAACATTTGCCTATAAAAAAAATAGTACTTAACCAATATTGCCTTGTGGTCCAAACATATATATAATAATATTTATTGGCACAATTAATCCATTACTGAAAACCAAGAGATAAGGCCCACTAGATTCCTCTGATGTTATCAGGTCATCTGTTTCGTTGTACTAAGTATATGTGACGCTGCACTGTGTGTTGATCGACCAGTCTAGTGTGTGTGTGTGTGTGTGTGTGTGTGTGTGTGTAAGAAATCTAAAATGAGGCAGATCAAAATTTTGATCAAACAGTACCGTCTCCAACTTGTGCTTAGTACTAAGGTTTAGCTATAAATTTATCAATCTATTGCTGGGTCGACATGCAAGCGCCCCATTTACTCAAAAAGTTCCTACATTTTTGGATGGAGGTTGATCCGAGCTGTGGATCTCGAAGGTGGTCGGAGCGAAACTTCAAGGGCGGAGTTCACGGTGGAGCACGACGGCATCGCAAGTGGTGTGGTACCTGCAAGCACTTCAATGTCAAAGTCTTTGGCTTAGAAGTGAGAGGTAAGAAATGAAGCGTACTTGGACCAGAGAAGCAGATCGCCTTATATAGGCGAGATAATGAACTGGTTTTGACAAGAAAACCATTCGAAGGTGCAACAACCTGGCATGAAATACGGGTCACCGTTGGATTGATCCCATGGCCTTGAATTGATGGCTTCTTAGGTGTAGCGACCGAAAAATCCGGAGGGATTTATTCGAGTTTAATGGAGCCACCACCAATAATTTATTTCGAAGGAAAAAATATTGGAAAAAACCTTTTTTTGAAGAAAATGGTCCTTGAGACCCGGATTTGGGTTGAGAGTCGATTATGTGTAGGGAAGGTATTAGCACCCTACAACATCCTTCGAAAAAAAGGTTACCTCTAATTAATTGTGCAATCTTATTAACTTCTAAAAAATATTTATTTCCCTCTTATTAAAAAAATAGACAAAAATTTACAATGATGAAATAATAAAAAAAGGGGTTTAATAAAAGTTGTTTTATTTTTAGCTTGTGAAGGTGGGCTCTGCTCTCTGCATATCTCTCAGGGTGCGATGGAGAAATCAAAGGCTCACGTAGTTCTTGGGTAGAAAATGATTGTGTGTTGATTGATTTTAATAAATTTTTTTAATTTTTATGGTTTGCGTAGTGACCAAACCAAAAGTGGATTTAGCGTAATCACTACTAATATTTTAAGATTTTTTTATTTAAGATTTGTGTAATGACCAAACCAAAGAGGATTTGGAGTGGTCATTGATTTTAGGGTTTTCTAGATGAAAAAGTTTCACGTGGTGACTAAACCAGAAAGTGGATTTAGTGTTGTCACTACTAATTATTATTAGATTTTTTTTTATCAAGATTTGATGATGACCAAACCAAAAGAAGATTTGGAGTAGTCATCGATTTTTAAGTTTTGGAGATTTTAAAAAAAAAAATTCGCGTAGTGGCTAAACCAAAAGTAGATTTAGTGTTACCACTACTAATATTTATTATTTAAAATTAGTCAAGACAACAAAAATAACAAGTAATAACTACATCAAAAACAAGATAAACAGATGGGGGAAGAAAAAAAAAAAAGTGGGCCAAGCCCAACGTTTCATCAATAGTTTAAAAAAAACATAACAACTAAAAATCTGGAAGTTTATAACAATTACTTGAGGATGCAAAAATAAAATAAAGAAAAGCAAAGGGAGTCGACGGATACCTCATTCTTGATACCAATTATTTTTTTTTAGAGAGGGCATAAATAAAAGGAGCGAGAGGTGTGAAAAGAAAAAAATAAAAATAAAATAAAAGAGGCGAGAACATGAAATAAGGAAATTAAACCTAAACACACACACACACCAACACAAAACAAAAAGGAAAGAAAAAGATCTTGGCCATTCTTGTGAGAAAAAGAAAAAGAAGAGGCGAGAGTGAAGGAGGGGAAAGAGAGAGAGAGAGAGAGAGAGTGGTCGAGAAGGAGAAGAAGAAGGAGGAACCACGAGGTTGGGATCGAGGGAGGATCGTCCTCACTTGGAGAGTGGAGTCTTGTAGCCCAGCTGCATGGCCTTGAGTCCTGGCTTGTATGACAAAGCAAACAGCCGAGGGCGTGCGAGATGTGAAGTAAACAAGAGGAAGGGAGATCGTGGGGGCGAGTCTAGGCAGCCTTGTATCTGTGACGAGCAGCCAGGGCGTGCGAGATGTGAAGAAAAAACAAAGGAAGGAGATCGTGGGAGAGAAAGGAGGAACAAGGAAGGTGAAGGAGGAAGAAGAGAAACTTTTTTTTACGCTTCTTCTTTTCTTCTGTTTGCTTCTTAACCTGCGTTTTTTTCTAGTTCTTCTCTTTTTCTCTCAATTTCTCTCAAATTCTTTGTGTATAATTGGTACCAAGAATGAGATATCCAGTGCAGAAGTTAAAATGCAATTTTCCTCAGTTTCCCCCTCTGTTCTCTCTTCTTGCTCTACTATTTATAAAAAAAAAGGTTCGGTTTGTCAACTTGAGAGTTAGCAACTTGTATGCTAAGTGTGTGCTAAAATGATCTTTGAGGAGATGGTAACATGTGCAAAGTGCGAGATGATATCAATGGTTTGAAAAAAAATTGCAATCAGTAGTGACTTTAACTTGAGTGCCCTCCTTTTTGATTAAATTGCATTGTTTGTCAAACTTGGTTGGCGGATGAAGAAAAAGCAAGAGGCATATGGGGACATATAGGTAAAGACATAGTTTGTAAAGTGGTGAGGAGATATCACGGATGACTTTGGTGAAGATATCACGGATGACTTTGTGAAGGGTGAAGTGTGGAAATCGACTTTGATTTTAGTTTTGAATTTCAGGTTTTTGTTAATAGCGCTTGTAATGAGCGCAATTGGGCTAAAATGGCCCGGCTCGGCATCTGATCTCTGACTCGTCCTCACGACCTCGGCTTATTTCGGCCGCAGCTGACCTCGGCTCGATGCAGCGACCTCTCCTGACTCGGCGTCACGACCTCTCCACGGCTCGGCACCAGAGCTTCTCCGGACTCTGTGGCGAATTCCCCAGCGGCTCGGCGTCACGACCTGCAAACGACTCGGCGGCGACTTCTCCCGCGGCTTCGACAAGCGACCTCTCCACGGCTCGGATGCGAGCCTCCCGACTCGGTCTGCGATCTCGGCTTCGATGCGCGACCTCTCCACATTTCGGTGCCCGACCTCGGCTCGATGCCTTGAGTTCGGCGACTTCGACACGGGCCTCGGCTCGATGCAGCGACCTCTCCGCATTTCGGTACGGAGCCTGCCATTTCGATCGCGACTTCCCCTGACTCGGCGTCGACCTCTCCGCATTTCGACGCCACAACCTCGGCTCGATGCGCGAACTCTCCCACGGCTTGGCGCTGAGCCTCATTTCGATTTTCGACTTCCCCACAGCTCGGCGTACGACCTCTCCACAGCTCGGCACGCGGACAAAACAAAACAAAAAAAAAAGTGAAAATATAAGCGGACAAAATTGGGGTATAACATTAGGCACTCAAATCTTGTGTCGTTCGATCAGTTAGACCCAGTTCCGATTGGCCTTGGCCCAATTTGGAACAGAGATAATATGTGTTAAGTGGAATGCTTATAGGAAATCAGATCCCGCATTCAGGCTAAAAACAGAAATAAGGTGACTAACTAACTAGGTGAGTCACTTTGTCTTATGTCTTGCCCCGTATTGGTCTATAGGTTTATTAATTACATGTCACGACTATAAGGGAATTAATGTGTTAATTGGGAAACTGAGAATAAGCCATATGTTCTAAGCCTTCAAATTTCTGCCACTTGTATGCCCAGGTACTTCCATTTTCAATGCAATAGCTGAAATGCCTCGGGCAACATGTTTAATCATTATCAGTTTGACTAAGATTAGATAACAGTTGATTGACGAACCTTGAATGAGTATTCTTCACTAATTCAACCATTAGTCCTATTTTAAAAACATTGATTTTCATCTTTGTTGGAACTTGGAGTAGTGAATTGAAAAATTGGAAAGTCCCACATAGGAGATAATAGATACTTTAAGAGTGTTTATATATGTGGAGCTCACCCCATTTATAAGAGGGAGATGACGCACACAAAGTGACCACCATACACGCGCGCCGCCGTCCGGCCGGCCGGACTTGGGCTGTGTGGTGTACGTCTTTTTGGTACACAAAAAAATTAATATTTTAATTTTAAATTTAAATGTGCGTTTACTTGGTCACCACTCCATCAGATTCCGGTTCCTAAAATTCCTCATCGTGCGCTGCAAGTTTCCTGATATCTCTCCACACGGTTTCTTGCTCAGCAAGACTACGTCTACTTGCTCAACAAGGCTGGTTTCGTGTTCACCAAGACGGTATTCGTCTATAAATACGAGACTTCGCATCAGTTTCAAATCGCCCCAAACTCGACGCACTTACCGAGTTTATTCTCTTCTCTCCCCATTTAATTTTCTCCCGTTCAAAAATGTGCAACAATACGAGTGGTTTTGTAAAACCACATTTCGATTGGTTTTCTTTGAAAAACCAAATATTAGAAGGTGTATATCTTGAACGGATTTCTGCAGTGCAGCGGAAATTCGATTTTGACTAAGCTGTTTTATCCTGTAGACGTCGTGGTTGATAGCCTGCTTGCACCTTTGAGCAGTGCCGCGAAACGTCTTAAAGAGAGCGACCTAGTCCGCGACTCATCTCAGTAATTTCATCGGTGACTTTGAATTTTCGAACAATTTTGAAAATCAATTCCCAACAATTTTAAGACGTTTCTCAAATCAGCCATGAATACCGATGAAATTACTGGCTCTGGTTCTGCTGCTACTGACTTCAACAAACCGTTTCGGTTTGAGGGATGTCACTTCAAACGCTGGTAACAAAAGATGCGATTTTTCTTAACTGTTAAAAAGGTTGCCAACGTCTTGATAGAAGACATTCTTGTGTTGGATGAAAAAGCTGAAAAGGAAGAATAGGATAAAACAAAGAAAGAAATACTCCTATGGAATGAGCATGACTATCTCTGCAAGAATTTTATTCTGAACGGTCTGAGTGATGAGCTCTATGATTACTATAGCACTCGCAAGACTGCCAGAGATGTCTGGTATGCTCTGAAAAAGAAATATGATACTGAAGAAGCGGGCGCTAAAAAATATGCAGTGAGCCACTATATTAATTTCAGAATGTCTAATGACAAGTTTGTTGAAGTTCAATCACATGAGCTTCAGAAAATTGCTCATGAAATCACTTCTGAAGGTATGACCCTAGATGAACAGTTTCAGGTGGCTGTTCTAATTGACAAATTACCCCCAGCTTGGAAGGATTTCAAAAATTCTTTAATGCACAAAACCAAAGAACTTTCTCTAGAATGCCTGATTACCGGCCTTCGAATTGAGGAAGAATCCCAGAATCTAGAAGGCCCGATTGCCCGACTTCGAATTGAGGAAGAATCCTGGAAACAAGACTAGAAAGAAGAAGTCTTGTTTGTTTCAAACAAGAAAACCCACCGAGCGGTTACGAAGCCAACCGCAAATCATTTAAGAATCGAACTGCACTCGAGATCAAAAGAACCGCAACAAGAATGAGAACCCTCCTAAGGTCCCAAATCCGAAACCTCAACCATCTCCTAAGAATGATGCTGCTCCACAATTCATCTGTTTTAATTGTGGGAAACCAGGTCATATGGCACGCAAGTGTAGGAACAGGCCAAGCTCTGCTGCGCAGGCTAACCTGACTGGAAGTGTTGTTGGGCTATGCTCACACCACTAATGTTGCAGGTATTGGAGATGTCGAGCTGAACTTCACTTCTAGAAAGACCCTGATTCTGAAAGATATGATGCACAGTCCAGAAATCAGGAAGAATCTAGTTTCTGGCTTTCTCTTGAACAAGGCATGTATTACTCTGTCTATTGGGGGAAATTTGTACACCATTACTAAAAATGGTATTTTTGTAGGGAAAGGGTATGCAACAGATGGTGTGTTTAAATTGGATATTGAAATCAATAAAATTTCTACTTCTGCTTATATGCTTTGTGATTTTAAATATTTGGCATACTCGACTTTGTCATGTGAACAAACGCATTATTTCTAATATGTGCAATTTAGGATTTATTCCAAAATTATCTTTCAATGATTTAGAAAAATGCGAATTTTGTAGTCAAGCGAAAATTACTAAAACGCCGCATAAATCAGTATTTGGAGAATCTGAACCGTTAGATTTAATTCATTCTGATATATGCGAATTGGATGGAACGTTGACCAGAAATGGTAAACGATATTTTATCACTTTTATAGATGACTGTTCTGATTATACTTTTGTATATCTTATGAAAAATAAAAGTGAAGCATTTGAAATGTTCAAAGTTTTCCAAACTGAAATTGAAAATCAATTTAGGAAAAGGATTAAGAGACTTCGAAGTGATAGAGGAACTGAGTATGACTCCCAGTTATTCAATGATTTTTATAAATCAAATGGAATCATACATGAAACGACTGCACCATATTCACCTGAAATGAATGGTAAAGCAGAAAGAAAAAATAGAATGTTTACTGAATTGGTTGTTGCTGTTATGCTCAACTCTGGCGCTGCATCTCACTGGTGGGGGGAAATTTTATTAACAGTTTGTTATGTGCTCAATAGAGTACCTAAATCCAAGAATAAAATTTCTTCGTTTGAGATATTAAAGAAAAGACAACCTAATGTGTCTTATTTTCGAACCTGGGGTTGTCTGGCCTATGTCAGGATCCCGGATCCAAAAAGAGTCAAACTCGCCAGTAGAGCCTATGAATGTGTATTCATTGGGTATGCAGTAAACAGTAAAGCATACAGGTTTTATAACCTGAACGCCAAAGTGATCATAGAGTCAAATGATGTTGACTTTCATGAAAATAGATTCCCTTTTAAATCAAGAAATAGTGGGGGCACCGGAACTAGTCAAGTTTATGTGCCTAGGAATATTGAGAACAATGAACAAAGGGAAATAGAACCTAGAAGAGGTAAGAGAGCACGTGTTGCTAAAGACTATGGACCTGATTATACGGTCTATACACTAGAAGAGGATCCAACTAGCATTCAAGAAGCTTTGTCTTCATTGGATGCAGATTTGTGGCAAGAATCCATAAATGATGAAATGGATTCTCTAGAGTCTAACAAGACCTAGCATTTAGTAGACTTGCCTCCTGGTTGCAAACCAATAGGTTGCAAATGGATTTTGAAAAAGAAGCTAAAACCTGATGGAACTGTTGATAAATACAAGGCTCACCTTGTAGCCAAGGGTTTTAGACAAAGAGAAAATATAGATTTCTTCGACACATTTTCACCTGTTACTAGAATTGCATCCATAAGGGTACTTATTTCACTGGCTTTTATTTATAATTTAATAGTACACCAGATGGATGTCAAAACTGCTTTTTTAAATGGTGAATTGGAAGAAGAAATCTATATGGAGCAACCTGAAGGTTTTGTAGTCCCTGGACAAGAAAGTAAGGCCTGTAAGTTAGATAAATCTCTGTATGGTCTTAAACAAGCTCCTAAACAATGGCATGAAAAGTTTGATAATTTGATTATTTCGAATGGGTTTAAAGTGAATGAAAGTGACAAATGTATTTATTACAAATCGGAAAATAACATTTGCACTATCATATGTCTCTGTGTAGACGACTTACTCATATTTGGTTCAAATATTCATGTTGTGAATAATGCGAAATCATTGTTGTGCAACAACTTTGATATGAAAGACCTCGGAGAAGCAAGTATAATCCTTGGCATTAAAATTACTAGATCGGAAAAGGGAATTTCTTTGGATCAATCTCACTATATTGAGAAGATCTTGAAGAAATACAATTACTTTGATTGTAAACCTGCTTGTACACCATATGATCCAAGTGTAAAACTGCTACTTAACACCGTGAAGGTGTTAGACAAATAGAATATGCGAGCATCATTGGCGTCTAAGGTATGCCACCGATTGTACTAGACCGACATAGCCTATGTCGTGGGATCACAGTGCAGGTTTACAAGTCGACCTAGTATGGAGCATTGGCATGCCATTGAGAGAGTCATGAGATACCTGAAAAGGACCATGAATCTCGGATTACACTATCAGAGATTTCCAGCTGTACTTGAAGGGTACAGTGATGCTGATTGGAATACTCTATCAGATGACTCCAAAGCAACTAGTGGCTATATATTTAGCATAGGTGGAGGTGTCGTCTCTTGGAAGTCTAAGAAACAGACTATATTGGCACAATCCACTATGGAGTCTGAGATGATAGCACTAGCAACAGCTAGTGAAGAAGCAAGTTGGTTGAGATGCTTGCTAGCAGAGATTCCGTTATGGGAAAAACCGATGCCAGCTGTGTTGATCCACTGCGATAGTATCGTGGCTATTGCAAAAATAGAGAATCGTTATTACAACGGTAAGAGACGACAGATATGTCGTAAGCACAGCACTGTGAGAGAGTTTCTCTCAAAAGGAGACGTGAGAGTGGATCATGTACGCACTGATGAAAATTTAGCTGATCCTTTGACGAAAGGATTAGCTAGAGAGAAAGTCCAAAATACATCTAAAAAGATGGGACTACTGCCTTTGGAACCATGAGTCACTCATGATGGTAACCCAACCTAAAAGACTGGAGATCCCAAGAATTAGGTTCAATGGGTAATAACAAGTTGTGAAGTGACATGAGATGAACATGCGATTATAAGTCAAGTGGCATGATTCCTGAAGCGATTAAAGGATGAGGTAATAGAAACTCTTAATGAGATCTATACTCTATGTGGAGTGAAGTACCTAACTACAGGAGTACTTTTGATAGACTCACCTGTGTGAATGTGAAAGTGGGGCCGCTTTTTATGGAATCTTGGGCAGAGTTCCTAGAGCATTCACTATACTGGGATAGACGTGCAGGGCCATTAACGCACGGGCTTTTGAAGAATACACATATTGATAAGAGAGTGTGTGGTTTTGATGATAGAGATAGAGTTCAAGACTACGAGTCACTCTTGTTGAATCTAAATCCTAATCACTATGCAAAGGTTCAAGTCGGAAGACACCTCTGCTTATGCACAATCTTAATGAGGTGTTTGACGCTATTTCTGAAACCATTTTTTAAATTCAAGTGGGGGATTGTTGGAACTTGGAGTAGTGAATTGAAAAATTGGGAAGTCCCACATAGGAGAGAATAGACACTTTAAGAGTGTTTATATATGTGGAGCTCACCCCCTTGGGATGTGCCCCAAGGGGTACCCACTTTTATAAGAGGGAGAGGACGCACACAAAGTGACCACCACACACACGCGCCGTCCGGCCGGGCCGGGCTTGGGCTTGGGTTGTGTGGTGTACTTCTTTTTGGTACACGAAAAAATTAATATTTTAATTTTAAATTTAAATGTGTGTTTACTTGGTCACCACTCCATCAAATTCCGATTCCTAAAATTCCTCATCGTGCGCTGCAAGTTTCCTGATATCTCTCCACACGGTTTCTTGCTCAGCAAGACTACGTCTACTTGCTCAACAAGGCTGGTTTCGTGTTCACCAAGACGGTATTCGCCTATAAATACGAGACTTCGCATCAGTTTCAAATCGCCCCAAACTCGACGCACTTACCGAGTTTATTATCTTCTCTCCCCATTTAATTTTCTTCCGTTCAAAAGTGTGCAACAATACGAGTGGTTTTGTAAAACCATATTTCGATTGGTTTTCTTTGAAAAACCAAATATTAGAAGGTGTATATCTTGAACGGATTTCTGCAGTGCAGCGGAAATTCGATTTTGACTGAGCTGTTTTATCCTGGGGACGTCGTGGTTGATAGCCTGCTTGCACCTTTAAGCAGTGCAGCGAAACGTCTTAAAGAGAGTGACCTAGTCCGCGACTCATCTCAGTAATTTTATCGGTGACTTCGAATTTTCGAACAATTTTGAAAATCAATTCCCAACAATCTTTATGTACACGAGTTCTGAGATACAAATGTGTTTATCTCCTAAATATTCACCGCTAGTGCATATTTGGTTTTGGGCATGGATCTGACTTTGGATAGACACACGTTACACGTAAGAGAGAATATGTATGTCTATATATATATATGAGAGAAACTCGCTGAAGCTTATAAATTAAAAAGGTGATGATACATGAACACCCACATTTTTCTTACACCCCTCTAACACCCCATTCTTTTCCTATCTCTCTCTTCCATTATCTATCCCATCCATCACTTCTCATCAATTTTCTCTCTTTATTTCTATCTCTCTCCTGGTGTTGGGTGGGTGTTTGGATGTCAATGTATCATTTTCCATAAATTAAGTGAGTGTTAATTAAGAAATACTACTAATTATAGGAAAATGATAATTTTTAAAACTGTTCTAAAATAAATAAATAAAACACTTCAAAATAAAATAATCTGACAAAAGTGTGATTATGTTTTAAATTATTGTGGGATATAAGTGTCATTTATGGTCCCTCTTCTCCTCTTTGAATTGCACAATTATATATAAAAGTGTTTTATGTTTTAGGATATTATGGTATGAATTTGTGGAACTCTAAAATCAACTTATTGGTTAAACATTATAGTATTTTTGTGATTGTATTGTCATCTATAATATGCAGAGATGTGATTTGATTAACACATTATGGTCAATACTTATTCTAAGGGTTTTATTATTACGTGATAATTTAATTATTCTGTGCAAATTCATATATGTTTGAGTTAATAAAAAAAATCATTATTGTACCCTATAATTTTTTACTTTATTTTTTTTTCTATTAATGTTCCTTAATTATTTTTCTACTTTTGGTGTACTCTCTTTAGTGGCTATTCAAGTATATAATTAGTTCATGGGGCCTTATGGAATCAAAGGTGAACCGAAGTGAACCTCGAGTGAGTATCTGAGTTTGTGGAGACAATGACCGAGCGATGCTGCATTGACGGTGGGCGGTGTACCTGTAGAGACATCGAAGCCTAAGTCACTAGGTGATCAAACAGTGAAGTAGGAGGGGTTAGCAAAAGTGTACTTGGGCACTCAAGGGAGTGTCTTACATAGATCGGTCTCATCGTCTTGTTAGGAGTATCCGTCGAGTTGTAATCGAAGGGACGCACATTGCAGCGTTAATTGTAGCATGATGTGTGCTTAATCATTGATTGGAAGAACGACTCTGATTGCGATCTGTGGGAGGTCGCAATCTGTATGACATTGCTCAATCTATGGTTTGGATTGAGATGAGGGTCAAAATGGACGGTTGCCGATCTCAATCCGCGTGCTCTGATCGATCCGTGTGATGCATCATTGTGCTGACATGGAATTTTGTGTTTCATTGGTTCAGCTTGTCACATACTCTTTCCAAGGTGGTCTTGCAATTTGCTTTTAACCTTCGGCCAAGTCCGGAACAAAAAGACAATAAATTTATGGTTAAATTCGTCTATTTTATAGTTTATAAAAAAATTATTGTGTTCACCACTATATTGTTATTTTATGTGGTGGCTATAATCTCATGCATCGTGATCATTGTTATGTAATATTAATATTTTTTTTGTTAATTTTATGTTTTGTTTGTTCAAGTCAAATATTCAAAAAATTAACAAATACTAAAATATTAAATACAAAAAAAAAGTAAAAAAAAATCATGTTACCTCCCAATGAAATCCTTCCAATCATACTTTTTAAGTTACAACCATTATCACTGGTTATTGAATTCATGATGTTTTAAGAAGAGAAGAGGAAGAGCATTTCAGTTGGAAAAAGAAGAAGCCATAGGTGAACTTATAGGAGAAGAATATACATCATATTGTTGAGTATTAAAAGGGTGAGAAAGGAAAAGAGTGGGGAGCCGTTCAGAAAAAGACGGAGCAATCGAAAAGAATTAGCACGACATAGACGGAGTGTAAATGGGCTAGAACCCAAAACGGGTAATTAAGTGATGGCATTTGCTACATACACCCATCATTTTCAGTCATATGCCACTAAAACCTTTTTTTTTCCCAAAAATATCCCCCTCCCCCACCTGTTGGGACTCGGGACTTATGATATTACAGAATTGAAACTAAAGCACAACATTGAGCCACATGAACTCAAAAATTTAGCGTTTAGACTTCGGTTCTCAAACAGCATCGCCATCGACACCAAAATAAAGGAAGCACCATTAATATATAATAACAACAAGCTAAGGACAAGCTAAGCAATAATTAAACATGCGCTCGAAAGATATGCACCAAAGATACGGTTGAAAGATTGAATGCAGAAACATTCAAAAGTTGGTAAATGGAATTACGCACAAAGAATTAGGGGGGAAAAAAACAAAGCTTTAAGTGAACTTTGACATAATTAAATAAAAGTGTAGGCGCAAAAGCATGGAGTGGGAAAACAACGCCATAGCCATACTCTAATCCTGAAAGTCCCTAACTTTTCAATTCACTTTCACGAAGAGAGGAAGAGAATCACCTAAGGAAAAATGAGCATGAATCGGGGACCAATAGAACACTGTTGATAGAACACTGTCTCTTTGTGTTCGTGCACGAGGAGTCCGGAGTTTAGATCCCCAAATTTTTACCAGAAACTCTAAGGGTTTGTTTGATACACTTTTTCAAAACAGTTGTTCTGTTTTTAAAAAGCGTAATCAAACAAGTTCTAAGTTTTCGAACTACATAGTTTTTAGGTTTTGTACACCGAAAACTTAATTCCCGAAATATCATAAAAAGAGGAAAAAAATATTAGTGACCTGGGGAGGGGGGCTGTGGGGAGGGGTGGGATGAGGGGAGTGGGGGGACGGGAGGTTGTCGCAGGAGGGGGATGGGAAAGGGAGTGGGAGGGGTGGAGTATTTATGGAAAATAAAAAGAATTGGGGGTGTGGATGAAAAGTGAGTGGTGTATGTAGCAGTTGCCCTAATTGATAAACTAATTGAAGACCAAGTAGATCAAAGCCCGACCTCGTTCTGAGTTTTATCCTTCATGCCATAGTAATAAAGTAAATTGCTACCTATACCCCTGCTGATTTCTAACGACACCCCCTCTTTTCCAAAATATCCAAAATACGATTTTTGTACTAAAATCCACAACTCCTGCACCCATTTTTGAAACACATTTTGTTGTTGTCAACTCCAAAAATATGATATAAAATATCTTTTTCCCCCCTCCATTTCTTATTTCCTCGTCATAATTTTTGTCGCGACCTAACTTACAAATATTTAAAAAATATGTTAGAACCTAAACGATTGACAAGTTTAGACGCTCAATAATTTTGATGATAACAAAGTATCTATGTGAGAACAATTTACCTTCTGATAAGCCTTGAAGTGTGTAGGAAATAAAATTACTCATATTTATAACATCACTCAAGCAAGCAAGAAGAAGTTTACAAGAAGATAAGCACATCAAGATGTGTCTGCATCCGGTTCATGTTAAGCATCTGGTATATACACTCTAAGCGAGCGTCCGACTATCAGAGACTGAGACACGCGTAACTCAATCAAAACCAGCAAGCATCTTATACACAAGCGAGCATTTGGTTACATTAATGAATCACGTGCAAATCACTTGGCCTTTCTACCTCAACATATCTTGTATTAAATTCAAATTCGTTTTGTGTGCTCAATTTGATAGTACGAGGAATCAAAAGGTGTCACCTTTGACTAAAGGATAAAATTCGTACGCTTTTCAAATTGTGTCAGGTTGCAAATGAATGAAAAAGGAAATAGTACAAACGGTCATAAAGTTTACTAATTTGGATATTTTCATGAAAAGGGAAAAATGGATATTTTTCCAAAATTACTTCACTTAATGATTTGGAGCTGATGGATTTCTACAACGGTAATATTTCTGAAGAAGTCTATAAATACTCCAAGCTCTTTATTGAAGAAGGTTACAAAATTACTATTCAAGTGAGCAACCTAAGATTCTGTGTCAAGAACTTTGTGAACTAGAAAGTGAACTTTCAGCATTTTACTCTTTCTTTTAGAAAGTTATATTCTTTGTGTTTAAAGTTTTATTCTCTGTTGTTGAGAGTTACTTCATTGTATTCAAATCTTCTTTGTAAAACTTGTATTGCCTTGTGATAGGTTGTTACCTCAAAGGCTCGAACGTACTGAGTTGTTTTGAGAAGTTAAGAGTATAGTCAAGTTGTGACAGTAGTATACTTTTAAGGAAAATTATAATCAGTGTGATTATGGTGGAAAATCCTTCAGGAACGAAAGGACTAAACTTAGCTACCAGGTTGGTGGTGAATTAGTATAAATCTCTATGTCTCATCTCTATTGCTTTAATTTTATTTCTGTCTTGCAAGAAAAATAAGTTTCCAAGGTTTTCATTTCAACATCCGGTATCCTTTCAGCATCCGGTTATTAACGTTTTCAAAAAAACTTGTTTTCAAGCTATTTTTAATTTAAAGTTTACAAAAAAATTTCAACACAATTCAATCCCTTTTCTTGTGTTCATGTTCAGTTATATAGTTATATACCATTGTTATTATCATTATTCACCGATTTCCTTTTGAATGAAGAATAGTTGGATCGGCCACTGGGCCTCCCTGTATGTGTACCCCAAACAAAGAAAAAGATTAGTTGGATCGTAAGATTGATTCAAAACTCGTAACCACTCTACTTGTACGTAACCAATTCATCCTCTTAGGCCTTGGCATGAATCAATCTTGCCCACTAAAGTTTGCTCTCTAACTTACCTAAAAATAACAACAACAAAAAATAGGAAAATAAAATTGTTAATATTGAAATGCCAGAAATAACGCCAGACAATATTATTTTATACGCTTGAGCTGTAACATTTAATACAAATTTATTCTAGTTTATAAGTTACAACTTTTCAATTACCCTTTTTAATCAATTTTATCATTTTATTACTCTATTTAAATATTAATTAATTTATGAATTGAATTTAAGGAGATTTTAGGTTTGGTAGTGAATATAAATTTATTTTAATTTGTGAGTTACAGCCTTCTATTTACTCTTATTTATCAATTCACTATGCCAAAAATAATTTTTAATAGCGGAGTTTTAATAGCGCTTCATGAAGAAAGCACTATTAAATATTACACGGAAGTCTTTTTATAGCGTTTTCGTAAACAAGTGCTATTAAAAGTATGCTTTTTACGGTGCGTTTGCAGAGGCGTGCTATGGAAGCGCTAATTTTTCTATGAAATACCTTTAATAGCGCTTACTTCAAAAGCACTATCAAAACTTACGATCTTTGATAGCGCTTTTTTCATAAAACGCTATTAAAAGACTGCACATTTGATAGCGCTTCCTTCACGAAGCGCTGTTAAAAGATGAAATAAAAAACACTAAATCCCTTTACCGCTCTAAGTCTACACTTTCGCTGGCGCTCAGCACCGCCAAGGCTCTTTATGAAGCGCTTCACGACGCACTCAACGCGAAGGCTCAACGCTCAGCACCGCCAATCACCTTCCTCACCGTCGCACCGTCGGTGAGACCTCCACGTGCCACCAACCTCCCCGTCGCACCGTCGGTGAGACCACCTCTCTCTGTCATAAAACCCTCGCGTGCGCAAAGACCCTCACTATGCCTCCAGCAATCCTCCACATGCAAAGGTTGTTCTGGTCGACAGGATGAGTCGCGTGGAGGAAGACGAGGAGGATTTGGACCCCAAGGTTGGTCGCGATTGCGTGGCGAAGCTGGGGAAGTTAGGGTTGGTAGGATCGAGGATTTTGGGGAGGTGAGGGATGAGTTTGGGGTGGTGGGTGAAAAGGGGTTCGTGGGTTTGGGAGGTTTTCGGAACGTGAGGAGTGTTTATGATTGGAAGGGTTTGAAATTGGAAGTGGATGAGATTGATTTTGATTTTGGGACTTTGTATGAGATTGAGTGTGAGAATGCTGATCCTGAAGAAGCTAAACGTCTACTCGAGGACCTCTTGAAGAAGAATGGAATTGATTATTCATACTCTGTGGCGTCCAAATTTGCAATTTTACGATCTGGGAAACTGCCACAGTGAGTTAAATTTCTATCATTTTGAATTGAGCTACTTGTCCATTTGATTCTTTTTATTGTTTTTGTGTATTCGTTTCTTGCTATTGTAATGTACTTTCTATTTCTTCGATGTGGTTCGGATGCTTCTTTGTATTGTAAATTATCAGTCTTCTACATTTTGTATTAAGGCTATTTTGTTTCTGGGATATGATGTTTTGTGTGACTTGTGTTCATACCAATAAAATACAACTAATGTATCTTATAAGTTGTCTTTCCATGAAATTAACAAAAAGGATTTCTTTGTGGTTGCCAGCAACCTTTTGGTCTAATGGCACCTTCCCTTATAGCAACTAGCAACAACGAGGCAGGCTGATATTGAGGGTTCAAAACATATTGATTATATGAATGTATGTACGCCTGTGTGTGTGAGAAAGATGCCATAATTTATGCCCTTGTAGAGTTGTAGTCAATAATTTAAGAATGTAAGATTTACTTGTGTCTTGCACCTATCGTTCAGTTGTTACTGTTAATCTGATGTTTCTGCTTCTTTTGTTTACACATGTTCGATCTATCATTTCTACTGGTCAAGTGGTCATGTCGTTTTGATTGGCCTTTCCGGGGTTGGTTGGTATAGCTTCTCAAATCCCAGCTGAATCGTCCTGTGAATGGCTAGTGGTTGATGAACGATCTAAGATGGTGTGCAAATCTTAGGTGACTAATAAGTAATAACCATGGTAGACATCATTGCCGCAATCTATTTTATGGCAAATAGGTAGCTACTACTATCTATACCTATCCTTTTTTTTAAAATGTTGTTCAAGTCATCAACTGCCTATCTTTGTCTTCGCAGATCAAAGACAAGGATAAGAATCTCATTCTCAGCAACAACAAGGTTAGTCTTATTCATCTCCTCATTTGCTCATCACTGAGTCTTTTCCCTTACCCTGTGTTTGGAATCTCTAAACTCTTTATGGAATTGAAATGGTTTCTTGTATGAAACTAGATTTGTCTGCAGTTTGCTAGGATTTGTAAATTATTTCTATTCAACTAAGTGTTATTTAGGATTTTTCTTGTTTCTTTTACAGATATAGTTGTCATTTGGATGCGGGGAAACTTATTGTGGATTTTATCCCTGATGTGCATGTGGAAAGTATGAAGTCCTTTCTTTCTCGTCACAAAAATCAACTTGCGGTAAATTATGGTTCCAGTACTTACTGCAAAATTCTAAAGCCTACATTACGCCGTATTCTACTTTTGTTATATGATATTTTCCTCAGAAATTAGTTATTTTCATACACACACAATGGCTATTACATTATTTAATGTGTTATGTCTCATTGACGTTGTATACCATTTTATTTTCTTTTGTGTATAATAATCTTAAATAGCATCAGTTTTGTGGACTATAGAGAATAATTGATACTAACTGCATAACGTTAATTGCATTTAGAACATGGCAGCAAAACAAGTATGGAAGCAATTTGCCAAAAACAAGGGTGTATTATATGAGGAAAGAGAAGTGAGGTAGTTCTTATACTGTTCTCTTGATTGAATCTGGAAATTTGAATCTGCTCTATAGTTTTGAATAGGACAATGCACAAAGACCAGATGTAAGAGTTGTAACATGGAATAATGATGAACTTTCAACAGATGCACTACCAGTAGATGGGTTTGAGCATTACAAGGCAAAGGATTATTCTCTTTCTCATGCTCCCTTCTCAGGTAAACATTTTGTTATTGTTCATTATGATGTATTGATATATAGAAACTGGATCAAGACTCGCTCAGTTATGGTGAATCCATTGTTATTCTTCTGTGCATACTGATATCAATACATGTATGGCGGATTTGCAATGGATGACCGATGAGTTGCTGTCGGAAAAAGTAAACTAGATGCTTAAGTAATCTATATCTTCACGAGACTTAATTTCACTCTATCTTGTAGGTCCAGTATTGGTAACAGCAAAGGATGCTGGAGATGCATTACAGGTTCATGTCTCTCACACAGCCTCTGTTTGTATGTCTGTGTTTAGAAGGATTTGACTCTGAGTTCGCATGCTAAGCTTTGCAGAGTTTCCATGACGTGGTTTTTATAGTGCTTAATTGTTCAATTCAAATAATATTATCCACATAATGACTTTTTCCCTTCCCCTAAAAAATAATTCTTGCCATCGCAATTACTCCGCTGACTTTACCTGAAACATATAGTTGGCATAATTCAAAGAATATTCTCTTTCTTCTTGAGCTAATAGAAGTAGTCTGCTAACTCTAAACATTCCAGTAACTCATTTGGATCAATTAATTAGGAAGTTGCTCTTTTGGTGCATTAATTCTGCATGTTTAAATAGTTATGTAGTGTTTCTTCATGTCTTTCTTTCTTTTTATTAATTAATGATTCTACTCATGACATGAAATGTATTTACAGGGAAGAATTGTTGCTTCAACGAGTTACATGTGGCTTTTTATCTTGAGCAGTAACCTCACCCACCGTCCTCCAAAAACTTGCATCACCTTTTCCAGAGTATGCTCCATTATCTTCAATCGGTTGCCTTCCGTGACAAATTTGTTGCGACTGTCTTGACGATGCACGACTGCTGTTTTTAATTAGCAACAGCACAGCTAGGAGCTAGCAATAGTAATTTGATGTTGTTGTTGTTCTTACTTATGAATACATACTACTTATTATAATAATCAAATATTTTCCTTTGATCATGTCTGATAATGATTACCATGATTACTCCCGACACATTGAAGTCTCAATTACAAAGCTTCGTTGTGAATTTAATAGCTATTTTTTATTGTGAATTGATATATACTTTATTAGTACTAAACCTCTTTTGATATTGTTGGGCTGCTGTATATGTGTCTTACTATTAGAGAATAAATAAGGAGTAGCTTACTTGGCACCTAGCTGTTAGTTTGTAAACCAGCTGGCAGAGTTTGTTAGGCCAGCTGGCAAGTTAGTTACAACTGTGAGTCTATATAAACACAGCTTCATGTAATTGTAAACTGATTCTTCTTCTGTAATCAATCAATGAGAATTCCTCTGTAATTCATCTATGAGTTTCTACTTTCTATATGGTATCAAAGAGCCTCAGGGCCTCGTTTCCGTGAATCTCATCCCTTCGGCGTGATCAATTCTTGAGTTTTGTCTGTTCAATCCTTACATTTCTTCTTCGATCTGTGCTTCTCTGTCTTCGATTATGGCAGAATCTACACCACACGGCGATGCGGTGCCTCCACCGTCGTCAGAAACCCTAATTCCTCAATCGCAAACGGTGCTGCGATTACCATTGGTAAATGACAAATTCGCGACGAATTCCGGTCTGACACACTCGATTTCCATCAAACTTGATGAGAAGAACTTCTTATTGTGGAGTCAACAAGTGAATGGCGTTATCACAGCGCATGATCTTCATCGATTCGTTGTGAGTCCAAAGATTCCGCTCAAATATATGTCAGAAGAGGATCGATTGCTTGACAAACTTTCCGATGAATACAAGAAATGGCTTACACAGGATCAGATGCTGTTTACGTGGCTTTTGTCTTCGCTCTCTGATGGAATTCTTCCACGTGTTCTCGGTTGTTCACACGCATTTCAGGTTTGGGACAAAGTCCACAAACATTTTCATTCCTTGATGAAAGCCAAAGTACGACAACTTCGATCCGAACTGAAGAACACGAAGAAGGCGTCGCGCTCAATTTCAGAGTACTTGCTTCGTATCAAGGCTATCATTGACTCCTTAATCGCCGTCGGTGATTCAATTTCTGATCAAGATCACGTCGATGCGATTCTTGAAGGTCTGCCTGAAGAGTATAATTCATTTGTTATGCTCATCTATAGCAGGTTTGACTCGCCCTCGGTTGAGGATCTGGAATCACTCCTTATGGTTCAGGAAGCACAATTTGAGAAGTTTCGTCAAGAACTTGCTACACCTTGTGCATCTGCGAACATCGCTCAGTCTTCTGGCAATTCTAATGCTCTGAGCAACAATGTCAATTCGCATGAAGATGCAAATTCCTACAACAACTCTGGCAGTGGCCGTGGTGGCCGCGGCCGCGGCCGTGGTCGTGGCAGGTTCCGTGGTGGTAGAGGAGGAAATCGCCCTACTTGCCAACTGTGTGGTAAGTTTGGTCATGATGTGCCCCGATGCTGGTATAGGTTTGATCAAACCTTCAACCCTAATTCACAAGTGCCAAATACTCAGCAATTTCCCTTCAACAATTACCGTGCTCCAGTTCCACAAATTCCACATCAACATGTTGCTCCTAATACCTCAGGTGTGCATCCTACAGTGAACATGGCACTGCCTCAATATATGCCTCGGACACAGGAATTTTTTCCTCCTACCACCTTTGATGCTCATGAATGGTACCCTGACTCTGGTGCTTCGCCCCACCTGACTGCTAATGCTCAAAACCTCACTCAAAGTGTGCCATTCCAGGGTCAAAGTCAAGTCATGATGGGTAACAGACAAGGTTTGCAAATAAACTCTATAGGCAGTTCCAAAATTATTCCAATTGCTCATGATTATCCTCCTTTATCTCTTAATAATCTGTTGCATGTGCCTCACATAACTAAAAACCTTGTCTCAGTTAGCAAATTTTCTAAAGACAATAGAGTCTACTTTGAGTTTCATCCAACTCACTGTTTGGTTAAATCTCAGGCATCTAACAAGGTGCTACTTGAAGGCTTGCTTGGCAAAGATGGTTTGTACAAGTTCAAGCACTTTCAAATTCTTCCAGCAACTACTCATGCTTCTGCTTCCTATGCAGCTGTTCCAGCTCTTTCTAATTGTAATTCCATTGTAAATCATTCCATTGCATCTTGTAATTCTGCTGTTAGCAGCACAAACATTTTTTCTAAGTGGCTTTTCAGACTTGGACATGCTAATTCTGATGCTGTACGAACTATTCTGAACCTTTGTAATATTCCATTTCATAATAATACTGTACTGCATCATTGTGCTGCCTGTTCTATTGGAAAAGCTCACAGATTATATGCTCCTCCTTCCTCCACTGTTTATACTGCCCCTTTTGAAGTCATTCATACTGATTTGTGGGGTCCTGCCCCATTTTCTTCTTCTTGTGGTTACAATTATTATATCACCTTTGTGGACACATTCACTAAATTCACTTGGATATACTTCTTGAAACAAAAATCTGATGCATTTACTGCATTTAAGCAGTTTTTAGCTCTTGTTCAAAATCAATTTCATGCCTCAATTAAAGCACTTCAATCGGATTGGGGAGGGGAGTATAGAGTTTTCACCAAATTTCTTAATGATCTTGGCATTCAACATAGGTTGACTTGCCCTCACACATCTCATCAAAATGGAACAGTTGAAAGGAAGCATAGGCAAATCGTTGAAATGGGACTAACCATCTTATCTCATGCCTCCATTCCCATCACTTACTGGGATCACAGCTTTACTCAAGCTGTCTTCCTCATCAACAGACTACCTACAGCTGCCCTATCTAAATTCACCTCTCCATTTCATGCCTTAAAAAACAAACTACCTGACTACTCAGTTTTGAAAGCCTTTGGTTGTTCATGTTTTCCTTTACTCAGACCTTTCAACAGACACAAATTAGAATTTAGGTCAGCTGAATGTGTTTATCTTGGTTTATCTCCCCAACATAAAGGCCATAAATGTTTAGCTCCAAATGGCAAAATTTATGTGTCCAAAGATGTCCCATTCAATGAACTTAAATTTCCTTTTCCTCACCTTTTTCCTATCATCCCCACAACTGCTTCTCAGTCCTCTTTTCCTGCAATTATTCCCACTGTGTGTCCTGCTTCATCTTCACTTGTAAATCCAGCTGCTTCTGCACCTGATGCTTCTGTTTCTGCATATGGTGCTTCTATGTCTACATCTGATGCTTCTGTTTCTGCCTCTGAAAATTCAGTTTCTGCAGCCTCTCCAATTTCTTCTGCATCACCTCAGAGAAACAGCACCTCTAATTCTGCTATACAATCCCAATGCCCTGTTACTGCACCTACTGTAATCAGTAACCACAATAATCACTCTATGATTACTAGGGCCAAAACTGGCAGCCTAAAACCAAAGGTTTTTCTTGCAAATGTTGAGCCTAAAAATGTTAAACAAGCCTTGTCCGATCCCAAGTGGCAGGCTGCAATGACTGCAGAATATCAAGCTTTAATGTCCAACAATACATGGACTCTAGTGTCCCTACCACCCCATCGCAAAGCAATTGGATGCAAATGGGTCTTTAGAATCAAAGAGAACCCAGATGGTTCTATCAATAAGTACAAAGCGAGATTGGTAGCTAAGGGTTTTCATCAAACTCCTGGGTTTGACTTCTCTGAGACATTTTCTCCAGTCATAAAACCAGTCACAATTCGCATTATATTGACTTTGGCAATCACAAATAAATGGGACATTCAACATATTGATGTAAACAATGCCTTTTTGAATGGCTTTCTACAAGAAGAGGTATTCATGACTCAACCTCAAGGCTTTGAAGCTCAAGACAAATCCTTAGTGTGCAAGCTCAACAAATCTCTCTATGGCCTCAAACAAGCCCCTCGGGCTTGGTATGAGAGACTTACTGCTGCTCTTATTCAGCTCGGGTTCACCAAGAGTAGGTGTGATCCATCCTTGCTGGTTTATACTCAACAAGGTGCTTGCATATATGTTCTCATTTATGTTGACGATATCATCATCACTGGTTCTGCTTCTAGCCTAATTACTGATCTGATTCAGAAATTACACAATCAGTTTGCCTTGAAACAGTTGGGCAGACTTGATTACTTTTTGGGAGTTGAAGTTAAGCACTTGCCTAATGGTTCATTACTCCTTAATCAGTCAAAATACATCCGTGATCTTCTGTGTAAGGCTAAGATGGAAGGCTCTAATGGTATCTCCTCTCCTATGATGAGCAATTGTAGACTTAGCAAGCATGGCACTGACACTATGACTGATCCATCTTTGTATCGATCTATTGTGGGTGCTCTTCAATATGCTACCCTCACAAGACCAGACATCTCATTTAGTGTCAACAAAGTCTCTCAATATATGTCTCAGCCACTGGACACACATTGGAAGGCTGTCAAGAGAATATTACGCTATCTTAAAGGCTCCATTTCTCATGGTTTACTGCTGCAACCCTCACAACCAGGTCTTCCTTATTCTATTAGAGCCTATAGTGATGCTGACTGGGCCACTGACCGTGATGACAGGCGCTCTGTGTCAGGTTCCTGCATATTCTTTGGGCCAAACTTGGTCTCATGGAGCTCCAAGAAGCAACCATTGGTTGCACGATCTAGCACTGAAGCGGAATACCGTAGTATGGCAAATACTACAGCTGAAATACTCTGGATTCAGTCTTTGCTTGCAGAATTAAAGGTTCCATGTCGAGTTCCTACACTGCTCTGTGACAATTTAAGTGCCGTGGCTCTGTCGCATAATCCTATACTCCATTCAAGAACCAAGCATCTTGAGTTAGACATTCATTTTGTAAGGGAAAAAGTAATTGCTAAGCAACTGAATGTTCATCATGTACCTGCCATTGATCAGATAGCTGACTCCTTTACTAAACCTTTATCCCCATCTCAATTTCCATCTATTTGCAACAAGCTCAAAGTGTTTGCTAGCAAGCAACCATCTTTAGCTTGTAGGGGGGTATTAGAGAATAAATAAGGAGTAGCTTACTTGGCACCTAGCTGTTAGTTTGTAAACCAGCTGGCAGAGTTTGTTAGGCCAGTTGGCAAGTTAGTTACAGCTGTGAGTCTATATAAACACAGCTTCATGTAATTGTAAACTGATTCTTCTTCTGTAATCAATCAATGAGAATTCCTCTGTAATTCATCTATGAGTTTCTACTTTCTATACTTACAAAGTACATAGAAACTACCTTTCAAGTGAATTTGTAAACAAATTTTATACTTTAGATTTGTTATATGGCTATGTGAGTATTTGAGTGTTCGATTCAATGTTTTGAATGAGAGTATATATCCAAAAAAGTATGAACAGAGGTTGACTTAGGCTAAATCAACAAGGGTATAAGTGGAAAAGCACGATAGCAAAAAAAAAAAGACCTTTAATAGCGCTTGTTTAAGGAAGTGCTATCATAATTCATAAGTATAACATTTGATAGCGCTTTCTTACAGAGGTGCTATTAAAAGTATTATGTTTTAACCATAAAGACCAATGAAGCTTATTTAATGTCATAAAATTGAAATGTCATTTTAAATATACCCCTCACATTATACCCATCATGTCATTAATTCATAAAAATAAAAAAGTCTGGAAATATGTGTGCATAGGAAAAATGTAAGTTTTTCTTTCTCATTACACAGGGGTATAAAAGGAATTTGTATAATAAATACATATTGAAATTACTTACTTTTTCTTATAATTGAGGCAAAAAAAACTTCAAAAATTTTCTTATAATAAGGAACAGAGATAGTATGTTTCAATTGATATCATCTCAATATTTATCGCAACATTAAAAATGACTTGGATTCGAATTTGGTTTATGAAATTGCATAAATCCTGAATTTTATAAATCCAAAATTGATTATCAAATGAGTAAATGATAATGATTTAGTAAAAATTGGTTAGACTTTCCACTCACATTAGCTGTGACTTGGGTTCATATTTTTATTTCTCTCTTAGAAGGTTGTATGTAAATTTTATCGCAAATCCTTGCTGAAGTTGGTAGTTCTCTCTGGCTTTATACATGGTGTGTCTCCCCTTCTAAATTTCACTCTTATAAAAAGATTAATAAATTTCAAAAACAACTTTAATTTTCAATAAAAGATTCCTAAATAGCTTATAGATATCACTAGAATCTCGATCCCGATCTATAACCCGTGCATTGCACAGATCAAACACTCTAGTTGCATCTACAAAAACATATCAACAATATCACATCTTCCCCTCATATTTCCAATGTTTAACGAATCTCGTAATTTACCGGTACCGGAACCACTTATGGGGTTATTTATCTGGAAATACAGAGTTGTTAATTTATATTCTTTTTGACCTCTTCTAGAGTGTCAATGATCTCTTCTGGATCATCGCTTTGAATTCCCCCTTTTAAGAATAGTAACCTTTGCACCAATAGGTCCACAGCCTTCTAGCGTACTTTAGATTCATGGGTTGCCCTACTCGCTAGTTGTCCTGCAGGTACAATTAATCATGCGATAATATTTGCAACTAACACATGTGATTTAGTGACCTTTTTGGATGTTTGTAAAAATATCTGGTAATTAGTTTGCAACGTTTTGCAAATGACTTATTCTTTGAACTTGAAGTTCACATTGATTTGTGCGTATATCCAACATATATGGATAATGTTGGTGTCTTCCAACAAACTTCTTATGCTTTTATTCATTTATCTTTTTCTTACCTTGATGAGGAAAACTGATTCATAATCATCAGGTAAAAGGATTCTATGATGCTTTAATAAGTGTTCATGTGTATTTTCAATAATACGTCGCATCATAGTTGAACTAGGATGACCAAGACAACCATGTCAAATCATAAAAAGTTGTAAGATCTGAGCACTTCTGGTGCATATAATTTGACTCTGCCATCGTTATTCTTGTAAAATATAATCTAACGAGAAATCTTAAAATTTCTCTAACATGAACTTTTAAAATAATAGAGATATTCCAAATGTCCCTCATTTTTTGGTTTCAACATGATACTTATTGTGATGTATATATTTGAAACTTAGTAGATTTCTTCAGGATCTACTAAAATATAACGCATCATCAATGGATAATTTTGTCATATTTGGGAATATATCACATGTTCTAATGGAGCCTTCAATCATATTTGCAATATCAGAAACAGTATCACATTAATTTCAGCTAAAGTTAATTGCTTAAAATATTTCTTAATATAAATAATTGTGTAGGTTGTGCCACTGTTCACTAAATATTGGTTCTTCAAGATCAAAAAGAGACTCTAGTTCGTGTATTGATCGTTTTTAAAAGTTATGCGTGGATCCAATATTGGTACTTCGAGACTAATTTCACAATTACTTGAAATTTTGTATCAGTACTTCAGGATCAATTTACGATCAATCTATATTTTAAATTACTTGAAATCATGTATTGGTACTTCGGGACAAATAAAAAACAAGAATGTTTGGCTATTCATTTGCTTTGGTACTTCAGGACCAATCGTGAGGCAAATCTTGCAAATATTGAAGAATAGCATCTTTTTATCTTAGCATAAAAAAATATGTATACATTAATTCTTACCTTAAAAAGAAGCATACATAAATATTATTACACCGTTAAAGACTTGATCATGCTTGGTAGCAACTAATGTGAATAATACTTGTTTGATGTTACTGATAAGTGTCAATTTTACTTACATTTCTAGAGCTTTTTATGGCATTTATTAACTCATTTGTTTGAATTAAAAGATGTTTTCTTACCTCAAGTTAGTATATGTAAATATTTTTATTAGAGTACTATGTTTTTAATGATGTTAGATTTCATCCAAAATTCCTTGTTAATTTTATGTAGGTTGAATTGAGGCAAATCAAAGAAGGAATCAAAGCTGTCCAATTTTCGCTCAAGCCAGGAAGACTCACTCCAGCGAATTATGCACAGAATTGTTACCTGCAAACCGACTCAGATTCGCTTGAGCGAAAATGCTGCGCTAAGCGACTCACGTTTCTTCAGCATGAAAAATGCTATGCAGCCAAGCGAAATCCTTGGAGCTGAGCGAATTCTAAGCGGTTTAAAACTCTGTTTTACTGAATTGGGGCAGTATAAAAGGACAGTTTTATTTCAGCTTTGAGGGGACTCTCTTGGAAAAAGAATAGAAAGTGGGAGAAAAAAAGAGAACCTTAGGGGAATCAAAGGAACACTGAATTTCATCTTTCATCTCTCAATTCTCATGGTATTTTTGTATGACTCTCATGATAATGAGTAGCTAACTCTTTTGTAGTTGGGATTTGGATGTAATCAACCAAACTTTTATGTAATTTCTTTACAATTATATGCTATCTCTTCTTATCAATGATAGTGATTTCATTCTATGTTTAATGCTTTATATGATTTGATCACTCATATTTAGATTTGTGAGTTAGATTGTGATTGGAAAATACTTTCTAACTCTAGATTTGAATGAAATCACCTAATGAGTTTTGTTACTAGGAATAGAGCTTGATTCATTAGTTACTTTTGAATGCTAATCTTAATGCAAGTATTCTCTTTGAATAATCAAGGAATTGTTATTTAAAGGGAAGAGCTTAGAATCTCCTTTACTAAGGAATTGGTAATCGAGTAAACTTCATTCGTAATATCATTGGTAATGAAAATAGTCGTATATGAGTATCGAATTCATAAGTGGTGAGGTTGATGAAATCCAATCCCAACTCGTTTCCAAGACTATCATCAATCCGCTTTACTCATTAGTGTTTATTTTCTTTAAAACTTAGAATTTGCATGTTTGAAACTCTTAATCTAAAAACATGAGATATTTTGTGAATACAAATATACATAGATCTTTTGGACTTAATTAGTATAAGTGTGAATTAACCGAGTATCGCACGATTCCCTGTGGATACGACAACCCTACTTATCACTGTAAACTTCGGTATTTTGGTACGCTTGCCAAAAACCTAACAAGTTTCTGGCGCCGTTGCCGGGGATCCTTTCCATGCATCATATATACAAAGTGACAATCAGAGAATCAAGCAAAATCAACTAGCATGAACAACAGTGATGACTCTCAATGCATTTAATTCTGGATGCTCACAACTCACAAGCTTAAGGCTCATGTATTCCCTGATTGATGACTGTTTCATGTTACTTTCTATGACTAATCATTCAACTATGCGACATGTATCAAGGCTATACTATTCATGCATACCACCATTTTTCTTTTTCAGTCATTCAGTCCAGACTCAATTGTTAATTTTATGTAGGTTGAATTGAGGCAAATCAAAGAAGGAATCAAAGCTGTCCAATTTTCGCTCAAGCCAGGAAGACTCGCTCAAGCGAATTATGCACAGAATTGTTACCTGCAAACCGACTCAGATTCGCTTGAGCGAAAATGCTACGCTAAGCGACTCACGTTTCTTCAGCATGAAGAATGCTATGCAGCCAAGCGAAATCCTTGGGGCTGAGCGAATTCTAAGCGGTACATCCAAATCCCAACTACAAAAGAGTTAGCTACTCATTATCATGAGAGCCATACAAAAATACCATGAGAATTGAGAGATGAAAGATGAAATTCAGTGTTCCTTTGATTCCCCTAAGGTTCTCTTCTTTTCTCCCACTTTCGATTCTTTTTCCAAGAGAGTCCCCTCAAAGCTGAAATAAAACTGTCCTTTTATACTGCCCCAATTCAGTAAAACAGAGTTTTAAACCACTTAGAATTTGCTCAGCTCCAAGGATTTCGCTTGGCTGCATAGCATTCTTCATGCTGAAGAAACGTGAGTCGCTTAGCGCAGCATTTTCGCTCAAGCAAATCTGAGTCGGTTTGCAGGTAACAATTCTGTGCATAATTCGCTTGAGCGAGTCTTCCTGGCTTGAGCGAAAATTGGACAGCTTTGATTCCTTCTTTGATTTGCCTCAATTCAACCTACATAAAATTAACAAGGAATTTTGGATGAAATCTAACATCATTAAAAACGTAGTACTCTAATAAAAATATTTACAAATACTAACTTGAGGTAAGAAAACATCTTTTAATTCAAACAAATGAGTTAATAAATGCCATAAAAAGCTCTAGAAATGTAAGTAAAATTGGCACTTATCAACTCCCCCCAACTTAGCATTTTGCTTGTCTTCAAGCAAAAGTCAACACATCAAAATAGAGTTATCATGACCCAAACTATTTAAACAAAAGAGGACATGGTTTGAAAACAATCAACTGCATAGAAAGTTTCACTGCTGGACTGATAAGTATCAGAATTTTTTGAATGATGTCTTAAAATGAAATCCATAACCAAGATACAAATGTACAATCCTATTAGCAGTCAATGAATTCACAATTTGCAGTCAATCAATCAGAGAATAACATAATTTCCTCACATCAAAGTGTTTCACTCAATAACATGACCAAGGTGAGTGTTTCTCTCATCCATACACTGCACCATACAAAATCAAAATTGTTTTTCATCTCAAATATTGTCACAAAGTACATAATCAAGCATGGATCACTAAGGTCTTTCAAAGGTTGTAATGTGGCCTGGCTACAAAGGAATTCGGTTTTTCTGGATAAAAACTAATCACCTTAAAAGATTAAGAGAGCATATGATATTAACTACATTCTTCCAAGATAACAACCATAACCCTATATTCTCTTGAACAACCAAATATGTCTAATTCCTTTGTTTACATACAATTCCTCCTCCTTCTTTTTCTTTCTCTCTGTTTTTTCTGTATTTATTTATTTATTTTATTTTTTTTAAAAACATATATGCATATGTACAAAATTGATATTTCAAAAACAGAGAGAAGATTTTTAATTTTTTTTCCACAATCAACAACCTTAACCTTGACTTACCTTCAAATGCTTCCCCTTTACAAATGCAAACCAAAATAAATTCCCAAACTTATATACAATGGAATAACAATCTATTCAGTCCATAGTAAATACCAAATGCTCTCTTCGTCCTATTAGGTGTGGGTGAGAATTTGGTTTTTGTTTTAAGCTCAAAAGGGAATTTGTCCTCATGAAAAACATAACTTTTTAGGCTCAAAAGGGTTATCAAAGGTTATATTCACATCATGGTTAGCTTTTTGGCTCAAAGGTTTAATCACACAAAAAATTGCCTTGATCCTTTCCATGCATCATATATACAAAGTGGCAATCAGAGAATCAAGCAAAATCAACTAGCATGAACAACAGTGATGACTCTCAATGCATTTAATTCTGGATGCTCACAACTCACAAGCTTAAGGCTCATGTATTCCCTGATTGATGACTGTTTCATGTTACTTTCTATGACTAACCATTGAACTATGCGACATGTATCAAGGCTATACTATTCATGCATACCACCATTTTTCTTTTTCACCATTCACCAGCACTAATTCATCATCATGCATCAGTTTTGACAATTGATTTTTTTCAAACCATAGTCACACACAAAAATTTGGGTCAACAAAATTTTCAACACAGAAATTCAAAACAAACACAAAAACTACAGCTACCAAAAGCAATAAAAGATAAGGGATGAGAAATTATCAATCTCTGAGGATGTCATTCATGAATTCCTCCTCATTCAGCTCCTCTCCACCATCATCTCCACCTTGTCCTTCATTTCCAGCTTCAGCAGCTTCCCCTTCATTTCCAGCTTCTTCCACATTTTCTGCCCCCTCCGGAAAAATTGGCCTGTCCCCAGGCCATGCAACATGTGCAGCAAACATATCTGGTGTGGGCCATGGAAACAAGTTAGCATCTCCTTGATGCTGATGCAAAGTGAACCGGTAGAAGGAGTCGTTCAAGCTTGTGTACGACCTATGGTTGGCAGCCTGTTGTTGCTGTAAATGAGTGAGATGAGCAGTGAGGCGAGTCTCCATGGGAGTCATTGGAATCATTGGCGGCTGCCTAACATGTGCAGGTTGGGTAGAGCTTTCTCCAAGTTCTTGCTCTGCTGGATTAAGACAGTAGTTCCTGATAAAACTTGCATTGATTGGCATCCTCAGTTTGGTTTTTGGATGGCTCGGGACATCAACACCATGAGCCAACCACAAAGCAATTATCAATGCCAGGAAGCCCAATGGTTTCTTAGGCTGGTCGGAAAGAACAAAGTTATGTATTTCCGCCGAAATTATGGCAGCAACATCCGTATTCTTCTTTTTCATGATGGCATAAATGAGGAAAGCTCGTAGGATTGGGATGTCTGAGGTATGAGAATTAGGAACTATGTTGGAAAGCATGAAGCTAGTCCAAATTTGGGTAAGTGTTCTCATATTAGCTCTTTTAATTCTTAATGGCTGGCCTTGCGCATTAACCTCATAAGTCTTACCGGGAAGACACAAAAACTTAGCCACATCCGTTGCTGTCAATCCTTGTAGAGTATGTCTCTGGTCCATTTCGATCTGATATGAACACTTCTCTCCGTCTTTCAAAGGAAGGGGATTCCCCAAAAGATCACTGATAGCATTTCGATCATAAGGAATCCACTTGGTCCTCACCCAAGATTTTCTGGTCTTGGATCCCCTTTTTACTGGCCAGGCATTGGCATAGAATTCTTTGACAATTTCTTCATTGATTGACTCCACAGGTGTGGCCAGCTTCTCCCACTTTCTCCCTTTGATTTCATTCAAAAATTCGTCATATTCCCCCTCATCTAACTCAACCTTCCGTTCACACAATAAGTTGCGTGTCTCAACCATCAAATGCCTTTGTTGTGTAGAACGGCTTATGAATCTTCGTCTGTTAAGTGGCTCCATAGGCATTTGCGGAAGGTCCATTGGTTCTTCCACTGGTTCATCGTCATGAGAAGCCGCTTCGGATGCTTTGCCCTTTCTTTTCTTGCTTGATGGTATTTGGTGAACTGCTTTCTTTGGAGGCATCCTGAAATAATTAGAACCAATGCAAACCGAATTATGCATAGACTTGTTGCCTGCAAACCGACTCAGATTCGCTTGAGCGAAAATGCTGCGCTAAACGACTCACGTTTCTTCAGCATGAAGAATGCTATGTAGCCAAGCAAAATCCTTGGAGCTGAGCAAATTCTAAGCGGTTTAAAACTCTGTTTTACTGAATTGGGGCAGTATAAAAGGACAGTTTTATTTCAGCTTTGAGGGGACTCTCTTGGAAAAAGAATCGAAAGTGGGAGAAAAGAAGAGAACCTTAGGGGAATCAAAGGAACACTGAATTTCATCTTTCATCTCTCAATTCTCATGGTATTTTTGTATGGCTCTCATGATAATGAGTAGCTAACTCTTTTTTAGTTGGGATTTGGATGTAATCAACCAAACTTTTATGTAATTTCTTTACAATTATATGCTATCTCTTCTTATCAATGATAGTGATTTCATTCTATGTTTAATGCTTTATATGATTTGATCACTCATATTTAGATTTGTGAGTTAGATTGTGATTGGAAAATACTTTCTAACTCTAGATTTGAATGAAATCACCTAATGAGTTTTGTTACTAGGAATAGAGCTTGATTCATTAGTTACTTTTGAATGCTAATCTTAATGCAAGTATTCTCTTTGAATAATCAAGGAATTGTTATTTAAAGGGAAAAACTTAGAATCTCTTTTACTAAGGAATTGATAATCGAGTAAACTTCATTCGTAATATCATTGGTAATGAAAATAGTCGTATATGAGTATCGAATTCATAAGTGGTGAGGTTGATGAAATCCAATCCTAACTCGTTTCCAAGACTATCATCAATCCGCTTTACTCATTAGTGTTTATTTTCTTTAAAACTTAGAATTTGTATGTTTGAAACTCTTAATCTAAAAACATGAGATATTTTGTGAATACAAATGTATATAGATCTTTTGGACTTAATTAGTATAAGTGTGAATTAACCGAGTATCGCACGATTCCCTGTGGATACGACAACCCTACTTATCACTGTAAACTTCGGTATTTTGGTACGCTTGCCAAAAACCTAACAGTTACACCTTAATGTACTCTTCAACTTTCAATTGGTGCTGAGAAAGGGTATCTCATCGTTTCTTCTTAGGACATACGATTTCTTGTACTTATATATGTGCCTTTATAAATTTCAAGCAACCAGTTCAACTTTTCATTTCACGAATCAACTAATGAACACCAACACAAATTTAAAAATCTGCATTTCAAATATAAAATAAATAATTGCCATATTAAACGTCATATCTTTATAAAAACAAATTTTGAACGATTAATTAAAGATTGTATCTTTATTCAATCAGAAAAATAATATCTTCATATAGCAACAAAATTTTCAAAATATAATTAAAGATCACATCTTTATATAAAATAAGGATAATGATTCTAAAATATATGAATCTCAATAACAAGAATTACAAAATCACATACACAAAAATCCAAATTTATATGAAAACATGTAAACAAATGAATGATAATATCTTTTGCAAAGAACACATGTTTTTGCAAATGGTTAGACTAGTTCTTCAAGAACTAGAATTTAACGACTAGTTCTTCAGGAACTAGGATTCAAAGGTTAATTCTTCGGGAACTAACATGTAAAGATCTCATCTTTAATATGAAAAGAGGCAACAATATTCAAATGTTAGTTCTTCAGGAACTATTATGTAAAAATACAATCAATAAAGATTTTTTTTGTCACTTTTCTTTTATTTCAAGCTGTATTAAGATCAAATCTAGTTCTTCTGGAACTGTACGTAGCGTTAAAATAATCATGATATTCTTCGAGAACTTAAGCTGCACAAAAAAAATGAGGTTCTTCAGGAACTATACGTACTTACGTAGTGCTAAAAAATTGTAAGATTCTTTAGAAACTTTTCATAGTGCTAAAAAATTATAAAGTTCTTCATGAACAAATCTCGTGCTATAAAGTTCTTCGGAAACTTTTCTATCCAATAAAAAATTTCATTAATGGTCTAAAAGTCTAGTTCTTTAGGAACTATTCCACAAATTTTCATATAATGATGAGCAAGAAAACTTATAATTTTGTGCAATCCTACGGGGATGCTTGAATATGAAATTCTTCCAAAATTTTATCAAGATTCTTATACACAATATGATAATCATATTAGTCAAACAATATGAGAATAAATTTTTCATGGAAAAAACCCAAATAATATGAAAAACAAAAATATTAGAAAAACACGATCTTCCAAAGAATGTGAGAAAGAAAACACGTTTTTTCAATAAAACTTCTTCAAGCAATCACTCGAATGGTAGAGTCTTATGTTGATAATGTTTTGTAAATAGAAAAGAAAGTAGAGAGACAAGACAATAAAAATATAGACTCAAAGACCGATTTTCAGGAACAAGAATTCAAAGACTAGTTCTTCAGGAGCTAGCTATAATCTTTGTATTGATAATCTGATCAAGTGTGTAAAAAGACAAACATAATAACCCTATTTGTAGATAATGAGCTATTAATTATTGACCAAATTATGGGTTATGGTAAAGATATAATGTGATAACAAATTAATATACTCATCCGTCAAATCAACATATTTATAACATTTTCTATTATATACCATTGTTATTATCATTATTCACCGATTCCCTTTTGAATGAAGATTAATTGGATCGGCCACTAGGCCTCCCTATGTAACAAAAAGAAAAAAGATTAGTTGGATCGTAAGATTGATTCAGAACCCGAAACCACTCTACGTAAGTAACCAATTCATCCTCTTAGGCCCTGGCATAAATCAACCTTACCCACCAAACTTAAGACATTGGTTTTAATCACTGAATAGTATAGCTTAAATTTCCCTACCCAAAAAAACAAAGAATAGTACAAATTTAGACGTGGAGACACGTGTACGGCGGCCGGTAGGCATGTCATATGGTGCGTTATCATCATTTGCACTTCACCAAACTCATAAAGCCCAAAATATAAATATAAATAACGAATAAACAATGCTATTCATTATTCATTGTTTCATTTTCTAATGCCCTTATGAACTTATGTTTTAAGTAAGAATAAAAATAAATAAAAACTTTAATTATATTTTTAACTTAATACTTATAAATTATGAGTCAGAAATATTAATAGAATATTAATTATATTCTAAGCATTTTAATAAAGGGTAAGCTAGTCAAGAAAATTTATTTTATTTACAATTGTTGCAACTTATTTTTTTTTAAATCCTCGTATAATAGTATTTTTTTTTACAAAGTATAACAGTCTTAAAATACAAATAAAAAGATGGATAAATTATGAAAGTTTTGTTATCAATGTTGTAAAAAATACTTAACAACTAGTTATAATCAGGAAAAATAAGTTAATAAGTAAAATAATCTACAATAACGCGACAAAATTTTAAAATTTTATCAATCCATAATTTATTTTATAAAAATTTATTGCTAGTGAACATAGACACCAGCAGAAACATTTAGTCCTTTTTATTAAATATTTATATGTTTTGAAAAGTGTGATATATTTTATATTGAACTTAAAATAATAGACACTTTATTTTTGATTAAAATTTTTACTTCTATATTATTATTTATAAATCATAAGTACTACTCTGAACTTTATTATAAGTAAAAAAGTACATGTATTGAATCCAAATTTAGACCAGATATATATAATTTTTTTGCTTATAATAAAATCTATTGATTTGGTGTATATTATTAATGAGTGATTGAACCAATTTATTAATGCGAAGCGTGTGAATGAAGCGAGCACATGCGATGCGATGGATGTGAAGCTGCATTGCAGTCGGCAATTTATCACTACGGTAGTCGGTAGATACACCAGCGCTAATTAATCACCCTTAGGTGGTGTTTCTTTCATGGATGTGATTAAATTCCTTGGAATAATATTCTCGAGAATAATTTTATTGGGAATATTATAAAATATGTTTGATAAATACTTATCATTCTTTAGAATATTTTTAAATTTATTTTATTTTAAAAATATAAAAATGAGGTAGAAGGTGGAAATGGAGAGTTATAACTTCCATTCCTACGAGAATATAAGATTTTCACGTATCACATGAGAATAGAAAGTGGAAAAAACATGTATAATCAAGGTTCTTGGGAATAAATAATTCTTGGGAATTATTTTTTATAACTTGTACCAAACATGAGAATCTCACATTTTTGGAAGGCAAAATTATTCTGTAGGTCCCTTAACTTATTTTTTGGTAACGAATAAGTCCTTTATTTTTTTTTTTTCTGAATAGGTCTTTTATGTTTTAAAATATTTTCGAATCAGTCATTTGTCTTTCTTTTTTATCGAATAGGTCATTTAGGTTTGAAAAATATGTTAAAAATAGTCTTACGTGTCTATTTGTTGAAGAATTTTTTTAAAATATATTAAAAAGTATTAAAAACTTGAAAAACTTTTTCTAAAAAAAAAAAGATAAAGTATCTATTCAAAAAGAAAAAAAGATACTCTTAAGAGTCAGAAATGTAAGACTCAGAAACAAACACACTCTAAGAGTCTCTTCATGTAACGACAACCTTAGCGGGATCCAACGTCGTAACGCTACGTGTAACCATATTATTGGTTATAGTGTTTAAGGTGTTGCCTTCTTAAGCTTCCACACGGTCTCTCGTTTTCTTTACCCTTTCCTCTAATATTTCTTTCGGTACTTTACTTTGACACATATTTTCTGTGTTATTATCCATCGATCATTTTCATCTGTGCCTCAGATCCGAGACCTCTAATATATTCCGCAGCCATGGCGGAAAATGTAAAGGTACGTGGATATGTTAATTCAAATCTGAATCATATTTTGTTTTTGATCTCCAAATTAAATTAATAAATTACTCATTTAATTTTGAAAAATACGATAATTTTTGTGGTCATAATTAAATGAAAATGTGATTTTCATTAATCTTGGCATTGAATTGCCATTCTTCTATATGCCGGCCGCGTGATTGATCCTTTCTCTTGATCATCACGTGGATTGATCAGGTGACCATAATGAGGCTCAAGGTTGATCTTCAGTGTGACAAATGCTACAAGAAGGTCAAGAAGGTTCTCTGCAAATTCCCTCGTGAGACTCTGATCACTTTGCTTAATTTTCAATCACATTAATTTTTTTTTAATTAAAACTCTAGTTTTATTTCCCTGATACTGAAAACCTGCATGCATGTATAACAGAGATTTACAAATTAAACATCAAATTGAGTTGATTTTTTTTTTTTGGTGTTGAAATTTTTGTGAACAAGAGAAATTCGAAACCAGGTGTATGATGAGAAGAACAACATCGTGACCATCACAGTGGTGTGCTGTAACCCTGAAAAGATCAGGGACAAGCTTTGCTGCAAAGGTTGCGGTTCCATCAAAAGCATTGAAATTGTGGAACCTCCCCCACCTCCCAAACCCAAAGAAAAGCCCCCGCCGGAGCCCAAGCATGAACCGCCGAAGGAACCACAGAAGCCAAAAGAAAAGCCTCCGCCGCCGGAGCCCAAGCATGAACCGCCGAAGGAACCACAGAAGCCAAAAGAAAAGCCCCCGCCGCCGCCGCATCCGGTTCCGGTGTGTCCACCGCCGATGGCGGTTCCAATTGGGGTGTGTTGCGGGCCATGTTCTGAAGGTAGGCCGGGGGGGCCATGCTTTCACGGTTACCCGCAGCCACCGCCGACGAAAGGGGTGTGTTGCGGGCCATGTTCTGAAGGGAGGCCGGGGGGGCCTTGCTTTGACGGTTACCCGCGGCCACCGCCGACGAGAGGGGTGTGTTGCGGGCCATGTTCTGAAGGTAGGCCGGGTGGGCCATGCTTTGACGGTTACGGTAGGCCCCCACCGTGTTATGATGGGTATTACGGAAGACCAGTTTATGATAGTTATGGTGGAGGCAGACCTTGTTACGTGAGCCGCTGCGATGAATATTTATGTGAAGACAGTACCACTGCCTGTACAATTATGTGATAACTGATAAGCTCACGCTTCATCATCAATTATCTTTGATAATCCATGGAGTAGTCTTTGTTTTTGTAATTACAAATTAATTAATAATAAGGGTGTTTGGTTAATTGGAAGGAATGTTATCATACGAGCTAGTGGGTAAAGAATAAATATTATATTATAATGTAACATGGGGTATATACATATGATACCACATTTTGTAAGTTAGTAAAGTTTCTTTTACGTGCAAATTGATTATACATACGGGTGATCTTGCTTCTAAGGGTGAAACGTGGATTAATTTGATTTGTTCAAAAGGGCACTACTTATGTCTACCTTTATTTGGTGGGGACTTACAAAGGACTCGTTTAATTGCATGTACGTTTTCGATTTCGTTGAAAACAAAGAATTTTGTGATCGCAATCACCCAACTAATTAATACTCCTCAATTAGATCAGTGTCATGACAAGGACAGTCACATATAATTTGCTTCTTCAAAGTTCCTTAATTTCTATTCTAGATACTTCGGGTGGTCAAGGTTTACTCTCCAGTAATTAAATCTACCCAATGAATGAATTGATAATGTTAATTTTCCCAATAACTTTTAAATTAACCAGCATATTCTTTTTTATGGTTTTTCGCACTGCTACTAGTTTGGTTAGTATATATGTATGAGTATAAAAAAAAGATGGATAAATACTAATTTATCTGTATTTACATTACAAATTTCTTTCCACGCGTGTATGTTTTTTTACAGTGGGAATTTTCTGTTAGGAAGCTGACAGCTAAATGATGTTATCGCATATCGTCTTTTAGACAAAGTTCGAATAAGCTTTGCTTGCTCGTGCTTTGGTGGTTATTGATCACTGACCTCGGTAGACAATGACAAGTTGACAACCATGTTCCTCTTCTTTCCTTACCAACAGCTTAACTTTTCCCACGTTATTAGATCCATGAACATGCGGACATGGCCAGCCCAACCCCCCCCCCCCAAAACCGGAGGGTTTGGACTGCGTTTCTCCTAGGGTTTTGTTGGGCTTGGTCGGTGTTTTCAGTGGCGCTGCGTTTCTCCGGCATGCCTGGTGCCGCTCGGTCGGTGCAAACGGCGCCGTTGTCTCTCTTTGATGCGTATGTTGCGTCTGTTGTCTTTGTTTTGACCTGAGTATGTTACATCCCCTGTTCCTTTTCTTCGCCGCTAGATCTGTGTCCGCCACCGTGGCTCTTCCTTTTTCTCATGGTGGTGGTGAGCCACTACCCACACCATCACCGGTGGCCACCCGTCCTCCACCAGAACCGCCTCCAGAGGGCGGACTATTCAGTCTCCAGATTTGCCTCACCAGAATCCTGGCTCGCCCACCGCCCACCACCACAAGGTACTCATCTGCCACCCTCTCTGCCCTACACTGTCCCAAACACCCCCCACTTCTCTCTACCACTTAACCCGAACCATAACCTAGATGGACAACACCTTCATCACCTTGATCTTCGATTCTTCCACCCTCGCCCTTCGACTGCATTCTCCATCAAGGTTTGTTTACCCACACACAAGATGTTTGTTAATATGCCCCACAGAACACTTGGCCCTTACAACAAGCCCAACACAAACGACATTTGATATGGCTTAGTTGTTCTGTGTTTAGTTGTTTTGCCCTGCAGAAACCTGGAGGTTAGGCGGCTGGTCCGACCTAATAATCTTGTCAGTGTTGCTGTCTTTATGCGCTCTATGCAAAGGGAATTATATGCAGGTATAATTATCATGAGATTGCCTATGTGACTGTTGCTATTTATTTCCCTTTGAGCTTGGTCATTTGGTGTTCCCTAGTGTTGAGACCAGCATACATGGATCTGGGTGTAGATTCATAGGGTCTTCACCTTCACAATCGAAGTTGATCACAGGTTGTCATTCACATAACCATAAGCTTAGTGGAGAGCCCCCTGCCTCCTATAACTCCCTTTCTTGGTTTCAACAAGATGCATTGGGAAAAACAGATGCAATTGGTACTCATTGCCAAAGGAATCAAGAAGAGGGAAAAATGCTCAAGGAGGAAGTGTAAGAACGCTTGTTGGGAACTCTGATTCAAAGGTTGCTGTGGACAAAGATGAGCTTCATTAGTGTTGGCCTTGCTCGAGTGCCAAAGTAGAGTTGCACAAGGTGCTAAGTCAGGGTTTGATGCTCCGTCCATCGGCAAAACCACCTGATGCATCCACTACCTAGCCCGCTTCTAATGACTGTGTATGCTTGCTCCCTTCTTGGTGAGGTCGTTGGGTGTCACCGGATGGAGAATGAGAGCCTATGCTAGTTTGTTAGTTGGTGGAATAGTTAGTTGGATTTAGGTGTGACAATCCTTTGGGTGATGTAGTTAGAATAGGTTCCTTAGTGGTAGGATAGTAAGAGTGGTTGTCACTCAGAGAATTCTAGTGTGTACCAAGGTTAAGGTAGATTATATTTAGTTAAGGGTATTGCATTATACTAGAATATGATGCAAGCTTATGCTTGTTTGGGCTTGGCCTTGTTTGCCTTCGAGGCGAGTTGTAATCCGATTAGCCTTTTGTGCTATCTTCAATGGAAATGCAACAATTTCGACAAAAAAAGACCACGAATTTTTCTTTTAATTATTTAGGCCTTTAAATTTAAGTCTCCAATTTTTTTGGTTATTTATTCTTAAAAAGAAAAAAAAATTTAAAACACTAAAGGCCTAAACCATAAACTATAGAAAATCTTAATTACCCATGTATACACACAACAAAAATTTACATCAACCATGATAATTACGCTTTAAAAATTTATAACAAAAATTAAATTTGAATAAAAATAAAATTATTAGTTTTGTAAAGGCTTAATCTCAACTTTCACTTTAGACCTAAAAAAACGTTAGGCCGGTCCTGCTGTAGAGGAATCTAAATTAATCTATAAATATATAATTTAACTTCCCCCAAAATTAAGCTTCATCGGAAAATAAATCCAGCTAGTTGCTTTGTATCGGAATTGCATGGTTGCATATGAAAATAACAAAAACTGCGCAAGGGTGTATAATACTAAAATGAATTTATTCATTTACAGAGACAACGAAATTCACCACTTTAATTCTGCCTCCTTAAAGAAAGACTACGTAAAGTAAAACGCGAAGGAAGTTTCTTATGGCAGAAGGGAAAGGGACTTGACAATCTCCATCCAGAGAAAAAAGTTGCTTTCATCTAAAGATAATAAAGATAATATTTAGTTTATGCTACTCACTAGGTCATAATTTAATGCAATTGATTCCTCTCTTAGCTACCAAAATTTATATAATTTCTTTTGCCTATCTTATTTCTTAATTAGTACCAACTTCCATCTTTTAAGCAACATGGTTAGATTGGAATTTATTTATAATCTCAATTTGAACTTCGAACTCCCGTATCAATAATCAATCTCAACAAACAGAAATATAATTATTTGCGTTAGAATTCTAGTGAAAATTAAAAGAAAAAAATATTTTTTTTTTGTTAAAAACCGTCTCTAAGTGGAATCCTTTTTTCTTGTTAAAAAAAAAAAGTGGAATCCTTTTTTCTTGTTAAAAAAAAAAGTGTAATCCTTTTTCCTTTTATTTCTCCCTTTCTAAGACACTCGTACAAAGATTCCATGAATGATAGCCTTTTTTTTTGGTGACAAAAAAAAATCATAGCCTTTTTCTTTTTCTTTTTTGATAAGAAAAAATCATAGCCTTTTGACAAGGCTAGACAGCAAAGCAGAATTATGAAAACTTTAAATGCGTTTTTTTTACGTAGTTTCAAATGGATGTTAATTTTTTCTCTGTTGTTACCAAAAAAATGGATGTTAATTTGTACACTTCAGAGACATTGCTGATTAATTATATTCATTAAAAACACGTAAATGGAGAATTAAACATACACTAATAACGTATAAAAAATCTTCACCATTACCAACATGGTATGACACAAGTGATAGATACTTGAGTCTCTTAACCATCTGGTTCTGGGTTCGATCCCTGGCCGGTGCGTATGAAAAAATTCTAAGGATAAGTCTCTGCAGTTGCGCGTGGAGGATACCTTAGTTTACCAAAAATAAAAAATAAAAATAAAAAAATCTTCACCATTAAACTTTTCATGAATGATTAAGATTAAACTATAAATTCATATGAGTTATTAGCTATATGATCACTAAATACCTTCTTATCTTCTACTCCTTCCTTTTTTTTATAAGCAAAAAAATACATGTATTTAGTCCAAATTTGGACCAAATACAAATATTTTTTTCTCATAAAAAAGCGTAGGGAGTATATCCATGTGCGGTTGTACAGTTTCGATTAAAATTGTATTCTTGGTTCTAATAGTTTGACACATTAGTAATTTTAGTTCCTATAGTTTCCACCGTTCAAAGTAAGTCTCTATAATTTTCAAGTGAATGAAATTCAGTCGAACCATCAATGCTTTGCTCAATTGTTGACGTTGAAGACATTTTGTGATATAGTAACAATCAAATCTCAGGTACATGACAGTCCATTAAAAGTAGAAACTCGATCCAATTATTAAGGACTCGTTTGGTAGTCATGACAAGAAAGATAGGATATGATAACTATATTACGCTATTATAATCGAGTGTTTGTTGAGTGTGTATATATATGTGTGTGTGTGTGTATCGTATCCTATTCAATAGTGTAAATTTATCCTAAAGGAATAGATGAGCTGGAAATGAACATGATGTTGGAACCGAAACGATTGAGAAGTTTAGACCCTCATTAATTTTGATAATAACAAAGTACTTTCAAGTGAACAAATTATCTTCTAATAAGTCTTAAAGTGTGCAGATATTAAAATTGTTTACGCTTTGTATGTCACTCAAGCAAGAAGGAGAAATTCACAAGAAATTGAATACATTCCATGTGTGTCAGCATCCGGTTCACTCCAGCGTCTTGTGTATAGCGAGCGTCCGGTAGTGTTATTCTTTGACACGTGGATTACTCAATTGCTACAAGCATCCGTACGTTGTTCTGAGCGAGCATCTGATCTTTTAATGAAGCACGTGATGGTCATGTTTATGCTCTTTTACCTCAGCTGTTTTAGAACAGAATTTGAATTTGATTTTGTGCGCTCATTTTGATGTACGAGGTATCAAAGGTGACACCTTTGGTATAAGACAAAATTCGTACAAGGCAATTGTGAAAAGTAGATAGTACAAAAACGGTAATATTTACTATTCTGATATTCTCTGTAAAGGAAGAAAAGAACAACATTTCAAATTACCTCACTCAATGATATGGAGCTGAAATTTACTGCAACGATAATATCCCTCAGAGACTCCTATAAATACCCCAAGGTATTCATTGAAGAAGGTTGCCAAAAACTGCTGGAAACTATATTCTGAAAGAGCTATTACTCAAGTGAGCAATCAAGTTTCGTGCTAAGTTTCTGGACACCAAGAACTGAACCTCATCGTCTGATATTCTTTCTTTTAGAAAGTTATTTGTTTTGTGTTTAATCTTTTCATCCTCTCTGTGAGAGTTATTTGATTGTATTCAAAAGAAAATCACTTTGTAAAAGTTGTATTGCCTAGTTAAGGCTTTGTTCCTCAAAGGCTCGAACGTACTGATTCGTTTTGAGAAGTTAAGAGTATTGTCAAGTTTGTGACAGTAGAATACTCTTAAGGAAATTTGTAATCAGTTGATTATAGTGGAAAATCCTTCAGGAACGAAGGGACTAGACGTAGCTACCAGGTTGGTGGTGAACTAGTATAAATCTCCGTGTCTTTTGCTTTACTGCTTTACACTTACTTTTATCTTGTGCATTAAAAATAAGTTTTCATAAACTTTATTTCCAGCATCTGGTCATACTCCAACATCCGTTTTCAAATAGATTCAAAATCCAGTGTTCTAAAGTGTTTTTAACTTAAAGTTTCCGAAAAGTTTTCAACACAATTCAACCCTCTTCTTGTATTCACGTTCAGTTGATACCAGAGCTCGACCTCTTGGTTGAGCACTTAACAATGTTAAGAGAAAAGATCATATACTGTGAATATGTCTGCAGAAGGTGGTCACATGAACTGTCCTCCTCTATTTACTGGAGAAAAATTTGACTACTGGAAAGATAAGATAAAAGCTTTCTTTGAGACACAACAACTTGAGTTGTGGGATATCGTTGAAAGTGATTACCTTATTCCCAGTAATGCTGCTGGTGTTGCTATTGCCAGAGAAAATTGGAATGATGAACAGGAAAAGAGATATCAAATCAATCAAAAAACTAGATTCATTATTATCTGTGCTATGTCAGAAAAAGAATATGATAAATGTGGCAAATTTGATACTGCCAAAGAGATATGAGATTATCTTGTTTTGTCTTATGAGGGATCTGCCCAAGTAAGAGAAACTAAAGCTAGCATGTTGGTTCGCCAATATGAATTGTTCAAAATGGAAGATGGTGAAAACATTGAATCTATGTTTGGAAGGTTCCAAACACTTGTTCATGGGTTACAAGCCCTTGGAAAAAGTTATACCACACCTGACCATGTGAGAAAAATCCTGAGAAGTTTGACCAAGCAGGGGAGACCCAAAGTCACTGCTATTCAAGAAGTAAAAGATTTAAATGTCTTGAGACTTGAAGATCTTTTGAGTTCTCTGAAAGCTCATGAACTTGAGTTGAATGAGGAAGAACCTGTAAAGAAAAGCAAGTCTATTGCTTTGAAAGTCAACAAACATAAATCCAGTACTTCTAAAGCCCTTCAGGCTAAAGAAGAATCAAAAGATGAAGCTTCAGAAGGAGACATTGATGGGTCGGATGATGAGCTCGCGTTCATATCTAGGAAGATCCAAAGGATGTGGAAGAAAAGAAACTTCAAGAAGAAATTCCACAAGAAAGATGTCAAGGACAAGAAGGAAAGCAAAGACAAAAGCCAAGTTGTCTGCTATGAATGTAAAAAGCCCGGACACTTCAAATCTGAATGTCCTAATCTTAAGAAGAAGCCCACAAGAAGTTCCTTCAAGGGAAAGAAGAAGAGTCTCATTGTTACATGGGAAGATATGGATTCATCATCCTCTGAGGAAGATAATGATGAAGAAGCTAATCTTGCCCTCATGGCAAATACTGACTTAGACTCTGAAGAAGAAGTTGAAGAGGTAATAATATATGATTCTTATTCTGAACTTCAACTTGCATTTGATGATCTTCTTAAGGACTCTGCCACTCTCTCCACTGATTATAAAGCTTTGAAAAAGAAATTTTCAAAATTATCACAAGAATTTCAAGTTTTGAAAAATGAAAACTCAAAGCTCAGTGAAGAGAACCAGAAGCTGAAAACTGAAAATCAGCATCTGGTAGATAGTCAGCGTCTGGTAACATGTCAGCAACCAGAAGCTGAGAGCTCTCAACCTGAAAGCTCTGAAGCTAAAGGCAATCCTAAGTATAAATCAAATGATTATGAATATGCATTTCAAAAGTTTCTTGCAGAAAGTGTAACTCGAAGCAAGCAAGCTTCAATGATTTGGGGTGTCAGTAAAATGACAACTCAAGGTCTTGTTACATATTAGATAAACCCTCTTTAGAAAATAAAAATCATGCATCTGATAAATCCAATGATCACAGTGGATGCTTGCATTGTACTTACTGTAACAAACCTGGTCATTTGAAAAGTGCATGTGCTGCTTTTAAGACTAAGAAGGACAAGCATCCTTCAAGAACTAACTTGAAAGGACTAAAAAAGATATGGGTACCTAAAGATAAAATAGTCTATGTTGCAGACATGCTTAACAACAAGGTCAACACACCTATCTTGGTACTTAGACAGTGGATGCTCGCGTCACATGACTGGAGAAAAGCATATGTTCCAAGAGCTAAGGCCTAGAGAAGAAGGATTTGTTGGTTTCGGAGGAAACCAGAAAGGTAAAATAGTTGGAATTAGTCGCATTGGTAAAGGCTTTTTTCCCTCTATTGATAATGTACTTTATGTTGAAGGACTAAAGCATAATTTATTGAGCATAAGTCAATTATGTGACAATAGTTATGATGTCATTTTTACAAAAATTGGATGCTCAGTAAAAAGGAAGAAAGATGACTCTATTTTCTTTACAGCAAAGAGGAAATAAAATATTTATAAAATTGATCTTTCTGAACTTGCAAAACAAGATGTCAAGTGTCTCATGTCTGTTGAAGATGAACAATGGATTTAGCATAAAAGATTGGGTCATGCCAGTTTGAGATTAATTTCAAAACTAAACAAGCGCAGTCTTGTTAGAGGCTTACCAAATCTTAAATTCCAATCTGATGCTCTCTGTGAGGCATGTCAAAGAGGAAAACAAGTTAAAACTTCTATTCATTTGAAAAATGTTGTTTCAACTTCTAGACCACTTGAGCTTTTGCATCTTGATCTTTTTGGTCCAACAAGGACAGCTCTTTAACTGGAAATAAATATGGGTTAGTCATTGTTGATGATTTTACTAGATGGACATGGGTTAGATTCCTTGCCCACAAGGATGAGTCATTCAAAGAATTTACTGTTTTCTGCAAAACAATTCAAAATGAAAAAGAAATTTGTATTTCTTCGATTAGAAGTGATCATGGGGAGAATTTGAAAATGAAAGCTTTTAAAAATTTTGTGAAGAAAATGGTATCTCCCACAATTTCTCCTCTCCTAGAACACCACAACAAAATGGTGTTGTAGAAAGGAAAAATAGGTCCCTCCAAGAAATGGCTAGGACCATTATCAATGAAGTTGATATTGCAAAATATTTTTGGGCAGAAGTAGTAAACACAGCTTGCTATATTCAAAATAGAATTCTTATTAGACTTATTTTGAAGAAGACTCCATATGAACTGTGGAAAGATAGAAAACCAAACATATCTTATTTTCATCCCTTTGGTTGTATATGTTATATTCTGAATACGAAGGATCAACTTGGTAAATTTGATTCCAAAGCTGACAAAGGTATCTTTTTGGGATATTCTGAAAGATCTAAAGCTTTTAGAATTTACAATAAAGAAACATTGATAGTGGAAGAATCCATTCATGTCAAGTTTGATGACAAGAAGCCTAACACTGCCATGTCAGAGCTAGATGAATTATTTTCAGATTTAAATATTGGTGGTACAACAAACAATGAACTTGCATCTTCAGCATCTGGTGGTGACCAGACACAGGATTCAACTCAATCGGAAGCTGAAACCAGAAAATGTTGGAAATACAAAACGAATCATCCTAAGGATCAAATCATAGGAGAACCTGGAGATATAGTAAGAACCAGATCCTCTTTCAAATAGCATGCAGATATTGCACTTCTCTCTGAAATGGAACCTAAGACGATTGATCAAGCATTGGAAGACGAAGGTTGGATTCTGGCTATGCAAGAAGAGTTAAATCAGTTCCAAAGAAATGATGTGTGGAAATTAGTCACTCTACCAGAAGATAAGCAAGCTATTGGTACTAAATGAGTATTTAGAAATAAGCTTGATGAAGATGGTAAGGTAGTGAGAAACAAAGCAAGATTAGTTGCTCAATGTTACTCACAGGAAGAAGGTATTGATTTTACAGAAACTTTTGCACCTGTTGCAAGGTTAGAAGCTATTCGCATCTTACTATTATTTGCTGCACACCGTGAGATAATTCTTTATCAAATGGATGTGAAAAGTGATTTCTTAAATGGTTTTATAACTGAGGAAGTCTTTGTAAAATAAGCTCCTGGTTTTGAAGAACTTGAATTTCCAGAACATGTTTTTAAACTTAAAAAGGCTCTGTATGGTCTTAAGCAAGCTCCTCGACCTTGGTATGATAGACTGAGTTCCTTTTTAATGGAAAATGGTTTTACCAGAGGTCAAGTAGACACTACTCTATTCAGAAAAACATCAAACAAGCATTTTTATACTTGTTCAAATTTATGTTGATGATATTATATTTGGAGCTACTGATGAAAGCCTTTGCAAAGAATTTTCAAATCTAATGCAGGCTAAATTTGAAATAAGCATGATGGGAGAATTAAAGTTTTTCCTTGGAATTCAAATCAAGCAATGCAATGATGGTATTTACATACATCAAAGCAAATACATCAAGGAATTGCTAAAGAAATTCAAGATGGTGGATTGCAAGCCAATGTGCACACCTATGCATCCCACTTGCATTCTTAGTAAAGATGAAACTGGTAAGAAGGTAGATCAGAAAATGTACAAATGTATGATTGGATCTCTACTTTATCTTACTGCTTCAAGACCTGATATTATGTTCAGCGTTTGCTTGTGTGCTAGATTTTAATCTGATCCTAGAGAATCACACTTAAGTGTTGTTAAAAGAATATTTAGATATTTACAAGGATCTACTAATCTTGGTTTGCTTTATAAGAAATCAAAAAATTACAAGTTAATAGGTTTCTGTGATGCTGACTTTGCTAGAGACCGAATTGAAAGAAAGAGCACAAGTGGAGGCTGCCAATTCCTTGGAGCAAATCTCGTGTCTTGGTCAAGCAAAAGACAAAGCACTATTGCACTCTCAACACAGGTTTAATACATCTCAAAGAAAGAAGTTGCAGCTCTTAACTTCTGTGGATGAAATATCAACTTGAAGACTACTTGATAAAAGAGAGTAACATTCCTATCTTTTGTGATAATACATCTACAATTTGTCTTATTAAGAATCTGATACTGCATTCTAGAGCAAAGCACATTGAGATTAAACATCACTTCATAAGAGACTATGTTTAGAAGGGTATTCTTGAAATAAAATTTGTAGACACTGATCATCAGTGGGCTGACATCTTTACAAAATCCCTTGCTAAAGTGATAAGTGCCAATTTTACTTACATTTCTAGAGCTTTTTATGGCATTTATTAACTCATTTGTTTGAATTAAAATATGTTTTCTTACCTCAAGTTAGTATTTGTAAATATTTTTATTAGAGTACTATGTTTTTAATGATGTTAGATTTCATCCAAAATTCTTTGTTAATTTCATGTAGGTTGAATTAAGGCAAAACAGAGAAAGAATCAAAGCTGTGTGAATTTCGCTTAAGCTAGGGAGTCTCGCTTAAGCGAGTATGGCTCAGATTTTCCATCTGCAGACTTACACAGATTCGCTTAAGCGAATCTGTTGCGCTGAGCGAGCCACGTTTCTTCAGCATGAAGAATGCTATGCAGCTGAGCGAAATTCTTGGAGCTAAGCGAATTCTAAGCGGTTAGAAGCTCTGTTTTACTGAAATTGAAGGGTATAAAAGGATATCTTTCATTTTTAACTGAGGATATAACTTTTGGAGAGAGGATCGAAGTGGAAGAAAGGAAGAGAACCTTTGGAGAACCTTTGGGGAATCAAAGGAACACTGAATTTCATCTTTCATCTCTTAATTCTCATGGTATTTTTGTATGGCTCTCATGTCAATGGGTAGCTAACTCTTTTGTAGTTGGGATTTGGATATAATCAACCAAACTTTTATGTAATTTCTTTACAATTATATGCTATCTCTTCTTATCAATGATAGTGATTTCATTCTATGCTTAATGCTTTATATGATTTGATCACTCATATTTAGATTTGTGAGTTAGATTGTGATTGGAAAATACTTTCTAATTCTAGATTTGAATGAAATCACCTAATGAGTTTTGTTACAAGGAATAGAGCTTGATTCATTAGTTACTTTTGAATGCTAATCTTAATGCAAGTATTCCCTTTGAATAATCAAGGAATTGTTAGTTAAAGGGAAGAGCTTAGAATCTCCTTTACTAAGGAATTGGTAATCGAATAAACTTCATTCGTAATATCATTGGTAAGGAAAATAGTCGTATATGAGTATCGAATTCATAAGTGGTGAGGTTGATGAAATCCAATCCCAACTCGTTTCCAAGACTATTATCAATCCGCTTTACTCATAAGTGTTTATTTTTTTTAAAACTTAGAATTTGTATGTTTGAAACTCTTAATTCAAAAACATGGGATATTTTGTGAATACAAATGTACATAGATCTTTTGGACTTAATTAGTATAAGTGTGAATTAACCGAGTATCGCACGATTCCCTATGGATACGACAACCCTACTTATCACTGTAAACTTCGGTATTTTGGTACTCTTGCCAAAATCCTAACAAGTTTATGGCGTTATTGTCGGGGAATTCTGTGTCAGATACCCCTACTTATTCTGAAGTTGTGCAACAATAGGATAAAATGGATCTACCAGGGAACAACAATAACAACAATCCACCAGGCAATAACAATGCCAACAACAACAATGCTCAGAATCAGAATAATCAGAGAAGAACTCTAGGAGACTATGCTCAGCAGCAGGGTCCCAAACATTTTTCGAGCATTGCCATACCATCAGCCAATACCATGGAAATGAAGCCAGCTTTGTTAAGTTTGATTAATTCAAATAAGTTTGCAGGTTTAGAACATGAAGACCCATACACTCACCTCTCCACCTTTTATGAGTTGTGTGGTACAATGGGATTTTTCGAAGATGATGAAGAAGCTGTCTATCTGAGGCTGTTTCCATTTTCATTGACAGGAAAAGCTAAGACTTGGCTTCAATCCCATCCAAATCAGAGTCTTACCACATGGGAAGATGTTGAAGAAAAGTTCTTAGCCAGATTTTTCCCACCATCTAGATATATTAGTGCAAAATCTGCTATTGCTACTTTTTCGCATGGAGCTGATGAACCATTGTGTGAAGCATGGGAGCGATATAAAGCTTTGTTGAGAAAATGTCCTAATCATGGCTTTGATGATATAGCTCAGCTTCACATATTTTGCAATGGATTGAGACCTCAAACGAAGATGATTTTGGATGCGTCAGCTGGAGGTTCAATGATGTCAAAAAGCTCTGAGGAAGCAATAACTATCATTGATGCAATAGCTGCAAATGATCAACAAGCTCAACATGACAGAAGTTCCATACATAAGAGAGGAGTCATAGAGCTGGACACTCAAACTGCCATTTTAGCTCAAAACAAACTTATGACTCAACAGCTTGAAGCATTGACGAAGCAAATGTCTAAGCTTCCACAACAGCTGTAGGGTATGCAAAGCACTTTCTCTCAACAGGTTCAAAGATGTGATTTTTGTCAAGGAGATCATCCAAATGGCCATTGTTCAACCCTAGATGCAACACAAGAAGAGCAAGCAAATTACTTGGGCAATCAAGGAAGGCAAGGTAATTATTCTAATAATTACTCTCAAGGTTGGATACCAAATCCAAATTCTAACCTTGGATGGAGACAAGATGCTGGACCTTCAAATAGACCTACTCAACCTAATAGGATGTCTAAGATGGAAGATACTCTTACTCAGTTTATGCAAGCTTCCATGAACAATCAGAAAAATACAGAAGCTTCCATCAAGAACCTTGAAGTACAGGTAGGACAATTGGCAAAGCAGCTGGCTAGACAAAATCAAGGTAACTTTTCTGCTAATACACAGGTTAATCCAAGGGAGAAAGGTAATACAGAGCATTGTAATTTCATTACAACTAGGAGAGGTACTGTGATTGGGAAGGGTATTGGAGAGAATCTGGAAGTTGAAGAGAAGGTTGTTAATGAAAAAGAAAAAGAGAGTGATAAAGGAGTAGAGTTGAATAAAGAGGGTGAAGAAAATGAAAAAGAAAAAGAGAGTGAACAAGAAAAAGAAGAAGAGTTGGAGAAAAAACAAATTGAGAAGAAGAAAAGTAAGAGTCAGTTAGCTAAGGAAGAAAAATTGAAGAGTCCTCCAGTCAAACATCTTCCTTATCCTCATGCTCCAACAAGAAAGGAGAAAGAAAGACAATTTGCAAGATTTCTTGATATTTTCAAAAGACTGCAAATCAACATTCCATTTGCTGAAGCCTTGGAGCAGATGCCCGCTCATGCTAAGTTCATGAAAGAACTCTTGACTAAAAAGAGAAGATTTACAGAAGAAGAAACAATTGAACTGGAAGCTGGTTGCAGTGCAATTATTCAGAAATCATTGCCTCAGAAATCAAAGGATCCTGGAAGCTTTACTCTTCCTGTCACTATAGGATGTTTATCTGTTGGTAAGGCACTCCTTGACTTAGGTGCAAGCATCAATCTTATGCATCTCTCTATGCTAGAAAGAATTGGCGAGGGGGAGGTAGAAATCAAACCTACAAGGATGACACTACAGTTGGCTGACAGATCAATCAAACGACCTCATGGTGTGGTGGAAGATGTGCTTATGAAGGTAGTTAAATTCATGTTTCCAGTGGACTTTGTGGTGATGGATATGGAGGAAGATAAAGAAGTTCCTCTTATTTTGGGTAGGCTTTTCATGAAAACTGCCAAAGTTTTAATTAATGTTGATGATGGCAAGTTAAAGGTGAGAGTTCAAGGAGATGAAGTCAATTTCGATGTCTTTGAAGCTATGAAACATCCCAATAACAATGGGGAATGTTTTAGAGTAGATGTTCTTGATGAAGTGTTTTTGAAGGCAAGTAAGGAGTTGCATACTTCAAGCCCTTTGGAGAAAGCTTTAATTGATGCCTTTGATGTGCTGAATGAAGAAGAAGAAAAGGAGATTGAAAAATGCTTGAAAGATCTTGACACATTCAAAGAAGTTCCTTTACATGAAGTCGTGATAGAAGAATTGAAGGGTGAAGGCAAGTTGCAAGATCAAAAACTGGAGCTGAAAATGTTACCTCCACATTTAAAATATGTTTTTCTTGAGATGGGGAGCAGCAAACCAGTGATTATCACCAGCTCTTTATCAAGTAAGGAGGAGGAAGAATTGATTAAAGTGTTGAAGGTGAATCAAGGAGCAATTGGCTGGAATCTTTCTGATCTTAAAGGTATAAGTCCTTCATATTGTATGCATAAAATTCTTATGGAACAGGACTTTAAGCCAGTAGCTCAACCTCAAAGACGCCTCAATCCAACCATGAAAGATGTAGTTCGAAAGGAGGTGATAAAATTGCTTGAAGCTGGGATGATCTATCCTATTTATGACAGTGCTTGGGTAAGCCCATTTCAAGTAGTTCCAAAGAAGTTGGAATGACGGTCATCCATAATGAGAAAAATGAATTGATTCCGACTCGTACTGTCACTGGGTGGAGAATGTGTATTGATTACAGGAAGTTGAATCAAGCAACTAGAAAGGATCATTTTCCATTACCCTTTATGGATCAGATGTTGGAAAGATTGGCAGGTCAAGCTTTTTATTGTTTCTTAGATGGGTACTCGGGATACAATCAAATTGCAGTGGATCCTGAGGATCAAGAAAAGACAGCCTTCACATGTCCTTTTGGTGTCTTTGCATATAGAAATATGCCATTTGGGCTTTGCAACGCACCATCCACTTTTCAACGATGCATGCTTGCCATATTTTCTGATTTGGTTGAGAAGTGCATTGAGGTTTTCATGGATGACTTTTCTGTTTTTGGTCATTCCTTTGAATCTTGCTTGGCAAATCTGAATACCATTCTAAATTGGTGTGTGGAGACCAATTTGGTTCTGAATTGGGAGAAATGTCACTTTATGGTGACAGAAGGCATTGTGTTAGGCCACAAGATCTCCTCAAGAGGTATTGAAGTTGATAAAGCCAAGATAGAAGTCATTGAGAAGCTTCCTCCACCAACAAATGTCAAAGGAATCAGAAGCTTCTTGGGACATGCAGGATTTTACAGGCGCTTCATCAAAGATTTCTCCAAGATTGCTAAACCATTGAGCAATCTCCTCAATAAGGACACTTCTTTTAAATTTGATAATGCATGCCTTATTGCTTTTGAGCTTTTGAAATAAAAACTGATTTCTGCACCCATAATCACAGCTCCTGATTGAAAATTTGATTTTGAATTAATGTGTGATGCTAGTGATTATGCGGTAGGAGCAGTTCTTGGTCAGAGAAAAAATAAGGTTTTTCATGTTGTGCATTATGCAAGTAAAGTGTTGAATGAAACTCAAGTTAATTATGCAACAATTGAAAAAGAATTGCTTACAATTGTGTATGCTTTGGAAAAATTCAGGTCTTATCTTATTGGTTCCAAAGTCAATGTATATACTGATCATGCTGCTATTAAATATTTGTTAACCAAATCTGATTCTAAGCCAAGACTTATTAGATGGATTTTGTTGCTGCAGGAATTTGATTTGGAGATCAAAGATAAAAAAGGAAGTGAGAATTTAGTGGCTGATCATTTGTCTAGATTGGTGAATAATGAGGTGACCACAAAAGAATTTGAGGTCTTGGAAGAATTTCCTGATGAAAAACTTTTGTCAATGCAAGAAAGACCTTGGTTTGCAGATATGGCGAACTTTAAGGCTACTGGTGTAATTCCTGAAGATTTTAACTAGCACCAGAAAAAGAAATTCTTTCGAGATGCCAATTATTTCGTGTGGAATGATCCTTACTTATTCAAACTTGGGGCTGATAACTTGCTAAGGAGGTGTGTAACAACAGAGGAGTCAAGGGATATTCTGTGGCGCTGTCATAACTCTCCTTATGGAGGGCATTATAATGGTGAAAGAACTGCTGCAAAGGTCCTTCAATCAGGTTTTTATTGGCCCACTCTATTTAAGGATGCTAATGATCATGTGCAAAGATGTGACAATTGTCAGAGGTCTGGGAGCATTTCAAGAAGACATGAAATGCCACTTCAGAATATTCTTGAAGTAGAAGTTTTTGATTGTTGGGGATTGACTTTGTTGGACCCTTGCCATCCTCTTACTCAAATGAATACATTCTGGTGGCAGTAGACTATGTTACCAAGTGGGTTGAAGCAATGGCTGCACCCAAAGCTGATGCCAAAACTGTGATCAGATTTTTAAAGAAAAATATCTTTACCAGGTTTGGCACTCCGAGAGTTTTGATAAGTGATGGAGGATCTCACTTTTGCAATCAACAATTGAAGAAAGTCTTGGAGCATTACAGTGTAAAGCACAAGGTAGCATCTCCATATCATCCTCAAACCAATGGCCAAGCTGAGGTTTCAAACCGGGAAATTAAGAGAATCTTGGAGAAAACAGTTGCTTCTTCAAGAAAAGATTGGGCCATGAAGTTGGATGATGCCTTGTGGGCTTATAGGACAGCTTTCAAAACTCCTATTGGCCTTTCTCCTTTTCAGATGGTGTACGGGAAAGCAAGTCATCTCCCGGTTGAATTAGAGCACAAATCATTTTGGGCTCTAAAGTTCTTGAATTTTGATCCTAAGGCAGCTGGTAAAAAAAGAAAATTACAACTTCATGAGCTTGAAGAAATGAGGTTACAAGCTTATGAATCCTCCAAGCATTACAAGCAAAAGGTCAAAGTCTATCATGACAAGAAAATCTTGAAAAGGGAATTTAGGCCAGGCCAACAAGTCTTATTGTTTAATTCCAGGTTGAGATTGTTTCCTGGAAAGCTGAAATCAAAATGGTCAGGGCCGTTTATTGTCAAAGAGGTAAGACCATATGGTGCAATTGAATTGGAGAATCCATCATCAAAGAGAAGTTGGACTGTGAATGGGCAAAGGCTCAAGCTCTACTTAGGTGGTGAAGTTGAAAGGCTCACCATGGTGATTCATCTAGCTGACCCTTGAGGACACATCCAACCTCAAGCTAATGATGTTAAAGAAGTGCTTATTGGGAGGCAACCCAATTTTCTATCCCATTTTTAATCTTTTAGCTTGTGTGTTTTGATTTTTAATTTGTGTTTTCTTAGTGATTTTGGTGGATGAGTTGTTTAAATCCAATGCTTTAATGTGTTAGTGTTCATTTGGTGTCATGAGTCTTGAAGTGGTTGTGTGAAAATTGGAAGAAAGTTTTTAAGGTTTTGGAAAGGGTGTAATTCTATCCCATATTCGGTCAAGCCACCCAGATTTGCTTAAGCGAATTATGCAGAAAATTCAGTGAAAACTTTTGTCTGCTATTTTCGCTTAAGCGATAGTCATTCGCTCAGCGCCAGAAGCAAAGCCTGGGAAGCACTTATTCTGAGCTAATTTCGCTTAAGCGAAACTCACTCGCTTAGCGCATGAAACAATTTTTTTTAAGAGTACAAGTCTGAGTCATTCTCGCTTAAGCGAAACCCAGTCGCTTAGCGCAAGTCTGAAGTCATTCACTTCTGAGTGAATCTCGCTTAAGCGAGCGAGATAGGCTAAGCGAGAGTCTTTAATTTTTGTGTCTTAAAAGAAAAAAACCCAATCCACGAACAGGCACTCCTTCCACACTCATTTCTCATTCGCACGAACAGGGCACTCCTTACCCATTTCTCTCACTCTTCATTTCACGTAACCCATCATTCTCAGCACCTCTTCATTTCTCTCGTCTCTCATCATTTCACGCAACCCATCATTCTCAGCACCTCACGCACTCGTCTCTCTTTGCATTTCATCATTCTCATCACTGTTTCAGTTTTTCAAGTAAGTGGGTTTCGTTCGTTCTGATTTTCGTTCGTTCTTTGCCTAAGTTGTGAATAATGTGGGATTGTTTTGATGAATGCTTGGATTTTTTCTTGTTTCACTATGTTCATGCTTCAGTGTTTGTTTGGATTCCCACAACCCACATGCATGTCTTTGCAATTTTTGAAATTAGGTTGGGTTTGGGGAAAAATTGTGGAATAATTAGGGATTTATTTTCCGAAAATGGAAATTGGGAATAGTGTTGTAAGAATGTTGGTGTTTTTATTAACCAAATCAACTCAAGTGTAAAAGCTTTGAAATGGTGTTCTGTTGATTTATTTGAAAAGCTTTGGTTCAGTTGGTTCTGCTTGAAAAACTTTCATAGAAATTTTGGCAATGTTGTTTGAAATGATGCTTTGAAAGTGTTTGTTTGAAATGGTGGCACAATGCTGAAAAATCTGAAATGTCGAATGTAGTTAAGCAAATTGTCTGGCAGCATTGTTAACTAAAATTACAATTGGTCTGATGGGTCAAATGTTCATTGTGCTTAATGTTTGATTACAAGTTCTAACGGATGGTTTGCATTGGTTCTAATTATTTCAGGATGCCTCCAAAGAAAGCAGTTCACCAAATACCACCAAGCAAGAAAAGAAAGGGCAAAGCATCCGAAGCGGCTTCTCATGATGATGAACCAGTGGAAGAACCAATGGACCTTCCGCAAATGCCTATGGAGCCACTTAACAGACGAAGATTTATAAGCAATTCTACACAACAAAGGCATTTGATGGTTGAGACACACGACTTATTGTGTGAACGAAAGGTTGAGTTAGATGAGGGGGAATATGATGAATTTTTGAATGAGATCAAAAGGAGAAAGTGGGAAAAGCCGGCCACACCTATGGAGTCAATCAATGAAGAAATTGTCAAAGAATTCTTTGCCAATGCCTGGCCAGTAAAAAGGGGATCCAAGACCAGAAAATCTTGGGTGAAGACCAAGTGGGTTCCTTATGATTGAAATGCTATCAGTGATCTTTTGGGGAATCTGATGAAGTCCAGGGAAATTCAAATGGAGACCATCCAATAGATGCAAGGCCCAATGATGCTCTACAAGGACTTGGAGGCCCAATGACGAGGTCAAGGACTAAAAAGGCTAAAGAGGCTTTGGACAAAGAAGTCAACTATTTCCTATCTCTCAAACCAACTCCCGAAGGCCCAACTCTCAAGATAGTCCAAATAATCCAAGTTGATGAAGAACCCAATATGGGGGGCATGATATCACCCTAGTCGTTCCTTTTAATTTATTTAGATTAAGTATTTGAACTTTTTTAAATTCAGTTTGGTTGTATTTTCTATTTGGGATAATTTTTGTAATAAGGTCCTACTTGTTTTGGGCTAACTAAGCACATAGGATCTTAGAATGTGTTGCGACTTTGATAATTGGGCTTGGCCCATATCCATGAGCCAGGTTCGGACTTGGGAGCCTTAACTTGCTGGCTCCACCAAGTAGGGTTGGCCGCCACACTCTATTAGGAAAGGAGGAGGGAATTGATTACCATTATGGCTATAAATAGCCTTTGTACACTCCTAATTCAGCACCTTTGAATCAGAATTTATTTTGCACTCCATTGTGAGTTTGTGAGAGCTAAGCCTCTTAGGTTCTTGGATGAACCATTTCTGATTCTTATCAAGAGCTTCCATTCTCTTGTGGCGAATCTTCACCGGACTTATCACTCTCTTGAGAGTGTGGCGTCTTCTTTCCTTTTTGTCTCAATTCCATCTTTTTATTTTAATTACATTTGCTTAGTTCTTTGTTTATGCGCTACTTTCCTTAAAGCTTGCACCTTTAGCACTTCATTCTTCTTGCACTACTGTTTGTATGCGCCATCTTAATTCAAGAGCAAAGTATTTGTTCTCCCTTCTTCAAATAGAAGTAGGCGCCAATTTGAGGATTAAGGATTCTAATTCCTAAAGTTCTCATTTTTATCTTTGTTTAACCCTTATAACAAGATTCAATTCGAGGACGATCCGTTAAAAACTATATGCATCCGTTTTGGATCATATCATGTGGTATCTAGAGCCCGGATCCTAGAATTGACAAAGTTCTTGTTTTTATTGTGTACTGTTCTTATTGCTTTCTAACACCAAGTAGCTTGCTTGAGTGCCATATTTGTACACATTTGGATCATCTTGATCAGCGCCATTTCCAAGGATTGGCGAAATTCTTTACATTCTCGCTCTTTAAGTCATTTACTTTCTTAGCCTTTAAATTCGTGCCTTTAATTACGTCTTTTAATTCCAGTTCTTTGTTTCTTGTTTTCATTCTAGTCATTTATTCTTTTGCGCAATTCTACGACTTTAATCCTTTATTTCCATATTGGTTGTTGTTGATGTTTATAGCACTTGAATTGAAAAGGAAACTTTTAATCACACAGTTGGCACAACAATTCAATTTGATATTGCAATAACCAATTTTTAAGTGCAAAAAAAAAAAAAAAGCGAGCAGGCGTGATCTACAAAAAAAAATCCTTTTATTCCGAAACAAAAAAAACAAAAACAAAAAAAGGAAAAGAAAGAGCCCCTTGCACTTAACAAGATTAAATTGTTGCCATTGTGGAGTGTTCATTGTAATTCATAACTTTTTGCGCAATTGTCTTCTCATTGTTCCAGTTCCTTTTGTCTTCTTTGCATTCCTTTTGAGTTGTACTTTTCCTTGTTAGCTTTTCTTGTTTGTCTCTTTAAATTCTTTTAAGTTTTGTCTAGAGTTTCTTTCCTTTCTTCAAATTCCTGGGTGATTAACTCTTGTGAAGTTTGTCATTTGTGAAACGAACCCTTGGTAATTGAAACACGAGAGGGTTTATTTAAGAACTCAAAGAGACTTGAGAGGTAAAAGGCAAGAGTGGACATTATAGAAAAAGCCTACTAAGAGTGAAACACGAGTGATAAATTCAAGAGTGTAAACACGTGAGAAGAGTGGAAATGGCCTTTTGTTTGTTATTTTTTTTTTAACCCTATAAAAAAAAAATCCAAAGATGAGTGAAGGAAGCACACCCCCATCCCCTAGGACCGCCCGATTGATGCAATTCCTAGCCCAAGAGTTAGACAAAGGGTTAAACCAAGTTCGGGCTGAATTTAACACAAGGTTGGATGAAAGGAGTAGGGGTTCTCAACATGAGGCCTCGCATGAGGATGAATATGATTATGATTCGGGTAGGAAAGGAGACCAGGAGGGACCATGATCGGAGAAGGAGACATGGGAGGCATGATGATAGGAGACATAAGAGGTATAGGAGTAATGAGAGGGAAGGAGAACTAGGAAGAGTTAAGATCCAAGTACCTCTTTCAAAGGAAAGAATGACCACAACCCTACCTAGAATGGGAGACCAAAATAGAACAAATCTTTTCCTATCACCGTTATAATGAAGAGAGGAAGGTGAAGGTGGCAGCCCTTGAGTTTTCTGATTATGCTCTAATCTGGTGGGACCAAGTACAAAAGGAGAGGGAAAGAAATAGGGATTACCCCGTAGATACTTGGGAGGAGATGAAAGCTTTGATGAGAAAAAGGTTTGTACCTTCATTGGTACCACCGGAGTTACATAATAAACTCCAAAGACTTACCCAAGGGAGTAAGAGTGTGGATGAGTACCATAAGGAGATGGAGGTGGCCTTGGTAAGGGCAAACATCAATGAAGATAGGAGGCTACCATGTCCTGCTTCCTTCACGGCCTAACCGGTGAGATAGGAGACATTGTGGAGTTGCATCATTATGAAGAGCTTGAAGAGTTGGCCCACCAAGCCATAAAGGTGGAACAACAACTCAAGAGGAAGGCATGGAGGAAATCTCCCTCCACCTTTAAAACCCCTGCTTGGAAGGATAAGCAACCCAAGGAGGTTTCCTCTACAACCTAAGGAAGGTATGAACTCTAAAAACTCTAAAACTTTTCCTTCCACTAACGCTTCTTCTTCTTACATTTCTAAGCACAGGGACATTAAGTGTTTCAAATGTTTGGGAAAAGGCCATATGGCCTATGAGTGCCCAAACAAAAGGACAATGACCATGAAAGGGGGGTATATTTCTAGTGAGTCATGTAAGGGCTCCCCTGTCGAAAGTGAGAAGGAAGAAGAGTGCGAAACCTTAGCTCATGATGGTGACTTGCTAATGATAAGGAGACTCTTAGGGAGTCAAATTGTGCCAAATGAGCTAGACCAAAGGGAAAACATTTTCCATACAAGATGCATCATACAAGGAAAGGTCTGTTCCTTAATCATTGATGGGGGAAGTTGGATAAAGGTGGCGACACTCGTTTGGTAAGAAAACTTGAACTTCAAACTATTCCCCATCCCAGGCCATACAAACTTCAATGGTTGAGTGAGAATGGTGAGTTACTAGTCAATCAGCAAGTGTTGGTAAGCTTGTCCATTGGTAAGTATCAAGATGATGTCTTATGTGATGTTGTTCCCATGGAGGCCGGCCATGTTTTACTTGGTAGGCCTTGGCAGTTTGATAAACGTGCTACTCATGATGGTTTTACTAATAAATACTCTTTTGTGCATAATTCTTTGAAAATTACCCTTGTGCCTTTGACTCCTAAATAGGTTTGTGAAGACCAAGTGGCGCTGAGACTTAGGAGAGAAGAAGAGAAGAAGGCCACAAAGGGAAAGTCAAATGGGGAAAAAAAATGGGGATCAAAAAGATATTGAATGTTTAATTGCCAGGGAGAGTGAAATAAAGAGGGCTTGCTTTGCGAGGCAAGAGATGTACATTTGCGTGTACAAGGATTTATATTTGAATCATAACTCTAACGCTCTACCTAGTGAGGTAGAGTCTCTTTTGCAGGATTTTGAAGATGTCTTCCCAAAGAGTGTTCCTCCTGACTACCTCCTTTAAGGGTATTGAGCATCAAATGGACTTCATTCAGGAGCCTCTTTGCCTAATAGGCCCGCTATAGGACCAATCCGGAGGAAACAAAGGAAATTCAGAAGCAAGTGGAGGAATTACTCCAAAAAGGTTGGGTAAGAGAAAGCTTGAGCCCTTGTGTCGCTCCTGTTATTCTTGTCCCTAAAAGGACGGCACTTGGCGCATGTGTACTTGTAGTAGGGCTGTAAATAATATCACTGTAAAATATAGACTCCCCATCCCTAGACTAGATGATATGCTTGATGAATTGCATGGTGCTTGTTATTTTTCTAAAGTTGATTTGAAGAGTGGGTACCATCAAATTAGGATGAGGAAGGGGATGAGTGGAAAACAGCCTTTAAAACTAAGCATGGATTGTATGAATGGTTGGTAATGCCTTTTGGACTTACAAATGCGCCTAGCACCTTCATGAGGTTGATGAACCATGTATTAAGAGAGTTTTTAGGCAAGTTTGTAGTGGTGTACTTTGATGACATTCGATCTATAGCATAACCTTAGATGAGCACCTAGAACACCTTAGAAATTTGTGATGAGTGTGCTAAGGAAAGAAAAGTTGTATGCTAATTTAGAGAAGTGTGTCTTTTGTACCGACCATGTGGTGTTTTTAGGTTTTGTTGTAAGTGCTAAGGGAGTACAAGTGGATGAAGAAAAGGTTAAAGCCATTAGGGAGTGGCCTACCCCTAAGTCGATGAGTGAGGTGAGAAGCTTCCATGGGCTAGCTAGTTTCTATAGAAGGTTCAGAAGGACTTTAGCACCATAGCTGCCCCTTTTAATGAGGTTGTGAAGAAGAATGTGAGCTTTAAGTGGGGAGAAGCACAAGAGAGAAGCTTTAACACCCTTAAAGAAAAACTTACTCATGCGCCCATACTTGCATTGCCTAATTTTTCTATGTCATTTGAACTTGAATGTGATGCATCTAATGTGGGTATTGGGGCTGTTTTACTCCAGGGGGGCATCCAATTGCGTACTTTAGTGAGAAATTGCATGGTGCTGTTTTGAACTATTCCACTTATGATAAAGAGTTGTATGCACTTATAAGGGCTTTGCACACTTGGCAGCACTATCTTTTGCCAAAGGAATTCGTAATTCATAGTGATCATGAGTCACTAAAATATTTGAAAGGGCAAGGTAAGCTTAACAAAAGGCATGCTAAGTGGGTAGAATTTCTTGAACAATTCCCCTATGTGATCAAGCACAAGCAAGGTAAGGTGAATGTAGTGGCAGATGCACTCTCTAGAAGGTATACCTTACTTTCCACTCTTGAAACAAAAATTCTTGGTTTTGAACACATAAAAGAGTTGTATGTGCATGATGATGATTTCTCCAAAGTATATCTTTGTTTGTGAAAAAGGGCATAATGGGTTCTTTAGGCATGATGGGTTTTTATTCAAGGAAATTATTTATGTGTGCCTAAATGTTCGTTGCGTGAACTCTTACTTAGGGAAGCACATGAGGGGGGACTAATGGGACATTTTGGGATCCAAAAGACTTTGGACATTTTGCATGAGCATTTTTATTGGCCTGGCATGAAGCATGATGTGCATAGAATTTGTGATAGATGCATTGTTTGTAAAAGGCCAAGTCAAAGGTAATGCCCCATGGACTTTATACCCTTACCTATCCCAGATTCTCCTTGGATTGACTTGTCTATGGACTTTGTGCTAGGTCTTCCCCGCTCCAAGAGGGGGAGAGACTCAATTTTTGTGGTTGTTGTGTGTTTTCCAAGATGGCCCACTTTATTCCTTGTCATAAGGTGGATGATGCTACTCATGTGGCGCACTTGTTCTTCAAGGAAATTGTAAGACTACATGGGATGCCCAAGAGCATAGTCTCGATAGGGACTCTAAGTTCTCGCCACTTTTGGAGAACCCTTTGGAACAAATTAGGGACCAAGTGTTATTTTCTACCACTTGTCACCCACAAACCGATGGGCAAACCGAAGTGGTGAATAGGACCCTTTCGACCTTCTTTGCGGTCAATCATAAAGAGGAACGTCAAAACATGGGAAGAATGCTTACCTCTTGTTGAATTTTCTTATAATAGAGTGGTTCATTCTACCACTAGCTTTTCTCCTTTTGAAATTGTGTATGGATTTAATCCTCACACCCCTTGATTTCTTTGCCTCTACCCGATATTTTTCTTTGAATCATAGGGACTGGGAAGGCGAAGGCGAGAATATGTGAGGAAGCTCCATGAGAAAGTCAAGTCCCAAATTGAAAAAAGATGGAGCAATATGCTAGGCAAGCCAACAAAGGAAGAAAAAGTGTTGTCTTTGAGCCTGGAGATTGGAGTGCAGGTGCATATGAGGAAGGAAAGGTTTCACACAGAGGAAATCAAAGCTCTCACCTAGAGGAGATGGTCCTTCCAAATCATTAAAAAGATCAATGATAATGCCTACAAAGTTGACCTACCAGGTGAGTATGGAGTTAGTGCAACATTTAATGTGGCTGACTTAAGTCCTTTTGATGTAGGTGATGAAGGATCAAATTCGAGGACGAATTCTTTCGAAGGGGGAGAGCATGATGAAGTCCAGGGAAATTCAAATGGAGACCATCCAATAGATGCAAGGCCCAATGATGCTCTACAAGGACTTGGAGGCCCAATGAAGAGGTCAAGGACTAAAAAGGCTAAAGAGGCTTTGGACAAAGAAGTCAACTATTTCCTATCTCTCAAACCAACTCCCGAAGGCCCAACTCTCAAGATAGTCCAAATAATCCAAGTTGATGAAGAACCCAATATGGGGGGCATGATATCACCCTAGTCGTTCCTTTTAATTTATTTAGATTAAGTATTTGAACTTTTTAAATTCTCTTTGGTTGTTTTTTCTATTTGGGATAATTTTTGTAATAAGGCCCTACTTGTTTTGGGCTAACTAAGCACCTAGGATCTTAGAATGTGTCATAGCCTTGCTAATTGGGCTTGGCCCATATCCATGAGCCAGGTTCAGACTTGGGAGCGCCAACTTGCTGGCTCTACCAAGTAGGGTTGGCCGCCACACTCTATTAGGAAAGGAGGGAGGGAATTGATTACCATTATGGCTATAAATAGCCTTTGTACACTCCTAATTCAGCACCTTTGAATCAGAATTTATTTTGCACTCCATTGTGAGTTTGTGAGAGCTAAGCCTCTTAGGTTCTTGGATGAACCATTTCTAATTCTTATCAAGAGCTTCCATTCTCTTGTGGCGAATCTTCATCGGACTTATCACTCTCTTGAGAGTGTGGCGTCTTCTTTCATTTCTGTCTCAATTCCATCTTTTTATTTTAATTCTGTTTGCTTAGTTCTTTGTTTATGCGCCACTTTCCTTAAAGCTTGCACCTTTAGCACTTCATTCCTCTTGCACTACTGTTTGTATGCGCCATCTTAATTCAAGAGCAAAGTATTTGTTCTCCCTTCTTCAAATAGAAGTGGGCGCCAATTTGAGGATTAAGGATTCTAATTCCTAAAGTTCTCATTTTTATACTGTTTTAACCCTTATAACAAGATTCAATTCGAGGACGATCCGTTAAAAACTATATGCATCCGTTTTGGATCATATCAGAATCCCCTTAGAGAAGTGTTCATATCAGATCCAAATGGACCAGAGACATACTCTACGAGGATTGACAGCAACAGATGTGGCTAAGTTTGTGTGTCTTCCCGGTAAGACTTATGGGGTTAATGCGCAAGGCCAACCATTGAGAATTAAAAGAGCTAATATGAGAACACTTACCCAAATTTGGACTAGCTTCATGCTTTCCAACATAGTTCCTAATTCTCATACCTCAGACATCCCAATCCTACGAGTTTTCCTCATTTATGCCATCATGAAAAAGAAGAATACGGATGTTGCTGCAATAATTTCGGCGGAAATACATAACTTTGTTCTTTCCGACCAGCCTAAGAAACCATTGGGCTTCCCGGCATTGATAACTGCATTGTGTTTGGCTCATGGTGTTGATGTCCCGAGCCATCCAAAAACCAAACTGAGGATGCCAATCAATGCCAGTTTTATCAGGAACTACTGTCTTAATCCAGTAGAGCAAGAACTTGGAGAAAGCTCTACCCAACCTGCACCTGTTAGGCAGCCGCCAATGATTCCAATGAGTCCCATGGAGACTCGCCTCACTGCTCATCTCACTCATTTAGAGCAACAACAGGCTGCCAACCATAGGGCATACACAAGCTTGAACGACTCCTTCTACCGGTTCACTTTGCATCAGCATCAAGGATATGCTAACCTGTTTCCATGGCCCACACCAGATATGTTTGCTGCACATGTTGCATGGCCTGGGGACAGGCCAATTTTTCCGGAGGGGGCAGAAAATGTGGGATAAGCTGGAAATGAAGGACAAGGTGGAGATGATGGTGGAGGAGCTGAATGAGGAGGACTTCATGAATGACATCCTCGAAGATTGATAATTTCTCATCCCTTATCTTTTATTGCTTTTGGTAGTTGTAGTTTTTGTGTTTGTTTTGAATTTCTGTGTTGTAAATTTTGTTTGTTCCTAGAACACTTGTTGAAACTTTTGGTACTTGTTTGTTGACCCAAATTTCTTGTGTGACTATGGTTTGAAAAAATCAATTGTCAAAATCGATGCATGATGATAAATTGAGTCTGGACTTGAATGACTGAAAAAGAAAAATGGTGGTATGCATGAATAGTATAGCCTTGATACATGTTGCATAGTCCAATGGTTAGTCATAGAAAGTAACATGAAACAGTCATCAATCAGGGAATACACGAGCCTTAAGCTTGTGAGTTGCGAGCTTCCATAATTAAATGCATTGAGAGTCATCACTATTGTTCATGCTAGTTGATTTTGCTCGATTCTCTGATTGTCACTTTGAATATATGATGCATGGAAAGGATCAAGGCAATTTTTTGTGTGAATAAACCTTTGAGCCAAAAAGCTGACCATGATGTGAATATAACCTTTGATAACCCTTTTGAGCCTAAAAAGTTATGTTTTTCACAAGGACAAATTCCCTTTTGAGCTTAAAAGAAAAACCAAATTCTCACCCACACCTAATAGGATGAAGAGAGCATTTGGTATTTACTATGGACTGAATTGATTGTTATTCCATTGTATATAAGTTTGGGAATTTATTTTGGTTTGCATTTGTAAAGGGGAAGCATTTGAAGGTAAATCAAGGTTAAGGTTGTTGATTATGGGAAAAAATTAAAAATCTTCTCTCTGTTTTTGAAATATCAATTTTGTACATATGCATATATGCTAAAAAAAATATAGAGAAAAACAAAGAGAAAGAAAAAGAAGGAATTGTATGTAAACAAAAGAATTAGACATATTTGGTTGTTCAAGAGAATAGAGGGTTATGGTTGTTATCTTGGAAGAATGTAGTTAATATCATATGCTCTTTTAATCTTTTAAGGTGTGTAGCGACCGAAAAATCCGGAGGGATTTATTCGAGTTTAATGGAGCCGCCACCAATAATTTATTTCATAGGGAAAATATTGGAAAAAACCTTTTTTTGAAGAAAAGTGGTCCTTAAGACCGGATTTGGGTTCGGGAGTCGATTATGCGTAGGGAAGGTATTAGCACCCCACGACATCCTTTCGAAAAAGGTTACCTCTAACTAATTGTGCAAATTTTATTAACTTCTAAAAAATATTTATTTCCCTTTTATTTTAAAAAAAATTAACCAAGATAAAAAAAAAGAGGACTTAATAAAAGTCGTTTATTTTTGCGCTTGACAGGAGTGGGCTCCTGCTCCTACGTATCTCCGGGTGCAGTGGAGAAATCAAAGGATACATAGTTCTTGGGTAGAAAATGGTTGTGTGTTGGTTGATTTTAATTAATCAATCTGTGACTTAATTTTAATGGTTTGCGTAGGGATCAAAGCAAAAGTGGATTTGGCGTAATCACTACTAATATTTCAAGGTATTTTATTAAGATTTTTGTAATGACCAAACCAAAAGAGGATTTAGAGTAGTCATTGATTTTAAGTTTTTTGAAACGGAAAAGGGTTTGCGTAGTGACCAAACAAGAAACAATCAAGAGTGGCCCTCACTAACAACCCATTTTTATTTAGAAAATTAAGATATTTGTAATGACTAAACGGGAAGCAATCTCAAGTAATCATCACTAATAAATTAATTTTCATGACTTTTGTCACGTGATTTTCAAGAAAAATAGGGTCTCAAAACTGGTATGCAAAATTTAGTTGAATGAAATCGTATTAGTTTGACTAGTAAAAAAAAAGGTGTTCATATTTATTGAATAAATGATAGAGGAAAAGGGTTTGACAAAAAAAAAAAAGAGGAGTTAAGTGGGCTAAAGCCTAAAGAGTAAAAAGGAGAATGGGCTGAGCCCACTAAAAAAAATAATAAAAGAAACAAATAAAGCCCACTAAAAAAAACAACAAAAGAAACAAATAAAATAATAATAAAAAAAAATAAAAAAAAAGGTGAAAGGATGGGCTGCAGCCCACTTTAAATAAAAAAACAAAAATAAAATAGGAAATAAAAGAAGCGATCGCATGAAAAGAAAGGGAGAGGATTGGAAAATTAAAAAAAAAGAAAGGGGATGCTAAACCTAATAAGTGAGAACACATACACACATAAAAACACAATCAAAAGTGAGAAAGCAGTACTGCTAAGAAAGAAAAGAGAAAGCGAGAGGGAAGGAGGGAAGGGAGAGAGAGAGAGAGAGAAGAAGTTTGGGAGGAGGGTGGTAGCCTTGACGCCTTGTGCCGATCCTTGGCATGTATGTGAAACGAAAACAGCGAGGGCGTCTTGAGATGTGAAGAAAACAAAGGGGAAGGGGAGATCGTGGGGAGAGAAAGGAGGAACAAGGGGAAGGTGAAGGAGGAAGAAGAGAAACCTTTTTTTTTTCTTCTGCTTCTTCTTTCTTCTGTTTGCTTCTTCTACGTTTTTTTTTTCTAGTTCTTCTCTTTTTTTCTCTCAATTTTCTCTCAAATTGCTGTGTATAATTGGTACCAAGAATGAGATATCCAATTCTGAAATTAAGTGCAATTTTTCTTCCGTCCCCCTGTTCTCTCTTCTTGCTCTACTATTTATAAAAAAAAAAGGTTCAGTTTGTCAACTTGAGACTGCAACTTGTATGCTAAGTGTGTGCTAAAATGATGCTGAGGAGATGGTAACATGTGCAAAGTCTGAGATGATATCAATGGTTTGAAAAGAAATTGCAATCAGCCGTGACTTTAACAACGGCTCCTCCTTTTTTGATTAAATTGCATTGTTTGTCAAATTTGGTTGGCAGATGAAGAAAAAAGCAAGAGGCCTATGGGGGACATATAGCTGTAAGACATAGTTTGTAGAGTGGCTTTGTGAAGGGTGAAGTGTGGAAATCTGACTTTGATTTTCAGTTTTGAATTTTAGGTTTTTTTGTTAATAACGCTTGTAATGGGTGCAATTGGGCTAAAATTGGCCCGGCTCGACATCTGATCTCCCGGCTCGTCGTCACGACCTCTCCCACGGCTCGACGCGACCTCGGCTCGACGCGACCTCCCCATTTCGGCGTCACGACCTCTCCCACGGCTCGATGCGCGACCTCTCCACGGCTCGACGCGATCTCCCACGGCTCGGCGTCGACCTCTCCACGGCTTCGGCACCCGACCTCATTTCGATGCGCAACTTCCCCACGGCTCGGCGTCACGACCTCTCCACACTCGGCATACGACCTCATTTCGACGCGACCTCCCGGCTCTACGCGGACAAAACAAAAAAATGAAAATATAAGCGGACAAAATTGGGGTATAACGGCTGCCCCTCTTTAGTTATATTTTATTAGAAAATGCAAACAACAATGGTTGTTATATTTTTGTCATAAAATAGAGCTAAAGATAAATACACTAATTTTGTCTTGAACTTGACGTGAGGAATGACAATGAGGATCAACGCTTGATGCGTTTAATCGGAAAGTGATAAGGAAGGAATACGGCCAGTCGGTGCGACGAGGTAATCTAAAAGCAATAAAGAGGATTAACGCTTGGCGCGTTTATCGTAAAACTATAAAGAAGGATCTCGCCGGTCGGGTCTTGTAGCGGTGATCGTAGCAATAATGAGGATTAACGCCATGCGCGTTTATCAAAAAACTATAAAGAAGGATCTCCGCCAGGTCAGTCTTGACGGTGATCGGAAAGCAATAATGAGGACTAACGCTTGCGCGTTTATCAAAAAACTATAAAGAAGGATCTTCGCCAGTCGCATCTTGGCGGTGATCGGAAAGCAATAATGAGGGATTAACGCCAGCGCGTTTATCAAAAAACTATAAAGAAGGATCTCGCCAGGTCGGGTGCGACACGGTGATCGGAAGGTTCGACGCCAAGTAGGGTATTGGCGTCGATGGAAAGCAATAAAGAAGGATCAACATCAGGTCCGGGCCTGATATGTTGGTCAAAAAGCAATAATGAGGGACTACCGCCAGGGTCAGTCTTGACGCGGTAATCTTAAAGCAATAAAGGGGTGATGCTCGGCGCATTTATCGAAAACTATAAAGAAGGGTCACCGCCAGTCTTGGCGGTGATCGAAAAACAATAAAGAGTGAGCGATACTTGGCGTGTCGCTTAGAAAGCAAAATAAAGGACCAATGCTAGGCGCATTGTTTGTAAACGAGAATGAAGGATCAAATTTTGGTGCACGGACCAGGTGTAACAAAACGGCTAAAAGGTGGTGATATGAAGATGATGCACAGATATATGGTATGTGATGCATGTATGCAATGCGATTATTATTTTTACTGATTCCTCGTCCCGTATGATCTCTAGTGCTTAAAGATATGGGACGGACTGAGATTCATCGGATTTAGTCATGCTATGCCTTCGACTGGGAGGGAGCGCGAGTTATCGATGCAGCGCTAATTATTTTTTAAAGGTAATCCTTTTGCCCTTTTTGAAACTTATTTGTTGAGATTTGGCGTTTCCTCGTGATTCTTAAGATGTATATAATAACTGTAATGCTTTCCCATATCATCACATGCTTCACAATTCAGTGCCTATTATCATAAAACAACATTTTGAAATACAAGAACGGAGGTGTTTGGTATTCAAAAGAAGAGTTATGTGTACAAGGACTGAAGTTACACAGACTTGAAAATACATCAAGAAAAATGCAGGAAGAAGAAAAAACAAAGAAAGACAATAACTAAGCAGATATTTTATAGCTTGTGTCTTTGTAGGAACAAATGTCAGCTTCCCATATCCATAACTTTGATTACTCATTGCTCAACCTCTGGAAATGTATAAAATTGCCCCGGTTGGGTAACTTGAACCTCTTAATGCATCAGCCAACTTTATTCTCCATTTTCAGGCCCTTACCTTTTGCTTGGATCGCTCTTTCGAGTTTTCAATCCAACGGGTCACTCTAATTTTTGCCTAGGTCGCCCTTTCAGGTTTTCAACCTAGCGAGCTCTTTTTTGCTTGGCTCTTTTTTGTTGTTTTTTTTTTGTTTTTTTTAGGCATTATATTTTTTTTGACTGCATCAGAGTTTACTGGAAGTGGGGGATTTTCGCCGCCCATCCTTGTGTGGATTAGGGCCCTCCTAAAAGACTTTCTTTACAGTATATGGGCCTTCATAATTCGGGGTCCATTTTCCACGAGCATCCTTTTGTATGGGCAAAAACTTCTTTAGTACTAAATCTCCTTCTTGAAATTCCCGGGGGCGAACTTTCTTTTCAAAGGCCCTTTTCATCTTTTGCTGATATAGCTATCCATGACATAAGGCCATCACTCTTTTCTCTTCGATGAGGTTTAGCTGATCCAGCCGAGCCTGGACCCATTCTGCCTCTTTTAGTTTCATTTCCATCAATACCCTTAGCGAGGGGATTTTGACTTCAATGGGAAGTGCTGCTTCCATTCCATATACCAGTGAGAATGGGGTTGCCCCTGTTGAGGTGCGAATCGAAGTTTGATAACCGTGCAAAGTAACAGGGAACATTTCATGCCAATCTCTAATTTTTACCACCATCTTTTGGACAATCTTTTTCGTTTGCAGCCTCAACTGCCCCATCCATCTTTGGGCGGCAGATCAGATTCCACATTTTTGGTAAAGCAACTGCAACAAGGAGTTTATTTGGATTTCCTCTTCCAAAAATCAAGTTTTGAGAAAATATGAGCAATTTGATTTTGATCGGAATGGACTTTATTAGGGTTATGCGTGGCCAGGGGTTGAAGGGTCACAAAAGAAAGGATATTTCAGGCTCAAAAAGTGTTTGAGGTATTTTTTTTCAACAAGGATTTTTAGTGCAAAGATGCACTTTGATGGTTGCTAGCACAATTGTCTTTTCTTGCTTTGGCATTTTTATTGATTTTTTTTTTTTTGCAAGCGTCTTTTGTTTTGCCTTTTTTTTAACAGACGAAATTGAATAGATTATTGTGCTAGTCTCCATTGGATGAGTGATCCTTGTTCAGGTATTTAAAAGAAATTTTTTTAGGCTCAAAGGGTAGCAAGGGATGTATATATTTTTATTTTTGGGATAGAGAAAAATGGCCAAACTTCATCTCAAAATCTTATTGCTCAAATTTTCACAAAAATAATTTTTGGCAAATTGCGAATTTGCTTTACCTTTTTCTTTCTATTTTTATTAACTCCTTTTGTCACTTTCAAGACTCAAATTGATTATTTCAAGTTCTTCCTCGTGGATTAAATCACTTTTGCTTCTCGTACCATCAATCTCATCGATTCATAAGGTGTTTCCCAATTGTCCTCATGGGGTAGTCAAAGTATGAGTCAACGACATCATATTTCCCAAAGACAAAGTTTTTGATCTGCATTAGTTAAAACCGAAATGGAAAAACGAAAAAGATGGGAGGGAATGGAAAAGATGAAAAAAGGAAAAGGGAAATGATTGGAAAATTCAAAATGCATTTTATTGATAAAGATACTGAAATGAAACATATGCGCCTTTTGACAACAAATTATCCTAAAGCCTTAGGCGAGCAATAGGATTTGCATTACAAAAATTATTTTGCACCAAAAATCACTGAACCTCAACAATCTCCCAATTTCAAAGTTCTTCATTTGGAGGGCAAGAGTGGACAAGGATGACAATGTTGTTTTCAACACTGCGATCATCTTTGTGATTGCTATCTTGTTTGATTTCAACATCCTCAAGGCCTGGAAGCTTTGCATGATGTTGCGGATAAGGACATTCTCACCATTTAGTTCCCGCCTTCCGATTTAACTATTAGGGGTTGATCCCCAAACTCCTCAGTAATGACATTAACTGCTGAACCCCCATGACTTGGAAGGGGATTATTACCCACATTAGGACCATCCTCCTTAAAACTCAACCATTTGGCATTGATCAGATCCTGAACCACGTACTTCAAAGCCTTGCAATTTTCAGTTGTGTGACCTATTGCCCCTGCATGAAACTCACACTTGGCATTTGGGTCATATCCTCTTGGGAAGGGAGGTTGGAGTGGTTTCATTGAGCGTGGAGAGACCAAGGAATTGCTGATGAGGTGCTGGAACAAATCTGTATAGGTCATGGGAATAGGATCAAATTGGACTGCTTTCTTTTCTTGGTCATTTGGTTGTTTCTGGTTTTGGTTTGGTTGGGTGGGAGCAACTAGTTGTGCTTGTGTTTGGATGGGGGAAGGTGGTCGAAAGGGCATCATTGGTTGGTTTGGCCGGGGGCTAGGATTATGAGAGGCGGCGGCGATGTATGGAGGTGGGTAGTAGGGGTATGGAAAATGATGTGAGAAATTGGTAAAGAATTGGGGTGGTTTTCCTTGTGCTTGTCCTCCCAGGCTCATCATCACAGCATTAGTTTCCCCTTCCTTCTTCTTCAAGAAGTTTGTAGGGGTCTCTTAATATTCTTGGTTTCAAGAAACTTTGGTCAGTCTTTCCATTCCTCATTCCTCCTTCAACTCTTTCCCCTACGATGACCATATCTGAAAAGTTTGATGATACACTTCCGATCATTTTGTTGTAGAAGGGTGATTGAAGAGTATCCATGAACATGGCCACCATTTCTTTTTCAATCAGAGGCGGTTCCACTTGGGCTGCCAGTCCTCTCCATCGTTGGGCATATTCCTTGAAGGTCTCATTGTCTCTTTTTGCCATGTTTTGCAACTGCATTCTATCAGGAGCCATATCAATGTTATACTTATACTGCTTCAAGAAGGCATCCGCCAAATCTTTCCAACAGTGAATGTGAGATCGCTCAAGGTGTGTATACCAACTCGACGCTGCCCCTGTTAAACTATCCTGGAAGAAATGAATCAGAAGTTTGTCATCATGTGCATAGGACGCCATCTTCCTACAGTACATGGTCAAGTGACTTTTCGGGCAAGTTGTCCCTTTATACTTGTCAAAGTCTGGCACCTTGAACTTCGGTGGTACAACCACATCCGGTACGAGACAAAGATCTGAAGCGATACTTGAACCGAGATAACTTACTCCTTCTACAGCTCTTAGCCTATCTTCGAGGATTTGCAACTTCGTATCAGACGACTGATTCCCAACTGGGATGCTTAGATTGGGTCCTCCCATAGCTGGAGACCAGGCAATGCGGTTAGTCTGGGGATTCAATGGATTTCCTTGAATATAATAGGGGTAACCAAATGGTCGGTGATTCATCACGGGGGTCACTACGGGCGTACTGACTCCTTGAGTATTCCCGGGATGGGATGGTGCATAACCAGGTGGAAAGGTGTATGTCATGAAGCCAGGAGTTGAGCTTTGAACTGGTGTGGTTTCAGTTCCGGAGCCGGATCCTTGAGCCACATCTTGCACAACAAGTGCTTGGGAATCAGTTTCTGTAGAGTTATTGTTAGCTTTGGCGGTGTATAACCCAGGCGGGAGACCATATAGTAGGAAGCTGTTGTGCACAGTGGGCCTTAGGGGGTTATGGTTTGCGGTATCATCATTGGCCATAGGTGGCGTGTAACCAAAGTGAGTCCGTAAAGTGGGAATTGTGGTACTTGATTACGTGGGTTGCTAAGCTGGTGAGTGTGTAGGACCTGCGGGTAAATTGCAAAGGTACCATCATCCCTCGAGTATTGAGACCATATTGCAACCGCATAGGACCAGAAGCCAGGTGGGTGGGAAGGTGTAGCTTGACTTTCATCATTCATCACTTTGGAGAAGCCCCATCTGCAGCCTTGTCTTTGTTTAGGGATTGCGAAGCTCCAAAACTTTGCTCATCCTTCCTTGGTGGTTGACATCCTCTTTCACCTCTCGGTCATCCATGATCTTTGATTGAGAGCGAGTTCGATAAGGGTGTCGAGGAATCAGTTTGTTTGATTATTTTCTGAGTGATTAAAAAAAATGATATGAGTATGTAAGAAAGAAAAAAAAAAGAGAAAAAAAAATGAATGAATGGATGTGGATGTATGAGTCTATTCATTTTGTACCAGGGAACCGTAGGCCTCATTGCTTTGTTGTAATTATCCATTTTTTTTTAAAAGCGTTAAGTAATTGGGAGAGTAAAATGGGATCAATAAGCAAAGTGGCAAATTCTTTGTTGATGAGAAAGACAAGTAGTACAATTCACTCAAACTAAAGCCTTATCAATTAGCTGCCCTTTTTTTTCTTCTTCATAGGACAACCGGCCTTTTCTCTCAATTCTTCTATCAAACTTTTACAAAATTCAATAAACTTGTAAACATTGACTGGAGTATTCAGTGGGTGCATCGCCGCATCAGCCTCCTCTAGACGCCTTGGGATATCTATGATTGCTTGATTGGCCAAACTTGCCAACTTTGAAAAACAGTCCCTCCAATGCATGCCTTCATTCCTCAGTTCATTAAAGAGCGCTTGATTTTCTACCTGACTGACCAGTTTTGTAAAACACTTCTCCCAATACATGCTTTCATTTTTTAGGTCATCATAGATCTTCTCTTGGTATTCAATATAATTCTGCAACTCATTTGCACCTTGTTCTTTTTTCAGCGCCTCTTGATACTTCATAAGCATCTCTTCCATTTCTTCCTTGCATTGCTTCTCCTTTTGGGCTCGGTTCTCATACCCAGCTACCACCTTCTCAAGATGTTGCTTTAAACCTTCAAGCTCCTCTTGCAAATTCTTTTCGCAATGTAAGATTTTTTCCACAATCCTTTCCATATATAGGCATTATCTATGGCCTTATCCCTCTCTTGATTACGCAAGCTCAACTGTTCATTTGCGCCTCTTAGACAAAGTTGTATATCATGCTTATTTTTTTTTCTATTGCAGCTCTTTTGTTGCTTCTTTCGATGAATTGCCCTTTAAGAGTGTTTTCTGAACGTAAGTTCCTATTCTCCTGAAGTGCTTTTTCTAACTTTGCTTGCAAACCTCCTTTTTCCTCTTCAGACTTCAGCAGTGATGCCTTAAGTTCTTGTACCTCTTCATTTGTAATAGGGATAGGTTCAGGTGTCTCTTGCTTGGGAGGAGGTGTCCCATTGAAAGGTAGCTTGATTTCCTGAACTCTATCCTTAACCCACTAACGGTAGCTTTCTTTGGCGTCGGTGCTTCTTTTCCCAAGTATTTTCCCCTTTCGGATGACTTGGCTCCATGCCTGCCTGATCCTTTTGTGCTCCTCTATATCTTTCTTATCTATCCCATACACAATAAAAGGGGTTATCAACTCTTCGGCTGGGGGATGCATGATGGGATAACACAGTTGTCTTAGTGATATAGAGGGGTTATAATTTATGCAACCCTTCGTTCCTAAGAGCGGCACATTTGGGAAACTGCCACACTGGTAGATTACCTCATTCACTTCTTGCCATTTGGGATACCAACGAATAGTCTTCTCATCAAGGCCACGCAGATACTGAGCCCACTCTGGTTTGCTCTTAGTTTTCACAGAGCACCAATTGGAATCAACAATAGGGCATAGTGCTCTTCGCCCCTCATGAAATACATGGGTGACAAGCCATACATAGAGCGCTGGTAGGCAACAAGATATCCTCTTCTTTTTCTTCTCATGACAGGTATTAAGGATGTGATACGTATCAGCGAGCACAGCGGGTACAGGGTTCTCGCCCTTGTTTTTTACTGCCATGAAAACATCAATTGCTGCAAAATCAACATGGTCTTCTATCTGTGGGAACAGAACTATTCCAAAAATGGCAAGGGCTAATACATCCATGAAAGCAACCCATTCCCCACCTTCAGATAATGACTTTAATCTCTCCTCTAGGTATGCTAGTGGGAAGCCATCAACACCATTTGGATTTTTCATGTTGGCTTTCAACTTACTTTCCTCAACTTTTAAAATTGAAGCAACTGTTGGGTAGGAGGGATAATGCCCTATATAATGGTAAGGCTTAGCATTTTCCAAAGGGTATCCTAAAATTTGCTCATACTCTTCTAAAGTGGCGCCATTTGGAAATCTTGAAATGTGAAGCACCTCATCGGGATCATAAAATTGAGCTAGTGCAAGATATGACCTCTACTTGTACATCTACCTCCATCAATGCAAGAATCTTCCCATATTTATCATTGAAGGCTATGCGGTTTTCCCTGTTAGCAACTTCCCAAATTCTTTTAAACCTTGTATTTCCAAAGATCTTTGCTTTGGCATGTATGAGCCTTTTTGAAACTGTTTCCTTATTTGATCCCATATTATTTTGTTGCAGATACTTACAAGCTAGCTCTTCCTTACGATTCCCTGGTAAACCTATTCAAAATAAAATGAAATGAGGATGAATGCCATATGTTCGAACTTTTATCATGTTTGATTGAAAAAAATGCATGAACATGACGAGTGATGCAACTACTAGTAAGAGGGACATATTTTGAAATGTTTGTAAATGATGGGATGCCTATACTACTTTGAAAAGAAGCATTTAAAAAGGTCAACCAAAAGTAAGATTGCCTCTTTGTGTCCTAAACAAGGTCACTCTAAATTAGAGGATTTCTATTTCTGATGATCTATAGGTCATTCGACTTGTGAACACTTTCATAGGTGGTACTAACACTTCCTCACCAAAGGTCTCTAGAGCCAAGTACCATTTCGGGATGCGACCACCAATAGGAAGAGGATCCTATGTGTGGGCATCCACGAAACGGTCGCACTCTAGACGAGGTTCTCGTGATACCCAAATCGAAAGTAGATCCGAAGTGACTATCACTAACAACCTCTCACTCCCTAAGCTGCACTCGGGCCCGGGTATAGGGTCCCACTCATAAGTGTGTGTAAAAAGTGTGTAAGTGAGGTGCGTGATGGAGGCAACCTAAAATTACCCAAGCTGCAAAACAAATGAAATATATAAAATATAGTCTTCTAACCTAAGGTTCAATATATGCATAATATTCACAACAAATATTCACAAAAGAACAATAAATAAAATAAATAAATAAATAAATAAATAAATAAATAAAAACAAGAGAAACTAAACATAGGAGTTAACTATTTAGCACAATCAATTATTTAGGCTTGACTCTCTAAAATGTCCCATGAGTCGCCAACAAGACCGAAAAATCCGGAGGGATTTATTCGAGTTTAATGGAGCCGCCACCAATAATTTATTTCATAGGAAAAATATTGGAAAAAACCTTTTTTTGAAGAAAAGTGGTCCTTAAGACCGGATTTGGGTTCGGGAGTCGATTATGCGTAGGGAAGGTATTAGCACCCCACGACATCCTTTCGAAAAAGGTTACCTCTAACTAATTGTGCAAATTTTATTAACTTCTAAAAAAAATATTTATTTCCCTTTTATTTTAAAAAAAAAATTAACCAAGATAAAAAAAAAGAGGACTTAATAAAAGTCGTTTATTTTTGCGCTTGACAGGAGTGGGCTCCTGCTCCTACGTATCTCCGGGTGCAGTGGAGAAATCAAAGGCTACATAGTTCTTGGGTAGAAAATGGTTGTGTGTTGGTTGATTTTAATTAATCAATCTGTGACTTAATTTTAATGGTTTGCGTAGGGATCAAACCAAAAGTGGATTTGGCGTAATCACTACTAATATTTTAAGGTATTTTATTAAGATTTTTGTAATGACCAAACCAAAAGAGGATTTAGAGTAGTCATTGATTTTAAGTTTTTTGAAACGGAAAAGGGTTTGCGTAGTGACCAAACAAGAAGCAATCAAGAGTGGCACTCACTAACAACCCATTTTTATTTAGAAAATTAAGATATTTGTAATGACTAAACGGGAAGCAATCTCAAGTAATCATCACTAATAAATTAATTTTCATGACTTTTGTCACGTGATTTTCAAGAAAAATAGGGTCTCAAAACTGGTATGCAAAATTTAGTTGAATGAAATCGTATTAGTTTGACTAGTAAAAAAAAAGGTGTTCATATTTATTGAATAAATGATAGAGGAAAAGGGTTTGACAAATAAAAAAAAGAGAGGAGTTAAGTGGGCTAAAGCCCAAAGAGTAAAAAGGAGAATGGGCTGAGCCCACTAAAAAAAATAATAAAAGAAACAAATAAAGCCCACTAAAAAAAACAACAAAAGAAACAAATAAAATAATAAAAAAAAAAGGTGAAAGGATGGGCTGCAGCCCACTTTAAATAAAAAAACAAAAATAAAATAGGAAATAAAAGAAGCAATGCATGAAAAGAAAGGGAGAGGATTGGAAAATTAAAAAAAAAGAAAGGGGATGCTAAACCTAATAAGCTGAGAACACATACACACATAAAAACACAATCAAAAAGTGAGAAACAAATACACGCCAAGAAAGAAAAAGAGAAAGCGAGAGGGAAGGAGGGAAGGGGAGAGAGAGAGAGTGAGAGAGAGAGAGAAGAAGTTTGGGAGGAGGGTGGTAGCGCGGCCATGCTAGCCTCCACACGCCATGTAACAGAACGGCGAGGGACGTGCGAGATGTGAAGAAAACAAAGGGGGAGGGGAGATCGTGGGGAGAGAAAGGAGGAACAAGGGGAAGGTGAAGGAGGAAGAAGAGAAACCTTTTTTTTTTCTTCTGCTTCTTCTTTCTTCTGTTTGCTTCTTCTACGTTTTTTTTTTCTAGTTCTTCTCTTTTTTTCTCTCAATTTTCTCTCAAATTGCTGTGTATAATTGGTACCAAGAATGAGATATCCAATTCTGAAATTAAGTGCAATTTTTCTTCCGTCCCCCTGTTCTCTCTTCTTGCTCTACTATTTATAAAAAAAAAAAGGTTCAGTTTGTCAACTTGAGACTGCAACTTGTATGCTAAGTGTGTGCTAAAATGATGCTGAGGAGATGGTAACATGTGCAAAGTCTGAGATGATATCAATGGTTTGAAAAGAAATTGCAATCAGCCGTGACTTTAACAACGGTGCTCCTCCTTTTTTTGATTAAATTGCATTGTTTGTCAAATTTGGTTGGCAGATGAAGAAAAAAGCAAGAGGCCTATGGGGGACATATAGCTGTAAGACATAGTTTGTAGAGTGGCTTTGTGAAGGGTGAAGTGTGGAAATCTGACTTTGATTTTCAGTTTTGAATTTTAGGTTTTTTTGTTAATAACGCTTGTAATGGACTGCAATTGGGCTAAAATTGGCCCAGCTCGGCATACGATCTCCCCAGCTCGTCGTACGACCTCTCCACAGCTCGGCACGCGACCTCAGCTCGGTACGCGACCTCTCCACGCCCAAGACGCGACTACCCAAGACGCGACCTCCCACACTCTGGCTGCAGACGACCTCTCCACTTCTACGCCGACCTCTCCACACTCAAGACGCGATCTCCCACACGGCGTATGACCTCTCCATAGCTCGGCACCCGACCTCGGCTCGATGCGCAACTTCCCACACGGCTCGGCGTCGACCTCTCCACATTTCGGCATACGACCTCGGCTCGACGCGACCTCCCCACTCGGTGCGGACAAAACAAAAAAAAATGAAAATATAAGCGGACAAAATTGGGGTATAACAAGGTGATTAGTTTTTATCCAGAAAAACTAAATTCCTTTGTAGCCAGGCCACATTACAACCTTTGAAAGACCTTAGTGATCCATGCTTGATTATGTACTTTGTGACAATATTTGAGATGAAAAACAATTTTGATTTTGTGTTGATGCAGTGTATGGATGAGAGAAACACTCACCTTGGTCATGTTATTGAGTGAAACACTTTGATGTGAGGAAAATATGTTATTCTCTGATTGATTGACTGCAAATTGTGAATTCATTGACTGCTAATAGGATTGTACATTTGTATCTTGGTTATGGATTTCATTTTAAGACATCATTCAAAAATTTCGACATCGATCACCCAAAGAAGGAAAATTTCTGTGCAGTTGATTGTTTTCAAACCATGTCCTCTTTTGTGTAAATAGTTTGGGTCATGATGACTCTATTTTGATGTGTTAACTTTTGCTTGAGGACAAGCAAAATGCTAAGTTGGGGGGAGTTGATAAGTGCCAATTTTACTTTCATTTCTAGAGCTTTTTATGGCATTTATTAACTCATTTGTTTGAATTAAAAGATGTTTTCTTACCTCAAGTTAGTATTTGTAAATATTTTTATTAGAGTACTATGTTTTTAATGATGTTAGATTTCATCCAAAATTCTTTGTTAATTTCATGTAGGATGAATTAAGGCAAAACAGAGAAAGAATCAAAGTTGTGCGAATTTCGCTTAAGCCAAGGAGTCTCGCTTAAGCGAGTATGGCTCAGATTTGCCATCTGCAGACTTACACAGATTCGCTTAAGCTTAATCATATACTGAGCGAGCCACGTTTCTTCAGCATGAAGAATGCTATGCAGCTGAGCGAAATTCTTGGAGCTAAGCGAATTCTAAGCGGTTAAAAGCTCTGTTTTACTGAAATTGAAGGGTATAAAAGGATATCTTTCATTTTTAACTAAGGATATACCTTTTGGAGAGAGGATCGAAGTGGGAGAAAGGAAGAGAACCTTTGGGAAATCAAAGGAACACTGAATTTCATCTTTCATCTCTTAATTCTCATGGTATTTTTGTATGGCTCTCACGTCAATGGGTAGCTAACTCTTTTGTAGTTGGGATTTGGATATAATCAACCAAACTTTTATGTAATTTCTTTACAATTATATGCTATTTCTTCTTATCAATGATAGTAATTTCATTCTATGCTTAATGCTTTATATGATTTAATCACTCATATTTAGATTTGTGAGTTAGATTGTGATTGGAAAATACTTTCTAATTCTAGATTTGAATGAAATCACCTAATGAGTTTTGTTACGAGGAATAGAGCTTGATTGATTAGTTACTTTTGAATGCTAATCTTAATGCAAGTATTCTCTTTGAATAATCAAGGAATTGTTATTTAAAGGGAAGAGCTTAGAATCTCCTTTATTAAGGAATTGGTAATCGAGTAAACTTCATTCGTAATATCATTAGTAAGGAAAATAGTCGTATATGAGTATCGAATTCATAAGTGGTGAGGTTGATGAAATCTAATCCCAACTCGTTTCCAAGACTATTATCAATCCGCTTTACTCATAAGTGTTTATTTTCTTTAAAACTTAGAAATTGTATGTTTGAAACTCTTAATTCAAAAACATGGGATATTTTGTGAATACAAATGTACATAGATCTTTTGGACTTAATTAGTATAAGTGTGAATTAACCGAGTATCGCACGATTTCCTGTGGATACGACAACCCTACTTATCACTGTAAATTTCGGTATTTTGGTACGCTTACCAAAATCCTAACATAAAGATAGATTCAATTTTATAAAAAGAAACTTAAAATTTCATCTTATAGAAGAATGATTAATCTTAGCGTCTTATGATATGCATCATTCAGCATCTGGTATGACATAAACATTCACACGTGTACACATATAATATGTCATTCACATCACATAACACAGCATCCGGTGAATTCGTTTGCGTGCATCCGAGCACACACGCGTCACGTGCGTGTGGGACTTAAGCGTCTCATCACACCTAATCTGAGTCATGATTATTTAGATTTTCAATAAAATCTTTTTCTTGATTTTATCTTCATTTTGACAACTGCATTTAATGAAAAAGGGAATCTTTATTTTATTTTCTTTTTGATTTATTTTTATTCAGAGGAAATGTGAAGAGGTTTTTGAAAAAGCAACTGTACTATTTTGTCAAAACTTTCCTACTACTCTACCTCTTTCGCTCCACACTCGCTTTGTTTTTGTCTGCGAAAACTATTTTTTTTCTCTCTCTCTCTCTGTGATTTCTAAAACCCTAAACCTCCATTACCTACTCTTCAACTGCAACCATGACTGAGGTTAAGGTCGAACAATACATTGTTATCTTCGACACCATGATAGAAGCAAAAGTCTTAACTGAGAATAGAATCGACTTGAAAAGTTTCAAGCTTTATGGGTTTGATTTAGATGAAGGTTTGAAGAATCTGGGCTGGAAAAACTACTTCCTTTGGGAACCTGTTGATGTGTTGCTTAATGCTATCAAGGAATTCTGGGGAAACGTTCATATACTTCCGGGTGGAATAGTTGAAGGTCATGTCAGAGGTTTCAAGTTGGTGTTCACCATAAAACCATTGCTGAAACAATTAAGTGCCCATTTGAATGCATTAGTTATTATGTTGGTTGGGAAGATGCTTTCAGAGGAATGGAAAACGTCAACGAGGCTCTGTTCGAGAACTATCGCCAGTTGAAGGAAAATGATATAACTACTACTGCCAAGAATCTGAGAAGTCATTACAGAGTTCTACACAAAGTTATTGCTAAGAGCGTTATTCTGAAGACTAGGTCAAGTGACATAGTGAACTATGAGGAAAAGTTCAAGGAAGGGTTCTGCTGACAAGAAGAACATTATCAAGGTTATTCTTTATGGACTTCTTCTTACTGCTATGATGGTCAAGGATGGAATTGCGAGAAGACTCAGTGCCTTGATAAACAAAGAAGAAAGAGATAAGTATTTTGGAATGGGTGCTATTGTTCGTCCTGAGGTTTTTGGAGTCAATAGCATGGTGAGAATGAAATTGATCAATGCTGATATGATCAAGAAGGTGAAAAAGGATTAAGGAGAAGGAACAGAAACTAAAGTTGGTGAAGAAGTTGAAACAAAACCCACCAGAAGCTCAGTATCTGGTGAGTCCCCAACAAGGGAGACAAGAAGCAAAAAGCAGAAGGTGCCTCCTGCACCAGAAGGTAAAACAGTACCAGAAGAAAATGAGGACCGAGTCCCTATCAGAAGGAATATGGAGAAGAAGAGAAAGGCAGAAGTTGAAAAGTTTGTTTCAGCGTCTGGCCCTAAGAAGCAAGTTCCTCTACCCCCTCTTCCTGCTGCTGCCCCACAAGGAAAAAGTAAGAGATTGGTTAAGCATTCTGAGAAGCTTAATCCAAAGGTACTAGATTTTACCATTGACGATTCTATTACTACCTTTGGTTCTGATGACACTATACCTGCACCACCACTCTCTGTTTCACCACCGCAACCTCCATCCACCGAACCACAAACCTCCCAATTAACCATAAAACCCAAAATACTTACATTTCCCTCACCACAAACGTCTACCTCATCAAACACATCCCTCACTACATACATATCCACACTCCACTCTCACCCATTCAATCAACTTTCAAAATCCCTCCAAACAAACCAAAAACATACCATGTCAAGGTGACTTCCCCTCTCCCATTTTCTCTCACTTTCAAACTACCGACTACTATGGTGTCAAGAAATATGTGTCATCCATAAACAAACCACGGTTTCCATCTATGATCGCCCTTCTCTGTGGCACTTGAAGATTTTCACATCTGGGGCTACAAGACTGGAGATTGCCCCTCGTTCAAGCCTTACTGTCTTTGAAGATGGTGAGAAAGTGGAAAGGTCATTTGGTGGAAGGTTAAGATCTCTCTTAAACAGAGTAATTATTCTTTTCTCTGTTGATCTTTCTCATGTTCTGCCACAACATGAACCTCTTACTCTGGAGGAATGCGGCAGATGGATCACAGATGATGAGAAGTCATTCATGGCTCACTGCCTTGAAATGAAGAAGATGGAACTGGTTTACCTGAACAAAGATCCTGCTTCTGTGTCTGTGAAGATTGTGCCTGAAAGCAAAGATGGCTACCCTGGACTATCCTAGGTAAAAGAAAGGAACCAGCTCCTGGTAAACTTCCAACATCTATTGGTCTCAAGGAGTATGAAGAAGCTCCTAGGAAATACGATGCCAAAGCATTCTCTGAGCTTCCGGTTAATAAGCTATCTGGAGACCATGCTCAGCGTGTGTATCTGAACCTCCTCAAAATAGATGATTGGAGAATTGGTTCTTCTGCCTGCTGTAACGCAGAAAAAGCTACCATCACTACTGTTGGCTCAATCAGCAGGGTAACAGACACAAACCTAGCTACTATTCATCTGGATGACATGCTTATGTGTTCTGTTATTAGGCCTCTGAGTGTGATGAAAATAGAAGATCAATGGGATGCTGTTTGCAAACATTTCGGCATTGGATTCAGTTGGAGTAATATGCTTATGTCTTGGAAAGACAAAGTCATTCTACCTCATCTCAGGCCTCTCAAAATTAAAGAAGATGATAGGGAGAATTTGCATAGATTGTACCTGGCTGAAAATGAAGGACTTATCTTCATTTTTTATGGAATGGGAGTTTTTATAAGAAGCAATTTTGGAGAAGATGCTTTTGCAAAATTTGATGCATATGTTGAAGATCTGCTTAAGCACAGAGAAAATATCTTTCTGCGTATGCTTTACCCTGGAGAGATTGTACAAAGATGGGAATGGACTATGGAAATTGAGAAGCAGGAGCTAAGAAAAATCATCAAATGGAGCTTACCAAATGAGGGTGTCTCTCAGAGGATCAAGGAAAGAAAGATTGTGAAACTGAGTTTGTCACAGGCAGTGCTAGCAAAGCACCAAAAGATGGAATCTCAACGAGCTGCTACTGTTGAACCTGCTCCAGAAGCTGAACCTTCTCTACTCCTCCTGCTCCAAATGAGGACGTTGTAGTCTTGCCAAGAGCTTTGAAGCTCTACCAATCAGAAAGTGCATCAGTTGGAAAGCACTGTGAATCTTCTCTTGGAACGCTTCAATCAACTACTTCCTCCTCCTCCTCCTCCACAAAATCCTTAAAAACATTTTATTTTTTTATTTTGCATTACCGCTAACTTGGTACAATATTTTTTTTACTTGGTTCATAATTTGAATGATCTAACCTTACTTGATCTAATTTTTGGTCCAATTCAATTTTTTTTAGTATTATTACTTACTGTTTTGACTATGATGATTACACTCTTTTTGTCTGATGACAAAAGGGGAGTAAAAAAAAGGTCTGATGAACACGTTGAAAGTCTGATGAATACGCTGAAGTATCAGACATGTCATGCATAAATCATTTCATAACATATTCATTGTATGTGATTTGTTGTTCTGATACTCATTGATATTCATTGTCTTGTGCTTTGATAATAATTAATCATTTGCTGGCACAACTTTATTATAATTGGTACAATGAATTTCAGCATCTGTTCCTCAAAAGTTGTTTAAATTGGTACAATGAATTTCGGTATTGATACAATGACCTCAGCATCCGCTCTCATCGTTTAAATTGAATATATGCTCTGATACTTGTATGTCTTTTACGATCACAACGCTCTGATTACTAAAAATCGCTCTAATACCTGAATTATTTAATTTTATCTGAAGATTGTTGAACTCAAGGGAAGACCCTTGAAACTATATTTGAAATCAAATTGTTCATCAACCTTGGATATTTGTCATCATAAAAAATTGGGAGATTATTGGAACCTAAACGATTGAGAAGTTTAGACCCTCATTAATGTTGATGATAACAAAATACTTTCAAGTGAACAAATTATCTTCTAATAAGTCTTGAAATGAGCAGATATTAAAATTATTTATGCTTTGTATGTCACTCAAACAGCAAGAAGGAGAAATTCACAAGAAATTGAATACATTCCATGTGTGTCAGCATCTGATTCACTCCAGCGTCTTGTGTATAGCGAGTGTCCGGTAGTGTTATTATTTGACACGTGGATTACTCAATTACTGCGAGCGTCTGTCCCTTGTTCTGAGCGAGCATCTGATCTTTTAATAAAGCATGTGATAGTCACGTTTATGCTCTCCTACATAAGCTGTTTTGGAACAGAATTCGAATTTGATTTTGTGCGCTCATTTTGATGTACGAGGTATCAAAGGTGACACCTTTGGTAAAAGACAAAATTCGTACAAAGCAATTGTGAAAAAACAGATAGTACAAAAACAGTAATATGTATTATTCTGATGTTCTCTGGAAAGGAAGAAAAGGACATCATTTCAAATTACCTCACTCAATTATATGGAGCTGAAATTTACTGCAACGGTAATATCCCTCAGAGACTCCTATAAATACCCCAAGATATTCATTAAAGAAGGTTGCCAAAAACTACTAGAAACAATATTCTGAAAGAGCTATTACTCAAGTGAGCAATCAAGTTTCGTGCCAAGTTTCTGGACACCAAGAACTGAACCTCATCGTCTGATATTCTTTCTTTTAGAAAGTTATTTGTTTTGTGCTTAATCTTTTCATCCTCTCTGTGAGAGTTATTTGATTGTATTCAAAAGAAAATCACTTTGTGAAAGTTGTATTGCCTAGTTAAGGCTTTGTTCCTCAAAGGCTCGAACGTACTGAGTCGTTTTGAGAAGTTAACAGTATTGTCAAGTTTGTAACAGTAGAATACTCTTAAGAAAATTTGTAATCAGTTGATTACAGTGGAAAATCCTTCAGGAACGAAGGGACTAGACGTAGCTACTAGTTTAGTGGTGAACTAGTATAAATCTATGTGTCTCTTGCTTTACTGCTTTACACTTACTTTTATCTTGTGATAAACCACCAAACTGTGCAATTTATGGAGGTATTTTGCATATATTTTAATATATTTTATGGTTATTAGTGTTCATATACTTACCCATTTTATCTTATTTTGTTGAAATGGAGAAAATATCAAAAGAAGTAAAAATATTTAATTTTAGAGCAAAAAAAAAAGGTGTTATTTAGCACAAATCTACCTGCTCAAAATAAATGCATCATGGTCCAAGAAGAAGAAGGGGCCGCAGCACACTTTTTTTGAAATAAAAAATTGGGTTGAACATTGAGATAACATGCTGCCAATAGGACAAAAAAAAGGGGGAGGTGCACGTTTTCTTTTGAATGAGAAATCAAAGGAGCTGAAACAATTTAATGAAAATTGATTAGCAACAAGTTGCCTGGTTGGCAGCAAAGAAATCAAAGGCGGTGCATGACAAAAAAGAAAAGGAATACGGCACAGACATGGTATATAAGCTGTACCATGTTGAATTTGTTGAACAGACACGTTTAAAGTTTTTGCCAACCTCATCTATGTCCTCTATAAATAGAGGATGAGGGAACGAATGAAAGGGTCGTTCGTTTTGTATTAGAGAGCATTTCGTTCACTCTTAGTTTATTTTCTCCTGGTATTTTGTCATTTTAGTTTTTGTAATTTTATTTTTTTACTCTTTGAATTTTATTATGGATTCTAAAATTGTTGTAGCGTTATTATCTTCAATTATAATGTGCAACTAATTCTATTACTGTGGTGATGGGGAATCTTTTACTATGTTTATAATCTTAATTTAATTTATAATATGAGTTCTTAATCCTTTTGATTAAATTATTCCTGGTAAATTTATTCTATAAGAATTGGTCATTCTTTACTAGGTTATTAATTGTGTGGCGACCGAACCTTCAATTAGTAATGGAACTCTAGGATTAATTGAATCTGTATGCTTTGAATGACCAAACAAAGTGTGTTCATTTTCAGTCAATCATTGAATTGATAAATCTATTGACGCTTTATGCTCTTTCTATTTACTTGCTTTGAATGACCAAACAAAGTAGTAATTTAGGAGGAAGACTGTTAACATTGCATCAACAAAGTCATTATCAAACTTCCGAATATGGACATGGCGATGCAACTCGTGTAATGCCACTGGTCGCTTTAAGGACCTCTCCTACAATATTAAGGAGACATAGTAGTAACATGTAATTAAAATCAATGGTAACGAATTAAGTTTAAATTATATAAAAGTAACTCGTGTGTGTACCATGCGCTCCCGTATCTGTGTGGTATTGATAGATCCTCCTGTGTGTAGACTACCACCTTTCTCAGATGCCCTATTTTTCTTTGCCACCTCCGAAGTTTTCTGCCATTTGTCGCCCCTCCAATGCTGACACAACACCTCCCAAATATTAACTCCTATCCATTTGGGACGTTTGCCCTTTTGGCGGGCGTCCCTAAACATGTCAGTGAGGCGGGCTCCAGCTCTATGATGAAAGTTTCTCTCCACATGTGCATCGTGCTCTTTATCCCAAGTACATTTGCCCTGTATCATATAACAAAAATAAATTGGTTAATAAATAAGCATAATTAAAATTTAAAATAACATATGAATGAAATAATACATATGCATGAAATAATAATTTGCAACTTACTTTGAAAGCATTAAACATCATGGCTTTATCATTCTTGTCACTTTTAATTTCCTTCCATGTGGTCCAGGGTTATTGATACTTCTCCTTGATAACAGCAGTGATTGCCTTAGAAGCCGGTTTTGAAGGAAGAAACCTTAACAGATAAAAAACATGTTAATCAATGAAAATTAATAAATTCAAATAATTAATAAAAGCAATTAATACTTACGAGTCCCCAACGGGTCTGATAATGACTCGACCGTCACACAAACACTCCTCCTCAACATAATCATCCTGCAACTCATCAATGTCGATGCTATCATCTCCATCTGACGGTGAAGTTGAACGAGTGGTATTACCTCTTGAAGTTGGGTCAGTAGTGTGGGGCGTATCGACCATCGTCTCAGGAATAGCAGAACTACTAGTACCAGGGGCAAAGGTACTAGTGCCAGTGGGTTGAATAGGTGGATCACTTTGGGTAGACACTATAGGCACACAAGTGTCAGTGGTTTGAATAGGTGGATCACTCTAGGTACAAGCTATAGGCACATAATTATCATCGCATGTATTGATGCGAGGCCTTGGCTTGCGACGATGGTTAGTACTAATAACTTGTTGCTTCCCTTTATCACCAGTGGGTGGTGATGGGTCTTGTCCTCCTGATGACATGTCTATATATGTATCTATATACATAGCACATGCAATACATGCAATATAATTAAACAAAGTGTATATATAAATAAATACATATATGTGTCTATACTATATCCTTATTCAAGCATCAAGGTATCCTGACTTTCAAACATGGAACTCCTTCTATCAATCAAAAATGTCATTAAACAAGGAACCCCTATTAACCAAACTTATTCAACCAAAATGGGTGGATGACTCTAGTATAAGACTAAAGGAAACACATGAACTGATTAGTAAGCAAGCAGGTATATAAGCTTTTCATATTTGATGTTCAAGCTTTTCATATTACACTGACTTGGGACTTGCAAAAAGCCTCAAATTAAACTTTCTTTTTTACATCTAAAGAAGTAAAAAAAATCCTCACAACATGTGAAATTGTCAATGAACTAAGTAAAGTTTTTAGGCTTCCAGCCAAACAATAAATTCACACACAGATACAAGAATTAAAAGAAGTAGAACCTGCTCAAACTTTTACTACTAAATAATCATCAACAAGATCATCTTCAACAATACAAGAATTGAAAGCAAAAGAACTAAAGTAATCACCTAAAAATCCTCCAAGAGCCCACAGTTTTAGGAGGTCAACGGGAAAGAATGATTCTTACAAACACCAAAACAATCACCAAAATAAATATCATGAGCAGCTCCAACTTCAGCAACCAACGAATTACAAGAGAATCCTCCTCCAAAGTCATCACAAATATGAAAAGAACTTTCTTGACAGCAGATTACATCAAAAGAATTTCCTTTGGACATGGAAAAATACATCAACATGAAGCTATAAATTAATAGTACAAATATAGTAAAGTAAGCAATATCATAAACAATTTAAATACCAAAAGATAGTTTATCAAATCAGATAGAATAAAATAACTTCATCTAAGCATTTACCCACCCAACCCACCTGAACTCTAATGCTCAAAATTGGCTTCATTTCTATTTGTGGAATACATAGAGAAAAGCAAGTAACATGATTGAATAGCACTCTTTGAAAATCAGAGAAAAGGAAGTAACATGATAGACTGCTTGGATCAAAGCAGATTTTCATTATTGAATAATAGTATAAGATGTAAGATTATCTTGTTATATTACAGTTATCTCTATTAATCTCCTGGGAAAAAAGTATGACCCAGTTAATAGGCCAGAATTGAAGAAATTGCATCCTAGTCACAACATACAAAAATTATTTCATTTTGTAATAAGGCATATGGCTCAAACAGGAGTTCTGAAGCATTCAGGCAGTCAATAGAAAATCAAGAAAACCACATATTATCATCCATTGAGAAGAAATCGATCCAATAACAAAAATATCTTATAAGTAGGAAGCAAATTAGCATTCTCTGATGGTCGTGAAGTGTTGGTTGAATATTTCCATGAAGTAACTAAGTTAAAATTAAACTGCTCATACAGGAACTTGAAAGAAGTAGGATACAAAAATCATTCATCCCTGGCAACATAATCTATGACAACAGAATCTATGCGTGAGAATTCATACAAAACAAAATCAATTAGCAATGTCACTGATCCTAAAGTCAACACCCCGAAGCAATGCCCAATGCAGCGATTGCCATCACACTCTGCAAACTATTCAAAGCAAACTACACAAGCTTCTGACCTTTAGAGGTCTTAATATATAAATTTCCAAGATTATTTAAGGAGAATATTCTATGGTTTTGACATATCTCCAAGAAGAACCTCTCAAAGTTCCAATTTTCAAGATGACCTATTAAGGTTTATTTTCATCACAACCTTCTAAGGTTTCAGTATATTCTCAACACAACCTTTTTGGGTTCCAAGTTCTTTTCCAGACAACCCTTTCAAGTTCCCAAATATAACACAACCCATGCAAATCCAGATGCCATATAGCTCAAACAATAAGCTCGATGACTTCACGGTCTAAGCAACAAAAAAGTCAGCATGACACCTCTATAGTGTAAGACTGAGTTGGGGTCATCTATTCTGGACTGTTACACCGATTCACACAATTACTCCATAGCTAAAGAGACATTGACTTAGCAAATTTACCTTTCTCATCTCCAATCTGAGGGACAAGCTCAATTTGCTTTCACACAGGTCCACGATTTTCACTAATATCCTGTGGATTGAGAAGTCAGCACCCCCAAGCAACACCTAATGCAGCAATTGCCATCACACTCAGCAAAATATTCAAAGCAAACTACCCAAACATCCGACCTTTAAATGTCCATACTCCTGGCATTTAAAGTTCCAAGATTATTACAACTTTTAAGAGAATCTTCTATAGTAACATATTGAAGCTTCAAATTTTTATCCCAAAAAATGGAGGGGGAAAAAAAAGAAAAAAAGAAGAAACATTCGCTTGGTCTTGTCCATCACAAGACGAAGGGGAAGTTAAGTGGACCAAATATGCACAGAAGTTTGCTCAATCACAACTAAAATTCTATTGAATACTTTCAATTATTTTCATCATGTACTTGAAAAAAAAAGTTAAAATTAACACAAAATTACACTTGTGGCATAACTATGATGGCAAAGACAGGACAATTGGTAGACACATTAATTTGAAATAACTTCTCACCTCCTTTTCGTTACCATAGATTTGTGCACAATCTATATGCCGATATCCAACCTGCATTAACATTATCACATTGTTCTACTGTTAGACATTTTTGTTCCAAAATCATATTTGTTAGTTCCTAAATAAATTCATAAAGTAAATAATTACAATAAAAAGAAATAAATGGAATGAAAAATTAGAAATAACAGTGGTTAAAGGGTGCGACGAGGTTGATGGAGGTGCGACGAGGGCCAGATCGAAGCTGAGAAAGGCAGATCTGAGAGATGAGGAACGAAGAAGATGAGAGGATGAGAGGAAAATAGTGGGAAAGAATCTGCGAACGGCAGAGCGAAGGACTGTGGGAGGGAAGGATGAGAGGAACGAAGCGGATGAGAGGACACTGGGCTTTGGATTTTGGGTTTTCACTGGGCTTCAACCATAATTATTATTTTAATTATAATTAATTAATTAATTAATAACTATGTTAAATTTTTTTTTGACGGGAATAACTATGTTAATTATAATTAATTACTATGTAAGTTTTAGGGGGAAAAAATCTTGCTAAATTATTTAACTTTCATACAAACTTTTTTTTTAGTGCATTGTGGTAATTATTTGAGAAAACTATAATTTGCACAATTTCTTTTTTAGGTTTATGTCAGGGGTAAAAATGGAATTTAAAAATTATAACTCATTATATAGTCAAATGCAAATATTTATATAATAATATAACAATCCTATTTATAAAAATTAAGATGTTGCACATACAAACTCATAATTTTAAATGTTGTCAAATATTCAGTCAACAAATTATCATTCATCCTATTCTTCTTCGAAATCATTTTCGGATTCAATCCCATTATCCCTGACTTCTTCATCGAAATCATCTTCTCCATCCACTTCTTCACCAGTGTTTGGCAAGTCATCACATAGGCGGCTAAAACGTTCAATTTCAATGACTTCATTTATATTGGACATTTCTTCCACTTGATAAGGAACTTCATCCTCTGGATCATCTGCTTCAAGACGACTCATTGGTTTCGTCTTAATTACAACACACCAACCTCGTTTATCCGTTCGTGTTGATGGATATGGGACATAATACACCTGTCTCACATTTTGTGCCATCACGAACGGATCAAACATTGGATATCTTCTGTTCATTTGAATGTCAACTGTATTAGATTTTGGATTAAATTTGGTGCCTCTATCAGATGGATCAAACTAGTTATAATAAAATAGCACCACTTTTTTATGATAGTCTAGAGGAGTGTAAACTAGTTCGTATATGTGTTGAATCACGCCGTAGAAGTCATTTTCGCCTTCACTTGTGTTACCTTTTATGTAAACTCCACTATTTATTGTTTCTTTGCCCTCCGTCCACGATTGAGTCTGAAACTTGTACCCGTTTACAAAGAATGTGTGCCATTCATTGACACATGTACGAGGACCATTGGATAAGTTCTGCAAGTGTTGTTTGAGAGGAGTTGATGGATGTCGATACACCTATGTATGCAAATGAACTAGTTATAATTGAGTTACAGACAATAATATTAGTACTTAAAATATTCTGAAGACGTATATACCTGTTGCCTAAACCATTGTGGAAAATTTGCATGTATATGAGCGGAAGCTTCTTGTTCACCTATTTGCTCGGATGATAAGAATGCCCTGATGAAATTGGATTAATGGTAAACAACGTACGGTGTTTGGATAAGAAAATATGTATAATTATTTGGATACTGTACATACTCTAGATAGGGTTTGACTTCCGTGCAATTAATCAGTACATGAACATGTGCTGATTTGAACTCTTCATCTGTTAACCAGTGAATCGATTCTTTCCCAGCATGACGACTGGGTAGACAAAACACTGATAAGGCTAATGGATGTCTTTCACATTCAGCAACCACTTCATTCCTTCTATTTCGCGGTGACAACATTGTGTTGTTGAAATAATATGAACAAAAATGTGTTGTTTCGCGATGTAAATAGGACGAACAGATTGATCCTTCAACCTTAGCCTTATTTTTCACTGAACGTTTTGAATCACCCATGAACCTAAATAAAAAAAAATTAATGAAATTGGTATTTTTACTCCAAATGGATAGTTATATTAAAAATTTAGATAAAAAATGTTATATACCTTTCAAATGGATACATCCACCTATATTGAACAGGTCCACCAAGTCTAGCTTCATATGCAAGATGCACTGGGAGATGTTCCATAGAATCAAAGAAACCAGGGGGAAATATCCTCTCCAACTTACATAGAATCAATGGAATGTTTTGCTCCATTTGAATAAGGTCATCTGATCTCAATGTTGTGGAACACAAATTCTTAAAAAATTGACTCACTTCAATTAGGGGGTTCAAGATGTGTGCTGGCAACTTACTAAAGGCAATAGGAAGTAAACATTCCATAAATATATGACAGTCATGACTCTTCATCCCTTGCATCTTTACATATCAATATCAAGACATCTTGCTAAATTGGAACAATAACCGTCCAGATCTTGAGTTCAAGAATCCACCGATAAAGCGATTTAGCTTCTTCTACGGACAAAGTGTAATTGGCTTTGGGTTTTAAGGTCTTCCCATTAGCCTGATCCACCAACAACAAGTCTTTTTCGTCACAGAAATAGCCAAGTCCCTCCTAGCTTTTTCGTTGTCCTTGGTTTTGCCCTTCACATTCATCACAGTCTTAAATATGTTGTCAAAAAAATTCTTCTCAATGTGCATAACATCGAGATTGTGTCTCAATAAATTATCTTTCCAATACTCGAGATCCCAAAAAATACTTTTTTTTGTCCAATTATGCCACTCTCCATAAGCCTCCGGTCGTTCAGTAACACCATTTATAACTTTTACTTTTGGCAGATCCTTAACTCTTCTCCATACCTCTTCCGATGTCAACCTGCGTGGTGGGTCTTCATTTTCAACTACCCCCTTGACGAAGACATTCTTATTCGTCCTAAATGGATGATCGCTTGGTAAGAACCTACGGTGCGAGTCAAACCAAGAAGCCTTCCCCCCGTGGTGCAAGGTAAATGCCTTCGTGTCCTCCATGCATATCGGACATGCTAATTTACCATGAGTCCCCCACCCAGATAACATGCCATAAGCAGGAAAGTCATTAATGGTCCACATCAGGGCTGCTCTCATTATAAAGTTTTTCTTTCGAGAAATGTCATACGTCATAACACCACCCACAAATTTCTTCAAATCATCAATCAAAGGTTGTAAATATATATCAATACCAGCTGTCGGTGAATCTGGGCCTGGAATTACACAAGCTAAGAACATGTAGGGTTTAGACATGCATATATCAGGAGGAAGATTGTACGCGGTGACAATAACTGGCCAGCAAGAATATGCTTTAGTCGTTGCTTGAATATACGGTGTAAATCCATCAGAGCATAACCCAAGTCGGACATTGCGTGGATCTATGGCAAAATCAGGATGTACCCGATCAAAGTGCTTCCATGCCTCACCATCAGACGGATGACGCAACTCACCTGAAGTTCTTCTATTGTCATAGTGCCACGTCATTTTACCTGCAGTCTGCATCGATGCAAACATTTTTTGCAGCCTTGATATGATAGGAAAATAAAACATTGCCTTCCTTGGAACTGGCTTACTCCTACTTGTCCCAGTTTTGCATAGACGATACCTTGGCTCTTGACAAAATTTACATTCAGTCAACGCACCGTCATTTGTGCCAAATTCATTGTCGTAGTACAACATGCAACCTCTCACACAACAATCGATCCTCTTAACACCTAATCCCAGCTTCGACACCAACCTTTTAGCATCATAATAACTTTGTGGCAAACCAGCTTTAACAGGTGTTGCGTCCAGCATCATTTTGGTCATATAATCCATGCACTGCTCGGCAACGTTAAAGGTTGACTTGAGGCCTAAAAGCCTTACACACATTGATAATTTAGAGTCTTCGCACTTCATACAATGGCTTATTTGTCTCTGTCAAAAGATTATAAAAGTGTTGTGCTTCCTCATTCGAAAGCTCCTCCGTTTCATCATGTTGCTGCTCCTCGAACGACACATTCACTCCGAGAGCATCAGAAATCATCCCCTGCATCACATCAAACTGCTCATAATATTGATATCTCATATTCGGTGGGCCACTACTTGAAGCATATGTGCAATTATCTTCAACCTGTAAATTAGCAGTGGGATCAACTTCCTCATGACTAGTCCAGATCCAATAATCAGGCTTGAACCCATAATGATACAAGTCAAGTATGACTTCATCTTCTGTCTTAACCGCTTGACACTTGCATATCTCGCACGGACATCTAATTCCCCCTTCAATGCGAACACTACGTTGACGTTTTGCAACACGAATAAACTAATCAACCCCTTTTAAAAAAGCTCATTTCAGACCCCTTCTTCCAGCATGAGTCCTATCATACATCCAACTACGATCAATTTTCTGCATATTACAAGACACATATTGAAAATTGTATACACGATAATTTCAACAACATATTGGCCTTACAACAGCTCCCTTACCACAACATCATTTTTTTTTGTGAGAAAACATAACAACACTTAAAAATAAATACAAAACTATTCTAATACACAATTTTCCTATTCCTAACAAAAAAATTTATTTTTAAAAAATATATATAATACAAAAGCACATACAAAAGTATAATATTCATAAAAATAATATTCTACATATATCATAAATATTATCCTAACATGTATTTTCTCTCAACCAAATTAACATATAAAATTATACTAAACGTATCATTAATAAATTAAAAAATAATTACAAAATAAAAAATATTTATTACTAACCTGGTGTCGAGTAGAGTCTATCGACGGCACTCACATGACAACTCCGGTGAAGAACTTCAAAAAAAAAAATGTTTTTCGTGTTAGTGAATAACACACAGAGAAATGAGAGAGACAAGACAGTGAGGGAGGGACACTTACTGTGATGGTGAACTAGTATAAGGAGGAGAAAATGCAATGGATTGATACACTACAAGGGAGGAGGGTGGAGAAAGTTGCTGAAGAGAAGAGAAGGGAATGAGGGTGGAAGAGGGGGGAGCAGAGAGTAGAGAGTAGCAGAGAGAAAGTGAAGAAGTGAATGGGAGAAAATGAAAATCGTACAGATATAGAATATTACCTATGGAATATTCCGTAGGTAATTAGTTTTACCTACGGAAAAATCCATAGGTAATATTCCGTCGCAAATTTATCGACGGAAAAATCAGTTGGTAAGTACCCAGGATTATAGATTACTGACGGAAATATCCGTCGGTAATAAAGTAAATTTTTTACCTACAGATATTTTCGTAGGAAATTTTGAAATTCAAACTCGAAATTTCAGCCTAATTTTTCCGACGGAAATTTCCGTCGGTAACGTCTTCCGACGGATAATTCCGTCGGTAATTATTTTCTACTGTTTATTCCGTCGGTAATTACCTACGGATCATAATCCGTCGGTAAAATTTCGCAGGTAATACGCCTTATTCTTGTAGTGTTCATCTTGACAAACTGTCGTTTTGGGAAGAAATTTGCCTACTGCACCCCCTCTAGAATATGCTCGTGAAATTTTTTACAGGGGAGTCCGTTTCCACTCTTTACTTTTAGCACTTAAATTTATTGTTATATCTTTATGTGCTTATGCTGTGATTATTAGCATTAAAGACAATGTTAGAAATAAGTGTGGGGGGAGTTAACCACTTGATTCTTTGTTATCACCGTTTTGAACAACTTGAAGTTACTTATTTTGGGGCGAAAATCATGAACCTTTTCGGACAGCCTTTTATGCTTATTGAAATGATACAAATTTTCGAAAGCTGAAAATTAGAGATGAGCCCTTGATTAATTTTTTTTATGAAATAGCTTCTAAACGTGAGGATTTGAGCCTGATTTGGGTTTGTGCATTGTTGCAAGATTATTATAACCCTATTCTTCATGAGAGTTGTTTTCATTGGCTTTGTGTTCTAGAACTTGACATGTGACCATTCAAAGCGAAACTAATTTTTAGAATTTTTAGAATCTTCTGTCCCACCGCACTCTCTGGTGTTAGGGTTTCTGAAGCCACCGGCACGAGAGGGAAATGGCTCCTAAACAGCCTAGTACGGGTCTGTTTGTTGGATTGAACAAAGGTCACGTTGTCACCAAGAAGGAATTGCCTCCACGTCCCTCAGATCGCAAGGGTAAAACAAGCAAGAGGGTGCACTTTGTGAGGAACCTCATACGGGAGGTAGCTGGTTTTGCGCCTTATGAAAAGCGTATAACAGAGTTACTCAAGGTTGGAAAAGACAAGAGGGCACTGAAAGTTGCTAAAAGAAAGCTCGGAACCCATAAACGTGCAAAGAAGAAGCGTGAGGAGATGTCAAATGTTCTCCGTAAGATGAGGGCTGGTGGAGCTGGAGATAAGAAGAAATAAGTAGTGTTTACTTTGTTATAGTTTCAGAAGATGGATCAATGTTTTGATGGACGAGCTGCCATAGTATTGTTTTGGTTCAATTAATTTAGTCGAAGTCTTTGCGGTTAGAAATGTGTTTTATTTAACTGAGACATGATTTATGGAAAAGAAGTATAATCGGCATATTTTCTGTTCAAAAAAAAAACTTAGGATTTGTTTCTAGCCTACTACACTTTGCGATTAAATTTCACCACTTAGTTGACCACTTTGAGCTCTAAAAAGAAGTTTTATTCTATACCCTCTGATTTGATTGGAAAAAATGATAGATACGGGTACCGTTTTAATTAAAATGGAGCAGCTTCGTTTTGGTGACAGATATATTCATTAGAAATGTGATAAGGCAGAGACTTATTCCTAATTAAAAAAAAAGAGAGAGAGATCAAAGCTTATGAAGAGGAAAAAAAATATATAGTTCTCTATACCTAAAATGCTAAGTTGCAAAACAAGGACATATGCTCAAAAATAATTACTGATTTTAGCCCTTGTGATATCCTCTTCTTCAATCTTCATACCTTGAATTTTTACCCTTAGCCTCATTACAACCTTATAAAGACCTCTTGATTTCAAATTTTTCTGTGAATTGTTAGTCGAGTTTTGGTCTATTGTCAAGCTTATGGTAACATATTGTCTCTGAGAAATTTGCCTGAATTCTCCTTACCCATTGACACACTTGAGAGATTGAAAGGGAGTGACATATTCTTGGTTGGATTGATTTCAAGGTGTTTATTTTTCTAATTATTCAATCAAGTGAAAAATATTTCTCTCAAAGAGATAAAAAGCTGTCTTTCAAAAACACTTATTCTGCCCCTTAAAATTGGTTAGCTTTTAATGATCAAAATTTTTGAGATTCATAAACCAAATTCTTTGCTTGAGGGCAAACAAAGTTCAAGTATGTGAGAATTGATAAACCACCAAACTGTGCAATTTATGGAGGTATTTTGCATATATTTTAATATATTTTATGGTTATTAGTGTTCATATACTTACCCATTTTATCTTATTTTGTAGAAATGGAGAAAATATCAAAAGAAGTAAAAATACTTAATTTTAGAGCAAAAAAAAAGGTGTTATTTAGCACAAATCTACCTGCTCAAAATAAATGCATCATGATGCCAATAGGACAAAAAAAGGGGGAGCTGCACGTTTTCTTTTGAATGAGAAATCAAAGGAGCTGAAACAATTTAATGAAAATTGATTGGCAACAAGTTGCATGGTTGGCAGCAAAGAAATCAAAGGCGGTGCATGACAAAAAAGAAAAGGAATACGGCGCAGACATGGTATATAAGCTGTACCATGTTGAATTTGTTGAACAGACACGTTTAAAGTTTTTGCCAACCTCATCTATTTCCTCTATAAATAGAGGATGAGGGAACGAATGAAAGGGTCGTTCGTTTTGTATTGGAGAGCATTTCGTTCGCTCTTAGTTTATTTTCTCCTGGTATTTTATCATTTTAGTTTTTGTAATTTTATTTTTTTACTCTTTGAATTTTATTATGGATTCTAGAATTGTTGTAGCGTTATTATCTTCAATTATAATGTGCAACTAATTCTATTACTGTGGTGATGGGGAATCTTTTACTATGTTTATAATCTTAATTTAATTTATAATATGAGTTCTTAATCCTTTTGATTAAATTATTCCTGGTAAATTTATTCTATAAGAATTGGTCATTCTTTACTAGGTTATTAATTGTGTGGCGACCGAACCTTCAATTAGTAATGGAACTCTGGGATTAATTGAATCTGTATGCTTTGAATGACCAAACAAAGTGTGTTCATTTTCAGTCAATCATTGAATTGATAAATCTATTGACGCTTTATGCTCTTTTTATTTACTTGCTTTGAATAACCAAACAAAGTAGTAATTTAGGAGGAAGACTGTTAACATTGCATGACCAAACTGTGTTAATAGCTTTTGAATAGACGATTGGTAATCAATAAGGATATTTTCTCACCTCTTTTTATAAATTGATTAAGTGAATAATTATTGGCATAAAGTGAACCCAGAACTGCAGTAACTCCATAAACATAGTTTTTGTTCTTATTCTAAATTTCTTTCTTTACCATTTTAATCAATTTCACCTCGAACCATTTGTCTAAATAACAAATTAATAGAGCAGTAATCATTCCAATTCCCTGTGGAGACGATAATCTTTTATACTATAACTTGACGTGATCGTGCACTTGCGATTTCGTGCAACATCTTGCTCACAAAAAAACAAGTTTTCATAAACTTTATTTCCAGCGTCTGGTCATACTCCAGCATTCGTTTTCAAACAGATTCAAAATCCAGTGTTCTAAAGTGTTTTTAACTTAAAGTTTGTGAAAAGTTTTCAACACAATTCAAACCCCTTCTTGTGTTCACGTTCACATAATATGATAGATTTTCTTTTTTTTCTTCTTCACGTACTCGTGTCATTCTTTTCGTTCCTTTTCTCTTCCTTCTTCATTGGCGACACCTTTTGCCCATCATCATCCATCACCATCTTTGTTGCCTGATGTAACCCCCGTACTTCAAAATTAATTGAAATAACGAAAAATTACATTAATAGCACAAGAATTACGACTAATTTAAACTTGATAATAAAATTACAAGTCCAAACTTTAAACAGAGTCAATAATCTAGAAATTAGATTACAACTTTCCAAATTCAAGTACTTGGAATTCAAAATACAAACAAGTTTTTCCAACTATCCAAAAGATAAAGGAGTTTCTACACTTCCAAAATCAAGGCTAAACTAAGAGAGTCAAGCCTTTAGCTCGCCTGATCGTCTTTCGGGTCCTGCTTATCTGAAAATCAAATAGAAAAGGGTGAGATAATAATCTCAGTGAGTCCTTCACGGACCCTCAACAACACTAAACCCAAATACAGTTCATATATATATATATAACATTCATAATTAAGAAAACATAATGCTATTCCTATTCTAAGAACTAGTTCTATTCTATTCCTAAAACTAATCACAAGCAAAGCTAGATGCAATCCTATTCTATATGATCTAACAACAATTGACACCCCAGCTATACCGTGTAGACGCTAATTAGGCCCCATAGAAATGCTAAGCATGCCACTCAAATGACTACTTTGGCCCCCTGCAGAGTGCTTAGGCAAGGTTCTAAAATGGGTACCGGAGGCTTAACTCCCCGAGAATTCTCTTGCCGTCGTCATGATCCACAGATAATAGCCGTATCAGATTTACATCCCAGCTACACAATGCAGCCCAATTGGCCCACTGAAATGCTGAACATGTTCACATATAAGCATTTATTTAACTTAATCATTCACTCATAACCAAACAAACAACTATTCAAGTGAATAAAATATTGCACTAGGTTGAAAGTGAGAGAACAACATTCAAAATGAGTAAAAATTGGAATTATGACTGGCATAATCGATTATGGGTAAGCCCTAATCGATTATGCTGCAAAAATTCGGTTTCTGAGAAAAATTTAGGTAATAATCGATTACATAATCGATTATGAGCCAGTTCATAATCGATTATATAATCGATTACTGAGGTATCATAATCGATTATGATACCAGCTTAATCGATTATGACAGGATTTCAAATTGCAGAATTCTCACAGAGAGCTCATAAACGATTATCATAATCGATTATGGTCCTGGAAAATGTAGAATTTCTATTTTTCTGCAGAATCTTGCCATTTTCAAAACCAATACACCCAAAAACACCAAAATCAATCATACCAATTTCTCTCAACCAATTCCACACAATTATCAACCATGATACATTGTAAACCATTTTATTGCACACATTAAATACATGAGCAACAACACATTCTTTGATATCATAAATCATAACAATGTGAGAAACCAAAACCAAGAAGCATTTCCACAAATACATCTCCCTAAAACACAAAGAAGACATACATTTCATACCAAATGAAAAGGAAATGAAAACCCTAATAGGGGTCTTATTGGTTGCCCATCACCTAAAGGAGAAGAACTCACAATAAGCTTAAGAGAATGAGCTAAGAAGCTTGAGAACTTGAGATTCCCTCCTCCTCTTCTTCTCCAAATTCGAGCTCCTCTTCCACAAGATTAGGCAGCTTCAAAGCTTCCCTTAAACCCCAAATCTTCAGCTCCAATGTTCAGCTCAAAGGAAGGATTGAAGAAAACACCAACTCTCCTCTTCTTTCTTCCCAAATTCGTGAGCCCTAGACCTCTTTTCTTTATCTTCTTTCTTCTTCCTTTCTTCCTAATTCAGAAATCGAGAGAGATAGTGAGAGAATGAGGGCTGAGGGGCGAGAGTGAGAGGAAGGAAGAAAGAGAAAAATGGCTTGGACCATAATGCCCCTCCTTTAGCCAAGTTAAATTACTAATAAGTCATTCCTTTAACTCTTATTTTTCACAATACCATTGCTACTCACAACCTTTTTTGTAACAGCCCAACCTACACAGTGCAGCCATTTGGGCCCACTGAAATGGTTGGTACTGCCCTCACAGTCTTCTCTGGCCTCCTACAGAGTTTTTGCCTTACGCAAGTTTCGGACCTGGGTACCGAAGGCATAACTCCCACGGGAACATAAGCAAGAGACGTGATAGAGCTTCTTCCGATTCAATTTACCACCTATACACACTCTTACATTGTTTAAGATAGTTAATCCTTATGACAGATATAAAAAATTTAGCTTTACATGTTAAAAAAAATCAACTTTTAAATCTTTCAATGGATATATAGTCATCCCTTTACTCCAGATTTGGATACCCTGAATTTCAAATCCCCTAAATTTCCTACATTTCGGCAAATTTTAGGGATATTATTGTCTTAACACCACTTACACTATGACTTCAAATTATCTCTTAGAAGCATTTTACCTTGATTGTAGGGGAATATAGGATTCTCAAATGCAGAGAACCTAGATTCACCTTTACTTTAATAGTTTTGACTTTTAACTGTCATCTCTCATACTTAGGCACATTTAAGAATTAAGATACATGTGAAATAACAAAAATGCTTGAGGGGGGATCAATCCAAAATCCATAAAATAATGCAACTTAAAAACATATCTAAGAACAAATTTTATACGATTTTTAATACGATATAATATAGTATTTGTGTCCATTTTCTTAGGTCCAGTACCTTTGTTTCTTACAGAAAAAATACTAAAATTGCCATAAACTGACTCAAAGAGTGTATGATGATTGCATCTATTTGCCCAAAAACAGATTAAATGTGAGAGGAACCGGACGAAATGAACTTACAAAACTGGACATAATTAAGTTTTATCCTTAATATAATTAATAATTAATATAATACATATACAAGTTATATATTAGATGCATAATTTGGTTTTATTATTATTATCCCAAGTTATATATCAGGACGCATCCACGCTACACTTCCACTATGTTTGGTTTAGAAAAGAAAGATAGACGAAAGAAAAATCGAAGAAGAGAAAAAGAGTAAAAATTGAGATGATTATTTAGTTGTTTAGTAAGAGAGAAAAGAGAAAGAAAGGGTGAGAGAAAAAAAAATATATTTATAAAATAACATAAATATTTCTAAGTAAATATGAGATATAATAAAGACAATGAAAATATAAAAATAAAAATATTCCAATAAAATTCAAGATAAATTTAAAATATTTATTTTATCTATTGAAATAAAATAAAAAATGTGTGAAAAAAAGAAAAATATTAATATACTCTTAAAATATTTTTTTGTATCCCTTAAAATAAAAAAAATACTTTGAACTGATTTTCATTTGTGAATGTCTACATTTTTTTAAAGAGTAAATTTACTTTAAATTTTCTTTAAATTTACTTTTTTTAACAATATGTGATTCGGTTTAGATTAATTCGATTTTAGGTAAGGCAATCATTAATTAAACCGAAACGTGCGGTTGATAAAAAAATGGCATAAACAAATCCAAAAAAAACGGATCGATTTTTTGCGGTTTTCAAATTTTTTGTATCGGTTTTGCTGGGTTTGGATTTAAACACCCGAGGTTGCAGCGCTACCGCAATGGAAAATTCCCCATCATCCTTATCCGGCGCACACAACCAGAGTACCACTGTAACCGTAATGGCGGCTGAGTCTGAAACACACCCACCGCAGCCGGAGCCTCCAATTACATCCGTTCCAGAAACCGCTGCGAAAACAACGGCGGCTCTAGAAACAACTGACAGGCACTCCGAGGTTTAAGGGAGGGGAAGGGGAAGAAGGATCTCTGTCTGTTTTGAATATGGACATTATGGCCAATAGCATTGTCTTTGAAAATCTGTTGCATTTTGATTCTAAGCATAAAAATCAGTTTATAGCAATACAGGGTGTGCATTAGTCGTAAGGATTAATGTTGAAGAACAAGCACTGTAAACCCTTGCTGTTAACTGGAGCAAAGAATTTCCAAACCGAAAGCAGAACTCCTCGCTTGCAAGGATGCCAACTGGCTCCCTTTACCAAATGTCCAAAGGTTCATAACTATTAAATGATTGGACAACTGCCATTGTAAGCTTTCCTATCACAAGTTCTGCAACTAGTTTATTTATAATTTTTGTAATTTCCTCAATGATTATAGGTTTTATTATCAAAGATGATACTAATAGGTAAACTCTTTATTTATACTTGTGATGTTTTGACTTTTGATTCTTTAAATGTAACATCAGGGTGAAAAAAAAGTGAAACTAAAGGTCCCAAATGTCTCTGTGTGTCTCTGTGTGTCTGTGCGTGTGTTTGATACTTGTATTTTTGTTTTTTATTCCTTGAGGTTTAAGACTATTGCATTCAAACTATAGCTGTAGTGAATGCTGGTTGTTGCTCATATTCTTCAATGAACCAATGAGTAGAAGATATTTTTACGTTTCACTTGCTTAAGTGATTTTACGGGCAAAATTCATCCAGTGTATTTCTCTTTTACAAGATAGTATGAAATCAGTTTTTGCTGAGCTGTTTTCAGATATATTCTATAGAGGTTGTTAATGTAATAATCCAGGATTTCCACTGGTAGATGTTGTAACTCTCCACTGGGAAATCAATGATTTCCATCTTAGGTAAGCTGTCTCTCTTTTTTGTTTAGAAAGTTAACTCTTCTACTACACATAATAGGGACATCTAGTCCTCTTGTTCATTTCCCTGTTGATACTTGATGCATCTGAAAAACCTGAACAGTGGGTAAAACTCACAATCACAGAAAATACCATTTATCCAAATTTAGAGGTAGACATTGAACACTTGCTGTTTGTACAGAATCAGATTCCCGAACTCCCTTTACCCAGTGGAAATTTATTTTAAGATACTAATCTCACCTAATGTTTTGTATTTACAAAGAAAAATCACAAGATGTAATTGATAAATAAACTGCCTTTAACTATCTCCAAATAAAGAATCATCAACGTTCTTTCATCGCCTGCAGCAATTTTATAACATTGTTACGGAATTGATTTAAGAAAAAGAGAACAAACTTGACAGTTAACAAGCCACACTACAAAATTAAGTTAGAGAACCTTTTGGAGGAGTTTGTACTTGTGTTTTTCCTGTTGTCATCTGACTTTGTTGATGAGCACTCCTTCTCTCTAGCAGCTGCTTCTCGTTTCATTTTCTTCCACTCTACTTCCATGGCCTTGGTCAGTGCATCGACTTTCTTTACGAGCATCTGAAAAAGTAATATCTTATGTCTTTAGCTCAATGTGAGAAGGGATGTGGGGTGGGAGTGGGGAACAGCTTTTGCTATTACCTTGATTTCTTCATCTTTAGCTTGCAAACTACTGTCTTTGGTTTCGCAAGACTTCCTCAAATTGATGACCTCTTTTTGCAGCCTATCATACAGATAACCCGACACCACATCATCACTGCCTGATTCATTTGGTTTCTTGCTTTCGGAGTCTTCATGCACATCAACATTGGTTTTAATTTCTTCTGCTTCTATTTCATCATTGAACCGGTTTAAGTTCATGTCTGTGTTCACATGCATCTTGTTTTCCTTTTCACCACTATCAGCAACTTTACTTCTTGATGCCCATATCCCTTTCTTCAACATGTTTTCTGCAGAAGTATATTTCTTTTTAGTAGGGCTTCCCTGTTTTAAATTCCCACCAATACTATCTTTGTTGTTTTTTATAATTGTCTGCTGGAACAAAGGGCTTCCAACAGTAGATGCTCTTGGTTGAGATGTGGATCTCTTCCTCAGTCCACCACTAGTTGTTAGGAAACCCAAGATGTTAGACTTTTCTGCTTTTGGAGACCCAGAAAACACATTCGAAGTCGTTGGGTAACTTGAAAAATGTTTTAAACCTTCCTCCAGTGTTTGTAGCCTCACTTTCAGTTTTTCCTGAAGTAAACACCAAATAAACATGTTAAAAATTGATTTAGATGCTTACATGATGGAAGACAAATAAGTCAGATAAATACCCTCAGTTGTGACTCTGCCTTAGCTGTTCTCTCTGATATAGCTAGCTTGTCTTTCAACCGTTGCATCTCTGCCTACATATGCAAGGACATAACTGATATTACAAATTTCTTGCCCAATTTTATTAATAAGTTTCAGGAAAGAGAAGTTGTCTGAATTGTTTTTGTAAGCTTTGTCACTGAAGTTAGTGCATGAGTATTGGCCTCTCTTGATAGGTCTCCTTATATATGGCAAATAGTAGTATTTTACACCCTCTTAAACTGAAATTTACCCCTTTAAATTATTTCAGCATATTTTTATTGTAGTTATCAGCAACAACACTGCATGAAAAGCAGAAATAGTAAGCAGTATTTGGGGCATGAAAGCAGGATCATATAAACTACAAAAATTTTCAGGGGAAGATATACCTGCATGATCCTTCTCTCTTCCAGCCATTGCCTGACAGGCATGACCTTATCATTTTCATCCTTCCACTCATTAGCCACAACATTTGCAATTCTATTGGCCGAAACTTTTACTCTTGCTAGCTCCCTCTCCAATGTCCTTTTCTCCTCCTGAAGAATTATGCAAAACCAGGTTACCACATAGATCATCAACCAACAAGTCATTATATCCAACATTAAGTTCAGAATTTCAGTAGCCGGTAATATGTGCCTACTTGCAATTCAGAAACCCGTCTCTGATAATCACGAACAACGTTAGCAGTGGCCCCATTAGCTAAGATGACTTCCTCAAGTTCTTGAATGGTTTGGCTAAGCTTTTCAACTTCCAGAATCTTTTGGTGGCGGGTTTTCTCTAAGATTTTGTTCTCCTCCTGTTCATGGTATTTGTAAATTGGCTGAACCATTTACACTTTCACTATAGAAACCAAATATGAAAAAGGTAACACAGAAAATCATGCCTGGCAGATCTCAATCTGTCTCTTCAAGTCAAAATTTTGATTTTGAACTTCTTCAACTATTAGAGCCCTCTCTAGTGCATTTTGCAAAATCCTCTCTGCTTCTAACAGTGACGACTCTTTTGACTTTGTGAGTCGTTCCAAAGCCTTTTTATCTTCTTGAAGTGTTGTAATCTATGAAGCCAAATTGGATGTTAGTGTCGTCAGTTCACAAAATTCACTTAGATTTTGTTATTTTCTTGCAAGTGCATCCTTGTTGGAAAATGGAAATTGTACTATTTATATTGTACCTCATTCCTATACATTTTGATCTCAGCTTCAAGTGGAGCAATGACATTATCAATTGGAACAGAATCTTCATCCTTCTGATTTGCATGCACCCTTCTAAGTGTTGCTTCTGCTGCATATTGTGCAGCCACTGCATCTTTCCTTTCATCTGTCAGTTTCTTGATTTCTAGATTCTGCATACAAATAGATTTTGAAAAACAAGCATTTTATTTTAGGGTCTAGAATTTTTGGACATGGTTCCAACTTCCTAGAAATACTAGTACCAGATCGGTGCACCTTTTGTTTAAGATGATTCTCTGTAGCTCCAAGTCTCTCGTCCAGTTTACTGACTTCATTTCTCAACTGGAAGTGGTGAAAAAGAAATACAGCCAATATTAGTACGGAAACAGAGAAATTCATATATTTTGCAACTATACTAAAAATAAATATGTAATTGCATACTTTTCTATGGTAACATGCATGACAAAATGGTCCCTAAGGGCCTGTTTAGATTGGTTTATGAACAACTTATTTAGACTTATCTAGTGGCATAAACACTTGTTTATGACATGTCCATAAGTTGTTTTCAACTTATTTTGATAAACTCTTCAAGATAGTTTATGAAAACAACTTATCGCTTATATGAATACAGTTTGACTATATATTCTATTTGATTATAGAAATAACTTATACATAAGCATTGAATTAAGCTGATTATCCAAACAGGCCCTAAAGCATCAAGCTTATTGCTTATAAGTTATGACATGTGCATTAGATAAGATAATCCATTTTCCTTCCCAAGGCGAATTTGTATTGATGCATTTAAAAGAAATACCTCTTCTATGGCCTTATCTTTCAGAGCTTCAGTTGTCCTTAAGGCTTTGATTTCACCTTGACAAGTTGCTAGCTCCTTAACTTTTTCTGCAAAGATGATAACATTGAGTACAAGGTTTATAGGTGAACCACTGATATTAAGATACTAGAATCGGACATTCTCGAACTGTATTCAACTTATTCATTTTGGTATGCAAGCAAGGCAATCAATGAAAAGAAAGCATATCAGTATGACACACAAACAATGGGAATCAAACAGTGACAATGACATGACCTGATAGAAACTAACTCAAACTCAAACACCTGATGGAAACAGACACAGAGAAGAATGAAAGAGAGATAAGAACCTTTGAGTTGGTTTTGCAAACGATTAATCTCCAACACCACAGGGTCTGACTGGAAAAGTGGAAGCTCCTCTCCATATTTATCTTCATAGCTCACCATTTCCCTTTCCCTGTCTTTTGGCGCTGGGAAATGCACACACAGATAACAGATAGATAACCAAAGTTCAATAACAAAATGGGAGGACTCACTGGCTTATATATATGCTGCACAATGCTTTGGCTTGGTTTCCAGTTTCCCTTTTAGGTGCTGCTAAATGACAAAGTAGGCTGAGTCCAAAAACACCAACAACAAATGGAGGCTCTCATGGTCACATATATAATAAATATTAAATAATAATTAGATTAGAGAGATGTTCAAAGGCATAAGGAATTGACCACAAAGAGAGAGATGACCTTCCCCTTTGGCGAAGCAAACTTGACAAATGATGAAATGAATAATAACAGGCCGGCCAAGCCGGCTAATCCTTCTAAGTTCTACCGTGATACTTTACTGTAACGGTTACTTTCTCTCTCATTTCATAAGTTTATCACGAGATTTATTTCAAAAAAATATAAAACCAAAGGGATAAGTTTCTCTATAATAAAATCTTCAAAATTTCAGTCTCAGCTGTTATGATAATGAATTAATGACCTTTTATTTTTATTGTAACCCCTTACGCTGATGCAAGGGGAATGAAAAAACAAATGTTCCATGGTTTTGATTGAACCCTTATTTAAAACTACTAGCAACCAAATGTCCTAAACAAATGGGACTGACAAGGACTTTACCAGTCAGTTAAACCCGTAACCACCCCTGACCCCCTCTCTCTCCTCTTGGGGTAAAAGTAAACAAAGCGTAATTTAGTAATTGATTCGACAAAAAAAGGTTAATCAAAAGGTTACGTTTGGTTTCACAAACAATAATTTTACTCTACCTAATATTCCATTTCATAGTTCCGTGGAACAATAAAGTTCAGCATCAATCATATTGCTGGGTAACAGACAAGTGCATCACTGCATTAGTTGGTGACATGGATTGCAAAATTTCTTTTCAGTTTGCAGACACCGTTTGCTTCAATTTTCAATATTAATTAGTCTTTACATACACAAGATCATCACACACTAGTCAGGGTCCAGGATAAATGTAATGTGGACATAATTACAAGGGTTTTAATATAACAGCGATTGAGGGTATATATCAATTAACACTTAAGTAGGTAAGATTTTGAATTTTTTTGATGTTCTTGACTTGCTGCGGAAAGAATTCTTAAGAAGTCTTGGAACTTGTCACGTTCTATGTGTGTTAAATCAAAAGATATCCCTTTGGACTATTGAATTGCTTAACCGCAAAAACAGTTTATAGATAGTAACTTTTTTCTTTTACTCGGATAAGACCGAGACTGTAACAAAGGAAACAATGTACTCATGATTCGAATTTGAAAGCGACCAGCTAAAGTGGCTTCGAAGAACAAATTAATTTGGGATTAATATTCATATAACTTGCCATCTTTGCTTAAAGTATAATAATTAAATAGTTTTTTTTTTCAGAAAAAAAAAAAGGACACGGCTCCAGCTGTTTCTGTACAAAAGGCCACAGCCAAATGTCGATCAAGTAGGCGTTGTTTTATTTTGATACACGACAAAGGGGAGGCTTTTACCAACATCAAAATGAACACTTCAAGAGACAGGTGGCAATGTACAAACTATTATACCACAAAAAAAACGAATTTTCTGATGAAATATGATTGAACTTGACGATTTCTTAATAGAATTTCGCTATTACTAACCATTATTTGATAGTGATTTAATGTAAGTGTGATCAAGCTAAGCTTCAGGTGGTCCTCTTTATGGCGTGCATTTATGTTGGTTTGAATTGGTAGATTAAAAATACAATGCTCCAAAAAATAGAAATTAAAATATAGCAGTATACTGTAAAATAAAGTATTTTATACATGATGGCGTAAGCCTAGGTCCTCAACATGTTGTTCAATGGGGAGGTTGAAATGCACGGGATAACAATGAATTTATAGAAAATTCCAACAAATACTGTAGCCTATCTGCTTAGACTAATTATATCAGGTACAACAAACATTTTTAAAAAATTAAAAAAACTTTAATTTTGATATTTTAATATAGATGCATTTTCTTTCATATATGTCCATGCGACTAAAATAACTTAATTATTATAATTAACAAAAATGTAAATATTTAATAATTTGAGGATAAGATCAATTGACACTCGGTGACAAGTTTTTCTACCTACGTCACTTGATATATAGAATGTGAAATTGACTAATCTATCCATCAAGTGTGTGTTTAGGTTAAAGTTTGCAAAAACAATCCTGCCCTTCTTCCATTTTAGACTGAATTTGAGAGCAAAAATTAAGTTTTTTTTTTTTTGGTGAGAAGAGCGAAAATTAAGTTGGTTGCAAATGTTTCCAACTAAAAATCAAACAAGCGTCATATTCAGTTTTGCTGTACAAACATAAGTTGGAGGTCCTGCAAAAGAATCCAAACGGGTGATATTTTTTATCATGTATATCAAATTTCATATAATGCAGACAATTGTAGATATGTTATCTAATAATGAATTATATTTTAATTAACATATTATATATTAAAATAAAATAGTGCGATGAAGAGTCAAATATTTTTTATTTAATGAAATTTTGTAAGCTTTATCTATTGTATGTGAACTTTGAGTCAATGGTTTGATGGATTTGTTTTATATTTTATAAAAAAAAATGTTAAGAGGTCTAAGTATTTATATTGAACAATTGCCATTCGTTGATGCTTTTCCAATGATAAAATGTTTCACCCAATTTGATTGCTATCTTAGTATATTGTTTTTTAAAATGAGTGTCTAATATACAACTGACTAAACAATTAATGACTTCATATTATTATGAATGAACCACACACAAAAAAATTGCTGATGGATTAGGTTACATAGTGTTACAGTGTTACAGCAAGTCCCACATCGGTGGGTTCTTGCTTTGGTGAAAGTTTTGGAGCCTATATAAGGAGGCTTAGTAATGCTTTTATAATCATCCCAAACATTTCTCTTCTTCCTCTTTTATTATTTCTTATACTCAACAAGAGTATTTGTGAGAGTATTTGTGAGGTATTTTGTGAGAGGTATTCTTGTAATATTTTCCCACATAGTGAAATTCTTCTGGTCTTGCCCCGTGGTTTTTCCCTTATTTGTTGAGGGTTTTCCACGTAAATTTTGTGTCTTCATTTCCTTATTTTCTCGTCTCTTATTTTAGTTGTGTGACACCATTCCGATACTCTGGTACCTAACAGTGGTATCAGAGCTCCAAGGTTGGTGATACTATTCCGCTGTGTCACTTTAGGAAGGTGTTGGTTCTTAGTATGCTCTGTGGTTGCAGTATTGTCTGATCTGCCACATCAGAAAAGAATTATTACCGGAAATAGTGTGGTAGTGTAAAAAATGTATGTCTAGTAAAGTTCTGGCTAAGGAAAGACAAGGTTTTTAAGTACGCTTAGCGACACCTCTCTTTCCTGGGAACTTACTTGGTGCACTCTTTACGAGCTACAGTCACTTTCTCGGTATATAGTACTATTCACAGACATGGTTACTATTCACACGTGTGGTTGTATACTTTTACAGTAATTGTTAACATATACTGGATTTGTTCTGGTATACGGGATACGTACAATACTGTTCACGTATATTGTGCTATTCACGGTGAAATAGTGTAATCCGGTTCGGTTTGTGTACAACCATGGCAGTAAAATTTGAGATAGAGAAGTTTAATGGGAGTAATTTCTCCCTGTGGAAATTGAAGGTAGCGGCAGTTCTGAGGAAGGATAATTGCTTTGAAGCAATTGAAAGCGCACTCCACAGTATATGGTGATGAAAAGTGGAAAGAGAAGGATGGCAATGTGTTGCCAATTTGCACCTAGCAATGGCGGATTCGATTTTGTCAAGTGTTGCGTAAAAGAAGACTCAAAGGAGATTTGGGATGTACTTAACAAATTGTGCGAGGTTAAGTCACTTCACACAAGAATATTCTTGAAGAGGAAACTCTACACTCTTGAATGAGTGAATCCACATTAATGACGGATCACATTAACACCTGAACACGCTATTGGCTCACCACAAAGATCTGATTTCAAAATAGCGTAAAATGAACGTGCGTAACTTTTACTTGAGTTTACTGATTCAGATGATCAACTCATCATCAACATTACAAACAACAATGTTGCGACACTCTTCACTTTGATGATGTTGCGGTGCAATCCTTGAAGAAGAATCCAGCGCAAGAATAAGGAGGAAAGGTCGAGAAAGTTGAAAGCAGCGAAGCTTTAACGATGACGAGAGGCAGATCAACAGAACGTGGCCCCAGTGGGAGCCAAGATCGTGGTAGATCAAAATCTCGAAGAAGAAAGAATCTCAAATGCTACAACTGTGGCATGAGAGGGCACTTGAAGAAGGAGTGTTGGAACAAGAAGAATGGAGAGAAGACCTCAGAAGCATCAACCTCGCAAGGTTGTGTTGCAAGTACCTCAGATGATGGAGAAATCCTGTATAGCGGAGCAACAAATTCTAAAGGTGGAAGGAAGCTCAATGATGTCTGGATAGTGGATTCAGGTGCGACATGGCACATGACTTCACACCGAGATTGGTTTTGTACTTATGAGCCTGTCTCGGTAGGATCCGTGTTTATGGGAAATGATCACGCCTTAGAAATCGTTGGAATCGGTACTGTCAGAATAAAGATGCAAGATGGTACTGTTCGCAAGATACAAGGGGTACGACATGTGAAGGGCTTGAAAAGGAATCTATTGTCCACTGGGCAATTGGATGACCTCGGGTGCAAGATCCATATTGAAGGTGGAATCTTGAAAGTAGTGAAGGGCAATCTTGTGGTGATGAAAGCAGAAAAGATCACAAGCAATCTATACATGCTTTTGGGAGATACGTTACAAGAGGCCGATGCATCAATTGCATCAGCGAGCCATGAAGAATCAACGATGATGTGGCATCGCAGGCTAGGCCATATGTCAGAGCGTGGCTTAAAAGTCCTTACAGAACGTAGTCTCTTACCCGGGCTCAAGACGGTAACATTACCCTTCTGTGAGTACTGTGTGACAAGTAAGCAGCATAGATTGAAATTTGCAAAAGTAACTACCAGAAGCAAACACATACTAGACTTGATACATTCTGATGTGTGGGAGTCGCCGGAAACATCCATGGGGGGAGCAAAGTATTTTGTATCATTCATTGATGACTACTCCAGGAGATTGTGGGCATACCCGATCAAGAAGAAGTCAGATGTGTTTCCAGTATTCAAGGAGTTCAAAGCACAAGTAGAGCTTGAAACTGGGAAGAAAATCAAGTGCTTGAGGACAGACAATGGAGGAGAATATGTAGATGGTAACTTTCTATCATTCTGCAAGCAAGAGGGTATTACGAGACAATTCACTGTTGCACATACACCTCAGCAGAATGGTGTAGCAGAACGAATGAACATGACTCTCCTAGAAAGAACAAGAGCTATGCTGAGAACAGCAGGATTGACCAAATCTTTTTGGGCAGAAGCAGTCAAAACTGCATGTTACGTGATAAATCGATCGCCATCAACAACGATTGGTTTGAAGTCACCAATGGAGATGTGGAAAGGAAAGCCGGTAGATTATTCTTCTTTACATGTGTTCGGATGTCCTGCGTACGTAATGTACAACTCCCAAGAAAGAACAAAGTTGGATCCAAAATCCAGAAAATGTATATTCTTGGGTTATGCTGACAATGTCAAGGGGTATCGCTTGTGGGACCCCACTGCCCGCAAGCTTGTTGTTAGCAGAGATGTAGTCTTTGCAGAAAATAAATTACAAAGTGAGTAGAAAAATGACAGCACTTCTAAAGAGACTGTTATAGTGCAGTTGGAGAGAAAGACTCAAGAAGATGATGCTTCTGAAGCAGAACCAGAGCACATAGAAGAAAATGAGGTCAATGATGAAGGAGTTTGACGATCAACACGTCAGATAACGACACCATCGTGGCACTCAGATTATGTCATGGCCTGCCATGATGCATACTATCTTTTGACCGAAGAAGGTGAACCATCAGCTTTTCAAGAAGCGTTGAACAGTTCAGATGCTTCTCAATGGATGACAGCAATACAGGAAGAAATGGAAGCCCTACATAGAAATAAGACTTGGGAACTTGTTGAACTTCCAAAGGGTCGGAAAGCCATCGGGAACAAATGGGTGTTCAAAATCAAACGAGACGGCAATGATCAAGTGGAACGGTATCGTGCCAGACTTGTAGTCAAAGGTTATGCTCAGAAAGAAGGGATAGACTTTGACGAGATATTTTCTCCAGTTGTCAGACTTACTACTATCAGGGTAGTGTTGGCAATGTGTGCTGCATTTGATTTACATCTTGAACAGTTGGATGTAAAGACTGCTTTTCTTCATGGAGAGCTTGAAGAAGAAATTTATATGCTCCAACCAGAAGGCTTTAAAGAACAAGGAAAAGAAAACTTGGTTTGTAGGTTGACCAAATCTCTGTACGGTCTAAAGCAGGCGCCCAGATGTTGGTACAAGAGATTTGATTCCTTCATAATTAGCCTTGGTTACAACAGACTGAGTTCAGACCATTGTACGTACTACAAGAGGTTTGATGATAATGATTTCATCATTTTGCTGTTGTATGTGGATGACATGTTGGTGGTAGGCCCCAACAAAGATCGAATCCAGGAATTAAAGGCACAGTTGGCTAGGGAGTTTGATATGAAGGACTTGGGACCCGCAAACAAGATTTTAGGGATGCAAATTCACCAAGACAGAAATGATAGGAAGATTTGGCTTTCTCAAACGAATTATCTAAGGAAGGTCTTGCAGCGCTTCAACATGCAAGATTGTAAGCCAATTTCTACCCCGCTTCCTGTCAATTTTAAATTATCCTCAGGTATGAGTCCTAGCAATGAAGCAGAGAGGATGGAAATGTCTCGAGTACCGTATGCATCAGCGGTGGGAAGCCTTATGTATGCCATGATATGTACAAGACCAGACATTGCACAAGCAGTGGGAGCGGTTTGTCGGTTTATGGCAAATCCAGGTAGAGAGCATTGAAATACTGTTAAGAGGATCCTTAGATACATCAAAGGAACCTCAGATGTTGCATTATGTTACTGAAGGATCGTAATTCATTGTCGGGGGTTATGTTGATTGATTTTGCAGTGATCTTGATAAAAGGAAATCCATTACCGGGTATGTATTCACAATTGCAGGGGAAGCGGTGAGCTGGTTATCTAAATTCTGGTGTTGTAGCTTTGTCTACTACAGAGGCCGAGTACATGGCAGCTACCCAGGCTTGCAAGGAAGCTATCTGGATTAAAGGTTTAATGGAGGAACTCGGGCACAAGCAACAGATGATTACTGTGTATTGTGACAGTCAGAGTGCCTTGCACATTGCAAGGAATCCAACTTTTCATTCCAGGACAAAGCATATAGATAGCCAGTATCACTTTGTTCGTGAAGTGGTAGAGAAAGGAACCGTGGATATGCAAAAGATTCACACCAAAGATAACCTAGCAGATGTGATGACGAAGCCGATCAATGCTGACAAGTTTATTTGGTGTCGATCCTCCTATGGCCTATCAGAAACGTAAGCGACATGGAATGGCAAGGCAGAAAGAGTGGTGTGAAGATATGATTGGCTCAATCAAAATCTTCAAGTGGGAGAATGTTACAGCAAGTCCCACATCGGTGGGTTCTTGCTTTGGTGAAGGCTTTGGAGCCTATATAAGGAGGCTTAGTAATGCTTTTATAATCATCCCAAACATTTCTCTTCTTCCTCTTTTATTATTTCTTATACTCAACAAGAGTATTTGTGAGAGTATTTGTGAGGTATTTTGTGAGAGGTATTCTTGTAATATTTTTCCACATAGTGAAATTCTTCTGGTCTTGCCCCGTGGTTTTTCCCTTATTTGTTGAGGGTTTTCCACGTAAATTTTGTGTCTTCATTTCCTTATTTTCTCGTCTCTTATTTTAGTTGTGTGACACCATTCCGATACTCTGGTACCTAACACATAGTAACTAGGTATAATCTCGTGCGTTGCACGGGTTTGTTTAAAATTATGTGAAAATTATATAATTTAAATATATAAAACTACTTTATACAAATCTCTCAACATGTTGTTGTTCAATTTTTGTTGAAGGACTTCATATGATTATCCCCGTCTTATGGGGTTGAATTATAGTTTTTTTGGGGCTTAAGCCCTTCATAGTATTAAAAATACGTAAAATAAAATTTTATTAAATATAGAATAATGTGTAATAAATAAATATAATTGTATTAACAATTTATATTAAATAACACATTTATTTATAAAATATTTTTGGGATAAAATATTTTTTAACATGTTTAATAATTATAATTCTCAATTTTGTAGTAAGATTATCATTGAAACTTTAATATAACGAAATAAAACTCTATCAAATAATAAGTTTATTAAAAACGTTATGGTAATCTTTTTTTAAAATGCATATTTCTTATCTTGTTTATCATCAAATAATTTCAATCCTTATGGTTAAATTATTATTAGCAATGAGATATATAATTGTCTACGATAAAATATAAGTTTTTTTCAAATTTAATCTCACATAATTTAATAATTACTATTGGCTTTTAGTTATCACTGTTAAATATAATATATTTATTGAAGATTGTGTTTTTTTTCCTCCAAATTAAATGTTATTTGGATTTATTTATCATTAACACTATTTAAGTATTTATAAAATATTTTTTTAACATCGGTGTTACCTTTTGTAATAATCTTTATGTGGAATGTTTAATTTCATATAATAAGAAATTTTATCCTATTATACAATAGAAATGTAACAATACTTTTTTTTTGTTGAGAATACGTAACAATACTTAATACTATTGAATATTTCTATAGTTTTCTGTTGAATATTTTTATTAAGTATTGCACCAAATGTTATAATTCTCTTAATAGAAATATTATTGTCAAATTGCATCAAATTTTGTAAATATTTTAAAAAAATATGATTTGACATGATTTAATACTTTTTAGTAAAGTTTCTCTTGTTGTAAAACTCTGGACTGTATGGTCATAAATAACTAAATATGGGAAAATGAGCTTATGTCATAACTAATTAAAGAAAAGAAAAAATAAGATAAATGTTAACGTAGAAATAATCATTCTCTGTTAATTTTTTGGTGGTGTCTTTTATTTATCTGTATTGTATAATTTCGTATGCAAGAAATATCTATTTAAAGAAAGTTAACCATTACGGGTTTGTTTATATTTTATATAAATGTTTTTTTTAAAATTTATGAAAGTTATATAGTTTAAATATATAAAAATATTTTATACAAATCTTTCAAAAAATTGTTGTTCACCTAATACATCATCTTTTAGCATTTTTTTAGTTTTTGTTGAAGAACTTGATATGGTTATCCCCATCTTGTATAATTAGATTGTAGTTTATTTTCCTTTAGGGCTTATGCCTTCGTTAATATAAAAAAAATATGTAAAGTAAAATTTTATTAATTATAGAATAATATGTAATAATTAAACATAGTTATGTTGAAAAATTATATTCAATAACATTTATTTATAAATTAGTTTTCTATAAAATTTTTTCATCATGTGAATTAATTAGAATTATCAATTTTGTATATCATTAAAACTTTAATATCATGAAAGAAAACTATATCAAATAAGTTTGTTAAACATGTTACGGTATTATATATTTTTTTTATTGATAGTATTGTATTTTTTTTTAATATGCATATTTCTTATCTTATTTATCAACAAATAATTTCAATTATTATTGTTTAGTTATTGTTAATAATGAGATATGTAAATGTTCATGATAAAGTTGTTGGAACCTAAACGATTGAGATGTTTAGACCCTCATTAATTTTGATGATAACAAAGTATTCACAAGAGAACAATTTATGTTCTAACATTTCTTGAAGTGTGCAGATACTAATAATACGTATATTCTAAGCCACTCAAGAAAGAAGAAAGTAATTCTCAAGAGAAGGATTCATTCTATGTGTCAGCATCCGGCTCATCCTTGTGAGCGTCTGGAATTTCCTCTTTATACACTATGCTTATCCAATTGAACGAGCGTCCGAACTTCCGATTCTGTGCGAGTGTCTGAACCTCACTTCTAATCACGTGTTAGTCACGTTGCTGCTCTACCTCTCAGAAGTTTCTGGAACGGATTTCAAAATTGATCTTGAGCGCTAAAATTGTTGTACGAGGTATCAAAGGTGAAACCTTTAACTACAAGACAAAAATCGTACAAGCAAGGTAGTACAAAAACGGTAACATGTACTACTGGGATATTCTCTGCAAAGCAAGAAAGAGACAGCACTTTGAATTTACCTTACTCAATGGTAAGGAGCCATTTTTACCTTAACGGTTATATCCTTGGAACTCCTATATATACCTCATGGTATCCATTGAAGAAGGAACGAACATACTGTGAAAAAGCTTGCTAAAATTCTGTGAAATATTTCGAGAACAAGCACGCTTCGTGAGCAACCAAGTCTCGTGCTAAGTCTCTCGACTACGAATCAACTCAGTCCGACCCTTTCTTTAAGAAAGTTTTTCTATAGTTGAGCTTAATCTTTTATCCTCTCTGTGAGAGTTATTTTTAATCGTATTTCAACTCACTTGTAAAAGTTTGTTTTGGCCTAGTTAAAATTTGTATCCTCAAAGGCTCGATTGTCTTGAGTCGTTTGAGAAGTTGAGAGTATTGTCAAGTTGTGACAGTAGAATACTCTTGAGGAAATTGTAATCAGATTGATTATAGTGAAAATCCTTCAGGAACGAAGGGACTAGACGTAGCTACCAGTTTGGTAGTGAACTAGTATAAATTTCTGTGTGTCTTGCTTTACTGCTTTCTATTCATTTCTATCTTGCTGTGTTAAAAACAAGTTTTATAAAACTGCTTTTTCCAGCGTCCGATTATTTCCAGCATCCGATAAACAACCAGTTTTGAAAAACTTGTGTTCTATAGTGTTTCTAACTTAAAGTTTACGAAAAGTTTTTAAACACAATTCAACCCCCCCTTCTTGTGTTCACGTTCAGTTGATATCAGAGCTCGGCCTCTTGGTTGAGCACTTAACAGTGTCAAGAGAAAAGATTCTATATTGTGAACATGTCTACTGAAGGTGGTCATATGAACCGTCCTCCTCTATTCAATGGAGAAAAATTTGATTACTGGAAGGATAAGATGAAAGCATTCCTTGAGGCACAAAGTCTTGATTTGTGGGATATAGTTGAAAGCGGATACATTCTCCCGCTAATGCCCTTGGCGTTGCAATATCAAGGAAAAGCGGTCCGATGATCGAAAAGAGATATCAAACCAACCAGAGGGCGGATTTATTCTCATCGTGCTATGACAGAAAGAGAATATGATAAATGTGGCAAGTTTGATCTTGCCAAAGAAATGCAGGATTCTCTTATGTTGTCTTATGAGGGTTCTGCCCAAGTAAGAGAAACAAAGGCTAGCATGATGGTTCGCCAATATGAATTATTCAAAATGGAAGATGGAGAAAACATTGAAACTATGTTTGGAAGATTCCAAACACTTGTTCATGGGTTGCAGGCCCTTGGAAAAATTATACCACACCTGATCACGTGAGAAAGATTTTGAGAAGCTTGACTAGGCAGTGGAGACCCAAAGTCACTGCTATTCAAGAAGCAAAAGATCTAAATGTTCTTCGGCTTGAAGATCTTATGAGTTCCCTAAAAGCTCATGAACTTGAGCTAAATGAAGAGGAACCTACCAAGAAGAGTAAGTCTATTGCTTTAAAAGTTAATCAACATAAACCTAGTACTTCTAAAGCTTTTCAGGCTGAAGAAGAAGAATCAGATGATGAAGCTTCAGAAGGAGACTCTGATGGATCAGATGATGAGCTTGCATTCATATCTAAGAAGATCCAAAGAATGTGGAAGAAAAGAAACTTCAGAAGGAAGTTTCAGAAGAAAGATTCAAAGGACAAGAAGGAGAGCAAAGACAAGGACAAAGCCCAAGTCATTTTCTATGAATGTAAGAAGCCTGGACATTTCAAATCCGAGTGTCCTAATCTTAAAGAAAAGCCCACAAGAAGCTCCTTCAAGAAAAAGAAGAAAGGTCTCATGGCAACATGGGAAGATCTTGACTTATCCTCCTCTGAGGAAGATAAAGAAGAAGCTCACATTGCCCTCATGGCAGACACTGACATTGAGTCAGAAGAAGATGTTGAAGAGGTAATAGTATATGATTCCTACTCTTAACTTCAACTTGCTTTTGATGATCTTCTTAAGGACTTTGCCACTCTCTCTACTGAGTATAAGAACTTGAAAAAGAAATTTTTAAAACTATCACAAGATTTTCATTCTTTACGTAATGAAAACTCTATACTCAGTGAAGAGAACCAGAAGCTGAAAACTGAAAATCAGCGTCTGGTGGATAACCAGCGTCTGGAAACTAACAAGCGATCAGAAGCTGAGAGCTCTCAAGCTAAGAGTTCTGTAGTTACAGGCAGTCCTAACTGCAAATCAAATGACTATGAACAAGCATTTCAAAAGTTTCTTGCAGAGAGTGTAACTCGAAGCAAACAAGCTTCAATGATCTGGGGTGTCAGTAAAACGATAACTCATGGTCTTGGCTATATACCAGATGAAACCCTTTTGGAAAATAATTCAGCATCTAATAAATTTCATAGTCATAGTAAATGCTTACATTGTACTTACTGTAATAAATCTGGTCATTTGAAAAGTGCATGTAATGTTTTTAAAACTAAGAAGGATAAGCCTCCTTCAAGAACTAACAAGAAAGGACCCAAAAAGATATGGGTACCTAAAGATAAAATAGTCTATGTTGCAGACATGCTTAGCAACAAAGTCAACACACCAGTCTTGGTACTTAGACAGTGGATGCTCGCGTCACATGACGGGAGAAAAGCATATGTTCCAAGAACTAAGACCTAGAGAAGCTGGATTCGTTGGTTTCGGAGGAAACCAGAAAGGTAAAATAGTTGGAATTGGTCGCATAGGTAAAGGCTCTCTTCCTTCTATTGATAATGTTTTATATGTTGAAGGACTGAAACATAATCTATTGAGCATAAGTCAATTATGTGACAATGGTTATGAAGTCATCTTTACAGAAACTGGATGTTTAGTAAAAAGCAAAAACGATGGATCTATATTCTTTACAGCAAAGAGGAAACAAAATGTTTATAAAGTTAATCTTTACGAACTTGAAAAACAAGATGTCAAGTGTCTTATATCATTGAAGATGAGCAATGGATTTGGCACAAAAGATTAGGTCATGCCAACTTGAGATTAATCTCAAAATTAAACAAGCACAATCTTGTTAAAGGCTTACCAAATCTTAAGTACAAATCTGATGCCCTTTGTGAAGCTTGTCAAAAAGGAAAACAGGTTAAAACTTCCTTTCATTTAAAAAATGTTGTTTCAACTTCTAGACCACTTGAACTTTTACATCTTGATCTTTTTGGTCCCACAAGGACAACCTCTTTAACTGGAAAGAAATATGGTTTAGTCATTGTGGATGATTTTACTAGATGGACATGGGTTAAATTCCTTGCCCACAAGGATGAGTCTTATAAGGTATTTACTGTTTTCTGCAAATCAGTTCAAAATAAAAAAAGGCATTTGCATTTCCTCTATTAGAAGTGATCATGGGAGAGAATTTGAAAATGAGAACTTTCAAAAATTTTGTGAAGAAAATGGCATCTCCCACAATTTCTTCTCTCCTAGAACACCTCAACAAAATGGTGTTGTAGAAAGGAAAAATAGGTCCCTCCAGGAAATGACCAGGACCATGATCAATGAAGTTGATATTGCAAAACATTTTTGGGCAGAAGCAGTAAACACAGCTTGTTATATTCAAAATAGAATTTATATAAGACCTATTTTGAATAAGACTCCTTATGAATTGTGGAAAGGAAGAAAACCAAACATTTCTTACTTTCATCCTTTTGGTTGTATTTGTTATATCCTGAATACTAAAGATCAGCTTGGTAAGTTTGATTCCAAGGCTGACAAAGGAATCTTTTTGGGATATTCTGAAAGATCTAAAGCTTTTAGAATATACAACAAAGAAACTTTGACAGTTGAAGAGTCCATTCATGTCAAGTTTGATGATAAGACGCCTGACACTGCAATGTCAGAGCTAGATGAGTTATTTTCAGATTTAAACCTCGGTGACAAGCCAGACGGTGAATATACATCTTCATCATCCGGTGGTGACAAGACGAAGAATTCGACTCAAGCGGAAGCTGAAGCAAGAAAAAGCTGGAAGTACAAGACCAATCATCCAAAAGATCAAATCATAGGAGAACCTGGTGACAAAGTACGAACCAGATCCTCTTTCAAGGAGCATGCTGACTTTGCACTTCTCTCTGAGATGGAACCTAAGACGATTGATCAAGCCTTGGAAGATGAAGGGTGGATTCTAGCTATGCAAGATGAGTTAAATCAGTTCCAAAGGAATGATGTCTGGAAGCTAGTCACTCTACCAGAAGATAAGCAAGCTATTGGTACTAAATGGGTATTCAGAAATAAGCTTGATGAAGACGGTAAAGTTGTGAGAAATAAAGCAAGGTTAGTTGCTCAAGGCTACTCACAAGAAGAAGGTATTGATTTCACTGAAACTTTTGCACCTGTTGCAAGATTAGAAGCTATTCGTATTTTACTATCATTTGCAGCACATCATGAGATAACTTTATATCAAATGGATGTGAAAAGTGCTTTTCTAAATGGTTTTATAACTGAAGAAGTTTATGTTAAACAACCTCCTGGTTTTGAAGATATTGAATTTCCTGAACATGTTTTTAAACTTAAAAAGGCACTATATGCTCTTAAGCAAGCTCCCAGAGCATGGTATGATAGACTAAGTTCCTTTTTAATGGAAAATGGATTTACAAGAGGTTTAGTTGACACTACTCTTTTCAGAAAAACCTCAAACAAGCATTTCATACTTGTTCAAATATATGTTGATGATATTATTTTTGGAGCCACTAATGAAAGTCTTTGCAAAGAATTTTCTAAGCTTATGCAGGCTGAATTTGAGATGAGCATGATGGGAGAATTGAAGTTCTTCCTTGGAATACAAATCAAGCAATGTAGTGATGGTATTTATATTCATCAAAGCAAATACATCAAAGAATTATTGAAGAAATTCAAGATGCTGGATTGCAAGCCGATGAGCACGCCTATGCATCCTACCTGCTCTCTTAGTAAAGATGAAATTGGTAAGAAGGTAGATCAGAAGCTATACAGAGGTATGATTGGATCTCTACTTTATCTTACGGCTTCAAGACCTGATATTATGTTCAGCGTCTGCCTGTGTGCTAGGTTTCAATCAGATCCTAGAGAATCACACCTAAGTGGTGTTAAAAGAATATTTAGATATTTACAAGGAACTACTAATCTTGGTTTGCTTTATAAGAAATCAAAAGATTACCAATTAGTAGGTTTCTGTGATGCTGATTTTGCTGGAGATCGAATTGAAAGAAAGAGCACAAGTGGAGGCTGCCAATTCCTTGGAGCTAATCTTGTGTCTTGGTCAAGCAAAAGGCAAAGCACAATAGCACTCTCAACGGCAGAAGCTGAATACATCTCAGCAGCAAGTTGCAGTTCTCAACTTCTGTGGATGAAGTATCAACTTGAAGACTACTTGATAAAAGAGAGTAACATTCCTATCTTCTGTGATAATACATCTGCCATATGTCTTACTAAAAATCCTATATTGCATTCTAGAGCAAAGCACATTGAGATTAAGCATCATTTTATAAGAGACTATGTTTAGAAGGGTATTTTAGAAATAAAATTTGTAGACACTGATCATCAGTGGGCTGACATATTTACAAACGCATATACTGAAGATAGATTCAATTTTATAAGAAGAAATTTAAACTTTCATCTTATAAAAGAATGATTAATCTCAGCGTCTGATGATAAACAAAATCTCAGCATCTGATATGACATAAGCATGTATGTGCATCAGCATCTTATTTGTCATACGCATCATAACTCATCATCCGGTAAGTCGGTTGCGTGCGTCTGAGCACACCCACACGTGTCACACGTGTTAAGGACTCAAGCGTCTCATCATATCTACTGAGTCATGATTATTTACGTTTTCAATAAAATCTTTTACTTTTATTTTGGCGTCCGCATTTAATGAAAAAGAGAATCTTTATTTTCTTTTCTTTTTGATTTATTTTTATAAGAGAATACGAAGCGATATTTTGAAAAATAACTGTACCATTCTCCTTTAACTTTCCCACTACTCCACATTTTTCGCTCCACTGTGTTTTCTCGCAAAAGCGTACTCGTTTTCTTTTCTCTCTATCTCTCTGTGTGTGTGTTTAAACCCTAAAACCTCCATCGCCTCCATCTCTCAATCGCAACCATGGCCGGAGTAACAACATCTGAATATACAAATATCTATAACACCATGATCAAGGAAAAGTCCTGTTAGAAAATCGAGTTGATTTGGAAAACTTCAAGCTCTATGGCTTCGACTTCTTCAATGGGTTCAAGGCAATGGGCCGGGAGCAGATTTCTTCCGAACCCGGTTGAGGTTCTGGTGACTGCGATTAAAGAACTTTGGGATAACGTTCGGTTACATAAAGGTGGCATCTTTGAAGGAACAGTGAAAGGTTTCAAGTTTATTTTTTCCATCAAAAATATTTCTGAAGTCACTGGGTGTCCGTGTGAAGGCATCGTCTTCTATTCAGAATGGGCTGACGCATTTCATGGGATTGAGAAGGTCAACAATGATCTGTTTGAGAACTACCAGCAGCTGAAAGAATCTAGTGAAACACCTACTACCAAGAATCTGAAAAGTCATTTCAGAGTTCTTCATAAGATAATCACCAAGAGCGTCCTGTTGAAGGCTGGCTCTAGTGACATTGTCAACTACGAGCAGAAGTTCATCATGAGACATTTCATGGCTGGAAACAAGGTGAACCTGCCAAGGTTAATCCACAACAACCTGCTCAATGCTCTAGTCAACTCAAGAAAAGGTGTTGCTGACAAGAAGAATACCTACAAGTTCATTCCGTATGGTGTCTTGCTCACCAAAATGATGGACAAGAATCTGGTCATAAACAAGCCGATCGCTTTACGGATCAAGAGAAGGCAAAGTATTTTGGTGTCGATAATATTGTGATTCCCGACACTTTTGGAGTCAATGACCTGGTAAGAATGAAATTGCTTATCGGGTCCATGATGAAGAAAGTGAAAGTTGAGCAACAGAAGAGGAAGCGGAAAGAAAACCACCGTAAGCTCAAAGCCTGGTGAGAAAAGACTTCTTGAGTCTCCTTCGAGAGAGACCGAAGAACAAAAAGAAGGTGGCTCTCAGACTATCGCTGAAGAACCGTAAGATGAGGATCGAGTTCCCATCACCAGGTTCGAGAAAGAGGAGCAAGCCGTGGTCGAAGCCGCCTCAAAGATCCTGACAATGTAAGAAGGACATTCAAGATCCGCCTCCAAAGATCCGCCCGCATTAAGCTCAAAAGATCGGTCAGTAATCGAACTGAACCAAAGGTATGAATTCTCCTGATGAATCAGCATCTGTTGTTGCATCGATACCATTATCGCTCCACCACTATCCTTTGCTCAACCACCACAACATCAAACCCTTACACGTAAAACCTCCATTGTCCACTAAACAACCTATCCAACCATCATCCACTACACTCAATCTTAACCTACCACAAATTTCCCAAACACTTCACTCACTACATACATTTCCAAGCTTCATTCTCATCCTTTTAACCTACTTTTCAAAACACCTCCCATAAATCCCTTCAAATCCTACTCACCAAAAGCCTACAAAATCACCAAAGCCACTCCCACCTTACTTACCCTTACCATAAAACCAACAGACGCTGGTGAAAAGAAAATATCTCATACAAACCTCGGTTTGTAAAGTATGAGATATATAACAAAGATCTACAACCGTCCCTCAACCTGGCATTTAAAAACCTTCACTTCGAGTCGCCAGATTGGAAATTGTCGCCCAATAAGTGCAACCTTCAAGGATGGGGAAGATCACGCCCAAATGTCTTTCAAAGGAAGGTTGAGACCAGCTCAGGAAGCGAGCAATTCCTTCTCTGTTGATCTTCCTAGATCCCTACCTCGGTTTGAACCGCTCACATTGGAAGAATGCGGAAGATGGATCACGATGAAGAAGTCGCCTTCATGGCACACCGCCTTGAGCAGAAAGGCTCAAGTCATAAGTCAATATCGTGACCCATCATCTGTTTCTGTCAAGATAGTACCAGATAGACAAAGGTGGCTACCTTGGTCTATCCCTGGGAAACGGAAGGAACTTGCTCCTGGCAAGCAGCCTTTCAGCAAGATCGGGCTAAAGGAATATGAGAAGGCACCTACCAAGTACAATATTAAGGATTTCTCTCAGCTTCCGATTGCCAAGATTTCTGAGGATCACGCCAGAAGGTTTTACCTGACTTCTCTGAAGAAAGATGAATGGAGAACTGGATCCTCAAACTGCTGTGATCTTTGAGAAGGCTACTATTTCAACTGTTGGGAAAATCGGCGAGTGACTGACATCACCCTTAGACCAATGTACTTCGATGATATGTTCAGATGCTCAGTAATCAGACCCTTGGACTGCATGAAGATTTATGATCAATGGGCTGCTGTGACCAAGCATTTCGACATTGGTTTCACTTGGAGTCAATGGTCTGAATCATGGAAAGCCAAAGCCATATTACCATGCCTCGACCCCCTAGTGCTAGAAGAATATGACACAGAAAATCGAGAAGAATCTACCTGGCAGAAAATGAAGCACTCTCCTTCACCGTGAAGCCTTGAGTGTCTTTATCGTAAATTTATGGGGAGAAGACGCTGGGAATAGGTTTGACTCTTACACACCGATGTTGTTCTTCATAGAGAAACCATCTTCTTGCATTTGCTTTATCCGTAAGATGTGAAGCATCAATGGCGTATTCGCATGTAATCGAGCTCAGAAGACTCGGAAATTTCATCAAATGGGTCATACCAAATGATGCATTCTTCTTGAGAGCTCAAAGGAAGAAGGATTTGAGACTGAAGTTATCCAACTGGGTGCTAGCGAGCATCGTAAGATGAAGTCCAGATCTGTACTGTCGACCTTCTGCTTCTTCTTCTGCAATGGAAATGGTCACCATTCCCAAAGCAAAATTTGAAGAAATGAAGGCTACAAACTTGAAGGTTACTCAGCTAGAGACTGCACTGAAGCTACTCTACGAACGTCTCAATATCCCACCTCCACCTCTTCCAAACCCTTGATTTTTTTTTTACTTGTGTGTGATATAAAATCTATTTGGTTAATACAATTATATATATATAAATATGTTTGATCTAATTATCTGCCTTTTGTTCAAATTTTTCTAAGTCTTATTTTGACTATGATGTGTTTTTACACTCTTTTTGTCTGATGACAAAAGGGGGAGTAAAAAAAAGGTATGATGAACACGAAAGAAATGTATATTGAACACGTGAGAATCCGATTATCCACCATCCGATGGATACACTGGAACTAAAGTATCATGCATATCATTTCATACATAGCATTTTTGTGCGCTAATATTCATTGATCTAGTGCTATGATAATGTTTAATAAATTTTCGGTACAATGAAATATATTTGATTAAATCAATCTATTTGGTATATAATCAGCATCCGATCTCACTTTATTAAATACATGCTCTGATACATTTACTGATTTTTCGTAATCACTTAGATGAATTTGCTTACGAAAAATTGCCTTAAAACCTGAATTGTTCATATATATCTAAATCATAAATTCAGGGGGAGACCCTTAATGTCTTTTTGAAACTAAATTGTTCATCTACCTTAGATGTTTGTCATCATAAAAAAGGGGGAGATTGTTGGAACCTAAACGATTGAGATGTTTAGACCCTCATTAATTTTGATGATAACAAAGTATTCACAAGAGAACAATTTATGTTCTAACATTTCTTGAAGTGTGCAGATACTAATAATACGTATATTCTAAGCCACTCAAGCAAGAAGAAAGTAATTCTCAAGAGAAGGATTCATTCTATGTGTCAGCATCCGGCTCATCCTTGTGAGCGTCTGGAATTTCCTCTTTATACACTATGCTTATCCAATTGAACGAGCGTCCGAACTTCCGATTCTGAGCGAGCATCTGAACCTCACTTCTAATCACGTGTTAGTCACGTTGCTGCTCTACCTCTCAGAAGTTTCTGGAACGGATTTCAAAATTGATCTTGAGCGCTAAAATTATTGTACGAGGTATCAAAGGTGAAACCTTTAACTACAAGACAAAAATCGTACAAGCAAGGTAGTACAAAAACGGTAACATGTACTACTGGGATATTCTCTGCAAAGCAAGAAAGAGACAGCACTTTGAATTTACCTTACTCAATGGTAAGGAGCCATTTTTACCTTAACGGTTATATCCTTGGAACTCCTATATATACCTCATGGTATCCATTGAAGAAGGAACGAACATACTGAAAAAGCTTGCTGAAATTCTCACAAATATTTATCGAGAACAAGCACCGCTTCGTGAGCAACCAAGTCTCGTGCTAAGTCTCTGGACTACGTAATCAACTCAGTCCGACCCTTTCTTTAAGAAAGTTTTTCTATAGTTGAGCTTAATCTTTTATCCTCTCTGTGAGAGTTATTTTTAAGCGTATTTCAACTCACTTGTAAAAGTTTGTTTTGGCCTAGTTAAGGTTGTATCCTCAAAGGCTCGATCAGATCGAGTCGTTTTGAGAAGTTGAGAGTATTGTCAAGTTGTGACATGAGAATACTCTTGAGGAAATTGTAATCGATTGATTATAGTGAAAATCCTTGAGGAGCAGAAGGGACTAGGCGTAGCTACCAGTTTGGTAGTGAACTAGTATAAATTTCTGTGTGTCTTGCTTTACTGCTTTCTATTCATTTCTATCTTGCTGTGTTAAAAACAAGTTTTATAAAACTGCTTTTTCCAGCGTCCGATTATTTCCAGCATCCGATAAACAATCAGTTTTGAAAAACTTGTGTTCTATAGTGTTTCTAACTTAAAGTTTACGAAAAGTTTTTAAACACAATTCAACCTCCCTTCTTGTGTTCACGTTCAAAAGTATAAGTTTTTTCAAATGTAATCCCACATTATTTAACGATTGTTATCAACTTTTAGTTATCATCACTACATAAAATCTATTTATTAGAGATTATTTTTTTCTCCAAATCTAATGTCATTTATAGTAAAAAAAATTTTTATAAAATAAGTGTTTTTACATTAATGCTATCTTTTGTAATAATCTTTATGTGAAATATTTGATTTCCTATATATATATATATGAGTTTTATCCAATTATACATTTCTAGTTTAATATTAATATTTCTAAATAGCATATTTGATACTATTTTCTTTAAAAGATATAGTAAAATTTAAGTAGTCATCAATCATATGAACTATTTTTTCATTCTCATCTAAATTGTACTGCTACTATTTTTTACTCTTCAGTAATTTTATTAAATTATAAATTTAATTTTTAAAATAAATTTTATATGTTAAAATTGCTTGTAACTTTTGTCACATAAAACTATAGTTTTTAATCACTATATATGAATATAAAATATTAAATAATTATTTTAAAAATTAATTAATCACTGGATTAATAATAAGAAATTTAAATAAAAGTAAAAGATACAGTAAACAAAGACATAAAAACAAATTTGATCATAGCTTATAATGAAAAATATTTTCATTAAATTTAATAATTAAAAATAACAATAGATCTAAGATAATAACAAGCATTCTCTTAATAGAAATATCATAATAAGATTGTATCAAATTATTTTAGTAGTGTTTAAAAGTATGACCTAACAAAATTTAATATTTTATAATAGAGCTTCTCTTATTAATATAAAATACATCTGATTTTTATTCATTAATGATATATTATTAACACAAAATACATCTAATTTTTATATTTGATATAATATCATAAAATACCTAGACCTCATATAACCTCCAGTAATAATTAAGATTTTTCGAGCATATTAATCACATTGAAAATTGAAAATAAAAACCTTTTACTTATCCTTTAAAATTTAGTTTTTTGAAATACTAATCGCATTAAAAATGAAAACCTTTTACTTATCCTTTAAAATTTATTTGAAGGCATTTTAATATGCAATACATAATAATATTATAATGTGATAGATTTTTTTGTTTAACAGTTAATATTTAAGATGTAGTGTCAATATTTTATTTAAAAGTTTAACTAAAAGAATATATATTTGTATAATAGATAATAATTGATAATTTTATTTAATTGATAACATTGTAGATAACCAATGTCAGTAAATATCACAATATTTTATAATTGATAACAATATTTAATAATTTATAGTGTTATATATATATATATATTAAATTAATAATAATAATAATAATAATAATTAAATAGATTATTAAAATAATGAAATTGATTAATGAGTATATTTGAAAGGTTATAACTCATAAGTTAATTAAATTTGTGTTTAATACAAAACCTTCAAGCTTGCTTTACATATGTATTTAAGCGACCTAAATATTTAACAGAACATGTAATAAGTTTTAGAATTAATAGGGAATACAACAAATAATAAGCTATTGGCCTCAAAAAAAATAATAAGCTAAATTAATAAATAAAATAATATTTACTATTAATATATGAATAAATTAATAAAATGATGAAATTGATTAGTGAGGGTAATTGAAAGGTTGTAAGCCATAAGTTAAATCAAATTTGCATTTAATATAAAACCTTAACTTTAAATAATTTAAATATTTAATACAATGTTTAAGTATTTTTCTCAAATTGTAATTAATAATTAACACTATTTAAATATTTAACAAAATGTCTAATATTTTTTATATTTAATAGTGAATACAACTAATAATAAATTAAATTAATAAGAAAAATAATATTTAAATAGAGTAATAAAATGATGAAATTGATTAGTGAGAGTAGTTGAAAGGTTGCAACACATTAGTTAAATTAAATTTGTATTTAACAAAAAAATTCTCAAGTTTAGATAATTTAAATATTTAATAGAATGTCTAAGAAATTTTATATTTAATAGTTAATAAATCTAATAATCACTTAAATTAATTAGTAAAAGAATACTTAACAGTAGATTAATAAAATGATGAAATTGATTGATTAATGAGTGTAATTGAAAGATTGTAACTTATATGTTAAATTAAATTTGTAATTAATAACCTCAAGTAACCTTTATATATATATATTAGTTTATGAAATTGAATTTGTATCATTAATGTTTTTAAACTAATAGTCCAATTATAATTATTATTAATGGCAATAAATACTAAATATAGAACAAAATTTGTGAAATATAAGTTAAATAAATAAATGTGCTATTTTAATATAAAAGAAAATTAGAATAAATCAATAAATAATATGATTAGAATTAGCAAATATGTTTAAATGGTAATTAACCTAACTTCAAACATTATAAACAATACAATAAAAGTATTTATATTCTGTTTGTTTTCTTTTATTATTATTATTATTATTATTATTATTATTGTTGTTGTTGTTGTTGTTGTTGTTGTTGTTGTTGTTGTTGTTATTGTTATTATTATTATTATAATTCAAATGAATAAGGAATCCGTAAAAACTAAATAGCAAAACAACAACAATAGTTAATTTTAAGCATCAATGAAAGTAAGAAATAAATAATAACAATAAAAATAACACAAATAAAAGTGTTGTGATGGAGTGTTAGTTCTCAATGTAAAAAGAAGACAGACTGACAAACAAACAAATACAAAAAAATATTAAGAAATAAAATGGCTGCCCTGGAACAAAAAAACTTAAAAAGGGAGGCCTAAATGATAGTGTTAATGAATGTAACATGTATCAAGCATATTATGCAATAATAAAAATTGTACATGTAATGGTGAACATTCAAGGAACATAAACAATTCATCCAACACATCATACAACTTCATCGAAGCTATTAAAATTAAACATTTTTTAATAGCAATATTAAAATTAAACATGATTCATGGGCTAGCTTTACAAAAAAATTGTTTTCTCAATTGCTTGATTCACTAATTGATCCAAATTTATCCTTCTGTCGCTTTGACTACTAATATAGAATGGTAATTCTTTGTAAAGAATTGTTGTTTTCTTTTTCAGAATTTTTAAGAACCTGAACCCCTTTGCTATGTTTTTTCTCTATCAGTATAAACGTTAATTTTTCTCTCTGACTACTTTTGTATCTCTCTCTATGCACTATGCTTCTTCTCCTACGACCCACTCATTCCTTCTACTCACATGTGTATCTTGTTTTTCTTTGTGAAATTTTTCGTCAAAATCCCTCATCCACCATCAAAATTGGTCTCCTTTAAATAGTTATTTCCTATTATAACTGACTAAAACTCTACATCTTCCACTCATAGTCCACAAACCCATGAGTTTATTGACAATTAAATAAATAATTTATATTAATGTGAAACCCTTTTTCTTTTAATGCATAACTGTTACACCAATAAGAATTTCAAAGGCTCACAAATTATTTACTATTTTAAAGACAAATTAGATTAAATGTGAAAAAATAGGGATGTATTATAGAAATAGAGTAGGGATGGTAACAATTAATAAAAGTATAAATTTTTTTAATTTAGATTAAATTTTACACCAATATATTGGTCAAGTGTAATTTAGATAATTGTAACAAATACAACATTATACATTTAAGCTTATGAAATACACATTAACTAAACAAATACATAATTAAAAAAACAAATACGTGATTTAAATATCAAAATAAATTGTAATACTTATATGAAAACTTAGTTTACAGGTGAATATATTAGTTTTTAATTTACGTTGTTAAATAGTATCTTTGTGATTAATTGAATAATTCAATTAAATGTATTTATAAAAAAATAATTGATTCATCAAAAAATAATTGGATTAAATGAAATATATAAATACATAATTTTTTTAAGTCATATATCTTCTCATGTATAAATTCAATAATTAACTAGCTAATACTTATAATAATTCATTATTTGCTTCAAGTAGATGAAAGGGTGAAACCGATTTTAAAAAATTAAAGAGGGTGATAAAAGAATAAAACTAACCAATTAGATAAATTGAATAGGAACTGTATCAATTAATAAAAATATGAAACTGTACAGAAGAGATTAAATGCTAAATTAATAATATAGGATAGATATAAAAAACTTGTATTAATACAATGCACCATTCCCCATTACGTAATGCATCGATCTCCTTTTTTTTAGAACAATTAAAAAAACATGAAATTGTACAATTAACATTAAATGCTAGAGTTTTATATAATTATTTTTAAGATAATATTTTCAGCAGCAAATAGCACTTAGTTTTCTCATTAACTAATTTTATTAAATATAATTATATTTTATTTTTCCTAAAAATATTTAATAAAATTATACTTTAATTTAACTATATTTTAAGTAGTTTTCCCAAATTATAATTAATGATTAACATCATCATTAATTAGTTTTAATATTTTAAAGAATGTATAAGAAGTTTTATGTTGATTATTAATATAAATAATAATAAATTAAATTGTTAAATAAAATAATATTTAATAATAATATTTAAACAGATTAAAAATAATGTGATTGATTAATAAGAGTAATTGAAAGGTTGTAACTCATAAATTAAAATTAATTTATATATAATACTAAAACTCAAGTCCACTTAAATCAAATTAATAAATTAATTAATATTTAATAAAAATATTTAAATAGAGTAGTAAATTGGTAAAATTGATTAATAAGGGTAATTAAAAGGTTGTAACTCATATATTATAATAATTTTCTATTCAATGTTGTAGCTCAAGCTTTTCACATAGAAATTCTAAAATTAAGCTAAAACTCAAGTTTGCTTTACTTATAGAATATAGATATAGATATAGATAGATAGATAGATGACAATTCTACAATCAAGTTAAAACTCAAGCTTGCTTTACATAGATATATAAATAGATATATAGATCAATATAGATAGATGGTATTTTAATGTATCATTACAATTTTTTTTTTGCTACACTTTTATATAGATAGATTTTAATATGTATCTCATTAAAATTTTATAATATGATAGATATTTTTAATAGTTAATATTTAATAATATATAGCACTATTATTTGTATTTAAAAGTTTTTCTCAAGTTCTATATGTATGTATGTGTGTCTGTAACATTTGACAATATATATAATTATTTAATTATTTTTAAGATAATTTTTCAAGATTGTAAATAGCACTTAGTGTTTCATTATGAAAATAGCACTATACTTATATTTGATAATAATATTTAATAATTTACAGTGTAATTTAACTATTTTTTAACTATTTTCCCCAATTTGTAAATAATAGTTAATATTATAATTTAGAATTTTAATATTTAATAAAACGTCTAAGAATTTGTATACCTAATAGTTAATACAACCAATAATAAAATAAATTTATCAATATAATAATATTTAATAATAATATCTAAATAGAGTAATAAAGTGATAAAATTGATGTAAGGTAAATGAAAGGTTGTAACTCATGAATAAAAATAATTTTGAATTTAATGTTCAAACTCAAGCTTCATTTACATATATATATATATATATATATATATATAGATTTATAATCTAACATGAACGATTTAATAGGATATAATTCAAGTTACATAGTAGAAGCTTCTAGGCATAAAATAGTTCTAGATGCTTTAATCCTTTTCCGGTAGTTGTTATGCGTAAATGTCCTCAACCGCCCTTTAGTCGTAATTCTTGATGCTCAACATCAATACGTGGATTGTCCCATTTAGCCTTTGCAGATGATGTCCTCTTTTTTGCATAGGTTAGTGAAGGACAAAATTTTCTAATTAACCACATTTTGGATTTGTTTTGCAGGTGTTCAGGCCAGAAGATTAGCCAATCCAAAACTCGAATCTACTTTTCGAATAATGTGGACGTCTATGTGAGGAATAAAATTTGTGAAGTTTCTGGATTCCAAACAACCAGTGATTTAGGGAAGTATTTGGGGGTCCCCATTCTCCATGAAAAGGTGAACCGGAGGTCTTTCCAATTCATCCTTGACAAAGTAGATCGATGTTTGAGCAGTTGGAAGACAAATACTCTTTCTTTTATAGGTAGAGTTATGCTAACCAAATCAGTTGTTCAATCTCTCCCCACCTATGTGATGCAATCCACCTACATCCCCCGTTTTATCTGTGATGAGATTGATAAGAGGTGTAGGAAATTCATGTGGGGGATAGTGATGACCACATACATGTCCATTTGGTCAACTGGAAGAATTTGGGTAAGCCTAAGTTGTGGGGTGGCTTGGGACTTTGTGAAGCTAGAAACATCAACCAAGCCTCGCTTATGAAGGCTGGATGCAATCTCATAGCCAGAAGGGATGATCTTTGGGTCAAGATCATTCATGCCAAATATGATTGTGGGAATGACTTGTTACCCAAAATAAATAGTTCAAAATCCGGCTCTAATTTCTGAAGAGGTCTGTGTAACTCATGAGATGATGTTGAAAAGAATATTGTGTGGAAAGTTTGGGATGGGAAAACCATTAATTGCTGGAGAGATGTGTGGCTTCCCCAATTTGGTCCTTTAATTAACTTTACCAATCTTCAAATTTCTGATTTCAAAAGTGTTGTTAGAGTGGTTGACCTCGTTACTCCTCAGAGGGATTGGCCTTTTGAAAAGGTTGCTCATCTTCTACCAACTGCGATCCTTCAGCAAATTTCTATGACTTCCTTGCCTAGCTAAAATAGAGGCGCGAACTCCATAGTCTGGAAACTCACCAATGACAAAGTCTTTGCCTGCTCTTCTGCATACGAATCGCTCTTGGAGTAGACCCCGAACCCCCACAAGTCCACTTTCAACAAAATTTGGAATTGAAAAGGACCCGAGAAGATCAAACTCCACCTCTGGAAGCTTTCCCAAGGTGCGCTCCTGACCAATAGCGTGGGATTCAAAAGGGGTCTTTCTAACAACAATCTCTGCGTTTCTTGCGATTTAGCAGAGGAAACAGTGCTTCACTTGGTCAGAGATTGCACTCCCGCAGCCAGTGTTTGGTTGAAACTTGCCAGTAATGAACTTCATAATGATTTATGGTGTGACAATCTTCTCCAGTGGATGCATCTGAACCTTGGAAGTTGACCATGGAATTAGGTGGAATTTATTGTTCGGTGTGGTTTGCTATGTTTTCTAGCAAATTAGGAACGCGAGAATTTTTGAAGGCAAGGTTGTTACAATAGATGACCTGATTCACAGGATCCTATACCTCTGTTGTTCGATTATTCAAGGTTGGGAGGATGAGTGAAAGCTTAAGGACATCCGCTCCTCAAAATTACCGAATGAGACCCGTTGGATTTCCCTTGATTTGGGTTGGCATAAGCTCAATTGTGATGCAGCTGTTTCTCAGAATGGTTCTCAGGCTTCTGGTGGTGGCGTCCTGCGAGATCATCGTGGAGCTTTGGTTTCGGTTTTGCCTCAATCTTGAATCCGTTTTCTATCACAGTAGCAGAGTTGGAAGCAATTCATATGGGGCTCAAACTTGTGGTGCTTAATAAGATTAGGAAAGTAGTCATTAAGTCTGACCCTATGACAACTATTAAATTTATTAAGTCGGGGTGCTATTCGCAGCATCCTCTCTATGGATTGGTGGAGGATATAAAGCTTCTCATGAATTCTACTGAAGAGGTGATCCTTTCGCATACTCTTCGGGAAGTGAACCAAGCTGCGGATGGTCTCGCTAAGTTTGGCCTTAGTCTTGATTGCTGTAGTAGATTTTTCACTTGTATTCCCACTTTCATTTCTGATGCCCTCAGGGCAGATTGTCCTGAGACCCTTTTCCCTAGAGGCTTCTAGCCTGTTTGTTTGTTTCCCAGGGGGTTAAGCCCTCTGTTGCTTCAAAAAAAAATAGGATGGGGAAAAAGAAATAAAAGGCAATATTTTATAATATTGAATGAGTGATGAAGTGATTGGGTTCCATTGTTAATTAATTTAATTGATCCAATCAGCAATGGATTGTCGAAGTTTAGCCCATTCTCACTTTGTAAGCAACCATTATTGTCTATGGAGATGTCCATTCAACGTGATGCAAATGTTCAACCAAGAAAAAAACTTGATGCAAATGTATAACGATACTGAATTCGAGGCAGCTGAAATGGACTCAAATGTAGGGGTGTACACGGTTGGGTTGGGTCGGTTTTAACCAAACCCAATACCCGAACCAATCAGATTTTTTCGGTTTGGGTTGGATAAAAAACCCATAGTTTTCTTGTCAAAACCGAACCAACCCAATTCGGTGATGAGTAGGCTGGTTTGAGTTGAGTTCGTAGGTCATGAGACAAAATTTAAAATTTCACAAAATTTCCAGCAACACTTGAACTAAATTATACGGTTTTTAAAATGACATTCTATTACAAAAATTTTCACAAAATAGAAAGAAACTCTAATTTCTAAATAAGCAAGTAGTGTTTATCTCTCATAAATCATGACCGTGTGATAATAAGGTATATAAAAAATAAATTACATGCTAATGGGTTAGGCTCGCGGGTTCACGGATTTGAAATCATAAATCCGTTATCCGAACCAAACCACCTCGGGTTTGAATGTGTTGGTTTGGGTTCGACCCAAATTATGAAAAAGATGAACCAAATGCTTTGGGTTGAGTTGGATCGTTTGGTTGATTGGGTCGACCCGAACCCGTGTATTCCCCTACTCAAATGGCACAATAATAAAGGAGATAACTATTAACACCTCCTATTTTTTAGCATACACCCCCTTTTTGGAACTTAAGTTCTGGAGCCCAATTTGAAGTTTAACTTGTGGAAACAGTATGGAAGTTACTATAAAAATTATGCGAAAATGAACTTTTGAAAGATAGAATAAATACACAAAAATAAACCCCCTAAAAGTTAACTTTTGGATCAGGGTATTTTGGAAATGAAATTACAAAAAAACTCTTAAGAGGTTGGTAAAGAAAATTTTGACTTCAGTTTTGTTGGTGATTGATTTTAGCTAGTGGTGCTCAAATCCAAACCGATCCAAAGAAAAACCACAAACCGATCCAAAAAACCGAAAACCGCAAAAAACCGATTTTGTTTGGGCCACTTTTTTTGTCAACCGCATATTATTAAAAAAGTAAATTCAAAGAGAATTTGAAGTAAATCCACTCTTTAAATATTTACCAAACTGAAACCTAATTAAAACAAAGTAAATCTACTCTTTAAATATTTACTAAAAAAATAATTCTTTAAAAAATTAACTTTAAATATATTATTTGAAGCCATATTGCTAAAAAAATTTGTTTCAAAATAATGAGTATTTTATAAACCCAAGATATAATTGACATTTTTTTCCAAGTATACTATTCATATATTTATTGTCTTTATATTGAAAATTGACACAACTACACAAATACTTAATTGATTATTTTGGAACCTGTAGCAATTAATAAGACTATTTTGGTAAAAATATACTTTAATTAAATGATTCTTTGGTCTGTGTGTAAAAACCTTAAACCACCAAAGATATGAAATGGAGGGAGTAACATGTAATGCTTGGCAAAAAGTAAAAATCGAATCATCTGATCCAATCTAAACCATATTTAATTGGATCGGATTGGTTCGAATTTTTTTAAAGAAACCATCCAAACCAAACCAAACCAAACCGCATGTTATTTTAATCTTTGGATCGGATGACTTTTTGTTTCAAAATCGAATCAAACCGCACTGCGAACACCCCTAATTTTAGCGTGTGCTGTCATCTCTTTCATTAGATTGTAGTTTAGTTACCTCTTATCTTAAAGTGAGTCATGAGTGTCATCATCTTCTCTATGGGATTGAACTGAAGGTGAAGGTGACCCCTTACCTCAAAGGCTCAAACTGAGCAGTTCATACTTTCCAGATTTTTTTTAAGAAGTCGTCAACATTGTTTTTAACTTTGTTGAAGAACAGTTAGATGATTGAAAAACATGTCATTTTAAACAACTAAACAATTGATAGAGAATAAGAATCTCTACCTTTCCTGTGCATTTGGTCTTCATGAAAGAAAAAATCATCAATTATAATCTGTTTGATTACATTTTAAAAAAAAATTGTTTTAAAAAATCTAAGAAGAACAAAATTAGTTCGTTGTTAAGTTTTATAAAATAGAAAACAATTTTTTAAAAACCAAATCAATCAGACGATGGTGATACTTAACAGTTAACAAGAAATCACCATAAAGAAGAATAAGAATCTGAGCCTTTCCTATACACTTGGTCTCCATTCCCAATTACCAATTAAAAACCCGACTCCAAAAAGGACACCGCCAATTGAATCTACCCTTCAAGGAAGTTGAAAAAGTATCTATACCAAAAACATTACATCAGCCTGTTCTAATACACCCTTCACCATTGGTCAATAAAACAATTATTGGAGGCTTATAGTTATCTCTTCCCTCTTCCATGCGATTCTCCAGAGTCACTACTTTAATGCCAATCATAATATACAAGCATCTTTTTTCTCATCTCATTTGAGGGAATTATTGTGGGGGAAGGGAGAAAATCTTAATTTTACTGGTGCTATCCTATACTATAATTTAGGTGACTTCGGGGGTCTAAAATTATCTTATGCAGACAGCTTTAATGAATTTGATGCATAATTTAATGAGCTATACTGCCTAAAAAAATATTTACCGTGTCCACCTATCTTAGGTATAGCTCCATGTACTGATGGGAGGAGTGAGGGACAATTTGGGAAACATGTTGGTTTTTAGAAGAGTAGAGGCAGATGGGCCAAGCAAGGTTTGAGAATCATTTGTTGAAATTAAATCCTTATTAATAACAATAATAAGAATAAGCATGCTCAAATCTTATAGAAAAAATATTTTAAGCGGAAGTTATCAAGACATACAAGCATGCTCAATAAGAACAACAAGTTCTCTACCCTTAGGATCTACAACATGTTGAATTATCAAAGATTAGAAGAATACCTGGATCCACAGCAATCAATCACCTGAAGCGGAATACCAAAGAATGATCACGAACAAACTACGAGCAACTGGATCCACAACAACAAACAACGAGCACGTTAACGGTGGCTTTATGGTTCTTCCTCAACCGAATCTTCTTGAGCTCTCTCATGAGACTTTAGGTTCTCTTCAGATAAGGATAAGAGAATGGATGACGGCGATTCGGTGCATTGGGGACCATAGTCTTCTTTATAGTGTGTTAAACCTAACAGGGTACCCATTATCCCTTTATCGGGTCACACTAACATCTACTCATATAAGACCTATATTAAATAAATTAGGAGTCTAATGAGCTTACTCTATTTTAACTTTATTTGATCGCATAAAATATAGTTCCTTTACGATAAATAGCTAATATAATTAACGGTGATATTAGCCCACGTTAAATATTAAATTCCAACATCATTCAGACCATCATTTCCAACAGAGAATCTTACAGAGTAGTATAATATTTGCCAATAGCAAACTCGTTAATGGAGACACATATTTCCTCTGCCCCACCCCCAAGCCTCGCTCTCTCTCTCTGGATTTGTAGCCATGGATGTACTAGAAAAGCTTCTCCAGTATAGATACTATATCTCCATAGCAATAGCAATTTCTCTGTGTTCTTGGTTGCAATAATAAACAAGAGTCAGGCATGGTGAAAATTAACAACAATGACAAAATGATACAAAAAATGTAAAACTGAAATTCGTGCCGTTTCAGATGATTCAGATTTCAGAATATTTGAGATCAGCTTCAGTCAGATTTCCTGATTGATCACAATCTAGTTTTCTAAAAATCTCCATCACAACTGAAATATCTTCTTGGCTGATCTTTCCCATTTCCTTCAACTTGTATACAACAAACTCTGCAGCACTGGCAAAACAAAAAATGCTGAATGTGAGCAAAATTAATAATATAAGCTTAATTCGCACTACCTTTTTTTTCCTATTAATAACTTCAACACTGCCTACCTGACAGCTCTGTCTCCATCAAGATCTGCTGCCTCAAGATCAAGGAGTGACAATTTTCTTGCAAGAACCATTTTTGACAGCAATCTTTGTCTATCTTCAGTATAGAGTTCAGCAAGATAGGCAAAAGACTGAGCCAAACAAATGGTGCTGCTCAATATCCACAACACAGCAAAAGTACGACCAACACTAGTTGAGAAGCTCTTATCCCCATAACCTAAAGTAGTCACTGTGGAACAAACACAATAGATTGCATCCACAAAATCTAGTTTTTCAACAAAATAAAGAAAAACAGTTCCCACAATCATGAGCACAAAAAAAGTGGATGCTGCAAGCACAAACTTGTATTTGCTTTTGTTAGTTCCAAGCTCTTTGGAAAGCTCCTCTGGACCAACTTTTTCACCCTTTAATAAGGCCTTAACCAGAAATATTTCTTGTTTTTCAACAATGTAATCTGCTGCTTTGCTAAGAAGTAAACCACCAAGAGCCATTCCAGTGAAGACATAAATGCAGGCAAGGAGTTTTGCTACATTGCTATTGGGAACAAGATCTCCATATCCAACAGTAGTCATTGTGACAACACAGAAATAAAGGGCATCAAGAAAGCTATTTGTTTTTATACCCTTAATCTGGTAACTTACTAGAAAGAAACATAGTGCACCTGTACCTAGGTAGGCAGCTAAACACAACAACATTGGCCTGAAATTGAATTCTGCTTCTTGTTTCTCAGCTATAACACATTGAGGATGTAAAATGTTTTGGTCAACATTTTGTTGTTGGAGATTGATATCTGTCTCTGAAGCACCGCCACGCCGCGGTCTTCTTCTCTGAAGGTCACTCTTCTCATTGAGATGAGAATGGTCCCTTGACTCTGACAGCAATAACTGTCGAACCTCATCACTGCCCATCAACTTGTGAAAAAAAGCTTCATTCGATAGCAGGCCTCCTGAAAAGTTGTATTATCTTTGGTTATATTAAGTCCAATAAAACACTAATTTCACGTTGTTTATTCCTCTTCCAAAAATCAATGAACTGGGAATTTGGGGAGACAATTATTTTCAAGTTTTAAAAGGCATACAAAGAAGGAGTGTAACGATTAACGACCAATAGGCACAAGAATATATAAGAGGATAGTATATTAACGTTAAGCTACCTGAGAAGGTTGTTTCGACTAGATGAACTTGTTCTGAAAAGAAATTGATTATCGCACTTCTTCAAATTCCGTTAAATTAACCAGAAAGAACAACTCTTTTTTTCAATCATTCTCATTTGAGGAAGTTCAGAATTCATGAAAAACAGCCAATAATGTCTCAAATGCTTCCAAATGGACATTTTAACACCTTAAAACGCTTAGTTTCTGTTTTATCCTTTGCCACAAAACCCAAGTTGACGGGGCCCTTCTGATCCACTCGCATGCCCAAGTGCCAATCAATCTATCTATATCTATAAGTAAAAAAGACTTTTTTTTACTAAATATGTAAAATAAAGTGGAGAAAGAGTATTAATATAAAATTAAATTATAATTCATCAATTATATTTTCATACTACATTTTTATCATTTAATTTAACCAACAATTATCAATCTATTCTAGCAAAAGTCTACCCCTCGCACACGTGTCTTTTTTTTGGAGCACCACTTCCCGCTCATTCTCTTCTCTCATCACTTGGTCACCTTTTTTTTTATCTTTTTGTTCCTTTTAAAAAATCACTCGGTCACTTTTCATTTTTTTTATTAATTTTTTTTCCGTTCAGCGCTTCCTCACATCTGCTCCTCATTTTTTTTTACATAAACTCTGCTCCTCTCTCTTATTTTGTTGGCTTAAATATGAAAATAGTCTCCTAAAAATTCATAAAATTCGTTTTTAGTCTCAAAAAAAAAATTGAAGGTTTTTAGTCTCCCAAATTTCAAAATATTTTTTCGCTGGTCCCTCACTCTGACGCCGTTTTGTGTGGCAGATGTGGCACTGATGTGGCAAACTTTTTGGAGACTAAAAACGAACTTTTAGAACTTTGAGGGACTAAAAACGAATTTTTAGAATTTTTGAGGGACTAAAATCTTGACGGCGTCAAAATGGGGGACGAATGAAAAAACATTTATAAATTTGGGGATTAAAAACCTTCAAATTTTTTTGGGGGACTAAAAACGAAATTTATGAATTTTTTAGGAACTATTTTCATGTTTAAGCCTATTTTGTTTCATTCATTTTTTTATTATTATTTTTATTCCTCACGTACTTTTGTTCTCCTCTCTCTCTCTCTCTCTTGGATATAAACCCTGCAATTCTCTCTTATTTTGTTTCATCAATCTCTACGCACACTCTTCTTTGTACTACCTTCATCCCAAATTATAAGAGTTTTTTGATAAAATCTTTCTAACCAAAGAATATAATTAATATAGCTAAAAACAATAAATTTGTCTACAATTTTTATTGTTTTACCCAAACTACTTTTAAATCTCTATCAATTTAAAAAAACAAACTACCAACAAAAATACTAAACTATCCATTTTTAAAATTTTGACACCTCATCAATTTAACTTCACATCTTTTCTCCATTTCCCCTTTGTTTTCTCTTTTCTCAAATTTCAAAAACTTTTATCTTTCTTTTCCCTCCACTTTTTGAGTTTACTTTATTTTTTTTTAATTTTCATTTTTTCATTTTTATTTTTTTATTTCTAATTTTTTTTAATTATTTTATTTTTTGATTTTCTGATTTATATTTTAATTTTTATATTCTGATTTTAATATTTGATATCTCTCTCTTCTCTCTTCTCAAATTGCAAAAACTTTTATCTCTCTTTCTTCTCTCCACTTTTTGAGTTCACTTTTTTTCTCTCTTCTTTTTTAAATTTTCATTCTTTCATTTTATTTTTTATTTCCAGTTTTTTAATTATTTTATTTTTTGATTACCTTATTTATATTTATATTTATATTTTAATTTCTAATTTCTTTACAGGAAAACCCTATTTTTTTGTTATTTTATTGTTGTCTTTGACCACATTTAATTCCATAAATATCTTTGTTATTTACAAATGATTACTTTACTTTTCAAGTATTAATGGGAAACATTACATATCGGTATATTTTTATTGTCTTTGACATTACTTTTTTTGTGTTTTTTACTTTTTTTTATTTTATATTTCTTATATTTAGATTTTTTATAATTAATTATTTTACTTTTGAATCCTCACGGGATAACATTATTTGTTATCGCTATAATTTTATTGTCTTTGAGCACATATCAAATTTATAAGTCTGTTTATTATTAATAAATTATTATTTGTTTTTGAGTCATGACGGAGAAACAATACATGTTATTAGTGTAATTCCATTGTACTTAAGCATATAACAATCTTATAAATCTCTTTATTATTTATAAATGATTATTTTGTTTTTTGAGCAACGACGGGGAAATGTTACATCTTATCGGTATAATTTCATTGTGTTTGAGCACATAATAATTTTATAAATCTCTTTATTATTTATAATGATTATTTTGCTTTTGAGTCGCAAATGAAAACATTATATGTTATCGGTATAATTTCATTGTCTTTTAGCATATATTGATTTTATAATATTTTTTATTTATAAATGATTTTTTTGAGTCCCGACGGGGAAACATTAGATGTTATCGGTATAATATCATTGTTTTTGAGCATATAACAATTTTAGAAATCTCTTTATTACCTATAAATGATTATTTTCCTTTTGAGTTCCGACCGGAAAACATTATTGTTATCGAAATAATTTTATTGTCTTTTAGCATATATCAATTTTATAGTCTTTTTAATTATTTTTCACTAATTTTTTTGCTTTGTGAATTTCGACGGAGAAACATAACATGTTAGTATAATTTTATTGTCTTTAAGCACATAACAATTTTGTAAATCTCTTTATTATTTATAAATGATTGTTTTAGTTTTAAATCTCAACGGGGAAACATTACACGTTGTTGGTATAATTATTTTCTCTGTTTGAATACTCTTAATATTTCTGCATTTTTAGAAAACTAAAACTACTAAATATGTTTGTCATAGTTTAAAAATATATTTTTACAAACAATTGTATCAAAAATGCGTGAAAATAGAGTGACTCGTCCATTCGCACGGGTATCTTGCTAGTTACATTGAAAGATAAAAAGCTTGGAAGTTATAATAGCTTACAATAGTTCTCGAGGGTTAGCACGGGAGGAGGGCGAGCATGGTTGGGGGAAGGGTGGGTGATGTATTGTGGGGTTGGAGTAGTGGGCGAGGGGTGGGTCGCATGGTTAGGGATGGGGTCGCATGGTCAGGGGAGGAGTAGGGGTGGGTGTTGCAAGGAGAAAGGGTGAGGGAGGGGTAGGGGTGATTTGAGAAAAGAAGGGAGACAGATGAGAAAGTGAAAAAGGGAGGGTGGCTTTAGCAACACACGAGTATTTTGCCATCAAGAATGGGCTGAAAGATAAATAATTTGTTGGAGGTTGCTTTTTGCACCCCATTTTGTTCTAATACACCCACTTTTGCATTTTTTCCTTCCAAGTACCCGGTGTGAAAGTTAAATTTCAAACAGTGGTGAAACCAACCCACCCCATTTTAAATTAAAAAGGTTTCTCTTGCATACACCCACTTTCATATTCTTTTTCGTCTTTTCTTCACTTTTGGAGGCGAACCATAGGGATGGCAATTGGACCCAAGCTCATTGGGCACTTGCAAAAAAAAACCCGCAATGGGCATGAAAATACCCGCTTTATGGGTCTGAGCCTGAGCCTGGGTAATTACCCGCAAATCTGAGTGGGTATGGATGTGGGTACGGGCACTTTAGTGCCCAGCCCGCCCCGCTGCCCGCACACACACACACACATATATATATAATTTTGAAAATTATATTTTTACATCAAATTGTCAAAATATTAAATATCTTTTTTTTCATCGAAATCTATCTACTTAAATTTTTTTGACCGGAATCTACTTATTGTAATACGTACTTGTTTTTCATATTTTGGATGTTTTTATTTGGCTAAATACTATGATTTGTAATATTTTAGAGTTGATTTGAAAGATTTTTGGATCGTATTTTAATTAAGTTATGATGTTATTTTCGTTATTTTTTGTCTTTTCTTCGTTAAACTGCTGGTAGCGGGTGCGGGTATGGGGACGGGCACTAAACTTGCTGCCCACGTGGGTATAGGCTCGGGTAGGGGTACTTTTTTCAAATGCGGGTATGGAGACGGGTACTATAGTACCCTGCCCAGAGGGTGCCCATTGCCATCCCTAGCCAACCACCTCACATTTCTGAACCTTCTTCTCCCTCCCTCTCCTCTCACTCTCGCGCTCACCGAATGACTTATTCGTACCGTCATCATCACCAATTATCATCCCCCTTACGTCTGTGCAGGTATCTTTGCGCCCCTTTTTCTTGGGATTGGACATTTTTGGAAAGTATGCTTTTGAAATGTACTTTTGTGGGAATGAAAGTTTCTATATGAGACATAGGGCTAAAAATAGATAGGGCTAAAAATAGATAGGAAGAACTGAGTTCTATATGGTCAAATTCTGATTTATTTATATGATATATTTTATTTTTAACGTCTAATCTGACTTTATATGATAGCAATTTAAATTTTATTTTGCAATAACACCTTGAAATGTGTCAAAAATTTATGTAGGCTAATATGTTTAAATTATTGTAAATGAGAAAAAGTATATGATTTAACAAAATGTACAAAATTTGCTATAATAATAATAGTAATAAAAAAATATTATTTATATTTACTTAAATAGGTCGGCTTATTTAGTCTAAAAAGCTTTTGAAATGAGCTAAAGTCTAATATTTTTAGTTAAATGGACTTCTTAAAAAACCTTGATCTTGCCTATTTAAAAAAAATTTGTTCATACTAAAGCTCGATGATGTAGGCTAAACTATATGTTGGGCTTGCCTTGGCTATATATTCACACCCTACACGTGACACATGAATTATGACTTATGAATGAATTGAGGAGGCTAATTGTGATTCTGTACTTCTTACTAATTATCCTTTTTACGGTCATGATGCATGCAGTACTAAAATACTATTGATAATTACATAAACTTGTTATATTTGTCATAACTTGCAGATAGACATTTGTTTTTGTTTCCAAGTTGCAAGATCAGGCCTTGACCCTTCTAGAATTATCGTTTGGAGGCATATAATAATTAAAAGTAAGTGGGTGAGTACTATTACACGATTCATTCAATTTGAATGATCACTTAGAACAGGGTCCCACTTGGGGGGAGAAACCATTCGCCATAAAATAATTGATAAGGGATGCTGTCTAGCTAATCTACGAGTGAAGAAGCCTGATTATGCTAGCAGTCACCGTATTGGTAGTACTGTTCAACAACAACACAGTAGATGACAAAATGTTCAACGCAATGTTCACATGATAGATGGAGAAGTCTTGTGATTGTCAAATATTATAAATATCCACCTTCAATTTTAGTAGTCCTGTATTTGATAGTGATGGTAGCAATCGCTGAGATTTTGGATGCATAGAAGCGAAACCACGTGGAAAGTTTGTGTCCGGGGCAAAAATTTTACTATGCATAAAAAGCGGAGATATTATTATCTACTTAATTAAAACCCGATTAAAAGTCAAAATCTTTTGGAAAATCTGCATAAGAATTGGGTTTAGGTATTGGTAGGTTTCTGTTTTCGACCATATCATCCTATAATGATCCATGTCCAACCAGGCATCTACAATAAAAGTTTATTTCACTAGTGAAATTTCATGTCACTGTTGGTGCTGACAACTTCGCTAGAAACAGAGTGGAGGCACGACATAATAATTAATTAGATTCAAATAATCTTTTTTTTTTTTTTTTGATAACAGATTCAAATAATCTTTAGTCTTGGGACTATATATAGTAAAAATAATTTGTATGGCTTTTCGTAAGTTGAACCAATGAAGCCCAAGGTTTTTGGTTTAGTTAAAAAGATTTGCATAGTTTCTGACAAAGTTTGAATATAACCAAATTACTACAAAAGAAACAATTTTTACGTCTACCTAAACACAAGTTAAAATGTTGATGAATTAATGCTTGATTAATACAATAAAGCTTCAACTGTATAGCTTTATACTACTATTTAACAATCTAGATTCCATAACCCGAGCCATATATTTTTCTTAAAACTCTTTCCATCAAACCAAATCTGGCAGTAACTGTGTTGGCCATAATGGAATAAACGACAATGTTATGTCTACTGTAGCGAAAGCGATTTTCAAGTCTAAAAATTTATTATACAAATACCTCTTTTCAATTTAATTTTTAATCCGCACTAGCTTTTGCAAACAATTGCTATTTCAGTGACTGTGAGAACAGTTTTGAACCTCTGCATAGGTTTTCTTAATTTATATAAATATTGGGTAACTTTATTATTGATCCTTCCCACTAGCCAAAAGATTGGTGCGTGAACTTTGTAAATTCTTGTTCTGTCTAGAATTCTCCATGTAGTACATATGAACCCGATTGTTCGGCTTGTTCATTTATCTGTCTCTTCATCTGTTTGCGAATGCATGCTTGGACACACTCTTCTTTGTGCCACAAGATTCCACTAATATGCATGTACATTTTCTTACTTTCTCTCCTCTCCTGGTTAGGGTTGATATTGAACGACATTAATCTTCCTAAGTTCATATACTCAATGAACTACTCCGATCTGAAATATAAGCAAAAAAGTCTATAAAATATAAGTAAAAAAATCTATGTATTTGGTCCAAATTTTGGACCAATTACCTAGACTTTATGCTTATATTTTAGAGACTTTTTTTTCCTCCTTATATTTCAGACCGGAGTGAGTATTTATTTCATCATTAATACTCGTTTACAGTGGTGATTAAAAACGAAACAACTAATACTAGTCAATGGTCAGTAAAGCTAGAAATTAGAAAAGCAAGAAGAGAAGGCCATAGAATCATAAAAATAGAGCAGTGTTAAACAAACACCACGATCTCGACACCCAAAACCGAACACCGTAGAGTAACAAGAGACAATGCCGGTTCTCGGCATGCGTGCCGAGTTGAAAAAAAAATTATAAAAAGCCAAAAACCGTATCAAAATACGGTGTCGGACACCAAAATGGTGTCCGAATATCTTTTCTCTAAAAATAAGAAGCATAAACTACCATAAAACGGCATGGCAGACCTTAATTACAGACTAATTAAAAACGAAGGAGCTAACATGCAAGTAATTAAAAAGGTTTACATAGGATAGGACCATAATAAGACTCAAGCAGACTTGACTAATTAATTTGTGCTCTTTTTATTTTATATATGAATGAATATTCACATTGATGCACGTACTAGTTAGCTAGACTGCAATTGGCTGTGTTTGAGCTTCAATCCTGATCTCCTCCTTCATTTTCCTTATAAACTCTTCAAACTTTCTGTTTAGTTCTTCCGTACTTGCTAATTCTAATTCGTTTGTTGCCATTGTTGTATTTGCTAATTCATTATCGGCATCTCTTGTCACCGTAACTCCACTTCCAGTGATCTCTCCTTCTTCACCATCTCCATCAATATATTCCTCCTCCACCTCTTCTTCTTTTTCTTGAGCAATAGAAGCTTCGTCGCTTTCTCCTCCTTCGGTTTGGGTAACCAGTGTGCCATCATCATGTTCTTCTCCTTCAGCTTCTGATACAGCTCGTTCATGAAATTCTTCTAATTGCGTTTTCACCTGTTCATCAAGTTCTAATTCTTCAACCACAATTGGAGAAGCCTTCTCTGGGAACCGGAAACTTGGCAGAGGGAAAGCTACCTCTTCAGAAACAGGCTCCTTATTATAAGTATTGGAAAGATGATCATATTCATTGTTGGAAGGTTGAGACTGATCTAAGTCATCATAAGGTGATGTGGGTGGCAAAGAGGAGGAAGAGGTAAAGAGTGAAGTCTTGGCTAGAAAAGCAAGAATGAGATTACAGATGAGAAACATGTATTTTCTTTCAAGAGTGTGAGCAAGCATGGAGAGAAGACACGTGGAGAAGTAGGCATTGAAGGACTGAGGAAGGACGGAAAAGCCAGAAGAGTACCATACAAACAAAGAAAATGCAGAAACAGAGAAAACAAACTGCAGTGTTCTTTTCAAAAACTCGTACTTGTAATTCAATTTCTTATGAATCTGATCATCCATCTCAAAGGAACCAGCTATTGAGAATTTGACACTGAAATTAAAGATAATATGGCCTTGAAATAATTATATTAGTTATTAGTCTTCTTGGACTTGGCTGAACACTGGACTCTAACCACCCTTCTATTTATAGTAAGCCAGCTTGACTAACTGAAATTTAATCGTCTAGAGTTTCGTTTCGTGGGCTGCTATTTTTGTATTTTACCAAAATGCCCTGATTTGTATTATCATATCATACGATGCTGATGCTGATGCTGATGCTGATGCTGATACGGATACGGATATGGTATTGATATGGAACAAGTGGAACTTTCCAAACAAATTAAACTTTGTCGGTACCGAATTGAAAGAAAAGTAAGGCGATTTCTCTTCTCTTTGGTAGAAACAAATGCAAGCGTAAAATTAGTTTATTAGATTAGATTAGAAAGTTTTGTGAAGTTTCTATCTGTCACCATTCTCCGCCACACGTACAGGCACTCACTCCTACTTTTTAAAACCGGACTGGTTTTTGACTGGTCTGGGCCCAATACAACCGGTTCTCTTCAGTTATGAAACAATCCGGTTCTTTGAATTGAACAGACCTAAGATGTGATTGATTCTCGGTTGAACCGGTCAGTTCGGTCTGGTTTTTACAATGGCGTGCATATTGAACAGACATGGTTTTCACATGTGACTGAATTGAACAGACCTGACATGTGACTAATATCAGGTACGTGCATAATTCACTGTGCGCTAAATCTTATCAGTCTAGGCCCAGTTCCATTGGTTGTTACAAAGGACCCGACGCATTACATCCATATAATGTTAACCAAGGAAAATTCATTTTCAAAATTTTAAATGTTTTTACACTTTTGAAATAAGTGGGGGATTATTGTATTTTTGTGTGGTATTTCAAAAGTGGGAAAGTTTCACATTACCTAGTCCTTGAACTTGTGTCCCAGGGTGCTAGTGTAGTGATGGTTGTCTAGCCTAGTAATTCCAAGGGTATTCAAATCTCCTTAGAGACAGTTTGTATGTCTTCCCTCCCCAATTAATCAAAAACCCATCCCCCACCCCCTTTTACAAAAAAGATATAGTCCTTTATCCTTTTAAGTATTCATATATTACTTTGTGATTTGAACTTGTAAACAAGCTAGAGAAAGACATGGGCTCACACACTTGAGTTTGGGACAAATGAGTGGTTTTAGCGTAAATCCTCCGATTTGCACCTCTTGCGCGCACAATATAGACTTGCATTCCTTTTATTTCTTGAAATAATTTTTGCGAAAATATTTTAATTTTGAGAAGGCCTATCCGGAAATCATGGTTTTAAGCTTTTTTATTTTTGACTAAGTCTCAAAATATAGTTGGCCTATGAACGTGGCAAAAATACAAGAAAGGGGTTTGAATTGGGTTTTAGAAATCTTTTCGAAATGCTTGTGTATTTTTGAAAAACCTTTTCAAAACAACTGTTTAATAAAATTGCAAAGTAAATAAGTAAAGAGCAGAGAAGAGCAGGACACAATGATTTATACTACACTACAAGAAATCTTGTCATTTCCTAGGGCCAAAAGCCCTAGGTAAGGCTAAAAAAACCTAGCAAATAACTGATTTTCCTAGGGCCACATCGCTGTAGGAAATCTGCTGGTAGGAAACAGTTTTCCGAGGTTGATTTCTGGGAAACCGTAGGAAAATTTCCTAGGTCTCGAAGCTATAGGAAAGACAGGAAATTTCCTAAGGTTGGGTGCCCTCGGTTTTTCCGAAATTTCCTAGGGACTGCAACCCTCAGAAATTGCAATGATTTAAAAAAAAAATTAAATCAGAAATTAAAATTTCTGATGTTAATAAATAAAATTGAATCCAAATAAAATTTTGATTTTAATAAATAAAATTGAATCCAAATATATATTTAAATTTATTTTTTTTTGGTAGAAATATATTTAAATTTAATTTAATTGCAGTGACGTTTGAATTAATTTAATTTAATTTAAATTTATTTATTTTTTGGTAAAATCATATTTAAAAAATTGCAGTGATATTTGATTTCATTTAATTAAATTTAATTAAATTATAACTAGAAATTTACCCAAAAATTACAAAATATAGAAAAACTTAATATGAATCATAACCATAACCACAAAATTATCCAAAAATTACAAAACTACAAATTTACATAACCATAACCAAAAAATTACAAAATTACAGAAAAACAAAACAACAAGAAATACAAACAAAATAAAAAAAATACAAAATACAAGAAATACAAAATAAAAAGAATGAGAAAAAGAAAGATATTCAGAAATAAAAAAAATACAAGAAATACAAAATACATAATACAAAATAAATACGAAACCAAAAAACAAAATTAAAAAAAAAAACCCCTAAGATGCCCATCTTTTGCTTCTTCATATCTTCATCATACCTACAAAAAAAAATATTCAGCATTAAAAAAAATTAAAAACGAAATAAAACACAATTCCGGTAAATAAAAAACCAATGTCTGTGTGGGGACAACACTATCCTGACTATAATCACAACTTCTTAGAATAACTTAGTGCAGTCAAGCCTCTAAGGAATACAACAACTACTGGGCTAAATACAATACTCAAAAGTAGTTTAAAACAATAACAATAACTCTCAGTAGAGAGGATTTACAATGAAAAACTTAAGCACAAAGAATAACTTTCTAACAGAAAGAATAAAATGTTTAAATGCTTGTTTAATGTGATCTCAGAGACTTAGAATGATTTCTTGGTTGCTCACTTTCTTGCAAGTATGAGTCAAATTGTTGTTGCTTCATTTGTAAGCGTTAACCTACTTCAGTGAATGAAGTAAGGTATATATAGCTAGGGTTGTGAATAGTGTCGTTGTGACCTAACAACTCTTTTACTAAAGGTCAAAACTTCAGATCCACTATTTGTGGCTTTTAGCAAGTCACGTCGCCTTCAGTTCTGTTCATGTACACTGTGAAAGCAGGCTTTTGCAGGATCTTGTCCCTTGTGATCTTTTTGAATATGAGACACTTCCAAAGCAAGTTTTCTGATGATTATATCCGTTGACATTCCCTTTGGCCTTTGATTCCTTGTACATTAAAATACTCATCAATAAAGTCTCTTTAATACGTGAAGTAGTATTTAATGAACACTCAGTCTGATTTCTAATTAGTGCGTCTACTAACCGGACGATGCTTGTCACTGAGATACTCTATTTATCAGAGTGAGCTTGAAACGGAGGCAAGTTCTTCAGTACAGAATTTGTTGGCCTTTCATACAAATGAGTCATATTGTATCGGACGAAGGTTTACACTGTATAGTCTAATCAGAGGATCTTCTCATCAGAGCATGGTCTATCAAAGCGTTGCTACCATCAGAGCGTTGACCTTTTCAGAGCATGATAATGGAGTGAGGCTATTAGACGATGACGTCATCAGCACTTTTCGGACGAACACTGCCAGACTCAGACGAATGAAACAGAGGGTGAAATGCACATATTGGCATTGTCTTCTGAGACAATTCCTTCTGATGAACAGTGACTTCTGCACACTAAAAAAACACATCAAAGGATAAATTGTTCTATTAATTATTTGTTATCATCAAAACAATTAAGGATCATTGTTTCTGAATCCACTTGATTCCAACAGCTTATATGCTGACATGTTGCTTAATTGCCTACTTGATGCTTATCCACTAACGGTAACATGATTTCCACTGACATTAACATTTACTTAATCCTTGATTTTATGTCAGTTACTTTACATGCGCTCCTACCCGTTATCTCCACCAATGGTTACATTATCTTTTACGTACTTAAATATTTCGAGATTGATTTTTGTATTATCGGGAAAAAAAAATCCCACACTCCTCTTTCTCTTCTCTTTCTTTGAGTTCTTTGAAAATACTCCATGGGTTTCTAGTTGCAGTTTTCTCTTCTTCTTGTTCTGTTACCCCGGGACTCTACCGGGACAGACCTATTCTACATCATCGTTTAATAAAAGTGTATAAGACATTAATTTTGATGCATATCAATGACATATCAACTGATTTTATGTTAATGTAAATAATATTAATTTGGAGATAAAATTGGATTAAAATAATTAATATTATATTAAAAATTTAAAACAACACTTATTTTGAATTATTTTTTCTTTGCTAAAACCTCACTTATTTTGAAATGGGAAAGAATATCTAATAGCTTTGGGACCGCGAGAGTATTGAAATATTTTGGATAACAAATTACTCCCTCCGTTCCTTTTTACATGTCGGTTTTTCAGAAAAATTTTGTTTCTAATTACTTGTCATTCTCAAAGTTTAAGATTACATTAATTACTTTGTTTGTCAATTATACTCTTAACTATTTATTACAAAGAGAGAAATATGTTTTATGAAGTAATGAATGATCAAAGGTTTCATAGGAAAAACACTAAAAATTTCATCAAAAACAACAAAATTTATTAGTTTCCTTAGTTATTATAAATTAACCTTAAATGATAAATAAAAAAGACCGAAAGGAGTATATTTGGGCAACGGGTATATCTGGATATCAAATGAATACTAATATTCTGTGCGTAGAAACTTGTAGATGTGGACATTAATTAATTGATGTAATTGATTGACCATAAAGAAGGTTCTCCAAAAGTTATGCTATACGTGTCCTATGTCTCCTTCTTTTACGATTATCATCTATGCAGCCCCTCTTATTTGAAGCAACCTAAACCCCGAAATGAGATATCTGAGCTTTCATCCTTTCAATCATGCATGCATGAGCACTTCATTGTCTCAGGCAAAACAAATGATAGAAGCATATATCAAAGCAAAATGTCACTTTCGTAATAAGCCTCTGCCCACACATAATACCTGTTGGTTTAATGGCAGAAAAGAAAATAAGAGCAGAGAAAAAAGAGAAGAACACGTTGAGGGCTTGAAGAAGGAATAGGGATTCACTTGCACTTTTTTACATTACTATGCAGCATTTACATTAATAATGTTTCAAAAATAAAAAATAACTCAACACTAACCACATTGCCAAGATTTTAGCAACGTTAACAAACTACTTGCACCTAAAGTGTAAGAACCACTTATTGACTAAATAATTAAAAATTAAAACAATAAAAGATAAAGATAAACAGAGCCACGTAATGCAGTCCAAAAGCAAATAATTAACACTCCTCCTTGCTTTAGGATCTGCAAACTCCAATCTTCTGCCTTAAAATCTCAAACTTGCTAACAGGAAGAGGCTTTGTAAACAAATCTGCCAATTGATCTTCTGACTTGCAATACACTAATGTCACTTCTCCATTTTGCTGCATCTCTCTTAAGAGGGAGAGCTTGATGTTAAAATGTTTAGTCTTTCCATGATACACTGGATTCTTTGAAATTGCAATTGCAGCCTGGTTGTCGACAAAAATTTCTGTGCTATAATTCTGTTGCATATGCAAATCACATAGAATCTTTTTTATCCACACAACTTGATTTGCAGCAGCTGTTGCAGCTACATATTCAGCTTCTGCAGTGGATTGTGCTACAATTTCCTGCTTCTTTGTGCACCATGAGAAAACTCCTGAACCAAGGCTGAAACAATATCCTGAAGTACTCTTCATGTCATCAATGGACCCAGCCCAGTCACTATCAGAAAATCCATACAGCTTGAATTCTTGACACTTCTCAAATTTGACACCATACTCATTAGTGCCTTTAATATACCTCAGTACTCTTTTTGCTTCCCTTAAATGCATTTCACTAGCACAATGCATAAATCGAGATAGGAGACTTACAGCAAATAGAATGTCTGGCCTTGTTGCACTGAGATACATTAGACATCCAATCAAGCTCCTATAATATCCTTCATCAATTTTTTCAGCACCATCTTCCTTGCTTAGCTTCTCCTTTTGATTCATTGGTGTGCTAACTGCTTTGCATTCCTCCATTTGAAATTTCTTCAATATTTCCTTTGCATATTTTTTCTGGCAGATGAACACATCATTCTCACTTTGTTTGATCTCAATTCCAAGAAAATAAGTCATAAGACCAAGATCTGTCATTTCAAAGGCTTGCATCATTTCTTGTTTGAACTCCTCAACCAGCCTTGTATTATCTCCAGTCACTAAAAGATCATCAACATAGAGGGAAACTATGAGACAATTATTTCCCTTATGTTTCACATAAAGAGTGAACTCAGATAAGCTTTTTACAAAGCCTATGCTTAATAAGTGATCATTTATCCTACTATACCAAGCTCTTGGTGCTTGTTTTAGGCCATAGAGAGCCTTTTTGAGTAGATAGACTTTATCTTCCTCACCTTGCTTCACAAATCCCTCTGGCTGCTCCACATATATTTCTTCTTGTAAAACTCCATTTAAAAAAGTCGACTTGACATCTAACTGATATACTTTCCAAATTTCTTTTGAGCAAAGAACTAACAAAGACTAACTGATTGTTTCTAATCTGGACACAGGAGCAAAAGTGTCAGAATAATCAACACCAAAAATTTGTGCATACCCTTTAACTACAAGCCTAGCCTTGTATTTGTTGATTGAGCAATCTGCATTAAGCTTTGTCCTGAAAATCCATTTAACTCCAATGACTTTTCTGTCTCTGGGCTTGTCAACCAGCTCCCATGTTTTATTTTTCTGAATCATTAATATCTCCTCCTCCATTGCATTCTTCCATTTTGGGTCTTTTAGTGCTTCCTCACAACTGGCAGGTTCACATATTGCTACATTACACCTTTGATAGATGTCTGAGAGCAACCTTGTGCCTCTAATTGAAGGATCATCTTCTAATTCATCCTGCTGCAACTCTGTTGTTTGCCTTTCGGGATGATTATCTTCATTATTGTTGACAAATCCAATTGTTTTTTGTGAATTTTTCCAGTCCCATTGCTGATCTTCATTGAAATGCACGTCTCTAGTGACAGTCATCTTTCCGGTTTGAGGATGATACACTTTGTAGGCTTTTGAAACTGAACTGTAGCCGACAAAAATACCCGGAATTGCCTTCTTGTCAAGTTTGTCACGTTTAACCTGTGGAACATGTGCAAAACAAACACAACCAAACACTTTAAAAAAGGTTAGCGAAGGCTTATAACCATACCAAGCCTCAAAAGGAGTTTTATCTTTCAAGGCCTTGGTTGGAAGTCGATTTTGAAGAAAGACTGCTGTGTTGGTCGCTTCTGCCCAAAATTGTTTGGGCAAATCCTTCTCATGCAACATACATCTAGCCATCTCCATTACCGATCTATTTCTCCTTTCACTAACTCCATTTTGCTCCGGAGTGTATGGAGTTGTGAGTTGATGTTGAATGCCAGCTTCTTCACAAAATAAATTAAATTGTGCTGAGGTATACTCCTTCCCATTATCAGATCTTAGAAATTGAATCTTGCAGCCACTTTGAGTTTCCACCGTCTTCTTGAACTTTATAAATACTCCAGCAACTTCATGCTTGAATTTCAAGAAATAAATCCAGCACATCCTTGAAAAATCATCTATAAAAAGAATAAAGTAAAGACTACCTTGCAATGAAGGTGTTCTTTGAGGTCCTGCCACATCAGTGTGAATTAGTTGAAGCTTTTGAGAGGCTCTCCAAGCTGATTTTGGAAATGGCATTCTGCTTTGTTTACCAAACTGACAAGCATTACAGTTTGGCAAATGATCAGAGAGTGTTGGTAGACCTCTTGTCATGTCCTTCTTCTTCATGTTCAGCATTCTTTGAATATGACAATGACCAAGTCGCTTATGCCAGAGTTCTGTGGGACTGACTTGAGTGAAATAGGCTGCCTGCTTCTCCTCAGTTGGATCAAATGAGAAGCTTTTGCCTCTCATTTTAACCCTTAGAATCTCCCGACCAGCAGTATCAAAGATAAGGCAATGTTCATTTTCAAAGGAAACTTTGAATCCTTTTTCTATCAACTGACCCACACTAAGCAAATTTTGGTCAATATCAGGTACATAAAGAACATCTGAGATTGTCTTTGTACCTGAATTTGTTGAAATTACAATGGTTCCTTTTCCTGTTGCAGAAATATAGTCACCATTCCCAATTCTGACTTTTGAGACTTTAATTGGCTTCAAATTCTTGAAGAGAGTCACGTCATACGTCATGTGGTTTGTACAACCACTGTCAATCAGCCAGCATTCTGAACTACTTTTAGTTGAAAAACATGTTGCTACAAACAGCTGATCTTCTTCATCTTGCTCGACAACCTGGGCATTGACTTCAGGCTGTTGAAATTTGCCTTTGCAGATCACAGCTTCATGTCCAATCTGGTTACACTTACTGCATTTGGCGTCTGGTCTTCTCCAACATCTGAATGGTGGGTGACCCATTTTTCCACAGTGTTGACAAGGTGGATAATTTTTCTTTTTACCCTTGTCTTTGCTTTGATTGTTTGCAGTACTTCCAACTTCATGATGCTTGGCTGGTAAAGCACCTTCAACCATATAATCTTGTCTCATAAGCCTCCGTTGCTCCTGGGCCTGCAAGGCATGTAACACTCCAGCGAGAGTGATCTTGGACAGATCCTTTGTGTTCTCCAACGTGGTTATTGATGCTTCATATCTCTCTGGCACTGTAACCAGAATTTTTTCTACAATTCTAGAATCAGCAAATTCAGTGCCGAGTAATCTAACCTTGTTCGCAATGGCAAGCAACCTGTCTGAGTATTCTTTAACTGTCTCAGACTCTTTCATTTTCTGCAGCTCGAATTCCCTCATCAAGTTCAGAACTTGCAGTCCTCGAATCCTCTCATCCCCTGCGTATTCTTCCTTCAAATAGTCCCAGATTGCTTTCGCTGTTTTGAGGGTCATGATTCTGGTGAAGATGGTTGATGAAACACCAGAAAAGAGACATGATTTTGCCTTTGCCTTCCTGGTTTTTTTCTCCTTGTGACTTTTTATTTGGGCCATAGTAGGATTGTTCGGCAGCGGAGGAACTTCATAATCCTCTTCGACAGCTTCCCAAAGATCTAAAGCCTCCAAGTAAGACTCCATTTTTACTGCCCAAAGTTCATAGTTTTCTCCATCAAAGACGGGAGGAGCAATATGTGAAAAACTTGATTCAGCTTCCATTTTCACAGGTCCCGTAAAAAGTTAGCGCTTTGATACCAATTTGTTGGTTTAATGGCAGAAAAGAAAATAAGAGCAGAGAAAAAAGAGAAGAACACGTTGAGGGCTTGAAGAAGGAATAGGGATTCACTTGCACTTTTTTACATTACTACGCAGCATTTACATTAATAATGTTTCAAAAATAAAAAATAACTGAACACTAACCACATTGCCAAGATTTTAGCAACGTTAACAAACTACTTGCACCTAAAGTGTAGGAACCACTTATTGACTAAATAATTAAAAATTAAAACAATAAAAGATAAAGATAAACAGAGCCACGTAATGCAGTCCAAAAGCAAATAATTAACAATACCCTATCGTTTGCATGTTAACTAAAGTGTCTGTTTACGGTTCTAACCAAAAACTTGAGACTCCAATGATTGTTTGGTTAATCTTTGATACTTTAGCTCTTTTTTCGTGTGCCTTTGTTGGGTTGAAATAATGATAAATTATAACCATATACTCCCTCCATTTTCGTTTATAAGCAAAAGTCACATTTTACTCCAATGATTGTTTGGTTAATCTTTGATACTTTAGCTCTTTTTTCGTGTGCCTTTGTTGGGTTGAAATAATGATAAATTATAACCATATACTCCCTCCATTTTCGTTTATAAGCAAAAGTCACATTTTATATTCATTGAAAAATGTATGTATCTGGTCCAATTGGACCAGATACATACATTTTTCAATGAATGTAAAAAGTAATTTTTGCTTATAAACGAAAACAGAGGGAGTATTTCCATTAAAGAAGATAAAAAAAAGGAAAATTCCCTTGGACTTTGATATATACAATTTTGCTTTTTAGAACTAGTACTGAATTGAATGTAAGGACCAAATATGTTCTGCATATATCTGAGTGTCTGGCCTACATATATACATGTCCGGAAGTTTAAGATTATGGTTATATAATTCATACTATAGCGAATGGACCATGGAGTACTTCTAATAATACACTCACGAACCATATTCAAGACAATACCTTGATACGCTTCACAATAACATGCATAATACGACCCTGAATTCAAAAAAAAATACACTTATTTCTCAATTCTCAAATCCCCCACAAAACTGTATGTCAAATCAGAGTAATATCCCTCCAAGGCCCACAAGACAGACCATATAATACAACATAATAGTTTCTGGGGCATCACCAGTTCTACGTCTAGCCGTTTGAAAACAGCATATCGTACATAAATGGATAAATCACATAACACAAACAAATGAACTCTAGATTCCACCTCCTCCGCACAAAAAACTCAAACGGAGGTGGACTCATAAAAACACCCTACGCCTTAACAAGTTAGTTCTGATAAAAAGTCTATCCAACAATAATTGTCAAGTAAAAACACTCATCGTAAACGACGAGAAGCTCTTCCGCTACCACTCAACAACAAGAAAATCACCATCAAAGAGGGCAGACTACTGGAGAAGCATACCACACAAAATTGCACGCTGGTTAGCAATTGATTGCAACACATGCAATACGGGAGTATCGAATCCGGAATTGTGTAGGTGTGTAGGATTGTCTGTACTCTGCATAGCCACGATTATTTGGCATTGGCAGGCCAATTTATATTTCCCAGTGATATCATTAAGGAAAATACTAATTAACGAGTGCCCTCAGATATTGGTTAAGGAATCAAAAGAGATAAATTTGTATGGGAAAATAACATCATTATTACATTGAAAAATGTTTAACTTGTATTCTCAAAACAAAATTTCTTTTTATTGATTCCTTAACCAATATCCTTGTGACACTCGTTATCAATAGGCATGGCAACGGGCCTAGTCGGGGGCGGGTTTTGCCTCCCTCGTCCCCGTCCCCATTTCCAACGGGTTCAGATTTTGCCTTTCCCATCCCCATCTCGATAGGGTCGGGTTTCCCCGCGGGCCCCCAACTCCGCTCTAAATATGTAGAAAAATTGAAAAATTATATTTATGATAATTAATAAAATAAAATCATAATTATTATACAATGATAAAATAAAAATAAAATCAAAATAAAATGTTCTATTGAAAAGAGATTAAATTAAAAATAAATAAAATATATGAAACAAAATGAATGAGCATAAATGCATAAAATAAAATAAAAATTAACAATTTATATTTAGTTGGGCGGGTTCGGGTCGGGAGCGGGTTGGGTATCGACATCCCCAACCCCGTCCCACCCCCGGTCAAAGCGGGTTTTCCCCGTCAAAATCGGGTCGGGTCGGGTGGGTACCCGCGAGTTCGGGTTCTGTTGCCATGCCTAGTTATTAAGACCCTACTGTTAAACAGAGGAGGTTAGTAGTTAGCCATGGACCATCTAGTCTATAGGAGTAAGTGCAGCTAGAATAAATAAAGAAAAGAATATACTAGTACTACTCCAATTAGCATAGGGGCGCTCGTGTGGTGGGGAAGGAGCGCAAAGAGGCCTTGGGTGAGAAAGACGGTGAGTGGCTGAATGAATAGAGAAATGAAAAGGGTGAGACAAGTCACTAAATCACGATGCTTATAGTAGGAGTATCAATTAAAAGCACTGCCATGCCGCATGCCCCAGCTGCATGCTTCCTCATAAATTAAATGTTCCTCTGACTGACGAGGACTCCTTGTTAATTAATGTTTCATCCACATGGTGCATGCAATTAATCTACTTCATTTTTCACAGCACGAACTACCTTTTTTCCCGGCAAAGCGTTTAATCCGAGTCATTCTTTTTCTTGGTTCTACAGTAGTAGTACCTGATACTACCATACCAGCGTGAGTCGTGACGTTGTCTACTTGCCTGCCTAATACTCCTACCAGTTTTCTGTGACGTAAAATTTTGTTGTTTTATCTTAATTTCCAGGTAATATCAAAGGAGTAGTAGGTAAGACGCTATTAGTAAGACGCGAAACATCACCAAGAGGATACAAGGATAATTGGTAAATACAGGAATAAATGGGCTCGTGTTGAAATTTAATTACGCACGTCTATCTTGTCAATTTCAACACGAGATAGATCACTTATTCCTATATTGACTAATTAAACAATGAAGAACATGTTTCAGTATACTGTATGTTCTTCATTGCTTATCTTGTCAATATCAATTCCATAAAAAAAAAAAATTCAATATCAACTATGTTGAGTTACTAACAAGAATAATGAACAAATATCAAAGGCAACCAATACTAAATTTAATAGCAATCACAACAGTGCAATAAAGTTAATCAAACACGAGTAGAGAGTAGGAAGAATCACACCGCTATTTGGTTACGCAGTTCGGCCCCAAAAAGATGACCTACGTCTGCGGGAGAGAGCAACCCTCCGTTTCACTATCAAAGAGTCTTTATAAGAGATTACAATTGCTTTGAACCCCTTTACAATGTCCAAGAAGAACAAACCCAAGAGTTCCCAATCTCTCTCTCTTTTCCTCTATGAAAAACTCTTAAGAACAACAATAGAGAAAGCCTTCAATCCTCCCTCTATTCTCTCCTAAGATCCCAATGTGTTTAACAGTGTTTCCCAGCCCCTAAAACCTCACCAAGACGCTCAAAGACGGCTGCACACAACCCTAGAAAAAGCGCACATCGACGCACATTACGCAACGTCGGGTTTATAAAACCCGACCGTGAATCGATTCACGTACATAGGTGAATCGATTCACCTAGTTAAAAAGTCTCCCTGCGAATTAATGAAATGAATCGATTCCTGCAAGCTTCTCATGCGATTCACAGAGGCGTGCTTCGATTCACAGAGAACCAAACATGCTTGAATCGATTCACATAGCTAGGGAATCGATTCCCAGTGTTCAAGAAACACTTTCAAGCAATTCCATGATCCTCCAAACTGATTTTAAGGCACTCTAAACTCCACAATTCTCCACCTTGACTTCAAATCAGTGGTGATGCTCAACTTTATCCATCAACCACTAGCTGCTCTCTCCATTACTGGAATTACGTCTCAACGCAAATGATCAAGTCCAAGTGATCCTTGAACCTTGATCTAGGAAGATACTTGATGAACTTCTCACAACCATGCATAATCCCCAAGTCACCAATCATATCCTTCTTTGCCACTCCACCTTGAGTTGTCTTCACATGCTTCAAACCGCCTTTCAAAGAGCCATACCTCCTTTTCCGGTTCTTCCCAATATTCGTTCCAAGTGTCCTTTCCACAATGCCGAGATCCTTCATCTCAAATCCAGAAGCTAACTTCCCCTTGAGCATACCAATCTCCTCCTTGCTAGAACTTGCCTTTTGAATATCATTCACACTCTCCAACTCAAGATTGACCTTACACACAAGCCTCTCCTTGTACCTTGGTTCTTCAAACTCCGGAATACCTTCCGTCTTCATGAAGTTCCACTTGCATCCAACTACCCTTGACTTTTCCGGTAGATTCACAAGTTCCCAAGTCCGGTTCTTTTCCAATGAATTCACACCTTCATTCATTGCCTTCAACCGTTTCTGACTCTCCATGCTTCCCATTGCTTCACTGAAGTCCCTTGGTCCCGAGTCTTGAACCTCTTCAGTCACAACCAAAGCATAACAAACAAGATCAGCATACCCGTATCTCTTCGGTGCCACAGTCTCCCTCCTTTCCCTATCTCTTGCCAACTGATAGCCAGGATCCACTGTTTGTTGTCTTCCTCTAGAACCTGATGGTGGAGGACTATCCTCCTCTTCATCATTCCCGGTCTCACTAGTGGTAGACTCCACCTCAAACTGAGTTTTCTCCACCTCCACTTCTGAGCTACTATCCTCCAGGTCTTTGCACTTCATCCACATGCGGGTCTCATCGAAAGTGACATCCCTGCTTATGATAACCTTTGACCCTCCAGATTCCAAATTCCACAACTTGTATCCCTTCACACCCTCCGGATATCCGATGAAGACACATTTCAGAGCTCTAACATCAAGCTTGTCCTGCTTGATATGCGCAAAAGCCAAAGCTCCGAAAACCTTCAACTTGGAGTAGTCTGCCGGTCTCCCACTCCAAACTTCCATAGGTGTCTTGAAGTTTAAAGCCGTTGATGGGCATCTGTTGATCAAGTAAGCTGTTGTACTCACAGCTTCACCCCAGAAACTTTTAGGTAGCCCAGCTCCCAAAAGCATACATCTGACCCGCTCCAAAATAGTCATGTTCATGCGTTCTGCCAGACCATTTTGTTGCGGTGTCCCTGCCACGGTCCAATGTCTCTTAATTCTCTGTTTCCTGCAAAACTCATTAAACTGCTCTGAAACAAACTCCAGGCCATTGTCAGTCCTTAAAACTTTCAGTTTAGTTCCTATTTGATTTCCTATGAGAGTATGCCATTCTTTGAATTTTTCAAATGTGTCACTTTTATTTTTCAAAATGTGAACCCATACTCTCCTAGAGAAATCATCAATCATAGTGAGAAAATAGGAACCCCCTCCATGAGTTGTCACTCTTGAGGGACCCCAAAGGTCCGAGTGAATATACTCAAAGGGCTTGCTAGAATGATGCATGCCACTTCCAAACTTAACCCTATGTTGTTTGCCTAGTATGCAATTATCACAAAATTCTAGCTTATCCAATTTATCACTACCTAGCAAACCTTGTTTAGCTAGTTCAACTAAACCTCTTTCACTAACATGCCCTAACCTTAAATGCCATAGTTTAGTTTTATCATGCGGAGCTTGACTAGCTAATGATGCATGCCCTATGACAGTACAACCATCTAATATGTATAAACCACACATTTTAGATCCTTTAGCCATTACTAATGCACCATTCGAAATTTTAATCATGCCATGTTCAATCCTAGTACTATAGCCTAATCCATCAAACATGCTTATAGATAAAAGATTTCGTTTGAGTTCAGGAACATACCTCACATCTTGTAAAAGAAATTCACGGTTGTCAAACATCTTGAGACGAATCGAACCCATACCTTGCACCTTACAAGCTCGGTTGTCACCCAGTGACGACTCCACCTTCTTTAAGCTTCAAAGTCTCAAAGTATTCCTTCCTAGGACACATGTGATAAGAACATCCCGAGTCCATGACTCAGTTCTTTTCAGATTCCAAACTCGACACCACCAAAGCCCCCGCACTCTCATAACCATCCTCCATAGCAATTGCAACATCCACAGAATCACCCCTGCCCCCTTTCTCAGGACAATCCTTCTTAAAGTGACCGGTCTTGTGACAATTGAAGCACTTATACTTCTTATTGTTCCCCTTTGACTTGGATTTCGACCTAGAATTCTTCCCTTTGTGGTTGTTTCCTCTACTCTCACTTCTTCCCCTTGACACACTTAAGCCTTCACCACTATCATCCACTTTCAAGTCTTGGAGCTTGGTTAGCTCCTTGGTCCTAATTGATTGTTGGACCTCCTCCAAGGTAATAGTGGACTCCTTGCCATAGAGGAGTGCATCCTTAAAGTGTTCAAAGGACCTAGGCAATGAATTCAATAAGAGTAAAGCCTTATCCTCTTCATCGAGTTTCACATCAATATTCAGTAGGTCATCAATAATTTTGTTGAATTCCGTTAGTTGCTCCACAATAGGTTTGGTCTCTACCATCTTGAATGAGTAGAGATGTTGTTTCAGACATAACCTATGGGCCAATGACTTGGTCATGTACAACGATTCTAACTTTGCCCACATCTCCGCCGCGGTCTTCTCTCTTGCAACTTCCCTCAATGCCTTATCGCCAAGGCCCAAGATAATGGCACTTCTTGCCTTATCTATCATCTCCTTCTTCTCCGTTTGAGACAGGGTGGTCGGCATTCTTGCCTCACCCTTCAAGGCTTCAAAGCACTTCTGTTGAATAAGGATTGCTTCCATCTTCACCTTCCATAGACCGAAGTCGTTATTACCGGAAAACTTCTCGATGTCCCATTTAGTACCCATGGTGCACAATTGGATTATTTGTTCTTCCCACAGACAGCGCCACTTGTTGAGTTACTAACAAGAATAATGAACAAATATCAAAGGCAACCAATACTAAATTTAATAGCAATCACAACAGTGCAATAAAGTTAATCAAACACGAGTAGAGAGTAGGAAGAATCACACCGCTATTTAGTTACGCAGTTCGGCCCCAAAAAGATGACCTACGTCTGCGGGAGAGAGCAGCCCTCTGTTTCACTATCAAAGAGTCTTTATAAGAGATTACAATTGCTTTGAACCCCTTTACAATGTCCAAGAAGAACAAACCCAAGAGTTCCCAATCCCTCTCTCTTTTCCTCTATGAAAAACTCTTAAGAACAACAATAGAGAAAGCCTTCAATCCTCCCTCTATTCTCTCCTAAGATCCCAATGTGTTTAACAGTGTTTCCCAGCCCCTAAAACCTCACCAAGACGCTCAAAGACGGCTGCACACAACCCTAGAAAAGACTGCACATCGTACTGCACAATTCTGCAACGTCAGGTTTATAAAACCCGACTGTGAATCGATTCACAGACATAGGTGAATCGATTCACCTAGTTAAAAAAGTCTCCCCTGCACGAATTAATGAAATGAATCGATTCCTGCAAGCTTCTCATGCGATTCACAGAGGCGTGCTTCGATTCACAGAGAACCAAACATGCTTGAATCGATTCACATAGCTAGGGAATCGATTCCCAGTGTTCAAGAAACACTTTCAAGCAATTTCATGATCCTCCAAACTGATTTTAAGGCACTCTAAACTCTAAAAACTACTTTTTTTTATAGACAAATGTTAGTATGTTAGTTGTTAGACTAGTTTTTCTCCTTCGGCAGGATTTGAATCGTGCACCTTTAACTCCTTCACTCCTTCGTACCCTTAGTTTTTTTTTTTTGGTACTCTTAAATGGATAATTAGTTAGGTAGCAATAATGAGTGACCCAACAAATTAACAAATTTACTGAAACAAACTAAATAAACTACTACAGTAGTAACTTTGTTAATTCCTGTGAATGTGTTAAAATAGTCTGTTATATATATATATATATATATATATATACGCGTACGGCCTTGCAAGCTAGCATGGTTTATCAAGTACCGAGTAATTTTATTTTTCCCAACTTTTTATCTTCTCTCTCCCTGCTCTTCGTACAACTTTATATTTAAACTCTGAAGCTTCAAATTAAACCCTCTTCTGATCACTGAACTTTTCCAGCTCATATTATATGCCATTATTCATCCGTTTAATCAATCCGTTCTTAGGTTTAACGCTTCGATCTTTCCTCTATGTTAACTTGTATGCTTGCATATTCCATATTTATTCTCTAGCTTGCTTCTCTGATCTACTCAAATGACTGTTCCTTCTTGAGCTTTTGCAGAATGAGGGTTGTGTTGAAAAATACGAAAGAAGCTTTTGCATGGCCTTTGTCTTAGCTATGCTCTTAGGTAACTAACACCTTTGACCTTTCTGACACATCACTACTCTTTATACCATTTTGACTGGAATGTCGCATGCATAATACACTCAAAAATAATTAAAATTATTCTTTGAGGTTTAACATAAGGATTTGTTTAATTTGAATTTGTTTTGTTCGAGAAAAGGAGCGGTTTGGGTTACTCGTGGATTTTTTATTTTTTATTTTTCATGCCTTGTCGACCTGTTGTTCTTACAGTGACTTAAAAATGCTAGCACATTTTTTTAATTTTGTTCTGCTTTGCGGCAGATTTGCTCCTTTAACCCCAATCCATTCTCTTACGGTCAATTTGGTTGCGGGTGTTTTGAAAAGAAATGAAAAGAGGTGAGTGATTTAGGCGAGATATCAACTCTCTCTCTCTCGATTTGGTTGTTCGAGAAATTGCGACGAGAGACACAAAAATGTCACTTTCAGACACTTTTTCATTTCTTCGATGTTATGCGAAGAAATAGGGAGACTTGTCAATTTTTTTCTGTGTTTCCAGTTATACCCCTATTCTCTATTTATATCTCAAATTATTTAAATTTTTAGTTAAGGACATTGATGTCTTTTAAAAAATAATCAATACTTCTCTCTTCTCTTTTTCTCTTCTCTTTCATCTACTCTATTTCTCACCTATTTCTCTCTTTCAACACTCTCTCTCACTTAGGGCATCTTTAGCGGGTGTGGCTTAAAATTTCTGTCAGTTTCTTATTGTCCACGTCGCATCGTTCAGCTTAGGTGGCCATCTGCATATAGTGAACGGTTCACTAAAAGTTGGTCAAGTCATCTGTATAGATGACAGGCAAGTAAAACTTGGTCAAGTCATCTATGAGAGACACAGAGAGAAACTTGGTCAAATCATCTTCCTTGTGTCAGAGAACTTGCGTGCTCTAAAAATTTTAGAGAACGCCCGCTGTGGTTGCTCTTATTTCTCTCTTCACAACTTCTCTTCGAAGCCAAACACAGCCTTATTGTCGACCGAGTCCCTGATGTTATTCTTTTTTGCATCAAAACTAATTTAATTACTATTAATTGCAATGCAGTGTGTGTTACTAAGTCACAAGGAAGGTGAAAGAGATGTTGGCATTACAGATATGGTTGTTTCCGATGGAAACAGAACAGTGATCACCTCTAGGAAGCCACTGCACTCTGCTGGTACGTATGAGAACTACTCTTTACATATTTTCAATTACCTGTGACAATAGTTTATGAAATACTCTCTCCGTTTTTGTATATAAGCAAAAATCACTTTTTACATTCATTGAAAAATGTATGTATCTGATCCAAATTTTGGGCCAGATACATATATTTTTCAATGAATGTAAAAAGTGACTTTTGCTTATAAACGAAAACAGAAAAAGTATCTATGTATGTTGTACAGTTGATGGGGACACGAAGCGTATAGGGACGGGTTGCTCAAATGAGGACATAGTGATAAATCAAGGGGAAGTGGCTCCTCTTCCAAGTGGAATTCCATCCTACCTGGTTCAAATCACAAACACGTGCGCCGCTGATGATGATTGCAACATAGCAAATATTCGACTTCACTGTGGATGGTTCAGCTCAGCACGTTTGATAAACCCCATATTGTTTCGCGGAGTTGAATATGATGACTGCCTTGTCAATGATGGGGACCCACTTGATCCCGGAAAAACCATCTCCTTTCAGTATGCCAACACTTATCGCTACCCTCTCTCCGTTGCTTCTGTCGTTTGCTTGTCATCATGATGACCTACCTAGCTTGCTAGTTTCTAACTTGTGAATCAGATATGTTTCAATTTTCAACCGAAAACATATTGGGCTTCCCAACCCCATTGTTTCCGGAGAAAATTTTAGAATACCCTGTACCGTCTCAAATATAAATAAAAATAATTAAATGCATGTTGATTAAAAATGTTAGTTAACAATATTTTGTTTTCTTGATGTAATTAAAAAAATTAAAAAAATAATTGTATTTTCTAAACGACTCTTTTTCATTAATTGAATAGTATTTTAGGAATTATAACATTAAATAAGATAAAATTAATTAAAAAAACTTATATTCTGAAACAATAAATATGATTTTTTTTTGTTTATACTTTTAGTTTTTGGTTGTGAAGGATACACGCCAGGCTTATTTTTGTTGGCCATTATTAAATGCACCCCCCACTTGATAGGTACACCTCCCAATTTGTGAATTTTTCAAAATACCCCCCGAATAAAAACAGTAATTTTTTTTTTAATTCTGAACATTTTACCGGTAATTGCAATTTCATGTATACAAATTGTATACAGGAAATTGCAATTTCCGGTATACAATTGCAATTTCCGGCAAGAAATTTAAACACAATGTTACCGGAAAGAGATAATTCTCTATTGGGATGGAAACTGAACCTTTTGATTAAGGATATTCACTCATACTGTCAACAATCTCTCGATGCATTCGGACTAGCTTACTTTGCATCGAGGACTAGCTTACTTAGCAAAGTAAGCTAGTCCGAATGCATCGAGAGACAATCGTTGATAAACAGATGCCAGCTTATGATGGTCGAAAGAGCTTATTTACGATAGGTCCATTCCCATTTACATCAAAGGATTTTGTAGTCAAACACTTATTTTTTATTTTTTTGCACTCAGACTTGGTGGAAAACGCTCTCATTGTGTTTAAAATTCTTGCCGGAAATTGCAATTTTCGGTATACAATTTGTATACCGGAAATTATAATTTCCGGTAAAATGTTCAGAATTAAAAAAAAAAAAGAATTTTTGCTGTTTTTATTCGGGGGTATTTTGAAAAATTCACAAATTGGGGAGGTGTACCTACCAAGTGGGGAGTGCATTTAATAATGGCCTTTTTGTTTCTGTTGAGCTAAATCACGGGCTACTCTTGATATTGGCCTTGGGCAACGAACAAAAACTCTTGGGAAAAAAAAAACATGAAAGCCTCTTCTACCCACAACTCCATGATTGACACACACACTCCTTTTCCCTCTTCTTTTTAAATCTCTAAACTACTCCTCCACCTTCCCTCCCCACATCCCTTGTCCACCGTCCTGCTCTCCCTACCTCCCCTCCTTGGTGTCGCCCACCCCCTAGCCCCCTCCCTAGTGCCACCCCTCCTCCACCTCCATTCACTCATGCACTCTCATGTCACTCTTGTTTTTTTTTTCTTCGTATTTTTTGTTTTTTAGGGACTAATTTTTGGAAGCTAATTATTTATCTTTTTAGAAAAAGATTTTAATAGGCAATTTTTTTTCGAAAATTTATGAAAAGCAAAAAAATAGAGTGGCAGGGGTGAATGAGGGTGGGGGAGCAGCACGGGGGAGACGGTTTGGAGTAGGGGTAGTTCAGGGATTTCTTTTGGAAAAAAGAAGGAGGGGTGTGTGTCAAAATAGGGGTGCGGGTAGCAGGTGCCACCCGTGAAAACCTACTTTATTGGGCTTCAGAAAGAAACAAATCGATCCAAAATACGGTAAACGACTAGTGATCTTTTTTTAATGCAACACGTCTAATGATCTTTGTTCTTTTGGGTGAGACGATATTAAGGTGAGTGTAACGTACACCCATGTTTTTTCATCCATACACCCCTTCCCCAATTTTTTATTTTTTCAAAAATACGAGCATCCCCTTCAGCTTTCCTCTTTCTTTCCCCTCCTCTTCCTGCAAACCACACCCACACCCTCCCCTCCCCTCCCCACTGACAAAGAATGATTAAGTATTTGAAGAATAATTAGTTGCATTTTCTCTTCATAAAATCCACAAGAACATTGAAACAAACATATGTCACAAAAGAACCTTGTTTCAGTCAACTCTTCCCAGGTATTGCCACACTGAAATGGATACCACCAACGCATTGTCAATGATTACCGATTCACAGTAACATTCTAGAATTACAGAGTATGTGCTCAATTGCGTTACTACGATGTAAATAAAAGCCTCCAATACCCGAAAGTTCATTTCAAGATTTTTCCATCGAATGAATCACGCACATGATCAAAACATTATTCAAATTCCAAGCTGTTAATGCACGAAATGGTGCAAGCTCCTCGACGAGTTCACGAAATGGTGCAAGCTCCTCGACGAGTTCGTACCGCCGTTCTTCAGCGTGGTAGCTAGGTGGCGAGCTTTGTGGTGGGCTCGACCTTTGGGCGTGACGTCCCTTCAGGCCGTGGTGGGGTACTGCAAAGGCACTCCGATGCCTAAGTTAGATAGGGCCTTTTAGGGTTTGGAGAGAGTAGAGCAAACCTGGGGTCTAGCCCTTTATATAGCGAGTTGCGTGGAAAGAAGGAAACCTCTGCGGCGGTAATCCCTCGTCAATTCGGGAATTAGCCGATCTCTTCCCGATATTCCGCCTCGTGTCGCCACGTCCCCAGGTCGACGTTATCATCGGGAAAATTGTACCTAAGTCGATCCGGGTCTCGGTCGGTGGCAATTCGCCGAGCTCGTAAAGGTGAACCGAGCTGATCTAACCGAGCTGATCTGCACCAGGTCGGCGAGCGTCTCGGGCAAGCAGGAACCGAGCTGATCTGCACCAGGTCGGCGAGCGTCTCGGGCAAGCAGGAACCGAGCTGATCCGCACCAGGTCGGCGAGCGTACTAGGACTCGGCTCGGGACCGGTCCATAACACAAGCCCCTTAGACTCTTCGCACGAAAGGGCGGAGGGTATATCCAATGTCCTCGGGTCAGATCCGAGTCGAGTCACCAAGGTCGGGGTGTGTCCCGAAGCTTGTTTGTCCGAGGGGTCACGCCCACGTCTTTGCACCTTTACTCGGCGTTCTGCCACGTGATGGGACTCAGATGGGACGTCTGCTCAACCGTTCCTCTTCCCGCCGTCGATCATCTGATGCGGCCTGAACCGCTAGAACTATATCCAGTTTCGTAAATGTAGGGCTCGGATTGGTTCGGCTCAGCTCGGTGATCCAGTTAGGAGCCCAGCTCGGAGGTCGGCCGGTAACACAAGCCCCCCTAGACTTGTTAACTTGAAAAGTTAAGTCTGTATTATTTGTTCTTTTTTGACCCTATGACTGAGGGCTATTGAATGGGGAGTGATCCGTTGTTGATTTTGAACCATAAGTCTCCGAGACTTGCTTGCCGAGTGGCCGAGCAACTTTGTCGAGAGTAGTAGGTCGGGTTGGACCCATCTAAGTGCCATGATCGATTACATGGGTTTCAAATGTCAATAATATAATGACTGGTCAGATGATCTGATCTGCGAGGCATGATGTCTAAGTGTCTGAGATGACCTATGGGGTCTGATTTCTGAGGTCTGAGCTGGTGAGAGGTACTGGACCTCGACTGATCGCGTAGTCTTCCTTGGTTCATGTGCTACATGTGTCCCATTAACCTTATTTCTGTCTTTACAAGGGGATGTAAGCCCCAGATTGTTTAATCAAGGCCGCCGCACTTATTCCAAAGATCCTCGTTTTTCCTCCAGGATGGTCGGTCATGGTCGAGGTTCTTCGATCTGGGTTCGCTGTGGCCGAGCAAGTTGTAACCGAACTTGTGAGAGCTACTGAGGCACTTGGAGGACCAAAAAGAGTTGCAAAATGAGAGAGATCTCTTGGCTTTCGACCTTGCGATTGAGAAGGATAAATCCTCGATCGGCTGTTGAGCGGAGGAGTATAAGAGTTTTTGTGCTCTACAGTTCAAGGAGGCCTTTGATAATGCCTTTGCCCAAATCAGGGTGGTTGCCCCCGATTTGGATATCTCAGCGCTTGACTTCACCAAGACTGCGAAGGATGGCAAGATTGCGGAGGAGGAGGATGAAGCCGAAAAGACCAACCAGGGTGATCCCGATGAAGCAAGGGAGAAGCCGGTTGCTGCGAACATAGAGAATTATTGCCGATGGTGGCCTAACAGGAGTCCAAGGGGATACCCTTGAGTAGTTTGTATTTGCTTTCTTTTATGCTTTGTGAGGTAGCTCAAGTGGAGCAGCAGTAGAGCTCGACAGGTCTTCGAGCTGACATGATGATCTAGACCATAGAGGTGTTTCTTTAGGTCGAGTTATCACCTTCCGAGCTGCTTTAGAGCTCGCCAGGCCTCTTTGCTGACCTGAAATCTTTGGAACCGCAGGGGTTAGTCTTTGTCGCGCTGTGTTTGAGCTCGGCACATCTTTATGCTGACATGGTGTCTTTGAAACCACAATGGTCTTGTTTAGCTCGACAGGCGACCTTACCCGAGCTGCTTTAGAGCATGTAGGCCTTTATGCCGACCTAGTGTCTTCGAAACCACAGGGGATGTTTAGGCCGACTGCGACCTTCCGAGCTGCTTTTGAGCCAGGCCTCTATGCTGACCTAGAATCTCTGGAACCGCAGGGGTCGAGCTGCGAGTGAGCTCACCAAGCCTTTATGCTGACTTGGGTTTAGGACCACGAGGGTCGAGTCATGAGTGAGCCCACCAAGCCTTTATGCCGACTTGGGTTTAGGACCACTGGTCGAGTCATGAGCGAGCCCACCAAGCCTTTATGCCGACTTGGTTTGGGGGACCACGGGTCGAGTCATGAGGACCACGGGGGTCGAGCTGCGAGCGAGCCCACCAAGCCTTTATGCTGACTTGGGTTTAAGGGACCACGGGGGTCGAGCTGCGAGCGAGCCCACCAAGCCTTTATGCTGACTTGGGTTTGGGGGACCACGGGGGTCGAGCTGCGAGGACCTTGGGTTTAGGACCACGGGGGTCGAGCTGCGAGCGAGCCCACCAAGCCTTTATGCTGACTTGGGTTTCGGGGACCACGGGGGTCGAGTTGCGAGGACCACGGGGGTCGAGCTGCGAGTGAGCCCACCAAGCCTTTATGCTGACTTGGTTTTGGGGGACCACGGGGGTCGTGTTGAGGTCGAGGTTCTTCCGACGCTGGGTGCCGAGCTCCGTGGCGGGCTCGACCTTTGGTTTTGGGGCACTGTTCCTGACAAAGTATAGACAATTTGCAATAACTTGATGTAATAAAGTTAGCATTAATTTTTATGCTGAGTAAAGTGCTCGTAGTCGAGTTTTGTACTTCCCTGTGAGAGTAGTTGATTTGGCTGTCCAAACGGCAATGTTGAGGTCATCATGTAATCGAGGTCAGTGACGTAGCCGAGTTGAAAGCCGTCTGGATATTGAAATTGTTGAGGGAGGCCTGGTAGGACCCCCGAGTACCGGACTGGGTATCCACCTGTTGGTTGTCTGGTTTTGAGGGACGTATCTGTGGTCGTCCGAGTTGATGGGGTCAGCAATGTGGTTGACTTGAGCTCCTCCAAATAACAGGTCATGCGACTCTGAGTTGAGGTCAACTTCGGCCGTTGAGATGAGGTTGACAAGCCGAGCGGTTGAGCTTTGTCAGCGTATCTTGATTTCTTCCAAGATTTGTGGTCGACTGCGTTCCTTATTTTTAGGATACCCCACGATTTGATTTTGATCTCGTCCGAGATTTGTGTGGCTGACCCGCACTCCTGGTTCTTAGGGTATCCAAAGATTTGATTTTTATCTTGATCTCTGATTAGAAACACGTTCTTCTGGAGTCTGAACGTTGAGGCCATAAGTTATTTTCGATCCCTTGCCGTTTGCCTGCTTCCTTTCGAGATCGGATGATGTGTTCACCATGAGAAGGTCCCGTGTTCGGTGTGCTCCTGTTTTTGCCTTCCAAAGTTGCTCGTCAATAGCCGCAAAGGCCGATCCGCTTTGACCGCTTTTCTACCCGAGGTGCTCCAAGTTACGATCTTTAGGTTGATACCATCCCGCTCGCGTGGTATCCTTGAGGCCCAGGCTAGTTTCACGGGCCCCACGGTGGCGCCAATATTAATGCGACGAATGGTGCAAGCTCCTCGACGAGTTCACGAAATGGTGCAAGCTCCTCGACGAGTTAAATCACCGTTCTTGACGTGGTAGCTAGGTGGCGAAGCTTTGTGGTGGGCTCGACCTTTGGGCGTGACGCCCTTCCTCCTTCAGACCGTGGGTGGGGTACCTGCAAAGGCACTCCGATGCCTAAGTTAGATAGGGCCTTTTAGGGTTTGGAGAGAGTGTAGAGCAAACCTGGGGTCTAGCCCTTTATATAGCGAAGTTGCGTGGAAAGAAGGAAACCTCTGCTACGGTAATCCCTCGTCAATTCGGGAATTAGCCGATCTCTTCCTCGATATTCCGCTCCTGTGTCGCCACGCCCCCACTCGACGTTATCATCGGAAAATTGTACCTAAGTCCGTCCGCGGGTCTCAGGTCGGTGGCAATTGGTCGAGCTCGCAAGGTGAACCGAGCCGATCTAACCGAGCCGATCTGCACCAGTCGGCGAGCGTCTCGGCAAGCAGAACCGAGCCGATCTGCACTGTGCCGGCGAGCGTCTCAAGCAGAACCGAGCCGATCCAAGACTGTGCCTAAGCTAGCGTACTAGGACTCGGCTCGGGACCGGTCCATAACACAAGCTTTTTTGAATCAAAACAGAATATATATATATATATATATATATATATATATATATATATATATATATATATATATATATATATATATATATATATATATATATATATATACATACTAGTATTCTAACCCGTGCCAAGCACAGGTATGTGTGTCTTATGAATTTTTCTATAAAGTAATTAAAACATTATATATAATTTTTTTTGAACATTTGTAAAGTGATCTATATATAAATATTTGATTTATTACAATTATGGATCATAAGGTGTAATAATTTACATATAGATAATACTATTTTTCGTGTGAAATATTGTGTTTCTCTTGTTCATCCCCGTATCTTATGCTTTATATACTATATTATAAGAAAATTTTAATTTTTTTAAATAAAAAATATTTGATAATTTTTTATAATATAAATTATTTATAGGCACGATATATACTTATATACTTAAAAATTATAATCATACACATGGGATTTAGAAAAAGCAACATCTTGTATACACTCAAACCTATAATTTCTAAGACTCCCTTTGAAAATAGATTCAGATTATAGAACCATAATTTTTTTAACAATATATTTGTAGGCTCGTGCTACGCATGGTATATACTTAAAATTATAATTATACACCTAAGATTTAGAAGAAGCCGCATTCTGAATACATTCAAACTTTCAATATCTAAACATCTATTTGAGAATTGATTTAGATCATAGAATCATATTTTTTTAACAATATATCTGTAGGTCTGTGTTACGCACAATATACTTGAAAATTATAATCATAGACCTATGGTTTAGAAAAAACAACATTCTGAATACATTAAGACCTTCAATATCTAAGCCTCCTCCACGCACAGGTAATTAAAGTTAGAATAAAGATATTTTTTTTGTGAAAAATAATTTATTATATTGAACAGAGTTAATCATTGTAGATGTAAACTTGTAAAATTGGAGTTTAAACATAATTATATAGAGTAATAGTGAAGGAAGATTTTGTGTAAAATATTATGTTGAATGTAATTTGCTCATGTATTATCTTGTAAAATGTTCATCCTTGTGTCTTATGCTTCATGTATCATACTAAAAAAATTAAAATTTTCTTTAAAACAATGTTAATGTGTTATTTCGATTAAAATATTCATCCATAACATATATAGTAATAATATTGTTTCATTTAAAATGTTCAATATCATTGTAATAATTTTTTATTGTATAATTAAAGTATCAATAGATTTATATGGAAATATTAATATATTTTCATGTAAAATATTTGTCTCGGTGTGTGATATGTTTTTACTCTTAGTTTATCGTATTGTATTTTATAATAATTTAAAATTAAAATCTTATTAAAATTCATATTATTTTAAGTATTAATAACAACATATTTATGGCATGATAACTCATGCTACGCACTGTGTATAATTAATGTTTTATTTCTATTAAAATATCTATCCATAGTAATTTATATAAAATTTTTATTTCATTCCATGTAAAATATCCAACCTTATGATATAATTTTACTCTATAATTTAAGTATTGATCAATTTTTTTGAAGATATTAATATGCTTTTATGTAAAACAATTAATATAATTTAATGTAATTTTTAATCTCAGCATATGATATATTTATCTCTTATGAACTATATATGAATTTTTTTTATGGAGTGATCTATATATTAATAGGTTTCATTGCACTTGTAAAAAAAAATAGGTTTCACTGCAGCTCTTGGAGTTTGCAGACCTGAATGTGGTCCCATTTTTAAATGTCTTTCATTCTTTTTTTTTTGGGCAATAAATGTCTTTCATTCTTAAACCATTGCAACAATTTAAGTGATATTTTTTGAGCTAAAGGACTCCCTAAAAGAACCACTTCAAGAAGTACGGGTACAATACCTAGTTGTACCATTTTATCACTGTGTGAAGAGCTAGAATCATCAAAATATAAGTACTGAAAATAGAGTCAACTTAAAATAGAGTTCACATCTAAATGCTTCTGTCTGTGGTGCTTAGCACAACTGGCAAAGTATTTGCTGCTTGGACGCTTAGGTGCGGGTTCGAACCCGCTACGCCCCCTTTCAGCGCTCTTAGGAGTGAGTTGTATGCCGTTGGGTCATCAGACCAAAAAATATATAAATGCTTCTCAATAGTTTGACACTTTTGTGTCAAAAAAAAATAGTTTGACACTTTAAGAAGCAAGGTTGATAGATTAAAGAGCCACATGAAGATGGTTTCGTACCAACACATAGCATTGCATATGCAAGAGATTCTTTGGTGTCTTGGTGAGCTTCTTTATACAAAACTAATGTTTTTGCTTGTCACTATTTTTTATAAACAAATGGAGTTTATTACAACTTAATATACAAAATCCCATGAAATCATTATTTTGCAAAGTTTAACAGATAATGATTCATTCCATTTAAATTTTGAAAGTCATCAAGTTTACTGGTTACATTTTTGAAATTATATTTTAACAAATAGACAACTCTTTGTTTATTTTTTAAAGATAAGATCTCAATCAAGCATTCTGGCACCATTGAGATATTCTCTACTGCTTTTTTTCCCATGAAAGTAAGTACCAAGTTTGCAAGATTGGCAAGTGTCTTCATTGTTATTTCTTTTATCAAGGTCAATTCCAATGGGACTATTACAATCCAATTAGAAACCAAAACAAAGGCCCTACAGCAGACATGTTGCATATATTATGGCACCCAAACATGATCGTTTGGTATCGAAGTTTTATTCTTGAAAAATAACAATATACAGTACCACGTACAAACCTTAAAAAACTTGGCCATATTTATATACAATTTCCTTTAAATCTATCTCATCTCAATAGATGCAAAAGTCGTATCAATGGCAACTAATTTACAGAAACCTCTGTAAAATAACCAAAAAAAATTAGTGCCAGCATAGGAACAAATTCCCCAATAGTATTTTTAAAAATAAATAAATAAAGATAACATCATAAAGAATGGCAAAAAAAAAATTCCAAATTGGAAATGAACACATAACCGAGTTTAGACAACTCATAAAGTTATGATGATAGGAAGAACAGGTTCCTCGTCTCATATAGGCCCTTCAAGAATCGCAATGGTGGAAAGAACGAAGATTCTTCGCCACAAGCCACCACCTGACCCCACACCTTAGAACCAACGAATCGCTCCAACCGTGAATTAACCTTCGAATGTCCGAAAACACAGTGTCAATCAAAAGAGAATATCAAATGAAAAAACTAAAAGCAAAAATATCGTAAATCAGAGAAAAGGGAAGAAAGAACAACAATGATAGAATTACATGAATATGAACTTGGGATTTGGTCCAAGATATTATCTGCCAATAATATTTGAGCGCGGAGCATCTCCCCACAACACCAAAAGTTGCGCACATGAAACTCTTTTGTCTGTCATTGTGCGCTAGGACTCCCTCCTTCCTCCTTCCCATAGTTGTTTTCCACTGCATCTTCAAGATCGGCTGCACCACTCTGCTTCTATCACGCACCTGAAAGTGATTAAAAAAAGTTAGCATTAGAAATGTTATCAGCAAGGAACGAACAAAAAAGAGAGGGGGAAAGAGAGATGAAGAAACAATTGAGTAGAAATAAGGAAGCGTATATGAGAAGAAGAAAATGGAGGTGGAGGTAGAATCCATTGAAATCTGTCAAATAAATTTATTATATAAAAATTTCAAAATTTAAAAGTAATTGATTCATTAATTAGTAATTAATTTGTTGCAGAAATAAATTAATTTATCTTTCTTAACTGTTGAATTAATTTTTGTTTTTGAATTTCAAATTGCACATTTGCACCTCTAGATTTTGAAACACGTTAATGACATTTATTAGATTTATAGAAAAGGAAAGAAATAACATTGAATTGGTGAATCAGTAAAAAAACATTGATATGGTGAACAATCTGGTCAGAATATCACTGAATAGAAACAATATTTATATTTCTATTCTATTACTAAATGGCTGCAATTATGTACCAAAAGAAAGACAAATGGATGCAACTATAAGGTCAATCACAATTATTATGTTGACAATATCAATTATGACAATTTCTTTGAATGTAGTATTAATCTAATAATGGAAACATATATCATATTTGTCTGATTATCCCATATTTATTATTATTATTATTATTTGGTACAAATCCCATATTTATTTTTATCTTTCGAAAAGCCATATTTTTGTGTAGTTAATTTAAAAATTATGGAAAAATTCTTATAAAAACATACAACGCTTATAAAATTTATTATGCAAATGCTTAACGTATATAATATATACTTGTTTATTCATTTTAAATTCATGTCCATAGAGATAAAATTATAACACAACATTGTCTAAATTTTATTTTTTGACGCGACATTGCCTAAAATTTTAATTCCTAAATAATTATATATTAGTAATAATTATATGAAATAATTATTATAATTACTAAAATAGCATTGAATATTAATCAATTGCTTTAATTGGCTGATCAATTGGTTGATTTTAAATTGATTAGCATTAATTGTCTCTTATAATGGTTTGAATTTGTGTTTGACACATCAGATTTACGTGCTGACAATGATTGACACCTCATTTAAAATTATACACGTCATTGAATTTTTGTCTGACAGGATGACACCTAGAGAACTAATTAATAAGCTTTTCATGTAAGGATGTCATTTGGAAGATTAATCAATGAGATTATTACTAAATGTATATAATATAAATATAGATTTTATTAATTAAAATTGATTACCAAATGCAATTAGCACAATCAATTACAACTGCTACTACATTGATAGTATAAAATTGAATTAATTTGTTTGTTTTTGTTTTCGTTATAAAATATTATCTGGTATTTAATCCATTTTTTGAAAACAATATTGTCTTTTGTTCATTTTTTATTATTTTTGTTATGAACATAAACAATTTTTTGTGCTTTTTTAAGTTAATAAATCAACAATGTTTTCACAATTTTCGAAAAAAGGGGTACAAATGTTTACATAATTTATTTTTTATTTTTGAATTCACATTACATTTGAAAAAACCTTTAAAATAATATTATGCTGCTAAAAAATTATTAAATTTTATGTAAACTGAGAAATATTATGCCACATAACATTTTTTTAAGAATGAATTTTACCAGTGAGTGTGTTTATTGATGTCAGTGAAAAAAAATGAGTGTATGTCGATGTCTATCAACTTAGAAATTAAAAATACCACCGTATGCATTTTTTAAATTATTATTTTTTAAATTATTAATTATTGTATAATAACGCATAACAATAAGTAAATGTTTGTTTTAACGTAAAAAATAAGTAAATGTTTTTATATCAAAAAATAATTAAAAATAATACTATTGCAATATTAAGACGTTATTTTAACTATAAGCGCCACATAATAATCTAATCCTAATTATATACTGTAAAAAATAATTCTAAATTACATGTAAGCGACACGTAATAATTTTTATAATTTTGATAGCTGACATATGAATGAGATTTTCGTAAATAGTATGACACATATGATAGCATTCATTGAGAGTTGATGATTAGGATGATACTTTGAAACGAAATAAATGTGTTTTTCATGAGACGTTGATACTTAGAGGAGCATTAATGAGATTTATTTCTAATTGTATATATTATTGATATATATATATATATATATATATATATATATGTATGTAAAGTTATAAACATAAATAAACAATTAAAAAATCGATTAGCTCCAGAAGTAAACGGACAAAAGAAAATTATTGCGAGGTGACGAAAGAAAATATTGTTGCGCGCCGTCCGGAAATTTTGGAGTTTGTAATCCGGAAACTGGAATCCGAAAATAAATAAAGTTAAAAAATAGTGGGGAGGGGAAGTCGGGATACGGTCGCAGGGGTAGGGGGAGGGGGAAGGGGATTACAAGTTATGCAGAAGAACAACCGAACCGATACAATAAATAAACCAACAAAAACTAGTATTATTATGACCCCACAAAAATGGAATACGTAACGTGACAGAACCAGCGAACATTGAAAAATTGCTAACAATAGTGCTGTCAAGGATCGCCCTCAAGTCAAGTCAAGAGACTTCCCTCTTCTAAGACAGCAGAATTGATAATTCTTGTATGTAATAAGTAGGTGAATAATGTAGTGCTCCAAAATGATTTCCCTGACAACAGAGGCTTAATCCTTTGATTAACTCGGAAACATGTTTTATCCAGCTATAGAATAGAACTATTGTGGGGGCGTTTAATTGTTTGGCAATAGCAACCATGTCGCATATTCCCAGCAGCAGAATTTTGATTGCTCACTAGAACATCCTTGTAAAACACCTCTCACCCTTATTACGCTGTACTGTATTGGCTATTTGTAGACATAGAAAGTAGAACAACCGTGTTTATTTTGAAACCAAGGCAAATTTAACATAAAATTAAACTGCCACCTATGATTGAAAATGAATTTGCGAGAAGTATGTTAATTAATTGCACCCGAAACTAGTAGGCCTCTTTCATCAGGTCACATTATTAATGAATAAAATAACAGTTGCTATTTGAAATTGAACCTTGGGGAACGAAAGAAGCAGATAATAATTAGTGCAGCCTGCCAAATTGTACATATATACCGAGCCTACACATAGTAAAAATTCCTTGAGAAAAATGATGAAGGGGGCTTAATTTCCTAAGAAGTAGAATTGCAGCTATATATAATATATCTAGTAATTATAATCGTAAGTAAAATCAGAAACACCAAACATGGCAGAAAGGACTTGAGAAACAATGTAGAAGCTGCCCCCGAAAATAGCAAGGATGAGAATAGCAGTAATGGGATTCTTGAGCAGCTCAAATATAGGCAGCAAGATGGTGTAAATAGCACCTGTGCTGACAGTGAGTGCGTAGAGCGCATACCTCCTCACGTTGTCCCAAAACTCTTCCACAAGCGGGCCTTCAGGACCCAAAGCCAGGGCCTTTTGGTCATCCATCCCACTCAGAAGCACCAAAATTCCCAAAGAAACAGCTCCCATCATCACAATCCTCGAATGCTCATTTTCAAGAGCTGGAAGTCGAAGTGGAAGTGGAAGTTTCGTTGATGGCGTCCTCGGTGGTGCATCTGCATCCTCCACAGTTGTAGTGTGCTTGAGGGTAATTGCAGGAGCTGAGGTTTGTTCTCTTAGAGTGATTGCAAATTTTGAAGGTGGGTGTTTCAAGTTTTTCCCATTGGATCCTACTGCTTTTATTTTGATGGGTTTGACAAATAGTGGAGTGTTTGGAGTAGAGCAAGAGGGGTTGGAGGGACGGCTTGGAAGCTGGAGCTTTAATCTCAGGCTGAGATTTTTCATCTTGTTCCTTAGTCGTTCTTCCTCTTCAATCAGTCACAGCTAACCTTTTAATCAGTCTACTCAATAGCAATATTCATCTTGTGGATGTAAATGGAGGTGTTTACAGCAATCCTACCAATACAACCTTATCTTGGTTTGTTGATATTTGATACCTTATTACCTTATCTTGCATATGGCCTCACCCTTGGTCTCCAAGTGTAGAGCGTGGCATGATGTCCCGAGGTGGGACCTTCGCAAGTCTCCAATTTGAGAATTTTATTTTGGTCCGGGGACTGGGTGATGGGGAGGAGAAAGGGAGTGCAGCGTCGCGAGTTTGAACTCACGCTCTCAAATATGTCTCGCAACATTTTACCATTTGTTTATCCTTTCTATGGTGAAAATGGGTGATAAAAAAAAGGGAAAAATATGCTTTTGGTCCCTGTAATTTGACCGAAAATCAGTTTTGGTCCCTGTAATTTTTTTTTTCAAACTTGTCCCTGTAATTTCATTTTTCGTCAGTTTTGGTCTCTCCCGTTAGTGGACCGTTTAAAAAATCTGAGTTGGCAAATGGCAGATACACGTGGCACTACGTGGACACACGTGGCAAGTCACACATCCTGACCCAGAAACAGATCATCTTCTTCTTTAGATGCTTCTTCTTCAACAAACCCTCACCTTCTTCAACAAATCCAGAAACCCTCATCTTCTTCTTCAAACCCAAAAACCCTCATCTTCTTCAACAAACCCAGAAACCCTCATACTCTAGAAACCCTCATACTCTAATTGTAAACTTTACAAAACACATCAGATGCTTCTTCTTCAACAATCCTCATCTTCTTCAACAAACCCAGAAACCCTCATACTCTAATTGCAAACTTTCCACCCCTCCCTGTCATCAAACCCCTATCCTATGCACTTCCCTTTTAGCGACCAGCAACTTCCTTGAACCAGCAATTTCCCTGAACCTCCCTACACCCATTTTCAACACATCGTGAATCCATCACTATACAACCAAGCTCCAACCTTAATAATCACTTCCCGTTCCAAACCAGGCTCCAAACTCTTCACAACCACCAAGTAGGGTTTAGAATCAAACAAATGATGGAGATTTGATACACAGAATCACATAAACACACCCTGTAAACACACAATTCATAAACTCCAGAAACACAGAATCAATACACAGAAACTCAGTGAAATCCACCTCTCACCCATCATCTCAGCCCCACTCTAGAAACTCAGCGATACCCCTTGAACACCCACCCTCACCTCTCACCCAGATCCACTCCAAAGTGGCAGTTAGGGTTTGTGAAATCGTCCTTGTTTTCGCGAAACTGATGGGGGTTTTGTATTGCATGATGAGAGCATCACGATTGTGGCTTGGGTGCTCCGATTCACGGCCTGTGGTGGTGGCCGACAATAAGAAGACGCAGAGGCAGCAAAGAAGAACACACAGAGGAAGAAGCGGCCTGCAGCGAAGAAGAAGACGAAGAAGAAGAAGCGCCCGCTCTGCAGTGGAGAAGAAGAAGCGCTCTGTAGCGAAGAAGAAGAAGAAGAAGAGGAAGAACATAAAGAAGAAGAAGAAGAAACGCTCTACGGCGATGAAGAAGAGCAGAGGCAACCCTAATTTTCGTTCTGATATACCAGATTTTTTGATTTTTTTTAATTAAAAAAATATTACGTGGAAGGACACTGGCTGGGTGTGTGTCCACATGGTGACACGTGGTGCCACATGTATCTGCCGTTTGCCGACTCATATTTTTTAAACGGACCACTAACGGGAGGGACCAAAACTGACGGAAAATGAAATTACAGGGACAAGTTTGAAAAAAAAAATTACAGGGACCAACACTGATTTTCGGTCAAATTACAGGGACCAAAAACACATTTTTCCCTGAAAATAATGTGGCGAATGGTATGATGGAAAAAATAAAATAAAAACACGCTTAAATGTGATTTAAAAAAATTATAAAAAAAATTAAGCTTCCAAAACTGTTGTCAAAGTTTCAAAGTTTGTTCACTCGTTTAAATAACTTCTTTATTATATATTAAAGGGACTCTTTATATTTAATTAGGTTAATTTAGTTCTTATATGTTTTGCTTCTGATAGAGTTTTTGTAATTTTATTTATATACTTTTTGATTGTTCTATCTTTTTACTTAAATGATTAGACAAGTAATATGAAATTTCAAATGAATGGAAAATATATGAGAAATTTTATTTTAAAATCTTTCTTTCTTTTTCACATAATTTTTTTTTTGGGTTAAATATATTTTAAAATTAGAAAAATCTAATTTTAGTCCGTATATAGATTTTATTCATTTTTAGTCACTAAATTTTTTTAAAAAAATGTGCTTTTAGTTCCGGATAAAGGACTAACGAGAGACTAAAATCACACTATATTATTATTATTATTATTATTATTATTAAATATAGGGACTAAAAATTAACAATTATTTTTTAAAGAGACTAAAATCAAATTTTACCAATTTTATAGAGATCAAAAATATATTTAATCCTATTTTTTTATTAGGTGTGGTCATTGGTTGGTTAGGATGAACTCTTTACTCTTAACCTGGTTCTAAATTTTTTGAGTCAAATTTTTAGATCTAAACTTAACTATAGATTTGAAAAAATACGACAATATATGGGTCAAATTAAAAGATTACCTACATAAGGTAAAACCGGATTTACTGAGAGTATAAATAAAATAAAATTATAATATGGTCACAAGTTGATGTTAAAAGAAAAATAGTTTATGTAATCAGTAAATAGATCATATAAATCAAAACTTCTCTCAGTATAGGTGTTATGTTTTCGCTCTGTTATATTTTTATGATATTGTTAAGAAAATAACAATAATATATTATTTTTCATCAAAAAAAAAACAATAATATAATATTTTACATTTATAATATGTTTTCAAATAAATAAAATGTAAAATAACTCGGAGAAAAACATGGGATGAATTACATCTTGGATCGCGTCACACACATACTTTACTGAGCACTTGCACTTGGAACAGGTCTGTATTTGTCAAGTTGCTCCCAAATTGTTGTTAAATGATTGAAGAAATAAGTAACACATTGCGTACCTTGTTTAGAATGGTAGAGTTCCTGATGAAGTTGTGCCACTCTAATTGAGTCTCCTTGTGCAAATCTCTCTTAATTTGAGTATCCTCCATACCTTACAGGCACATTCTATATATGTTAAATTATGCTCTATGCAATGGAAGGACTCACATAAATGATCAACCATGAATGCACTTGATTATTACACCATTCAAATGCTTCAAAACTTGGATCAAATTAGCCTCGAAAAGTTATTGAGGTGAATGATTCACGAACTGAACAAGTAGATCGAAGTATCGAAGCAAGAAATTGAAGCAAGGAAGCGATGAAACATGTCGAGAGATCTAGATCTGAATGGCACAACAGAGCTCCTCCTAGAGGAAAAGCTTTGATACCATAATAGAAATGGTGAAACTCATGTTGAACTGATAAATTGGCCAAGCTCAGATTAGAGAGAGACTTGGAATTCAAATGTGGAATTCATTGATTCAAGCACAAATGGGCCTAAATGGGCCTTACTAGCCCATTTCAGCCCCATTCATCATTAGGATGTTACTATATACATACTCGCGAGTGAAATAAAAACAAAGTAAAAACGAGAAACATAATAAATGATGTGATAGTAAAAGGGTAAAACAGATATAAAAATTGAAATGTTGACAAAATTGGTGTCAGTTATATAATTGTCTCTCGTTTGCTTCGTGGTACTTGTTTTATATGCACCATCTCATTAATTAATACTACTATATCTGTCTTCAATATTTTATTTTGTTGATTGAGATTATAAGAATATCCTGGGAAGGCCAAAAGCTCTTTCCCTCTTTGCCATGGAACTCAAATCTTTCTTCCTGTTCCTGGTCATTGCCTCATTCCTCTTCTTGCTGCTTTGGCTAGCAAATACTTATAAGCAGAAAACCAAATTGAAAACTGTGGTTCATAAACGGCTTCCCCCAGGGCCATGGAAGCTGCCTATAATAGGGAACCTGCATCAACTGGCATTGGCAGGATCACTTCCACACCATACTCTTCGAGATCTATCCCACAAACATGGCCGGCCCTCTGATGCATCTCCAACTCGGTGAAATTTCTGCAGTGGTTGTATCATCCCCCGATATTGCAAAAGAGATAATGAAGACACATGATCTTGCCTTTGTGCAAAGGCCACAGCTCCTTTCTCCTAAAATATTGGCCTACGAATCAACAGATATTGCCTTGCTCCATACGGTGATTACTGGACACAGATGAGGAAAATATGTACATCAGAGCTTCTTAGTACCATAAGGGTTCAGTCTTTCTCCTCCATTCGACAAGATGAGGTGGCCAAGCTCATACAATCCATTCAGTTTTCTGCATCTCAAGGTTCACCAGTTAATCTTACTAACACGGTTTTCTCTTTGGTAAGTGCCTTTATTTCAAGGGCAGCGTTTGGTAACAAATCTGAGTATGAAGATGAACTTTTGTCTTTGCTCAAGAAAGGAGTGGAAATGACGGGAGGTTTTGATGTTGCTGATTTGTTCCCTTCACTCAAACCTATTCATCTCATAACTCGGATGAAAGCTAAGTTGGAGAATATGCAAGAGAAGCTGGATGAGATTTTAGAAAACATTGTCAACGAGCATAAATCAAATCATGGCATGGGTGAAAATCTTGTTGATGTTCTTTTGCGCGTTCAACAAAGTGGCACTCTCGAGATCCCAATCACAGATGACAACATCAAAGCCGTTATATGGGTTAGTAAATCTATCATAAAATTCTTAATTAAATTATATTATATATATATTTTTTTTTTAAACTTGACATGCATGAACATGATCTCTATTGTGCGCTTCAAATGCATTCATCATGTGGTCTCTAATTAGAGACAAAAAAAAAATGAATTTGATATCTAATTTTAATGTCCTTAAACAATTAGCGACAGAATCAAAGACGAATTTCATTTTATTTTTTTTTCTATATCTAATTTTTGTTGGTAATTCAACTTTTTTTAGGTGTGAGTTTTTGTTAACATATTAAATGTGTGGAATAGGATATATTCGGTGCGGGGACTGATACTTCAGCAACCGCAATAGAGTGGGCAATGTCAGAGCTGATGAAAAACCCAAGAGTGAGAGAGAGGGCACAAGCTGAAATAAGAGAAGCCTTTAGGGGGGAAAAGACAATTTATGAAACTGATCTAAATGAACTAAGTACTTACTTGAAGTCAGCGATCAAAGAAACCATGAGGTTACACCCACCAGCTCCTTTGTTGCTCCCAAGAGAATGCAGGGAACAATGTAAGATAGGTGGATATGAAATACCAGTGAAGACTAAAGTGATAGTAAATGCATGGGCACTTGGAAGAGATCCAAAATATTGGTATGATGCGGACAAGTTTATACCTGAGAGGTTTCATGATGATGACAGTACTAGTTTTGATTTTAAAGGGAATAAGTTTGAGTATATCCCTTTTGGGGCAGGAAGGAGAATGTGTCCTGGCATTTCACTAGGCTTAGCTAATATTGAACTTCCTCTGGCTGCATTACTTTACCACTTCGACTGGGAGCTTCCGAATGGAATGAAACCAGAGGACTTGGATATGACTGAAGCCTTTGGAGCTGCGGTGGGAAGGAGAAACAACCTGTATTTAATTCCAGCTCCATATATATAAGTACTCCCTTCAACCTGTAATCTTTTACTGTTCAACTGGAACTGAAAAATATTAAATAAATATACCCCTCATCATCGTAAGTGTTGTTTCTTGAGTTTATACTTATGAAAAGCACTCTTGTGAAAATTCAGATTTAGTTGAATGTTTTCAGGAGTAAATTCAGCCACAACCAGATGACTAACTATTTTATGATAAGTCATTTGTCCAAGTCTTAACTCTTACTGTAGTGTTTTTTTTTTTTTTACAAAAAAAGGCTAATTCATTCTATTAATAATCAAGAGCAATACATCTGGTAACTTCATCACAATTTTGGAAAATAGTGATATATGCAGCCATTCTTAACAAAGTCTGAGCAACTACAAAAACTTTCTTCCTATCAAACTCCACCAAAGAGTTGTTAACGTAAAAAGATAAAAGACTCCTATAATTTAAAATAATAGTCTTATATTCAGCTTTCTCCTGATTATCTTTTATGTTATCCATGACATTCTTAGAATTCACCGTGAAGATAATGTCGATTGAAACAATTTTTATTGCCCATTGAGTAGCATATAGGAGGCTTAGGATTTCTCCTTCAGAACAGTAGAGCCTTAAAGAGTAGCTATAAGATTTGGCTTTGAAGAAACATTCTCCCTCATCACACAAAACGAAACCAATACTTAAGAACAGATCATTGAGGCTTCGTGCTCCTGCAAAAAAAGCTCAATGCACTGCCAATAATTGTCTCCTACTTTATTTGCATGAAATAAAACATAAAAAATAAAACAGACAAAACGATGAAACACATCCGGCCAGTAACATCAAACAGAATAGCACGCACAAGTTTCAGATCTCAACCCAAACAAAATAGGTAAGACCAAGTCATCATATTCTCATGGTAGTTTTAGAAGGGGTTGGGGTCCTAGTTTTTGTAGCGGAGGGGGTGACGAAAAAGCTGTGGATGGGGGTGACTCGGTGTTGGGGTCCTCGATTTCAGATCTAGAGACTCTCTCCATATCTAATCTCAGAGCCGATTTCATCTGGGTGTGAAACGGCTGTCTTGGTCTTGGGTGGTGGTGAGTGGACAGGCCAGAAGAGAAATAAGGGTGATTTTTGGTGGTTAGTGGTCGAGTTTTGTGAGATTTTGGTTGCAGGGGATGTGGCCAAGGATTGGGTCTCGGAGGGAAGGGTTGTACGATGTCGGCATCACGGGGAATAGCGGATTAGAGCAGAGGTTTTGAAGCCCTGATGGAGGGGTTGGAGACCGTGGTGGAGGGGTTTGAAGATGTGGTGGAGTTGGGTCCAGACGGGGGGAATAAGGAAGGGGATTCTGGGGTGGAGGGTTGGAAGGGACGGAGGAGTGGCAGGAGGCGGGGGAGGGGGAAAGAGACTGGCTGGTGGCCAACAAACGCCCACGAGGGGAAAGACGACCCACAAGGGGATGAAACCTCTCATCTCATTGGCGGCGCCAAGAGAGAAGCACAACAGCAAGACCCCAAAAGATAGTGAAGAACAGGTCATAAAATTCAAGATTTGTGCTTTTTTTCTTGATAAAAGAATTCAAAATTCGTGCTTGCTTGTTCTACTGAATATGAAATAATAAATGCAACTGCAAATCCAATGTCTTCCTTCTCATGTGCGCCCTTCTTTATTGGCTATGTTTTGGTTGAACTTGCTACAAAACATGCATGCAACATTAAGACAATGCTTGCTGGCACTTCAGGTTCAACTAAAATTAAAATATTTGTTGGTTTTGGAATTGAGATGGCATAAGATCTGATTAGCTCATAAACATTTTTGCACCAGTTTGGAAAGCAAGACGACTAGTGTAATTTTCCCCAAATCGATGCTATCGGGAAGAATCTTGATAAAGTAATAGCTCATAAATAGTCCTCATTATTTTATTTTAATTTCATGTAGTATACTCCCCCGTTTTAAAATGAGTGTCGTTTTACCAAAAAAAAAAGCATTTTAAAATAAATATCATTTTATCTTTTTAATATAATATTAATTAATTTTTTTTTCAATTATACCCCTAAATTAATATTGTGTGTATTACTCTTAAGTAACTATATTTCACTATGCATTTATAACAGCCAACGATTATGTGACAACCACCTTAAAAATTAAATGGAGCCGCCACCAATATTTTATTTTTATAGGAAACATTGGAAAACTTAATTTTGAATATTTTTGAATTTAATAAAAAGGAAGGTCTTTGAACCAGAATCGGGTTCGGGAGTTGGTTATGCATAGGGAAGGTATTAGCACCCCTAAAACGCCCATTTACAATGGTACCCTTTGATTATTTGAAAAAGATGTTTGCCTAAAATTAATTCCCATTTTGTTTTTATTATCATTAACACTTACGAGAAAAAGAAAGTAAAAAAAAAGAAATATTTATTTTTGTATATGTTTATTTTTATTATGTCTAAAAACTAATTTATGAAAAAAAATAAGAGAAGTACTTTATTATAGAAAAAAAACTTTTATTTCTATTTATTATTATCCCATCCTTTTAATAAATCAGAAAGAAAATACGAGCTTTAGGAAATGAATCTAATGTACTTTAGAAATATAACTTTGTGCATTTTGGAGAAGGGACATGTAAATAAATAGAAGTTCCAGGAGCCTCTTAGTTGCTTTTATACACTTGTTTATCTTTATTTCAGATTACAAAATAAAAAAGGAATGAAAATTGCGAATGGGTCCTTTGCTTGGGTTTGGCCCCGTTGGAAGACCAACCCTAAAACATGATTATACAGAACAGCAAAAAACTTATTTTTTTTGTATCTATGCCCTTGTTAATTACATATTTTCAAATTAATCCTTATTTAGGGTTTGGCCCCATTGGAAGGCCAAACCCTAAACCTAATTAGGATCCAAACCGTGAGCACTGACACCACCACCAACAACAACAACAGTCACGCTAACAACAGCAATAACAATAGCAGTAAAATGACAATAACAGCAACAGCAACAATTACACAAATAAAAGAACGAAATTAAGAAAAATTGCAGAATCAATCAATCAAGTCCTTACATGGCCATATTCAGAGAAAAATAGAAGGAAGAAAAGAAAACCTGGGTGTTATGCTTTTCCCAGAAAATCAAAGAGATACAGAGAAGGGGATAAAACCTAAGACTAAATGTGTTTAATTTTTGGTAGCCTCACGAGTTAGTAGTTTCCTTTTCTTGGCTTTATTCGTCCTCCTTCTTGCTCTCGGTCTCTCTGTCACTCTTGCTCTCGGTCTCCAGAGCTTTTTTCTCTTGGGTCCAATTCGCTCCCCCTTGTTCTTATGGCTCTGGCTCCTTTTATAATCTTCAATCCTCAATCCCTACAAAAAAAGAAACAGATCAGAAAAACAAAACCGAATCCCTTAAAAAATTACAAATAGGAAAGAAAAAGATAAGATCTTCCCTGATTCGTGGAGATCCACGCGGCTTGCTTGCATCTGGACCGCATCATAAGGAAAACGAGGATTCTAATTCGGATTTGATGGAGAGAAAAAACATGAAAGAAGAGATTTGAGGGAGAAAGAGAATGGGGTGTTGCGAATGGCGCTGCGTGTGATGGTTGGGCTAGGGTTTTGAAAAGGGAAAGAAGAGATGAGGTTGAGAAAGGGAAGGATGAGGGGAGCGTGGATGATGGAGGAATTAGTGGAGAAGAATTAGGGGAAGAAGGATGAGGTGGTGGAGGCGCGGCTAGGGTTGAGAGAGAAGAGAGAAGGGATGGAAGGAGAGAATGGAAGAAGCGGCTAGGGTATGGAGGCGTGGGGAGCTAGGGTATGGGAGAAAGGAGAGGATAAGGTTGAGGAGAAGAGAGTCGCGCCGCGAGGAAGAGAGGAATGCTGCGTAGGGAAGAAGGTGAAGTTGTTTTAGGTTTAGGGTTAAAAGGTTTAATAGAGTTTGGGTTGGGCCGCGTGTGTTGGGCCTGCGCAGGTGAAGAAGGATAAGTAGGGGGTGCGTGGAGAATGAGGCACGGGGTGCAGGAAGCAGTAAGGGAGCAAGGCGTGAGGAGTACGCAGAGGGGGGCTGAAAAGAAATAAAAGGGGTGTGCGCAGTAAATAAAGGAAACAAGCTGGGATGGGCCGCTGTTTGCACCACCCAGACTTACATTTTGCACACCCTTTCTCAAAAAATTATAAAATCCTCTTTTTCTCTTTTTATTTATTCTTTTCTTTTCTTTTTTTCTTCTCTTTTATAATCTCCAAAAATATTATTTATTACTACTACTACTAAATAAATAAAATAAAATAGAAGTTAAAATAAATAATAAAATAAAATAAAAAAGGGCCGGACAAAATTAGGGTACTACAGATTAATAAGGATAATTTTATAAAATTGTTACTCACATAGTCAAATTCATTCATTTATTGTCTTTCTTAATTTATGTGGAATGACCTTAAACGACACTTATTTTGGAACAGAGAGACTACTTGTTTTTCATTTGAGTCCATTACAAAACTATAGTAATGTACCCACTCCCTTCAGTCTCGTATATGTATCAACTATATTATATAAAATGGAGTTTTGCCACGTGGAACAATACCACATGTCAAAACCCTGTCATTTCAGTTTCCGCCAAAATACAGACTATTTTTATTTAATTTTATTATTTTTATAATTGTTGATATTCATAACTAAATTGATTTCATTCATCAATATATTAATATTTTCTTATTTTATGTCGGTTATTAAATATATTGTTGGAGGGTATTAAATGTGTTTGCCAATACTAATACGTGAATGAATAGAAATTTCTTCCATCCAATTAATTTGTTGTGCCAATCAAAAATTACCCAATTGATTATTTATGACAATCAATATTAAATCAATAAATTAATAATCATTTTAGATGAAACAATTACCAATCCTAAGCAAAATCATATATTCGTTCCAAAATTACTAAAAAAATTGACCATATACATATTATCATCATTCGTCCTAAAAAAAAAAAATAAAGCGGTCATTCTAATTCCTCCAAAATACAATTTTTTGTTTTATCTAATTTAATGTATATTTATCGATAATCATTAGTTACTAAATTTATGTTATCCACAAATCTATCTATTATATTATATAGAATAGAGCTTTGTCAAGTGGACCATGTCACGTATCAAAACTAGAGACATTTTTTTCCCGTCTAAAACAATTTTATTTATTTATTATATTATTGTTTTAATATCAAAATTATTACAAAATCACAATTAATAAATACTGTCAAAATCATAAATATTTTCTCTTAAATGACTTGCCGATTTTAAATTAGTGTAATCAATCATTATTATTATTTTGTCATATAAATTTGACAACTTTTAATTTGACATTCACTATCAATCATATTTGACATTCACTATAATTCATAATAAATTTGAATTCAAATGTTAAGTATGAATCTAAAATAAATCAACTTGAAGTTAACTAAAGAATCATATTGAAAATATCACTTAATCTATAAACATATTCATGAAACAAAAATAAATACCTATGTCTCCATTGTTATTTTTTTGTCTTTATTTTCTCATTTAAAAATAGTCAATTTCTACCGTCATTTTCTTTCATTTTTTCTTCTTTATTCAATTTCAATGTAGAAATAAACACAAGCAACACAAATTCAACCATTTTTATTTTCTTTCTCTAAGGTAAACTTCTATCTTTTTTTCAATTTTCTTTGAATATTTTTCATGTTTTGTCTAACATTTAACAAAAAAGTTTGTTTGCTGACCCGAATTCGGTCATTTAGATTTTATTGTTAATTCCTACTATGAACTCACCTTAAAATCATACTATTATTTATATTAGAAACTCATTCATGCTCTTTTTTCTACTTTCTTTTGAAAGCATTTTTGGCTACGTAATTTTTTACGTGACTCGAATTGATAATCCTCAAATCTCATCCGTGCATCGCGCGAGTTAGTACACTAGTAAGCAACAAAAATTTAGAGTTGATGGTCTAAAATATAAGCAATTTTTAACTACTTTTATCATATAAAATGATGTTATTTCAAAAATACCATTGAATTAAATTTAGATTGATTTTTCCAATAAATATCATTAAGGGCAATTTAGGAATTACAATAATTTTTTATTACTTCAAGACTATTAAATAAAAACAACTATTTTTCTTAAAGTGTGTGATGTAGTTTTTTTTTTTTTTTGCTTAATACGAGACTGGGGGAGTACTCCCTCCGGCCTCATTTATAAGCAAAAGAGACATTTTCACATTCATTAAAAAATATATGTATTTGGTCCAGAATTTGGACCAGATACATATATTTTTTAATGAATGTGGAAATGTTTTTTTTGCTTATAAATGAGGCCAAAGTAGTAGTATACTTTAGTCCCAATAAAGGCAGTCGAGTGATAAAGTGTTGCGGAACATTGAAAACACGAATTTAATTAAATCCGTAACGCGCCACTTCCCTCCTCCCCATCCGCCTGTGCTAAAGACTAAAAAATGTAGTATGATTTACTTGCCTTTCGGCTAAATTTTGAATTAGTCAGACCCTTTTTCTTATATAACGGATAGGGGGGTCTTTGACCGCTGGAAAAAAAAGTATAGTAATTGAGAAAATAAAAAGAATGATAAATGGAGAGATCCGAACTACTGTAGTTACTAATTGAATGTGCATGTAGATATTCTTGATAAAATTGCGGGCCTGTGCTGTTCACATATAAATCAATCTAATCATCATTGCGTTGAATAGTTAAGCCTATTTGTTGGTAATAACTGATTGGCTTTTTCCTAAGTGATCAAGAATATATTTATTGTTTTCATCGATCAATAACTGAAAGACTCCACTCCATTTTAGCCGGCAAGGTTCCGTCAAACGCTGCTCAAAAAGAATAATTTTATCTTATTAGGCAGCAAGTTCCTCTTCATGGACAGATAGCACATTACTCGCATAACTTACCCCCAACACTTGCCTGTGTCACTGTCATGCATTAATTAAATAGACCCATATTTGTATTAATGAACAATTCAGGTGTTTGATGTCACGAATTGAAAATTATGCAATTAATAACTTGTGTCGGTCATATAGTATATTTTAAGTTTCTGAAGATAGCAACCTCATAGTCATAAATAAGGCATAGAAAAAAGTCCTTCACAAACGACTGGATCTGGCCTTTATGCAATGGAGGTCCAATATTCCTTCTTAGTCATTACCTTCATACTCTCACTCTTACTACTTTGCCTTTCAAAAAAGTACAAGGCAAAGAGTCAGCATAAACTGCCACCAGGGCCATGGAAGCTACCTCTTATAGGGAATCTGCATCAACTAGCAGCAGCAAGTTCACATCCTCACCATGCTCTCAGAAAACTAGCACAAAAATATGGACCGTTGATGCACCTACAACTAGGTGAGATTTCTGCAGTGATTGTATCATCTCCCAACATGGCCAAGGAAATAATGAAAACACATGATCTTGCTTTTGCACGGAGGCCACAGTTTCTTGCTTCTGATATTATGGGCTACGGATCAGCAGACATTGCCTTTGCTCCCTATGGTGATTATTGGAGACAAATGAGGAAAATATGCACCTTGGAGCTTCTAAGTACCAAGAAGGTTCAGTCTTTCTCTCATATTAGAGAAGATGAAGTAGCTAAACTCATGCAAACAATTCAATCATCTGCAGGTGCACCAATCAATTTTACAAAAAAAATTGACTCTTTCATAAGTACCTTAGTTTCTAGAGCAGCATTTGGTAACATAACTGAAGATTGTGAAGAATTTATATTGCTTGTAAAGGAAGCAACAGAATTGGGAGATGGCTTTGATCTTGCTGATTTGTTTCCTTCTTTGAAACCTATACATCTCATAACTGGGTTGAAGGCAAAATTGGAGAAGATGGTTAACAAGCTTGACAAGATTTTAGACAAGATTATAAAGGAGAATCAAGTAAAGCAGATGAGAGCAAACGCGGGAGACAAAAAGAACGAAAATCTTGTCGAGGTTCTATTACGAGTCGTTCACAGTGGCAACCTTGAGACCTCAGTTACAACCAACAATGTCAAAGCTGTGATTTGGGTTAGTATGTATGCCATAATGTTCACTTACATATTTACTAAGGTTTTAAATCGCGGTCACGATTGCATCGCGATCCTTTATATTGTGTAGAATCGTTGTCAAATAGCCTGATACGGTCTCAATCTCAATCGCGTAAACATTAAAAACCTTAATGTCGTGGTCCAGATCGCGATCTAAAAACCTCGATATTTTCCTTTTGATATGAGTTTGCAAACAAGTACAATATACAATCATCTTTTGTTGATTTCTTCTTGACTTCTTCTTGTGAATTTAAAGTGTGAAACTATATTAAACATTATGCAGGACATATTTGCTGCTGGAACAGATACTTCGGCAAAAGTACTAGATTGGGCAATGTCAGAAATGATGAGAAACCCAAGAGTAAGGGAGAAGGCACAAGCTGAGGTTAGACAAACTTTGAGAGGAAAGGAAAAGATCAATGAGACCGACTTATTGGAACTCAGCTACTTAAAGGCAGTAATCAGAGAAACGTTGAGGTTACACCCACCTCTTCCTTTGTTGCTTCCAAGAGAATGCAGGGAAGCATGCAGCATTGATGGATATGAAATACCTGCAAAGACTAAAGTTATAGTAAATGCATGGGCACTTGGAATAGATCCTGAGCACTGGTATGATGAAGACAGTTTCAAACCAGAAAGGTTTCATGGTACTTGTATTGATTTCAAAGGGACAGACTTTGAATACATTCCTTTTGGGGCAGGAAGGAGAATGTGTCCGGGCATGTTATTTGGTTTGGCCAATGTTGAGTTTGCTCTTGCCAAATTACTATACCACTTTAACTGGGAACTCCCACAAGGAGTGAAACCGGAGGAGTTGGATATGGATGAAGCATTTGGAGCTGTGGTTGGAAGGAAAAACAATCTTTACTTGATTCCCACTCCTCACAATCCTTCAATTCATGATAATGGCAAATGAGGCACCTTCATTTCAATCCTGCGCATCAGCAAGTCATGCTAATTGCTATGTTTTCCTTTTCAAAAAATACAAAACATGTTATAACAATTGCAACTGCAAAGCCAATGTGTTTCTATATATATATATATATATATATATATATATATATATATATATATATATATATATATATATATTGCACCACTTCTAAACTGAAAGCAAGACAGCTAGTTTAATTTTCCACAAATGGATGTTTTCGGGAAGAATCTTACTAAATTACTCCTTCTCGAATGAAATATAAGAAAAATAACTAAATTCACGCTAATTAAAAATATTGATTAGCTTCATTTAATTTTCTTGATTTTCTTGATGCAATCAAAAAAAAAATTGCATTTCTCAAACTGACATTTTCATTCAATTAAGTTTTTTATGAGAACTTGTTCCATGAGAATAAAAAAATGTTATTGAAAAATATTAATTGAAAGTATTTTGGAAATGATGTCATTAAATAAAGTAAAATTAATTAGAATTTACTTATATTTTAGACCACCAAACATGATTCTTTTTTTTTTTTGCTTATATTTTATTCCGAATGTAGTAATTGCGAAAAAATAATGAATCTTACTACTTACAGTCCTACATATAAGAAACAAAAGACCAATTCATCAAGACTAAAGAAAAACATTTAAAGCATTTAATTTTAAATTTTACTCCCTCCGTCTCATTTTACTTGTCCTTCTAGATTATGCACACCTTTTAAGAAAATGATTGAGTTTACTAATTTCTAAGATAAAATGACATTCTTTAACTAATTATTAATTGGAGTGATTAGTAAGTGGAGTAGTTAGGTAGAAAAGCTCATTAATATAACTAGTTGAGATATATGGGGTATTTTCGGGAAAAAGTAATTAATATCTTGATTTTATAAAGGGACAAATAATTTGATACAATGAAATATTTCAAACATGACAAGTATAATGAGACGGGGGTAGTATTTCAAAAATACCTATAATATTAAATGGTTGAAAGGTGGCTTATATAATCAATGACACTCACTTGCATGGGAAATAACAATAAAACAAGGGTATAAAAGAAATTTAGCAATTAATACACTTGAAAATGAGTATTTATTCCTAATACAGTCATTTGTTTATTATAATTAGGACTTACTAAATAATACCCCATCTTATTTTGATTTAACTCAAATTGTGTTATTTTAGAATTAAAGAATATTAATTTTTTGTGTAATGGCCAAACCCCCCAAAAAAAAATTAATTTTGATTTATCTCAAATTGTGTTATTTTAGAATTAAAGAATATTATTTTTTTAATAATATCTTAATTTATTAATATCTCCACCTACAATGAAGATATTTTAGAAAAATAAAGACAAGTATAATTAAAAATATTCTTAAAACACGAATATTGGTTCAAAAGAGAAATAATATATTTAAGATTAAGCTGTCCTTTCAAACATTAATACAGTACAATTTTATAAAACTCAACAACATATTCTTAATAGATGTTACATATTCTTAATAGATGTTATAAAAAAAAAACATATTCTTAATAGAGACTATTGATGTTAAAAAAAGTATGTGTTAATTAGAGACCTCGAGGGTTAAAAAAAACTTCAGATTTTTTTTTTTGGTCGAAATATAGTATTAACTATCTTAATTGGTGAAAAAAGGACAGAACAATTTTATTAAAAAAAAAAAAAGAAGAAGAAGACGACGACGACGACGACAATTGCTCAACCCATGTTCATCTTAAACAATTATTGATGTTTGTAATTTCTGAACATATGCTGGAATGTATTTTAGCTCTCACGATTGGAAGTTCCGACTGTTGCAGCAAACGAAGCGTGACAAAGCAGGATACGGAGTAATAATGAACCATAAATAACCTCAATATTTGTTCCTTATTGATAGTATTTCTTATTTCTGCTCCTGTTACCAACTTACATCACTCAGTTTAGCCAGAAACCATGTGTTTGTTTCCGGAGTGGGAGAGTATATTCTTATTATTTGGTAAAACTAAAAAGCCAAAAACATGTTTAGTGGGAATACAGTGATTTTCAAAATCAAAATGTCAAGTAAATGAAAGAGAAAATATCAATGCAATAACCCCCAAAAAAAAAAATATAATAATAATAATAATAATAGAAAATTTGGTGGCTTCATTTGAATTTAAGGGTTGATAAATACAAAGCGTACAATTTGTGCTCTAACAGACTCTCATCCTCTCACCTAATCACTCACAATGACACATGTAGCTAAGGAGTCTTTTATTGAGAACCTGTATGTATCCTAAAAATAATAACAGACCGGAAGAACAACTGAACCGTGGTCCAGATGGTCGATTACAAATATTTGTGTGGCTCTTTCTTCTTTCTATCTTAAATAGGTGCAGATCAAGTGTCTATATACATAATAAAAAAAATCTGCTCACTACCAAAATTGGATGACTACAATATGCGAACATATCAACAAGGAGTCACAGCACAGGGATTAAAGTAATCTTCTGCGTAATACTGCAAAATTACCTTGAGAAGAAACAATATGAAAAGCTCAGTTTCAACACCTCACCAATTATGCAACTGAGAAGTAATGCTTTTCTCAATAGGATGATATTGTGTGTGCATGTATCTCCTAGCTTTCTCGGAACCAGGCTGCTCAAGCCAATTGTTATATAAGCCTTTAATAATGGGATTATCAAATGGTTCTGCTTCCCAAACCTAGCATATAAAGAAACACAATCATTCCCCGTTTAAAATTCTGAACCACTGAAAAGAGAACAACAATAACAAACGGCAAACTAACATGTTTGAAGTGAGAATCAATTGATTTCTTTCACAGTTAACCATGAAAAAAGTTTTCAATATCCAAAAATTTCTACTAAAATAACAATAATAGGGTAAAATCACAATAGACAAATTGTAGAACACGGACAGAGAAACAAATGCTGTAGAGCATTAAATACTGCTTGTCCTGCTAGAATCTAAGAGTATGTTTGGATAGAGAAAATATGTATATCTTATTTTCACTTTTAATTACAAAAATGCTGTGTGTCTTTACTTTGTTTCTTGTTTTCACTATGTCATATACAATATACAACTAAACAAGAAACAAAGTAAAAACAATAAAACAGGAAATTAAAATCTCAAACAAAACATGCCCTAAGGTATTGTTTAGACTTCTGATGTTCCCGTTAAACCGCACACCTTTATGCAAGTCAAACTTGTAATGAAAGGAAGGGCAACTTGAAATACCAGGTCGTCTAAGATAATACTCACATTTTCCATGTAAACCGATTCTAACAACTGACTCAGTCCTTTAGGAGATTGCCCTGACATTGGTTTAATTTGACCTCCTCCATTTAAGCAACCTGCTTCAATGAGCATTCTATTCCAGTAAATACCAACCCATTTCTGACCCTCGTGAAAAAATTAATATTAAAACACACACAAAAAACAAACAATTAAATGAAATTCCAGATTTAAAAAAAAAAAAAAAAAAAGTACCTGAAGGGCATGCCATGATTTCAAGGAAATGATAATCACATTTCCCAGTTTTAAGTTTTCGTACAATGTTTTGCAGGTTCCGAAAACCATAACAGAGAGCAAATTTCAATACTGTTTTTCCCTCCACCTGCATAGACAATATGTAGCACAGTAACCAAATGTACTCCTCTTGGTAGGGTACTACCCAAATCAGGATTTGAATACTCTTACAAAGGAAACAAAATATATATCTATTATTATACAAAAGGTGTCTCAATCAACTGCTTGTTTATACACCCAACACAGCTAAACAAAAACAACCCAATAAGATATCATGTTCTAAGCTGGAATAAGATAATCCTAAAATCTTTAAATAATAATAATTAATCCCAAATAGAAAATCCTATTTGAAATTAAAACCCTAAATAGCAAAAACTAATAGCTCAATCTACATCACAATGTGACATGGCAATATATCAATATACATAGAATATATACCCAGAGAAATAAACTACAGCTATACAGGACAGCAAGCCCCTAAATTTATCTTCAATTTATACCATAAGCTTCGTAACAGCAAGCAGAGATTGTGGGTGGATGAAATAATCATGGACTTGTATTCATGTCAATAATGAATTACCAGAAATAAAGAGATGAATCTAGTAAGTAACATATTGCCCCTGGAAACTGAGTTGGAAATTTATGTCATTAAGATATGCTTCTTAAAATTCTACTTGCTGCCCAGTTTGTTATTATCACAAATACCAAACCTTTCTATAGTCAGATATTCACAAGTCCTAGGTTCTGATAAACGTCCAGTGATCCAGTCCTTCCTAGTGTGTGTGCGTGTGTACATGTGTATGAAGAAGTTCACAAGAACTTGCCTCCAGAGTAACTTCCTGAAAATCTGAATTTCTGATGTTTCTAAATTTCAAAGGCTCATCAATCTGTCTTCCAAAAAGTGTTTTGGCAGCATATCGGAATATTGTTTCTGCATAACCTCCAGAGCTTCCACGGACACCATAGAGGTATCCTTCTTCATTAATATTTGTCAGCCTGCAAACACCACACTATATCTGAACACTGTTGTTCGACAACCACATGAAATCAAACAATGGAAGCAACGGTTGGATTCTTACAGTTTATCCAAAGGAGCTTCTTCTAAGCTTTTAAAATCAACTCCTTTTGACTGAAAGATTGAACCCAAACATGTCTTAATATACACATCTTTAGTCAAGTGAAAGAATTCACAAAAATTGATGGTATGGACAAAAGCTTCTAACCTGAATCAATTCCAAAATCTCTCCAGTAGTTAATACTGAATCTACCTCTGATATCATATTAACTTCACCTTCATGCCCTTCAACATGGGACTCCAATCTGAAAACAAAGTCATCCCTTGCAGCCTCAAGCTTTTTATCGTAACAAGGCATCACAGTGACATGGTATACTTCTTCCGGCCTGTTAAAAACAATTACTCAAGCATTTTACTAAGCATATCATATGGGAATTGCAACATGCCAAAATCACAGGTCATAGGCCATCATCCAAAGATAAGGTAACCCCCCCCCCCCGGGGCAAAAAAAAAAATCACGGTAAATGTATGTGCTTTCCCCTCTCAAGTTATAATTTGGAGTTAAAACACAACCTGAGTCCCATACTTTGGCATACATAGCCCTTTATGATAGCTCCAATCGTTTGCTGTGGACTCTTCACTGATGAAATGTAAGGTAGAACAAAGGACCCAAGTTGCTTTTCTGCATAGCATATCCAACCTGCATATAGATGATCACATCAATAACCAACTGGTTAGTATTTTTCTTCTACTTGTCACTAAAAGCTATTCCACACATTGAAAAGTAATTTTGCTCCTCCACTCGTATATTTCTAACTTTAAAAATGAAATAGCGTGAAGTAATCATTACATAAATGAGGAACTATGTCTGCGAAAGACAGATCATAGTCAATACAACATCCTGAAATAACAGTTTAAGCTCTTAATTCTAAATCCACATCATCAACAACCAAGCAGTGTTGTCAAGATCGAGATCCTACCTAAGATTAAGGAGGGGGGGTTGCAAGATCGTAAAACATAGGATCATAAAATCCTACCAAAATGAAAAAAAAAAAATATATATATATATATATAGAGAGAGAGAGAGAGAGAGTCAGGATCCGTTGACACCAGGTGTCAAACTTAGCATAATTACACCTTTAAGAACTCTTTGTAGAATGTGAATTTAATCAATCAAACCATTGAATTATATTATATTATGTTGATGATTGTGTATACAAATTTTGAAACAATTCGAATATTATATATGATTTGATGGTTGACATTTACATATATTTTAAATAACATATAATACATTAAAATAAAGTCATACGACGAAGTATCAAATAGTTTTTGAATTGTGTGAAATTTTATAGACTTGATCTACTTAATGAGAACTTTCAATTCAACGGTTGGATTGATTAAATTCATATTCTACAAAGAGTTCTTGAATGTGTAATTATGCTAAGTTTGACACCTGGTGTCAACGAATCCTGACTCATATATATGTGTATGTGTGTGTGTGCGCGCGCGTGCAAAACATGAAGCAAATTTACTAAAATTTGCAAATTTACTACAAAACATGAAGGGGGGAAAAAAACCTATAAATGACAACATTAAAGCAAATTTACTAAAATTTCATAACCATAACATCCAAAACAAGTCGTAATTAGTCTCATATGTCGCATAAGGTTTGCTAAAGTTCAAATGTAAGTTACATAACACAACCAGAAGTCCACAACATTAACAACTGCATCTTCATTAATCTCATCATCTCCTCCTCCTACATCACTACTTTCCCAGCGTTAGAAACCTCCAATTCATCAACAGGTGCAGCTGATGTAGCACTACTATCACATTGCACAGAAGCCATTTTTCAATGATAAGGAGCAAAGACAGCACAGAAGATATGAGCAGAGAGGGTCAAGAGATAGGGTTAAAAAGCTGGGATGGGAAATATGCGAACTGCCAAGAGATGAGCAGAGAGGGTCGAGAGAGATGGAAAAGATCCAAACTGCAAATGGGGAAAGATGCAAAGTTCTGAACAGAGAGGGTCAAGAGAGTTGCGAACTTCGGAGCAGTGTGTGTCAAGAGAGATGGGTTTCCAAAGTAGGGCACAGAAAGGGTTAAAAAATGTGTGTTTAGGGGAACTGGGTCGCAAAACCCTACCCGAAAGTGATCTTTTTTAGGATCGCGAACGATCTCACTATTTTTGCGATCTTGCTCAAGATCTTACTATGATCTCACCGAATTGCAATTTTGCTTGTGATCTGACTCATTCAGGGGTGGTAAGATCGTAAGATCTTACGATTTAAATCGCGATCTTTACAACAATGCAACCAAACCTTATTCCACTAGGTGAATAATAAAATTGTATCATCCAACATATATTCAATACCCAAGTACAAATATATCTTAGTCGTGTATTTTTTGATAAGTTGAACTGCTATACCTGGGCATGCCGATGCAATCATAGGTAGGCTTGATTTACTCCTCTCATCATCTACTGGATTATTCTGTCTATACCTTGTGATGAATTCCACACAAGATTCGATAAGGGTCAAGTCTCTACTGCAACTTGTATCAAAAATTGCCTTCACTCCCGAGGATTTAAGAAATCTTGTCAGCTTTTTGAAAGCCTGAAATATCAAAAGTTTTGCTCTCAACCCAAGGGGAACAAGAAGAAGATTGGAATTTTATTTCCCAATTTTATTTCAAAAGAGAACCTTATGAAAAAGTTGTGCGCGAAAGCAATATCAGAAGTGTCACCTGAAGTGGCGAAATGCCAAAATGAGCTGCAATAGAAGCCCTTGATTGCGGAGAAAGTGACATAATCACAGCCTTTCCTGCACTAATATTTGACAAAAACTCATCCAAACTTTGCTTCTCCAGCATAACTGTCTCTGCTGATGTGACGCATCCACTGCATTACCAGATAAATAAATTATGATTCCATATAAAATTTACACTTCGACATTATCAACTACATCATAGACCTAAGATCACAGTCAACTCCAAACTTCCAGTGAACCATTTATGTGCACTTATTGGAGAAAAGACTGGACCAAACCAATAATTATATATCTCAAGCTTTAAGCAAGCTGCCTTTCTATCAGCACTCTTAAATGTTTGGAACTTGTAAAGAAACAATTTGAGCATTAAGGGCCAGTTTGGTTTCTATTTGCATTTCCTATTTTCACTTTTAGTTACAAAAATTCCACCTTATTTTCACTTTGTTTTCTATTTCCAAAGTTTTTTTTATAGGAATCAGTGAAAACAATTTTCTATTGTGTTTAATATTTCCTATGCAAATCTTTGGAAATAGGAGATAAAATTAAAATAAGGTGACATTTTTGTAATTAAAAGTGAAGGCAAAAAATGAAAAAAAGAATAAAAACGGAATCCAAACAGGTCCTTATATTCTCAAATCCCAATAATAAAGCCCAAAAACTATTACATTGTAAGTTGTAAATAATAATGCCACAGAACCAAAACCTCATACGTCCGAATTCATTATCAAATAATGTGATTTTCATTGTTTTTCAAGTGAAAGTTTGCTTCATTATCCAAGGTGAAAACAGTGAAAGGCGTGGCAGAGTTATGTTATTCAGGACTATATGCTGCTAACTATAGGAAACAAGTGATAAAAGGTCACAGATGCTTAGGTTAAGACCATCTTAATGTTGCTCAGATTTGAGTTGGCCACACAATATCATGGTAGAAACTCAAACTTCTAGACCTTCGAAACACACAACCTTCAGGGATGAAGTATTACCGGGTAAATTCAGTACCACTAGTGAGTGGTGATCAGTTATTCTTTCTTCTAAAATAGTTACAGCTGTTTTCCATTTGTTTCCAATTGCTGAGCTGAAGCATACCACGAGATCCAGCATAACAGAATTGGTTTGGGTTTATTGTTTTCATTTTTTTTTCATGTGATTTCTTGTACAACCTTTACCAAAGGTAAGTTAGTCAGATACGATACAACAGTGATACGTTTTCTCTAGTGTTTCTACTTTTCTCTCACTTTGCTTTTGATCACCAGAAGTATATTGACTATATTCCACTTTAATATTTTCCTGACCAACAACCTTAATTACTCTCGGATTAGTAGAAATTCTTGAGCAATTTTCTTTTCTCTAAATCCCTATAACAAGAAGCTTCAAAGTAAGTTTCACTCTGCACCATTATCATTTCATATTTACCAAATACGAAATACACAAACAATTCCACCAACAAATCCATCCGTTGAATCGTGAATTCCCTTTCGCATGACACACCCCAAAAACTACGCCAATAATAAAGCAGAAAAATGGAAAGAGATAGAAAGACTAACCTGCATGCCAAACAATCCTTGAGCGAAATTTTAACAGGTTCTGACTGCACTTCTTTTTTAGCAATTGAAACCTACAGTAACATTTAAGTGTCAACAAGGAAAGGGAAACTAAACCTTCGCATAAACACAACTACCGAGCAAAGATTAATATGATTATGTTAAACCGCCCAAAAAAATATTCAGAACTTTTATTTTTCCGATTTCCAAATAGGATAAGAGGTGAAAATGAAAATGAAAATAAAAAGAGGGTGATAATTTAAATACATACATCGGGTTTATCGGGTTTTTTCAATCCCTTGAGGGAGACTATGCATGCCTGTGATGGCGCAATGTAATCATTGAGATCTCCAATCCGAAGTGCTGCCGAGAATTTCTCAGACATCTCTGACAAAGTGCTCCACGATTTCTTCGGATAATTTAAGAGCTAAGCAAAGCTAAACTAACAGGACCCAGCAAATTAAGAAACCAGAGTTAGGGTTTTGATTGAAGGGGATTCGGACACGGCCACAGAATAGTGGTAGGTATCCTCGTTGGGTCAAAGGAAAGCCGTAGAGAAAGCAAAAACTGCTACCCTGTGATGTGAATAGTGAATTTGTTTACGCGCGCGTGGTGTTACTGTTACAGAGGGTATCTTGTCTTGGCCTTTTTCAAACAACTTGTTCCAAAGAGGAAAAATATTGAGGGGTCATGATGACGAGGGTGCGTGTACAAAACAAACAGCGCTGGGAGGCACGTGTCATTCACGTTCCACGTCGCGCATCAACTTTGTTTGTTTCCTTGTGTCGGTGACTCACTGGCATGGGTAATGTGGCGGCGAATGTAGATTAGAGACCTGCTCGACAATTTCCACTTTCTTTCTAGACCAAAAAACAACAAACAATTTCAGCTTTGGTCTCTCTCTCTCTCTCATCGTATATCTTGATTTTCTTGATAAACTTGATTAAATATCAATTATGACATTAACGATGTTGAATACGTAATCATCCAAAATTATGTTGTCAACAAAATTTTGTGACCGCCAACGAAGATTAATTCAGCGGGTAAAGATACAACTTTTATATTTCAAAGAACGTGGGTTTAAATTTTTGATGTCGATGTGAAAACTCGTTAGTAGATAATATATAAGTATCTTTTATTGAGTATTGAGGTTTTCTCTTGTTTTGGTGAGCTCCCAGAATCTAATTTACCTAAATTTTTATTCATCAAAAAAAATTATATGATCAAACGGGTTGGCTTATTGGACCATGACAGGGCTTGTATCCGATATATTGCGAGTTCAAGTCCCTATTTATCTCATTAGAGTGAAGTAAATGTAATTCCATTAGTAAGTGCTCACTAAACCCGAAAATTTTTTCTACCTTGAAACCCTAAATTTGTCTCAATCAAAAAAAAAAGTGATTAATCCTCGTGCTCACGCTAACTTTTCCAAATTTTAACCTAATAACAATTCTTTCGTATGGGCGCTAAAGGTTGAAATTGTATGGTAAAATGTAATGAATAACATAAGTTAACTGATAGCGAATGAGCTTGTAACAGATAAGCTACCTGCTAACTAATGAGTTTATAGAGGATAAGTTAGCTGGTGGCAGATAAGTTAGCAGATTGAATTCGAAATATTTGATAAAATTAGCGGTTGAACTAATTGATAAATATAAAAAAAAATACAATTATTATTATTATGATTTAATTGGGAATAAAGATGAAATTTATTTTAAGTAATGAGAGTAAAAGTGAGAAAAAAGAAATACGCTATAAATTATAAGCTTAAACGCCACTTGAAATAGCGTATGGAAAAACACTATAAACTATGTGATAAACGTTGTAAGCTATTAGTTATCAAACATGTCTATTTCTTTGAATTCGCTATCCACTAGTCAAATCTGCTATAAGCTAGCAGATTCGACTTACCAAATAAAACCTTAGTAATAACATATCATAATGAGGTCATCTTTATGCCATCTCCATCGGAGAACCGTTACGGAGGTTCTTAACTCAAATTTTATGGACCTAAACTCTATAATAACGTGTGACTCTTTTTGCTCTAGTGGTAAGAACCAAACTCTATGCAAAAGCCTATCTTAAGCCTTCATTTTTCCCTCGCCAACTCTGCAAGAACGCTTCTTATAAAGTTTTTATGGAAGAACTGTTCTCCATGTGGTAAAGAGGTGAATGCTCCAATGGTGAAGAACCATTCTTAAACTTAAGAGCTACTAAAGTAGCGTATCAAAACTAATTCTAGATAGAAGAAGGGCATTATACTCACAAATCACAATTGTACTTGAAAATGTATAGCGATGTCACATTTTTTTTTTACATGTATAGTTATGCCACATTAATCATGAGGAAAAAAAATAAAAACAATTTGTTATCAATATTCCCTTTCGATGTTAGGCTTAATTTAACCCCGTTTGTTTTGAATTATTGTATTTTTTTTCAAAACAATTAATTTTAAATATCTTCAACGTTTTTTTAGGCATTTAAAAATAGCTTCTCATAAATAATATAACTATAATAAGTGTCATACATGAGTTAAAATATTAAAAAAATGATTTTTATTATTATAAACTAGCAGAAAGACGGGCACTAGCGTGTTCGTCTGTCCGCTTTTTTATTGCGCTAATGTGTGTATTTATTTTATTGCGCTTTGTTGTGAAATATTGGTTTTAATTTAAGTTGCTTATGTTTTAATTTTATTTAATTTAATTTAAGACATGGTTTTGGAGATGTGGTCGGTTTTGAGGGAAGAAGAAGTGGAAGTTAAATTTTTTAAATTATCATTTGAAATTGAAATTTAAAAAATAGTTGATAGAATGATATTAATGTTAGAATTTTTTCTAATAATTCTTGTGGGCTACAATCAATTGTGGCCTTTTGGTTTTTCTAAAAACGTGCTAATGTTATGATCCAATTGATGATGCTCAAGCCTGCAAATAAGTGATCAATTGTAATGGGCCTTTGGACACTTAATTCTGATTTATGTGGGAGACAGTGTAGGCCCAACCACTAGGCCCATAATGGGAGGTGCCTATGGTTGACAAATAGAGAGGCTAGGTCCCTTTTGCCGTCACGCCATTCATACGCTCGTCTACGGTTTGCCCCATTGAGAACTGAGAACCCGGAGTTTGTGACCAGACAAAGGAAGATTTAGTTCGTGATTTTAGGAACATTAAATATCAGAGACAATTCTCGGGAAACGTGATCATGTCTTCAACAAGTAGGTGCTCTAATAGGTGTTTTTATTTCATATAATAGATCCTATTTATTCTTACATGTGGTATCAGAGCGGTTATTATATGGATTAGGACCGACTATTGAGCGAGATGAGAATTTTATCACGTTCAGATTTTATTTTATTTTTATCTTCGAATAATTTTCATTTTTAAATTGTGTGTGAAATTCGAATGATGATTCACAACAAATCAGAGCTTGAAACCATATGGGTTTTGTAGAGCAATATCATACGAATCCAATGACACAAATTTTGTGTTTTTTCGTCAACCGTATAGGAAGAAATTGGACCAAAGCCGTGATTTTTTAGGGTTCATGAAACCGCGAGTTGAGATTTAAAATCATGCGTTTGTGTTGTTAAAAGTTGGGGGTTTTGTTATAGAATAATTAGAAACTTGATTCTGATCGAAATCCATTGAAAATCGCAACAAAAATGACTGAAATCAGATAAAAAAAGATGGCAATCAGTATCGGCATTTTTTTGTGGTCTCGTTCTCTTTTTGCACAAGAGTTTGGGAAAGAAGATGATATCCATTCATGCGTGAAGCCCACTTGCGGGGTAGAGAGAGTGAGAGAGAGAGTGTGGCCCCCACAGAAGTCTGTTTTCGACGTTGTTTTTTGCGTTGCGCTTTATTTTTTATGCTTGATTTTTCTATATTTTTTCCAAAAATTTTTCGCTGCGTTAAATATTCTTTATAAAATATAACATATTAAATTATTATTTTTTAATTATTTTTTTGGCAGAAATTAAATTGAAAATTATGTTAAAAAAATAATATGTTATATTATGGATCACATGGTACTGTTCACTCTCCCTATAGAGTTGCATGATTGTATGCTGTTATTTTTATGTACATTCATTAATAGGCTAGTTTGTTACGCTGTAAAGTACAAAACATGTTGAGAATGCAGATTGAATTGATGTATGACCAGTAAGGGTGCTCATTTAATGATGTACTTGCCTGTTGACTGTGTCATATGTATGGACAAGAGAAAAATGATTACTATGCAAGAGTTTTTGTGCGTCGGTATGAGCCGTTACCACCAAAGTGGGACCGCTTGTATTGATTCATGGAAATTTCTTTGTAGTTCGAGGAATGGTTTTAATCATTTTATGCAATTACCTGCCCAAAGGGGGTGGTTGCATGTTGTGGTTGAAAGTTGATTGGAGATGGAGTTATTGGAGAATGCATTGGGCTAAGGGATTGTCTACCCAAAAGGGACAATTTTCTGAAATCAGTGTATGCTCATGGATTAACCCATTCGAGATTTTGACCGAGGTTACAACCTTGGTTGGTGCATTCTACCCAAAAGTGAATGTGCCATTATACTGGCCCCAATATGATAGTTTGTTTTATTTTGAGTCATATCTTGTCATGTTACATATCTTAATGCATTCGTGTTTTGTCTTAACAGTGAACCATTGAATATTGTGATGCTAGTACTAATTTTGATTATTGCTAGTTTGATAAATTTTGAATTATTGAAAATTTTTCTTCTAATTCATCAAACATATTTGGATCTATGCTTGAGCATATATGATTTCATTTTGAGAATTTTAACTTATTTGTTGACAAGCAATAAAAGTTGTGCTTAATTGTATAAAATTATTTTTGTAATGACTTTCTTGTCATTGGTTGTTGCACGCCATATTGAAACTTGAAAATGTTAATGTTTGTATGTGCTCATTTATTGGCATAATTTTTGAAAAATATTTTCAATGCACGTCATATTATTTTTCATTGATAATGATCATTGTCACCTTAAATTTTATAAGTATTTGATATATGTTGATTTGTGCTCTCTTTGAGTTGTATAAATTGTATAAACTTTGATATATTTATTGCATGATTCATTCGGCAAGTGAATTTATGCGATATCGCGTGTAGGGACGTTTCACGTGCTTCCTCTTGTATTGTGATCTATTGTTTAAATTGTTTATGATATATTGTTTGTGTTTTCCGCTGCGCAAATATCTCTATTGGAAAACAATCCAATTATATGTTATAATTTATTTATTTTTCAGCTGATATTTTATAAATAATATTTATAAATAATATACTAGAAATACATTATACCATGATTTATAAATGTGCATGATGTATATGTGCTTGGCTGGTGTTATGAAAATTTATACTTTTAGCATATATCATGTAATTTTTAAAGTGTCAATTCACTTAATTGTGAACTCTTGTTTTGATTGTTGTAAGTGCAAAACTTGTGCAATGCTAATGGATTTAAATTCATGATCAGTAGGGGTGTTTGTTTTTTAATGCACCTTCTTATGGACTGCAGCATGGTTAAGGGCAAGAGATATTGACTCTTGGGTAAAAGCATTTCACTGATTATAGTGGGGATTCCCGCCAAAGTGGGATTACTCATTATTAATTGGTGGAATTTCTTTTTATCATTAGAGAATGCTTCTGATTGTCACGTATAATATTCTGCCCAAAGGGTGATATTGTATGTCATGATTAGAAGCTGATTTGCGATATATTTATTGGATCCACACTGGTCTAGGAGATTTGTCTGCCCAAAGGGGATAAATATCTGAACCCAATGCATGCTCATTGAGTAACTTATTATTGATTATGTTGGATGAAATTAATGGAGATACGTTGGCGTAGGGGATTTGTCTGCCCAAAGGGGACAGTTTTTTGAATCCAATGTATGCTCATTGATTAACTCATCTGAGGTTCTGACCGCGGTTACGACCTTGGTTGCGCATTCTGCCCAACGGGAAATGTGTTGTTATGTTGACCTCAAAATAGCTTGATTTCAGCTGAAGTCATGTCTTGTTCTGTTGCTTACTTTAACGCATTTCAAGTTTTGCTCAACAATCATTTTTCAATAACAATTGTTTTGTTTAGGTTCTTATGGAGCACTGCTTAATTTATTTCTTAAAAGTTTCTGATAAGCAATTAGATGCTCATGTTAATTTACTCTAAAATTCTTGTAAATTTAACATGGTTGGATCTTGACAACAATGGAAGGATTTTGACTTTAGTCATTGTTTGATGTCAAGAGTGGTAGTAAAAATAATTTATTGACATATATGGTTTTGGAAAAAAATTTATGTGGAATTGGAGATATTGTTGATTCAAAGAGCTATAATGAAACTAGATGGATTCTATGTTGGTTGATTCCTTAGCCAAGGGACTCTAGCCCATAATTATTTATTTATCATTATTTTTGTGAACATGGGCTCTATGAGTTTGTATAATATGTTTGGTTAGTGGGAGTTTGTGTTTTATGTCATGTTAGCTCTCGTATTTTTTAACACTTTTGGTATTTTGATAACATTTTCTATTCGACTTGATAAATTAATTATGAATTGAATTATGTTATTATATGCCTTTGTATATGTATATCAGATGCAAAAATGTTGAAACTCGGTGTCGTTGGGACCACTATGCCCATGGTCGACGCCATATCGGAGCTGTGGCATGATGGTTTAGATAAACCATAAAGCTCTGCATCATTGGGACCACTGTGCCCGTGGTCGATGCCATGTTGGAGCTGAGGCATAACTGCTAAAATACATGAAGCTCAGTGTCGCTTGGACCATTGTGCCGGTTGTCGACACCATGTTGGAGCTGAGGCATTGTTGTTTTGTTAAACCTTGAAGCTCAGTGTATAGGACCACTGTGCCAGTGGTCGACACCATGTTGAAGCTGAGACATTGTGGTTTTGTTGAACCATGTAGCTCGGTATCATTAGGGCCACTATGTCGGTGGTTGATGCCATGTTGGAGCTGAGGCATGAGTGCTAAAACATTAGAGCTCGGTGTCAATGGGATCACTGTGCCGGTGATCGACACCATATTGGAGCCGAGGCATTGTGATTTTGTTGAACCATGTAGCTCGGTATCATTAGGGCCACTATGCCGGTGGTCGATGCCATGTTGGAGCTGAGGCATGAATGTTAAAACATTAGAGCTTGGTGTCAATGGGATCACTGTGCTGGTGGTCGACGCCATGTCGGAGCTGAGGCATGATGGTTTCTTATGAACCATATAATTTCTCTGACTTTAATACATTTGAGAGAAATTGAGGACTGACAAAGAAAATGACAGTATAGTTGTAAGATCACATTGACATGTCGTTTTTTTACTACACTCCACATAGATGACTAGTCGACTAGTCGACGGAGTTGGTGGTATTTATAACCATGGAAAGTGTTATGTCGATATAAGATACGACTACCGCCATGATTCAATATCATTTAGCTTTTGTTGGATGGAGTCTTAATTAGGTGTTGCATCTTGGGATCATGTGTTTAGTGGCCACGTTAGGAAATATGTTATCAGCCCGAGAGTCGTTTTCAAAATGTTTTCTACAAATTAAAATTGTACAATTGATTTTGCCCAAGTGGGAGAATGTTAGATTTTTTTCTAATAATTGTTGTGGGCTACAATCAATTGTGACCTTTTGGTTTTTCTAAAACGGGCTAATGTTATGATCCAATTGATGATGCTCAAGCCTGCAAATAAGTGATCAATTATAATAGGCCTTTGGACACCTAATTCCGATTTATGTGAGAGACAGTGTAGGCCCAACCAATAGGCACATGATGGGAGGAGCCTAGGGTTGACAAATAGAGAGGCTAGGTCCCCTTTGCCATCACGCCATTCATACGTTTGTCTACGGTTTGCCCCATTGAGAACCGAGAACCCAGAGTTTGTGACCAGACAAAGGAAGACTTAGTTCGTGATTTTAGGAACATTAAATATCAGAGACAATTCTCGAGAAACGTTATCATGTCTTCAATAAGTAAGTGTTCTAATCGGTGTTCTAATTTCATATAATAGATCCTATTATTTCTTACAATTAATGGTATAAAAAAATGATACACCAAATGACAGCTTTTAGGTAACTTTCTTTGTTAACAGGTATAGATAAACAAAATTTTCTAGATTATTTTATATAAAATTCATTTTGTAATCATTTATTAATAAATGGATCCTTAGTTAAGCTTGACATTCTCTGTGCCCTCATAAATAAATAGTGTGTCCAATAGGTGTTCAAATGACTACGTGAGGGATTACATTGAATGAAATTGAAGACCATAGATAATGGTCTTGTTTCCTCTTTGTTTTGTCATAAACAATCGGTCCCCTTAAGTCCATTTCATCTTGTTCTTCTCACATAAAAACGGTTTTTTTTAGTATACAGACAGTTATACCATGTACCTTTTAAAATAATTTATGACAGTTTTTGTATTTTTGCAGTATTAAACAGGACGAAATAGACCTAAAGAAATTGACATATGTTTTGTCTTATTGAAATATGGGTTGAGTATGTTAGCAGAGAAGATTAGAGTCTAATTGTTTTGTTCCGCTTTGACCCTCCTTCATACAAAATAAAATAAAATAAATATTTTAATTTTTTAAAATATTTTAATTTTAATACATCTAATAATAATTATTATTAATTATTAAATCTATATCTATAATCTATAATAATATTAAAACAAGGCTACACCTTGAAAAAGTTTTGAGAAGTGTCATTTTTGTGTGATAGCTTCTCTCTTCTGAGAAACTTTCTATATTAGGAGATTTGTATTTTGTAAAATTATTAAAAATAAAAAGCATGGTCAAACCTCCGGTGAATAAAGAAGCTGAACCAACAACTTTAAATTTCTCATATTATGCGCACGTTTTTCTTTTTTTTAAATTTATTGTAACAATAGACCATGGCTTGAAAAAGAAAATTTGCATTTACCATTGCCAACCTCTATCCATATTTCCCTGTTTCCAACCCAATCATCCTTCCTGCGCCGTTCTCTCTCCCACGAATTTTCTTTGCGCCTTTCTCTATAAATACCCAAATCCTTGACCACTTATCCAAACAACTATCTGTGTTCCTTCACTCCATTTCTTCCTTCGTTGCTTCCTTCATCCTTGACCACTTATCCGGTTGTTATTCCACTGTTATACGATGGCTGGATCTGGCTATGGAGGAGAAGCGGTGTCGCGGTGCCGGGAAGCCACTCGAGGAGCTGATGGCCGAAGAAGAAGGACTGCCGTCTGCAGCGTCGGTGGCGCATGGTGAGGACAGCGGTATCAGGCCGCCCCGTCGGGGAGGGCATCAGGGTACTCAACCTCCCATCTTCTCTGTTTCTTTTTTTCCTTTTCTTAAACCCTTCTCTCTCACAGCAGTTGACATACTTTCTATTTTCTCTCTTCCATCCTTTCTCTTTTTCCTTTCTAATTTTTCAATTTTATTTTCCTTTCATTCATGTCGTTGATTTGTTGATTGTTAGCTTCTAATTTCTTTCTTCTTCTTCTTCTCTGATTTATTATAGATTTCAGATTAAAAACTGATCACAAAAAGGAAGGGGAAGATTGAAGTCCTGTACAGGCAGCTACTACTCTTACTGTGAAAATTGGCTGACCATCTTAAAATATAGACGAGTTTTCATTGGGGCTGGTTTAATTTTTTATTTTACATAATAACTCTTTTAATTTCTTTCTTTTCTGTGAATTTTGTAGTTGCTGTAAATTTCTAAAACAAAATGATGATTTCATTCCTTTAGTATGTGGTAAGAGTTTTATACAAGCTAATTAAAACCGGACCGGATATTAAACCGGAGAGGGCCAGAGTTCAGGGTTTTTGGGTCGGACCGGGTCGAACCAGATTTAATAAAATATTAATAAAATATTATTTTTTAAATATATATATACCAAATATATAATATATATATATATATATATATATTATATAGTATATATATATATATATATATATATATATTAACAAATAGAAAATATATAAATAATATTTCAATTTATATACAAAATAACATGGAGCCTAGTGGTAAGATGACTTGTTGTGGCCTTGAAGACAGGGATTCAAGCCCTGTTGAGACCAAAAACTGATATTTTTCTTTAATTAATAAAGACAATTAAAAATTTCAAAAAAAAAGAGTCGAACCGGTCCGACCCTCGGCCGGTTCAGGCCAGTTCAGGCACCGAACCGGCCGGTTCTCTGCCAGCCTGTCCAAGAGGGTCACTCGAACCGGACCATGGCTCGGTTCTCGGTTCAATCGGTCGCACCGGCCGGTCCGGTCCGGTTTTTATTACCATGATTTTATATGTCACTGTTAACATCATGTGTTAAGTTAAGGATTCTTTTACATTTTTGGTTTAGTTGTGTCTATTGTATGCTTTACCTTATTGAAGATCGCATAAAACATAACATCTGGTCTTTGAAGATCGTAAATTTGCTGACATTGTTGACACACTGACCATTCTATATGAAGGCTATAAGATTTGCTGAACTATCTTGGATTTATTTTCTTTTTAAATTCCTCTCATCTGCTTCTGATAATCTGAATTCAAATTTCTTATATTTATTTTTTCTTGGTTTTAATTTCTTTTATATATACTCTCTCTTCCATGGTAAACAGAGGAAGCCAAGAAGGTGCGTCAATGCCGTTACTCCTATTAAGAAAGGTCCTATTGGCGCTGTAACTGATATAGCAGACCAGGTTCCAATGAAGGCTATCAAGATTGAGAAGGAGTGATTTCAATTACATGCTATGGCAGTGTTGCTGAAGCTGTCTTTCCTTATGTTGCAGTTTGGTTTTTTGTTTTTTAGTCTACTATGTTACTTTTTCCAGTATTCCAGTTTTAGTCGTATGTGGCAAGATGCCAGTTTTGTTGGACGTCGCTTATTTTGAATTTCTATGGATTTCAATTTCAGTGAATGTTGCTTGGTTTATCGTTTATGCAATTGAGTACTTTAGTCGTCTATGAATGTTACTTATTCCCTGTGTTCCTATTCTTTCTGTTTATAAATCCTTCACGAGATCAGATTGATTAATCAATAAATCAGATTAAGAAAGAAATCAAACTGAGTAACACACAAGAACATGCCTGTCACTGCAAATAAGATCAACTCTACTTCGATCTTAATTTAACCATATGACGCAGCCTTGTTTATACAAAGTTAACTTTGATAAATAAAATTGGCCTTGCTATTGATACTCTAAAAACTAAAACTATATAATTTTAATTTATATATAGATTTATAACCAGCCTGTATGTCATATGATGCATCCTTAAAAGTTTTAAAAACTACTAATGCCATATGTCGCAACCATAGTCAAGAAGTCTGCAAGGATGAGACTTATTCAAGTCATCTTTATATGAGACTTCATAAATATCTTGACTCATAAGCTAATGTATCTCATTATGCTTTGGATGATGTAGTCAATGCAGTTAGTAATCTTATCATTATATAAAGAATTGGTCATGAATTCTAGGAGTGGAAATCAATATTAAGTTTCCCATGTTTATTGCAAATTTCTGGATAGCATTATAATCGGAAATAATACCTTCTGTCAATATGAGACTTTGGCCTCGGGTGCACTAATTTTGTAAGTGAACAAATCTTATATTTTCACATGGACCATTTCAGTTATTAGTGGGTTTATTATACAAACCACATTCACCCAAAATAGCTCTTGCAAATCATCTCACCAACACTAATATTACTTAAAATGGACAAATTGTGCAGATTTATTCTATGTAGTTCTCTGCATATGTACAAGGAATCAGTATACACAAATAGGTGGTGTATGAGTTAATTCAAAGAGTTTTGTTGGTGAGCTTCAGAGTTTTGAGAAATGAAACATATCATTCTATAACATCAATAAATCTTTTCACTACATTTAGCTTCTTACATCCGTGTTGTTCTCTGAGTCCCTATAGATATTTTCTCTATTGCAAAACATGGTCAGTAACAAAAGTGAGCTGGATCAAGCATCTAGATACCATTGCATTGCATATTGTCCTTTAATTTAATAGGATACCAATGGCTAACAAAATTTGCGATAGAAAGGTCTAATTGCTGCTATATCAAAAAAAAAAAAACCTATTTCATATTTAGATTTGATTCTTCTTATCTATAAAATATTAGTGAGATTACAAGAAACTATTATACATTAATATGAAATCATCAGAGTTTATCTTACATGTAAAACGTATTTAAATATTTAAATTGGTTTATCATTGATCTTCTTTTATGTAAAAGATTATTCGAAAAATTAGATATGGATTATAAGAATTTATTATATATTTAATGGGATTATCAGGGTTTTTATGTGTAAAATCTTATTTAAAAATTTAGTAATATTTTAAGAATATATGATAAAATTAAATGGAATCATTGGGGTTTTTTTTGGTGCTATCATTGGGGTTTTTTTTATGTGTAAAAAATTATTTAAAATTAGGTGAGATTATCTTAAATAGAAATGCCAGGGTTCTTCTTATGTGTATAAAATTATTTAAAAAGCTTCTTCTTATCTATTATATATTAATATGAAATCATCAGAGTTTATCTTATGTGTAAAACTTATTTAAATATTTAAATTGGTTTATCATGGATCTTCTTTTATGTCAAATTTATTTAAAAATTTGGACATATTGTGAGAATTTATTATATATTTAATGAGATTATCACAGTTCTTCTTATGTGTAAAATCTTATTTAAAAATTTAATAAGATTATAAGAATATATTATAGAGTAAATAGTTATTTTCATTCCTAAATGTGTGTAGCATTTTCACTATAGTCTCTGAATGTGTCGAAATTTCAAAAATATACTCAAGTGTGTCTTCTGTTAGTAATTTTAGGGACTAAACCAACTAACGAAAGATAGATTTGATGGCTAATGAAAAACACACTCGAGAACCAAACTCACTTATGAAAGACATATTTATTGATGTTTTTGTAATTTTGATACATTTAAAGACTATAGTGATAATGTCTCACACATTCAAGAACCAAAATGACTGTTTATATTATGTATTTAATTGGGTTCATTGGGGATTTTATATGTAAAAACGTGTTCAAAATTTAGTGAGATTATAAGAATGTGTTATATTTTTAATTGAGATCACAATGGTTCTTTTTTTTTTTTTGACTGGATGAGTGTTATTATTATTGCAATTTTTTAATGAATCTCAACTCTATGTGTATTATGTTTAGATTTAAATTTAAATTCATAATTCTATATACCAAAAACCCATTTTTATTATTTTTTTATTGAATCTTTTAAAATTTTTTATTATCATATTTTCACGCCTAACGCATGTCACGTGCATCTCACGAGTAAACACACTGGTTAAGAGTTAAGACCATGTCCACCCTAAATAAGCCGTATCTGTGTGTGTCCAGTTTGATCCAGCTTTGCTAACCATGCAAATCCAAACGGACCCAAACGAAGATATTTTCTCAATTTGCGGGATAAGGCTGAGGAAACACACAGAGCAGAGAGGGTTGGAAAATGGCTTACAATCTTTGCTCTTCCCCTTCCTCTCTCTTCCACTACCCACCCTCCTTCTCCATCTCTTCTTCTTCCCGCAAATTCAAAGTTCGAAACTTTCCCTCTTCCTATCAAAACCCTTCTCCGCTTCTCCAATCCAAAACCCTTCTCCACCCCCACCACGTCTCCTTGCAGGAACCCATTCCGCACCAACTACCACAGGACGTTAACTCCGAAAAAGACGCAAACTTTGAGAACCCAGTTGGAAAATCTTCGTCTTCGTCGAAAAGCAGTTACATCTGGGTCAATCCCAAAAGCCCCAGAGCCAAACAACTTGGGAAGAAATCTTATGATGCCAGGTACAATTCTCTCGTCAAGCTTGCCAACTCTTTGGATTCCTGCAATCCCACCGAACACGATGTCTCTCAAGTTTTGGAGGTTTTAGGGGATAAGGTTATAGAACAAGACGCTGTAATTGTAATCAACAACATGGAGAATTCCGTTACTGCACATCTTGTTCTTCAATACTTTCAGCGAAAGACTAAACCCACCAGGGAGGTGATTCTATACAATGTCACCCTCAAGGTGTTTAGAAAGTGTAAGGATTTGGATGGAGCAGAGAAGGTGTTTGATGAAATGCTCCAGAGAGGGGTGAAGCCTGATAATGTTACCTTTTCAACTTTAATTAGCTGTGCTAGGTCGTGTTATTTACCCAATAAGGCTGTGGAGTGGTTTGAAAAGATGCCTTCCTTTGGATGTGAACCTGATGATGTTACATACTCGGTTATGATTGATGCTTATGGACGGGCTGGTAACATTGACATGGCTTTGAACCTGTATGATCGTGCCAGAACTGAGAAATGGCGCATTGATGTTGTGACCTTCTCAACACTGATTAAGATGTATGGAGTGGCAGGGAATTATGATGGATGCTTAAATGTCTATGAGGAAATGAAGGCTCTTGGTGTTAAGCCCAACTTGGTTGTTTATAACATTCTTTTGGATGCCATGGGAAGAGCAAAGAGGCCCTGGCAGGCCAAGGCTATATATAAAGAGATGACAAACAGTGGAATTTTGCCAAATCGGGCAACCTATGCATTTCTCTTACATGCCTATGGTAGAGCACGGTTCTGTGAAGATGCTCTCATTGTTTATAGAGAAATGAAGGAAAAGGGAATGGATTTGAATACTCATCTTTATAATACCCTTTTAGCTATGTGTGCTGATGTTGGCTACACTGACCAAGCATTTGAAATTTTTGAAGACATGAAAAGTTCTGTTACTTGCTGTCCCGACAGTTGGACATACTCGTCCTTGATCACCATATATTCTTGCAGTGGGAAAGTTTCAGAGGCTGAAAGAATGTTGAATGAAATGATTGAATCTGGATTTGAGCCTACTATTTTTGTTCTGACTTCGCTTGTCCAGTGCTATGGAAAAGCCAAGCGCACTGATGACGTTGTCAAGACTTTTAATAAGCTCTTGGATATGGGCATCAGTCCAGACGATCAATTCTGCGGTTGTCTTCTGAATGCTATGACCCAAACACCAAAAGAAGAACTTGGTAAGCTAACAGATTGTGTGGAGAAGGCTAATCCAAAGCTTGGGTCTGTGGTAAGATATTTGGTGGAAGGGATGGAGGGTGATGGAGAGTTTAGAAAAGAATCTTCAGAACTCTTTAATTCAATCATTGATGGAGTAAAGAAGGCCTTTTGCAATTCTCTGATTGATCTTTGTATCAACCTGAATTTGTTGGACAGGGCATGTGAGCTTCTGGACCTTGGGTTGACACTCGAGATATATACAGATATACAATCCAGGACTCAAACTCAGTGGTCTTTGCACCTAAAGGGTCTCTCACTTGGAGCTGCACTTACTGCATTCCATGTTTGGATAAATGACTTGTCTAAGGCTTTGGAATCAGGAGAGGACCTTCCACCACTGCTCGGAATCAATACCGGTCATGGGAAACACAGGTATTCGGAGAAAGGTTTGGCAGGTGTATTCGAATCACATTTGAAGGAACTCAATGCCCCATTTCAGGAGGCTTCCGATAAGACTGGCTGGTTTTTGACTACACAGGTAGCAGTCAAGTCATGGATGGAGTCTAGGGGTTCGTCTGAATTAGTTGCTGCATAATTTCTGAACTCCATGGTTGTTGGATGTTCCAACAACGGCTTTTTTCTATTGATAATGCTGTATCAGGAAATGATGTGCCATGTAGTTTTTATGCATTTTACTTTGAGGAAATTTTTGTATTAGCTTCAGAAGTAACAATTATTTTATTTTGGATGCCTTATAGAGCAAATGAAGACCACCCGATACTAGCATAGCATGTATTATCCAGTTTGGTGGCTTGGTTTTTTGCAGTTGAGTGATCTAGGAAACTGTAAATTCTGCTAATTACTAAATAGTATATTATGTGCACAAATTGCCAAACACTGCTTACTGTGGTACGATGCAAACCAAACCTGGCGTCCACTTTTTAGAGGTTACTGCACACACATTGGGAAAATAGCGCTTCATGCCAAATGTATGAAAATGAATACTAGCACTTGCGTAGAAGAGCAACCCAGCAATACACCGTACGTGTTTTCTATCATGGATGCGGTACAGGTGAATTTTTTTGGTAAAATTTATGTTTGTGTTTTTTCCAAAAAAAACTGTGTGTGTGTTTCCGTTCCCTGAGCTGATACTTGTTTTAGTTAGGGATTAGGGATATTAGGCTAGGTAATAGTGAAAAAATTAACAAATTATTATTTTAACTGAAAAATAATATAGTATCAAAATTTGATGAATTGGATTATCAAAAAACAAATTGATGAATTGGAATAAATATTTTTATAATATTTAAGATATTATATTTTATAATTATAACATTTAATAATTGCAATAATTAAATATATTAAATGAATTGTGATCAAACATTTTCATATATCTTACTTATACTTAATAGTATAATATTGGATATTTGTTGAAGTTAATTTCATATTTAATAAATATCACATTTAATAATATTACTAGAGTGAATTGTAATGCAGTGAGAGATTCAAATTTTTTAAAAAAATATATAATTTAGATTTATTGTAATATTTAATATATTATATTCAATAAATAATAATATTATTATCGCGAACGGTTTTCATCGCGATCATCGCAAATACATGCGTGTTTCATTTTTGAAAACAAGAGTAAATACTAAATATGTAAATTGATCTCTAACAAAAATCACGGAGACTAATTTAGTTTCTAAAAGATAAAAAATATCAATTTGGATTTTAAGAATCTCAAATATGGATCAAATTAGTCCCTAATAGAAACCAAAATGTCCCTAAAAATTATTCTAAAAAGATTAATTTGATCGGCATTTGAAGTTTTGAAGGACCAAATAACTACTTTTTATTTTTTAGAGACTAAATTGGTCTCCGTAATTTTTATTGGGGAGCTATTTGAATATTTACTCAAAAAATAAAAACAAAGATAACGGTAAGTCAACGATTTTGCAGAAAACAAGGAATGCTAGCAAATAAAAAACGCTCGCGACTTTTCACGAATAAATTCATCGCGATAAAAAGCATTTCCGTAATATTAATAGTTATTCTTAACGAATGAATTGTAATAAATTGCAGAAGAAACGGAAGAATTCAATGTCATTTAGCCATGGTAATCTTTCATATCAAGATATGAAACAACCGGAATTTAAGAGGCGCAGACATAACATATCAGTGACTTCATTGCTGTCATCACTGTGAGAAAATAAATTACTACTTCAAAGACTTTATTCATGGGAGAAACTCAAACTTGCAAGAGCCATGGCCTGCCATTGAACAAAGAGAAGAAGAGACATCATTTGCATCTACAGTATTATTTCAAATCAGCTTCATAGAATCAATTGATAATGTCATATAATTAAATTCAAGGGACCTTTACCCCATTTGGTATTCAATGTTCATTATGTTCTACTAACTGTTACTACAAATGAAAAACAACTTTTAATATTGACTAATCAAACGTTATATGTCCCCACTGTTGGTTTGTTTTGACAATTTCAGACACATGGGGACGTCGGAATGAGGTTGAACCGGGTGTTCTTGGATTTAGGCGTGTGTGTGTTTGTTGTTCTGAATTCTCTTTGGCCAAAAAAAAAAAAAATCAAACATTATATCTAAAGATGAGTTGAATTATAGGAGGATTATTTGGAAATCTTACTTGGGTCAAGATCAGTGGTGATTGCAGCAGAATTGAAATAGCAAGAGCCTCCTTTGTGCTTGAACTTCTGATAGTAATTGTTGAAGGCATAGGAGGCATGGTCCTTCACGGTATTTGGAAGGTAACAGGGATGGTTCACTTGTATCTTGCTGCAATCTGCTCCACCTATATTACAAGCCCAATCCATGGCCCTTTGCAGCTCCTCATCTGGGGTCTGCTCATCAGCTATGCACCATTCCATGAATTGTCCTGAAATTTTCCAATAACTCAGTATCAAATTAGATATTGAAGGAGTCTTTGCCTTCTGACAGAAAAAAGTAAATAAATGGTTTTACACTTGAGTAAAATCTCTGGCTGAAAGTGATAAACTTATCAGAAATGAATTGGGGTAATGCTGATTTTACCAGATGCTTGAAAAGATAGGGTCGAAAGAAGCAGAGCTATCAAAATTTTGAGCATTGGAGAAGTCATTGTTCTTCAGGAGCTTCTGGTATGTAACCTTGAATTATATTCCATATAATGGCATACATGTATATATATTCTTATTCTTGTAAGTGTTGCCCCTTTTATATAGGAAGTGAGAGAGTACATTAAATTCAGAAAGAGAAAGCAAAATGAGAAATTTGGAATTTCATAAAAACGTAAAATAATAAATTACAAATATACCCATAACATTAAATTGCTTTTTAAAAAGAAAAATTGGTTTTTCTGTTCAAATAAAAATGTGTAATTTTTAAGTGGGTATACATGTATAAGTGATGCCCCTTTTTTTGGGTATTTAAGTGTTGCCCTTTCTATATGGTTTGTGCTAGATAGGAAAAAGCTCAGATCATAATAGAGACATTTTTTTTTCCCCCAAATTCTGAGACACCAAACTGTGGTCCTACTTCCGTTCCTTCAGTGTCACGATAACATAAAACTTTTATTCTCTAGAGTGTCCCTTTCACCATGATTTTGTTATACTAGACTTTTTGTTACATCCAGATGTTAGATATGGAGATCCCAAATATGGTATCTCAGAGGTTTTTTTTAATCTACTGATAAGTTGCCAAATTAGAGTGGATAATTGCACATGGTACAGAAAGTAATTTCAGAGAGCCTCCACAGTAGGTCCGTTCTAAGTATATTTTCTTTTGCAATGAGGAATCTAGATGACCAATTTTCCAAGCAAGGTATAAGAGACCATAAAGCAGAAGTCAGGATCCCTACAGGAATTGCAAATAAAAAAAAATGATTCCTTTTATTTGTTTAATTATACCTTTTTCATCGAAATTTGATGTCTTGTTTTTGCTTTGCCACAATGGGAATTAAAAAAGAGCTACAACTTGAGATGGGTTGGATTAGGTGCAATCACAAAAGCTTGAGCAAAGGCTTATCCTGTTGGGAGAAAAGCATACCAAACCCTCTCAACTCAATTAGTTTCCGTTAAAAATTGTTATGAGGTCCTCATGCTTTTGTAGATTGCACCTCTCAACTCAATTAGTTTCCATTCTATCCCAGTACCTCTCTAATTCAATTATTAATCTCGTTCCCCAACAGGGACCTCTGTTCCCTCAGGGATTAACTCCAAAATGATTAGGAATTAAGATCCACGAGGCGGGATTTCTTTTTTATAATAACGCACAAATTGTTTCGGCAAATGTTTGTTTGTGCTCTTAATCACAGGCCATGAAGATGATGCAACATTAGAAGATAATAGATTATGTATCAAAAAAAAGAAGAAAAAAAAACAGCTAAATATATTTTTTTATGCAAATTGGCATGCAAAGACATTGACATAGGAATATGATAGTTAAGAGTTGATAATAACCTGGCGACGAACTCCTTTAGTGCTTTCATGTCCGAAAGGATTTCCAACGTCCTAATAACCTACTATTTCAAATCCCATATATACTTTAAATAGGAAACTTTTTGCTTACCTTATCCGCTTTTTTCCATCTATTTTTGGTTCAATTTTTTTTTTTAACTTTTTATGCACCAGACTCTGCAATTTTTGTAGTAAGTTGCATAAGTATTATTATGGATCAATACATCTCATCCTCACAAAGATGAATATATACATGTTAATATGCATAACCTAGAAACAAAATATTTAAAAAAAGGACTATCTAGCTTGGTACGCAAATGGTTGAGGTTGATTGGACTTTGTGAGTTAATCTCACACGTAGACATACAGAAAAGACAATGCAGATTCGTTGAGCTTTGAAGTCATCTTCAGTTGTTATATTTTTGTAAATTAACCTGGGTTTACTTGTTCAAAGTGAACTGATCTGTTCTTGTTCGTATTTATTAGTTTATACTCCCTCCAGTTTCAACAAAAAAAAATTTCACACTAATTAAGAATAGTAGTTAGTCTCATTTAATTTTCTTGGTGTAATAAAAAAATAATTGTATTTTCTAAAATGCCTTTCATGAAAAAAAATTTCATAGGAATACGAGGTTATTGAAAAATGAAATCTAAATTAATTGAAGAGTATTTTAAGAAGGGTTAATACCCCTTTTGGTCCCTGTAATTTGAACGAAATTCGGTTTTAGTCCCTGTAAAAATTTTTGTTTCGATTTAGTCCCTATAATTTAAGATTCTTCCACTTTTAGTCTCTGCCATCAAATCCCTATTAAATTACAATGACTAAAAGTGGAAGAATCTTAAAATTACATGGACAAAAAGTGGAAAAAAAACTCAACGTTTTTAATAAGGATTTGACGGCAGGGACTAAAAGTGATATCATTAAATAAGGTATAATTAGTTAAAATTTGTTTATATTTTAGACCACCAAAAATAATTTTTTTCTATTTATATTCGAAACTGGAGAAGTATTCGTTTAGGCAATATATAGCATTATCTATATTCTCGTTCTTTTGGTATTTTCTTGAAGCATCAATCAACTTTTCTTTTTCCCATGTGGACCATACCATGATCATCAAGCCCTACTGATAATAAGATTGCTAGTTTGTCACTTTCCAATATAATGATGCAGTTGGGCACAACTAATTAATTTCGTTACATAAAGCGTATACAGATTATAAAAGATTACTTAGCAGATTGATTAGAAGATGTAAAAGACTGATGCTAACTGAAAAAAAAAATAGACAAGTGGTACAGAACCAGTAAAAAACAGAAGGAATTCTGTTTTTAAACTCTCTCAATTCATATAACTTTAATATTTGATACATGAGTATTTGGCCTTATTTAAAGTATGCTTAGAGACCAAACATTAACTGGATACAATGGGGAAACAAACAAGTTGCAAAGAAAAACAATGGAGATAGAAATGTAAATAGTCAAGCAATGTGATAAATGGGATGGTTGGATGTTGGGGAATGAGTTGCATGTGAGTTTTGTCAACATTATTCTGTATCATTCTCCCCTGGTTGGAAATGACTCATCATCGAGTCGAGTTCAGCTTCATCTTCAAAATAAGGTGAAATATCAGCGACATTGAAAGTTGTCGAAACCCCATAATCTCCCGGTAGTGCTACTTTATAAGCATTGTCATTGATCTTCTGTACAATTCTGAAAGGGTCATCAGCTCTAGGAGATAACTTATAATTTGCTCGTTTAGGAAACCGTTCCTTTCTTAAATGTATCCATACTAAGTCTCCTTTCTTGAATACCTGCAATTTCCTGTGTTTGTCTCGTTGGGCTTTGCGCTTAGCGTTTTGCTTCTGAATTTTCTCATGGACCCTTTCATGCAATTTCTTGATTTCTTTGGCTCTTTCATCGGCATCGGCACTATAAGTTCGAATATTAGACAAAGGCGTCAAGTCTAGCGAACTCAAAGGGCGCATCCCATAGACCACTTCGAATGGGCATTTTCCAGTAGCCTGACTGGTAGAGTTGTTATAGGCAAACTCGACCTGTGCAAGAACAAGATCCCATTGCTTCAAATTTATTCCAATGAAACTACGGAGAAGATTTCCCAATAGCTTGTTGATTGACTCTGTTTGGCCATCGATTTGGGGATGACTAGCACTGTTGAACTGAAGCTTAGTTCCCATCTTCTTCCAGAGAGTCCTCCAAAAATGGCTTAAGAATTTAACATCTCGATCAGAAGTGATGGTTTTTGGTATCCCATGAAGACGCACAATTTCCTTAAAATATAAATCTGCAACCTGCACAGCATCATTAGTCTTTTGACAGGGAAGGAAATGAGCCATCTTGGAAAATCTGTCAACAACCACCATAATGGAATCCTTTTGCCTTTGAGTTCGAGGTAGTCCAAGAACAAAGCCCATGCTAACATCTTCCCAAGGTGCTTCATGTAACGACCCGTTTCCGGACCACTACTCGACTAGAAATAAACCTATATGTGATGCATTTTTTTAAAACAGTACTCTTGTGTCCTTCGAAAAATGCGGTACATTTTTTTTTTCTAAAACAACATCATCCGCAAGCACGCACAGAGTAGCTACAACGTTTCGAAACATGGTGCAATCTAGGACACAAGACACATGCATTGGGAATATATACATGCATATATAGACAAGTCATCAGATACAGTACGTGCAAAATAACCAGTGCAAAAATGTACAAGAGAATACGCCTATGGTATGAAGACCCTCGTAAGAGTAGTCATACCCCGGGGGTACTCCCGGCAGACACCCACGCAGGGGGCTGCTCCAAAAGTAAACTGCCAGTCTACCCTGTAGTACAAAAAAACATCCCGAGCCCGACTGGTCACCAAACTAACTGTACACCAAAATTAAATACTACAGTCATCCCAAAACACAAACATGCAACAGTCAATCACGACAAATAAAAGTCGTTGCCCGGATCCTCGGAGGGGTCCTCCTCACCATTGTCCGCCATCGGATCCTCCGTGTCCTCGCCATTGCCTGGGTTGCCATCATCATTTGAAGGATCCACGGGAAAGGGTCAATTTCTCAATAAATCAGGAAATAACATTCATAACAATGGGCAAAACAAATATATGCACAGTATTCGAGATGGAACTCGAACTCTCACAAGACTCGACTCAATTCTCAAATTCTCTCGACACTTGACAATTTTCCGGAATGTAACGCTGATCCATCCACTGAACGTCAGCCGTAGCCTTGGGCTCTCCGCTCACCCTAGAACATTCAGCTCAGGTTCCTTGACGCTACGACGTCTATCTAAGCTGCCGAAGAACCAGCTGGAGCCGTTTAGGGGATCCTAGCACCCTAGGTTAATCGGATCAAAGCTCAAAAACGTCACGACACTCGTTGACTCGACTAAACTCTCGCTCTCCAATGAATAAATCGCCGCATACGATAATTCAGGAAACAATTGAATAATTATTAGACCGCATATCAAATAATATTCACGCCAAGCTCAAAACAGTGCGAACAGTTCAACAGTATAAGCAATTCATCTTAACAATCATAACTCAGCAAACAACGATAGTCAAACAACTCAGTTCATCCCTCTGCAACTCAATGGAGTTGTCAGAGAGGCAAGCACGCAAGCAAACAAGTGTGAGGGGTTGGAGACAGCTACCAACCACTTGCAGACAAGCCCACTAAATAATCAATATATCAAAAAGCAGTAAAACGAAGGGGTACAAGACCCTCATTATCAACCTCTCAAACTCTCTTGTGTATTCTTCTACAGTCAAATTCCTCTGTCGAAAATTTTGTAGCTGAATAAAGGCATCTTGATAGTAAGATGTAGAAAGGAACTTACGGGTTAGTTCTCACCGCATCTTTTCCCATGTCTTTATCTTCTTTTTCCCATCACGTTCTCGTTCTTTATAAGATTCTCCCACCATGTTGAAGCGTGCTTCTTTAGCTTCAAAACAATGATCTTGGCTTTCTTTTCTTCTGAAATCTCCTTGTACTCGAAGACTCGCTCTACAGTTTGAAGCCAATCAACGAACTCATCTAGGTGAAGTTTCCCTTCAAAATCTAGGATTTCTACCTTGATGTCATCGTTTCTAAAAGGCTGTCTTTGTGGGCGGCGGTGCCTCAATGATGATGAATCACTGCTGGAGTCGTCAACATCTGATGGTATTTGTCGTGCTTCCAATAGGGCTTGCTGTGCGTTAATCGTTTCCTGTAACTGTTGAATTTGTCTTCTCATTTCTTCAAATTGAATATCACTGAGAGTTTGATCATTTTGTCTTTTTGGAGGCTTTTTTTTTCATAAGCCTTCTTTTTTTTGGCCTTTTTTTAAATCAGAAAAGAAGCGAGAGGGGTAAAAACATAATTTCAAAAAATATAGGGGTTACGATGCATCTTTTTGAAATTTTAGGGACTAAATTATAATTTACAAAACTCCAGGGACCAAAGTGCAATTACAAAAAGTTCAGGGCTAAATTGCAACTTTTGAAAGTTTTAGGGACTAAATTGTAATTTATGAAAACTTCAAGGGCCAAATTGCAATTTTAAAAAGTTTAGGGACTAATTTACAATTTCAAAATTGTAGGGCTTAAATGTAAATACAAAAAGATCAGGGGCTTATCTACAATTTTAGAAAATATGGGATGACGTGGCCGTGGTGACACGTGGTAGTTTTTAGTTGGCTGACTAGTGTGAGGTGGCAGGTGAAGTGTGTGTTGACTGGTCTATGCTGACTTGGTCTGGAGACACGTGGCAGCTTCTGAATGGACAACGCGTGATGACGTGGTGTGACGTGGCACGCTGACATGTCTCGTCTTCTTCCTTGAGCAGGCGCATGAAGACAAAGTCCGGCGCGTGGGTCACCGGCGACGGCGCGTGCGGTGTTTGTTCGCCGTGAAATTTTGTATCCTGAAGGATTTGGGCCTTCTGAACACGATGGCAGTGCTAGTTTTGGCCAAAAACTCTTTTTTTCTAAGATTAATTTCTCTCACTCAAAAACTCACTGAACCTGAGCTCTGAATACCAAAATGGTACAGAACCAGTAAAGAACAGAGGGAACTCTGTTTTTAAACTCTCTCAATTCAAATAACTTCAATGTTTGATATATGAGTATTTGGCCCTATTTATAGTAAGCTTAGAGACCAAACATTAACTGGATACAATAGGAAAACAAACAAGTTGCAAAGAAAAACAATGGAGATAGAAATGTAAATAGTCAAGCAATGTGATAAATGGGATGGTTGGATGTTGGAGAATGAGTTGCATGTGAGCTTTGTCAACAAGGAGGTGGGTTTTGTCAACATTATTATGTATCAACAAGTTAATTTTTTAGACGCCAAAGAAACCTACAAATAGATATTCTGCGACTCACCAAAATTTGAAAACAACCCTCTTTTTCATGCTATTTCAAACCTACCATTGAATCACTTCGCAGCACAACTAATTAGTCATTATCACAAATAATGATAACAGATAGCAATTAAGCTGAAGATTAATTAATAGCTTAGTGCCAGTTAAGAAAAGAGGTCGTTGAATGTTGTGTTGTCACGCATGATTAGACAGTGTTACAGGTGAAGAGAAGTATCAACATCAGAGTCAAAGACGTTGACGTTCCATGAAGCCTGCAGGGGTTGTGTAGTATGTGTACAACAATCTGTGGAGCACAAGTTATAGGAGACTACTGGGTTGATCATCTCCACAGTATCACTACTGCTACTAGTGTTGTTGTCCTGTGATGTTGGCCATAGAGAAAGAGAAACATGGGCTGGTGATGGTGACCTTGATCTTGATGGGTTCATCAATTCAGGATGGAAAAAGTGCAGCACCCTTGTTGCCTCATGATATTGTTTAGGTTGTTCACTACCAAGCTTTTTCATTTTCAACAGCTCTCTCTTCTCCCTCATTTCTTTCACTCTTTGCAACTGTCTAAACCTCTCTTGCAGCATAGCAATGGAAGAGTGAACGACACTGGGGTCATGGATTTTCCTCTTCATTATGCGGTATTGTTTTGTGGTTGTGGCTTGAAAAAAGCAAGAATGGTAGCTACCAAGGTAAGAACCAAAGAGTGAGCTCTATGAATTGCTCTACGTATGTATTTATATATAGAGTGATGACATGACATTGCCAATATTTTCTAATAAATAAATACCATTGATTATTTATTTATTTGTAGTCTCTCGATGAAATTCTTAATGATTAAAAAACTGAATGAGAATCGGCTGCTAAGCTGCAAAGTCCAAAAAGAAGATGTTGATTGGCCAATCTAACCGATTGTAAGTGGAGGGGGGGATTGCATAAGCATATCTATCCTTCTTTTCGGTACAAAGAGGCAAAAGCATTGGTAAAGCAGAAAGCGGCTCGCAGAATAGTCCAAGGGAATGTCGGAACTATGCACATGGAAGGGTGTGTTTGGAGGAATGCTGAATCCAGTGATGCTGTGTCCAAATGTCCAAAAGCACTCTTCTTTCAGCTTTGCGGTTGGTGGAGTTTTCTTTGGTGGGCTAATTTGTTTGGATATCTATACTACTATAATTTATTTTCCTTTTCCTTTTAGATTTTTTTTTTTAATTTCTTACTAACTTTTTCCTTTTGTTGGGAGAAGGGGAAGTTGAAGAATTGGGGGCAGTGTAAATTAAAGAGCAATTCATCATGCTTTGATCCAACAATTATGTACGACAAGGACAAACATACCAACATTCTTCTCTCTTTCTTCATCTCTATGCAAGTTCTTTGTCCCCAAGTGCTTGGATGTGAATGGCATGCAGAAATAAAAGCTGCAGATACCACTAATGCTTAGATTAATGGATGTTTCTTTTATGCACCAGACCTTTTTTTTTTTTCCTTACTATTTTGTCTAGGTCCTTTGAGGTTTGAAACACGTGTTGGACTGATTAAGATTTACATTGGGCTCGAATATGGGCCACGCGTGCATTAAAAACCCTATTATATTTTCATTGGCCACTAAGTTAGTTAAAAGCATGCACAATGAGTTATCTAAAACAGTAGTAGCACACAGTGTTGTTGGCTGGGTTTGAATGAACGTCCCAGCTTCAGAAGAGGTTAAGGGACTTCAACCTCTTAAAAAAATATAATAAAATAAGTGGCATTTTAACAAAAAGTCTAATGAGTAATGAGGATACTGCCAGCATCAAACAACTTGTTATTTAAAGTTTCTACTATAGCTAATGATGCATATCAGATGTAGCATTATTGGGTATGATTTTGAATATGATTGGAAGGTGTCTCTTTTAAGTCCATCTCTACACATGCGGTCAAATGTGTTTTGTGGTGAGTTTCTTTCCATATGATAATGATCATGGAAAAGCGGTGTCATGGTTTGCAGCTGTTTTTCTGATTTACATCAAAATTTAAATTAGTTTTCAAATAGGAAACTTATTTTCATGCATGCACATATGTATGCTTATGAAGTGGATGAACAAATAGGCATGTATAGACATAACTTGACTGTGTTTATCACCTGGTGAAGCATTCAGTACAAACTGATTAAAACTAATAAAGAACAAATGCTACCTGAGTCAGTTGAGTGCATTCAGGCAGCTTTGGTAACGGTTTCAATCCCCCAAACAACCTGTTTGAATGAGTTCAAATCAGATCCCAATTTTTCTAATGAGCCAATTGTTAAAGCTAAACAGCTTAGCAAATCTTCAGGCACACCTTTACCTGATGTTGCTGTTTATAGGAGACTTGTTGGCAGGATTCTATACCTTACTCACACTCGGTCCTGATATTAGCTATGCAGTGAGTCGTCTTAGTCAATTTCTTGATGCTCCTACTACAACTCATTCGCAAGTTGCTCACAGAGTGCTCAAGTATGTGAAAAACTCTCCTGGTCTTGGGTTATTCTTTCCCACTGAATCCAATCTGTCTTTGAAGGGTTTTAATGATTCGGATTGAGTGCTTGTCACGACACCCGTAGGTCCATCTCTGGTTTTTGCTTCTTCATTGAGAACTCTCTCTCATCTCGTGGAAGAGCAAGAAGCAAATTATAGTGTCACGTTCCTCAGCTGAATCCGAGTACCGTGCACTAGCTCAAGGAGCTTGTGAAGCCCAATGGCTCCTATTTTTGGTTCAAGATTTTCAGATTCCCCACTCCAAACCAGTTGTCATTTACTGTGACAACCAATCTGCCATTCACATAGCCAACAATCCTGTTTTTCACGAGTTAACGAAACATATTGAGATAGACTGTCACCTAGTTCGGGACAAAATACAGAATGACACACTTCATCTTTTTCCCATTTCCACCACTGAACAAATTGCTGACTTATTAACCAAACCTTTACCGCCTGGGCCATTTCAATCACTGCATACCAAGCTTGAAATGTTTGACATCCATTCCAGCTTGACGGGGTGTTAAAGCAAGTTAGTTAAATTAATTTACAGCTGTTAGTATTTACAGATGTTAGTTTTCTGTTAGAAGGTCAGTTAGACGGTTAACGTTTATGTATTCATTCAAGTCTGGGATTGTATAAAAGCCACTCTGTACATGTGATTAATTTCAGAATGAAGTTTACACAATTCTCCATCTTTACAGGTTTCATTGCTCTTTTCTGATTCTTCATTTTCGCCACATTTCTCTGCGATCCTTCATCCATTTCCATGGCGTTTTTACACCAATATAAACATTATAACACCAGTGGCTACCATTAGTTTTGGTCAAGGGGCCAAATTATGCCGTTTCTTATGTTAACAATGGATTGAAGAGTTAGGATTCATGAAGATATATTGTTATTCCAACAAACCGTGCACTGGGCTCATTTAGAACTTGATAGTAGGCTAATTATTTCTGAGGGTGCCTGCATATGAGTTCATAATATTGGGTCTGCCCACCATAAAGGGTTGCAAGGGCGTAAACAAGCTCTCCCTCCTAAAGAATAGCAGAAAGATACATACCCATGTTGTGACGCTTGGCTTTTGTTCTGATTTGTTTGTCCAAACTGGCCTCATTGAGATGTATGCAAAATGTGGTTGCTTGGAGCAGGCGGTTAAGGTTTTGGATTACATGGAAGAACCAGACTTGGTTTCCTATAATGTTCTGTTGGCTGAGTGTGTTAGAACTGGGGAGATTAAAACCGCCCATCAACTGTTCAACAAAATGCCCGAAAGAGACATGGTTTCTTAGAACACTATTATTCATGGGTATGCTTCACTTGGTGATGTTGGGGCAGCTCAGAAATTGTCTTATAATGATGGTGAACGAAGGAAGCAATCTAATGAGGCATTGATTGAGGCTGTTTCATGAAATGCAATTGGCTAATGTGGTGCCTGATAGGGTCACTATAATCAGTGTCTTATCTGCGTGTGGGAATGTGGGTGCCCTTGGGATGGGCAAGATGATTCATGTGTTCACTGAGAAAAATGGAATTGAAAAGGACGTGAAGCTGGGAACTTGTCTAAAAGACATGTATGCCAAGTGTGGGGACGTAGAGAATGCACTAAACTTGTTTGACCTTATGGACAAGAAGGATATCTTTACTTGGAGCATCATGATAATGGGTCTTGCAAATCATGGATTTGGTGAGCAGGCGCTAGAATATTTCTCCAAGATGATAACTGAAGGAATTAAACCTAATGATGTTACTTTTAGAGGTGTTTTGAGTGCTTGCAGCTATAATGGATTGGTTGATAAGGCGTGGGAATGCTTCAAATCAATGCGTAGTGTCTACGGAGTTACTCCAAAGATTGAACACTATGGGTGTATGAATGACATGTTGGGACGAGCAAGGGCGCCTTCAAGAGGCTAGAGAACTTATTAGGACTATGCCCTTTGCATCAGATGCCATCATGTGGGGGGGCCTTTCTTAGAGCTTGTAAAATCCACAAAAACGTTGAACTGGCAGAAGAAGCTATAGTAAACCTTCTTGAATTGGAGCCTCATGTGGATGGGAATTACGTTCTCCTGTCAAATATATATTTCCAAACAAAGAAATGGGACAGGGTTATGAACATGAGGAGGAGGATGAATGATTCAAATGTTCAGAAAGTCCTAGGATGTAGCTCAATTAAAGTTGATAATGCAGTTTATGAATTTGTTTCAGGAGATAAATTTCATCCAAAATCCTTAGAGATATATGAAATGTTGGGTGATATACTTGATAGAATTCAGTATGCTGGATATAAGCCATTAACAAGTTCAACCATACAAGATTTTGATTAACGAGAGAAACAGACTACATTAGCTACTCACAGCGAGAAGTTGGTAATTGCTTTTGGACTTCTCACCACTGCTCATGGGACTCTAATCCGGATTTTCAATAACCTGAGAGTTTGTGAGGATTTCCATTTGAGCATTAAATTTATTTCCAAGGTCTAACATAGGAAAATCATTGTAAGGGACAGAAATTGTTTCCATCATTTTGTTGGGGGCTTGTGCTCTTGTAAGGACTATTGGTGAATATGGAATTGGAGTCACCAAGTTAACTGGCAATGAAACTTGGTTTTTGCCTTTGGTCCTGCTATTGTCTGCCTTGAGCCACGATCCTTGAGAACCTTTAAAAAAATTGGCCAACAAGGTCCACCTGACACTTGAGAACAATATAGAAAGTCGGAAATTCCTTCGGCAGCACGAGGCCGTTATGAAGATTCAAAGTAAACTATAAGTCAGCATACCAGAGATTATTTGAGACTAGTGAAAATGGGAGAGGTGGGGTGGGGTTAGTGAAGATATCTAAACATGCACACCAATGTTGAATGAAAGTGATTTATTCTCTTCCATTCTTTCTCACTTCTGTTTCAGCATCTTGATACTTTTCTTTGTTCTTTGGTTAGCTCAGCTAGATTGCTGAGTTCAATTAGCGAGCCTTTGTATACAACTTGAATACCGTGTTCCACCAGAAGAATGCATCATATCATAATTTGTAAAGATAAAAGCACTTCATGACTGAAGAAGGTGGCATCAAAACGAGATCAAGTTTTGGAAATCAGTTGAAAGAGTTTTGTGGTTGAGACTTCAGGCTAGTTCAGTTCTGGCGTTACTGAGGATCTGCTGCTAGTAACGGCAATTGATAATTAGGTGCTCTGCCTGCACATGCTATATTAAATAGTTATGTATTGGAGCAATATGCCATAACATTTTCTTTTTACATTTCATTACCTATAAAATTGTATCTTAGTTCGATTGTGCTTCTTATCATTTTATCTGGCAATGGCATTTGAAGACCAATTCCTTTTTTCCTTCGGCAAGCCTTCTTGCTGTTTTTGTTAAATTCATAGCAATTTTAATTAGTCGGTTACCAATGCCCATGTTTTTAATAAGTGACAGACATTTCAGTTTGCAAGTTGCAACATTGTTCGGGTTTAATATTTACCCTGTGTAATAGAAAGTATGACTATTTCAAAAATTTGCATGTATTAATTATTGCTTTATTTCAACAAAGGATTGGCCTGTTTTGGAGCGGGTTGGGGAGAGCATCATAGTCATAAATGAATTATCTTTATTAAGCGATGTTCTTCTTTTGGGTAAATGAACACAATAATTAAATAAAACCATATTTTGCAACCACCATAAATCTTTTGAAAAAGCCCTTGGGGAGGAAATTAATTTGTGAAACATCAAGGGGAATGGGACTTGAGCCAATTGAAATTAACAAGTAATAGGAACCCGACCTTTGTGACAGTTTATTTGTTTACATACTCATTGGCAGATGGACATAACAATATTGGATCTCGTTCAACAAGCCGCAAACTACAAACATCTCTCGGTGTTCTGGTGTCTGCATCCGATGGCGACAACAAGACCAACCTATCATCTGCTTTTTGCGCATATTACGCGGATAAATCCTTAAGATTGTTGTAGAATCTTGGTCCACAACCGATCACGAATGCACGAATAGGGTGAACACCAGAACCTACAAAACAAATAAATGGTCATAATAACCTGGGGCATCGGTGAGACTGCCCTTAAGAATTTATCCGCCTACTATGTACAAATCTCCCAGGGTACAACAGGCTCTTCTCGGTCAAGTCCGAGGTATCAGCAAAGCAATAATCAAAATAGTTAAAAGGAAGACATAACCCAGGAGGAAACACAAGAAGAATAAGAAAATAAGTTTTTTTTTATAACAGAAATTTAGGGTGAGAGAATGGCGCATTAGTCCAAGGCAGTGAAGACCTTCGGGCTTTTTGAGCACTTACGAAGGTAATTACATTTACCTCACCCCAAGGGAACTAGTAGGAACTCGAACCCGCGACATGTCGAATGTAAGTCCTGTCATGCTCCACTAGGCCAACCCCTTGGGGTTAGAAGATAAGTTTTTCTTTCACCCTCTAAAAGAAAGTCGCATTCTCATATAAATAAGGAGAAAACAGTTAACTGAAGAGAAAATATTGTTAATAGGTTAGACTAAATCAAAGATAAGATAAGAATAAAAGAATTAGACCAAGTCAAATATTTATAAAAAATAAAATAAATAATAATAATTTTCTACTAAAATTATTTTTCTATATTTCTTATTTACAATACAATATATTCAAAATTTTTGAAATACGCACAAAATTTCCGACAATATTCAGTCTCCGTGATGTGTAGCAAAACAGAAAACAGTGGCTTAAAATAAAAAAGTGATCGAAATGATATCATCCAATATCAAAGGAGACAAATGACAAAACTAACTTTTTTCAAATGCCTTAATTTTGGCCGTGTCTAGACAAGCCAATGGCTATGGAGTTAGCTTCAGTGGGAGGATGTTCACACCATTTTTTGGACAACTAGAATGTTCACACCTTAGACTCGGAAGTTTGCATCATTGGATTTTTATTATTTGGTAAATGGACTTATGGGCCATATGGGTTTAAACCATGGCACTTGAATGAAAGTAACTATTAACACCCTCATTTTTGCTAGCTATGTGTAATTTTTGTAATATGGGAGTTTATATATTATTCGGGCAACTCGAAAAAAGATAGGTGTCTAAGGGTGTTTTAGTAAAAACATGGTGTGAATAGTGACTCTCCACTTAAATTAACACTAGTAAATGGGCCTTAACTTACATAGAAAGGAAATTAGGTCCCTACTCTCTACTCTTTGGTCAGTTCCTGTGTGGCATGTTCCATCTCCTTGGATGACTATCGAGTGTAAAAATCATCATTCTCAAGGGATTGTGTTGTTCCATTACACGATTGAGCAGCGATTATTTTTCTTTTATTTATTAACTAGTGTGTTTTCCCGTGCGATGCACGGGACATGTAGTCTACTCTATAACTTAAATATTGGTATTGTTAAACTTTCATATAAATTATAATTATAATTTATCTTAGTTAGATACCATGATTACTCTCCCCTGGGTTGGGATCTAGATTGCTTAGGAACTCTCTTGGGATATAAATTATAATATATCTTAGGAACTCACCTGCCTTTGAGATATCCTTAAGAAAAGGCAGTAGTGGAATGTAACGGGGGAACCCTACAAAGCATGCAACCCATAAAAATGAAAACAAAATGAAACCCAAATGATTGGACCCATTGAGAAACAGATTAAAAAAACTGGTATCTATAGACTACTAAATCTAACATAACCCACCTGTTATCATTCAATAATAGTAATAAGACTAAATGAAATAAAAAAAAAGAAAAATAAGAAGAACCTAATTGGGAGGGAAAAAGAAGGAGAAGAAAACCAGTCGGGAGAATAAAGAGCTACAAAAGATGAATAAGAAAATGAAAAGATAGAAATATGAAAGGGTGAGACAATGCAAGGCAGAGTATTCTTGAAGCTATTCACTCATTTATTTTACAGACCTCGTAAAAGACAAATCCATTTAATCCAATAACACTGGTAGACCACTGATCTCCAAAGCAACATTTCGTTTCCTACGCTAAGCCACTAATGCATTAAAAACCACTTGATAAATGAAAACGGTTATAATTGGATGAAATCGGCCCATATTTATTTCAAATCGCCTAATTAAGTTCTTCATAATTAAGTTCATTTGTAACTCCATTGACACACACATAACAAAATCAAGTTTACTAATTATATTAAACCTGTCATAGATAACAAAGCAAATCTTCTGCTTAGTGATGTCTGACATTATACACAGATAACCCATTTTCTACGCTACTATTTTATCAACTTAACTACATCAATCCAATGTGGTTAAATGAAAACATGTAGCTAGGCAATGCACGAATATCATAAACTTAGGGGGTTGTTTCTTGAGCCAAATTAACATGTATTGCATTTGAAACTAAGATGTGTGATTTCCAAGGCATAAACCTAATTGACTTATTAACTTATGGTTCAATAATTAAGTATTCGGTTTTCACACAACCACTCAAAGTTTCACTATTCAGCTATTGTTTTAGGTGAGGGGTTGTATCAAATGAATGGATGAAACAAATAAAGAGAATAAATTTTTAGGTGAATAATTGTTTCATGGTGTGAAACATCAACCTATTAAAAACTCCTCCATTTTTCTGAAATGCATTTTTTCTTCATTAATTGAAGAAACAAATAGTTGGTTCTGAAGTGGCCATTACATGCCAACATTTCAAAATATTAAATATTAAATATTAAAGTGGCTAATAGTTGATAAAAAGAACTTTGTAAACAATATAATCAACAAATTTTATGTATCAGAATGATCCTATTAGTCTTCTCATCCACCAGCAGACACGACCTTTGACCCCGTACTTTTCTCCTCCTCCAACCATCGTTGTCGAACGAATTTTCCTTGTAATAAAATCCCAAAAAAAATAGTAAACCATGTTCTATTCAGCCCCTAGAAATTAAAAATAAACGCCTAGAAGGAGGAGGAGGAAACAACTCACAGGATTTGTAGAAGGAAAAGGCAAAATCTGGTTTCCATAAGCATCCCCTTATTGTGAAGCCTGAAACTTATTTCCAATAGCTTTGAACAAGGCAAGACTGGCTCACCTGTCCATACCAATGGATGCCGATCTAAAAACAAAAATACTCACAACATGGAAACATTAATGGTTAAACGAATATGTTACAAATAAGAGTTGTGATGTTTTCTTGAACTGCAAAGCCATTCAGAACCCTCCCATAGACCCAATTAAGTTTCATCCATCAAGAACCAACTTTTCGACCGACCCCACGAACATAAATTTATATCTTTCACAAAAAATGCTTCCCTTCAGTTTAAGCATCACCATTTCTTCTCTCCCTATGTGTTGTGTCTTCCCACCTTACTGAAAAGAAAGCAAAATAGTCACGATAACGAATGTAGAGGCATAAAAAAAGTAATGCGGGAGACGATGCATGTATAGACAAAGAGTAAATAACTTTGAGAGAAACAAATAGCCATGAGAAGATGTGTGCTTGCATGGTTTCGAGAAATGACTACACAGGAAACTGTTTTCACTCATTAATTTCATCGTAAAATGATAAAAGTTCACTATTTTATTAATCACTCAACCAATAAGTAAAGAGGCGGACGAAAAGACACCTCTATATGAACAAACGTGAGACATTATTGCTTTTAATTAACCCACTAAAACTTCCAATACGAAAAACTAATATCATAGCCACTCACTTACGACAATATTTAATGTAATGGTAATGAGTCAATAACTAACCAAATTTACTAATTGTCCTTTGGTTTTGGCGGGTAAAAATGGGGAGAATTCTGCCCCATTGTTATTGAACTTTAATATATAAAGATTAGAGGACCATGTTACTTATTTTTCTATATTATATTTACACACTATGGCAAGAGCTTTGTAACAGCAAGTTGCCCTTATTTTTAACACAACTAAGTTATTAACACACTATGCTCGGTCATAAAATCCAGAAGATTAAAATTTGAATTTGTTATTTTTTTTCCTTCTCTTCCTGGAAGATTTAAATTATTCACATGCCCTTGCTTGCAACTTTGTTACCCTAAAATGTAAAATGAGATGAGGAGAAAATCAAAACTACAAAATTGTGAGGCACCGTAAAAGAAAATGGTCAATTATCTGATCATCCTTGGCATATTACATAAACAGAAGCAGCATCACATTCACTTTAATTATGTCAATGAGACAATCTTATCATTTTGTGATGGTCGGAGGGATCTTCAAAAAAAAAAAAAATACTATGCATTTGTACTCTCATTTTCATGTTCGAGTCACTTGAGGGATAGAAATATAATGATTAAATAAAATAAATAAATAAAATTATCCTTCTTTCTCTGCCGCTAACGGGACTTTTGCTTTTGCCTTTTGTCTCAAAAAAGATAAAGAACTGCTGAGTGCGGTGCGCTTTGCCTATTACAGAAAACTGAGACGTCCATTACCGCGTGGAATCGATGTCAGTCTAAAATCTTTCCAATTAACCAATAAAGAAAAGCAATATTTAAAACACTTTTTCTTAAAAAAAATAAAATTAGCTGTATAAACTTTAAAGGTGTCTTTCAGTGTGTCGTGGGTGTCTGTTTGTTTTAGATTTTAGAATCACATTTGGACGTTAAAATCGATTTTAATATTTTTTTAGTTACTATTTATGCGTTTGTTTTAAATTTTAGCAAATTTTAGAATCCCAATTGCACTCCTGAATCAATTCTTGTAGAATCTACAACATCTAAGCTTTTCCGTTCAGAATAATTGATTCTAGGTATGAGACCCACAAAATTTTTCATATTTACACTTCAAAAGTGATTCTACTTTGTCAACCAAACACAAATCAATTCTTCTGAACTCACTTTTAAACTAATATTACCAAACACAAATCAAAATTTTTAAACTCAATTTTTTAAAAATCAATTTTTTTAAACAAGATTCTTCACAATCTATTCTACCAAAATCTAAAATAAACAAGATTCTTCATAGTCATTTACTTTTTATTTACTACTATTTGACTATCTTATAAATCTGTTGTTTAAAATTGAGTATGTTTTTCATAAATTTGTAGGGATGTAAATGGGAATCCTCTGGGTAGGGTATTATAGTGTCTGTTCTCATATCCACGTTTGAAAAAAAATGTACGTACCCAGATACGTACTCGTGTGAACAGCAACTTTAGTACTTATGCCTGTATTTACTGGGTACCTAAATACACGTACTCGCGGCCGTTACCGGTATTTTAACTATGAAAAAACAAAAAATAAAAAAAAGAATATTATAGCAATTAAAAAACTTTCCAAAAATCTTTTAAATCTGCTCATAATACATTACAAATTAAAGTATTTAACTAAATAAAAACATTCAAAACATAAAAATAAGTAATTATCAAGGTTTTAAAAACCGGACCGGGCCATTTGGTTGAACAGGTTGAGCAAGGCAAGACCATGGTCCGGTCTCGGTCGATCAACCCTATAAAACCGTTTGGCGAGACCGGCGGGTCGGTTGATGAACCGGTTAAGAACCGGACCGGCCCGGGTCAAAACCGGCCAAAACCGGGTTCTTTATTCACCCGGCCGGTTCGAAACTGCGCTGTGATTTTTTTTTTTAACAAAACGACGTCGTTTGATATGTGCTTTGGTTTTTCCCCTTTCCTGCGTCGTCTTCTCGAGCTCGTGATTGAGTTCACAATTGAGAACTCGGAAGATTGAAGACCGCCGGTGAGCAACCGGAACGCTTCAAGCTCGTCCTCGCCGCGGTGAGCAACCGGAACGCTTCAAGCTCGTCCTCAGCCGTGAGCCAGAAACGCTTCAAGCTCGTCCTCTGTTTGCTTTGGTCTGGTCTCCGTTCGCTCGCCCTAATGGCTTCAGATCCTCAGGTTTGCTTTTCGTTTCCCCTTTCCATCTTTCTCTGTTTCGGTTCCTTAGATCTGTGTTGTACTGCTGTTCGTTGTTGTTTGTCCTCCAACCTTCTTCTGTTTCAGGCTGAAAATTTGGTTTGGTTGCTTTGTTCGTTGTTGTTTGGTTGCTTCTTCTTTTCACCTTCTTCTTTTCAGCTTTCCATCGTCTCTTTGCTGTTTGGTTGCTTGCAAGGTTCTGAAAATTTGGTAAATTTCAATCTTCTCCGTAATTACTCTTCTTTTGCTGTTGGAAAATTTGGACACACATCTTTGTCTGTTTGATGTTGTCTTTGTTTGTGAATGACTTACATAATAGGATAGAATGTGATCTTAATCTTTGATCTTTGTCTTTGTTCTTTGTGCTTGTAAATTGATTTGATCGGAAAGAACAATATCCTTGTCTTTGTCTTTGTCTGATGTTCCTTGTTGTGCTCCTTCTTTGTCTTTGTTTGTTGCTCCTTCTTTGTCTTTGTTTCTTTGTTCCATGTTGTCTTTGTTCCTTCTTTGTCTGTTCTCTTTGTTCCTTCTTTGTGTTGTTTCTTTTTGATTATATTGAAATTTTTGATTATAGGAAGTATCAAGTGTGAATGCTCCTAGGGATACCACTGGATCCACTCCTACTGAGTCTACTCCTACTGAGTCCACTCCTACTACAGGAGGATCCACTCGTGGGAAAAGCGATCCAGGCATGGGAGCATTTTGCATTTAAAAAGGAAGGAAGAACTAATGTGTACACTTGCATTCATTGTACAACGACTTATAGAGGAGGGGGCATAAACAGAATGAAGTACCATCTTGCGGGCATAAAGGGTAACATTAGCTCTTGTAAGAAAGTTCCTCCTGATGTTCGTCATCAAATGAAAGAGGTTTTGAAAGGTATCGAAAAAAAAGCACTGATGACCACAACCTCAATGATGCATATGATGATCAAATTAATGAGGAGGAAGAAGTACAAGAAGTACAACAAGTCCAACCTATTCCCAACAAAGGAAAAAGAAAGGCCACTACTCCAATTGGTAGTGGTTTTGCTTCAAGGGCAACTCCAGGCTCCCAACCAAGCCTTAAAAGTCTATACTCTAGCAAGCAAGTAGTACACAAAGCTGAAATGGCAATTGCTAGATGGTTTTATGATTGTAACATTCCATTTAATGCAACAAAGTCACCATATTTTCAAGCTGCTGCAGATGCAATTCTTCTTTATTATTACAGTTTCAAAGTTCCATCTCTTTATGCATTGAGGATTAACTTGTTGGGAGATTGCAAGAAAGAATGTCGATTACTTGTTGAAAGTTATCGATCCAATTGGGCCAAGTTTGGATGCACAATAATGGTGATGGTTGGAGTGACCAAAAGCAAAGAACTTTGATTAACTTTCTAGTTTATTGTCCTCAAGGTATAACATTTGTGAAATCGTGTACTTGAAAATTTACTTGATTGACCACTTACTCTTTCCTAACTAAATTTCTTTGTTAATGCTCGGGTATATCATTTGTGAAATCTATTGATGCATCGGATGTTGTGAAAGATCTTTGGGACATTGTGCAATTTGTTTTTAAAGTTATTGAATGGGTTGGACACGCAAATGTTGTTCATATAGTGGTGACAATGCAGCCAATTATGTAGTCTTTGGACGAAGGTACATGAAAAATATCCATCCATTTTTTGGTCTCCTTGTGCTGCACACTGTTTGAATCTACTTTTGAAGGATATCTGTAGCTTGCCCCATGTTGCAGAGCTTGCCTCAAAGGCTTCAAAGATAACTATATTTGTGTACAATCACATGATATTCCTATCTTGGTTGAGGAAAAGAGAAGGTTGGAAAGAAATTGTACGTCCAGGAGTAACTCGGTTTGCTACTACTTTTCTTACATTGAAAAGTATTTATGATCATAAGAGTGATTTGCAAGCCTTGGTTGTGGATAGACATTTTACTAACCATAAGTTAGCAAAGTCTGCAGCAGGAAAAGTTGTTTGTGCTACTATTTTGGATAATAACTTTTGGACTAGTTGTTGCAATATTGCAAAGCTTATGGCTCCCATTATTCGATTACTAAGGATTGTAGATGGGGACGAAAAATCTTCTATGGGATATGTTTATGAGGGCATGCAAAGGGCAAAGAATGCAATAAAGCAAATGTTTAGGAACAGGAAGACTGCATATAAGCCATACACAGATATTATAAAGGCTCGTTGGGATAAACATTTAAAGCGCAACCTTCATGCAGCAGCCTACTTTTTAAATCCTGCATTCTTTTTTGATGAGAATTACGTGGAGAAGAGTAGGGTTGTGGAATCAGTTGTTGAATTACTCGAAATAAAAGCTATATGTCCTGACATGGGCAAAGCTGTTAAAGAGATGCAAGTGTATCAAAACCGTGAAGGAAGTTTCAGTAAAGTAAGTGCTCTTCAGATGTCAAAGACAGTACAGCCTGGTGAGCACAAATTTATATTTTTAGTCTTTCATACTCAATTAGTTATCCTTATGTTTTTGCATTATGTAATTAAATACATTTCTTATAGATCAATGGTGGAAAATGTATGGGGGTAGTGCTCCAATTTTGCAAAAGTTGGCAGTTCGTCTTCTTAGCCAAACTTCTTCTTCTTCGGGGTGTGAGAGAAATTGGAGTGTCTTTGAACGCATTCATACGAAGAGAAGAAATAGACTTGAACACCAAAGATTGAATGATCTTGTTTATGTTGCCTATAACTTGCGTTTGAAGAATAGGTATGATCTTGAATGATCTTGTGCATGTTGCCTATAACTTTCCTATTTGATATTGTGATGTTTTATTTTATACTTTTATTGTAGGCTCAAACGCCAGAAGTTATGTTATGATCCCATTGATTATGAGTCCATTGATGATAATGATTTTTGGGTTGTTGAAGAAGAAGAAGAAGCACCTCCAGAACTTGATATTCATGAGATTGACACTCTTCTTTATCATGAAAATGCAATTCCAATAGTTGGTGATTTATTGAGAAATAATGAAGAACTTGACACTACTGAGCTTACACTTGAAGGTGATGATGGTGGTTCAACTAGTGAAGACCCCATGCATAACATATTTGATCCTGAAGGAGTCGACCTCAATGAATATTATGATTGATGTTAGAATTAGTTGACTGTGTTGTTGAACTTATCCTCTATTTTATAGTTGTTATTGCTAAGGATATTATTTTCATATTTTGTGTTATTGGACTTGTTATTGCTAAGGATATTATTTCATATTTTGTGTTATTGGACTTGTTATTGCTAAGGATATTATTTTCATATTTTGTGTTATTGGACTTAATAGTTATGTCATATTTAAAATGGATGAATGTGTAATTTTTTCTTTGGGTTGTTATATATTGTATTAAATATTTTTTTAATAATATTTAATTGAACCCGGTTCGACCCCGGTTGAACCCCGGTCGAACCCAAAAACCCTGAACCCAGGCCCTCTCCGGTTCAATGCCCAGTCCGGTTTTTAATACCTTGGTAATTATCGTAATAAACATCCAAAACAACAAATTCATAAACTTATATATTTAATTACAAATAAAAATGGACACATTTTTGTAAAATTCATAAATTCATAAACAATAAATTAATAAAATAGACACTTTTTCCCAGAAATGTGTGTGTGTGTGGAGAGGTGCGGGGCAGGGTGGGCACTAGTGTAACATCCCATTTTTCGAATAAAATTAAAATAATATTAGATTAATCATTAAATGCTTAAATAGATATTAAGAACTTTGACTAGGAATAAAATGGGTTTAAGTAGAATTCATAAATCTTAGAAAAGGTCTAAAAACACCCCTGGAACCCTAGAATTCAAAGAGAACAAGAATCCTCTAGAATACGTCGATCGCGACGCGATGGAACAAGAAGTCGCGACACGATACGCGATGTTAGGTAAGTCGGTGGTAGAGAGAAAATGAACTTTCCAGAAAAGGGACCCTCGCGACGCGATGGACTTACAGTATGACCCCGTCGCGACACGATCCAGTCGCGATCAAAGGCGGTGGAGAGAGAATGAGCTCTCCATTCTCGCCTATAAATAGGCTCATTTCCCCTCCATTCTTCTCAAATTCTTCCAAAGGCTTTGGGAGGACGTGGAGGAGCTTTGGAGGCGCGACGGGAGTGGCGACAACGGCCTTTTAAGCTAGGTACGTCCTTCGTCCTCTTTTCTCTTTAGCTTTATCTCTCTAACTTCCAAGGAGTGAGTATGCTCTGTGCTTGCCTCTAATGAGGATCTGACACATCAGAAAATCCTTAGTAAGTAATCTTAGGGATTGAGAAAAGGGAGTGAGGCTTAGAGGGGCACTAAGGAGCAAGTATGCTCTGCACTTGCATCAAAAAAGAGGATCTTGTGCACTAGAAAGCCCCTAGTAGGTAATCCTCTAAGAAAGGAGGATGAGAATGGCTTAGTAGGCCAGGTGGGAACGTCCAAAGGTAGGAATATAAGTGGCAGGAGTGGCGAGAGCATAGAGAGTGACAACAACTGCAACGGTCTTCTAACCAGGTGGGAGATCTGAACCCTATCCACTAGGGATTATAGGATTCGAATAAGTGTATAACTAGGCGTAGGGTGACCCAAGCCCTACTAGAGGTTGATAGTAGCAGCACCTTAGGAGAGGGGTTGTGGCCTATGATAACTGAGGACAGTTGTCAGAGGTCTATCAACCATAGGAGTAATCTATTGATATCAGTGGATGGATGTTGATTGATGTGATGTTGGTTTCTTATGATTGCATTATAATTGTGTGTGTAATTGCTGGTGTGTAGTTTGATAACATGTCAGTAGTAGATCGTCTGAGCGAAATTAGGGTTGACTCATGTATGGATCGAGGATGGTTGATGCTTGATGATGTGTTAGTTAACCTATATGTTGATCAAGGATGGTTAATAAATGATGATATGTTGTATACAGATAGTTGTGCTATATAGGATGGTTGTTCTGCTTATGCTGATTTGATGATTAAGTTATTATAGTGTTGTGTGTGGGAATATGGTTAAGCTATTTAATTATAAAGAGTTGATAAGTGCTGGAATAAGACATTAAAACTGGTTGAGCTGATAGCTTGAAAGTGCTGAGATAATAAGCTGATGTATTGAGCTGAGGAATAACGATGATAAGCTGTAAAGGTGATGAATAATAAGTGGCCATATGCATGTGCTGTAATCCACTGCTGTGCACATAGGCTGTGTACGAGGCCAGGTGCCAGAGTGCGGGCACGATGCAGTCAGTATAGGACACGCTGCTCCTTGAGGATAGTTTGGGTCCGAAAAGTCTACAGGTGACGGATGGCTAGCTACCATCCTGTCGGGACGTCGGGTAGCCTGGTCATCCTGATGGGGTACTGTTGCATCACTGTCCATAGTGCCGATCCCGAGTGCCGATCCCGACACCTATTCTTATCGAAGAGCAGGGATGCACTCTTAGGGGTACGATGAGCGGGATAAGGAGATGGACAACTGGCTTGGCCTACTCACACGCCGGTGGGAGGTCGCTGTTATCTATAAAGGCAAGGTGGCTAAAAGTGGGGCTTCCTTTGCCATATTAAGTTGTGTGGCCATGTAGGCATATAGACACAGGTTGCATGGGCAGGTGATCCGCTATCGCACACAGGTCAAATAATTCAAAATAGTGAATATAGTAACAAGGTAATTCAACCTTGGTCGTCTCACAAGGATCTCTAATCTAACAATAACCAAAATCAAGAACGTACAAAGAAATAAAATGAGGGATTTCAATTATGAGAAACAGAGTTTAAAAGATGAAAATATCACCAATGAATTTTTAATAAATACAAGGTTTAAGTTTTAGTAAGCAAGCGAGTATCACATTATTGACAATATCATGGCCAAGACAACAACAATCTCACATAGAAATTATAAACAATCTTGAGTCTAGCCACTCACGAACCAAAACACAACCCCTTGGAGCTCTGTGGAGCAGACAATGGGCAAAAACATCATACATACATTTGTGGGGGGTTGGGGACAACACCCAACCCTTAACCAATCCCACTAAAATCATAAAATCAATCATCCATTTCATGTGATATTCAAACCCTAGACTTGAACTAAGCATTAATTAGGGAAAGAAAATCCTAATGTGGGACTCATAAACAACACTAGAAACTTGGGCTAGAGTGTTGAAGCTTGATCCTCTACTCCTTCTTCATCTTCTTCCTTCACGTTTTATTCTTCCTTCTTCTAGGGTTCCACCAAATCTTCCACCCAAAAGCTAAATCACAACTATCTAACTCTCTTTCAAGCAAGAAATTGAAGAAATCCAACAAGAAACTCTCCAATCCTTCTCAAATTCATGAAACCCTAGTGTTTTCCCCCTTTCTTTTCTCTCATTTTCGCTCCTCTTCTTTCCCCTTTTTTCCCTTTCTGCATTCTGCTCGATTCTGCGCTGTTTTTGAGCAATTTGATGTGTGTGAATCGATTCGTGCAGTAAGGAAAGCTGCAGCGCCTTTTGTAAATCGAATTCGTGAATCGATTCGTGGTTCCCAATTCGATTCACAGAAACACCAGGATGGCCTGGACACCTTTGTGAATCGATTCAAGCTATCATGAATCGATTCATGCTGTGCAAATGCAGAAAAAACCAAATTTGACATCTAATCTTGCAATTTTCTACCTAAACCTTCTTCAATCAATCCTAACCAACATTTCCAATCATTCTAAGGTCAAATTAAACAAATTCAACTACTCAAGAACAACAACAAAGCATTAGCAACGATATGTAATTATGTTCACCAAGAATACAATCAGTTACATATTAGGAAAAATTCACATACTCATAGATAGCTAAAATACATTTCATAAACCTCCAAATCCACACTAACATAAGGAATTTGGGGTGTTACATCTACCCTGGCCATTGCGGATATTTTTTGTGGGTACTCAGCGGATTTGAGTCCAATTACCATCCCTATATATTTGAAGTGTGCGAGTTTATAACTTTATTATTTTTTTAATAAAAAATTATTGCGATAGCTGACAATTTATTAATTATTTATTTTTCATTATTATATTTAATGTTATACTATTGGTCTTAATTATTATTCCATTTATATTATTTATCTTTTACCGAAATATTTGACTTTTAAACAAACATTGATAAGAATTAAAAAATATAAAAAAATTCATATAGAAATATATTTTTATATTATTTTATATTTATCTGTTAGTTCATTAGTTCAATAATTAATTTTATCAAACATTTCTAATTTAATAGTTTTCAGCTTCTCGACAAACATCTTTTAATTAAAAATTATTTTTTCAGCTTTAACTGATTTATCGACTGTTTTTATCAAGTACAGTTTCCATAGTTCTTAATAATATACTTTTGAAAAATGTATAGCACGTGTTATAAGTATTTACCCCTCGTTTAAATATGAAATGAACAAAAGATTTAAGACATTCATATTTCTTAAAAAAAAAAATCCATATTTGACATACGCGTTAAGATTTTCATTTACTATAGTTCATTTGGTAATGTATCAGATAAACAACCTTTTCAACATTTTTTTTCATACTTGTGCACTAATTAAACACATTACGCAAATTTTGTATACTATTATGCTTATTAGCAGAAAAATAGTTACGATGACAGAAGAAAGTTGAAAGATTCGTAGAAATAGAAAAGAAGAAAGGAAGGTGGTAACTGGTAAGCAATAGCTACACAGTGCCAGGCAGCATGTCCGAGTCAATGGTCTGTTTGCTTTAGATTCGAGTAGAATTGATCGTGAAGAATCTTGTTTAAAAAAATTATTTTTTAAAAAATCGAGTTTGAAAAAAAAATTAATTTGTGTTTGGTAATGATAGTTTAAAAGTGAGTTCAAAAGAATGTATTTGTGTTTGGTAATAATAGTAGAATCACTTTTGATATGTAAATATAAAGAATTTTGTGAGTCCTACACCCAGAATCAATTCTACTAAACAGAAAAGCTTGGATGTTGTTGCTTCTACTAGAATCACTTCTAAAGTGTAAATGAGATTCTAAAATCTTCTAAAATCTAAAACAAATACATAAATAATAATTAAAAAAATATTGAGAATTGCTTTTGAAGTCCAAACGAGATTTAAAAGCTAAAACAAATAGGCTAGATTTTGGAATGGGAATGTGTACAGTGTATTTCATTCGGATTTGGAGAAAGAAAAGGGTGAAGGTGATTCCACCACAAAGCACTGGGGTCCGTGAAAAGATCAAAGTTGATGCCTTGATGGTACTACCGGACATTGAGAGTGAGACAAACTAATATTTTGAGAGGATGGGCCCAATAGAAAAGTTTCTTTTGTTAAGTTGGGAAGGATAATATCGCCACAAATCTTTTAAACCAATGTATTTTCCCACTTTCTTTCCTCACTGCTACTATTACTTTCCTTCTTTCTTCATAAATCATACTTTAATCACTGAATAAGAATTATTACTTTAAGGGTCAAAAATGTTGATTTGGTCTCATCTACATGATGTCATACTCCCAGCTGACGTTGTTTGGGCCGCCCCACCATTGACGTGCAATAATTTCTCTCTTTTTTTCCCTTGAAGTTCACTTTGGTTTGGTGGATGTAACGTGCAATAATACAATCCCACAAAATCCTTCTTCCAGCTATTGTTTGATGGTTGTAATTTCACTTATTTGGGATATATTTAGATTGTGGTGCAAAATTCTTTACACTCACAACTCAAAAGTAACTGTAAATTGTCATTCAAATTTCAAATAGGATAATTTTTTAAAACTCAATTTCAATACATTATTACTAAACACAAATTAAATTTTTAACTACAACTTTTCAAAATTAATTTTTCGAACGTCAATTCTTTCAAGATCAATTTTATCAAAATATTGAATAAACGGAATGAGCTAAGATTGAGTGAAAATATCATTTATTTTTTGAGATTTTATATAAAGAATAAGTTTTTTTTTCATTTGGTTATGATTATAAAACTTTTTTATTTTATTTTAAGAAGCAATTATAATTATTATGTTTAGATGTTTGTCAAAGCAGCTTCTCCATAAAATAAAAAATTCGATTTATTAAATTTTATTTTTTTCCAAAAAATTAAACAAACATCTTAAAAACTTTTAAAAGTGATTTCTTAAATAAAAGTGAATATATATAAATAGTGTGGATCTACTTTCTCTATAGTAACTTTTGTCATAGTTGGTTTGATTAAGAATTCTGTAAAAATTAAATTTTACCAATATTGTCAAATTAAATTTTGTTTATTGAGTAGATAAAGTTTATAGAATTTTAAAAATATTTGTTACTTCGTTTAATAATTTAAATATAATATTTATGCAATGTTAGGTAAAAAATAATGAAAAGCTAGCCTATTGAAATTAAAGTATTTGATATAATTAGCTACTAAACAAACTAATAAATATAGAATTATATAAAAGTTCTTGTTTATTTAATTCTTTATATAAATTATATATATATATATATTAATTTTAATATTCACTTTTTTAACATTTCTTTGGAAAAATTATCAATTTTAATATTTGAATTTATTTGAGAATATTTATTTTTTGGAAAATTATAATATTATTTTTTTTAATTTATTGTCAATTTTAAAATATTTATTATTGAAATTGATGGTTATATATATATATATTGTTTTGCCTTTAAAACTATATGCAGGGTTATTAATATAAGAAGTGTATGCTACTTTTGAGATGATTTTCGATCTTCATGCAAAATAACTTACAAACTTATAATAAGGAGGAGAATGTACAGAGAGTGGTTAGTTTTTTAAAAAAATATAAAAGGATACAACTGAAAAAAAAATATAAAAAACTATAAGATATAAGTTCATATACTACTTCAAATAGTATCTCAAAAAAACTATAAGCTAGTATGATAATCTTGTTTACCAAACACTTTTTATTTGTTCAAACAAGCTTATAAACTAGTCCAATAAGTTATAAGTGAATTTACTGGCTTTGCCAAACAGCCTTAGTACACTTTTTAAGATATAAATATAGATTTCATCAAAAAAATATTGACTATAAATTATATAATTATAATTTATTAAAATTTGATGTGTATATTTAAATAAAAAAACAATATTTTAAAACTTTTATTAAATAGAATAATGATTTTTTTGACAATAATAGAATAATAAATCTTTTTTGACAAATAGAATAATAAATTAAGAGTTACTCGAAATAAGTGTTTATAACTCCAACTATATAAGAATTTAGAATTGCTTTGTAAGAAACAAACAAGGTAGCACCCACGGATCAGGATCCTCTCCAGTGGATATTTCATCGGTTTTTTCTCCGGTAGAAATCTCCACCCTTAACACTCCCTCACCTCCTTTTTTATACTTTAAACCCCTGTCACCACTTTATCTTTTAATGGTCCAGATATCACGGGACAATAATGTCACCGGAGGAAACCAGCTCCCAACACCCAAACGCTTGTTGGGAAACGCGTGCAGTCGTCTTCACTTTACGGATCCCAACCATGAAAATTATTTTACGACTAAACCCTCATTTTATTATTATTATTATTATATCATGTTTTGGAAGGAGAACTAAACCCTCATTTTAGTCCACAAATTATATAAAAATAACAAATAATCCATAAAATTTATAAAGTTTGTCAAATTAGTTTCTAAAATTTCGTAAAATCTGTCTCATTAGTCTCTATAAAAAATTACTTGTAAAATTTTAGGGATTAATTTGACGAATTTCATAAACTTTAAGGACTATTTATTATTTTTACATATACTTTGTAAACTAGATAGGAAAAAAGGTGTTAGTTTAGAGACTAAATTAAGAATTTACTCTTACCTTATTTTTATTTTTATCATTTCCTTTTTTGAGGATACTTTTTTTTTTAATTTTTTTTATCATATCATAACAAATATTTCATTTTTATCATATCATAAGAAAAAATAACCGTTATTTCGATTTTTGAACTACGGAACGTGGGCATATTCTTGCAGTCAATTGCTACCGTACATAAACTACTCGGTGTTCGGATCTGAGCTGACTTCCCAGTTCCTTCCTTCCTTCCTTCCGAGGCTGCCCTACCAAGCAGCGTTCAACCGAACCGAGTGAAAGTGACGAATCTGCAACGTGTAATAATTATAAAAACATGTGTACACCATACTTACGAGTAGTAGGACTGTATAATAAAATATATATAGCCTATAGCTTGTAGCTTATAAAATCAAAGCTCAAGTGGATTACCGATCCTAATCTTTAGACTTTAGGTAAAGTTTAGGTGAAGACTCTGGAGCAACACCAATCAGGTTTCTGAGTTTCTCTCTCCTCTCTGCTTCATCTGCACTTGTTCCTCTGCCATACTACCCTACCTGAGTCCTGAACCAACACACACACACCCAAAGGTATGTTTTCGACGGAAACTTCTTAAATCCTTATATGCCTCGTGCTTTTTTCCTATTCTAAAATCTGGTTTTGTGAACAATTCTCTCTGTGGTATAGCCCCCTCTCTTTGTTGAAGTTTTGATATTAGTAATTAATAACCAAAAGGGGGCAAAAAAAAAAAAAAACAGTTGAAACTCATTTCTGTTATATGTTTTGAGGTAAGCGTTAAACATTTCACTTTCCTGGCATGTAAGCGCTACTGCTAGCATATCTGGTGGGAGTAATTTCTCGGGATCACGAGTAATATTTTTTTATCTGTTTAATTTCTTTGATTTTTTCCTTCTATGATTGTGGTTACCTTATCAATATTAGAAATCTTTCTCTGATCTTTTAATTTAAATGATGAACTCTTGGTTGGGAAATTTAACGGGTTCTAGTGGATGATATTTTAAAGAGTATTGATGAAAATCTATTAGATCTCGAGAGTTTATTTTGGATACTTCAGATTCTGAGAACACCCCACTTTACACAGAAAGAATCTTACGAGATTGGAGTGGGCATCTATATGTCCTTATCCTTCTTAGTCCCCCCCCCCCCCAAAAAAAAATCAGAATTTGTCAATCTGACACACGATGAGATGATACATAGACATCAGGATTAGTACTGGTGGATCACACGTTTTTAATTATGTATTTCTTTCATTTACATGGATTCATTTGATTAGGAATCTCCTGAGTGGCCTGGAGTTGTTTTTCCCCATAGATTGTCATCATTTAGCTTCAATTTACTTCTCTTCAGCATATCTTCATTATTTAGATCTTTCTTTGTCAAGCTGTTTTCATTTATTTCTTTGCTTTGTTTAATCAGTGTTAAAATATCCTTAATGATTTTATCTTATTATGCAGGTTGTGTTTCTTAAATACGTTTCTGAAGGATTGTTGGCATTTGGCAATATTTTTTGCTGATCATTATTTCATCTACCTGCTTCTCAGAATGGCGACTGAAAGTATTCCTCAAAACTGTCGCATAACTAGCAAGTGACCGGGTGCAGTTGGGAAGAACCTTTCCCTTACGATTAGAAAGATTGACTACTTGTTATTCCAATTACTTTTTCTTGGCTGAGTAGAAAATTATTTCATGATGCAAATGTCTCGGCAGCAACCAAATTCAGCTGGTATCCATTTTTACCGCCAGCCTGCAGAAGGCATTTACCAGATACTGCAAAGCAATCGATGCGGGGACACACATGGTAGCAGCAGTCAGGGAACTTCTGTTTCTTTCGAAACCTTCAAGGAGCAATACTTCACCCTGGAATCATCGCCAACAATCAATGGTTTCATAGATTGTGATTCCCCTTCCTATGGCAGCGTATCATCTAACCGGAGTCCATTTTCTCCACAAGATTCTCAGCCGTGCTATTCAGATCACCATCAGTCATCTGAAAACACCTATGGATCACCCATAAGCGGATTGTCCAGTGTTGACGATGGGAATGAATTGAAGCACAAACTTAGAGAACTAGAGATTTCTTTGTTGGGGCCTGATGATTCAGATATTGCTGACAGTTGTGGCGGCTGCATCGAGGGTGGCTTCCACGGAGCATCTTCATCAGCAAAATATAATTGGGATCTAATTGCAGAAAATATCCCAAAGCTTGACTTGAAAGAAGTCCTCTTGCCATGTGCACAGGCTGTGTCTGATGGTGATATTCCAACAGCAAGAGGCTGGATGGATAATGTATTGGGGAAGATGGTATCAGTTGCCGGAGATCCAATCCAGAGGCTGGGTGCTTACTTGTTGGAGGGTCTGAGAGCAAGGTTGGAATCATCAGGGAGTCTAATCTACAAAACCTTGAAGTGTGAGCAACCAACAAGCAAAGAGCTAATGAGTTACATGCACATCCTGTATCAGATCTGTCCATATTGGAAGTTTGCATATGTAACTGCAAATGCTGTCATTGCAGAAGCAATGGCAACTGAATCCAGGATTCATATAATTGATTTCCAAATTGCACAGGGCACGCAGTGGCACTTACTTATCCAGGCTCTTGCACACAGGCCTGGCGGACCCCCTTTCATTCGAATAACGGGTGTTGATGATTCCCAATCATTTCATGCCCGGGGTGGAGGACTTCAGATTGTAGGAGAACGGCTTTCCGATTTTGCCAGGTCTTGTGGAGTTCCATTTGAGTTCCACAGTGCTGCAATGTCTGGTTGTGAGGTTCAACGAGAAAATCTTAATGTTCGACCTGGGGAAGCCCTGGCTGTAAATTTTCCTTATGTTTTGCACCACATGCCAGATGAGAGTGTGAGCATAGAGAATCATAGAGACAGACTGTTGAGATTGGTTAAGAGCTTGTCTCCAAAGGTTGTTACCCTTGTTGAGCAAGAATCCAATACCAACACTTCTCCTTTCTTTCACAGGTTTGTGGAGACCCTAGATTATTATACAGCTATGTTTGAATCAATAGATGTGGCATGCCCTAGAGATGATAAGAAGCGGATTAGTGCAGAGCAGCACTGTGTGGCACGGGACATAGTCAACATGATAGCCTGCGAGGGGGTTGAGAGGGTTGAAAGACACGAGCTCTTTGGAAAGTGGAGGTTGAGATTTTCCATGGCCGGATTTAAACAATGCCCATTGAGTTCTTCAGTGATAGCTGCTGCCCAAAATATCTTGAAGGACTTCAATCAAAATTATAGGCTTGAGCAGAGAGATGGTGCTCTCTATCTTGGTTGGGTGAAAAGAGCTATGGCCACCTCTTCTGCTTGGAGGTGAAACTGACTGTTTTCTTTGGCCATCTTTTTGACGTGTACCTTTAGCATAATGCATGGTATCGGCAGTTTCTCCTAGGACTTGAGATTTAGGTCTGTTCCAACATGTATGATGTACCTTTTAGTGGGTTATACTGCACTCTGCAGAATCACCAAACTTGCTGTAAATGTCAAAACTGAAATGAAAGAAAAATAAAACTCTTCCATGCTTTTTTCTGCTAGCTTTACTGTTAACTAACTAATGTGAGATGCGTAAGGTACCCGTTTTGCTTCTTTGAGTAAGGTACGCAATTTGTTTCTTCGTTAAATTCCTTCTCCTTGTAATAACATGCGAAATCTTACAACACAGAGGTACATGGAGCTCAATTTTTTGGTTGCTCTAGTATTATCCTTTACCTCTTCCTCAGTTAATTTGTTTTGTAGAAGTAGCAAAGTTGTAAGTCTACCCGCAGAATTGAGTTTATCACATATTTTTTAAGTGGTCAAACAAAAAAAGTATTATCCGGATATTGTATCAATTGAATAGTTGTCTTTTTAATGTTGGACAGACTTGATCAGTAAAGACGAACTGACCTAGATGTTCAAATGAATAAATAAATATCGCAAATTTTAGTTAGAGATGCTGAATCTCATGTTCCAGGATATTTCCCTTGAAGCAGTTGAAATAAGGCCAAACATAATAATAAGAATTACTTCCACATGTTAGGTGCAATATAAAAAAACTAGTCAAAGTACCCCCTGCAAAGGTTACTAATGGGGGGGGGGGGAATAAGAGAGACTATAAATCTAAAGAAGAAAAATGAGTAGTGTTGTTACATCCTGTGGTTTTGTACCAGTGGCCTCTTTTCTTCGAATAGATTTCTCAGTTTTTACTACAGATCTGCAATTTCCTTTTATGTCTAGCTTGGAATAATTCGCTTTTCATGATACATCTTTTTATGTCTTTTACAATTTGGGGAAAATTCTTGATTTGCATTAGTGATGAATTGTTTAACTGACTTAACATCAAATGCTTCTGCAGATGGAAAATAAAAATTGAAAATGTAAACATCCTTTGCTATAATTGCCAACACTAAATAGAAGTAGTGCCCTCTTAGCATTCTATTAAGAGCTTTATTTATTAGAGTTAAAATGATAAACTGTTCTAACTGCTGATTTAGATTTCATACATTTATTAGGTACTTAATTTTTTGAACGGACTTGGTATTATCTTCATTTGTTTATCCACATTCAATCATAGTTCTTTTGTTGAAGGGCATTACTGAGTAGGCATTTATTTTTACTTCTATTTAATTTATTTAATAGGCCATTTTTTTTATTACATTGCTTGATCTATTGTTACCTTAATTTATAGTTTTGTGCATTTAGTCTGTTTTACAGTATCCCGCTGCCAGATATGGGACTCAGGTATTTTCGTGTGTGTTGGACTGATGGAAGCAATGTAGGTTATTGTAGCTGTATAACTTTTAGAGTATGTTATACCGTTTTGGTTTTTGAAAAAATGATAGTTAAAAATTTGAGGTAGTGTAACTCACTGAAAAATTTGTTAAACAAGAGTAATTAGTTAAGATTATGTTACTGATGAGTGATGACTTGGATCTGAGAAGCAAGTGCTTTTGGTATGCTTTCTGCTTTTATAAAATTTAGTTACATCTTTCTTATCCCCTAATCCTCCTTTTGATGAAGGGATGCTACTACAGTTGGCCTGATAAAAGTTCTGATTTGTTATTTGTCAAGATTTTTTTCCAAGTTTGTGGTTTACTAAATCCTTTGCAAAGTCCCTGGCATGGATGATGAGATCCAATTACTTTTTTATTTACTAAACCTACTTGCAAAGTTCCTGTGCAGTTAATAATTTCTTTCTCGTGTGTTTTTTTTTGTTATTGTTGCTCATGGATTGAAAAATTCTTAAAGGTGATTATAGAGTTCCTATATTTGGATCTTAAAAGTAGTGATACTTACTCCAATACAGGTCAAAATACATATTTTAACAAAACATATGTTCCAATGCATATGCTATTCTACAGAAAGTACTCGTATTCCAGATGTTCTGCCTCAGTGATTCAGTTTTTCTGGTGCCCGGGAGCCTTCTGAAGTCGATCATTGGAAAAAGACTAACAAGCACAAGAATGGATTTGTTTCATCATTTTGAAAAGCTCAATTTTTTATCAGCTTTTCCTACACCAAGTTGTACAAATTCCCTGTCAACCCCTACACAGTTAGCCTCCATAAAGGCTGCACGATAAGAATATGAATACAAAAATAAACAAAGTCCATATATACAAAAATTGTTGCACTTTTAGTTATCACTTAATAATCTTCTATTGTTTTTCTTTTTTGAAACAAAATTTGAAACAATCCTCGATTATTTTGATGTGCCCAATAAGGAGAAAGATAACCGTGTTCTTTTTCAATTGTCTAAAAATAGAATATGTCAAACAAGCATGAAGAATATGTCATCTATAATTTCAATGCAAAAAACTTATTATAAAAATGTTGCTGCAAGAATGTTATAATTGATACTATAATTCCTCAAAAAAATAATTGATACTAGAATAAATATATAATAATTTGATCATTAAATGTAGTAACGTGTTAAATATACTAGAATTGAACATGAATTTATTATAATAATTTGATCATAAATTGGTTCCTGAATGTGTTAAATTCCTCATTTTTTATTTTTATTTTTATTTTATAAATTCATAACTTCATGAAGTAATCAATAACAAGGGGTACTTATATAAACATTTATGCAAGCAACTTAAGCATGCATAACCTGACTTGACACAACAAGTATCCTTACACCTTACAAACTATAGCTGGCAAATGATGAATTTGTGAAGAAAGAAAATCGATTTATAAAAGAGTTAATTACTTTCAGATATCACGTCAACACATGTTACCAATTTTAAAATAAACTAGCCGAGAGAAATGATACTCAGCAAGAGTGGCAAAGGTCAACACGAGTGGTAAAGAAAAGCAGAAGTTACAATGTAGTTAAATTTTTTGAGTGTAGTTCAATCTTTTGCGGGAAATTGAATGAATGAACTTTTGCCACATGTTCTTAGTGTAGTTAAGTTTCTTATGCAGGTAATAGATATCTTTGCTAACTCTAAATCAGTAGTAATAAAAACAAGAAGTTTTTTGCATATGGGCATGGTGAACAAGTTGACGGGGGGAGGAGTGCAAAAATCTTGAGGAATATGTGAATAATTTATTGTACTAAAATAATTTTAAAGAATAATAATTAGTGTCAAATTAAAACACAAGTTTGTGTGCGTATCTATCTTCTACAATCAGATTTTTCTCACAAACCATTGAATGTTGCAATGTCAAGATTCAAGAACTATGTCTCTGTCATGATTTAAAGATACTTATATGTGACAATAAAAGTCATGTTTAATTCGACTTCAAATATAGTTTACAGATGATGGGAAATGCCGGTATAAATTTTCTTCTCTGTGTAACTTAAAATAGGCAATAATAAAATAATCAGAGTAAGGCAAACGGAAACACGCATAAAAATTTTTAGCGTGGAAAACTATTCAATGTGAAGGAAAAAACCACGGGACCCGTAGGCCACTTAATATCTCCACTATAATAATAATGGGAATACAAAATTCACCCTTAGGTGGACCTCTCAAAATAATACAATAATTTGTACCCTCAATTTGTGGCTAAAACTCTCACAAAATTGGCTCACTATTTTTCTCTCACTCTCACGTGAGAATCTCTTTATTTTTCTCTACGAGGATATGTAACTCTCGTATTTTTTTTTCCTGATGCATCAAAAGCCTTCTGCATGCTCCTATTTATAGGAGAGTTGCACCGAGTGCAATTGGTTGGGCGTTGGAAATTAAATGCACCGTGTGGAAAATTGCCACTGACGTATTTGACCAATTGCACCGGAAGAAGAAAAAATGTGCAAAGCTCACATGTTGCTTTTGAAAAATGAAGCACCACCTTTTATTTTTCTTTGGCTGGAGCATTAGGTAGGTCCCACAATTCTCCCCCTCCAGCCAAAGGAAAAATTCCTTGGATCAATTCGGAGTTGATGTTAAGCCTGCAACTTCCTTACAGACTTCTAACTTCTCTTTAGGTAGAGGTTTGGTCATCATATCAGCTCCATTATCATCAGTATGAATTTTCTCAATCTGCAGCAGTTTCTTTTCCAACACATCACGGATCCAATGATACCTTACGTCGATGTGTTTCGACCTTGCATGGAATGTCGAGTTCTTGCTGAGATGGATTGCGCTCTGACTGTCGCAATAAAGAACATAGCTTTCTTGATCTTGGCCTAACTCTTGTAGGAACTTCTTCATCCACAAGATTTCCTTACAACCTTCTGTGATTGCGATGTACTCGGCCTCTGTGGTACTCAAGGCGACACACTTTTGTAGTCGTGATTGCCATGATCTGACTCCACAAAAGTAATCGGATATCCCGATATAGACTTTCTTGAGTCAACATCTCCTGCCATATCTGCATCAAAGATACCCAAGAAGCTTTAAATCTCCATTGCCAAAACATAAACACTTGTTGGCGGTTCCTCTTAGATACCGTAGTATCCATTTCACAAAGATTCAATGCTCCTTTCTGGATTCGATAGGAATCTACTAACAACTCCTACAAAGATAAGCAATATCCTGGTCTTGTGCAAACCATTGCGTACATAAGGCTACCCACAGGAAGAATAGGGTACCTTGTTCATTTCTTCTTTTGCTTTTTCATTCTCTGGACATTGTGCCTTCTTGAGCTTGAAATGACCAGGTAATGGAACATGCACAGTTGGCATTATGCATGTTGAACCTTTCAAGAACCTTCTTGATGTAGTCTTCTTGTGACATCCACAACATTCTTCTAGAACGATCTCTGGTGATCTTCATTCCAAGAATCTTCTTTACTGCACCCAGATCTTTCATGGCAAAAACTTACTCAATGCCTTCTTGAGAGCAGCTATCTTCAACTTGTCTTTCCCAACAATCAACATATCATCAACATACAATGTAAGTATGATGGACTCACCATTATCATAGTTCTTCACAAACACACATTAAATCTGCGGATGTCTTTTTGAAATTATGTTGGGTCATGAAGAGATCAAACTTCTTGTACCATTGTCTTGGAGCTTGCTTGCACCATGAGGCTTTTCTTCAAGCAAAGACACAAGGTGTTCTTTGCCTGGGTCTATGAAACCTTGAGGGTGCTCCATATAGATTTCTTCCTCTAGGTCTCCATGTAAGAATGCTGTTTTAACGTCGAGTTGTTCCACCTCCAAGTCTAGTTTTGCAGCTAGACCAAGGATTGCTCTAATGGATGTCATCTTCACCACCGGTGAGAAAATTTCTTCATAATCTATGCCTTTCTTCTGATGGCACCCCTTCACCACAATTCGGGCTTTGTACCTGGGGTTTGGGTTGTTCTCTTCGCTTTTGAGTTTGAACACCCACTTGTTTTTCAACGCTCTTCTTCCTTTTGGCAATTCTACCAGGTCATACGTCTGATTTTCCTTCAGGGACTGCATTTCGTCTTGCATGGCTTGCATCCATTTCTCCTTATCCTTCATCTCAATGGCTTCCACTAAGCTTTGAGGTTCTCCTTCATCAGTGAGAGTGACATATTCATCTGACGGATACCTTGTTGATGGTTGTCTGACTCTCGTTGACCTTCTCGGTTGAGGTTCTCGTTCCGTCTCATCTGTCATCTGTTCTGTATGGTCAGGTTGTTCTGTCTGATCTGGCTGCTCCATCTGATGAGGTTGTGTTGTCTGATCAGGCTCATCATTCTTTTGAGGAATCTCTCCCCCTGAGTTACGCACCATAATGGTCTTTGGCTTCTTGGACTGTTGAATGTCCTGGATTGTCTGGTCTTCATAGAATACCACATCTCTGCTTCGAACAATCTTCTTGTTTGAAGGATCCCATAATCTGAAGCCAAGTTCGTCTCTTGGTGAACCAAGGTATATGCACTCCTTCGTCTTAGCATCAAGATTTGCTCTCTCATCATTAGGAATGTGGACAAATGCTCTGCATCCAAAGACTCTCAAATGACCATAGGAGGCTTTCTTTCCAGACCATACTTCCTCTGGTATCTCTCCATTTAAAGGTCTTGAAGGAGACAAATTTATCAAATCAACCGCAGTTTTCACTACTTCACCCCAAAATGATTTGGGAAGTTTTGCATGAGAAAGCATGCTTCTAACTTTCTCTGCAATCGTCCTGTTCATCCTTTCTGCTACTCCATTCATCTGAGGAGTCTTGGGAGGTGTCTTCTCATGTCGTATCCCATGAGCTTTACAATAGGCTGCAAAAGGACCTATGTATTCTCCTCCATTGTCTGTTCTTAAGCATTTCAACTTTCTTCCGGTTGCGCGTTCTACAGAAGCATGGAATTCCTTGAAAACTTGAAGAACTTGATCTTTCGTCTTGATGGATACACCCACCTTTCTAGAGTGGTCGTCAATGAAGGTAACAAAATATTGAGCACCACCAATGGACCTTTCAGATGTTGAGCACACATCTGAATGAACAAGATCTAGGATATGCTTTCTTCTTCTTGCATCATCTGATCTTTTGAAAGATACTCTGTGTTGTTTGCCTGCTAGACAATCTTCACAGGATTCAAGTGGCTGCCCCTTTATGTTTGGAAGATGATCTTTTGCGAGAATCTCCAGAGCTTTCTCGCTCATGTGGCCTAGTAAATGCCTGCCCACAATCCTTTGGTTGCGTGTTGAGCGATGTTCATCTCCTCTTTGCATATCTTTCCCTGCATGATGTACAGGGAGCCTTCCTTTTTGCCTCGAGCAACAATCATGCTTCCTTTGCTGAGTTTCCATCTACCAGCACCAAACTGGTTTATCATCCCAGCTTCATCTAACTTTCATGCTGAGATAAGGTTTAGGCGCATGTCCGTACATGTCTCACCTCCTTCAACACGAGCTTGCTTCCATTCTCTGTAATGAGATTTACTTCACCAATGCCAACAATCTTGCTTGTGACATGGTTGCCCATCTTCACCGTACCAAAATCTCCTTTTTGATATGATGAGAAAAATCCTTCATGAGGGGGTACGTGGAAGGATGCTCTGAGTCAATTATCCAAATGCAATCATTAAATGCAACATTTAGATAATTTTCACCTCAGATAAAAACGCATTTTCATCTTCCAAGCCACCGCGATAGTGGTTCCATCTTCCTTCTTCTTCTTTGGGTCAATATGGTCAGGATGGACTGTTCCAGCCTGTTGATCTCTCTTCAAGAATCTGCCCTCGGACTTTCGGTGGCCTGCCTTGCCACAATAATAGCAACTCAGTCTAGTGCGGGACTTAGATCTACCATGTGATTTTCCGCGACCTCCTTTTTCTCGATTCTTACTCCTTCCTCTGTTGTCGACAATGTTGGCTTCAAACTGATTGTTCAAGCCTCTTTCCCTTCGTCTTGACTCTTCATTTAGCAGGCAGTCTGTAACAGAATCCATGCTAAGCTTTCCATCTGGAGCAGAATTGCTGAGAGTAACAACTAGAGTGTCCCAACTTTCTGGTAGAGAACTGAGGAGTAGAAGAGTCTGCAACTCGTCATCTATCTTCATTTACGCCACATCAATTGGTTGACAATACCTCAAGGTATTTAGATGCTCGATCATGTTACGGCCGATCTGTGTACTCCAACTTTGCCAGTCTTCTGACAAGGTGGCTTTATTCCTGGGCGTCTTCTTTTGAATCAAAGATTCAAGTTTCGTCCACAACTCATACGCATTAGTATAAGTTGATACATGCTCGAACAAACTCTAGTCAATATATTTCCGGATCATAGCTACTGCTTTCCGATTCAGGGTCTCCCATTCTTTGTCGGTTTTCCCTGTTGGTATTTCCTTCTGGGTGATGGGATCATGCATATCTTTGCAGTATAAATGGTCTTCCATCATCGGCTTCCAATAAGTGTAGTTGTCGGCAGTGAGCTTGAACATGTCGCCATCATGAACGGTAGAACTCTCCATCTTAAATTACACAGGATAATAGCTTCCCCGGTACAGTGGCTCTGATACCACTGATGGGAAATGCCGGTATAAATTTTCCTCTCTGTGTAACTTAAAATAGGCAATAATAAAATAATCAGAGTAAGGCAAACGGAAACACGCGTAAAAAATTTTAGCGTGGAAAACCCTTCAATGTGAAGGAAAAAACCACGGGACCCGTAGGCCACTTAATATCTCCACTATAATAATAATGGGAATACAAAATTCACCCTTAGGTGGACCTCTCAAAATAATACAATAATTTGCACCCTCAATATGTGGCTAAAACTCTCACAAAATTGGCTCACTATTTTTCTCTCACTCTCACGTGAGGATCTCTTTATTTTTCTCTACGAGGATATGTAACTCGTATTTTTTTTTTCTGATGCATCAAAAGCCTTCTGCATGCTCCTATTTATAGGAGAGTTGCACCGAGTGCAATTGGTTGGGCGTTGGAAATTAAATGCACCGTGTGGAAAATTGCCACTGACGTATTTGACCAATTGCACCGGAAGAAGAAAAAATATGCAAAGCTCACATGTTGCTTTTGAAAAATGAAGCACCACCTTTTATTTTTCTTTGGCTGGAACGTGGGTAGGTCCCATAACAGAGAGGTCTTTCAAATTTTAAAATAGGTAGGTTATTGATTGTTTATTACATTTTTTGTCGAAGTTGTCGTGTACTCATATCTCTTCCTCTTATTATTTTTCTTTATTTTTTTAGTAACTTTTAAGATTTGTTTTTGCATTTTAATTTGTTTATATTGTAGATTGAATTTTTAAAATGTTATATACTCTGTCACGAGAGTTGTCAATTTTAATTATTATGTACATGTTTGTCAATTTAATTTAATTATATGACTTTAAAATTTAATTTTTTTCATGTAAAAATAATTACTTCCCAAACATAATTTACGAGTACATGCAATAGTGAATAAATTAGTATTGCAAATTTTAGCCAGAAACATTGAATCTCATGTTTCATGATATTTCACTTGAAGTAGTTGATTACACTCCCCTCTCATCTAGTTTTGAAATACACAGTTTCATCCCTTAACAAATAAAGAATAATACAAATTACTCCATTTTTAAATATTCTGCTAAACTCACGTTAACCTTCATAAGAAAACATTGTTATTACCAAAAATACCCTTCTCTCCCTTTCTTCTCCTTTCCTCTTGTCCTGTCAACATATCCATCAATGGTTGCAACTTCTGCATCCCAAAAACTTTGCATCACAACTCCAACAAAACAACTCTCCTCTAAAAATAAAGGTGATTAAGTTAAGAAATTTCTTAGATTCCAAATTCACGTCACGTGCATATAACTAGTCAATCCTCATGGATTATTAGTCAGCAAATCAAGAGTAGTTTTGTCCTCGATTGTCGAAAGAAATTTCGATTATTTATCATTTCAGCAAATAACGGGGACGAAACCAAAAAATTTTGTTAGGAAGGAAAACATTTAATACATGATAAGTTATCCTAAAATGAGTACATAAATCCACAAATCATAAAATCAACCATTTTTTTACATAAAATTATAACAATTTAAAATGAGCGCACGAATCCACAAACCATAAAATCAACCATTATTTGGCAACACCCGAACAACCCTTTTTTTTCTCTAAAAGAGACAGATAGAGGAAATAAACATACCTAAAGAGTTGGAGTACATCAAGGCTCTGGATGTTGGCAACGCCATTCGCGACGGGATTGAGCAGATTCGCTTAATGGAGGTGAATACTTAACAATTGAGCAAAATAGAGGAACAACTATGGTGCACATGCAAGGGGTGAGCAGACGATGATGTTCTTGTTGCTATGACAGATGACAGAAGCTCTGCACGTGTTGAATATCACTCATATGATGCAGTATCATAAAGGCTGGGGGGCGAGAGAGCTGAGCTAGCGGAGCATAGCGAAGCTCCCTTCAGGGTTATTGTTGTAACCTTTTGCGTTTTTCGTTTTCTTATTTCTTATATATTGTTGTTGTTCTAACAGCACGAAGTAAGACAATGCTATTGCTGCATTGGGGATGGCATCGCGACAGTGTTGTTGTTGTGGAACAATGATGACACAGAAACTTGAAGAACAATGTTGTTGTTGTGGAACGAGGCGCTTGAAGGAATTTAGAGATTAGGTTATGTATTTTTTTTTCCATCTTGGAAATTATGTTTTATGTTTTTCAAAATGTTAATTGGTTTTTTAATTTGACAGTTCTATTAGGGGGCGAATATATTTTTTATAGTTAATAGGGGGGCTCAGAAGTTTTTTTCTCTTTAGGAGGGGACAACTGGCCCAGAAGTTTATTCCTCTATCGCGATTAAGGGTGTGTTTGGTTGAGGGGTTTTGGAGGGGAGGGGAGGAGATATTTTAAATTATGTTTGTTTGGTTCAATTTTTTTAATGGAAGGAGAGGGGAGGGGAGGGGAGCAAAATCCCTCCTAAGCCAATTTTGGCTCCCCTCCCAAAGTGGGGGTTTTGGAGGAGGAGGAGGGAGATTAAATTATTTAAAATAAAATTACTGAAATATCCTTATATATAATATAATATAAAACACTATAAGGATATACCAAGTAAATTAATCTCTTCCCTCCATTAAAATCTCTCCTCCTCCTGAACCAAACAAGCAAAGGCTTCCTCCTCCCTCCCTCCCTCCTCTCAACCAAACACAAAATCAAAGTAAATCCCTCCTCCCTTCCCCTTCCCTCCTCCTCCTCCTAAAATCTCTCCTCCTCCCCTTATTTGAACCAAACAGACCCTAAGCAATTAATTAATTTTATTAAGAATTTCCCTTTAATTTAGTTCAAACCTTTAAAATACAAGTGAATAACCAAAATTGAACCAACTCAATCACATTCAAATTAGTTCGAGCCAGGTCATCAAATTTAATATTTTAAAAATGAAAATTAAAAAAATTTGAAAAAAAAATTAAAAAAATGAGGAATATAGAAACTATAAAAACTGAAAGAAAATAATAATAAAAAAATCTCACAAAATATTTATGAGTTCACTAAATACAATTTTAGTTTTAAGACGCATAAAATAAAATAAATTAGACAACAATAGAGTTGTTGTCTTGTCCCAAAAGTATATAAGTACTCCACATGACATGATATTAGAATAGTTGCATTCTTAACTTTATTAAAACTAGTATAGGAACCCATGCAATGCACGAGACATATATTTGCTCCTGAAAATTTGTATTATCTTATTTCTATCTTTATTGATATTTAAGGTTATTGCACATAGATTCACCTTAACATATCTTGTGTTTTGCTTGCTTAGCTCATATGCCATCTGCAATGCACACGTGATATGTATGCACGTGTTGTAGGGAGGGCTCTAAAATTTCATTTCTTTAATCCCTAAAGCAGAATACTTTTATTTACAATAACTTCTAAGAATTAGACATTATTAATGTGTCTTCTTGGAAAATTTTAATCATGTAAATATTTCAATATACACATGTTTGTTTATATTATATGGCCCATGTTACACATGGTATTATAAAATATAAATTTTATCAATCTTTTTTTCTTGTAAATTGTCCAATCTCTTTAAAGTATACTTTTACTGTGAAATTTAAATATTAATAGATTTTAATTTAAATAATAATACACTTTAATGTAAAATATTCAAATCTATATGATATATTTTTACTCTTAATTTATCATATTTTTATTTATAGTTACATTTAAGAATTAGATATTAATGTGTCTTCATGAAAAAAGTTTATCATGTAAATATTGCAACATATATATATATATATATATATAGATATAGGCTAAATTACAAAATTGGTCCTCTAAGTTTATTTTAGGTTTCAATTTGGTCCTCTACGTTTTATTTGTTTCGTTTTGGTCCTCTACGTTTTATTTTAGTTTTTAATTTGGTCATTTCCGTCACTAAAAGTCAATTGTCCGTAGCTAGAAGTCCATTTTCCAAAATGTTATTTAGCTTTTAGCTACGGACAATTGGCTTTTAGTGACGGAAAGGACCAACCTGTTGTAACTTTTAAAACGTAAGGGACCAAAACGAAACAAATAAAACATAGAGGACCAAATTGAAACATAAAATAAACATAGAGGACCAATTTTGTAATTTAGCCATATATATATATATATATATATATGTACATATATATATAATCCACTACAGCTACTGGTAACCCAGTATCTCTTCGCATTGTAAGATTTAAATGATTGTTTCCTTGATCAATTTTGTATGGCTTCAAAAGTCCTCAAAATATTTGTATTGGCACCTTTTCTAACCTGAAGTTAATGATTTTTCAAAATCTTTTGACTGATCAATTTTTTTGAGTAGCATCTCCAATACAGTCTTGTTGACTGGTCAAATGCGCGTCTTTGTATGATTAGATATTGTTTTGTTTGCCGTCAGTCATATACAGTGTTGTTGTAGATGCAGCGGATAGTTGGCTTATTCTAGTGAAAAAATTCTGAGCTGCCATTTGGCATGTACTCATATATTAGGAGAGGTCATTCTTCCTTTGGCACCAACACGTGAGTTTCACCTATTTCTCATGCCTCAAAATAATGATCTTTGTGATATTTATTTTGTTGATAAGAGTTATGCTTCTGATATGCGACTTCTTAGTTGCTTCTTAAATTCCTGTAGCTTAGTTACTTCTTAATTGGCCAAAGCATGTCTTAGATAACAGACGTGAAAATTATCTAAACAACGATTAGTATGTAAGTTAACATTTAACAAAAACAACATAAAGGAGAGAGGTTGGGGCTAGAAATCACGTCAATATTTTGGACCCGTACCAACAGAAATATGATTTAATACATTTTTAAAAATAGTCACATTTCTTGTAGTTATTCTCATATTTTCCATTTAGCTTAGTTTCCAATAGTCTGTGATTTCATATAGCACAAACCCAATTTCATAAACCTATATGGTAAGCACAAATATCTGTGGTTGACCATGTCTTATCTTGGCAGCACCAGTTGAACATGGAATTATATTTTAGCCCGCCTTTCTTCCCCGTCGCCAAAAGATTATATGCATCTTTGTCGTCCTTAGTTCTTTAATTTAATGTCATTGTTGGTAGCCAATTAGAAATAAAGTATAAAGGAATTAAAGCAGAGTTGAGATCTTCATGTTCTAAAAAGGCAATGTTAAGGTGGTCTGAATATCAATAAATCAATGCAAGCTTCCTGTAACCTTACGAGACCTCGAACAACCTTCCTGAAATACAACCAAGAGTCTCCTCTCAGGCGAAAACTGGCTATTGTAAGAAATCAGGATTTGGCCCATTGAATGGTAACCCAAAAAACAACCCAGAAAAAAATAGATGGTCATAGTCTATTTTATGATTGTACCTGCAGAAAATTAATTTGATGAGGTAATAAAAAATTGAAGAAGAAAATATGCGAAGTTATTTTGGAAGGAGAAATTCCATACGGAGCTCACTCTTGATTTTCAACAAAAAGAGGCACATGATAATGTGTTTTTATGTGAGCTCATTCAAACTGAGTTCTGTCCCCCACATCCAGAATACTTTATCCATTGACTGCTGTAAGTTCTTTTGCTTCTTTAGCAGTTACAAACTTCACTAATTTTATGAATAGATGTATATACAAAATGCATAAACCTAATGTTAATGTGTTCTTTTGTAGCCAGGTAAAAGCAAAAAATGCACTGAGATAGAGAATCATGCTAAAATTTCAAACATTTAGTCAGTCTGGCTATGGCCATCTTCAACTATACACCAAGCCACCAGTGACTTTCACAACAATGTTTCATCAGTCAGAGATAAAATAACAAACAAACATTTTAAAATCCTAAATATTGGCATCGTCCTACGAAGCCTCTAGCTAGCTCTTGACATTTGACAGCCAAATAATTTCTATACTGAGTACTACTTCTAGCATTAAGCAAACCATGACCACAATTTAAGTCCAAATTGATTATTTAAGTGAAATAAAAGTTGATAATGGATAAACCAATCAAATACAGAAAACCAAATTCCTTCTCTCAAAGAAAAGACGATGAAATTTGGCTTTATTTGCATCTATCTATATAAGTAAAATCATTTTCATTGAGCCAAGTCACACATTCGTTAATAATTGGTAATAGGTGTTAGCGAGATATTAGGAGATTCTGGTTTGACTATGTTATTATAGGAATAGCTTGATTATTAGAGATTATTGCTTCCATATTTCCCCTTTTAGCTAGTGCTCACCTGTATATAACATATTGTATCCTTGTACAAATCACAAATTCAGAATACACACATAATTCCAAAAACTATGTGCCTATTTTCTGTTATCATGGCATCAAGAGCTTTGGTTACAAACCCTAGCCCCTAATCTTTTTTCTCTCGGCCACGCCACTCACGCCTCTGACCCTAGCCCCTAATCCTTTTTTTTCTCTCGGCCAGGCCACTCACGCCCGTGTCTCTCCCCCTTCTCAGCCTCGCCACCAAACCTCCACCGGCCTCCTCCATTTCTGCAGCGTGCGTCGACCGTCGTTGCCAGTCGTCCTCTGTGAGCGCCGGCGTCGCCAAATTCCACGACCGTCCTCTGTGAACGCCAGCGTCGCCAAGTTCCACGTCGTTGTGCTTCCATTTCCTTTGATTCTGTTGATTGGTGGTGAATTCTGCCTCGTCTCTGATTGTGGTGGTTCGTTTTGTGCTGCTGTGCTGCGTTTTCGTTTTGGGTCGTCCTGCTACTTCCTTGCTGCGACTCGCTTCTGCTTCTTTTGCTCTGTGGTGGTTCTGTTTTGTGGTGGTTCACGTGTTTGCTTCTGCTTCCTCTATGGTGACTCCCTTCATTGCTATCAGTTTATCTCTCTGCACCTTTCCTCATGGAAAAGTCTGAAATTTCAAAACCAATCACAACTGTCTTGACTGGATCAAATTACAACCTTTGGGCTCAAGCAATGAAGAGTTTCTTGATTGGCCGCAAGCTTTGGCGTGTTGTCACAGGAGATATCACCAAGCCAACCAAGGAAAAAGATGAAACTAATGCAAAATTTGCTGATCGTCTTGAGGATTGGGACAGCAAAAATCATCAGGTCATCACATGGTTTCGCAATACCACTGCTCCATCTATTCATATTCAATTTGCCACTTATGATTCTGCAAAAGCAGTCTGGGATTTTTTGTCTAGTCGATATCAGACCACTGGACTTGCTCACTATTACCAGTTGTGGACTACACTTCACAATATCAAACAAGAATCTGGCCAATCCGTGAATGACTTCCTTGCCCAAGTCCAACCAATTTGGCATCAACTATCTCAGGCCAAAATCAATGAAGATGATCTTCATCTAATTCAAGTCCTTATGGCTCTGCGGCCAGAATATGAAGTTGTCCGAGCCTCACTGTTGCATCGACATCCACTTCCATCGTTGGATGTTGCTATTCAAGAGATTATATTTGAAGAAACACGCTTGAATTTGGACAAAACCCATCACCTTGATGCTGCTCTAGCAACTACTCGGTTCTCACAACAAAAATCAAGCCACCATCCCTGTAAGAATTGTAATCGAACTGGTCATGTGTTTGCTAATTGTCCTACTATAGAGTGCAGGTATAGTCATAGTATTGGCCACATTCTTGAGAACTGTCCCACACGACCTCCAAGACAGAATCGTGGATCTTTCAAATCCAAGACTGCCACAAAGATTGGGTCCTCCTCCATTACTGCTGCTGCCACCGAAGGTTCTGTCCCAAAGCATGAGTCCTCCATTTCTGCTGCTGCCATTGAGGGCTCTACTGGTATTACTCTGAGTGATATTGAGGCATTACTCAAACAGGTTATCTCTAACAATACCCCTACTGCCATGTCTGCTATTCCGGGTAATTCTCATTGGTTTTTTTATTCTGCCTGGTGTAATCATATGACCACTGACATTAAATCACTGCCCTCTGCATCACATGTTTCTTGTCTCCCACCAATCCACACAGCTAGTGGAAATAAAATGAATATCACTCACACTGGTCAAGTATCGACCTCCAACCTCACTCTTCCTGACACCTACTACATACCCAACTTGACACTTAATCTTATCTCTGTTGGTCAGCCAGTGAACAAGGACTAAATGTTCTTTTTTCTCCTTTTGGTGTCCAGGTACAGGATCCACAAACGAGACAGATTCTTGGGACTGGTCGCAGGGTGGGTCGGCTATTTGAGCTCAAATCTCTTCATCTTCCAAAGATACATGTGTCTGCAGCTACTATCACCTCCCTCATTCATCAGTGGCATCTCCGACTTGGTCATGCCTCAGCCAGCAAAATTCAGCCTTTAATCTCTCGTGGGTTGTTAGGATCTACAAAGTTTGAGTCTTTTGATTGTTTGAATTGTAAACTTGCAAAACAGCCTGCATTACCCTTTAAGAGTAGTGACTCTGTTTCCGGAGAACCTTTTTGTTTAATTCACTCAGATATTTGGGGACCTTCCCCGGTTTCTTCAATTAATGGTTTTCGTTATTTTGTCTTATTTGTCGATGATTTTTCTCGTTTTACGTGGATATATTTCTTGAAAAATCGATCTGAATTAACCCAAATTTACATTTCTTTTGCACATATGATTAAGGCTCAATTTTCTTGTGCTATCAAAACTCTTTGCACAGACAATGCAATGGAATATCACGATTCCTCTTTGCTTCAATTTTTCAGTCAACAAGGCACTGTGGTTCAACGCTCATGTCCTCACACATCTCAACAAAATGGTCGACTTGAGCGAAAACATCGGCACATCCTTGATTCGGTTCGTGCTCTTCTCCTCTCTGCCTCATGTCCAGAAAAATTTTGGGGGGAAGCCACTCTTAATGTTGTCTATACTATTAATCGACTTCCCACCTTGGTTCTTCAAAATTTGTCTCCTTTTGAAAAACTGTTCGGTAAGCCTCCTGAATATTCAATTCTTAAACCTTTTGGATGTGCTTGTTTTGTTCTGTTACAATCTCATGAGCGCACAAAATTAGAACCACGTGCTCGTTTATGTTGTTTTCTTGGCTATGGCATTGAACATAAAGGATATCGTTGTTGGGATCCCATCTCCAACAGATTACGCATCTCACGCCATGTTACCTTCTGGGAAAACACCATGTTCTCTTCTCTGTCTAAATTTCACCATGCTGTCATCACTGACTCCATATTTTTTACTGATCCCTCCATTGAGTTATTTCCAAGTTTTGATGCAGGTACTTCTGATGCGCTCAATACTGGCCCTCCCCCACCTGCCCCTACTGAATCTGTTCCGGTTGGTGATACTGTACCTACCAATGCTACTCGTCATTCAACCCGGGTAAGAGAACCTCCTCAGTATCTTAGTGATTACCATTGTTATTCTGCTATTGCAACCCTTCATGAGCCATCCTCTTATCGTGAAGCAAGTACTAACCCCATTTGGCAGCAAGCTATGTCTGAAGAAATTCAGGCTTTAGAGAAGACACATACTTGGGACCTGGTTGATCTCCCTCCAGACAAGATCCCTGTTGGCTGCAAATGGGTCTATAAAATTAAAACCCTTTCTGATGGAACTGTTGATCGTTACAAAGCTCGGTTAGTAGCCAAAGGGTATACTCAAGAGTATGGGATAGACTATGAAGAAACATTTGCTCCGGTGGCTCGTATAACATCTGTTCGTAGTCTCTTGGCTATTGCTGCAGTTCGCAAATGGCAGCTTCTTCAGATGGATGTCAAAAATGCCTTCCTTCATGGTGATTTAACAGAGGAAGTCTATATGCATCCTCCTCCTGGATATCATTCTCCACATAAGGTTTGTAAGCTTCGACGAGCCTTATATGGTTTGAAACAAGCGCCCAAGGCCTGGTTTGACAAGTTTAGTTCTACTCTTTACGCTTTGGCTTTCTTTCTAGTCCACATGATAATGCTTTGTTTACTCGACGAACTGATGGTGGTATTGTAATTCTGCTGCTTTATGTTGATGATATGATAATAACTGGAGATGATAAGTCTGGAATTTCATCATTGCAACGTTATCTTAGTCAACAATTTGAAATGAAAGACCTTGGCACTCTTCGCTATTTTTTGGGTCTAAAAGTCTCCCAAGATTCAAAAGGCTATTATCTCTCCCAAGCAAAGTATGCATCTGACTTGCTTTCTCGAGCAGGTATCACAGATAGCAAGACTGAATCAACCCCATTGGAACTCAACTGCAAGCTCACACCACTTGATGGCACTCCTCTTGAAGATGCACCTTGTATCGGCAGCTTGTTGGTAGTCTAGTTTACCTCACTGTTACTCGCCCTGATATTGCATATGCTGTCCATGTAGTCAGTCAATTTATGTTTGCTCCTCGATCATCACATTTTTCTGCAGTTCTTCGAATTCTCCGTTACATTAAAGGAACTCTTTTCCATGGTTTACACTTCCCTGCTAATTCATCTTTGGTCCTATCTGGATATTCTGATGCTGATTGGGCAGGTGATCCAACAGATCGTCGTTCAGTATCTGGTTATTGTTTCTTCTTGGGAAGTTCTCTTATATCTTGGCGTAGCAAAAAGCAAACTGTTGTTTCCGCTCTAGCACGTAATCCGAATATCGTGCTCTTCTTGATGCTACACGAACTACTTTGGTTACGATGGTTATTGGTCGATATGGGTGTTACACATCCTTCTGCTACTATGCTTCATTGTGATAATAGAAGTGCTATCCAGATTTCTCATAATGATGTCTTTCATGAGCGCACAAAACACATTGAGATTGATTGCCACCTCGTACGCCATCATGTTGCTAATGGTACCATACACTTGATTTCTGTCCCATCTGCTGACCAAACTGCTGATATCTTCACCAAAACGCATCAACCTGCTCGCTTCAAGGATCTTTTGAGCAAACTCGAGTTGGCATCCACCATACCAACTAGAGTTTGAGGGAGGGTGTTAGCGAGATATTAGGAGATTCTGGTTTGACTATGTTATTATAGGAATAGCTTGATTATTGGAGATTATTGCTTCCATATTTCCCCTTTTAGCTAGCGCTCACCTGTATATAACATATTGTATCCTTGTACAAATCACAAATTCAGAATACACACATAATTCCAAAAACTATGTGCCTATTTTCTGTTATCAATAGGAATTAGAGGAACAACAATCACCTCAGCTCATTCCAATAACAATAATCATAATCATAATAGTGGCAGTATTAACAAAAAAAAATTCTTTTTTTAAATTTAAAGGGGATCAATAGTACTTCCCCACTTGTCTTATAAATATATCGACTGGTCAATAAGTGAATCAACCTTCTAATCAACATTCTCTAGTCACATTAAAATATCAACAGCAATAAGAAAAAAGCAATGGGACTAATACCATTAACCATTTGTGAATTGTGAGTCATTTGACTCGTAGATTTTTTTAATAAAAAAAGATGATGAAATATTCAATTGTAGATGTTTGATTTAACTATATTTGGATTGTTTACCTGGTGGCCAAAGCAAATTCCAAGGATTTTCTAATTCATGTTGTCTATCTATTTTCTTAAACAAAGAAGGTCGCGTACTCGTGTCGTTTACATATGCGCCACAACAACTGCAAGTGATCACAAAGCCATCATATAGACCCAACTCCTCGTTCTACTGAACTGATAGCTTTTCATAAGCAAATGCTTCTTCTCCATCACACTGATTGAAAAATAATAATAGAAAACTTATTTACTTGAAAAAATAAATAAAAACCCAAAAATGAGAAGCAATCTGTGATAGCTATTATAGTGGTCACAATACCCTCGACAGTTTTAAATGGTTCATTGAAAGAAGAAGAGGCGATCAAGCGGCAACATGACAATAAGGTTGAAGCGCACAGTGAAATGAAATCATAGTCCAGCGAAATTAAATCATGGACGAAAAATTTAAAGAAAATCTGAGGCCAAATCATACCTTTGGCAATGAACAATTCCAACGCCGGTGAACACACTCGTCAATGAACATTTGAAGAAAGTAGACCCTTCAATAGAAGGCATGAATAAATAAATATTCTTCGGACAATCCTCGTTATTCTGAGTTATAATTGGATTTGTATTATAAATAAATATACTGAAACCTATTTTTTGTAATTTTATGTGAAGGTAATTTGGAAACATTTATTTGAAATTGTTAAATTGAATTCCCGAAAGAAAGAAATCAACACTGAATTTCAATTATTTTGTGATTTGAAAGCTTGAAAATTTTCAGCTAAATTACACTTTTCGTCACTTAACTTTTTTTATTTTTCAATTTTATCTCCTAACTATTTAAGTTTTTATTTAGGTCTCTTGAGTTATAAAAGTTACTTAAATTTCATCATTTTTTCATTTTTTTTCATTTTAGACGAATGACCATTTGACATGTGGAATAAAAAAATGAAAAATTAAATTGAAATCACCTATGTGTCGAATGGTCATTCGTCTACAATAAAAAAAATGAAAAAAAGATGAAGATGAAATTGAAGTAACTTTTGTAACTTAAAAGACCTAAATAAAAACTTAAATAATTAGGAGACAAAATTAAAAACTAAAAAAAAGTTAAGGGAAGAACAAGTACAATTTAGCTAAAATTTTCTTTTTTCGGTTATGCTTGTCATTTATAGCTTAATGGTGCATTTAAATTTGGAAACTTTTCATGTAAGTGTAATAATTGGCACCGAATGTCTGGAATACAAATTGAATTGCAAATATAGCTGATTACGTCATTTTGTACGGGCATGCTTAAAACGTTTACTTTTCGGTTTATAAAAACATGTATTATTCTAATTGTATTAATTGTGCTTTAATGTTATTTATTGTCTAGGTTAGGAGTTTTCTGATTCGGTTTGGAGCTTATATAATCACTACTAAAAAAATTGAAATTAGAGAAGGATAAAATCCCTTACTAAACATATAAAAATTCGTCACAAACCATATTAGCAACGGATTTTGTGACGGACACGAATTTATAACTAAATTTGGCGTCGCAAAAATTTTAGCAGGAGAAATCTGGATCCGTCGCAATTTGTGACAAAAAATATCTCTCACAATTCTATAAATTCCGTCACTAAAAAATAGATACAAATCATACAAAAAATCGCATTTTACGTCGCTAATAGTGAGGGATTTAATTCCTCTCTATTAGTTACGGATTTTTTTCCCTCACTAATTTGCACGTTTACTAAAAAAAAGTAATTGAATATCACGACTGTTTCTCCTTCCTCTCTCTGGATAATGATCAGTTTCTCCTTCCTCACATAACAACAAAATACAGAATAGAAATAAGAACAGAGCTGAAAAATAAACCCAAAAATCGATTGATTTCATCCATAAATCCATAGATCTAGCTTACAAAAAGGAAACCCTTAAAATTTCCAATTCCAGAAACAAAATAAATTACATGGATCTGGCTTAAAAAACTCAACTTCTAACAACACTGAACAAACAAATTAACAACCCAGAAAAGCAGAGAACATGAATCGAACTAAAGCTTGAAGTCATAGATCTGGTTGCAATCACTTTAAGTGATGGCGCTCAAAATCAGATCTAGTTGTAGAAGATGATGCCACTGGAAACCACCACCGAACGAATATGGTCACCTGAGACAAAGAAGATAAACCGAAAGATAAACATATGAGAGAAGATCTTATACTGCCCACTCTTGCTCCTCTCTCTGAGGATCTCATCAATCTCTTTGAAATAAGACATCTTCGCAGACCCACTCCCTCCTCTATCTTGATGCTTCGCTTTCTTAAACTCCTTCAAAAGATTCCTCCAATTATCAGTGCACTTCGTTGGGGACCGATCGAAACCTATGAGATGCTTCGCTCTCTCATCTTCATTGATATATGTTCCCAAAGATGCTTATTCGACTTCGAAGTGTTGAACAACGAATCCATCTCACGTCGGAGACCAATAAGGCTTCGAGTCTCGTCCTGAACCCATGTCTCAGCATGCTTCTTTGGAGCCTTGATCTCCATCATCATCGCCGCTGCTTTGCGCACCGAGAATCATAGGCGGCGGCCGTTGCTGATGGTGCTACGGCGGCGAAGCTCGCCGTTGGAGACTACTTCCGTCATCATCTCTCTCGTTTCCTCTTTGTAGAAATCGATTCCGGGATGGTTTTATATTCAATTGCAGAAGAGAAATAGAAAGAAAAATAAAAGGAATAATGGTTATGGTGTTTTCTCTGTTGTGTGATTGTATCACTGAGCAAAGAGAGTATAACGATTTGGCTGGGTAAAAAAAAAAATTTGAACATAACTTTCTCGAGAAACAAACTAACACAAAAGCATATAATCTCACCCACTCATTTAATGTCCACATCACTGATCCTTGTTAGAAGCAAATCGAACGGTAGCATAAACACCTTAAAAAAATAATCATTTTCAAAAAAAAAAAATAGTGACGTAAAATATCCCTCGCTAATCATTGAGTTTAAAACCCCTCAAAAAATCTGTCGCTATTAGTGAGGGAAAATATTTCTCGCTATTTGTGACGGATTTCGTCACTAAACTGCATCTTAAACATTTTGTGACGAATTTAGTGACGAAAGATTTTGAGAGAGAATTTTTCCGTCTCAAAAATCTCTCACTAAATGTATTTTAGTCAATTTGTGACGAATTTTGTGATGGATAAATTAGCGACAGATTTTTTCTGTCACTAACTCCGTCACAAACTAGATACAAATTAAGTACACCTGATATATTGTTTTTCGTCACTAAATCTATCGCTATTAGTGAGGGATATGCATCCCTCTCAAATTTCCCTTTCTAAAATCGATTTTTTTAGTAGTAAATATTGACACCTGTTATCCGAACCTGTAGCGCACAATATAATGCTGACACATGTGATGTGATGAATGCTAGCTTGGTACAAGCCTGACAAGTGTTTTAGTCTCCATTTGTTGATTCTCAAATGTATTATTAAGGATGTGCAAAAGAAAATTCAAATTTGCTTGGACAAAAAAATCTTCAATAATAAAAAAGAACAATAATTTCCCTAAGTTAAGATTTAAAATTAAAACTTCAACATGAAATTAATTTATTTTTTAATCATTTAATGAAATCTAAATTAATCAAGTAAAATAAAAATCAAATTCACTTACATATAAAATAAAAGTTTAAACAAATTAATTAATGACGTGAAAAAATATGTTATATGAATGCAGTTTTTCTCTAATAATAATAAAAAGCATGTCGTTTAAATATGTGCAGTTTTTCTAAAAAAATATCGGTTTTTGAATTAAATATATATGTTTCATGGATGTAGCGCATCCCTGATCATCTTGTTTTAGGATTATGTGCACTTAGTCATCTAAATTTGGAATATAAATGAAAATGCTATTTTCTCTTGATAAATTGAGAAGTAAACAGAAATATTATCATAAAATCATAATTTTTAGTCATAACAATAATTCGAAGTCAACCAGACAAAATTTTATGAGGACTCTCAACATAGAAATTTAGGAGAAAGAGTTAATTGAGAAGTTATCAAGTGAACAATCCTAACAAAAATTTCGCCTTCACTTCCCTCCCTTTTTCTAAACTACCTTTTCAATCACTAATGTCTCTTTGATACAATAAATAAAGTTATAGAATTATACTGAAATAGTATGCAAGAACCATAAATTAAGGAATACAAAAAATTAAATCAACTAACAACACCACAAGTAGAATGGAACACAACTCCTTGGATGATTATGTGAGAATGTAAAGCAATCAATTTTGGATAACCACCGATAATGAAAAAGGAGGGAATTCTGTTACGGAAGAGGAAGAGGTGGACCTAGAAGCTGCAATGTATGATGATGTTATCCCTCAAATCAGGCCCAAACGCAACAAGGTCAGGCCCAAATACCTGAGGGATTATCATACAACTCTGAATAGAGCATGAGATAGGATAAGCTTGCATATGTAATGGAATTGTTCTAGAAAGTTTTCCTTGACAGCTGTAATTTTGTCCTTGTAGTGACAGCTATTTTATTCCGTTGGATAGATCCATCAGGACAAGGAATATGCTTTGTAAACCTAGCTATTTAAGAGCCTTTATTGCTGAATAAATGCAAGCAGAAGAACATTTAAGAAAAGTTAGTGTAGCAGTAGCCATTTCTATTTCCCTGAGCTTCGTTGTTTTCTATTTCTGAGTTTCATTTCTCCTCTGTTTTGTTGATAACATGACACTGGTGCTTTCATTGGCTATGGCCTCCTCCTCCGAAAATTCTGAAATCCTCTCCGCCCTCAACCAACTCCTTCGGACCCAACAATCCTTTCGCCAAGATATCACTAACCTATCCACTGAAATGGGTCAGATCCGTGCCCAACTACCACCACCAGGCTTTCCCCCTTTCCCTCTCAACACCCAGCTCACCCACCCACTCTCCAATACCACCATCAAGCTTGACATTCCCAAGTTTGACGGCACAGATGCTTTGAACTGGATCTTTAAGATTACACAATTTTTCGATTTTCATCAGACTGCCGAAGATCAACGCCTTCGCACAGCTTCATTCTACATGGAAGGTGAAGCACTCACCTGGTTTCAATGGATGCACTCTAATGGTCAGCTTCGATCCTGGACTTCTTTTCTGCAAGCCTTGGAACTGCGTTTTGCGCCGTCGCACTATGATGACCCCAAGGGCGCACTCTTCAAGCTCTGTCAGACCACCACCGTCGCCGATTACCAAAGTCGCTTTCAAAACATTGGCGATCGTATTATAGGTTTGCCTCCTGACTTTTATTTAAGTTGCTTTATTTCTGGTGCAAGCGTGATCATCGTGAGGTTCAAGCTTTCCAACCATTATCTCTTCCTCACGCGATTAGTTTAGCTCGCCTCCAAGAAGCCAAATTTAACGATCGCCCTCAACCCAGTTCATACCGTCACCCAGAAAACATGCAACCCACCAATACTCAACCAAACACTCAAACCAGTACAAACAACCGCAACACCACTCACCCTGCCTTGACCACTCACCCCATCACACCACCACCAAAAGGCCCCACTCCAATCAAACGCCTCTCCCCTGCTAAACTACAAGCTCGTCGCGACAAATGTCTCTGTTACAGTTGCGATGAGTTGTACCATACTGGCCATCGTTGCCAATGCCGATTCCATTTACTTATTCTTGGGCAGGCCAATAGACCCTGACCAGATCGAGAACCCAACTCCTTTTAGAAACCATCCCTCCCCAAAACACAGACCTTGCTTCCCTAGAAGACCCAGCTCAGATAAGTTACCATGCCCTAGTAGGCCATTCGATTCCCCAAACACTTTGGCTCATGGGGTGGATTGGCAAACAACAAGTTTCCGTATTGATTGTCGGTGGCAGTACTAATAATTTCATTCAGGATCGGATTGTCAAGCAACTTGGTCTCGAGCTACAACCCACTGATGCCTTCAATGTTATTGTGGGAAACGGTGAAGAACTTCCATGTGCTTACTTATGCCGTCAACTTCCTATCCTCCTGGGCTCTTATGAATTTTTTGTGGACTTCTTTGTCTTACCAATCAGTGGGGCTGAATTGGTATTAGGGGTCCAATGGTTAAAAACTTTGGGTCCAGTACTGACTGATTACAATACTCTCACCATGAAATTCATTGTTGATAACCAAACCATCCTTCTACAAGGCATTCCCAAACCTCACCCCACAAAAGCTTCTCTACACCAATTAAGACGTATGATATCAACCCATGCTATTGACACATGCCTCCAGCTTCACCTAATCATCCCACCACCTTCACCTCAAACCTCCACCACTATTCCAGAAGCTGTGACAACCTTACTTGACCAATTCACTCCCCTATTTGAACCACCAACCAACCTTCCACCACCTAGAGACACTGACCATCACATCCCTCTCCAAGTTGGGGCTAATCTAGTGAACGTCAGGCCGTACTGTTATCCACATTTTCAGAAGCGAGAAATAGAAGCTCAGATTCGTGACATGCTCAATCAAGGGATCATTCGCCCTAGTTCTAGCTCATTTTCTTCTCCAGTGTCGTTGGTACGCAAGAAGGATGGTACTTGGCGTTTTTGCGTGGACTACCGTGCTCTCAATGCCATCACCATCAAGGATCGCTTCCCCATTCCCTCCATTGATGAATTGCTGGACGAACTCTACGGTACTCAATGATTCTCTAAACTTGACCTACGCTCAGGATACCATCAGATTCGGATGTACCCAGGTGATATCTCTAAAACTGCTTTTCGTACTCACCAAGGCCATTATGAATTTTTGGTAATGCCGTTTGGTCTTTGTAATGCCCCCTCTACTTTCCAAGCTACCATGAACATTCTATTTCAGCCATACTTGAGACAATTTGTCATTGTATTCTTTGACGACATTTTGGTGTTTAGTAAATCCTTGCAGGAACATTTAGATCATCTTCATATAGTCTTCCAACTGTTAATTGATAATCAGTTTTTTTTGAAGAAGTCTAAGTGTTCCTTTGCTCAGCCCTCTATAGCCTACCTTGGTCACATTGTATCAGAAGATGGTGTGGGTCCAGACCCAGAAAAGATTGATGCCATGGTTAATTGGCCTAAGCCAAAGACTCTCAAGCAACTAAGGGGTTTTCTCGGATTGACTGGATTTTACCGCAAATTTGTGAAGAACTATGCTCTCATTGCTGCCCCTCTCACTGAATTACTAAAGAAGGACGCTTTTATATGGTCCGAGGCTGCTGAATCTGCTTCCATTACTCTCAAACTTGCCATGACCGCCACTCCAGTGCTAGCCTTGCCAGATTTTGATGCTGACTTTGTCATAGAGACTGACGCTTCCGGCTTGGGAATGGGCGTTGTATTGTGTCAACAGGGGCATCCTATTTGCTATTACAGTAAGAAGTTCTGCCCTCGCCGACTTACAGCTTTTACTTATGTTCGTGAATTGTGTGATATTACCTCAGCTGTGAAAAAATGGCACACCTATCTTCTTGGTCGCAAGTTTGTCATTCATACCGATCAGCGCAGCCTCCGTGAACTAATAACACAGCTTGTTCAAACACCAGAGCAGCAATTTTATTTGGCAAAATTGCTTGGTTACTCATATGAGATTATGTATAAACCGGGCGCCCAAAATCGAGTTGCTGACGCTCTCTCTCGCATCCATGAATCTCCTCCAATATGTATGGGCCTCACGGTATCTCACTGTGACTTTCTGGACAAACTTCATTCTCACTGTCTCCAAGATTTGCATTATCAGGAGCTGCTGTCCAAGGTTAAAAACAATGCTGCTGATTACCCTCACTTCCAGGTGATCCATGACAGGTTGTTTTATAAGGGCAAACTTTATATACCTGCCTCCTCCCCCCTAAAAAGCACACTGTTGGAGGAGTTTCACTCTTCTCCTCTAGGAGGTCATAGTGGCATCACAAAGACATTGGGTAGGTTGAAAGAAAATGTCCATTGGGAGGGAATGCGTACTGATGTTACGGAATTTATCAAAGCTTGCCTCACTTGTCAACAAACCAAAATTCCACCTCACTCCCCTTATGGTTTGCTACAACCCTTGCCCATTCCTGACAATGTATGGGAAGATATTTCACTTGATTTTATCGTAGGGCTCCCTTCGTTCCAAAGTTTCACTGTGGTATTAGTTGTGGTTGATCGATTATCCAAAGCGGCGCATTTCGGCATGCTGCCTACACACTTCACAGCTGCAAAAGTAGCTGAACTATTTGCAAAACTGGTTTGTAGCATTCATGGTATGCCAAAGAGTATTGTGAGTGATAGAGATCCGGCCTTTTTGAGTAAATTTTGGCAGGAATTGTTTCGTCTCAGTGGCACTAAATTGCGTATGTCTTCGGCTTACCATCCACAGAGTGACGGACAGACTGAAATTGTCAACAAAGCACTGCAGCGATTACCATTTGCTTTGTTCATCAAAGAACCTCTTTGCTTGGGGAAAATTTCTACACTGGGCCGAATGGCACTACAATACAGCTGTTCACGAAAGCATTGGCATGACTCCATTTCAGATTGTTTTTGGTAGACCACCTCCTGCATTACCTCAATACATTGCTGGTACTACTCAGGTGGAGGCTGTTGATACGGAACTAACCAATCGGGAACACATTCTGGATCTGCTTAAGAAGAAATTGCGGAAAGCACAATCAGCAATGAAGTACTTTGCTGATAAACACCGTACTAATCACCCCTTCAAGATAGATGATCTGGTCCTTGTCAAGTTGAGGCCTTATAGGCAAACATCCATTGCTGGTAATCGACCTAGGAAGCTGTCCAAGCGATTCTATGGTCCTTTCAAAATTATCAAGGCTATTGGGGACGTTGCCTTTGAGCTGGATTTACCTTCCACCAGCAAAATCCATCGGGTTTTTCATGTTTCCCAACTTAAACCTTATGTTGGCCCTGCTGAACCTTCCCTGGTACTACCTCCCAATGCAATTGAAAACCAACCTGTGATTGAGCCAATTGCTGCCTTAGATCGACACAGAAAGATGGAACTGATATGGTACTTATTCAGTGGAGTGGACTTTTTCCAGAAGATGCAACTTGGGAAGTAGCTGCTAATGTTCTTCCTAAATTTAACCTTGAGGACAAGGTTTGTGTCTTAGGGGATACGGATGTTACGGAAGAGGAAGAGGTGGACCTAGAAGCTGCAATGTATGATTCAAACCAGGCCCAAACGCAACAAGGTCAGGCCCAAATACCTGAGGGATTATCATACAACTCTGAATAGAGCATGAGATAGGATAAGCTTGCATATGTAATGGAATTGTTCTAGAAAGTTTTCCTTGACAGCTGTAATTTTGTCCTTGTAGTGACAGCTATTTTATTCCGTTGGATAGATCCATCAGGACAAGGAATATGCTTTGTAAACCTAGCTATTTAAGAGCCTTTATTGCTGAATAAATGCAAGCAGAAGAACATTTAAGAAAAGTTAGTGTAGCAGTAGCCATTTCTATTTCCCTGAGCTGCGTTGTTTTGTATTTTTGAGTTTCATTTCTCCTCTGTTTTGTTGATAACGTGACAAATTCCCATCTCCCAAATCTGCATTCACATTTTCTTCATCAGTTCATGTTACAAAAAATCCATGAGAGTTGAAACCTAGAGAAGTAGAATCCACCATCACCATGCCTTCAAAGCCCATCCCTCCAACTCTAAGTCCCAGTTTTGTGGCCAAAACCAGAGTCTTGTTCCTGACACAAACCATCTCAGCATCTATTGTGATCTTCTAGCTCGGTCATTTAATTACTTCTTATACCATTTGTGCACTCCCTTCAACACAAAGCTGAAGCAATCCCCTTTGAAGCAAGTGCTCCCTTGAAGCTTCAAAGATTCTCATACAAAGAGTTAAGGCATGACGCAAAGGAAAAAATGAGAAAAATAACTGATATTTTTCTTTGGATGAGTATAGAAAATAAGAGATATAAGTATAGAAAATAAGAAAATCATTAAAATGAGAAAAATAACTGATATTTTTCTTTGGATGGGTATAGAAAATAAGAGATAAAAAAAAAGTATAGAAAATAAGAAAATCATTTTGAAACCATCAATTTATTTGATTTTTCACATTTCCTTTTATGAATATGGAACTTTATATTTAACAACAGTTGAATGGAGTTTAATTTTTTTTTCAAAATATTTTAAAATAAAAAGGATTACCTAGATGAGATCTAACAGTTGTATTAACAATGCAAAAGGAAAATAAGGTCTTGTTCAAAACTCCAAATCAAATTCTTATATCTCTGTTCAAAATTTCGAAACATTTGAAAACTTACAATTCAGAGTAAAATTATCAATGAACACTTTCATAAACCAAACTTCGTCTAGTAGGTTAAAAATAAAAGAATAGGTTTACCTAAAATTTTTGGAAAGGCTCGTACCAAAATGTTTGCAAACAACTCGCAGCCAAGCAGGCAGAGGCAGATTCCCTTGTGACATGTTACGATGTTTCCTCATATTCATAAGCATCTCCTTCTGTCTGATCCCTCTTCGGTACTTTCGCTGGAGCAGGTTTCTGCGGTTGCTACATGTTGAGCTGCACAATGAACTTCTTCTACCGTGAATTTCACGGTGAAAAGCTCTCTTTGTAATTCTTCACCCAAGCTCGTGCACAATTCCTTGAAATTATCTATCAGCGAAACAGAACCATTGTCAACCTAGAAAAAGGAGGAAGGAATCATAGATGCAAGAAACAGAGAGAAATTGTTGAAGGAAGCAATATAAATTTGAAATTTGTTGAAGGAAGCAATACAGATTTGAAATAGTACGTATTAATTGACATCATATTGATTATGCTAGAATTTTGATTTCCAATTACTGATCCTAAAATTCTGATTCCCAATAAATGTAGGCTAAATTTAAGTACAAAAATTATGACCGTAGCTACTCTCTTCGTCTCATATTGTTTGTCCTGTTTGAAATATTTGTTTGTCTCAAATTATTTGTCACATTATAATATCGAGAGAGTATTGATTAATATTTTCTAACAACGCCCTTATTTATTTATATCTCAACTACCCTATATTAATTTATCCTTCCACCAAACTCCCACTATAATAGGGGTATAATAGTCTAAATGAATTATTTAACCTTGGAAATGGGTGCAATCAATAATTTTTTTAAAGTGTGTGCATAACCTTAAACGATAAATAACTAGTATGTAACCCGTGCCATGCACGGGAACATTTTGTAAATTTAGCTTTAAAAAATGATTATTTTAAACAATGCAATATAATAAATATTATGATAATAATTATTAAATATTGGGGATGTTATAAGGAACCTAATGTACTATACGTAAACAAACTAATATCAATTGAGTAGCGTACAAAAAATGGGAAGGTACATACAAACGAATCGAATTCGATAAGAAATACTTTATTTAATTGATGATAATAAAGGAATATAAAAGAATAGCAAATTTTTATATATTGTTATAAAAATGAATTTATAAAAAACAAATGCATCTACAGTATAAGAAACAAAAGATAAACAATATATACAAATGTTTTAATTAAGAAAGTAAAAAATCACAATTTATTTGTGTATATTAAAATATGATAAACTTAAAATAAATATTAATATGAATTTAACAATATACTGAAGAAGTTTTTTTTTAGGTTACATTAAGCGATAATATATTTGATAATTTTTTTTTTATGTTTATGAAGTATAAATGATATGAAATATATATGATTTATATAATTTTAATTTAATGATCGTTGATTTTTTTTTTGGTCTACTACATAGATTTGATATGAAATCTATATAAATTATAGTTTGTTAAAAAATGTTTTGAAACAAAAAGGCTTATTTGCATATTTGGTGCCCCTATTTTTTCAAATCCATGATTTTGGTACCCTATTTTATTTTTCATAAATTTGGTCCCCATACTTTTTATTTTTCACGAACTTGGTCCACATACTTTTTAATTACACTTTTGGTCCCCCAAAATTGTGATTTGCTTGCACTTTTGGTCCCCACTTTCTCAAAATTCATGATTTTTAGGGACCAAAAGTGCAAGAAATTCACGATTTTGGAGGACCAAAAGTGTAATTAATAAAATGTGAGGACCATAATTGCGAAAAATAAAAAATATTGGAACCAAATTCATGAAAAATAAACCAATTTCAAATAAACCAAATTGATGCTGCACAAAATTCAAAAGAAGTAACCACATGTAAATTAAAAGGTCTTCATGACGTATTAATGAGCGAATATTGCATGACTATAGCAATGTATTTGAGCTCTTACAATTAATACTTATTGATCATGTGATTTTGCTTTTTTCTTTTTTTCTTTTTTTCAGCATCATGTAATTTTGCTTAATCTTTGGATGACTTAGATGATTTGAAGGAATTGAATTTATTATGTTGCCACACATTGAGCTGATGCAATGGTAGTATACGTCAAATTGTCATGGAGTCCAATGGCAGGTACTAATAATATTCTCCTTTTGTGGTATGTTTTCATAAATTTTGGAATTCATTTGAAAGTTATTGGTCGGATATTTTAATTGTTTCATTTTTAAATTTGAATAATTGATATATTATCTCTTACATAATTGACACATTTTCTTTCCCAATTTGATTATACAAATTAATTTGTTATTACTATGCTATTTATGACATGATCCTATTCAAAATTATTCAGGTCTGGAATCAAACCATATAATGACAAATCATTATTAATTGACATGTGTGCTCCGAACCATCAAGACTAACCGTGTGATTGACATTTGTAATCCGAACCTGAAATTAACTATGAACACGACACGTGGAATCTGAACCTATTTAAGGATTCGTAAATGTATTATTAACTAGTATGGAACTCGTGCCATCTACTAGAATATTTTTATATTTTGTTCAAACATTTTATACATCGAATGCAGTATCATATAACAAATATTGTGTTAAACTATTAAAATTTTAAATATGTTATAATAGTAACATTACTATTATTTATAAATAAAAGGAACTCAAAGTCTGATACGTAAAGAAATTAATACTAATTCTGTTGTATACAATATAAACAAAATATGATACTGCGTACAACCGAATAGAATAAGATGAAAAACAATTAAATTTATTATTTAAAATAAAATACTAAAATATATGTAATATAAGAGTCCGCATTACATTATATATGAAAAATAAATATTGAATATGATGAAATGGTTGATAATTGAAACATATATACACACACACACACATATATATATATATAAACATATATATATATACACACATATATAATATATATTTTTAAACACGTATTTTATTATAAATAAAAAATAAAATATTTGATATAACGATAGGCATAGGCCCAAATAGCGGGTTTGATTTATATTTTGGCAAAATATTATTAAGAAAAATAAATCAAATCATATTTATTAAGAAAGAAACATATCATAAATAAATATTTAGATATGTTTTATACATTATTAAAGATTTTATTATTATTTATATCGAATAAATTTGTTCCAATTTTTGGAAAAGATTTATTTTATATTTAATATTTAAAACATAATAAATACATGTTATGTAACTTAATCACCTTAACTCGGAACCCTAATTTGGAAACGAAGGGAAGAAACGACGCTTTTTTATTCCTTAGGAGGAACTGGATGACGAAGGTGGTGGTACTAATTCATCTTCCTTGTTTTATCTGCTCATTTATCTTGTAGTTTGTTTCTCGCAAACAAACGATAGGCCTGTTTGATTTGTTCCTTTACTTCCTGTTTTACTACTGTTTTGTTGAACATTAACATACACAACTTTGATACTCGCAACAAACAATAGACCTCCATTTGGGTTTGATTGGTTCCTTTGTCTTATTTGTCATCTCTTTTAACTTTATAAGAAACTGAATAATTGTATAGTTGTTTATATAGAAATTACTATTCGATGTTTTAACTTTGGCAAACAGCACAACTACAACAGCATTAGTGGTCTGACCAGTTGCAACAAATGTGTTTAACTCATCAACAAAATCACCAAACAATGTGATTTTGAATTTATATCTGTGGAAATATTAAAAAATAAACATATATGATTAAAAAATTGAAATATAAAAAATATAAAAAATATTAAATTGAATAAAAAATAACATATATAATGCTCTTCATTCTCAAGCTCAATGACAATAAGGTTGGACTTTTGTTGATTCTTAACGTATTCACATACATTGCCAACACCTGTAAGGACTCCTATTATGTCTGCATTATTAAAATGTTTATGTCAGTAAATATTCTTGTAGGATAAAAATATATCATATTGTTTTTGGCACAAACGTCTTTGGTTGTCTAACAACTTGAGTGTTCTTTTCGAAACTCAATTTATAAGAGTGTTTCGTTGAGTTGTAATCACCGCTATTTGTAATAATATTAAGTTTTGACAAAACATAGATCTCGTCCTCATAAATCTTCGATTAAAAAAAATATAAATGAGTTGCTCCCGAATAAAAACACCTTTTGTATCTCTATGTAGACAAATAGAGAAAAACAATGGTATTTCATTTTTGTTATGAGAATAATGAAGGAAAAATGTAGTTTTAGTTTCAAAAACAAACCTTGTTGTCCATAAGGATTAACTCTAGGGAGATAACATTTTCCTTGTCTTTAGGATAAAAAACTAACCATTTGTGCACCACCCTAGCAAATAATGTACATTTAATTGCTTGACAGTAATGATTTCTGAGACTTGGTCGTACTTTGGAGCCATTTGTTAAGTGCAAATGATGGCTAACAGGTATGAGTCTGGTGAAAAGTAGGAATGCGATACTCTTAATGGCTGTAATAGGTATATTTATAATTAGAAGTATGGAAAATTAGGGTAAATCATGGTGTATCACGGTTGTCACAATTTTAGCATCTATATTATTATTGAATTGAATAGGATAAATCATGAATCTTGTATTTATTATAAATATATTTTCTTATTTTAATGATTAGTTTAAACATATTTAAAATGTGACTAAATATGAGGGGCTACAAATACTTATAGATATCAATCAGATGCTTTTTTATTTCCAATCCATATATTTTTGCATTTATTATTTTGTTGAATATTAAATCAAATTACCATAATATCATATATTATGATACGTTTCGTGTTAATACAGCAATTGACAAATTTAAGCGCCTATTGACAATTTTTATAATAAGATGATTGATTATATAATCAATTTCATGACATATATTTGTGACACTTTATTTATTTCGAATAAACAATAAGTAATAAAAAATAATATTAATAAACCATTAATTTTATGGAGTGATAAATAATAAATAATAAATAATAATTGATAAATAGTAATAAGTTATAGGTAATAATAATTAATATGTAATGGTTCGTAATAAATATAAATACGTAATAATAAATAATATTTAATCTAAATTTTAAATAATAAATTATATATGAAATACGAAAATATATAAATGAAAAATGATTATTGGTAAATCATTATTTGAATCATTTAATTTATAAGTTGGATTTGATATATTCAAATAATATAAATAAAACATGATGGTTGGTACTCCATGATTTGATGAATTTATTTAAATTATAAACGTGATTTGATCAATTTAAGATTTTGCTCATGACATCCGTAATAAAAACAAGGTTAATAGTGCTTTTGGTCCCTGTAATTTTAGGAAAATTCAGTTTTAGTCCCTGTAAAAATATTTTTTTTAAAATGGTCCCTGTAATTTAAGATTCTTCCACTTTTAGTCTCTGTAAAATTTTTGTTTAGATTTAGTCGCTGTAATTTTAATATTCTTCCACCTTTAGTCCCTGTAATTTTAAGATTTTTCCACTTTTATAGGGACTAAAAGTGGAAAAATCTTAAAATTACAGGGACTAAATCTAAACAAATTTTTTTACAGGGACTAAAAGTGGAATAATCTTAAATTACAGGGACCATTTAAAAAAATATTTTTACAGGGACTAAAACTGAATTTTCTTAAAATTACAGGGACTAAAAACATTATTAACCCTAAAAACAAAGAAGATTGCAATCCCATCAAATAATTACTATTTTTATATAATATCTTATATATTATTCTTGGCAGCGATATTGTAGCCAAACTTTAATTATGGAAAATAATAATTGAAGATGGACATTTTAATTACGTATCAAATACGAAATAAATTTGTTATCAAATCAACAAATTGCTAAAACCTTCAAATAACAAATAAGGTGCTAATTTCAATTATGAGTTTCTATCAATATCATGGAATCGCTTTTATTTAAAATAATTTAATTGCATAATTATTTAGAACAATTCATGTCAAAACACAAAAATTATTATTAATAATAAAAAATTTAATGTTGGTTATAATTTTTATATCGATTATAGATTTTTTTTTATCTAAATTGGACACACATTAGCAACAATACATCTTAAAATATATAAATAGTAATTTATATTAATTTATTAAACATCTCTTTTATAGAAAAAAATATTTTTCGAAAAAAGATATTAATAATATTTTATTTCATATCATTAAATTTTTTTAATTTTTCATACCTTGCCTCATTTTGCTTGGTGACACTCATGCAGTACGTAGATAAAACTTTACAATACATAGATCTATTTGAATCTAAATTTGATGACACACATGGAATTGAGAATGAATTTGCTTTGTATGCATCGTGAGTACATATGTAGTGTAGTATGTCTACACATTATCAAAGACTTCTTGGTACACAACATTTTTTGTGTTTTTAAATAAAATTTTTTCATCATCCAGAATTAGAATCTTAAGTCCCTTTCTTGACTTGACACGGGATAGTGCAACATATAATTGACCGTGAGTAAATACAGGCTTGGGGAGGTAGATCCCAACGTGTGAAAGAGATTGTCCCTGACTTTTGTTTATTGTCATTGCAAAATAAAGAGCCAGTGGAGCATGAATCCTAGTACTCTGTAATGAACAAAGATAATGTATTAATTTTGGTACTAAGTAATTGACAAAAACATAATTTTTTTTGCGCTCCACAATAAAGAATTAATGGTTTTAGAAAATCATACCTCAGAGTCCATTAGAACTAATTCTAGGGAAAATGGTAGCTTTATGGAATTTATGTCAGAAACGCGCCACATTCTTATGACGCGCACGAATAGGCTCCAATTTTCATGGTCACCAATGACGGTTGATATTAAATCAACCTCTGGAACATGGTTGCCATTGGCGATTGGATCAACCATGAGATAGCAAAGGAGCAGTGATAATCAAGTAGTTTTATGAAGTGCTAGACGGTGTGAAAGTGTGCAAAAAACGTATGAATTGATCGATTTCTATAGGGGTGAATGGGTATGAAAAACCACCATCAGTTTAAATCAAATAATGTAATGATTATGCGGATTACCCATTATAATGATTCCCTTGTAATAATAAGGGAAACAACATTTTGTATTATCACAAAGCATTAAATCGTTTCCTTTTTTGGAGAGGTCAAGGCTGACCATTGACCTGTATTCATTATATCAATTTGATTTTTTTTTATGAAGTATCAATTTGAATTATTTGATACGGTAAGATCTCGTGATTTCGAATTGAAAGGAAACTATTTGGCGGATATGACTATGATGTGTTCATTCCTTTTTTTGTTTCAATCATTGAATGTCTAAGCTTTATTTTTTTTAATTTACGTTTAATGAATTTGGCGGATATGACTCTGATGTTTTCGTTCCTTTGTTTCAATCTTTTATTTCTAAGCTTTATATTTGTGAATCTCCAATTATTTCTGTAACATCCCGCCGTGACAGGACGTCACTTTATCCTGACTCCGTAATAACACATTACCAATTCAATTTCAGGGTACGCAACAGGACACACTGGTTGTGATGCAACACTGCTTCCTAGGCTTTAAATACTTGATTTCCTTGTCCATCTGTTTATTTGTCATCATATAATATAGAAAACACAAAAAACGAAGGGGTAAGACACTCATCAATCACCATCAAGCAGAAAAACAACATAGTAAAGAGACTGCTATCATGCTCAGCTCAACACATAATAGCAAAAACATCAAGACATCACCATCATCATCATGACTATTACCACAGATGTCACACATTCAGGCTCCTGAGTACACGGTCACAGATCGGACCATACTGACAAACCCGACCACACGGTCACAGACCACATCATACTCTGATATCACAGACTGACATGTGTCATGGGTCCTTCAGCTGATCACTGGTTCTACAGGCCCAAACTACTGGACATTCAGCTGATCACCGGCTCTACTGTCCAGAGGCTGACACGTAACATCGGTCCTTTGGGCGGATCACCGGCCCTACAGACCCAGACCATCGCTGAACGTTGCGGGCCATTAACGCCCTACTCCCTAGACTGATCACCAGTTTCAGGGCAAAGGAACGAAACTTAAGTTGGTTGTCCCGGGAACATATCTTGATACGCTATCATCTCTGATTATCGGTTATGACATCCCATACTACCATATCCAATTACCAGAGTAAGGTACCATCCCGTGCACAAGGACGACATTCCCATAACAGGAATGGCCAAGATTGTCCACCTGACAGACGTGGAGTCTTAGAGATTCGTCCGGATGACCGAGTACACATGCCCTCAAGGCCACCAACTAACTCCAAACTACTCTGTACCTTCGGTCCACAGACGTGGAGAGATTCGTCGGAAAGCCCGAGAACCATTCTCTCAAGGTCTTGGCCGAGAACTATTCTCTCAAGGCCACCGACTATCTCAACACCACTGTACCTCAGGTACACCAACCTCGGGTACATTGACCCGACTATCACCACTAACAACAGGCACCGATGGTAATACTTGCTATTACCATCTAGGGATTCGCAAACCTCTAACTAGAGGGCGACACCCTTGACTTATATATTAGACTCACGTGTATTGCATACAACCAGTACTCATAAATATCAGCATAAATCAGATTATCAACCATCCTTAATCAACATAAGGATTAACTCTAGTGTTGCTCAGGTGACTTACTACTGACATGTTATCAATCAGCACATCAACAGTCACACCATCATAAAACATTCATATCAATTAGTATCACATCAATCAACATCCATCCATAGATTTCAATAGATTATTCCTATGGTTGACAGACTTCTGACAACTATCCTCAGCTATCACGGGTCATAGCCCCTCTCTTGAGGTGTTGCTGTTATCAACCCCTAGTAGGGCTAAGGAACCCTACACATGCTAACAGTACTACTCTACTACCTATTTTTCCTAGTGATTAAGGTATCTTCTCCCTTATCTGGCTTAGAAGACTGCCGCTGCCCGTGTCCCGTCTCTGCGTCCCGTCGTGCCTCCCAAGCTCCTCCATGCGCTCCCAAGAAGGCCTTGGAAGAATGTGAGGAGAATGAAGGGTGAAGGGTAGTATTTATAGTCATTTTGGGTCAATCACGTCGCGATGGTCCTCAGGCATAAATACCGTTGCGTCGCGAGTGGTACATGTGTCAGCAATCCCACGTTCTGATCCACCGACTTAACTCACGACTTACGTCGCGTCGCGACCAGATTTGTACTAGTCTCATCGCGTCGCGATCAAGGCTGACCAGAAATATCTCATTTTTTGACGTTCTACAAGATTGTCAAGCGTTCTACGCCTTTTTAGGGCATTCTAGACGATTCTAAGGACTTTTATCTCCTTTCTAGGGTTTATGGGCCTCATTTAAGCCCGTTTTATTCCTAATTGAGGTTTCTAACTCCCATTTATCACTTAATTACTGACCTAATTATCTTTCTAATATTATTGAAAATCAAGATGTCACAATTTCCATCATATCATGATGGATTTAATGACAATTGATTAAATACAGAAAAAAATAATGACAATTGATTAGGTTTGACCAAAAAAATGAAGACAATGCGTTATTATTTTCTAATTTGGAATGAATTAAAATGGAATATTATGCAATATGCTGTCCTGGGCTTATTTTCCACGTGTGACTTTTGTTGATTACATGGCAATTCTTATTGTCTCTTAATGCGTCATTTGGAAAACTTCCTCTTTTGTTTGCTTCATATTTGTATATAATAGAGATAGAGATAAAGATGATTTCTATTATCATATTTATGATTCATAGTATATAATATATATGTTTATTTATTTATTTATAATAAACGAAAGATTTCTCAAAACCTGAATTGGGTCTGGGCCGGCGTGGGTTGGACTGAAACCCATATGCGGAGCTGACACAGAGTCAAAACCTAGTTTCCGAATGGAGGCGGCAGAGAGCGACCCAACTACTATATAACCGATGTGTCGTTCTCTCCTCTCAAATCCTCTTATCGTCGTTTAGGGTTTTGGGCAGCACGGCGATCTGGCGCCGTCTCTGACCCACTTATATTAAGATGCCGACGAGGTCCCTCTCTTTTCTTGAATTCGTCGTTGTAGTTTGCAGTCGATTTACTTGCCTTGAATCTTTTATATCACAGATGTTTAATTTTACTGTTGTTTATTTGCTTCTTTCTAGTCTTACAATAACTTTTTGATTGTGCTGCTGTGACGGGGAATTATATCCAAATTCCTAACTTAATTGGGGGCAAACTTATGGTGTGTTTGCATGACTCCAAGTTAACGTCGCATAAAAATGTCCATTGACGTTGACGGTCCTCTCTCTTCGGAAGGAGTTCCTCCGTCGTTGCTTGTCTCATATTCCATCGCCTTGTGGAGCAGCGTTGCTGCCTTTACTTCTTGGGACTGGCCATGAGACACACATTTTCACTGTCGTGACTAGATTTTATCTTTTGTTTCACTTGTAAATGTAGCCAATGATGATAACAGTCACCAAATACCATCTTTCGGGACTGAATGGCTTTTTTGCCTTGCTGTTATTATTCTGCAATTCTGAGGCTTTCTTCTTGTTTCTTTTGTGTTAAGCAAACTCTATAGACACACGTAGTTAAAATTATTGTCTTAACCATGATTAATCAAGCACGTACAACTAGAAAGTCTATCTCTGACAATTTCTGCTTTTGATAGTGTGCTTTTTCTGGTAGACTGTTAGTCAAATTGCCATTGCTTACTCCATTTGGAACTTGTCAGTGAAGCAGGACGGTAATACTAGGTGTTGGCAATTTTTTCAGCTTTCAGAAAATTTGATCCTTCAAAATTGCCCCTGTATTCCATCATAGTTCGGACCTGCAATAATTTGATCCTTTAAAATTTGATCCTTTGAGTTAGTATTTGTGTTCAGTATGTTATTTCTTTCTTATTTTCTTCCTATATATTCATGCATAATTAAATTTCATTTTATAGTAGTTACCGCAAAATACTTATTGTGCACCGCAAATTTCTAAAACAGTAGCCAATGAAGAAATCACTTATCAATACCATCTTTCGGGACTGAATGGCTTTTATGCCTTGATGTGATTCTGCAATTCTGAGGCTGTAATTCTTTACATCATTTATCATTGCTACGTTTGTTTGGTTTTATATTGCACATTTCCATTAATTGAAGTACACATTTGCCCCTTTTTGTTTTGTTCTTTGATTTGACAGCAAACGCAAATTTCGATTGGGGCCATGAACTGCTAGCAAGGTTGCTATTTTTACGACTTCTGAATTTAATTATGCGATAAAACATTACCTGAAGTAATGAAAATTCATCTAGAGGAGGTAATGAATAAATCGGAGAATTGAAAGGAGAAGCGTTTTTATTACGGGTGATAGTATTTTAACTTTGTTAAAGTTTCGGTGTATATGTATAGACTGTTTGGAAACGTCTTGATGGACCATATCAAGATCTTCCCTAGTCTTCAGGATAATTTATTGACTGTTTGAAAATGTGGTGATTGACCCATATACCGTGTCCCTACGTGCATACAAACTGATTAGCAAATCATAGTTTGGGTAATTTGTTTTGATAATTCAGGGTGCATACAAACTGATTAGCAAATCAGAGTTTGGGTAATTTGTTTTGATAATTTCGGGTGTGGGTAATTGATTTTATATCCTATTTTCGTATGAACATTTCCCGATTAACAAAGAACTAAACTTTTGAGTTTAGTTCTATCGTTACCATCTAATGTGATTTTTCGTCTTTAGCACATGCTGCCTCCCTCTAGCAGTGGTGATGATCGGCCAAGCCGGATCTACTTTAGTGATGGTAATTTTACTCTTAAGGTCTGCTAATGAGATTGTGAAGGTTAGGGACAATGCTGACCCTCCTGAGACTTTTTCTTTTGAGCTTGATTGGGATTGTGCAGACCATCATTATACGAGTACTTTCCTTTGGCAGTTGGCTAAATGGAGAATCCTTACTAATGTTGAAAGGGAGAGACGTTGCATTAATTTTGTTGTTGATTGTTTGCGGTGTCACATGTCATGCGAAACTATAATGCATACCCTTCAGGACTGTGATGATATAGTTGAGACGGGGCACAATTTTGTTCCTGAACCTGAGTGCCACTCCTTACTTTAGTGTGGGCTTGCAAATTTGGTTGTGGTACAATTTGAGACCCAATGCTAGTTTTGTATCTCCTTGGTGGTGGTATATCTCTGATGATTTTTGCCTTTGATCGTGTGCTTCATCTTCAGGATCAATTAGTGAAATTGCCATCGCTTACTCCTCTGTAGAAGGGCTGTAGTAGGGGCTGGTTATTTCAATAATTGCTTCTGTAGAAGTAATGCATTATCAACTTTGGACGCTTTGGTATTCGAGAGGACTTCAGTCTGGTGATGTGGGTCGAGACAGTCTCCACATTGGAGAGGATGTGGAGGAAGAGGTAGAGGCTACTCATTTTGAGGCCAAAGTTGCCCATTTTCATCAAGTTTCACTTTGATAGTTTTATTATAACATGACGGTTGGTATAAAACTCTGCGATGTTAGATTTTAATTTTTAATTTTCCAAATGGGTTTCTTTCATGTCCTGATTGGTGCATGTTTGCTTCCCTCGACCTTGATTATCTTGTCTAATCGGTAATGATTATCTAAATTGTCCACCAGCAATGATTATCTAAATTGTTGAATCTTTTGTTTTTTGAGAAACGATTGTTATATGTCCCTATTGTATTTGAATTGGGACTGTGTTCAGATGTAGGATTTCGTCCACATTTTCTACTATATATTCATGCATATCTACCTCAAATTACTTATCCTGCACTGCAAATTTCTAAAACAATAGCCAATGATGAAATCTGTTATCAATACCATCTTTCGGGACTGATTGGCTTTTATGCCTTGATGTGATTCTGCAATTCTGAGGCTGTAATTCTTTACATCATTTATCAGTGCTATTTTGGTTTGGTTTTAAATTGCACATTTCCATTAAGTGAAGGGCACATTTGCCTACTTTATTTTGTTCTTTTACTAGACAGCAAAGACAATGCCTGATTTCGATTGGGACCATATACTGCAAGCAAGGTTGAGCGTTTTTCAGACCTCTGATCTAGAGGAAGCAATGAATAAATCGGAGAATTGAAAGGAGAAGTATTTTTGTTATGTGCTATAATATGCTAACCTTGTTATTGTTGGAGTGTTTATTTATAGGCTGTTTGGAAACGTGGTGATTCATCATATCAAGATCTTCCTTAGTCTGTAGGATTATCAAGATCTTCCTTAGTCTGTAGGATTATTTATATACTGTTTGGAGATGTTATGATTGACCCATATACCATGTCCCTACGTGCTTTCAAAGTATCAAATCGGAGATTTTGTTTATTTTTTGATAATTCTAGAGTTTGTATTTCCTATTTGCATTTCCGATATCCTATTTTCAAATGAATATTATCCGTAGCGGAGGTTTAGCTATGCTATGGAAAGACTCGCCAAAGTTTGTGGTCAATTATTCACGAATTTTCATCCATGTTGAGGTTGAAGAGGGCACTAGAGGGCCACTGAGGCTCACAGGTTTCGCCATACTTGTACATCCTTTGTGCAGAGAGATTCTCAGCTCCAATCAAAGATGCGGTGAGGAGAGGCCTCATCCATGGCATCGCAATTTGCCGGGGAGCACCGGTAATTTCCCATCTCTTATTCGCTGATGATAGCTTTCTTTTTATGCGTGCTAATGTGCAAGAAGCAACTACTATGAAGAATCTGTTGTCTATTTATGAGCAAACATCTGGTCAGGCCATTAACATGAGTAGGTCAGAGGTCTTGTTCAGCCGCAATGTGTAGCAAGAAGATCGAGAAGTCCTCGTCAACATCTTTAATGTTTGAGCAATGCTGAGAGGAGGCAAGTACTTAGGCTTACCTTGTATGATTGGCAGGAATAAAAGGGAGGTGTTCAACTATGTGAAATACCGTATCTGGAAGAAGATAAGCTCATGGCAATGCAAATCCCTGTCAATGGCGAGAAGAGAGGTGCTCATTAAATCTATAGCACAGGCAATTCCTTCCTATTGTATGAGTATTTACCTCATACCAGATTCTTTAGGAGATGAAATTGAGAAGATGCTTAATTCCTTTTGGTGGGGGAAGAGGCAGGGGGCAAATAATGGTATCTGTTGGCTTTCTTGGGACAAGCTTTGTATGCCTAAAGAAAGTGGTAGTCTCTCTTTTAGAAACATGTTTGCCTTCAACCTTGCAATGCTTGGCAAGCAAGCATGGCACTTGATTGTCAAACCAGATACCATGGTCTCTAAATTGTTCAAAGCCAAGTACTATCCTAGAGGTAGCTTGCTAGATGCGGCTTTGGGGCACAATCTGTCATATGCTTGGCGTAGCATTTGTTCAGCACGAGCTCTCATTAAGGAAGGCATTCGATGGAGCATAGGCACTGGTGAGAGCATACCGGTGTGTGCAGGAAATTGGTTAAGGTCAAGCTCTGCTTCAAGTGATTCTGGTTTGGATAGTGTCAAACAATTTCTTGTTGATAATCATCAAAACCTGGGCACTTTCAGTGTGAAAGACCTGTTACTTCACAACACAAAAGCTTGGAATGTTCAACTGGTAAACTCGTTGTTCCCAAGGGAGATGTCTTGGGTGATTCTTAAAATACCTCTTATTGATTTAGTCCATCATGATACAATCATTTGGGGACCAACCAAAGATGGCCACTATGCAGTGAAATCAGGTTATAAGCTTGCAATTACCAAGATGGTGGGCTCATCACACCTAAGGGTTGAAGGAACATGGAATCTTATTTGGAAGCTCCAATTTCCACAACGTGTCAAGTTGTTCATCTGGAAGGCTTGTCGCAACTATATTCCAACAAGAAGCAGGCTTCAACAAAAGGGCATATCTTGTCTGGACTCTTGCATAATGTGCGACACAGGCTTGGAGAATCTTTGGCATTTAATGTTGACATGCCCCTCTAGCATTGAGTGCTGAAGACAAGTAAATTTGTGGCATAAAGTGTCTCGCATAATGGACTCTACTAATTCTTTCCAAGAATTCTGTTTCACCTTTCTGCAGTCTCTAGATGTTGAGACCCAAACCATAGCGACAGTCACTATGTAGGCCATTTGGAGGAGAAGAAATGAGCAATTCTGGGAGGGCATTGTGAGTCCAACCAGCCAAGTCATTGCTAGAGGCCAAAATTATTTGCTTGATTGGAAATTGGCCCATCAGAGAGGATCCCCTAGACATAATGTGACCCAACGGAACTTAAGGTGGAGTGCGCCACCCTCTGGATTCGTGAAATGCAATGTGGATGCAGATTCTTTTCAACGGATGCAAAAACCAGCTTTGGGATGTGCATACGGGATGACACAGGTGCTTTTATCTTGGCTAAGACAGATTGGATCTAACAATGCCTCCCAACTATTGAGGGATAAGCCACTGGTCTACTTAAGGTTATGCATTGGGCCCGGGATCTAGGAATGAGCAGTGTCGTGTTTGAATTGGATTGCAAATTAGTGGTTGATAGCATCCAATCCCAGAAGAATAACAGTTCAGAGTTCGGCGCTATAATTCGTGAGATTTTAGACATTTTAGCTCTTTACTCAAACTTTAGTGTAAGTTTTGTTCGGAGACAAGCGAATGGTGTGGCTCATGCTCTAGCTAAAGAAACACCGCTTATGGCTAGTCCCTAAGTTTTTATCCATGTTCCACATTGTATTGCTTCATTGATTATTAATGAAATGGCATAAGCTTCTGCTTTCAAAAAAAAAACTGTTTCACTTTGCTAACAAAGAACATTATCCTTTGAATATTTAGAATAGCCTTATCCTCTTTAAATTGAAGATGATAAACCCAACATTCATCGAGGTTCGGAAAATTAGGCAATTTAAACCACCAACGACTGTATTTGTTGGTGTAATTGTTTGTTGTGTTCCCTAATTATGGGGATGTGCACTCTTGTGTGTTGGCAACTTGATATAAACATGGGGTTGTTTTATTTTGATAATAATAGTTATAGGCATGTTCCTCTTTCTCAATAGTATTTTGGAGTCATTGTAAAGAAGCCACCTGATGATTGATATCTGTTAAGGTTATGGCCATAGCTGGAAAGCACGAGGTTCTTATCTTTCTACATTCAAGAGAAGAAATTGTGTAAGTTAGTGTCATAAAAGATGTTGTACTCTTGGTAGGTTTTTAAAGAAGATGCTACAACCTACAAGATTCTCATACTATTTCTGATAGCAGTGGTCTTAAGATTCTTATGCCATCTGGTTTTGCAATTCATCATGCTAGTATGATCGGGACACATTGTAAACTTGTTAAGACCTCTGCCAATGGTCATGTGCAAGCATTGCTATCCACTGAGTGCTGGCTGGGGAGTGAATCTCTGAGCTCATGCCTTATAATTAAAGGGACACGAATTTACAATCCTCAAAGTTGAGGGTACAATTCCTTGGCCACTGGAGTAGAGTAATGCTAGAAGATCAGTACATATTGCTTGCCTATCAAGGCCACCAGAGCCACGACTAGACTGGTGCTGATGGATAGAATTAGTAATTATAATGAGTGTTGGGAGGGTTGGGATGACTAAACTTCACAAGGGGTTGATGCCTGTGCATAGCAGGATTAGTATTCTTATTGTGAACTCTCCAATTAAGTTAATGATACAACTCAGCAAAACCAAACTCTAGTTCCTGAAGTGCACGTGTGCTCGTTAGGAGTAAATGGGTCACAAGATGATAATCAAGCTGGACCAAGTGGGACAACAAATGAGTGGCTCAATCGCGAGAAAAGAAGGCCCAACTGGTTTGATGATTTTGTGTAGAGCTCACATTGTTGTTCCCTGCACTTACCTGTAGTAGATTTAATTTTCCATTGCTAGATTCTCGGTAGATTTTTAATTCCTTTATATGACTCATCCAATTTGTTACACTACGTGTTATCCGCACCTTACAAGTGGCAACAGATGCTAAATAGTAGGAGATTACAATCACTATTAATTTTGAATATGGTGAAGAAATAAACAAGGAGAAAATCGTTCCAAATAGCGTCTCTAATTCTTCTTGGAGTTGACCCTTGCTCAAAATAGGGCTTCCTTTTTCCCAATCCATTATTTAGCTTGCATCATATTGGTGCTTTCATTCCCAACACAATGCCCCCAAACCTGCAGACAAAAAGGATTCATCAAATGAGGAAATTATCATCACTGTGTGCATGAGCCAACTGAAAGATCTATTGGCCGTTGAAATTTCCAAACAACAGGATGCCTTTATTCTCATATTCCTCAACCCTACAAAACCCCAACCTCAGAACCCTAAAACTCCAACTTTTGCCATTTGATGGGTCCACTGGATTGGATTTTTCATGCTGAAAGTTTTTTTGAGTTATCACACATTCTGCCTCATCAGGGCCTCACCTATGTACCATTTTACATGCAAGGTCCTACTCTTGCTTGGTACAAATGGATGTGTGCTAATCACCAACTAGCTACTTGGGATGCTTTTACTCATGCCTTGGAGACCAAATTTGGCCCTTCCTCCTATGAGAACCATCAGGTTGCTCTCTTTCAGCTACGACAGACCGGATCCGTGATGGACTATTAAGCACAATTCAAGGGTTTATCCAATTGAGTTTCTGGCCTCACTCTTGATGCGCTACTCAATTGTTTTTTGGGTGGCTTGCGACCTGAGATCTACAGGGAACTCACTATTTTGCGCCCTTATAACTTGCCCGATGCTACAGGGCTGGCAAAGTTAGTTAAGGCTAAACTAGCAGCGGCCAAACCACCACTTGGGTGTTTTTCCCGCCCTTCTTCGGGGTCTGCTGCCCCTTCTTTGGTGTTGGGTCCTCTCCTTTGCCCTCCACTACTCCGACACTGCCTATTCGCAAGCTATCTTCGACCGAAATTGCGGATCGTCGTGCGAAGGGCCTTTGTTTCAATTGTGATGAAAAATTTGGGTCGGCGCATTGTTGCAAGGCAAAACAATTTATGATTCTTTTGACTGAAGATCCTAACGTCCCAGTCACAATATCCCCCCCATCTGACGCTCCTACCATTGATACAGGTCCGAGTGACCCACCTGGTCAGAATTCCTTAGACCCTGCATCGGAGGGCATGCAATTCCATCTGTCTTATGCCACATTAGGAGGCCCATTGTCTCCTCGCACATTACGGCTCCAAAGTTTCATTCACCAGTTGCCCGTTACTATTTTAATTGACTCCGGGAGCTCCCACAATATCATTCAACCCCGGATTACAAAATTTCTCTCCCTGTCCGTTGTAGCTATCAACCACTTCTCTGTTTTTGTGGGCAATGGCGATTCTATTTACTGCACTGGGTGCTGTCCCGACTTTCCTATTACTATGGCAGGTGATTCTTTTTCTATTTCCCCCTATGTGATTCCTATACATAGGGCTGATGTGGTTTTTGGCGTAAAATGGTTGCAAACATTGGGTTGTTTTTTGTCAGATTACACAGTGCCTTTGATTCATCTTTCTCACAATGACAAAATCGTTACCCTTACGGATCAGACCTCCCTCACTCCAACCCATGCCTCATTTGCCCAGTTCTATAGCTTCCAATTCATAGATTCTATAGCCTTTCTGCACATTGTGCCGTTTACCAATTAGATGGCACCATAACCCCATTCACCCCACTGTTTGACCCTAGCCACTTGCATCCTTCCCTCGCTCAACTACTCTCACACTATGCCATCCTATTCTCTATTCCACAAGGCCTCCCTCCTCCTAGAATTCAGCATCACCACATACACCTCCTACCCTCATCTTAACCCGTAAATGTATGCCCATACCGTTACCCCCAATGCCATAAGGAGGTCATGACACACATGATTCAAGATATGCTTACCAAGGGTATTATCGAACCTAGTACTAGCCCCTTCTCCTCTCCCGTTCTCCTTGTTAAGAAGAAGGATATCACTTGGCAATTCTGTGTGGATTATAGCGCCTTGAATGCCATCAAAGTCAAGGATCGCTTTCCTATTCCTACTGTGGACGAGTTTCTCAATGAACTCCATGGCACTACCATCTTTTCTAAGCTGGACTTGCGCCCCGGTTATCACCAAATCCGTTTGGCACTGGAGGACACATTTAAAACAACATTTTCGACCATTGATGGCCACTTTGAGTTCCTAGTCATGCCTTTTGGTCTATCTAATGCCCCTTCCACATTTCAAGCCATTATGAACAACATTTTCAGTGCTTATTTGTGCAAGTTTGTCTTGGTTTTCTTTGACGATATCCTAGTTTATAGCAAGGATTGGGACTCTCACCTCCTTCACCTACGAAGGTACTCCAGATTCTCTATCATTACCAATTCTTTGCTAAATTTTCCAAATGTCATTTTGGCGTCTCACAAGTTGATTATTTAGGGCATATCATCTCTCGGGAGGGTGTTTGAGCTGACCCCTCTAAACTACAAGCTATCAAGGAATGGCCTATCCCAACTTTCCTCACTACTCTCCATGGTTTTTTGGGGCTCACCAGTTATTAGTGTCGATTTGTGAAACACTACGCAGCAGTTACTGCCCCTCTTTCTGACTTATTATGAAAGCATTGGTTTGTGTGGACCCCTGCCGCCCAGTTGGCCTTTACTGCCCCTCAAGCAGGCCTTGAGTTCCTTACCAGTCCTAGCACTCCCAGATTTTTCTAGGGGTTTGATGTTACTACGAATGCTTCCGCTACGACTATAAGGGCTGTTCTATCCCAAAGCTCCCACTCGTTAGCCTATTTTAGCAGGAAACTATGCCCGCGCATGCAATGTGCCTCTGCATATGACTGAGAAATGTTTGCGATCACAGAGGCTGTCAAGAAATGGCGCCAGTACTTGTTAGGCCGCCATTTTCAAATTTTTACAGATCAGCAAAGTCTCAAGAATTTACTCTCACAGACTATCCAGACACCCGCACAACAAAAGTGGCTTACCAAACTCCTTGGCTATGATTTTGAGATCCTTTATACACCAGACAAGGAGAATGTTGTCGCAGATTCTCTGTCCAGGGTCGCTACAACTTTAGAGGCTGTGTTTTCAGCCCTTTCTGCTTGTCAACCTTTGCTACTCAACCAATTACAACAGTTTTAAGCCACTCACCCTGTTAGGCAAGCCCTCTTCGCCAAGTTTTGATCTACAGATACCACCGCTCGGTCATTCACCCTCCAACAAGGCGTTCTGTATTACAAAGGGAGATTCTTCATCCCTGTGGAGTCCGACCTTCGCCAACCCCTCCTACAGGAATTTCATAGCTCGACGTTAGGGGGTCATTATGGGATCACTGGCACCTTATCCAGACTTGGTGCCTCTTTTTCTTGGCCACAAATGCGCAGAGATGTCACCAACTTCATTCAGCAGTGCCTTACCTGCCAGGAAAACAAGTCCATAAATCAGAAACAAGCTGGGCTTTTACAACCCCTCCCCATTCCAAATCAGGTCTGAGAAGATACCTCCATGGATTTTGTGACTCACTTACCCCCTGTTTCAAGAAAAACGGTGGTTTGGGTGATTGTTGATCGCCTTTCCAAATCTGCCCATTTCGTTGTGTTACCAACACATTTTTCTACTACCTCCATCGCCCTTATCTTCATCACAGTGATCTACCACCTGCATTGAATGCCCAAATCCATTGTTAGTGATCGTGATAAGGTGTTCTTCACTAGTAAATTCTGGCGCGAGTTGTTTCGCCTCAGTGCTACCACCTTGCCTTTCAGCAGCTCGTATTACCCATAATCAGATGGCCAAACAGAGGTTGTAAATCGCATTCTCCAAACTGACCTCAGATCCTTCGTTTGTGACTCTCTCAATTTATGGCTTCAGTACTTACACCAGGCAGAATACTGGTACAATTACACGTATCAATCAACCATACGGATGACGCCCTTTGAGGCCTTATACGACCTCTTACCCCCAATTCTCACCACTTACCTCTCGGGCTCGACAAAGATTGCCACCTTGGATGAAGCTCTTTCTCATCGGCGTGCCATTCTTCACCTCCTTCGCACCGATCTGTCTAGGGCACAAATGCGCATGCATTCTCTGGCCAACGCTCACCTCCAAGATCGACACTTTAAGGTGGGTGATTGGGTTCTTCTGCGGTTGCAACCGTATCGCCAAGTATCGGTCTGAGGAAGGGCCTGCCGAAGTTGGCCGAGTGTTTTTGTTGGGTAGTATCAGGTCTTGCGCACCATCGAAGAGGTCGTTTATGAGCTGGATTTGCCTTCAGATTCGCGGATCCATTCGGTATTCCACGTTTCCAAGTTGAAGGCCTTTCACAGAAACCCGTCGCCGCAGTGGCCGCCGCTTGTGGCCACCATCACTCATCTGGATCTCCAGCACTTGCGCATCTTGGGGTCTCGTTCCGTCCAAAACTCCCATGGCAACTGACAACAACTTCTGGTCTAGTGGCCAGGTCTTTCGGAACCGGAAGCCATGTGGGAGGATGCTGGCGATTTTGAGAGACTCTACTCGACAGAAAACCTTGAGGGCAAGGTTGAGTCCCAGGAGGGAAGTAATGATACAACTCAGTTAAATCAAACCCTAGTTCCTAAAGTGCACATGGGCTCGTTGGGAGTAAATGGGTCAGGGGATGATAATCAAGGTGGACTAAGTAGGACAACAAATGCGCGACCCAATAGCAAGAAAAGAAGGCCCAGCTGGTTTGATGATTTTGTGTAGAGCTCACATTATTATTCCCTACACTTGCCTGTAGTAGATTTAATTTTCCATTGCTAGATTCTCGGTAGATTTTTAATTCCGTTATATGACTCATCCAATTAGTTACACTATGTGCTATCTGCACCATACAAGTGGCAACAGATGCTAAATAGTACCAAATGCTAAATAGTAGGAGATTACAATCACTATTAATATTGAATAGTGGTGAAGAAAGAAATAAACAAGGAGAAAATTGTTCCAAATCTCGTCTCTAATTCTTCTTGGAGCCGACCCTTGCTCGAAATAGGGCTACCCTTTTCCCAATCCCTGATTTAGCTTGCATCACTTACTAGACAAGAAAATGCAACTAATATGCTAATGATAGTAATGTGATTCTCTGCAGTCTAACTAATATATATAATAATTGTCACCATTATTGGCCATTCTTCTTAAGAGGCATGTTCTTGCTCCAAGGACTAAAGCTAAAACAGATAAGCAAATTTTAAATGATGCCTTTGGGTTACAATTTTTATATGTTAGATATTTCCTAAAAATAGGAACAAGATCTTCACAAATACATTATTTAGAGAAAATTAAGAAATCAAAATTCAACTTTGAAAATTGCATCTTTCAATACAGAGAAAATTATATCTCACTCCCTTGAGAAATGCTTAAATTACATTCTCCCCCTCTTACGTTTAAATCCATACATCCTTCACTCGAAAAGCAAATATGTATTACGCTTTTATCTATTTTAATATAATCAAACTTCTTATGCATATTTTTTTTCTCAATTTTTGACTCACAATATCATAAATTTGTAGTTTTAAATCCTATTATTAACTATGGAAATAAAAATCTTGGACAATTCAAGCTAATAAAAAGACAATTTAAAACTGAATTGTCTTTTAAAGTCACAAAATTAACAGTAAAGTATTCAAAATTAATTATCATTGAAAGTCATAAAAAAATTCCAAAATGATGGTTTAAAGTTATTTTTCACTACTAAAATATTTGTTTATGTTAAAATGGATTAAAGTGTCATACATATTTCCTTAAAGGAGGAAAGTGTAATTCAAGATTCTCTTACGGGAGTGAAATATAATTTACTCTATATATTTACTTCTTAGTAAAAAGAAGTATAGAAGAGTGTAATTCAAGTTTCTCTCTCGAAGGAGAGTATAATTTACCTTTCAATATATATTTCTAAAAGGCTCTCAAGGTAATTAAAACGTATATATTATAGAAAAGTTTCAGCCCAATAAAACATAGAATACACTTTAAAACTGATATTTAATCAAATAAAAAAAAGAGGTTGCATTACTAACAGAGCCGTACCCGCCTTTAGGCAGTTAAAGCATTTGCCTTAGGCCTCCAAGGTCCCATTTAATTTTTAGTAGTAGTATAAGGTCTCAATTAATATATCAGAATAGTGTATTTTTATATTTTATTTTTTTACTGGAATAAGATCATTGTATTTCTAAATCAATAGAGTCACCAATACAAATAAGTATCATCTCAAAATCATGGGGACTAGCCCACAATGTGACCTCTCTAGCTAAAAGAACAATATCATAATGATAATATTTGCATGCATTTAACAACTAACATATGAGCATAATTGTAGGTAGTGACTAATTACTTGCTTTAACCCGACGTTAAAATTAAGAAGACTTTTTGGGGAAGTAAAAAATATTTTTTTGCAAGATACGTACATCATTGTTTACAAAATAAAAGTCATCGTTGCAACGAGTAAATTGGAATAGATTAACATAACAATTAATTTTACTATTTATTTTTTAAAAAATATTTTCTATTCAAATTGTTCTGTTTAAAGCTCGATTTTTTTTTATTCTCTAACGGTTTCACCTAAGGCTCTAAAACATGTAGACATGGCGTGATTACTAATATAAACTAGTAACATACCCATGCATACGCACGGATGGTGCGGTGTTTGTATAATTATTATGGAAGAGTATGTCACCTATCATCTTAAGATTCGAATTTAAGAACATATATTTAATATAATTACTTATTTTTCACAAAAATTATTCTTATTCTACCAAAGAATCAGAGGATACATTCATCCCCGCGATGTAAAATTTCCATATTTATAAATAAAAAGAGTACATAGTTTGGTCTCACCATGACACAATAAAGTACCCACATGATTTTTCTGACTTTGTCTTTTGATTGCGGATCAAAATGGGGACCAAGAAAAAGCTTACTGTTATCCTTGCTATGCAAACTAAATATTAAAAACATAGTTGTCAAACCGACTGAGACTACGGTCCGACCGATTGAACTGAACCGACCCCCGTCTCCGTTTGAACCTTAAAACCAGTTGTAGTCGAATCGGCCTAAAACCGGAAAATCGTAAAAACCGCCAAACCGAAAACTGCAAAACCGGAACCAGTTCAACAAAAATTAATTTTTAATTTTTTATTATTTATTTTTTTAAAAAAAATGGTAAATGACATTATTTTTGACACATAAGAGATTTTATATCCATTTTTTCACGTTGGTTGGTTAAATTAAATATTATAAAAAAATTTAAAATTAATTTATATATTAATATAAATTATGATAATACTTACATTATAGTATTTGTAATTATTGAATATTAGAAAATTATTATAACATATTTATTTTAGTTTAATATGTATTTTTTGCATGTTATATGTTGACATATAACATTTTAAGCATAGTTTAATTTTTTATGTCGTGATGTTATGAATATTATGTTATTTTTTGTTTATTAGTGCTTTATATGTTATATTAAAAATTTTAAAAATATAATTTAATTCATTTTCGGTCCAACCCCGGTTCGATCTCGGTCCGACCTTTGAACCTTGAACCAGTGCTTACACCGGTTCAGTGTCCGGTCCGGTTTTGATAACCTTAATTAAAAATGATGATTTACAAAGGCATTTATGAAATTTGAGTTTCTAAGGTCAATACTTCATTTGGGGACTTTATTCAAATTATAATTTTCCAACAATTACTCCATGATTCTATTGGTGTTGAACCATCATTGAAACTGTTAAGTTCCTCTAGGTGCCACTTTACCATCAATACGCCTCTCCTCTAGGTGTATCAATGACTTATTTTCCACTCATCAACATTCAATTAGCAAATAACAAATAAAAGTTGCATTATGTGTTTGCAAATAAAAGTTGTATATACCTAAAAAATGCCAAAGGAACAACAAATTCCGAAACAAATATAAAACCACAGTGACATTTGAGTAATGGGGCACCCTCATGAATTCCTTTAGGCGACCACTATATATAATGCCATCCAGACCCTCAATTTCCAAGTTAAGATGCATTACAACATCCTGCATCTAATGGGATTGACTAATGCAAAATCACATGTCCTATTCCCCTGCATCGGCAAAGAAAAAGAAAGGGTCAAAGAAAAAAGTAATAAGTAGTGGTATTAGAAAAGTTGTAGGTAAAACCCAAACTACTCTACTTATATATGTGGATATATATATATATCAAAATTAAGAATAATAATAATAATATAGTATATAGTATATTATCTGCTGAAGCACAAAAAAGTGAAGCAGATAAGCAGGACATCTCATTGTGAATGTTGTTACATGTGGGAACCATGTGCATCGTTCCCTTCAAAACCATATATAGGCAACGATCTAGTAGTGTATTTGTGTAAAATATGAAAATCAATTAGAGGAAAACCAAAGTTTTATGCACGGGAAGGCTGCAATCAAAAAGTATTTACTACAAAAAAAATTGTCAATAAAAAAAAAACTAGAGAGAGTACTGCAAGGCATGGTGTGGCATTAGATTTTCACAATAAAATTATTTAAGTGTACTGATTGACTGATTGTAGACTTAATCTCCTGTTCATGGCATGTGTTAAGCCTGGGTGGACATGTAAGGTGAATTCCTTCTCAACTTTACAAACATATGTTGTAAAGTTACTCATCAAATCCTTCACACATATTTCACATTGAGCAGTTAACTTGGTTACAGAATTGGCAAGGGGATTATATCAGACATAACCAAAGCTACTCCTTAACACATGATTACTTTCTCAATTTGATGAAGCAAACCTACACTCGAATACCATGCTTGCATAAAAAAAAAACCACACACAAATTCAAAGAAACATGGCAGAATGGTCTCATAAAAACTCCAGCAATGACAAATGCACTAAAAATGAAACAAAGCATGTAAAAGGGGCGGAAAAAAAGCAAGGAACATCAAATAGAAACGAAAAAGATAATATACATATGAGTATCAACCAACAAACACATAAATCCATAAAAACCCCAAAACTATGTGGGAAAAAAGCAAGCCAAATCCAAGAGGCAAAAAAAAACATAATCAGAGAACTAAGATAAGTAATATACGATAACAGTTAAGTTAGAACCTCCTAAGAACAATAATCAAAGAAAGTGTTGTGTCAATGATCAGACAAGTAATGAATAAGCACCTTTAAATTATTTTCCATCTTGAAGCTGATTGAAACTATCTATTCCTCCTTTGCAAAAACTTCTAGTCAAATCTACAATAAGAAAGCTACAATGACAGTATCATCCTCTAAGCCTCATGGCTTCAGTCCTAGAACTTGTCTATCAATTACATTCAAAATACAATAACAGTAAAACATGGAGGTTGCATAAAGAAAAACAGAACTGATCTGTCCTGAAAAAAATGAAGCATGAATAAAGTTTAATTGGCTCAAAAAATTCTCAAGGGGAGAATGGGGTAAATTTTATCATTTATACTGCATCTTCTGCAAAGAAACCTGCAGTACCAATCACAGAAAGGTTGGTTCTCATAGGGAATTCATGCCTATCTATGACACTGCAGCAGAATTGCATCAGATTATAAAGTTCACATTAGAATTATTTATTATCTGATATAATGGATAAAAAATACTAAATAAAGACTATAAAGTTCACATCAGAATACCAATTACATATAACCTTATCATTTATCCCCAACTTTAATGTCCCGTGATCTAAAGGCAAACCAAGTATTGAACATCAATCCCATCAGCTACCCGAAGCATTCAATTAAAGTGTGAGAAGCAATGTATTCTCTCCAAAAAGTAATGACAACATGATATCAATGCACTCTTGTAAAGTAGACCAGGGACTATAGAAAAAAATAGACAGAATAAGCATTATCAAAAGCAAATTTATCAAGAAAAAAATTTAAGAAGACTGAATTTTGAGGAAAATAGGCAATAAGCAATAACATAACTATTTGAAAACCAATACTCTTTCCTAAGATAACATAATTTACAACTCAAAACTTGATTAAAAAAATATAAAAGAACACACAACTACTTACAAAGCTACAGATTGTGCTGCCTTGAACTTGATAATATCCAAATGAGATAAATATGCCAAGGAAGGTGCAAACCTCATCATAGTAAGCTACCACAATTCACAAACTGGGTCTCCGTGAAGGGTATGAGAATGACATAATAGTTTCACAGAAGCAAGTCCATGACTCAGAAGCGGTCAAAGCTCATAATTAAAGATGACATTAACATCAGAAGGGATAGAAGAATAGCCGACAGATGCCGGTCGTGAGCTCTTCTTTTCAGCCGACAAATCTTCTTTTGATGCCCACTAGAATCCAGCAATAATACCAGCAACTATACTGAAGACCACTCACTTAGTACTTGAGGGGAACAACAATTTCAAATTGGGAACCAAGCTTCTCATATGCAATTTCTTAGCTTTCACCCTTAACTTGGTGAGCTACCAGTTGTCCTATTTCCTTTTCCTTTTTAGCTCCTGTCAACAAACAAACAGTTGGAATGTTGAGCAAACGCCTTTATTTATTATTTATATTATACAAAAGAAGAAAGTTCCAATGAGAATTAGAACTCACGTGCTTCCATTAGGGACAAACTCAATTAGCACATAACCTAGTCACACAAATTTAAAATTAATGCATTGAAGTCAACAGTTTTAGTAAAAAAGTGATTAAGATGTATATCATTTAGTAAAAAAGTCTCAGTTTCTATAGCACACCAAGTTTGGTACTACTTGGTTCTTATCATGCATACAACCTCTATGTTGACCAAATTGAGATCTGATAGATTGAACTTCATCAGCTTTATACTCAATATCTAATTCTTTCACTCAAAAAACCTGCTTTGTAGCTTACCATTATATTTTTTTCAATTTGCAATCAAACAACCATGTGCTACATAAGAAGGAGTTCACATCAGATAAATGTGTTTAAACTACCAATTACTTCAATCAAACAACCATTTGATTGCTTAAGTCCAAACCATAAGTAACCTCATTTACTACTTGTCTTAATTTATCTTCATCTATTTCATGGAAGAGTAAATAAACTTTCATTCCACTTTAATTCCTAAAATTGGAATAAGAGTAAATCTCCTCCCATGACAGAGTCATTACACTTCCCTGCCATTTGGATTTGAGAGTGTCATCCGTTTTGCTGCTTATCTTTACTAAAAGTTAAACATTGTATCTGAAACCAAAAAAACTAACGAATGAAAGAACAACAAAAGAAGGAAAAAACACAGCAAGCCAAAATCCCCCATCACATGACACAATAGGAAAAATAAAGAATGAAGTAAAAACCAATGAATGGGGAGAAAGAAAGCATACTTCCCAACCCAACCAATACCAACCAAAAAATTCATAAAAGAGTTCACCAAGGGGTGGTTGACTTTCAAATGAACTAAGAGTATCAAAAGTGTTATAATTATTTGTACATCTTGCTATCTCTGTCTTGGTATAATTATGTTCCCATATCCTAGAAAGAAGATTTATATGAAACCTAGTCCTCCTAACAAAGTTTCTCAATCAGTCTCTATTGTGATAACATAATAAAACAAACATGAACATAGATAAGGGTTCGAACATCACTGTGCAACATGCTTTACTCAACAGTGAGCCAAAAAATTAAGAAATAGAGGTTCTGTTACTTGTCAGCAATAACAACAGGTACTAGAAATAGAGAAAATCTGTTACTTGTTAGCAAAACTATAATTGATTCACATCATTTATAAAATTAAGAAACTTCATATTCTTGTCATTTGACCATCACTTCCACCCTTTTAATAGCCCACACATCAACACTATCAGCACTACCAGATTCAACTCAAATGATACAAAAAATTGACCAAGTAGGACACAGGTTCAATAGTTAAATTGACAATTCCTAATTCTGTGTTGAAAATCTGCAATCATTCAATCTATTGTTCAAAGAGCATGTCTAGTAACAATAGTTAAATTGTGGCAGTAGCTTGGTGCTACCATTTCAAAATATAGTTAAATATAAACCACAAGGGTGGAGATGAAAGCTCAAGGTTGAGACACACCTAACCACATATATTTTCATCAAAAACAGGGAGTGAATCCTGCAGCCAACAAACTATAATTAATCAAACATCAAACATGAAAAGACATGACAATGGTAACATAAAAAAACAATCTATAAGATGATTTTGTAGACCCTTAACCCAGAACACTACCTAAAAATGGAAAAAATAGAAGAAATTCATAAGAAGCCAATGAAAAAAGGATCCAAAACCGTGAACATACTACATGTTCTCGGAAACCAGAAAAACGAAAATCATAAGCCAAGACCAGAAATAGGAAAAAATGTGAATAAAAAAAGCTGTAGAAAATGAATAAGGAAAAATCATCACCTTCTTCCTCCTCTATCTTTCTTTCACCTCAAAGATCCCACTTTAACAATGCATAAACAATATCTCTGGTGGTCTTCCAATGGTGAAAATGGAGGTATGAAAACCTATGCAAAAAAAAAGCCTTAAAAACCTTGGCATTGTCCCTAAAGGAATAACTGAAACCATATAAACTTATTAAAGCTTCAAAATTTGGGGTTAGGGTTTTCAAAGAAATTGCGGAAAACGGGAAAAAAAGAGATCCAACTCACCACTAAGGGAAGAAGAAGGATTAGCCGTGGGTAAGCATTCCGGCGTCGCAATGATGGCCTCCGGCGTGGCGGGTCTCCGGCGAGGTCTCCAATTGAGGTTTTGAGTACTGGGTCTCCGGCGTGGTGGATAGAAAGATGAGTGTGGGAGGATGAAGGATCTGTATTTTTTTTCCAGAGGTGGCTTGGCAGAGGGAGTGCGTGACTGAGAAGGGAAGCTCGGAGGAAGGAGAAAGGGTGGAAGGAGATGGACGCAGACAGTAAAAATAAGAAGAACGAAGAGTGAGAGAGAGAAGAAGAACGAAGGGTGGAAGGAGATGAATTTTTTTGTGCTTTGAGAGTAAAGCTTCAATCAAGCTTCAATCTGGTTGAGGGAGAAGCGAGGGTGGGTGGCACCCCAATGTTGCTCGTCAGAAGTGTAAGGAAGAAGAAGAGGGATGAGAGAGGAGAGGAAAACGTGGGAAAAGTTGAATTTGTAAAGGGACTCAAACTGAGGATTTTTAGGATGACGTTTCTTTTTTTGCCCTCAAAATTGCACACGTGTCAACAAATTAGGAATGGGTAATTTGGGTTTTTCAGTGGTGGTTGTTTATCTTAGATTAAAGGGGATAAAGGGGATTAAATATATTTAAATTTGCGAGTTGAATGATTGTTCACTAAAAAAAAAAGAGAGTTTAGTGATTGTTTTTATGTTATATGCTAATGTATATGCATATTTGATTTGTTCAGTAGTTTGATATTCATTATCCCTATTTTAAATCGATTAGTATATGGAATATTATAGGCTAAAATACTGTTTTAGTCCCTTATGTTTATTTTAGGTTTCATTTTTGTCCCTTATGTTTTATTTGTTCTGTTTTGGTCCGTTACGTTATTAAAGTTATGCCAAGTTAGTCCTTTCCGTCAAAAACTCAGATGACATCGTTTATTATTGGCTTTTAGCTACGAAAAATTGGCTTTTAGTGACGGATTTGTCACAAGATAGGTCTTTGTTGACGGAAAAAACTAACTTGACATAACTTCAATAACGTAAGGGACCAAAACGGAACAACTAAAACATGAGGGACCAAAATAAAACCTAAAATAAACATAAGGGATCAAAACAGTATTTTAGCCAATATTATAATATTGGGTTTTATGAAAACTCACGGCTTTTGTTGCAGTGTTTGTAATAAAGCTCGTTATCTTTCTGTTTTATGGTCATGTTACGACTGATAAATAATAACTAAAATATGTGTAACAGATTTTGTTTTCAAAAAGTCAAGATGGCCGAGTTGGTCTAAGGCGCCAGTTTCAGGTACTGGTCCGAAAGGGCATGGGTTCGAATCCCATTCTTGACAAAATAATTTCATTTTTTTTTGCATCAAGGATGCAATATTTTATTCAAACGAGTCAAAGGCCATCACAACATTACATCAGTAACAATCATCAGCCTACTATTAAGGCACAATACATGACTCAATGCAAACTCTATGATTAATCCTTAATGCACAAGAGTTGTGCTTAACTACAAAGTTAATACCTAAGACACTAACCCCAGGTTAACCTAAGCAACACACTTACCAGACCACTAGCCACGTAATACAGTCCAGAAACCCAGATAATTAAGGTCAGGTGGTTTTGATGGTGGGCGCAGAGTCAACCCACCCCTAGAAAACTCGTGCCTCGCTTATTCTCATCAACATTATGCAAGTGGGCTTATACTCATCAACATCAACGTTTATGCAAGTGGGCCTATTCTCATGTAGTCAGTCATGTACAAGACATAACAAAAGAAGGATATTGTTTTGAATATTATAAACACAAAAAACGAGAATTTTTGAAGACTATTCTCGACACACCTAACATGTTATCATTTTTATTATGATATGGGGTTTAATCTCATCTCATATACAATCATATTACTTGTTTGGAGACAGAGGTGAATCATTTGAAGATTGTTCTTGACACACCTAACATGATATCATTTTTTATTATGAAATGAGAATTAATCTCATCTCATGTACAACCATATCACTTGTTTGGAGAGGTGAATCAACGAGTTATAATAAGTTTATATATATATATATATATATATATATATATATATATATATATATATATATATATAATGTTTTGAATATTATAAACTCAAAACACGACAATTTTTGAAGACTATTCTTGACCTAACATGTTATCATTTTTTATTATGATATGGGGTTTAATCTCATCTCATATACAATCATATCACTTGTTTGGAGATAGAGGCGAATCAGTTGAAGACTGTTCTCGACACACCTAACATGATATCATTTTTTATTATGAAATGAGAATTAATCTCATCTCATGTACAACCATATCACTTGTTTGGAGAGGTGAATCAACGAGTTATAATAAATTTATCTATTATATAAATATATATATATATATATATATATAATAAAAAAAGTTGTATAAGGTAATATTCAAGTAGGATGTTCACGGGTCAATCCTTCTATCATTTAATGCTCTATAATCAAATTTATATTTATATTCCACTTATTTCTTAATTACCATTTAAAGACATTTATTATTACATCATTTCAATTATATATATTTTCTTAAACGATTTTCTATTTTCAATCCAATCATAACTCATCATTCATTACTACTTTACCTTATAAATTTGGTAGCTTTTAATTAATAATTTTTTATCATCAATAATTAATTTTATGATACACGGGACTCGTGCGATGCACGGGCCAGTACACTAGTTTTATTAAAAGAAATTTCAAAAAATAAATAATTATTTGTCCAACATAGAATTTAATTGGTATGCACTCACTTTTATACTATCACCCATCAAATTCCAGAGTTTGACCACATCATTATATCATTTTCTGAATAATTTAATTAAATTAATTGAATAAATCCTTAATATTCATTTTCATTATCCTTCTCCCTCTCTGCACACCTAAGTCCCAATGGGGAAAAAAAAAAGTGAACCAATGAGTTGAAATAAGTTTATTTTATTAAAAGAAATTTCAAAAACTAAATAATTATGATGTAAATTATTTTTACACTATCACCCAATCAAATTCCACATTTTGACCACATCATTATACCATTTTCTGAATATTTAATTTGAATTAGTTGAATAAATCCTTAATTTTCGTTTTCATTTCCCTTCTCCCTCTCTACAAGGTAGTTCTCCCTCTGTGCACCCTTAAGTCCCAACGTTTGCATCTCTCCCTCTCTGCAACCCGCTTGGCCACTAGTGGTGGTTACAAAGCAAGGTTTTGTTGCCCGTGAGGTGGTGGGAAAGCAGCATCGCAACTACAATGATGGACTTTACTGTAGGTAGCTAGGCCAAGTCCTTGCCCAAACATTGAAGGAAACAACAAATGTGTAAGAGTGTTGCATCTGAATCTTGTGACCATCGGCTGAGAGCCACTGCTCGAGATTAAACTCAAGAAAATTCTCTCGCCCTAAATGAACTTCACCACGTGCTTGGAGTCCTCCAGCACAGATGAGTAAAGTCATAGCTTCTCCGACAACATGACCTTGAGCCTTGAGGTACACCAAACAAACACAATGATTCAAGGAGCCTCTTGCGAGCATTCTTCAGGTTGGGGTCGTAGTAATGTAATGGTTGAAGTTGTCGAGGTAGAGGACGCTATCGCTGTTGCGGTTCAAGGCGAGGAAGGCATGGGTGTCGACGAAGCCGATGGAATAAGTGATGAGGACGACGTGACCAGTGGCGGAGTTTCAGCATGCTGGACACAGTTTTTCCCCATTGGGGGGTGTCGCCTCATCGAGCTCTGTTTACAGGTTGAATTCAAAAATTAAGGATTTATTCAATTAATTCAATTAAATTATTTTGAAAACTGCACTCAAATTTGAAAGCAAACTGTCATCAGATTAGATGATTGTGTAAAATTAGTTTATACTATGTCAGTACACATCCGTTAAACTCGTCGAACATATTGTTATTAATTTATTATTTTGCTTGTCGTATACCCTTGTATATTGTTTGGTTGGAAATAAAGGTGAATCCATGCATATGCATTAAAGTTAGTTTATTTTATTAAAAAAAAAAACTTAAAAAATAGATACTACATTACCACACACATTGCTATTGTTTTTGCTCGTCACTATTTTTTATTAAATGATTATGTTAAGTACAAAAAAAATTAATCTTATAATTAACGTGGATTTTTTCCTTACATATTTCTGGTTTGCTAGTTTAAGTTCAACCATTTTTTTCTATAAATTTTTGAATAATCTCTTTGTAACGTGGACCTGAATCCTCCACAGCACTGCAGCTGTTGTAGAGTCGTTGGATCCAACATTACACCTGAATCCAACGGCTTTACAACATGTGCGCAGTGGAGCGTTGCATAGGGTACCTGATCCTTGTAACATAAATAAGTAAAAACTTGTTTTCACACTATATTATTACAGTAAAATTTAGGGCCCGTTTGTTACGGATTAAAAAAAATGATTTTGACGACCAATAATTTAGAGATTATTTTTTAGAGATTTTTAAGAAAATCAGAAGATATTTTGCGTTTGTTTACGATCATAAAAATTATTTTTTAAATAAAAATAATTTTTAACTTGTTTGAATACAATTATATAAAAGTGTTTTTTCCCTTCAAAATTAGGATAATGGACATGAAAAATCATTTTCAATATATACAAGTTTGTTGAAAAAATTACTTGTTATATATATATATTTTTGACACATTTGTTATATATATTTGAATACAATTAATTTTACTTTAACATATATATATATATATATATATTAATAACTATTTATATATGCTATATATAATTTGTTATATATGCTTACAATGCATTTAGTTTTATGTAGCTCCCAAAAAAGTTTTTTTTGAAAGAAAAAATAGTTTTATATTATATATACCTTACCTAAATATATACTAATATTACTTAAATATATTTTGTAATATGTTATGTTTCATTATGTTTTACATTATTTGTTTCATTTCCAACCACCTAATTTAATTTAATTTTAGTATTAAACTTGCTAAAGATCCATTCATGCTGGAAAAATATCTTGAAATAATCCACCCGAGACTATATATAAGGTGAGGATTTGAATGGGTTTTCAGGAACCCAATGTATCCAACAGCATAGATGATTCGTGTTTTCTGGAAAAAAAAATTCTCTTTTCTCTCTCTTCTATCGCAAGAGAGATTTTGAGAAGATGATAAAAATAGCTTTTCTATTTCAACCATAAAAATGATTTTTTTTTAAAAGTTTAAACAAACACCATTAAAAACCTTGAAAATCATTTTTCACTTAAAAAAAGTAATTTTTACACAAAAAAATCTGTAACAACCACACTCCTAGTTAAGAATGTGAGTCATTAATCCAAATTCTATATTGTTTAAAATCTTCCGACGATCCGTGTCTATAGACAAGACACGAGTCCAGCGATTTTGTCGCCATGTATAGGCATGGCATGAAAACATGTCACGCCTTAGCCAATTTTGTTGTTTGTGTAAATGTAACCATTTTCTTTTAAACATTAATTCTCACAAAACAGTGAAAACGCATCACAATGCAACAAGCCACAAGAAGAAAGCGGAGAAACAGCAGAAGAAAAATCACAGCAACGAAAAAGTAAACCAAATAAAGAAAGACAATCAAGAAGAAGAAAGCAGAGGAGTTGGTCCCCAGCCAACTGACTCTGAAAACGGGCTGGCTTATCCTCGTGTGGTAAGAAATGAGAAATCTATTCTTGCTTTCTATTATGCATTTGATTTCATAACCTTTTTGGCTCTTTTAATTAATGCACGCGTTTGTATATAACAATAATTTAATTCATCATTAATCACATAGATGGGATGAGGTTAATTGGTTGCGTTCAACTAGAGCTGTCCTGCATTCTTGACAAAGAAATTCACGGGATATATAGATCATGGAATTAAGGAAATGTGAAACTCTCACTTTGGCCACGTGAATGGATAGTAAATAAGGATCTAACTCCTAAGTTGGGATATGTTTTATTCATTGAAATTTAACAGTTGTGGTGGCAGATTGTTTGTTTAGAGATAATACCATTCGCCATTAACTTCAGGGTGAAAAAAATATAGACAGAGGTGAGTAGAAAGTTGAAACCATTACCAACTAATCCTTCAAATAGGATCAAAATTTATATATTCTATCCGTCCCTTAATATAAGATTCTCTTTTATTCATTGAAATTTAACAGTTGTGGTGGCAGATTGTTTGTTTAGAGATAATACCATTCGCCATTAACTTCAGGGTGAAAAAAATATAGACAGAGGTGAGTAGAAAGTTGAAACCATTACCAACTAATCCTTCAAATAGGATCAAAATTTATATATTCTATCCGTCCCTTAATATAAGACTCTCTTATAAGACTTACAAGAGAATCTTATATTAAGGGATAGAGGGAGTAGTTAACTTATTTTTTTATCGATAAACTAAAATTCTCCTTTTAAATACAATAATAACCTCCATTTGAATTATCAAAAATAATAATAACAATAATAATAATAATAATAACCTCCATTTGAGTCGGTCGTGATCATTTGTTGACTGAAAAATCAATTTAAAACTATTAAAATTTACTTTTATTTTAGAAATTAATGACTTTTGACTTCAATTAAATTACAAAATATGCAAATATTAAATACAAGTCAAACCGTTAATGTTTTAATGTAGTTTCTATCTTTTATGTTTTTGCCAAAATTTATAAGTTTTATATTAAAAATCATTGTTTTAAATTGAATCATGAATTGTAATATTTCAAATATAATTTATCTTAATTTTTTGTTTAACTTGTTTGTAATACACGGGAATATATCAAGTGGGAGGATGGATTTTGCATGAGCGAAAAAAATTCTATAAATGATCAAGATTAAAATAAAAAAGTTTGACTTGAACTAAACTAATTACTATCCTTATTTTTTTTTATTAAGAAAATTTAGGGTGAGTGGATGACGCCTCAGTCTAAGGCAGGGAAGACCATCGGGTTCTTTGAGCACTTACAAAGGTAATTACAATTATCTCACCCCAAGGGGACTAGTAGGGATTTAAACCGCGACATGTCGGATACAAGTCATGTCATGCTCCACTAGGCCAACTCCTTGGGATTAAAACTAATTACTATCCTCAGTGGCTAGTTCTGTGTCTCGTGAATATAAATATTTTTAATAAGTATTATAAATATTTAAAAATATAATCTCGACTTTTTTTGGAGTTCACATTATTAGTGAAAAAATGTACTACTATTAAATTTTTATAATAATTCAGATACAATTAATACTTTACTTTTTCATTTAGAATGTGTTTGGAATTACTTTAAGCTTTCATTAAATATTTTAATAATATGCCAACGAATATTGGTCCAGTTGGTAAGGATATGATTAATATTTCACAAGGACGTGACCAACTCGTTGCTAATATGACCACCTGGTTGGTGGGTAATATGTAAGTACCTCTGTAAGTACTCGTTGAGCCTTAAGACTTTTACCGACACTCGTGAACCCCCGAGACCTATTTCACGTGAACTTCTTAATATATATATATATATATATATATATATATATATATATTAAAAACGTGTTTGGAGTACAATCCTGTTCTCGTTTCTTTTCTGCAGCCTTCCACCCCCCTTCTTTAGATATTCTATCACATGTCTTTTTCAAATGAATAAAAAAAAAAATGTATAATTGAGTTTGATTCCTCCAACACTCCTCTGTCAGTCTTTGTAGTAAGCATATAACTTTCATGGTCATTCTCCCCAACATAAAATCAAATTGATTTTATATGTAGTATGAGACTCTTGTCTTAATCTCTACTCAATTACTTTTTCCCAAAATTTCAAATTATGACTCATGAGTTTAATTCCAAGCAATTTTACATATCAATACCACTGTATATTTCAAGCTCCACTAATCTACCAAATTGATGTGATTTTCAGAGCGGCCAGCTAAAAGAGAAGTTGGCTTTGGAAAGATGGAAGGAGGTCACCAAGCCGCAAGCAAGACCGAGTTCACAGAATGTTGGAACAGGGCAACTGGCTCCCCGTACATTATGCGCCTCGCCTTATCAGCCGGCATTGGAGGACTCCTTTTTGGCTACGACACTGGTAATTAATTTATACTCATAGACAAGACTTTAAAAAAATGTCCTCCACCGTCGCGACATTATGGTTTTTGACGTCGCCTGACTGCATTACTGCAACGTGACCACAACAACCACATTTGACCGCGTTTTTATACGATATCAAGGATCATGATGCAACTGCAACCGTTACTATGACCAAGATTTAAAACCTTGCTCATAGATGTTCATGTTGGTCTCATACATTATGTTGTTTTTGTTTTTGTTTTTACAAAATTTTTGTATATAGGTGTGATTTCTGGAGCCTTGCTATACATCCGTGAGGACTTTGAACAAGTTGACAAGAAAACATGGCTACAGGTCAGTTGTACTCGCTTAAAATTTTTCCCTCTGATAATGATCACTGCCGGAAGAAGCTATTAATTTTCCCCTTTTCTAAAACAAAATATTTATTTTTTAATTTGTTGCCTTGCAGGAAACCATTGTGAGTATGGCTGTTGCAGGAGCAATCTTTGGTGCTGCATTTGGAGGATGGATGAATGACAAGCTAGGGAGAAAAAAGTCAATTTTAACTGCTGATGTTTTATTCTTTGTTGGTGCAATAGTTATGGCTATTGCTCCCTCTCCCTGGGTCATCATTATTGGAAGAGTTTTAGTTGGTTTGGGAGTTGGCATGGCTTCCATGACTGCGCCTCTCTACATCTCAGAAGCTTCCCCTGCCACCATCAGAGGAGCTCTTGTCTGTATCAATGGTTTGCTTATCACAGGTGGGCAATTTCTAGCCTACCTTATCAATTTGGCATTCACCAAGGTATGCAAGAAACACAGAAAATAACTGAGGTTTAAAGCTTTTGGATAATAATAGTCATTTTGGGTAAATTACATTTCATTACATATTAACTAAACATCAGTAAGTTATTTAATTAAAAAATCACACAGGTTTATTTTATTGAATGGAGTTGATTTTTTATTTAAAGAATAATATAAAGCTATTATAATAATTACTGTTTATAAATGCGACAAAAATATTTTTTTACATAGACTTATATGATGATTTTTCATACTAAAGTACATATGAAGATAAATCTTTCCATTGTAAGATGAAAGCAAATGTAAATTTATATCCCTTAGTCAAAAGTATTTTCAAAGAGTTATTTTTCTAAATCTTCATTGTTATTTGTTTAAGGCACCAGGAACCTGGCGATGGATGCTTGGGGTGGCTGGAGTTCCTGCTTTGGTTCAGTTTGTATTAATGTTTTCCCTCCCAGAATCCCCTAGATGGCTCTACAGGAAGGTAACGCAAATTGTCAACCATGAAATTTTCGTGCATTCTATTTGGGAAATTGTTAATTAATTAATCTACCAATAAAAAGTGTGTTCTGGCTATTTCATCCTCAGAGAATGGAAGAGCAGGCAAGGGACATTCTATTAAAAATCTATCGCCCTGATGAAGTTGAAGAGGAGATGAGTGCCATGCAAGAATCCGTTAAGATTGAGAATGAAGAGGAAAGCTTGATTGGGAAGAGTTTATCACAGAAAGTAAAGGCCGCTTTGAGTAATAAGGTAGTTAGAAGAGCACTCTACGCAGGTGTCACTGTTCAAGTGGCTCAGCAATTTGTGGGTATTAACACAGTCATGTATTACAGCCCAACCATTGTTCAGTTTGCTGGAATTGCTTCTAACTCCACCGCTCTTGCACTCTCTCTCATCACATCTGGTCTAAATGCGTTTGGTTCTATCTTGAGTATGATTTTCATTGATAGATATGGAAGGAGAAGGTTGATGCTCATCTCCATGATTGGAATCATCGTTTGCCTCGTGGTTTTAAGTGCCGCATTCTACGAAGCAGCTAACCATGCTCCTGCAATTGATAACCGGGACACCCTCGCTTTTGGTGCCAACTCTACTTGCCAGGCTTACACAAATGCCCCAAATTTCTTCTCTTCATGGAACTGCATGCAGTGTTTGAAAGCGGAGTGTGCCTTCTGTGCCAACAGCCAGAGTGAAGTAAGTTCTTCCAACTTCGTCCTATCACATGCTATTATTATTGTTAACCCGATGCCTTTTTATTTCTTAACTGAATTACCATAAGTTCTAGGCACAATCATGACGAATGTTTTAGATAGTCGAATCGCAATTCTTAATATTACAGAAAATTACAGTCAAATGTAGCTGATACAACCTTAATACAGAAACACAGAAAACCTTGATGTTGCAGTTGCGAATATTTTTTCAAAACCCTGGAGTCATGACTATTGAGGATGCAAATTCCCTGCGGTCATTTATCTCTCTCTCTCTCTCTACTTATATTTTTCTTCTTTTTTTGGACACAATAAACCAAGGGTTTTATCAGCAAATCGAATAGCGGTGGAGAGAGGCTGACTATGTAAATGTGGGATTCCCTTGACTGCAGGAAATCCCAGTCCAACTATTGACCAGCACAACCCATGTAGTAGAAATTTATTAGCACTCAGATAGCTTTCCTAAGAATGTGTGTGTGTAAAGCTGAACATTAATTGTCCAAAAAATACACAGCCTGATTTAGCAAAATTTATATTGATTCACTGTGTTTTTCTCTATGTTATGCAGTTTCTTCCGGGAGCATGCTTGGCTGCAGAAAAGAGTATAAGGGATGTGTGCCGTGCAAAACGACGAGTATGGTTTTCTGAGGGCTGTCCAAGCAAAATTGGAATCATAGCAGTAATAATCCTGGGATTGTATATCATGGTATACTCTCCTGGAATGGGAACCGTGCCTTGGGTTTTGAACTCAGAGATATATCCCTTGAGATTCAGAGGTTTAGGTGGAGGTATAGCAGCAGTCTCCAACTGGTGTGCTAATCTCATCGTGAGTGAGTCGTTCTTAAGCTTGACAAAGGCTTTAGGCTCTGCTGGCACATTCCTCCTCTTTGCTGGCTTCTCAACGATTTCGCTTGGTGCCATATATGCATTAGTACCTGAAACCAAAGGCCTTCAATTCGAGCAGGTCGAGAAGTTGCTTGAGAAAGGCTTTAGACCTTTCCCGTTTGACAAGAAAGAGAGAGATAACAAGCACCAAGATCAAGACTCCCTTTAGTGCAAGGCTGCAAGCTATACTCTTTTTTTTTTTTTTTCAAGAATAATCAGCTTGTATCCACTGACAAGCTGTTTGGTGGGATGACAGTGCTTTCGCTTAACGCAGAAGTATGAGCTTGCTGGGACATACAGAAATCCACAAAGGCTTTTGACAAGTAAAATTGACATCGATGTCTAATCATATTGAAAGCTGCCAAAGGTTTGAATTTAAAAAGAACTGTATGTGTAACATCTTTATGTCTTAAGAGCACTTTAAATAGAAAATATGAACGCTAAAGATGAGAGCGATTGATGGGAAGGGAAGCAAAAACTTTGTCAAACTGACTTCATTCGTCATAAATCATTTGCTCGTTTATAATCATCAAGATAAGAACACCGACCGATACCTGATTATTCCAGACTTCAAAACTTGATTTGAGAGTGAAATTATCCAAACAAACTGAAGGACAAAACATACCTGCTGCGCCAGCTAATTGGTCATTATTATAAGCGACAAGAAGATCTGAAAGGGGATACAAAATAAATATGAAAGATACAAGACGCTAGATGAGGAAAATTGGTACCGAAAGATGATGTAGTATGTGGAGGGGTGGACCTGCATGGTGGCTGTGGGGCACATACTGATTTGCTATACAGATGCAACTTGACACCGCATATGAAAGCATGCAACTGGCGAGCCGCTTTACAACAAAGGCAAGCAGCTAGGCAGGCCTACAGCATCATCACACTTCGTATTCAAGTAAACACCCGCCTGAACATGTCTTTATCTCATCCCATACACATAATTTCACATCCACCCAACACATTTCTCTGCGACAGGGATCTTCCATAATTCGACCACAGTGTATATAGGCACAATCAACTAATAACTCAAAATACATTAAAATAACAATCAAATATATCAAAAATTATGTTGATGTTATTTTAATATTATTTTAAAATTTTAATTAATTGACTTGTGCAAGAATTATTCCTTCCTTTGAAGCTAATGCCATCAACATAAACAACCATTTAGCAGCTGGAAAACCATAAAAGCTATTTGTATCATTTGAGGCCCATCTTAGCTGGATTTATCAAGAGTGGTGCTTTACTCTTTTCAGAAAACTGTTGCAGGAACATTTTTGCAGGCCTCCTATTTTTTTATTAGAAAATTCTTACAATTTTGTGTTGCATCCTGACACTTTCTTTGAATATCAAAACCAGCTTGGTCTTAACATGGTAATGCTTGTTTCATGTAATTTTATCCAAATCATAAAGGGCGGTTGTGACCTGGTCACAAGGCAACAACCTTATCAACGCGCCAATGCTCGCCCTCGGTAAAAGTCCAAATCACAATTTCAAAAAATTTCAAATGAAAGACAAAGATGCAGGAAGTTGCTGGCTAAGCAGCTTACGTCAGTCTTAGCAAGAATAGGTAGTATAATTTCTTTATAACTTCATTGCACCCAATCAATCACATGTTAATCTTAGCAAGAAAGGAAACAAATTTAGTTTTCCAAATTTGATGGCATTGGCAAAGCAAGCAAGAAACCAAGAACTCCATGGTACGAAAAAAGTAGGTAATGTCTACAGAGTTTTAATTGAATAGTCAAGAACACTATAGTTCAATATATGTGTTAAGTCTAGGATGAAGTACCACACCAAGTGTGTGTCAGGTTTCACGGTGAAGAGTATCATAATTGATTTTGTCTCAAGCAAAACGTAATCATAATTGGTTACTATCAGGCAATATTGATTTTGTCTTCAAACCTCGATTTGACTAGATGTGATGAAAAGTAATTTTTGCATTGGGTTGAAAAACATACTTTCAAAGTAAAAACATCCAAACATAAATCACATCATTTGAAACTCAATTGTAACCAAATCAATTCCATTCAAAATTGTATCTATCAAACGCTCACTCACAAACACACTAAGTGGTACACGGTGAGACATGATAATTGTACCTGTTATAGTAAGTTATTGAAATTAGCTCAATCTTATTATTTTTGTAAAATAAAAATAAATAAATAAATAAAAACTATCAAGCAAAATGAAACCCACTCTTTTCCCTTCTCAGCACCACCCTTGCCTCCTTCCCTTACCTCTCCCCCTCACCTCAACCTCCAAACGGTACCATTTCAAGGTCTCCTTCCCCCGTTCTTCTGCCTCTGTTTTGTCGCCATCACCATCGCCCTCCGGTCCACAAGGACTTCATTAGAATCAAGCTATCATCACCAGTCGCCACTATGCCTAGCTACCTCTGTCGTCGTCTTTGCTGGTGCCGACATCATCAAGTATGACCTCAAGTCCAAGTTCAATCGAAGCCCAAATGCCAACTTCTTCGACTCCAAGTGCTTAACTCCCTAACCTCCTTCTTGTTCTCCTCAAATCCTCAATATCTTTCTCTGGCGCCACCTGTGACACTATCTCCTTCTCGACAATCAACAAGTTGCTTTCTTCAGGAGATGAATTCAAAAAGTCTTCCAAAACAACAATGGGATAGGGTCAATCAAAACTGGCATGGAACAAAGGTGAAGAGAATTGCAATGAAAAGACTTCGAATTTGGTTGGAGTGGGTCTCATTCTGCTTGTCTTTGTAAAAATCACTATGGTTGACTCATGATTTCATGATTCAAAAGTAGGTGGAGTAGTGTTTAAGGTAACACAAACATCCCAAGAGGAAAGGAAGTATTTTACCAAGGAAGAGGACCCAAGTGAGAGTGAACACACAATGCTCCACAACATCGTCTATATTGGAGTTGGTGCAAGTCTTCCCCAACAAAGACAACACCAAGCACGAGATAGAGCATACCCTATTGTCAATCTACATTGTTAAATTTAAAAATTAAATATCTCGTGGTAAATTATTGTAACTTATCGGTGTACCACTTCCATGGTGGTACACAAATTTTGATTTACTGTGGTCATAATATTACGCAGTCCCTCGAGTCATGAAGTTGAAACCATCAGATAAAAATCAGACAACACGCTTTAAATTTGTGTTTCAAAACTGATTTGCTGAAGTTGAAATATGAATCGTTCAATCTCTATCCAATGACTCAGATCTCATGATTGTAGTCTAGCAATATTAAACTTACGAAATTAAAGCTCCCCTTTGATCAAAATCAAAATTTATGGATACAACATATTCTAGAGACAATAGTGTGGCATAACTTATGTACTTTCACTACAAGAGAGGCTAGATAGGGTTCTTAAACGAATAAGCCATTTCACGCCCTCAAAAATGGTGGTGGCAGCTATAGAGGTGGCGGCGGCCACAATAGTTGAAAAGTTCAAATAATCACAAACCAAAATTTTATTCTCAATTTCTACTCTAAAAAAACAATAATTAAAACAAACTTTCAGAGACCTGCCCAAATGGTGCGAGTGGTACAGTGAAGAGATAGATAGAAAGAGAGAAAGTTGGAAACGTGATGGATGATGTAATCGATGAGAAGAGACAGAAAGGAAAATGGGGTGCAAAAGCGATGTAAGAAAGCAATGTGGAGGGGAAAAAAAAAGCATCCCAGGAAAACAACGTAAACCAAGACAACCAAACATCTCCTGGAAGCCTAGCTAATTGAACCAGGAAAGCAAAACCTCAAACCAAGCTGAATCATCCAAAGGGTCAGTCTACTGCTGGCTAGCTTCTAATTCAAAAACATCCATAATGTACAAAGTTACGACCATGAAAAATAGAATATGTACAACAACCAATTACATTGTATAATTACCTTCCTAAGTAGTAACTACTTCTCTAAGGACTTGAAGAGGACACTTCTTGTCTTGATTCCCTCAAATATCCAAGGAGTGTCTCAGCCTGCAAAACCAAACCGAAGATTCAATAGCAGTGGTTGGAGGATGAGAAAATATTACAGTTCCTAAGAGGAAGTAAAAACAGAGAATACATGATGTATAGAGTCTGTACTTTGATGTAAATCAACAAAGAGTATGTTTGATTTGGGTTTTGACATCAGTGATTTTAAAAGAGTTCATATTAAAATAATTGAATTGTGTTCTTTGCACTGCACACACACACACCCTAAATATAATCAAGAAACAACAATCCTAAGCGCAAATGCATGAGCTTCTTGGAGATGCTGGAATTGGAAATGATTTTAATTGAAATATGTAAAATCAATTCTTTACCTAGACCTAATCTCATTCTTTTCCTAAACATATGCATATAACATATTTCAATACTAGTCCAAGCAATTTTGTGCAGTACACACACGAATTAAATAACAACAGTACTAAGTTATGAGAATGGGATTGGTAGCAAGTAAGTAGCAACTGACCTTGTGCTTAGCTCGAAGAGACCCAGTTTGGGAAAGAGCAACCAGAGGAGGAATCCCACCTTCCCTCACAAGCAATCCCCTGTTCCTAACACTGTCAGCACACAGTTGCACAAGAGTCAAAACAGCAAATTCCTTTCCCTTCACCGACCCATCTTCAATTACTTCCACAAGAGCAACTATTCCACCTTGATCCACAATCGCATCCCTACCTTCTTGAATCCCCGCCAAGCTATTCAGCACCACCGTTGCCTTATCCGCCATACCTGTCCCCTGCTCCGCCACCAGCTCCACCAGAGGCTTCACCGCTCCGGCACTCACCGCCCTCTCCTTGTTCTGCCTCACCGAACATAGCTTGTAGAGCGTGGTGAGGGCGTCCTTCTTCCCCCTGTTGGAACCGCTCAACAGCAACGAAACAAGCGGTGGTATTGCCCCGGAAACACCGATGGAACTCCTGTTTTCTTCCACCAACGCAAGGCTCAAAAGCGCACACGCCGCGTTCTGCTTCGAAGCCTCCGTCCCAGTCTTCAGCACATAAACCAGCGATTTCACCGCACCCGCATTCGTTATCAAGTTCTTGTTGTCTTCGAGTAGAGACAGGTTCAGCAACGCCGTCACCGCGTGTTCCTGCGTCCATGGATCACTGCACCGGAGCAGTGCAACAAGAACAGGGATCGCACCGGACTCGCCGATCAGAGCACGGTTATCGGCGCGGTTCTTCGCCAACAACCTCAAATTAGCCGCCGCCGTTCGCTTCACGGCGACCGACGGCGAGCGTAGGCCGTCGACGCAGATCTTGACCGTCGGTTGAAGATCCTCAGGCGAAATACTGTCAATAATCTCGGTGGACCGTTGCAGGAACCCTAGGCTGAGCTCGGGCTCGGGTTCGGGTTCCTGGTCCACGTCAGCAGCAACGGCGTCGTTTTCGGACGAGGAGAGGGTGGCCAGTCTACGGAGCTCCCCGGAGATATCGCTGCTACAAGCAGAGAAATCGCTGAAAGCTTGAGAGAGTTCGAGGAGTTGTTCCTCCTCCACTTTAACGGATTTGTTGTTCTTGTTGTTGCTTCGCAACGCGAGGTCGATGAGAGAATCGGAGAGGCATGTGGAGATGGAGCTTCGGGAGCAGGTAATGTCATCTTGGAATAGATTTGAGCGTATGGTTCGCATGGACTTCCCGATTTGTCGCTTTGGAATGGTGGAGTCGTTGTGATGATGGGTTTGGGTTAAACCATTGGAGTTGGACTGACAATCCTTCTCCGCAGAAACCATGTTCACTGATGTCAGTGATAAGTCTCTCCACACTCAGACTGAAGATTTTTCTTTATTTTTCATTTCGTATTTATTTATAGTTGTCGTAAACGGAAAGTGAGTGAGTTCTTGTTCTTGTTGAGAATGAAGGGCAACGTAATAATTTATTTGAAGAAAATTAAAAGGCTGGTTTATGCTGTGAGCAGCTTGTGCTGGTGGATTTCACATTTGTCTGTCACGTGCAAAGTCAAATAGGCATTTATAGTTATGGACCACGAGCGGAAAACGACCCTTCCACTTGGGCTGGACCCCCGTCGATTTCATACCCAATATCTACGATCAAAGCAAAACCAAAAATAGAACAAGGGTCTTTGTTATCAACACCCATACATTCATCAGCCCCACGCCCACAATTTTTTAGAATGACGAAAATACCTCCACACCCCCACAAAACCTTTTGTCTTGCATCAAAACACATTCCCTACACTTCTTGTAACACCTCGCATAATTTAATTATTTAGCTTCATTAATTTAGACTTTATTATATTTTAAATTGATTGTTGAGTAATTAAATTAATTTAGGGGTGTGTATCTAGCAATGGCATGATGAGAATTTTAGGAAAAATGAGGGGTATTGGGGTATTTTACCTCTACTAAGAGAGGGTAAAATGGTCCAAACATTACTTGAATCCCTCACTTTCCCTTTCTTTCCTCTTCTCTCGATCAGCTCTCTCACTTCTCCCTCCCTCATTTTCGTTTTCTGCGTACAAGAAAGAGAAAGAAGAAGAAAAACCTAGGGTTCAAGAGATTTGGGAGAGAAAGAGAGAAATTTTTGAGATCATCTCATTCCTAGCAAAGAGAAGAAGATTGGGAGCTGTAATCTTGGGCATTTTCAGAGATTGGTGTTGCCCTAAGCGGAAGAAAGGAGGAGCACGAGTTAGAGGAAGGAGAAGAAGGAAAACCAGAAATTTTCCACCTTCTAGTTCAAGTTCTTGGTGATTTGTGAGTTCTTCTTCCCTCAGGTGGTAGGCAACCATAAGACCCCCATTACGGCTTTTCCGTTCCCTTTCATATTGTGTGATTTTATGACTTCTATTTTGGGGTTTGTGGGAAAGCATAAGAATGGGAATGGGTTTGTATGAGTTGATCATGACTTTGATGAGTTTTGTTTACATTTAAATCATGTTTTTTATTGTGATTTATGTGTTAGATGTGTTTGTTTTTCAATGTATCATGTTCTGATTCTTGATTTGGAGTTCTAATTTCATTAAAAAAGGATTGGATATGTTTTTTTTTCTCTAAATAGGATTGTGTTGAAACACAAAATTTCTGCTAAAATCCTTGAGAAATTCGCTCAGCGCGATGGAATTCGCTCAGCGAATTCTAACGAATTCTGCCAGTATTCAAAGCTGGCTCAGATTCGCTTACTCGAGCCAGGCTGCGCTAAGCAAGTAATTCGCTTGAGCAAATTACCTTGCGCCCAGCGAATTTGTGGCAGATTTTGCCCAGTGCTCTGAAATTTTATCCTCTTTAATTCAACCTAGTACAATGTTATAATTAAGTTAAAGGTAAATTAAGGAGATGAATCAAAGGAATTCACTAGGAAACATCATTTCAACTTGAGTTTGAGTTGAACCCTTATGGATACGGTACTAAAACTATGGAATTGTAATAGTTATAGTAAGATAGTTGTGCAGAGCGGTGTGCCAATGTGATATAGCGATACGTCTCGGCTGTTACAAAGACATTTGTACAGAGCGGTACCACTGCTATAGAACGATACGCCCTGGCTGTCACAAAATAGCTGAGTGCAGAACGGTTGTATCACTGTGATATAGCGACATGTCCCGACTGTTACAAAGACGTTTGTACAGAGCAATTGTACCACTGCTATAGAACGATACATCCCGGCTGTTACTCAAAGGGTCGTAAGTACATAGCGGTTATACCACTGTAATATAGCGACACGTCCCAGCTGTTACAAAGACGTTTGTACAAAGCGGTTGTACCACTGCTATAGAACGATATGTCACGGCTATTACGAACGATCCTTGTTTAATGGAACTATCATGTTTGCTAATAATGTTTATGAATGAATATTATTATTGATTGTGACTAGTGTTGGTGAGGGATCCGTGAAGGACTCACTGAGATTTTTTAATCTCACCCTTTTCTTCTGTTGTTTTTTCAGATAAGTAGGTACCAGAGGAGGATTAGGCGATGCTAAAGGCCTATTTTTTTTAGATTATGATTATTTTGAAGATGTAGTTTAGCCTACTATCTTTTGAGACTTGGAACAATTAAACTTGTAAATTGCATTCCAAGTTATGTATTTATTGAAAGTTGCAATTCTAATGTTAGACTTATGACTATGACTAAAGTTTGGACTTGTATTTATTAGATAAGTTTTGAATTTTTAGTAATTCATGTACTTTAATGTAAATTCACTACAACATTTTTTGTTTACAGCTACGCCTAAAAATTGTTGCCTAATGCAAACAAAAACTGTTGTCTTTTACTACGAGAACGGTTTTTAAACTGTGGTAAATTAAGGCATTGTCTATTCTTTAGGCAACGGTTTTATTGTATAAAGGCAACGGTATAAAAAAAATCGTAGTCTTTATTGTGGTAAAGAGAACGGTTTTCGAAATGCCCTATGAAAAAGGTTTTAAACCGTTGGAATTGATATTGTTGCCTACAATATTCATACAGTACATTTATATAACCGTTGCAATTGGGTTTAGACATCAGTCTTTTTGTTCAACAACTATTTTTCAGTTCAATAACTTTGTGAGCATAGAAGACTATTTTTATTAGATAATTTGAGAACAAATTTTTTAAATGAAATAGTTTTAGTGTTACATATGAAAATTGGTTTTTTTATTCATTAAAAATTGTTTTTATTTAGAGCATACAAACTAATAATTTAGTATAAAGAGTATCTACCAAGTAAATAAAACATATGGTCATCATTAATCATCAATCACTAGTCACCAAAATTACTTTCTCATCCAAAACTAAAAGTCATGTAATTGTGTCGTTAATATCAATAGTCACCCACATTAGCTATTAAAATAACATTTTACTCCAAAATTAAACTCCATGTCGCTTATGAACCATCAAGATCTACATCTTCTTCATCTTCTACTTCCAAGTGTTGACATTCTTCATCCATACCATCGTTATTCATCTACAAAATAAAAATAAGATGATCAATAAGTATGTGACTTCAAATCTAAATTTCTAAAATTATCACAAGATAAAGAACAGATCATGTACACTACTCACAATAGCACCACCTCATGATCACCTCACCAGTATATATGCACCCTATAGCACCCACCCCATGGAATAGCTTAACTAATAACTAAAGTATGCAATTTCAAGCAGTATATGACCCACTATTGACTATTTTACTACATAAGTGCACAACCAGATAGGAAACAATCACATTTTTAAGGAATAATTAGACAAATTTTATACTAAAACAGCATATGAAAGTAATTCTATTACTATATCATCCTTTTAAAGAGGATAATAAATTTTGGTAGAGATACTAAATAATTACTAAATCATTACAATGAAGTCTGAATCTTGGCAATAATAACCAGAAGTGCATACCCCTGTCCTCATTATCTCCTTAAGCTGATGATTCTCTACAAGATGTCGCAAGGGATCTCTTAAGCTAACCTGCAAGACAATGAGCCCGTGTAAGAACATCACAGAAATCTTTTGCTGATGGTATGCATGAAAGATGTTATATGTATTTAGTGACTGATTTTCACTGTCCCTGTCAATGTCCATACATAAAGCACATTTAACCTGGACATAATAATGGTATAGATAATAAAGGAAATAGTAATAGTAAACAAAATAAGAAAGATACACAATTAATCAGCATTTCTTGGATTAATTAGCCATTTTAATGTGTTTACCTTTTCTTTTGGTAATCACTCTTTCCTTTGATAACTCTTTTGCTTGATAATTACAGTTTAGTGCAATATTGGCACTTTCTGCCTACTCAAGAAGAAAGAAACGGCCAGTCAACTAAATAATAAGTGGCTTTGCTTGCATTATATGAACATAAAAAATTCCATAAAAGAATGAGAATTGCATTATTCCAATTCTTGAATTGCAGTAGACAAGTATAGTGCATGATAATTGCATTATCGTTTTCACTCTTCCAAAGTTGTGATATCAAATCAGAACATATATTAATAGTTATTGGCTAGTCAACGATAATAACTAGATATTTAAATCATTTGCAAGCCCTGCGTCATCGGTAATCCTTGTTTGTCATCCCACCAGTGATTTTGCAAACACATCCCTTAAGTTCCTATAATATAGAAACCAAGAATTATGATCCAAACTCCAAAGGCTGCCTAATCTAAATGAAAACACAAGACAATTGATTGAAATTTGGCCACCAATTAGGTTAGGTGGCAAAGTTCTGGTGATGTGTATACGCAAACTAATGGTAAAAACATATGTACATGTTGCTGCATTAAATAAGAACAAATTGATGTTGTACATATTGCCTGGTTAACATCTCCTTAATATATTAATATTCTATAAAAGCATTGGCAATATTAGTGTAGAGTTTAGAGTGCCTTAAAATCAGTTTGTAGGATCATGGAATTGCTTGGAAGTGTTTTTTGAACACTGGGAATCGATTCCCTAGCTATGGGAATCGATTCAAGCATGTTTGGTTCTCTGGGAATCGAAGCACGCCTCTGTGAATCGCATGGGAAGCTTGCAGGAATCGATTCACTTCATTAATTCGTACAGGGGAAGGTTTTTGTACTAGGTGAATCGATTCACCTTAGACTGTGAATCGATTCACAGTCGGGTTTTTCTATAAAACCGGCGCTGCAGAATTCAGACGTGGAGCAGATTAATTCTAGGGTTGTGTGCAGCCGTTCTTGAGCGTCTTTGTGAGGTTTTAGGGGCTGGGAAACACGGTTAAACACCTTGGGATCTTAAGAGAGAATAGAGTGAGGATTGAAGGCTCTCTCTATTGTTGTTCTTGAGAGTTTATCATAGAGGGAAAGAGAGAGGGATTGGGAACTCTTGGGTTTGTTCTTTGTGAACATTGTAAAGGGGGTTCAAAGCAATTGTAATCTCTTGTAAGACTCATTGATAGTGAAACGGAGGGCTGCTCTCTCCCGCAGACGTAGGCCATCTTCTTTGGGGCCGAACTGCGTAACCAAATTGCGGTGTCTTCTTCTCTACTCTCTATCTCCTTTGTTTGTTATTTTTCACTGCACCTTGTTGATTGTTTGATTGCTGGATATTATTTAGTTATTGGTTGCCATTGAAGGTTGTTCCATTTATCTTGTTTGAATCTCAACAAGTGGTGCCGTCTGTGGGAAAGGAACAAATCATTCAAGTGAGCACCATGGGTACTAAATGGGACATCGAGAAATTTTCCGGTAACAACGACTTCGGTCTATGGAAGGTGAAGATGGAAGCAATACTTATTCAACAGAAGTGTTTTGAAGCCTTGAAGGGTGAGGCAAGAATGCCGGCTACCCTGTCTCAAACGGAGAAGAAGGAGATGATAGATAAGGCAAGAAGTGTCATTATCTTGTGCCTTGGCGATAAGGCACTGAGGGAAGTTGCAAGAGAGAAGACCGCGGCGGAGATGTGGGCAAAGTTAGAATCGTTGTACATGACAAAGTCATTGGCTCACAGGTTATGTCTGAAACAACATCTATATTCATTCAAGATGGTAGAGACGAAACCTATTGTGGAGCAACTAACGGAATTCAACAAAATTATCGATGACCTACTGAATATTGATGTGAAGCTCGATGACGAGGATAAGGCTTTACTCTTATTGAATTCATTGCCTAGGTCCTTTGAACACTTTAAGGATGCACTCCTCTATGGCAAGGAGTCCACTATTACCTTGGAGGAGGTCCAACAATCAATTAGGACCAAGGAGCTAACCAAGCTTCAAGACTTGAAGGTGGAAGATAGTGGGGAAGGCTTGAGTGTCTCAAGGGGAAAGAATGAGAGTAGAGGAAACGGTAAAGGAAAGCCTAAGGCGAAATCCAAGTCGGAAGGGGACAATAAAGCTAAGTACAAATGCTTTAATTGTCATAGGGTTGGTCACTTTAAGAGGGATTGTCCCGAGAGAGGGGGCAATGAAGATTCCGTGGAGGTTGCGATTGCTATGGAGGATGGTTATGAGGATGCAGGGGCTCTAGTGGTTACGAGTTGGGAACCAGAGAGGAGTTGGATTATGGACTCCGGGTGCTCTTTTCACATGTGTCCAAGGAAGGAATATTTTGAAACTTCGGAGCTCAAGCAAGGTAGAGTAGTTCGCCTTGGTGACAACGAAGCATGCAAAGTTCAAGGTATGGGTTCAATTCGTCTTAAGATGTATGACAACCGCGAATTCCTTTTACAAGATGTGAGGTATGTTCCTAAACTCAAGCGAAATTTAATTTCTATAAGCATGTTTGATGGATTAGGCTATTGCACTAGTATTGAGCATGGTATGATGAAAATTTCGCATGATGCATTGATAAAAACTAAGGGGACTAAAATGTGTGGTTTGTACATATTAGAGGGTTCAACTATTATTGGGCATGCATCATTAGCTAGCCAAACCTTGCATGATAAAACCATGTTATGGCATAATAGGTTAGGGCATGTTAGTGAGAGGGGTTTAGTTGAACTAGCTAAACAAGGTTTGCTAGGTGGTGATAAATTGGATAAGCTAGAATTTTGTGATAAGTGCATACTAGGCAAACATCATAAGGTTGAGTTTGGGGGTGGCATGCATCATTCTAGTAAACTCTTTGAGTACATTCACTCGGATCTTTGGGGTCCGGCTAGAGTGAGTACTCATGGGGGGGTTCCTATTTCCTCACCATGGTTGATGATTTCTCTAGGAGAGTATGAGTCTACATTTTGAAAAGCAAAAGTGACACCTTTGAAAAGTTCAAGGAATGGTATACTCTCATAGGAAATCAAATAGGAACTAAACTGAAAATTTTAAGGACTAACAATGGCCTGGAGTTTCTTTCAGAGCATTTTGATAAGTTTTGCAGGAAACAAGGTATTCAGAGGCATAAGACCGTGGAAGACTCACCGCATCAAAATGGCCTAGCAACATGCATGAATAGGACCATCTTGGAGCGGGTGAGGAGTATGCTTTTGGCAGCTGGGTTACCTAAAAGCTTCTGGGGCGAGGCTGTGAGTACAGCAGCATACTTGATCAACAGATGTCCATCAACGGCGTTAGACTTCAAGACACCTATGGAGGTTTGGAGTGGGAGACCGGCAGACTACTCCAAGTTGAAGGTTTTCGGGGCTTTGGCGTTTGCTCATGTCAGACAAGACAAACTTGAAGCCAGGGCTGTGAAATGTGTCTTCATTGGCTATCCGGAAGGTGTGAAGGGGTACAAGCTGTGGAAGATGGAGCCTGGGGGATCAAAATTTATCATAAGCATGGATGTCACTTTCGATGAGACCCGCATGGGGATGAAGTACAAAGACCTGGAGGATAGTAGCTCAGAAGTGGAGGTGGAGAAAACTCAGTTTGAGGTGGAGTCTACCACTAGTGAGACCGGGAATGATGAAGAGGAGGATAGTCCTCCACCATCAGGTTCTAGAGGAAGACAACAAACAGTGGATCCTGACTATCAGTTGGCAAGAGATAGGGAAAGGAGGGAGACTGTGGCACCAAAGAGATACGGGTATGCTGATCTTGTTTGTTATGCTTTGGTTGTGACTGAAGAGGTTCAAGACTCGGGACCAAGGGACTTCAGTGAAGCAATGGGAAGCATGGAGAGTCGAAGCGGTTGAAGGCAATGAATGAAGGTGTGAATTCATTGGAAAAGAACCGGACTTGGGAAGTTGTGAATCAACCGAAAAAGTCAAGGGGAGATGGAAGCAAGTGGAACTTCATGAAGGCGGAAGGTATTAGGAGTTTGAAGAACCAAGGTACAAGGAGAGGCTTGTGTGTAAGGTCAATCTTGAGTTGGAGAGTGTGAATGATATTCAAAAGGCAAGTTCTAGCAAGGAGGAGATTGGTATGCTCAAGGGGAAGTTAGCTTCTGGATTTGAGATGAAGGATCTCAGCATTGTGGAAAGGACACTTGGAACGAACACTGGGAAGAACCGGAAAAGGAGGTATGGCTCTTTGAAAGGCGGTTTGAAGCATGTGAAGACAACTCAAGGTGGAGTGGCAAAGAAGGATATGATTGGTGACTTGGGGATTACGCATGGTTGTGAGAAGTTCATCAAGTATCTTCCTAGATCAAGGTTCAAGGATCACTTGGACTTGATCAATTGCGTTGAGACGTAATTCCAGTAATGGAGAGAGCAGCTAGTGGTTGATGGATAAAGTTGACCATCACCACTGATTTGAAGTCAAGGTGGAGAATTGTGGAGTTTAGAGTGCCTTAAAATCAGTTTGGAGGATCATGGAATTGCTTGGAAGTGTTTTTTGAACACTGGGAATCGATTCCCTAGCTATGGGAATCGATTCAAGCATGTTTGGTTCTCTGGGAATCGAAGCACGCCTCTGTGAATCGCATGGGAAGCTTGCAGGAATTGATTCACTTCATTAATTCGTGCAGGGGAAGGTTTTTGTACTAGGTGAATCGATTCACCTTAGACTGTGAATCGATTCACAGTCGGGTTTTTCTATAAAACCGGCGCTGCAGAATTCAGACGTGGAGCAGATTAATTCTAGGGTTGTGTGCACTGCTTCTTGAGCGTCTTTGTGAGGTTTTAGGGTCGGGAAACACGGTTAAACACCTTGGGATCTTAAGAGAGAATAGAGTGAGGATTGAAGGCTCTCTATTGTTGTTCTTGAGAGTTTATCATAGAGGAAAGAGGGAGGGATTGGGAATTTTTGGGTTTGTTCTTTGTGAACATTGTAAAGGGGGTTCAAAGCAATTGTAATCTCTTGTAAGACTCATTGATAGTGAAACGGAGGGCTGCTATCTCCCGCAGACGTAGGCCATCTTCTTTGGGGCCGAACTGCGTAACCAAATTGCGGTGTCTTCTTCTCTACTCTCTATCTCCTTTGTTTGTTATTTTTCACTGCACCTTGTTGATTGTTTGATTGCTGGATATTATTTAGTTATTGGTTGCCATTGAAGGTTGTTCCATTTATCTTGTTTGAATCTCAACAATTAGTATATTAAGGAGCAACAATCATTAGCATTCGACCCATTGGTAAGATTAATGGCTTATGCTTGGACTCTTGCATTGGTAAGCAATGGCCAAAGTTGATTATTTACTATAGAAACAAAATATAATAACTCAATGCATTAATTAAAATATACATCGACAGAATATTTGGTAAAATACTTACGCTAAAACAACTTGCATAACCCTTGGGTAGTTTTTACTTTGAGAAACTACCTAGACATTAAAATCTTTAGCAACCATTGGAATGACCGAGATCAAGATCATTTGTATTAGGATAACAGCTCCTAAAAAGTTATCACTAAAGCAAAATGAAAATCAATCATATTTTTATAAAAATAAGAGCATCTCTATTTTAGTAGGACAACTTTAAATCTTTTAATTTATTCATATTTTAATTTACTTGAAGCAACCAGAACTTAATACCAACTATATGCCTTCAAAGAAAAAAGTACAAGTATCATTCCAATTAACAATGAAGTGAATTTAACAAATAATCTTACTATTCATTTTTTGTAATAATGTCACTAACCCTTTTCTGGCATTTTCACACTGCATCTCTGTAGAAAGAGCAACCTCCTAAACCTGCTTTTATAGCAGTAGAACGAAACCATCAGGCTGAAGATAATTCTAAAAATCGATGGCCAAAACTAAAATTAGAGTAAGTGTAAATACAAACCAGTGGAATGGACTTCTGTACGACTTAATCCCGAGATTGAATCTTCTGGCTCTTAGAAATGTATTCAGATTCTTGAGAACTTGTGCCCCTAATTCATGAGCCATCTTAGACCACAGGAAAGCAGTGTGTGTGGACTGTATGTGTATATTGGCAAAAATGAACAATTAGTAAGAAACTAAAAAAATGCAATGTAGCAAGATTGTTGTCTTACTAAAGACATTAGACTACTTTATTCATTCTAATAGCAAAAACAATTATGTGAATAGAAAATGCAAAGGTCCAAAATATTCTTCTTTTTCTTTTTATGTAAAAGAAAGGAAAGAAGTCTCGTTAAAATCTTCTGATGCAAAACTCTCCTTAGGGAAAAAAACATCTAGAAGGAAAAAGAGTACTCCCCCTAAGTTTTATTAATAAAAAGGAAAAAATAGAACAAGTAAACATGGGGGACTATGCCAATACCTATGGACAAAAACAGCAACAAATAGAGCAGAAATGGTATGCAAAGACATCACTATAATGAATTTAATCCCAACTATGTTGGCACCAAAGACATTAACTATCATTTGCAGCATACCAAAATCAAAATTCAAAATGAAAACACAGAGAAACTAACACGGGAAAGGATCGAGGATTAAATAAGCAATTTCAAAGCAATTTAAATAAGCTAAACAAATAGACACAAGCCATTTAGAACCATATAAATTTGCAACACTTCCCCACAATTAGAAAGGTTCCCCAATCTCTTCCAGAATATGAATAACTTGTAGACAAATGTTCATGTAAAAGAAGTACAAGTTGGTCAAGTTTACAGGTACTCTTCTATTAAGCTGGCATGTAGTATTGTAATTGCTTAGCTCAAAAACAAGTTAAACCAAAGAAGAAACATAGGCACTAACTTGAGAAATTACAGAGACACTAGATAGATATGATAAACTTACATATTCAAGGTCAAGTCAATGAAACAAGAGCTTTCTCCATGCTCTGCAGCTGGTTCTGTAATATGGCCAAGGGTAAACACAACTGATGAAAGAAATAAATTAAGCATTCCCCTATGACTTCTTGGCACGAAAATAAGAGAGATAACTCTCTATAACTCAAATTCATACTTCAACTCAAGATGATCATACAAGGAGGAAATGACCCTTATTTATGTGATCTTAGGGCAGTAGAATACAACCGGATAGACTCACATACAATAGAAATGTAGAGTTACATGGCAATAGTAACGAATTCACATGGTAATAGGGACAAAGGATTTGTCTGGATCACTTCTTCAAATTATTATGATAAAGTAAGATAGAACTTGGAAACCCTAGGCTCTTGAAAGAGTAAGGTGAAAATGCACCTTCATTTTATTCTTTTTGTTTTTCTCGATAGCTAAAATCTGAAAGATGCAAGGTAAAAAAAAAAGATAAAAAGAAAGTAAAAAGACTAGGAATATCAACCCGGTAGCTTTTAGGGAAACACTGTGAGGAAATATAGTAGCACCATAGACATTATTATTACCATGAATAACAGCAGTCTCATAAATGATTGGTATGCCAAATCATGATTCAAATGCCAACTTCTAAAATCCATCAACCATAGCAGTCGAATTAGATGACAGTGCCTTCTTAATAGGCCCATTATTTGGGCACTGAATACACTCCCTTTGTAGGAAAAAAAAAACCAAGAAATGAAACTATGGAAAAGCACATGCAGAGGCTTTAACAAAAAGCACACTGTCTCTTAGAATCTGGATTCCTCTTCCACATATGTCCCAACATCAAAAAAAAATGTTGGAACCTAAACGATTGAGAAGTTTAGACCCTCATTGATTTTGATGATAACAAAATATTTCTCAAGAGAACAATTTATCTTTTAACATATCTTTGAGTGTACAGGTATCAAAAGCTTCATATATATATGTACAAATCACTCAAGGAAGAAGAAGAAGAAATATACAAAAGAATTGAATACAATCCACTAGTGTCAGCATCCGAACTCACTTCAGCGTCTTGCTAACAGCAAGCGTCCAGCAGTGTGACTTCTTGACACGTGGAACACTCAATTGCTACGAGCGTCCGTCCTCTCTTCTGAGCGAGCGTCTGATCTCTTTAATGAAGCACGTGATGATCACGTTTTTGCTCTTAGCCTCAGACTGTTCTGGAACGGAATTCGAATTTGATTTTGTGCGCTCATTTTGATGTATGAGGAAGCAAAGGTGATACCTTTAGCATAAAACAAAAATCGTACAAGGCAATTGCAAATAGCAGATAGTACGAAAACGGTAATGTGTACTATTCTGATATTCTCTGGAAAGGAAGAAAAGGACTACATTTCAAATTACCTCACTCAATGAAAAGGAGATATTTTTACTGCAACGGTAATACCCTTGAAGACTACTATAAATACCCCAAGGTATTCATTGAAGAAATGTTGGACAAACTGTGAAGAAACTTCATTCTGAAAGCAATATTACTCAAGTGAACAATCAAGTTTCATACCAAGTTTCTGGTCCACATAGAACTGAACTCAGCGTCTTATACTTTCTTTTAGAAAGCTATTCTGTTTTGAGCTTAATCTTTTCATCCTCTCTCTGAGAGTTATTTTGATTGTAATCAAAAACATAATCTCTTTTGTAAAACTGTATTTGGCCTAGTTAAGGCTTTGTTCCTCAAAGGCTCGACTGTACTGAGTCGTTTTGAGAAGTTGAGAGTATTGTCAAGTTTGTGACAGAAGAATACTCTTGAGGAAATTGTAATCAGTTGATTATAGTGGAAAATCCTTCAGGAACGAAGGGACTAGACGTAGCTACCAGTTGGTGGTGAACTAGTATAAATCTCTGAGTCTCATCCTTTACTGCTTTACATTATTTATCTTTACCTTGCTCAGTAAAACAAGTTTTTATAAACTGTTTAAACTTCTGCATCCGGTCCTGTTTAATTCTCTGCATCCATTATACAAAACAGTTTTGAACAACTTGTGTTGAAGTTTTTACGTATAGTTTGCGAAAAGTTTTTAACACAATTCAACCCCCTTCTTGTGTTCACGTTCAATTGGTACCAAAGCTCGGCCTCTTGGTTGAGTACTTAACAGTGTTAAGAGAAAAGATCCTCTACTATGAACATGTCTACTGAAGGTGGTCATATGAACCGTCCTCCTTTATTCGATGGAGAAAAATTTGATTACTGGAAAGATAAGATAAAAGCTTTCTTTGAGACACAACAACTTGAGTTATGGGATATAGTTCAAAGTGGTTACATTTCTCCCACTAATCCTCGTGATGTTGCGATAACCAAAGAAGATTGGAATGATGAACAGAAAAAGAGATATCAAATCAATCAAAAGGCTAGATTCATTCTTATCTGTGCTATGACAGAAAAAGAATATGATAAATGTGGCAAATTTAATACTGCCAAAGAAATCTGGGACTCACTTGTTTTATCTTACGAAGGCTCTGCCCAAGTAAGAGAAACCAAAGCTAGCATGTTGGTTCGCCAATATGAGTTATTCAAAATGGAAGATGGTGAAAACATTGAAACCATGTTTGGAAGATTTCAAACACTTGTTCATGGGTTATAGGCCTTTGGAAAAAGTTACACTACACCTGACCATGTTAGAAAGATCTTAAGAAGCTTGACTAAGCAGTGGAGACCCAAGGTCACTGCTATTCAGGAAGCAAAAGATCTAAATGTCCTATGACTTGAAAATCTTATGAGTTCGTTGAAAGCTCATGAACTTGAGCTAAATGAAGAAGAACCGGTCAAAAAGGGCAAGTCTATTGCTTTGAAAGTCTCTCAACATAAAGTCAGTTCTTCCAAAGCCCTTCAGGCTGAAGAAGAAGAATCAGAAGATGAAGCTTCAGAAGGAGATGTTGACACATCAGAAGATGAGCTCACGTTTATATCCAGAAAGATACAAAGAATGTGGAAGAAGAGAAACTTCAGGAGGAAGTTTCAGAAGAAAGATACTAAGGACAAGAAAGAGAGCAAGGACAAGGCTCAAGTCATTTGCTATGAATGTAAAAAGCCTGGACATTTCAAGTCCGAATGTCGTAATCTTAAGGAGAAGTCCACAAGAAGTTCTTTCAAGAAAAAGAAGAAGAGCCTCATGGCTACATGGGAAGATCTAGATTCATCCTCATCTGAGGAAGATAATGAAGTAGAAGCAAATCTCGCTCTCATGGCAGACACTGACCTTGATTCAGAAGAAGAAGTTGAAGAGGTAATAGTATATGATTCCTACTCTGAACTTCAACTTGCATTTGATGATCTGCTTAAGGACTCTGCCACTCTCTCTGTTGAGTATAAGAATTTGAAAAAGAAATTTTCAAAATTATCACAAGACTTTCAAGCTTTAAACAAAGAAAAATCAGACTCAACAAAGAAAATCGTTTGAAAACTAAAAATCAAGATCGATGGATAACCAATGACCTGATTGCTAATAAGCAACTGGTGAGAGCTCTCAAGCTAAGCTCTAAAGTTATGCAATCCTAAATGCAAATCAAATGACTATGAATATGCTTTTCAAAAGTTTCTTGTAGAGAGTGTAACTCGTAGCAAGCAAGCTTCAATGATTTGGGGTGTCAGTAAAACGACAACTCATGGTCTTGGTTATATATCAGATGAACCTCTTTTAGAAAATGATTCAGCATCTGATAAATCAAATAATCATAGTAAATGCTTGCATTGTACTTACTGCAATAAACCTGGTCATTTGAAAAGTGCATGTACTGTTTTTAAAATTGTGAAGGATAAGCCTCCTTCAAGAACTAACAAGAAAGGACCCAAAAAGATATGGGTACCTAAAGATAAAATAGTCTATGTTGCATACATGCTTAGCAACAAAGTCAACACACCTATCTCGGTACTTAGACAGTGGATGCTCGCGTCACATGACGGGAGAAAAGCATATGATCCAAGAACTAAGGCCTAAAGAAGCTGGATTCGTTGGTTTCGGAGGAAACCAGAAAGGTAAAATAGTTGGAATTGGTCGCATTGGTAAAGGCTCTCTTCACTCTATTGATAATGTACTATATGTTGAAGGACTTAAACACAACTTATTGAGCATAAGTCAATTATGTGACAATGGTTATGAAGTCATCTTTACAGAAACTGGATGTCTAGTAAAAAGCAAGAAAGACGGCTCTACTTTCTTTACTGCTAAGAGGAAACAAAATATTTACAAAATTGATCTCTCTGAACTTGCAAAACAAGATGTCAAGTGTCTCATGTCTGTTGACGAAGAATAATGGTTTTGGCACAAGAGATTGGGTTATGCCAATTTGAGATTAATCTCAAAATTAAACAAGCACAGTCTTGTCAGAGGCTTACCAAATCTTAAGTATCAATCTGATGCTCTCTGTGAGGCATGTCAAAGAGGAAAACAAGTTAAAACTTCTTTTCATTCAAAAAATTTTGTTTCAACCTCTAGACCACTTGAGCTTTTGCATCTTGATCTTTTTGGTCCAACAAGGACAACCTCTTTAATTGGAAAGAAATATGGGTTAGTCATTGTTGATGATTTTACTAGATGGACATGGGTTAGATTCCTTGCTCACAAAGATGAGTCATACAAGGTATTTACTGTATTCTGCAAAACAGTTCAAAATGAAAAAGGAATTTGCATATCTTCTATTAGAAGTGATAATGGGGGAGAATTTGAAAATGAAAGCTTTCAAAAATTTTGTGATGATAACGGCATCTCCCACAATTTTTCCTCTCCTAGAACCCCTCAACAAAATGGTGTTGTAGAAAGGAAAAATAGGCCCCTCCAAGAAATGGCCAGGACCATGATCAATGAGGCTAATATTGCAAAACATTTTTGGGCAGAAGCAGTAAACACAGCTTGTTACATTCAAAATAGAATTTCTATTAGACCTATTTTGAAGAAGACTCCATATGAACTGTGGAAAGGAAGGAAACCAAACATATCATATTTTCATTCATTTAGTTGCACGTGTTACATTTTAAATACTAAGGATAAGCTTGGTAAGTTTGATTCAAAAGCTGACAAAGGAATCTTTTTGGGATATTCTGAAAGATCTAAAGCTTTTAGAATATACAATAAAGAAACTATGACAGTGGAAGAATCCATTCATGTCAAATTTGATGACAAGAAGCCTGACACAGCCATGTCAGAGCTAGATGAATTATTTTCAGGATTAAATATAGGTAATACTACAAATAGTGAACCTACATCTTCATCGTCTGGTGGTGACCAGACACAAGAATCTTCAGAAGCTTAATTCAGAAAGAGCTGGAAGTACAAAGCCAATCATCCTAAAGATCAAATCATAGGAAAACCTGGAGATAGAGTAAGAACCAGATCCTCTTTTAAAGAGCATGCAGATATGGCACTACTCTCATAAATGAAACCTAGAACGATTGATCAAGCATTGAAAGATGAAGGCTGGATTCTGGCCATGCAAGAAGAGTTGAATCAGTTCCAAAGAAACGATGTATGGAAACTGGTTACCTTACCAGAAGATAAGCAAGCTATTGGTACTAAATGGGTATTTAGAAACAAGCTTGATGAAGATGGAAAGGTTGTGAGAAACAAGGCAAGATTGGTTGCTCAAGGGTACTCACAAGAAGAAGGTGTTGATTTTACTGAAACATTTGCACCTGTTGCAAGGTTAGAAGCTATACGCATTTTGCTTTCTTTTGCTGCACATCATGATATAATTCTTTATCAAATGGATGTGAAAAGTGCTTTCTTGAATGGTTTTATAACTGAGGAAGTCTTTGTAAAACAACCTCCTGGATTCGAAGACATTGAATTTCCAGAACATGTCTTCAAACTCAAAAAGGCCCTTTATGGTCTTAAGCAAGCTCCCAGAGCTTGGTATGAAAGACTGAGTACATTTTTTATGAAAAATGGCTTTACCAGAGGTCTAGTAGACACTACTCTTTTTAGAAAAACATCAAACAAGCACTTTATAATTGTTCAAATATATGTTGATGACATTATTTTTGGAGCTACTAATGAAAGCCTTTGCAAAGAATTTTCTAAGCTAATGCAGGCTGAATTCAAGATGAGCATGATGGGTGAACTGAAGTTTTTCCTTGGAATTCAAATCAAACAATGCAATGATGGTATATATATACATCAAAGCAAATACATCAAGGAATTGCTAAAGAAATTCAAAATGGTGGATTGCAAACCTATGTGTACTCCTATGCATCCCACATGTATTCTTGGTAAAGATGAAAGCGGTAAAAGGTAGATCAAGATGTACAGAGGTATGATTGTATCTCTACTTTATCTTACAGCTTCAAGACTCGATATTATGTTCAATGCATGTCTGTGTGCTAGATTTCAATCGGATCCTAGAGAATCACACTTGAGTCTTTGTTAAAAGAATCTTTAGATATTTGCAAGGATCTACTAATCTTGGTTTGCTTTATAAGAAATCAAAGATTACAAGTTAGTAGGTTTACGTGATGCTGACTTTCTTTGGAGACTGAATTGAAAGAAAAAGCACAAGTGGAAGTCACAATTCCTTGGAGCAAATCTTGTATCTTGGTCAAGCAAAAGGCAAAGCACGATTGCACTCTCAACACAGGTTAAGTATATTTCAAAGAAGAAGTTGCAGCTCTCAACTTCGTGGATGAAATATCAACTTGAAGACTATCTGATAAAAGAGAGTAACATTCCTATCTTTTGTGATAATACTTCTGCAATCTGTCTTACTAAAAATCCCATATTGCATTCACGAGCCAAGCACATTGAGATTAAGCATCATTTTATAAGAGACTATGTTCAGAAGGATATTCTAGAAATAAAATTTGTAGACACTGATCATCAGTGGGCTGACATATTTACAAAACCCCTTGCTGAAGATAGATTCAATTTTATAAGAAGAAATTTAAACTTTCATCTTATAGAAGAATGATTAATCTCAGCGTCAGATAATATGCACAATCTCAGCATCTGGTATGACATAAGCATATATATGAATAAGCATCTTATTTGTCATATGCATCATAACTCATCGTCTGGTGAATCAGTTGCGTGTGTCCGAGCACACCCACACGTGTCACACGTGTTAAGGACTTAAGCGTCTCATCACATCTACTGAGTTATAATTATTTATGTCTTTCGATAAAATCTTTTTTTTATCTTACTTTTCTTTTGGCGTCTGCATTTAATGAAAAGGCGAATCTTTATTTTTTTTTCTTTTTGATTTAATTTTTATGTGGAAATACGAAGCGATTTTTTGAAAAAGGACTGTACCATTTTCTATCAACTTTCCCACTACTCCACATTTTTCGCTCCATCACTTCACTCTGTGTTTTCTTGCAAAACTGTTCTCTTTCTCTCTGTCTGTCTCTCTCTCTGTGTGTGTGTTTTCGAACCCTTAAACCTCCATCACCCTCTCTTCAACTGCTACAATGGCCGACAGAAAGGTTGGATAATACACTGCTGCTTTCGACGTCTTCTCTGAGGCAAAACTTCTGAATGAGAACTGGGTTGATTTTGAGAACTTCAAGCTATACGGTTTTGATTTTGAAGAAGGTCTTGAGAAATTGGGCTGGAAAAACTACTTCATTTGGGAACCAGTGGACGTACTGAGCTACGCTATTAAGGAGTTCTGGGGGAATGCGTACTTACTTTCGGGGGAAATCATAGAAGGACACATCAGAGGCTTCAAACTACGCTTCACCATCAACTCTATTGCTCAAACGATCAAGTGTCTGTGTGAAGGAATCAGTTACCATGCAAACTGGGCTGATGCTTACAGAAGACTTGAAAACGTCAACAAAGCCCTGTTTGAGAACTACCGTGAACTGAAGAAGAAGAACATTACTCCCACGGCCGAAGACTTGAAAAGCCACTACCGAGTACTGCACAAAATCATCGCCAAGAGCGTGACTCTGAAGGCTGGCTCAAGTGACATAGTGAACTACGAGCAAAAGTTCAGTATGAGGAACTACATGGATGGGAAGAAAATCAATCTGCCAAGATTGATTATCAACAATCTGATAAATGCCCTTGTCTTCTCAAGGAAGAGTGTTGATAAGAAGAATATCGTCAAGGTAATCCTTTATGGAGTTCTTCTCTCCATAATGATGATTAAAGACGGCATTGTGAGGAAGCTGACTGACTCCATCAACACAGAAGAAAAAAAAACACTTTGGTGTTGGCGCTGTTGTTCGTCCAGAAGTTTTTGGAGTAAACAGTTTGGTTAGAATGCAGCTAATTACTGGCTCCATGATCAAGAAAGTGAAAATAGAGCAATAAGAAGGAGAAGCTGAAAAGAAAACCACCAGAAGCTCAATGACTGGTGTAAAAAGACCTACTGAGTCTCCTTCAAGGGAGACAAGAAGAACAAAAAGAAGGTGGCTCCAGCACCTACTGTTGAAGAACCAGAAGATGAGGATAAAATTCCCATCAGAAAGGTCTTGGAGAAACAATTTAGGCCAGCAGCTGAAAAAGATGCTTCAGCGTCCGGTCAAGGGAAGCAAATCCCTCCTCCTCCTCCTGCTGTTGTTGTCACGAGAGGATCGAAAAGAAGGTTGGTTAAGTCTTCAGAGGTCAACCCAAAGGTACTCGATTTTACTGCTGATGAATCAATATATGTCTTTGATTCTCATGATGTTATTCTTGCACCCCCATTGTCTGTTTCACAACCACAAACACAACCACAAACCAAGAAAACCAGAATGAGCCTCCGACAAACCTCTACCCTCCCTAAACCTACCCATTCATCATCCTCTACACTCAACCTTGACCTACCACAAATTCCTCAAATACATCACTTACCACATACATTTCCAAACTTCACTCTCATCCCTTTAACCTTTTATTCAAAGTACCTCCCATTAATCCCTTCAAACCCTACACACCTAAAACCTATAAAATCACCAAAACCACTCCCACATTACTCACCATTACCCATAAACCTACAGACTTTGGTGGAAGGAAGAATGTCTCATGTATTAACAAACCACGGTTTGTTAAGTATGAGATATATCATAGCATCTACAATCGTCCCTCTACATGGAATTTGAAAACCTTCACCTCTGGAGCTGCCAGACTGGAGATTGCCTCTCCGATGAGTGCTACCTTCAAGGATGGAGAAGACCACTTTCAGATGTCTTTTAAAGGAAGATTGAGACCAGCATCTGGTAGCAGAGCAATTCCCTTCTCTGTTGACCTTCTTAGATCCCTACCACAAACTGAACCGCTCACATTGGAAGAATGCAGAAGGTGGATCACAGATGAAGAAGCTGCCTTCATGGCACACTGTCTTGAGATGAAGAAGATTGGAGTAATCAGACAGTTCAGGGATCCTTCGTCTGTATCTGTGAAGATTGTACCAGACAGACAAAGGTGGCTACCTTGGTCTATCCCTGGGAAAAGGAAAGAACCTGCTCCTGGCAAGCAGCCCATTCAGCAAGATCGGGCTCACGGAGTATGAGAAGGCTCCCAAGAAGTACAATCTTAAGGAATTCTCTAAGCTTCCGATTGCCAAGATCTCTGAGGATCATGCCAGAAGGTTTTACCTGAATTCTCTGAAGGAAGATGAATGGAGAATCGGCTCCTCAAATCGCCGCAATGCCGAAGGCCACTATTCCAACAGCTTGGCACAATCGCCAGTTATCGACATCAACTGGGAACAGTTTACTTGATGATATGTTCGGATGCTCGATGTCGGACCACTCGATCGCATGAAGACTTATGTCCAATGGGTCAGCCGTGACAAAGCACTTTGACATTGGATTCACTTGGAGTCAATGGTCGAAGTCATGGAAAGACAAAGCTTTGTTACCATGCCTCGTCCCCCTGGTGCTTACAGAAGATGACAGGGAAAAGCTGAGAGGATTATACCTGGCAGAAAATGAAGGAATCTCTTTGCTTGAAGCATTGAGTGCATTCATCGAAGGATATGGGGAGAAGAAGTCGGGAATAAGTTTGATGCTTTCACTTCGCCGACGTGTACGCATAGGGAAAGCGGTCTTCATGGATTTCTTTGTATCCAGAAGAGGTGGAGAAAAGGAGAAGAATTCAGTCAGAATCTGAGCAAAGAAAACTTGGAAGTCTCATCAAATGGTTTATACCAAATGATGCATTCTTTCAAAAGGCTCAACAAAAGAAGGACTTGAGACTGAAGCTTTCCAACTGGGTGCTAGCAGAGCATCAGAAGATGAAACCTGCACCAGAAGCTGGACCTTCTACTTCTACTCCTGCAGTTGAAATGGTCACCATTCCTAAAGCGGAGTTTGAAGAAATGAAGGCTACTAATCTGAAAGTCATTCAGCTGGAGAATGCACTGAAGCTGTTATATGAACGTCTCAACATCCCTCCTCCACCACCAAACCCTTAATTTTTTTTTGTGTGATATAATTTTTTTTTGGGTACTCTCATTTTTTTATATTTATATTCAGTGTTTTTCTGCTTATTTGACTATACTTACCTTTATCTGATTATCTGTTTATATACATTCAAATTTTTCTAAGCCATTTTTTGACTATGATGTGTTTTACACTCTTTTTGTCTGATGACAAAAGGGGGAGTAAAAGAAGTAAAAGAAAGGTCTGATGAACACGTGAAAGTCTGATCAACAAATTCACCATCCGATGCATATCATTTCATACATAGAATTTGTATGGTTATTCATTGCTCTTATATTTATTGATCCCAATTATCTAACAATGATCAATAAAATTGGTAAAATGAAAATCTTTTTGATAAAATGAAAATCAGCATCCGATCTCACCTTGTTAAAAATATGCTCTGATTCATCTATGTATTTTTTTGCGATCACTTAAATGAATTTGTTTATCAACAATTGCCTTAATACTAAAATTGCTCTTATATATCAAAATTGGTAAATTTAGGGGGAGACCCTTGATGTTATTTTGAAATTAAATTGTTCATCAACCTTGGATATTTGTCATCATCAAAAAGGGGGAGATTGTTGGAACCTAAACGATTGAGAAGTTTAGACCCTCATTGATTTTGATGATAACAAAATATTTCTCAAGAGAACAATTTATCTTCTAACATATCTTTGAGTGTACAGGTATCAAAAACTTCATATATATATGTACAAATCACTTAAGGAAGAAGAAGAAATATACAAAAGAATTGAATACAATCCACTAGTGTCAGCATCCGAACACACTTCAGCGTCTTGCTAACAGCAAGCGTCCAGCAGTGTGACTTCTTGACACGTGGAACACTCAATTGCTACGAGCGTCCGTCCTCTATTCTGAGCGAGCGTCTGATCTCTTTAATGAAGCACGTGATGATCACGTTTTTGCTCTTAGCCTCAGACTGTTCTGGAACGGAATTCGAATTTGATTTTGTGCGCTCATTTTGATGTACGAGGAAGCAAAGGTGACACCTTTAGCATAAGACAAAAATCGTACAAGGCAATTGCAAATAGCAGATAGTACGAAAACGGTAATGTGTACTATTCTGATATTCTCTGGAAAGGAAGAAAAGGACTACATTTCAAATTACCTCACTCAATGAAAAGGAGATATTTTTACTGCAACGGTAATACCCTTAAAGACTCCTATAAATACCACAAGGTATTCATTGAAGAAATGTTTGACAAACTGTGAAGAAACTTCATTCTGAAAGCAATATTACTCAAGTGAACAATCAAGTTTCATACCAAGTTTCTGGTCCACATAGAACTGAACTCAGCGTCTTATACTTTCTTTTAGAAAGCTATTCTGTTTTAAGCTTAATCTTTTCATCCTCTCTCTGAGAGTTATTTTGATTGTAATCAAAAGCATAATCTCTTTTGTAAAACTGTATTTGGCCTACTTAAGGCTCTGTTCCTCAAAGGCTCGACTGTACTGAGTCGTTTTGAGAAGTTGAGAGTATTGTCAAGTTTGTGACAGAAGAATACTCTTGAGGAAATTGTAATCAGTTGATTATAGTGAAAAATCCTTCAGGAACGAAGGGACTAGACGTAGCTACCAGTTGGTGGTGAACTAGTATAAATCTCTGAGTCTCATCCTTTACTGCTTTACATTATTTATCTTTACCTTGCTCAGTAAAACAAGTTTTTATAAACTGTTTAAACTTCTGCATCCGGTCCTGTTTAATTCTCTGCATCCATTATACAAAACAGTTTTGAACAACTTGTGTTGAAGTTTTTACGTATAGTTTGCGAAAAGTTTTTAACACAATTCAACCCCCTTCTTGTGTTTACGTTCAAAAAATTCACAGCAAAGCATTGCAAAACAATAAGGGCAACAAAAATTATACCAAAATCATGTGCGGATACTCTGTTACCATCCTATAAATCCTGGAAGACTTGCATAATGTACATTGCTCAGCCTAAATTACGAACTTCAGAAAACCTAAATACAGGCCAAACATTTGATCAACAAAATCCATAAAAGCAACGAATTGATAAAAGCAAGAACACTCCCATCACTGGCAAAAGCACGATAGAAATTTAATGATTGAGGCAATATTGAGAGGGCTGATATATTATGAAGAGAAAACGGAGTGAGTGAATTGCATGAAACGAAGGAAGAAACATAGGAAACTAGCTAGGGTTTGTGAAGGTAATGGTGTGCTTACTTGAATCTGACTGGGTCAAATAAAGTCCACTCGTTGAGGAATCAAAACAACACCGATTCAGGTGGCAATGATGTTGTTGAATTGATTTAATGCTTCTCTCTATCGCCCAAACCAACAACACGATGGATTTTCAGAGTTTTGCCATCACGTCGTCATGGTTCTCCTCAAATTGAAAACATTGATTCACAAACAGGATGGTTTAATTCTGCCTGATTTTGGCTTTAGTTGTGACTTAAAAAATCACAAATTGATGTAATTAGAGATAGGGTGAGAGAAAGGAAACCTCCCCAACTGAAGAAGCTAAACTGTCAATTTTTGCGCGCCACCAAGGAACTGTAGATTTGTAAAAATTAAAATTAAAATTAAAATTTGGTATAGGAGAACGACTTTACATAAGAAATATGATAGAACGGTTTAGATTGTGTTTCCGGTATTTTAAGACAACGCGTTTACGTTGTTGGATACGCAAAATATAAAATTTTCACGCTTCGTCGACAAATATGAAAAACTGTACTTTGTGCCATCTTTACGCAACGGCTTTTTGGTGATTAAAAAATAAGGCGTTGTAGTTGGTGAAGAATGTTGTAGTGATTGTTGTGCTTTCAATTAAGATTGTTGTACACATATATTATTATCGGAAACATGTTCCTTCTGGTACACATTTTTCTCAAAAACATGGTGTTTACAATAGAAATGTTTTTACAAAATTTATACCGTAAACTTGATATTTACGGTATATATTTTTGTAAAATAACATACAGTAAAAACCAAGTTTACACTATACATTTATAAAAAAAATTCAACTTATTCCTTTTCCTTAAGTTGTTTAATGCTCTGTGATATTGGAAATAGAAGACCCTGATACCTTAATGTCTGATGAAGTAAGTAGACATGACTACCGACCTTACATATGGAGTAGATTATAACGATGCATTCACTACTATGCAGATAATTTAATTGTTATTGTTAATTGTTATTATATCACATTTTGAAGTTATGGTGGCCTGAATTTTATTTTTCTATATTTCCTTATCGTTCCTACACGAAATGATTTATTATAGAGGAATGTTACGGACACTCTCTCTTAAACACTCTCTCAATGATTGGGCCACGTCACACTTTTTTTTTTCAAAATCAATCATTGGATTGAAAGTTACTATCATATAGATCATATTTGTAAATTTTAATATTAATCTATGATCATTTGCTATGTCATCAAGATGCGTCAAGATTAACGTCAACGGTGTAATTACAAATAACGTTAATCTTGACGCATTTTGATGACATAGCAAATGATCATAGATTAATGTTAAAATTTACAGATATGATCTATATGATAGTAACTTTTAATCCATTGGTTGATTTTGGAAAAAAAAAGTGTGACGTGGCCCAATCATTGAAAAAGTGTTTAAGAGAGATGGTCAGAGAGAGTGTCCGTAGCATTTCTTTTTATTATATTGGGCTTGAGAGGTTGGGAAACAAAACGAAATTGTTGTTATCACTACGAGATTAGACGCATATAACAGTGAAAGAAAAAGGAAGACAATTGTAATTATGGGTTGTGAAAGGGGTGGAAAGTAAAGCCCAATCAAGGCTGCATATTCTTCAAGGGCTACTGGTTCTCGAAAATGTGAGTGGTTATTCAAACTTTGAGGAAAACCTTTGTCAACTGATGAAGGATGGGTAGCTAGTCATTTGTAAAATTCATAATCATAAGTTAGCTAAAACATTGGTGGGTCATTTATATGTTAGTCGTTTAAGTGAAAAAGAGAATACACTTGTTCATGATATGACAAAGAACAATGTAAAGCTGATAAATGTTCTACTCTCATTGAAAGACCATAGTAAGCGTAATTTAACTACTATCAGCCAACTTTATAATGAGTGACATAAGTATCAATCATCTCAAAAAGGTCCGAGAATAGTAATACAACATTTGATGAACCTAATACAGTGTGATCGGTATGTTTTCTATACAAGGCATCAAAATTCTGACTTTGTCAGAGATATATTTTGGACACATCCAGATAGAATAAATTTGTTGAACACATTTCTCACTGTCTTGCTCATTGACAGCGCGTATAAAACTAATAGATATCGGCTGCCACTACTTGAAATTGATGATGTTATATCAATAGAGATGACATTTTCTGTGGCATTTGCCTATTTGGATTCTGAGGGGGAGGTAACTTCGTATAGGCACTAGAGAAGTTAAGATGACTGATTGTCAGAGATGACTCGATTCCTCAAGTTATTGTGACCGACAAATATATTGCTTTATGAATGATATTGTTGTTGTTTTCCCAACTTTATATAACTTTCAACGTCGATATCACATAGGTAGAAATGTCAATGTGAAATGCAATAAGCTGGTTTTTGTGAGGGAAAAACATGACACAGTGATGGGTGCATGAGATGGTGTTATTCATTCTCATGACGAGGTTGAGTATGAGCAGTGCATGCAAGCTTTTGATGATGTATGTTCAGAATTTCCTATTTTTTCGAGTATGTGAAAAATATATGGTTGATTCATCACAAGGAAAAGTTTGTCGCAGCATGGATAGGTCGAATGATGCACTCAGGGAATACAATAATGAATAGGTATGAGATGGTGTTATTCATTCTCATGACGAGGTTGAGTATGAGCAGTACATGCAAGCTTTTGATGATGTATGTTCAGAATTTCCTATTTTTTCGAGTATGTGAAAAATATATGGTTGATTCATCACAAGGAAAAGTTTGTCGCAGCATGGATAGGTCGAATGATGCACTCAGGGAATACAATAATGAATAGGTATGCCTAAACTAATATGTAAACTTGATTTGATGAAAACATATTATGGTTTGGGTAAAACTTAGATACAGTGTTATAGACACGGTTCTTACTGTTCCTATCACAAAGAGACAGTTTTTTTTTGCCAAAATGGCAGTTTTTTCACACATTTTCAAAATATTTGTGGTAGTTATGCTATTTTTAGTAGAGAGCAGTAGGAACAATTTGAATAGCACTGTACCTAAGTTTTATCCTTATGGTATTGTATCTGATGTGGTATTTTATGTTTATTAATAGAGTTGAGTCTCAACATTGGAGACTCATGAAGTTGCTGGAAGATAGCAGGAGTTACATGTGTAGCTGTTGGGAGACCATAGACAATATGCTTATACTGCAACACAGTGAGATAAGACATCATTTCAGAGAAGCATAAACGTAGTAGAGTAAACATACTCATAAATATATAAACGTAGGTTTTCATCATTTATATCATATTTACCTCAGCTCCACATCTCTGCTTATAAAGATATTGCATTTTTTTCAAATACAGGTTTTAAGACTACTACATGTTACTGTAAAAAAAAGACCACTAGGTGTTTACACTTCAAATAATTATTAAGTGTACGTTTGGTTTAGATTTGGATGGCCCATAAATTTATTTTTTTTAGATAACAAATGTTAGATGTTTATTGTTATGTCAGTGGGGTTGGCAGAGATAGAAATCTGGACCCTTTTCTCCTTCAATTCCTGGGTGTCTTTCAGTTCACCACTTGAGCTACTTAGCTGGGACTAGCCCAGAATTAATTACGACAGCAAAAATTTATAGTTTTTGCGTTAAATAACCCACAAAATTATTTATATTTACATATCAAAAGTGATTCTATTTTTATCATTCAAATAAAATTAATTCCTCTGAACCCACTTTTAAAATATCATTACTAAAGATAAATCAATTTTTTTAACGATTTTTCTAACGCGTGCAACCTTGGACACGTTAGGGTGTATTAAATATCTAAATTTTTAATTAATATAGTATAGTTAATTAATTATGAATCCTTAAAGAATGATTATATCTCTCATATTAATTATGTGGATTTTCCTCTCCAATAATATCTCTCTTACTACCCAAAAATAATAACTATTTGATTCTCTTTTTTTGCCTGCACCCTCTCTCTTTCAAGACCTCTCTTTCTTTTCTATGGCTTTTTCAACTTTTTACAAGGAGCACTACAAGAAACTTGACTTTTAGTGACGGCCAACTACCGTAGGTAAAAGTCATTTTACCGTAGGTATAGCACCAAATACCTATACCGACGGCAGATTTTTTCGTAGTCTTTAAGTTGCTATACCTACGAATATTTTCCCGTCACTATAGGCTATAGTGACGGAATTTGACCCGTCGGACCAACATTTGGTTTTACCTACGGATATTGACCGTAGGTAAAGAGCTTAGTCAGAACTTACTAAACTTTTTACCTACGGCTCTGTCCGTCACTACACAACATATAATCCGTAGGTATAGATTCTGTAATTTTTTTTTTGATAAGCCTATATAGATGCTATATTATATTTATTTTAAAAATTTAATCAAATTAACAACGAAGCAATTAAATAAATATATTTAAAAATGCAAAATATAACAAAAGTTCCACATTATATATATATATATATATCAAAAATTAACATGAAGTCTTACAAACATGAAATTAACATAAAGTCTTACAAACTTAAAATTAAAAATAGCCAAACCATGTCAATCTAGAGTACTTTAGAGTATTATACTAATAACAAAAAAGATAGTCTTCTAATCATATAATAGGCATACAAATCTTCAAGCTTCCATCTTTAAGTTTCCATCTTCAAGTCTCCATATTAGCTTCTAATCTTCACCTACAAAAAATAAAAAAGGAACAGATGAATAATAACGCAATTCAACATATAATATCACACCTAAAAACAAAGAAAATATTAACAACTTTAGTGAGAATTAATTAATACCATTTTCATTATCTTCATTATCGCCTGGACTAGGAGAATTCAAATGGTTAGGAGCACTAGACGCATCTGTAACCTATCACAAAAATAGAAATTACACATAAAGATTAGTGTTGAATCAATGAAGGAACTTGTATTTTTATATGAAGATTAGTAAATTATAATATACCTGTCTAGCAGCATGTATGATGTCATTCACATCTTCTCCAGAAAACCGATTTTGAATCAAGGTCATGACATTTGCTAACATACCCTCCATAAGCTTGACTCTATCACGTAACTCTTCATTTTCAGACACATAAACCTTTGATTTTTTAGATTTAGGGAACTTGCCCATATATCGCACGCGTCCCTTCTTTGCAGGTCCTTGTACTTTAAAAAATATGTCATCCTTCCAAGACATAGAATCTTGCGTGTTTTGGGCTGATTGAGCAAGACATAGAATCTTGCGTGTTTTGGGCTGATTGAGATGTTCCAGCCTCATTGCTGTATTTTTTTATTTCTTCCTGAAACGTAAAAAATATTTGTAAATTAATTGGCATAAAACCAGTCCCCACAGAAAAGAAAGAAAGAACAATACAAACAATTTGGTTTGGTTAATTTGTTTTTGCAAGCAATTTGATAGGGGAAGGAAATAAGTCCTAGTGGTGAACTGAACTTTAAATATTATTACACTTCAATCTTAAAGACTGAGGTTAGTGCCAATTGGTTCAGGTTCAATCCTCTGATCAGAGTATGACCCAAAGTCAGGATTTATTTTGTCAAAAAGCTGTCAAAATGGTTCATTTTTCCATCTTTATTAAACGCTTTCAAGCTAAGAAAAGTTTGCAAGCGCACTATAACATCATGGAAGTGGATGCTTCAAATATTGTATCACAACCAGGTCCATGTCTTGAAATATTTGTTTTTTAGTACCAGTTCACAATTCATCATTTTCTATCAATTTTTCTGGTTCTTGCTGTTTGATACCAGTTTTAACACGAAAGTGATCAGAAGGTTCTGTCTGCGATAATGGTTAAATGGTCACCAGCTGGTATACTCCAATTTTTAAGACATGAGGAAAAAAATGAAATAACTCAAACGAGTAAATAATTTAGTAAAATATTCCTTGATAACTTGTAATTCCTTAAATTTTGCTCTTTTAAAGAACTTGCACTTTTGGCAATGTGTATAAAAAAAATCTGTGATTTCAGTACAGCATATAATACTCATTAATTTTTTTGGATGAAAGGAATAAGCTGCAAAAACTAATCAAAACTTACAATCAATCTTGCAGCCTTTTCATGACAATTGACTCATCTTTACGAGTGCGAGTTTCGATGTAAATCTCGTCACGTCTAGGCAACACTCCTTTGCCCTTTTTCATCTAAAACCCAAACAAACATGTTATATGTTAACTGTTTTTGAAATACAATTCACCCCATGAAAAGTACAAATAGAAACAAACCTTTTCATCAATAAGTTTTGGGAGACTTTTTGTACCCATACAATGAACATCTTTAAACTTGGCACGATTTTGCCTATTAGTTTCACTTATTTGCTGCATTTCATATAAAATATTAGTTGAAATAATAAACATTTTAATGTATTATTCATTGCAGCAATAATCAAGCTAAATCAAATTCCAATATTCAGGTAAATTTAGTATCCAACAACCAGTACCATAATCAAGCTAAATCACAGAGGAATTTCCACACAAATCAAGCTAAATCAAATTCCAATATTCAGGTAAATTTAGTATCCAACAACCAGTACCAAAGCAAGCAAAAAAGGAAGCAGTGTTCATGTTTAATCATTTCAAACCATTGCTTAAAATTTTTCAACTTTTCTCTGTTTCTATGCTTGATTTATCAACTATAATCATTTTTTTAATGGTCTTCTTTGCTAATAGAATTTGAGATCCAGATTTAGTATTGAAATTACAACTGTGGAAGAGTCTCCTAGTGGCTGTGTTTTCTGCTAAGGCAAGGAATATTGTACAACTCTAGAGCTTACTATATTACTGCTAGACATTTGAACACTCCCCTTTACATGTGCAATTCAAAAAATCCAACTCCAACACAACACTAACACAGTCATTCAACTTAATTTTATGCATATTGACCTTCACATTACACATAATCAGCATCCCAAAATCAATATAACAAAGACAACAAGATGCAAATCGACAATATAAACAACCAAATTTTCCAAAACACAAGAATAAAACTGGACACTAACACTAGCACTACCAACACAACAAATCACTAACATGAATTCTTGCATGAAAAGAACATTTACCAAAGAGAGAGCTCTTTGAACAAATTGAGGAGCAACGCCCTATGTCTTTCTTCCAAAGACCAAACCCTTCAATCTCTACAATAAGCTCTATCTCTAGGCTCATGAATTAAAAAAATAGACCAGAAAGGCGAAAATAAGATAAAAAACAAATACGAAAGATAGAATAAGAAAAAAACCAAAGGCTCAAATTGAACCCTAACCCCCCTCCCATCAGGGGTGCTTGCATCACCGCCCATCACACCCATAAAAGGAGGAGGTTACACCAACCCAAACCGCGCACTTCGCTTCCACGATGCAATGGACGGACTTGCCACGTTCGCGAGCTTAAGCGAGCGCGTGAGTGTCGCTCGGTAACCATGGATGTGGCGCCGGAAGATGGTGACTGAGGACCACACGGTAGGGACGGTCCACGAGCGCTGGTGCGACATGTGAAAAGAGAGAAAAGAGAGAGAATCGATCTTGGTACCTCTCGGCGCTGCTGCCCTAGAGAGAGAGATATGACTGTGAGTGAGAGAAGAATGAGTAAAGAAATTAAAAAAGAGTGAATTTAAAAAAAAAAGAAATTAAAAGTGAGTGCAAACGAGGGAAGGGGGGAAAAACCGGGAACTCAATTTTTTTAAGAGGGCCACTCTATTGTTTATGTTGTCATGGAAATATACATTTTGTCTACACCTACAGTGTTTTACCCCGTCAGTAAAACCTATAGCTACGGATCAAAAACTCTAAAGCTATATGACACCTATACCCACAGTTTACTAAACATTCGTAGGTATAAGACACCTATACCCACGGTTGTAATAACTGTCACTAAAACTGTCCATTGGTATATGTCAAATTTCTTGTAGTGGAGGTCTCTGCTTAAATATGTTTGTGTAACTTTCCCACTATCATTGAAAACACGTAGATAATCGATTCTCAATTTTTTTTATTACTTGATATTAGTCTTCTTTTTGAATGGATTATTATTTTTGCTTTTGTTGTTAGTATTTAGTTTTTTGGTTGCTTCGATAATGACATGTCTTCATTGTTATTAGAATATTTTGTTTCTTTGTTATTTTTTAGTCGCTTTGTTTTACCGGAGATTAATATAATTTTTTTTTGTTGCTTTTAGACTATTTTTAAGTCACCATTCCGGTATTTCTTAAAGTACTAGTTTATTTTTATATTTTCACAAATACAAAAAATAGATAAATATGTCTATGAAATTGCTGTACTGGATTTTAAGAAAGTGATATATTCGCGTTAATGTTATATGAAAGTGACATATGCATCCATAAAAAATAATATAGTATTTCTTTTTTTTTGGCACAAATAATATAGTATTTCTTAAAGTATTAAACTAGTATTTCTTTATTTCTAACATGATCCATAAAAAAAATATAGGAGAAAAAAATATATATATAAAAAACGCTATAGAAAAGAAAGAGGGATCTTGAAAGAGAGAGGGTGTAGACAATAAAAAACAAGAATCAAATAATTATTATTTTTTGATACAAAGAGAGATATTACACGGGAGAAAAATTGACATAATTAATATGAGAGATATAATCATATTTTTGAAGAAATCACAATTATTTAACTATACTACATTAATTAAAAATTTAGATATTTAATGTACTTTAACGCGTATAAGGTTGCACGCGTTACAAAAATCGTTTTTTTAAACTCAAATTTTTTAAAATTAATTCTTTTAACATTAATTCTTCAAAATCAATTATATCAAACCCTAAAATAAATGGACCCTTGACATCCATCTACATATAATAATACTATTTGTCAATTTAATTACGTAGCTGTTTTATTGACTGACTTATTGATGCACAAAGCCTTAATTTTGAAATTAGTTTTTTTTAGGAGAAGCTTGAAATTAGTTGTAATTTTTTTTTTTTTACCAATTAGCGTTGTTGCATGTAAATCTAATAATACCTGTTGCAACTTGCAATAAAGTGAATTAATCAATTTTTTTTTAATATGATAAGTTGTGCAGAGCTTGTAATTTAGCGTTTCTGCTATACGGCTATGCCGTACACCAACAATGACCTGTTCTTAAGTCCAGGACACCATAGCATAGGGATGGACAAGTAGCATATGAGCAGAAAAACGACATCGTACAATGGCACCATAGAAATGAACGAGTGGCCGGCTGGGTGGCGGGTGCTCTGCGGGTCCCACGACGAAAAGACCAACTCCTTTGATTCTGCGTGGGTCCTTCTCCACTCTCCAATGAGCTTTGATCTTTTCTTAGGCGCAATGCGTAGCCATAGTTGTGTAATGTAATTGGATAGTGTCTAAATAAAATAATTTAATTAATACACCCTAAAAATAATTTAATTAAATATTTATTTAATATGATACTAGTAGAATACCCGTGCGGAGGGTTGGTCGCAATGAATATTTATAAAATATTTACATGTATCAACTAAAATTGAATATTATTTACTATATCTTTTGATAGTCCTTATACTAATTTTAATAGCATCTTTCTGAACCACCTCTATATATTAATAGCCATAAAACAATATCAAAGCTAAATTAAATACATTTATAAATAATAAATACATTATAAATTTGATATGTGTTTAATGATGATAAAATTACACCAAAACATGTAATATTTTCCCGTTGGGACTAAAAAGTAAAATAATTATTTATAATAAAATTACACCGACAACATGTAATGTTTTCCCGTAAGGACTAAAAAGTAAAATAATTATTTATAAATGATAAAGATATTTGTAAATTTGATATGTGTTCAAACACGATAAAATTACATCCACACCATGTGATGCTTCCCCGTGAGAACTAAAAAACCAAATAAACATTTAGAAATGATAAAAATATTTATTAATTTGATATGTGTTAAAAGACGATAAATAATCATTTATACCGATAGTATGTACTGTTTTCTCCCATCAAGAATTAAAAGTAAAATAATCATCTATAAAAAATATATAATAAATATATTTATAAATTTTGATACGTGATCAAAGATGATAAAATTATATTGACAATATGTACTATTTTCTTATTGAGACTTTAAACGAAAATAATTATTTATAAATAATAAAACAATTATAATGATAAAATATAGAAAAAGAGAAATAGAAAGAAATAGAAAGAAGAAATTGACAAAAAAAAGAAATAGAGAGAAGAGAGAGAGTGTGAGAGAAGAAAGAGAGAAAGAGAAAGAGTATCACGTGAGAGAGAGAAGAAAGAGAAGAGAGAGGAAAAAAAAGTGAATGGTGAGAGAGAAAAAGGTAAAAGTATGTAAAAAAAATTAAATTTTTTATGTGCATTTAATTTTTAATTTTTATTTTGATTGAAATATTTGCCCCTTTAAAATGATAGGTTGTAAAACTATGGTAGTCTAGTTTAGTAATTTTGTCCGCCTTTTATATTCTTATATTGATTATATTGATAGTAGATAGATTTGATACCAAGACTCATTTAAAATAACCTTATCAAAAACAAAAAAAAAGACTCATTTAAAATAAAATATTTGAGGATTACAAAATATATTAAATTAATTTGATATGTGTTAAAAGACTATAAAATTGCACCCACAACATGTAATATTTTCCCATATGGACTAAAAAGTAAAATAATAATTTATAAATTATAAAAACATTTATATATTTGATATGTGTTTAAAGATGATAAAACTACGCTGACAACATGTAATATTTTTCCGTAAAGACTAAGAAACAAAAATATCATTTATAAATAATAAAGACGTTTACGCTCGTATAAAAAATAAACATTTTATGTTTCTCCGTCTAGACCCAAAAGAAAAATAATCATTTATACCGATAGTATGTAATGTTTCCTCTCGTAAAGAGTTAAAAGTAAAATAATCATATATAAATAGTATATAACAAAGATATTCATAAATTTTTATGTTATACCGATAATATTTTATGTTTCTCTGTCTGTACCCAAAAGAAAAATAATCATTTATACTTATAGTATGTAATGTTTCCTCCCGTTAAGAATCAAAAGTAAAATAATCATCTATAAAAAAATATAGGCTAAATTACAATTTTGGTCCCCCTATTTTGCTCAAATTTTTATTTTAGTCCCTCTATTTCTAATTTCAGACACTTAGACCTCTATTTTTAAAAATTCTGACATTTAGTCCAAATGTTAAATTGCCACCCAAATTTAGTGATGTGGCTCTCATTTAGCTTATGTGGCATCTGAGTTATTATATTCTGAGGTATCATTTCATCAAGATAGCCCATGTCATTAAATGCCAACAAAATTCCGAATTAAAAAAAAAAAAGAAATCCCACAAATTAAAAAAAAAGGGATCTGGTGTGAACCCTAATCGCATATCCCAATCAGAAACCAGAAAACCCAGATTCTTTTGAAACCAGTAAAATGTTCAATGGCTTCAACAAGAGCAATTATTCCACCTTCTTCAACAATCACAGAAGAAGAACAAAGAAGCAGAAACGAAGAACAACGAAGCAGAAGAAGAAACGAAGTAGAAGAAGCAGAAGAAGAACAAGAAGCAGAAACGAAGCAGAAACGATTTCTTGCATCTGCCAACCTAAAAAAAAAACCTAAATCCCTAAAATCAGAAATCTCAGAATCATCACCAACCTAAATCCCAGAATTTCACCAACCTAAATCAAGCTATTATGATACTTTTTGAACTGAGATCTATTATTATGATTATTGGTTTGGTGGCGGTGGTGGTTAATGGAGGGGTTGTGAAGGAGCTTGAGTTCGTCGTCTTCGGTTACGGAGCTAGGGCGAGATGAGTCGCAGTTGGGAAAGAGAACGAGGTCGATGTTGAAGGAAGAGTTGGAGGAGCCGTTAGAGGCGCTGCTACCGGTGGAGTCACAGGGTGCAGTGGAGGAGGAAGCAGAGGAGATGCTGGAGGAGCAGAGGAGGAGGGTGCGGACCATGGAGATGCAGGGGGAGAGGTGGAGGGGTAAGAGTTAGCCCTTGTAGAAGAGCTCATCGGTGGAGCAGAAAGTTGTGGAGGATTTACGGGGTGAGATGGGGATGGTGAACTCGAAGTCTGAAGAAGAAGATGATGAGAATGAGTGAGAGGGTGATGAAGGGATTTCTGGGTTTGATCCAGAAATTAGTTTTCAATTTGGGATTTAGGGTTTTCTTTTATTTTTTTAATTTGTGGGATTTGTTGTAAAATAAGCTGAAGACATGGTTTTAGTGACTTGGATTATTTTGATGAAATGACTCCTCAACAGATGACACATCAGATGCCACATAAGCTAAATGGCAGCCACGTCACTAAATTTGGGTGGCAATTTAACAGATGTACAAAATGTTAGAATTTTTAAAAATAGGGGGACTAAATGTCCGAAATTAGAAATAGAGGGACTAAAATAAAAAATTGAGTAAAATAGGGGGACCAAAATTGCAATTTAGGCATAACATACAAATTTCTAAATATCTTTATTATATATTATTTATATATGATTATTTTACTTTTGACTCTTTACGAGAGGAAACATTATATACTATCGGTATAAATGATTATTTTTCTATTGGGTCTAGACAGAGAAACATAAAATTTTTATCTTTAATACGAGCGTAAACATCTTTATTATTTATAAATGATAATTTTGCTTTTTAGTCTCTACGGGGAAACATTACATGTTGTCAGTATAGTTTTATCATCTTCAATATAAGAATAGAAAGGGCTGCTAAAAAGACAAAACTAGACTATCATATTTTTGCCACCTATCATTTTAATTGGGCAAATATGTCAATCTAAATAAAAATAAATCAAAACAAAAATTAAATTCACATAAAAAATTATTTTTTTACCTACTTTTAACTTTTTCTCTCACCTATCACTTTTTTTCTCTCTTTTCTTTCTTATCTCCCTTCACGTACGTCACTCTCTCTTTCTCTTTTTCTCTTTCTTTTCTTTCTTTCTTTTTTTCTCTCTTTCTCTCTTTCTTCAAAATAAATAAAATGAAACCATTTTAATTTTTCTATTTTATTTATATTTATATTTTTCGTTAATATTTTTAATTTTAGTTTTTTATATTTTTATATTTTATTATTATAATTTTATTATTATTTATAAATAATTATTTTTGTTTAAAGTCTCAATAAGAAAACATTACATATTGTCAATATAATTTTATCATTTTTGATCACGTATCAAAATTTATAGATGATTATTTATTATATATTTTTGGTTTAATTGTATTTTTGGTCCCCCTATTTTTCTAAATCCACGATTTTAGTCCGTCTATTTTATTTTTCACAAATTTGGTCCTTATACTTTTTAGTTTTTACGAAATTGGTCCCACGCTTTTTTAATTACACTTTTAGTCCCCAAAATCGTGAATTTCTTGCACATTTGGTCCCTAAATATCATGGATTTTGGAAAAGTAGGGGACCAAAAGTGCAAGTGATCCACAATTTTGGAAGACTAAAAGTGCAAATTCGTGAAAAATAAAAAGTATAGGAACCAAATCCGTGAAAAATAAAATAGAGGGACCGAGATCATGGATTTGGAAAAATATGGGGACCAAAAAATGCAATTAAGCCAAAAAAGAAAGAAAAAAAGAGAAACAAAGAGTGACGTGCTTGAAGAGAGAGAAGAAAGAGAAGAGAGAGGAAGAAAGAGAAAGGTGAGAGAGAAAAAGTTAAAAGTCCGTAAGAAAAAATAATTTTTTATGTGAATTTAATTTTTGTTTTTATTTATTTTTATTTAGGTTGACATATTTGCCCATTTAAAATAATAGGTGGCAAAAATACGGTAGTCTAATTTTGTCTTTTCACCCACCCTTTCTATTTTCATATTGATATTGATTTTAATAAGTTTGAGATATATTGATATATTGATTTTACAGAGTATAATTTTTTGTTGATGAACGGAGATTAATTAAATATTGGGTTTAATATGTTTTTGATTCTTTTAAATATGGTATGTTACAAGTTTTCAAAAAGCTATAAGAATAAATTTTTAATAACTTTGAGATAAAAATATTTTGGATTAACTTCAATTAAAAAAAGACCTTAATTTTGTATTTAGCTTTAGACCAAGATTATTGAGCCGCCTCATGCACCTACTGCCTGACGTTTGGTTAAACCTACCGAGAAAGTTCTGTTCCTCTTTACTCATAGCTCCCCACACCAAAATGAAGCATGTAAAATTGATGTATAAGTAATAAGTTGCATCTATATTTGCTTTGCCAAATCAATTATTAGAGACATTGGTTGATTAAAAAATATAGAAAAATAATGTCAACTGGGGAAGGTATGAATTCAAACTACTTTCACACGGAACGGAAACTTCCGAACGATGGCCAGGGGAGCATGGGAAATAGTTAATTTAATTCTTAGACTTAAATCTCACAAATTATTCTCACTTTGATACTTTAAACATTAGGTACGATAATATTAGTCATTCAAATTGATTTTATCATCAACTATTTTTCAAAAAAAAAAGTACACTTTCTGTTCTTTTTTATTTGTCCATTTTTTTGAGAAATTTTATTACTATTTATCTGTCATTCTCAAAGTTTAAGATTGTATTAATTACTTTTTGTCAATTATGCTCTTAACTATTTATTGTAGAGAGAAATAAATATAATTGGGTAATAAACAGTCAATGGTATCACAGGAAAAAAACTAATAATTTTATTAAAAACTATAAAATTTATTTGTTTCATTGGTTTGTGTAAAATAACCTTAAACAACTTCTAAAAAGGAACGAATATAGTAAAATATCAGTACATAGTTTCTAAAGAGTTAACCCAACACTTCATAAAATAAAAAAAAAAAAGAGTTAACGCAACAGATATGAATTGGTAACACATTAAGCTTCTGAGTGAGAGAATTAGGTCCCAAAAAAACACGCTCTTGTAGATGGACAATGAGTTTTAAAAGTGAGACTAAGTTAGATTAGTCCTTTAGTCCTATAGCCACCTTAAAGGGTTGAAGTCATAGAGATATCTCGAGGTGTCAACGGAATTTAAAGTCTAATTACGGTGATTTAAAAAAATACTGTTGATTTTTTTTGGGTACATAAAGAGGGAAATACTGTTGATTTTACCACATTCATTTCTTAAAGTTATAAAATTATTATTAGAACCAAATTCATTCTTAGAAAAAGACTAAAATAGTGACACATAAAAATAAATTCAGTGACAGCTTCATATATTTCTAGAGATTTTAATTTAATACAATGACCAAAATATTTAAAGGATTAATGTTATAATAACACGGTCAAATTTTTGTGAAAAAAAGCAACACGGTCTAATTAAGAGTTTATTCTATTTCTTATTATTAGTGAAATATTCAATAGTACTACTAACGTTTATATCAAGGGTTTGTTTGTTAATTAATAATTTAAAATTGTATGAAATATTCTCCCTTCCCTTTACCTCTCCAATTCGCACTCATTCCACATCAACAACCAAAACCCACCAACTCTTATAAATAAATGAACTTCCCTCCTCTGTCCCTCTCATCATCCATTTTATTCAACTAGAGGTTTGTTTATTACGTCACAAGAAACAAACACTAAAATCCCTCGAAACCCATTTGGTAACATCACAAATTTGCTCTGTCTCATTTTCTTCGTACGGCAGCAAGAGCGAGCAATCCAATACAGAATCCATATTCGCCAAGCCCCTTTTTATTGTTTCAAATCAAGCAAAGCTAGGGAAAGAGGAAGGATCAATAGAAGGATCATAGTAAACACCACACCATCATGTTGAGGCTCTTGTTGGCGTTGTCTGTTTTGAGTGGTGTGGTTCTGACATCCTCTGCTCAAACATGTAAAAACCAAACATTCACAGACAACAAGGTGTTCACCACATGTCGCGATCTTCCACAGTTGACCTCGTACCTCCACTGGACATACGACCAGACCAGTGGCAAACTAGACATAGCATTCATACGCAGTGGAATAACATCAACAAACAGGTGGGTTGCTTGGGCCATCAATCCGAACAACAGGCTTGACCCAGCCATGATTGGAGCACAAGCTCTTGTGGCCATCCCACAATCCAGTGGAAGCCCAAAAGCGTATACTTCATCCATCGCAGACACCAGCACCAAGTTGCAAGAGGGAACCATTCGTTATCCTGTCTCGGGCTTGTCTGCCACGTATCAAAATAACGAGGTTACCATTTTTGCTAGTTTGACACTTCCAAATGACACCACCTCCTTGGTCCATGTCTGGCAAGATGGATTCCTCTCTGATTCTACCCCTCAAGAGCATAGCCATGAAGCTTCCCACCAAAACTCCAAGGAAGTCTTGGATCTTGTTTCTGGTACCTCCCAGGCGGCAAGTGGGATTAGTTCACGTCAAAAAAGAAGAAATGTAAGGTCTATTTTTTAAAATAAAAATAAAAATAAAAATCCGCTACAACGATCCAAGTCGTGACATCATGGTTTTTATATCTCTGGTTCTCTGCGACTGCAATTGAGGCTGCGATGTCTCCGTGACTGCAATTGATGTCACATAGGTCTGATTTGACTAGTCGCAATTGAGGCCGCAATGTCTCCACGACTTCAACTGAAGTCGCATCAATCGTATATAACCGCGATTCTTCGTAATATCAAGAATTGCGACACAGCTGTGTCTGACTGTTACCGCAAGCGCTATCTAAAACACTTGTTTATTTCTTGTTTGCTTGGTCTTCTGAATTTGAATTTGAATTTGAATTCTTTTTATTTTCAGACCCATGGAGTGCTGAATGCAGTGAGCTGGGGAATTTTGATGCCCACGGGTGCCATAATTGCAAGGTACTTGAAGGTGTTCAAATCTGCTGACCCTGCTTGGTTTTATCTTCATGTCACGTGTCAAGTCTCTGCCTACGTAATTGGGGTTTCTGGATTTGGTACTGGTCTGAAACTCGGTAGTGACTCGGAGGGTGTTGAATATAACACTCATAAAGCACTTGCTATTCTCCTTATATGCTTCGCAACTCTTCAGGTACGCACATATTCATGAATGATTTAGACATGATTATGGTACTAGTATAGTATAGTACTATTGTAATAGTTGTATTAACGGAAACCTATATATGTAATTGGATTTAGGTGTTTGCTCTGTTCTTGAGGCCTAACAAAGACCATAAATTGAGATTTTGGTGGAATGTCTACCACCACGTTGTCGGATACGCCACCATAATCATCAGCATCGTCAACGTTTTTCAAGGGTTCAAGGCGATGGATGATTTCGTAGGGGATCGCTACGACAACTGGAAGCATGCGTACATTGGCATTATTGGAGCTTTGGGTGGCATTGCTGTCTTTTTGGAAGCATACACGTGGATCGTAGTCTTCAAGAGGAGGGAATCAGAGAGCAAGACGGCACACGGCGTCAATGGAGCAAGTGGGGTTAATGGGTATGGTTCTAGGCCTCAGCAGGTGTAGGATATGATGTGTAGCCAGATAGATATTGGTTTCTTGTTATTTTGTGCCTTTTACTCCTATCTATGTGCATTTTTGTTGTTGGACCCTTTTGTATATTTTTCATATATATATTTTGAGGGTATTTAGGGTACCCCAGCTGCTTAGAGTCATAGTTTTGAGGTAATTCTTTCACAGGATACTTACTTTAAGGGGTGTGCTTTTCTCTGTGGTATACATTGTATCGGTTTTTTTTTTTTCTTTCATATTTGTATTTATTGTTTAATGTTTAATTATATCTTACTGGTGGGGACCCAGAAGTTTTATTTCATGGGGCAAAAAATAGTTGTAATATTTTTATATAAAAAAATATTGTAAGTTTTTACAAAATATGTAATATTTATGATTAAAAAAAAACTAAAAATGTCTAACCTTCTATAAATCATAATTGCGTTTTTTATATTTTGAAAATGTTATATAAAATGTCAATACTATAAACAAACATATCTTTATGTATGTAACAAACAATCATTTAAATATTTAAAAAAATAATTATTTAACCATTCATATCTCATATGTTCTTTACTGAAATCACTTTTTGTATCTTAGTCTAATAATATCGATAGAAAATCATCAAAAATTTGTCTCTGCTGTTTGAGTGTCTTTATCTCTTTCTCTATCTTGAACAGTATTTCTTTTTTGAAATCTAATATGTTTTGTCACTGTATGAGTTTAGCATTTGAGAAGTGGTAAAAATTAGAAGGATAAAGATATAAAATTAGAACAAATTTATTCTCTGTTTTATCTCTTATAACTTTATTCACTTATTTAAAAAAATGTGTCTTATATGAGACAAAAACTAATTTTTTATGGGAACAAAATGAAAATTATTAAATATATTCAACTAAAAAGTAAAAAGTAAGGATGTCGTGGGGGCAATTGCCCCCAACTCTTATATGGTGGATCCGCCACTGTATCTTACTCTTTCTACATTGCTTGGAGTTTCAAATATCTTTATGATGTTCTATGGGAGCAACCTTTCTTTCTTCGGCTTGTGGCAACACAAAAGACGGTAATTTTCACTATGAGATTTGGTACTGAAGTACTTTTAACAACAACTAATAAACTACTGCAATTTAATTTTTTACCTCGGAATTTAGACTAGTTTTTTTTTTTATATTGATTAAACCAAGGATCAAACAGCAACATCTTCGGTTATTGTTTGACTGGTTCGACTAACTAAATTTATGAATCAACTGAAATTGAACCAAACAAAATAGTAAGAAAGGAGCAAAGCAAAGTCAATTCATTATCTGATCGATCCAATTATTCCACTTCAATTTTTAAAACATTATTTTGACGTCAATTTGAGCCTAGTTGTGAATAAGAGTTTTTTAAACTTTACAGCTAGGTGCACATTGACCCATTCTCAATCGATAGACTTGGTCAAACTAAGGATATACTAAGCTATATAATCGAGTTGAATGTTTTTTATAGAAAACAACTGCTTTCATTAAAGATTAAGACAATTGTCACAAAAAAAAAATTAAAGATTAACACAGTCATCAAAAATTACAATAAAATGTAACGATATAAGATTATCATTTTGCTAATATAACCTAAGGAAATTCATTGGTTATCTCTTTCAGCATCATTTTCCCTCACCATTTACCAAATAAATTATGAAATTGGATTGTTCAAGTTTCTGTTCGTCTCCTGTCACACAATTCTCTTCAAATTGATGTTTTCCTGGTTAATGAGAAATAAGATGGTATTCAAAGGGGAGGTTTTTGATAAAAGCATTTTAATGTTCCAAATTAAATTGACATCTTGGAAGTGGTTCATCTCAAGAGAAGGAAGACATTCATGTTGGAAATATTCGGACTGGTGTGTCAACCCTTTGGGCTGTTGTATGGATGTATAAGGACGGGGAGATTGGAGCATGCGTGATTTACATGCTGGTGGTTTGGTGGCTGTGGAGCAAGGTTGGGTTATTTGCTTGGTAAGATGAGTGAAGTCTCGTTGCTGTTTTCCTTATGCTGGTGGTGTGCATTATTTCTATTGCTATATTGTCGTTCTTTGTCTTTCTTATGCGATTGGTGTGCATTTCTTCTATTGCTACATGGTCAGCGCTTAGGTGATTGCATTTTTGATTGCTACATGGCGCTTTTGGATCAATATTCTGGTGGTTTTGGTAGTGAATGGTTACTTGCAAGAGAATTTCTTTGTTTGGATTTACGTTGCATAATTTAGTGAAGGGTTGAGGTCGGTATTGCTCATTGAAGTGCCTTTTTGTTAGTTGTAATATTCATCCCGAGTTGATTAATAATTTTCGTATTTTTGTGTTTTACTGGATGTTGTTTATTAGATCATTATTTGTGTTTTGGTTGTTGTCTTTCTTTTTCCTCTTCAGTCTTTTTCCCACTGGGTTTTGGCCTTTAGAGGTTTTAATGAGGCACCTCCTTTCCCAAACATATGTATATATGGGTTCGGAGTATCCCTTGTACTCCACTCTAATAAATTCTTTTGCTTATAAAAAAAATTGATGTTTTCCTTTGTTCCAGACCAATTGTATTTTATTCTATATTTAATCATCAATTTTCACTGTAGATTATGAGAGTTCGTAAACCAAACACGAAAGAGACGCGCACGCCAAGTCACTTCATGATGAATGGCTCACTACTTGCATTTTTTTTTCTTCATATTTCTGCCAAATGTTTTATTTTTAAGATAATACCAACAACCTCTGTCAAAAAGAAAAAGATAATACCACCTACCAAAAGATTCGGTCATATAAGTACTTATAATACTTAAATAAAAAGAATTGAAAAAGGAGTTACGATAAAAAATGGAAAGAAACAAAGCATGGTCATGAGTCAAGACGAAGTTTCTTGGCTGCCGCTCACATGTGAATAGAGAATGGAGTTATTCTGAAGCGAGTTGCATTATTAAACATGTGAGATTCTTAAAAAATAAAAATAAAATAAAAAATAAAAAAAGAAGAAGATTACATTAAAGTATTAAACTAATAATTTGGTAAGTAAGATCGCAAGAGAATTAGAAAATCTTCATCCCACTTTAAAGCATTTTGACAAAAGGGAAATGAATTAAGATAGGCCGAATTAACATGGCAATTTTCCCAGTACTTGATTAATGGCTGGTTTCTCACTCGGTTTGGCGCAGAGCATCAACAAGGGCATCCTTCAAGAAAGGATTGGAAGCTGCTACTCGCTGAGATGTGATGTCAAAATCTGCACCAGACCTGAAGCAAATGAACCATCAGATTTTGACGCAAGTATATAATCTTTTAAACATATCGATGCAAATTTGTTTTAAAGTTCCGTACGAATAACAAAGTCTGCCAATAGCACATGAAAATTTGCCATAGTGCATGTCCATCCAACAATGTTTACATAAATGTCCTCAAGATGAAGATCTATGCAAGTACCCCCCCCCCTTTTCTTTCTTTTTGAGCGTGGTTATTAAGAAAGACAACAAATATGTTGGTGTATATTAAAATTATTTTTTTAATTTCTTAATATGTCCTTCATCCCTTTATTTTTTTATCTCTCTGTAATTTTCTCCAACCAACTGACAAAATTATATCAAGTTAAATAAGAGTATAATTGATAAAAAATATAATTGATGTTGTCTTTGTTGGAAATTTTGTGGGTATTTCAAAAGTTTTGAATATATTGTATTGTAAATGAGAAATATGGAAAAATATTTTTAGTAGAAAATTATTATTATTTATTTTATTTTCGATAAATATTTGACTTGGTGTAATCTTTTTATCCTTATCCTATCTTTCACTTAGTCTAACCCACTAACAATATTTTATCTTCAGTCAACTGCTTTCTTCCTATTTATATGAGAACGTGATCTTCTTTTAGAGTGTGAGAGCAAAACTTTTCTTCTTCTTATTCTTCTTGTGTTTCATCCTAGATTAGGTCTTCCTGTTAAATAATTTCTGTTGTTCTGACACATCGGCCTTAACAGGGAAGAGTCTGTTGTACCCTGGGAGATTTGCGCATATCGCGCGGATAAATCCTTAAGGGCAGTCTCGCAGACGCCTCAGGTTATTGTGACAGTTTATTTGTTTTCTAGATTTCCGGTGTTCATCTTGTTCGTGGGATCGTGATTGGTTGCTGACCAAGATTATACAACAATCTTAAATTTTTGAAGTTATTATTTATACCATTATATAAAGAGAACAGGGTAAGGTAACCGTATTTTTGGTGTACTAATTTGGTTTCCACTTTTACCCTTCAATTAACTGTTTTGTAAATTTAAAAAATAATTTTTTTTAAACTGCTGCACCTTCATTTCAAAGAAACCAACACCAATAATTGTAAATGCCCCTCTCTCTCACACATGGTAAATGTGTTGTGGACAATAAAAAAATAACAATACAAAATACTGTAGCGCAATAAAAATGCGGAAAGACGGGCACGGGAGTGCCCGTGTTGCCGCTAGTATAGATAAATTGAACAAGAATTTTCGCTTCCAAAACATCACTTAAAAGAGAACAGAGCAATTACGTACCTGACACAATGCAAACACTCTAGAAGAGCAAAACATATTCTCTTGTTAAGAACAAATGTATCTAAGTAAAGTCACTTACGGATCAAACATATCACCTCCAGCTTCTCTAACAATGACAGCTCCACCTGCCACATCCCTGATAAAAAGGAAGAGACCATGTCAATCACATATCAGATTATCACAACGCCCACAGTCATTTACGCAGAATGTGAAACTCATACCAAGGACCTCCAAAGCCAAGTTGAAAGCATACATCTAGCCTCCCACATGCGATTCCGCAAAGGTTCAAAGCACAGGAGCCAGTCATTCGAAGGGATCTCACCTGATCATGTTAAAGGGATGGTTATGGCATGACTATATCTAACTTTAGTCCGATGGATTCCATGGGAAGTCTTAGTTTTACCTTGAAAAGCAAGCTATTAATCCTTTTTGTACAGGCATCTACTGTTAACTTATCACGTTTTGTTCCAGCCTGCTCTTTCAAAAGTCAAAAAAAAAACTGGATGAATTTAAAATCTATCTTGATTTTAAAACAGTAAAAAGTGAACCTGACCCAAGAACACATGAATGTGAATTGATAAGTTTGGATCATCCCATGTCAAGTAAGTATTACAGAAAATATGATAACTTACAAACTGAAGAGCTGGATTTGCATGCAATTTAAGAGTTATAGTGCAGGGACAAAAAAAGGAAAGTCAGTGGTGATACAACTTAAAGCAGACTTAGTAATGACAAGTCACAATCTGCCAAATGATCATATTTGCAATTCAGATTGTATCTCTGAGAAAATACAAGCTTTAATTCCAATATTGCTACATTATAATTTCTTCTACAAGACACAATATCTGAATAAAAGGTAAATGTTTAGATTATGTATATTAAGTTTGCACAAGCTCATGATTACGAAAGGTTATGAAATGCATATATGAGGCATTGATAGAATTCAACTCCTCCTATCAGGCATGCTTTTAGAATTTAGAACATTTGAGTGGTAAATAGCAATAAAAAACCTAAGATTCTAATTTACCTACCCGAGCATGTTTCATAGCATATAAATATTGAGGAGTATACAAAATTTATGAATTTAACATGGATAAGTTACAAATATACAGAGTTCAAACATCTTTGCTGCACAAATTTTGTGACTATATTAAATTTTTGTTAAAACGGAGACTCTTCATAGAGAGTTGCTACTTCACCACTGTATTTGAAATTTGGAACAAAGGAACCAACAAAACCATTGATGTATGTCAAGGGAAACTCATTGATCATATTTGGCAAAGGAAAAAAAAAGAAAAGAGTATCGTGATGTATATGGGTTCTGCAATATAGTTCATGATCGAAGATGCTATATACTGAGAATAAAAATGTTATACAACTATAGATGTAGACACTTAGTATGACACAAAGGTGTTGAACAAGACTGTTAAGTTATGGTTAGAACTTAGAATGAACTACTTAATAGAAAGAGACAACCAATGCATATAGATGAGTCAAAATGGGTGTTTAAACCAAATACAAGACATAAGCCAGATTTCTTATTGGCCATGTAGTTGGTGTAGAGTTGTTTTGATTAACTGAAATAGTTATGTGGCTATTTGCCATTGATATTTTGGAGCAAATTATTGTCCCGGCTTAATGTCTCACAAATTCACAATACGGGCAGCTAGTGGAATACACTGTATTGATGCAAACAAAAAGATAAATGAATAGCCTTCACAATTCACAAAATCAATTGTAACAGACTTGACATACCTCATTAGCAAGAAGAGAGCCCATTAGTTCAGTTTGTGATGATACTGCAAAATTTCAAGGCATGTCAATGAAGTAACCAAACTCAATTAACAATGACAATGATAAGACAGAACAGAAGACGCACCTTTTATGGGATTCCCATTCAGAAAAGCACCTTTTCCACGAACTCCAGTGAAAAGCTACATAAGGTAATCTCAAATTTCAGTTCTAAGCAAGGGAGGAAAATAGTACACCTCTCCTTACCAGTATTACTAACAGAAACTTATATAATAGACTGTCATATTCCTAAATTAATTACTTCAAAGTTTGTAGCTTTCAACAGGTCATTATAGTTATATCATGGTCAATGAAAATAATGATGCTAAAAAGAAGAGAACAGATCAATTGATTACTTTTTGCCTACAAAATTCATTCTTGCCTGGATTCTACATTGGCACGGTAACCAAAAATAAAAACAATAGATGCATAATTATGTTTACCATTCAATAAAAATGTAGTTGTTTCAAGCTTCAGAAATGGTTTTGTGGTCAACTATTTATAAAGCATCAGCAAAAGGAAAGATTCTCACCTCATTAATTATTGGGTTGTAAACAACACCAACTGTAGGGATTTTTCCTATTGTAAGACCAATGGAAACACAAACAAAGGGGAACCTAAAAAAGGTAGAATCATAGTCAATCAATTTGAAACACGAGTGTATCAATTAAAACATTAGATTGATACTTACCCATGCACAAAATTAGTAGTTCCATCCACAGGATCAACTATCCATGTGGGTTCATCTGTAAGTTCTGTCGTGCCAAAAGCAGCAGTAGTTTCTTCCCCAATGAACTAATAAGAAAACCAAAATTTCAGCATATAAAAAAAATATACCTCTAAAGTGAGTGCACCCGTTATTTTAGGATAAGTTTGGGGGGAAGTGAATGGACCTTATGAGTGGGGTAAAGTTGCTTGAGATGATTGAATATGAGATCTTCACATGCCTTATCAGTTTCAGTGACCAAATCAACCTGTGGATTAAAACAAAAGAAAAAGGCAGTAAGTAAAAAGGGATAATCCTTTCGTCGGTATATACAGTGCAAATGGTCATTGTTTGCTTCACTTGAAATATAACTTCCAAGAAGGGAGAAAAAGAAAATATAGCAATCCCAAACATAAACACATCATTTTGGTTCTCAACTGAACTGTAACGAACGACAATAGTAACATAACACTAACGAAAAAGGAATTGAATTAAGCCAGAAACGTAAAAGAAAAGAGAGTCAGATGATAGTGATAGTATGGAATGGAAATTACCTCTCCTTTGTGCTCCACGTGCTTGGTCTGGTAGAAACCTTTTCGAATAATCTGGAACGAATGATGAATGCATTTCATTTCACGTAAAAATGAGATCAGATAAAAATTGAAAGAAACAGTGGTGTCGTGTGGGGTATGGGGAAGAAGAGAATTTTGAAAATTAACTGACCTCACCGGCCTTTCGAGCAGCGTCCACCGCAGATGAGAGGAATTCGGAAAGCGAATATTCTGTATTTGCAACGAATTGAAAACCGACACAAACAAACCGTTATTATCCCACTCAACTCAAGTTCAACATTCGCAAAGAAAAAACAAGGATTCACTACTACTGCTACAACCCCTACCATTATCACCCATTTTCTTTTCCGAGCACTTTCAGGTAGTGATCACAAGTTCACAACACAGACCATATATAAATGACTTCTATTTTTATATTTTTCTTTTCTCTTTTGGAATTTTAATTTGTACGTACAACCCCTGAAATTGCCCCTTATTTTTGTTCCCAGGCACGGCAATGGGACCGGTTGGATCCGGGTTTTGCCTCCCCGTTCCCGTCTCTGTTTTTAACGGGTCGGCTTTTGTCTCCTCATTTCCATTTTATATATAGAAAAATTATATTTATAATAATTAATAGAATAAAATCATAATTATTATACAATAATAAAATAAAATAAAACACATGAAAATAAATTTTTCTATTAAAAAGAGATGAAATTAAAAATAAACAAAATATATGAAACAAAATAAATGAGTATACATGCATAAAATAAAATAAAAATTAACAATTTATATTTAGCTGAGCGAATTCGAGTAGAACCGGTGCGAGTATCGACATCCCCAATCCCGCTTTACCCCCGGTCAAAGGGAGTTTCCCCGTCAAAATGGGATAGGTCGGTTGAATACCCATAGAATCAGGTTCTGTTGTCGAGCTTCTTCTTAATAATAAATAAATAAATAAATAAATAAATAATTAATGGGTGATATAAGCAAAAGTGAAAATGTATTTAGTTTAAATACATTTTGATGAGTATACTACGTTACGTACGGTATTATTGAATTCATTCAACCAATTGTTGATAATAAACCATAATATCGACGACACGGGTCTTTCTATCTGCTCTGCAGTATTGTTTTGTAGGTTCCATAATCGAGAAGCAAATGGAGGGACAGGGGCGGACTACTCTCGGTCTAGGATGTACAAAGCTTGAAATTTTAAAAATTTCACTTGTAACCTTATATATATATTTTATTCCACTCAATTTAAATTTTTTGTCCATTCTGACCTATACACTTTTATCTCTCAATCTTCTCACTCAGATAGTATTTGGTTAGAGATGAATGGAGAGAAAAAAATGAGTTATTTTAAATTTTTTATGTTTGGTTCAATTTTTAAAAAGGAAGGAAGGGAAGCCATATTTCCCTTAACTCAATTTTCGCTTCTATCCAATGTGAGTTTTTTAGAAGACAGCGGAGCTTAAATCATTTAAAATAAAATAACTTAAATAATCTTATATAATATGTAATATAAATTATTATAAGGATATATAAATGATGAATTTGTTTTTCAAGATACTCAACACAAAGTTATATTCTAATGTAATTCTATATAGCTTAATCGTTTGAAAATGTTCTTATAGTTGTTATTTTTGTTACTACTACTGGTAGTTCCTTAATTTTTTAGCCATAATTTGTTATTAGAAATTTTTTAACAACAGTGACGGATAATTTTTAAATTTTTTACAAACCTGAGTCAGGTCCTAGGCACGCCACCGTATAGTAGTCCAATGCTACGTGTGGCTTTAGGCTACAGTCCAAAATGGGAAATGCGCATAGAATATGCCAAGACAAGATGCTTGTGCGTTGTTTCAGTATCGGTACTGACTGTGCCTGTTTTGATTGAAAGACTTTTTAAGTTAAACTGGTGACTCCCATTATTTCTTACTCAAGATGCATGCATGCCCTTGCTCAAGATGCATGCATGCTCCTCGTATATACCCAACATATTCCCGTGAATGAGAAGCTGATTAAGGCTCTTTTGTTTGTTTAATGAGGCTTCCTGTCAGCCACAAACGACGAAAGGCATTCGCGAGTTTTGTGGCGAAAGGAACAAAAAAAGAACCCGTATGTATTACTTGGATTGGATAGCCGACATAATTATCCCATTTTAACTCCACTGTCTTGGCTGGCTTCGGTTGAAACAAAAGAAAATAAGGGAGTATATAATTTTTTTAAATTAATTAAAGACAAGAAATAAAATGAAATTGCCTCTTTATTTTGTCTCTCAATCCAGGGTTGAAGAAAATAGTAAGGATGTCAGGTCAACTTGTGGTTTCAGCCAAAAACAAAAAAAAGTCCATTTTGAAGGAGACTGAGCTAGGTAACCCATTTTAACCCAGCAAAGCTTCTAGGTGGACCAACCTGTCATGTGGTCCATGATGAACTTGCTTCTATTTGCTATTTTGTATTTTTTGTGAGTCCTTCGATTTCTTAAATTCTCAATAATTCACCCGCCTCAATCCCAATAAACCCTAGCACACCTAGCAGCTCTCTCTCTCTCTCTCTCTCTAACCCACCTGCATCTCTCTCAACCCAACCACTAACTTAAGTCCCTTGCAAACAGCGGTCTTGCCATCGTGAAAGTGCAACCTCGGTCGCCATTATGCATTCCCCCTCACTTAATGGGAAAGGTAAGTGGTTGTGGGAGACTTGGTATGTAATATGGCCCTGAATTGAAGAAGAGAAAAAAAGCTTCTAAGTGACTCTTAATCAATGTTGTGAAAACCGGACCGGTCACTGAACCTGTGAAGGTACTGGTTCACAGTTTAATGGTTTGACCATGGTTGAACCGTAGTCGAACCGGAAATAAATAAATAAAATATTTTTAATGTTATAAAATAGAATATTAAGTATACGTACATTAAAAATGACATATTTTATCAAAATCAGGTTGGTACAATGGTGTTGTTGTCAGACTGTCATTGTTTTGGACTGGGGTTCGAATCTTTGCGGCCAAATTTTCCAATTTTATTTGCTTAAAAACAGTGATAAGACTATATATATCAAAGGTTGCATAAGAATTCCAAGCAAATGTTCTAGTCTAGCGCTAAAGAATTGCGCCCAAGGCTACTCTGGGGATTGCTGCTCGAATCTGGCTCGTGCCACTTTCAAATATTTTTAACTACTAAGCTATAAAACAAAAGTAACTCAAATCGAAATCGGACCGGTTCTCACCGGTTTCAACAGTTCGCTGCCAATTTATCTATTCTTAGGCTGGTTTACTTAAAAATGCAGTTCACAGCTTGGGCCGGACCAAACTTGATCCCGGTTCACGGTTGAACCGGTCGGACCGACCAGTTTGGTTCGGTCCGGTCCAGTTTTCAAAAGGCCTCAAATTTGGAAGCGTTGAAAATAGAAAATGGGTTGAAAATGAACATGGGTTTTTTATGGATTTTGTGATGGCTTCAATCTAGGTGAACATGATGTCTATAATGAAGACATCCGAGGGGCTCTGCTTCATGAAGGCCTCGATCTTTAGCTAGAGGAGATGGCCAATCACCATGATTTAGTTGTTGGGGCAGTGAAAAGGTTCTCTACACCGTTGGGGAGGTCTAATTGCTTGTCGGAGAACATGATGATGTAGATGCAAATGCGGTGGTTGAAGGCTCTGACCTCCTCAATGGTTTTGTTGAAGAGTTGGGGATTGGAGGGAATGGTGACACTGGTCACCTGTTGGCTTCGCAAAGCCACCAAGCGAGCCAAGTTAACCAGAGTGATTAGGTGCCCCTCAACGACCAGGTTTCTCCTATCTTCTTCCTCACTTCTTTGGTTTGGGGTAAATTTTTTAAATTCTAAAAAATGTTAAAGGATATCTAAACAACAATAAAATTTTATAAATAGACCGAGTCATGATACACCATATGATACGCTTTTTCACCCTACCTTAACCCAATAGACAACAGTGTTTGCAATTTATAATTTATAGACCCAATCAAGCTAGTGCTCTGTTATTTGTGTATAGTCCTTGAGAACTGTCCTGCGACTATATTCCCAGCTATTGGGCAAGGGCTCCCAAAAGCAGTTTGTGACTACACAAAATCAAAACTCCGTAATCTATAGCAGTCTTTTTTCTATCCTAGAATATATCCGAAACCAAATCACCCGTACATAGGTCCTTTGAATATTTCCTCCATTCTCCAATGCCCTAGGGAAACCCCTACCTACTCAAGTTTCTAATTCACCTATGGAACAGCTTCAATGCATACAAATGTTTCATAGTGTAGTGTGTGGTGGGGCACGCTTGACCAGAACTGGTTAAAGCAGTTAGTTTAAACTGTACAGTAAACTAGTTGCCCTTCAGAAGGCCATCATACAGAAGGAACACAATAATAAATTAATCGTACAATTTGCATTTGGTCAAATGTTGCATGACGTACAGTAAACTAGTTGCCCTTCAGAAGGCCATCATACAGAAGGAACACAATAATAAATTAATCGTACAATTTGCATTTGGTCAAATGTTGCATGACCTGCTGCAATTTATAAACTACTGGCTTGCTAGGCAAAGCTTTCTAACACCAGGAAAGCCATATACCTCTAATGCATGTATCTCAATTTACCAATTTATTTATCTACTAAATTTACAGAACCAAAGTAAAATTATGGATGGAAACATTGAAATTTGTGTGAAATATAAGTCCCGACTTAATGAAGACTAAAAGAACTAAAACAATACTCCCTACATCCCATTTTGATTGTCGTTTTAGAATATCGATGTGTTTTTTCTTTATCAATTCTCCTAAATGATAAAGAGATGAAGGGTATATTAGGAAATCACACAATACTTTTTATGAAATCTAAAACATTAATTATACTTCTTAATTCCTGTGCAAAACCTTAAACGACAAACAAAATGGGACAGAGGGAGTAGACAATTAAATGAAATGAAATGTCGAACGCAAAATTGCTACTTGACACAATCTGGAGCTCAAGGATGGTCCCTAGGTTCAAGAGCAGCAATTTCCTTCATAACTTGAGCTTTGTCAGCTTCAAACTGTTCATCCTCTGTACAATCCCAATAAATATGTGAATGTGGGAACGGGATAACAAAAAAGCAAGTGCAAACTCTTGAGAAATAGCATCAGATCCTTACCTTTATCGATTTTTAAGTCACCCAACAGTCTCAGAAGCTTGCTTCTATTTGCAACAAGTATGCTGATGATATCAGCTGGTTTCTTTTGGTTAGCAGCAAATAGCTGTTATGACAGCAATACATCAATGCAGAGAAGCAAAGTTTGGGAGGTGTAAGGTTAAGAATAACTGCTCCAACATGTATGCTATTATGTAATTATAGTACCTTGAAAACATGAAATGCTTCTATCTGTATGCTCTTGCTTGACTCCTGCAGAAAGATACCAGCAATAGCCAATTAAAAGCCTGTGTAAGCATACGACTAACTAATGAACTTTTTGTTCAATATCAAAATGCATGTTCATCAGAAACTCAATATTAAAAAAAAAATAAATAAATAAATAAAAAGAAACACAATATTGACCATAACAGTGTTTAGTAATCCTTATGCCTGGACAGACAGGGCTGGAACAGTAAGAACCAGTGAACAGGGTGCCGAAGTATTTTAACAAAACAAAAACACTTTTAAAACAACAATTCAATACTTCTAAGTTATCAATACGAAAGATGTTTTGAAGTTCAAAAAAACTATTCCCTCCCCCTTTTATGCTTTTGGGTAGGGAAGGAGACATGCAAGGCAGGAGGAAAGGCAAGTCACGAGACATATGAAGTTTTAGAGAAAAGACCATACTCGCATAAGATTCATTAAAATCCTTAAGTTGTCTCTGGAGCTGACATATCGCGTCATTACAGCTGAATTTGAGCGGTCAAGTAACATATCTCCCAACAACTGTAAGAGAGAGAAACATAACTATGTATCAATTTTACACGAAACAATATCATAAAAGCAGCAGTAATAGCGCATTGGCTTGATTATTTTTCACATTTATAGGTCAAATGAACCCAAAAGTGCCATTAAACAAGCAAAAGATTTATCAAGAGGATAATCTCTTTCTCTGAAGCCCAGACATCTCCATGCTTGCTCAATTAAATTAAATATTATTACAATCGAGATAAATACCAAAACTCACACCATACCTTGACAGCTTGACGCCTTGTAATATAATTGGAAGATTCCAACAACTTCAAGTTATATTCATCAAAAAACTGAAAGAAGCAACAATAAAAACAATGAGTCCTGGTTGGTATCTACGATGCAAAATCCAATACAAAATGTTTGCAAGTAACAGAAACTAAACCCCCCCGCCCCCAAAAAAAGGGGTTAAAACAGGTGGTTTTAACTTGATTCCAAGAATGTTAAAAATAAACACTTTTTTGTGATTAACAATTAACAATTAAAAATAATTGAGATGGTGTATTTACAAGTGCGGCTAAATAGAAAATGTGTTCATCCACCTATCCTTGGAAATAAGTTTTAACTGGCCACGTTTTAAGATATTTTTCTTTCAAGTACAATGCTTAAATCTATGAAAGTAAAAGAAACAAAAAAGATGGATCTATTTGGTCCATTGCAACTAATAAGAATGGAAAGATTAAAATAATAGTCTGAAATACATATCATAAATTATCTTTCTCTGAAACATAATTTATATCACATAACCATAAGCAAGTCAATATAAGGGTTACCACGGAACTAAAACACAATCTAAAAGTGCCTAATTACTATTGGAACCAAGCTAAAAACTATTACTGTAAGAACCTCTACAAATCAAGCATACAACCCATGCTAGGAAGAAGTGGGACAGGACAAAACGGAGTATGTCAATAGACAAACATATAAACTAAAGAATCATCTATTTTCTAATTAAATTGTGAGTGTATGGGGAACCTACCCATTCATAATTCTTAGAAAGGAATTCAGCTACAGTAGATTTATGTCTCGTCATGAGTTCCTGCAATAAAATAACATGATATAACATCCAAGGTTGTGTGCAATATGTCAACGGCACCAAAACTAATAACTACCTTAAAAGTTGCTGCGGCATCTGCAGCTATGTCAAAATTTGGAAGCTGAATGAAGTCAAAAAACTTCTTCATATGAGGCGACTCCAGAACATATCTGATATAAAACCACGATTTACAGCATAATTCACAAAAGTTGTTCTCAAAAGAAATATCATACCTAGGACATTTTTTTGATTATTCTACATCTACCTACAATCTGGTTTTTGTATGTGCTTACTGCACAGTGCCCTTCTCATTAGAGGTGCAATTATATGGAAGTATAGGATTTCAAGGCATGAAACTAATCTAACATACATTAAAACCCTGACCAAAATGATTTGTGTTTCCACCTGTAAACGTTTTATCATTTTAAGTATGAAATCAGGAAAAACACAAAAATGAAATTCTTTGCTCCTTTTTCCTTACTTTGCGACAATCTGGTGTCTTATGCACTCCCTCAACATTGCACCATAGTGCAAAGCCATGTCTGTGTTTTCATAGCTGAAAAGAAACAACAGTTAGTCAATAGCATACCATAATCAATATCTGAGAAAGCATAATTTCACAGCAAGCACAATAAGAAACAGAGGAAGTCACATGCCACATGCGCATTACATGACTAATTTTCACCAAAGATACATAAATTTCAGCTGATGTTTCAAAATTAGATTTAGATTCAATCCATTTGGTCAAGCCAGTGAGTTCACCAACAGACTAGAAAGCCAGGTAGAACAAACATCAAGAAACCAAATCATTCATCCAATCCAACAGCTCCTTACCCAGATATCAAAATATCCATAAGATCCATATTTTTCTCCAAGTAATCAGACGCAATCAGCCTAGACTGAACCGGTTGCCTTTGTAAATTCGCAACAACTTGAGTGGCATCCTTTCTAGCCTGCACAAGCCCAAAGTCTCAATATTAAATTAAAAAAAAAAAAATCACAGTGTAGCATCGAGATATACGTTCGCGTTCGAATGCCGCCCATCACCCAGATGATTAAAAAAATGTTAATATCATGTCTTAAATCTTAATTAATACGAAGCTGTGTTTCAAAATTCGTAACTACCTCCAAGTTCAATTTTGGAAGACACTGGACAATGAGCCTAAGAGTGTTTTCTTTAAAGAACTCCTGAGTCAACTGCGCACAAGCTTCAGGGACTGGTTCGGCTTCACTGTTTCCATAAAGGATTGTCTTTAGCTCCCTTATATTTTTATACAACTCGGACATCTGCTATTAGAAGACGCATCAAACAAAAGCATCAGAAATATAATCGGTGACAGAAAGCAAAAGAATAGAGGGAAAAAAAGAGAGAGAGAAGGGACTTTGTCATTATCGCGCTTGGCGTCGGGAGCGTTTTGGAGGAGGCGGAGAAGATCTCTGGTGTGGCGAACAATTTCGGAGGGAGTGCGGGGCTTCGTCTTGAAGAGGCTCTTCATCTTTGGCGATTCTGGAGGTGGTGGAGGCTCCAAATGAACCACCACCTCCGACGAAGAAGAGCCTCTTCGAAGCCCCTTCGGTTTCGACGTGCACAAACCTATTTCCGCTTACTCTGATTCATTTACTTCCTTGGTTTGGGTAGGGTTTCTGATTCCGATCAAATTCACCTTCTCCTCAACCTCCTACTCCTAACTCCTATCTAACTATCACCTTCTCATTTTTTTTTGGGTTCACTGTTCATCATCGTCTTTCAACTGTGCTGCTCCAGAACCATGTGATCGAACTAATTTTAATTATTACCTTTCAACTTATTATTCGCTCCCCCATTTTTGTCCTCAACACGTGTCCGTTTCGTTACTTGTCCTTTCCCTGCCGATTTCCACAAACAAATTTCAATTAATTAAATAAACGGAATAAAAAATATTCTTGTCCCTTAATTTTACTGGTGTATAATTCTTGTTGCCCAATTCGTCAAAACAAAATTCTTGTTACCCATTCTTTCCTTAAAAAAATGATTGATTGACTACAAGTTCGGTGAATTTTGCAAATTTTGGGAAGAGAAGAAATTTGGACATTGAAAACTAAACTTTTTTTTTCTTTTACTTCATTTCATCTTAGATTAATCGATCAATACAAGGAAGACCATAATAAAAACAATGGAGACTAAGATTTAATAGAGAGGCCATTGTTAAATTATGAGTAACTCTATTTACTTGCCTCATTACAAAAGCTAACTTAAAATTTACATGAGCTGAGAGTAAAGTTTGTATTTATAAGATCAAAGTACCTAACTCCTTTATATAAAGTTGGGAACTGAAAAGTGCATCAATAATAACATTCCAATTGGATTCAAAGAGAATATTTCCAAATCCGTGGTTTGATTTTTTTATATATTTATTTACACCAAAAATTTGTATAAAGTAAAAGATAAATGTTGAAATATATTCAATATTTAATAATTAATAATTAATAATATTGAATAAATAATAAAAATAACAAAAAATATGCGCATCAACATAAGTCAAAATATGATCCTTTAAAGGTATATTTTATGTAGATTTTATTACAGAGGTATTGAGATTACAAAACAAAACTATTGTAATTATAAATTGTAAAATATTTAAAATTTCAATATTTTCAGGCACATGCTTAGCACGGTCTCATTTCTAGTAGATATATAATATAGGCCATTATTAAATGCACCCCCCACCTGGTAGGTACACCCCCCAATTTGTGAATTTTTCAAAATACTCCTCGAAAAAAAGCAAAAATTCTTTTTTTTAATTCTGAACATTTTACCGGAAATTGCAATTTCCGATATACAATTTGTATACCGGAAATTGCAATTTCCGGTAACATTGTGTTTTGTATACCGGAAATTGCAATTTCCGGTAACATTGTGATTAAAATTTGTATACCAGAAATTGTAATTTTCGGTATACAATTTTAAACACAATGTTACCGGAAATTGCAATTTTCGGTATACAATTGCAATTTTCGGCAAGAATTTAAAACACAATGTTACCGGAAAGAGATAATTCTCTATTGGGGGGAAACTGGATCTTTTGATTAAGGATCTTCACCCATACTGTCAACAATCTCTCGATGCATTCAGACTAGCTTACTTTGCATCGAGGACTAGCTTACTTAGCAAAGTAAGCTAGTCCGAATGCATCGAGAGACAATCGTTGATAAACAGATGCCAACTTATGATGGTCGAAAGAGCTTATTTACGACAGGTCCATTCCCCTTTACATCAAAGGATTTTGTAGTCAATTTCAAATTTCTTAGTATAATGTGAATTCAGTTCATTTACATGTCTCTTTGTCTAAAAGTCTACTAAAAACTATTTTTTGTATGTGCCTCATCTTTTGCACATCGATCACCCTCCCTCGTCAACCGTCACATATTTTCATCCTCTTGTTTTTTATTAGTATTATTTTAATCTTGCTTGTGAAATGATAGTATTGTTATGATTAATGCATGCTGAACACATTTCATTTCCAGATTAACCATCCTTATATAAAAATTGATAAGTCATTTTCAATTGAAAATTAGGTAATCAACTTGGGTGTTACAATATTGTCTGTAAGTAACAAAATGATTGCTGAGCTTTGTTGAATGGAAGCAAAAAGGTCACACAGACATGTAGATGCGGCAGTGGCACTAGGGTCAGAGAAGGCTGCCACATCAGCCTTAGCTTGATGACTTTGACAAATGTAACCAGGAAGCTGATGTAAGAATCCATGTATCAAAGCTTTTTGAAGTACTTGCTTTTTGTTGCAGTAATCTCTAATCTGATGTGATTTTATTGGATTAACATACTTGAATTTTGCAAATTGAGTTATTAATTGATAAAAATTGGTATAAGGATTTTCTGTTGACATACAAAATCCTTTGATGTAAAGGGGAATGGACCTGTCGTAAATAAGCTCTTTCGACCATCATAAGCTGGCATCTGTTTATCAACGATTGTCTCTCGATGCATTCAGACTAGCTTACTTTGCTAAGTAAGCTAGTCCTCGATGCAAAGTAAGCTAGTCCGAATGCATCGAGAGATTGTTGACAGTATGGGTGAAGATCCTTAATCAAAAGGTTCAGTTTCCCCTCCAATAGAGAATTATCTCTTTTCGGTAACATTGTGTTTAAAATTCTTGCCGGAAATTGCAATTGTATACCGGAAATTGCAATTTCCGGTAAAATGTTCAGAATTAAAAAAAAAAATTACTATTTTTTTCGGGGGTATTTTGAAAAATTCATAAATTAGGGAGGTGTACCTACCAGGTAGGGGGTGCATTTAATAATGGCCTATAATATAATACAAGAAGTTGGGGAGGGTGGGGCTTGGGCCGCATGGCTGCCCCTCCCTCCCTCCATCCCGTCTTAGTCCACAAAAAAAAGGCGTTTACTTTTCTGTAATATTCTGCTCCAAGCCAACAAAAACATTAGTTTGTTTTCAAAGCACTATTTACGATGAAGTAGCAAATCTCTATATAATGAAGAAGCCAAAGAAAAACAACTATGATTAAGTGATAACAGAAATATAGTTCAAGTCCCAAATGTAATAGACATTGTTATTTTAAAGAATAGAAGCATAAACAATAGAAAATACTAAATAGATAGCTGTAAATACTTCAATTCTGACATACCCTCAGAAATTATCAAAGTAATCTTGTTTATTGCTTTTTAAAATTCAAATAATTTTGTAATGAAAAGCATCGAGTATTATAGGTGGAACTATACCTTGACAGCAATAGAAAATATAAGCTGTTGATCCCATTCCATCCTCTTCTATCACAATTGGCTGCAAATCAAATGATGCAATCAAGAAGTTACAAATTCATGAGTATCTACAGATATTTAAGGTAGAGCCATGCTTCATTTTGGCTTATTGTTTGATCGTGGTGAGGAACCATGAATCCTCCAATCTGGCTTAGGCATATTAATTTCGTAGTTAATATATTAATATCATTAAAATAACAGTAGTGGGGATTTCGTTCATGCCAACCATGTCAATCTAAACGACTTACATAGTAAAGATTAAATTCAATAGAAACCACCTATGCTTGTTTGATCTTGATGAAGGCTGATCAGTTTAAAAGAAACAAACCACCTTTCAGTAAAAAATGCCTTAAGAATGACCCCAAAAAACAAAAGAAAAAATTTGCAAATAAACACTAAACAATAAGTAAGCATCCCATCCTTGCAGCCAAATCAAAAATAAATGGATGGTTCAAACCCAGGACAGGAGGACAAATACACAAAGTTTAAGTTATGCTTTGTGGAAGCTGACTAAGCAGAGAAACAAAGGAATTGTTGTCCTTGGTAGTGCTCCTTCCTGGACTGAGTGTTTTCTAATAGATGGAATGAGTGCACTATGTAGTAGGCAGACAGGCATTTTTTGCATTCCAAAGGTGGCTTCTGAACTGCCTAATCTACTCAGCATTATGGTAATATAAATTACCTATTTAGTGAGCAGGTTAGAGTAAATTACCAATATAACCTTATTGTAGACGTACTTTTAGATGAGATTAATTCCTTCAGTAACACCTTAACTTTTATAGATAATAAAGATTATAAAAAAGTAAAAATATTTTATTAGTAATATTATAATAATAATATTACAATATCATAATTTATTTCAATGATGTCATCATATTTATTAACTATTTTTTCTAAAAAGTTACAACTATAAAAGAATTAGAAAAGTTTATAATAAAGGTAAAATTTATTTTAAAAAATATTCAAATAAAGTTTAATTTCTATTATAATATGTTAGACATTAATATATTTTTTTGTAAAATAATTATCCCGGTGTGTTACACTTTTACTCCGTAATTTGAATTTTTTATATTTTTATTTGTAATTTGATATACTTTTATGTAATCTTCCATGTCTTCTTTCTAGTATTTTCTTTTCTCTTCGGTTATCATATATTTATTCATATTTACGTCCATGAGTTTAATATTAATATGTTTTTACATAAATTTCTCATTTCTGTGTTACATATGTATTTACCTATGCGTTACAATATTTTTTTCTTGTGATTTTTCATTTAACTCCATAGAATGTACACATGTACTACACTTAATGTTCATTCACTACAAGAATGATGGCTATTTCCTAGGGCCAAAAGCACTAGGTAATGTCAAAAAACCGTAGATAAGACCATAATTTTCGAGGGCCCACCAAGGGCTGCGTGACTATAGGTAAATTACTGGTAAAAAATGGAAACTGGGGGCTTTTTTTTTTTGAAAAAATGTAGGTAATTTCCTAGGGTCAAAAACCCTAGGTAATTTACCTAGAGCTTTAAGGCCGCAAGTAATTTCTTAGGGCCAAACCCTGGGTAATTTCCGAGGGGAAAAAGCTATAGAAAACTACATGAGTAATTTAAAAAAAAAAATATATATGAATCAATAACTAAAACATTACTGATTGTTTTTTTTAATTTAATTACTGAATTTTTTTTAATATAATTAACTATTGAAGAATTATAAAAGAATAGTTAATGTGGTATTATGCCTATTTTCATATATAAAACATATATCATATCTCGTCAAAAAATACATATATTTAAATATATATATATATATATATATATATATATATAAAAAGAGAGATTTGTTGGCCTCGAGAAGCCAAAGCATCCACGAGAAGCCATCTAAATGCTGATACAATTACAAAATGAATAAAATATTAATTGAAAACATTAACAGCTATGAACCAAAAAAATTAGAAGAAAGAACTAAAAAAAAAGAAAAAGAAAAGCTTTACGGGAATCTAAATAAGTGTCCCATGTACAACACCCACACACCCTTTCAAGGAAAGAAAAGTCAGCGAAAAACAAAAAGAAAATAAAAACACACACAGTGAAAGACAAATAAGTTGTGCATTCTGTGTTTGTGAAAGATGTGGTGTTCACGTCGCCGGTGATGGAAGGTGGCGTTCGCGTCTCACATGCTTGCTCTGTTTTTCAAGCTTTCCCTGTTTTGTTTGCTTTCAGCGCGTTTCGAATGGGAAAGAAAGAAGAAAAGATGCACCCGCGTGAGTTGGGCCCTGTGTTTTGGGCCAAAATTAAAACATTTACAAACGCGCAAACTTGGATGTAGATCGTGCGAGACGAGGAAGTGAGACAGAGTGAGAAGTGAGGGAGAAGCTTGAAATGAGGGAGAAGTGAGAGACGGAAGAACTGAGGTGAGATAGAGAGAGGGAGCGATGGTACATAAAATTTATTAAGTAAACAAAGTATAACCGAGGGTCCAGCCCCTCGGTTAGTCCAATTTTTTTTATTTTTTTAAAAAGGGCTCGCAGATTTCAAGGGTATGCCCTTTTGGTACTGTCCAAATTTAAAATAAAATAAAAAAATAAAAATTACTACTTTTAATTTTTGAGTTTTTTTCTTAAAAAACTTAGGACTGTGACCTTAGATAATTTCTTACGGTCACAGGCCCTATGTAATTTTGTAGAAAATAAGTAAAATTTTTGTAGTGATTTAAAAAAATATGAACAAAGAAAAATTATGAGGATTTCGTAAAAAATATAGATAAAGCGTATGCAAAGGATTTGATAAATTTCTTTTTTGAAACTTATAAAAAGGGTATCAATTTTTCAAAAAAATTATGTAGAAAATTCAGTTTTGAGATTAAAATGACGATATAAACTTAAACTATATAGAGCTTACAAAGCAAATAAATTTCTTTTTTTCTCATATTTATAGAGAGGGAAATGATTGTGCATATAAGTTAGCTTCTTTTGACATTCATAGCCTTACCTATGTTTGGTGGGATACAATCTCCGCTTTCATAGTAGAGGATTTTTCCAATAGGAATAGATTTCCTAGTTATAGATTTCAATAATATTCACTTGGGTTATGTTCATGTCCCCCCATCTCTTGTATCTCTCTTTTTTTATTTTTTAATAAATTTATTAAAAAATAGATTCAAAACAGGAACTTATTGATTGAGCTTGTGGTCTTGAGTTAATTCCATCTTCAAGGTAGTAGAGTCCCCCACTCTCTTTAGGACTGCCAATCGTCTTTCCCGAGTTCAAATCCTTAAAAACACAATGAGAATGAAGAAAGTTAGCCTGATAGTGACTATCTCGAGTCAATTTAGTAATCGACAAAAAATTGTAAGACAAGTTAGGGACATGTAGGACATCCTTAAGAGTTAATAAGGGTGATAAAACTATGGAACCTTTTCCCGCAATGGCTGAAAGAGAGCCATCCGCAATTTTAACTTTCTGGTTACCTGCACAGGGACTATATGAAGAAAACAAACTCGACTCTCCAGTCATATGATCGGTAGCAACTGAATCAATGATCGAAGCATGACTGGGACTGACACTACGGAGGGCAGTATTTAGAAAATTACCTCTTTGAGCTATGGCACAAGAAGGATTTTGAGACTCAAGAAACATGTATAGTTGGTCTAATTGTTCCTTGTTTAATGGAAATGAGCTTGAAGGAGACTGCTTCCCTTGATCAGAAGTACTAGCCTAAAGAGCACGACCTTTATTCCTATCTTTCTTCTTCAAGTTAGGAGGCTTACCATGGAGTTTCCAACATGTCTCTCGTGTATGATAGGGACGTTTGCGGTGATCACACCATTTTTTTCGTCTTTCTTCCCTTCTTCACTGTAATCCTTACTGACAAGGGAATTATCTGACATATTGATTATCTCCAGCGACTGTGTCTTGCTCAAGAGAACAAAAATTAGCCTACAAACAGTAGAAAAGAGTCCCCTAAAAATAACTGAGAAGTGGGACCCATAAGCTGGAAGTATCCAACCCAAATACGACAACAGGTGCAAAGCCGAATGACCAAAAAAAGGAACCCACCAAATTTGGGACGAATTAACAGTGGTAGAACAACTTGAAAAATAGGAAAAATGAGCGAAAAACGTGTGGGTTTCAAATGACCCACATACAAAAGTGCTCGAATCGGAGATTGGACCCCCAAAACAGAAAGAGGAGATGCCGGCGAAGATACTATTGAAATATGGTGACGAACGGAGGCTTGGAGGGCGATCGTACGAACGTGAGCAGTAACCATACGGACGTGAACATTGTCGCGATGAACAGTGCCACCGTACGGAAAATGAACTGTTCCGTCTTACAGACGATGTACAGCACCACCGTATGGACAATGAACAGTATCGATAAACAGTGAAAATGACTAGGGTTTTATGCGGAAGCGAGACCCTCAAGATCGAGAGCTCGCGATACCATCTTGTATTACTCAGACTAAGGCTACTTATATAGAAAAGAGTCACCTGAAAACAACTGAGAAGTGGGACCGCCCTGCTGCGGGCTAGGGCATTAAAAGATTGCATTCCAGTTCACCATTATATTTTTTCTTCTCTTTGGTTAGGGATTAAGCCCCATCTTTAGACGGTCTTCATGAACTCTAAGTGGAGGTTGGGTAATGGTCAAAAGATCAATTTCTGGACGGACTGCTGGCTTTCTAGGCCACTTGTGGATTTTCTTAATATTCCAGCAGTTGTGCATTTAGCTCTGAAAGCTTCTGTTAGTGACTTGTTTGATGACACAGGTTGACACATTCCTAATGGCCTGCTTAGGTCTTGCCCCTCTTGCTACAGAGCTCTCTCATTTCTGTATCCCATCTGGCCCTGCCACTGATACTCTAGTTTGGAGTAAGTCTGATTCCAGTTAATTATCCCTGAAAGAAGCTTACCATCATCTTCAGTCTCCCTCCCCCTCGGTTTGTTGGGGAAAGCTCATTTGGAGCAAATGCATCCCCCCTTCTAAGTCTTTTTTATGCTGGAGATTGTTGCATAATAAGTGCCCTATTAACGATCAGCTTCGGGCTAGAGGTTTCTGTGTAGTTTCCATGTGCAGCTTATGTGGGTCCTGCTATGAGACCTCTCAACATCTTTTCTTTAGGTGTAGCTTCGCTACCGCCCTTTGGGATTGGTTATCTTCTTGTCTTGCTATTACTATTAACACTTCTTCTTTGCATGATATTTTATCTGTGTGTCAGCAATACTGGAGCTCCCAAGTCAAGGACATTGTTTTATCTGCCATTGTTTCTACAGTTTGGTTTATCTGGTTTTGCAGGAACCAAGCCAAATTTGATAACAAAAAAGTCACCATTGGTGCTGCTATTAATATAATTGTTGCTAACGTCTCCATCAAATAACTTTAATTCAACATATAATATACTTTTCAAAATACAAGTAGAATATTGACCATATGATTACATAGCTACAAATGTCTAATTTATCTAAAATTTGGTATGCATGATCGTTAATATAATATGATGATATTCAACGATTGAATTAGTGAAATTCAATATCTATTGTATGTTATTAAGCGTAGTAACTCAGACAAGAATTACTACTTGAGTCATTTGATCCATATATAATTTTTTTTTAGAAAGATATATATTATATTTTAAAAGTAATTTTATTTTATGATTCAAATAAAATCAATTATTTTAAATTCACTTTTGAAATATCATTCCCAAACATAAATAATTTTTTTTAACATGAATTCATTTAAAATTAATTTTATTAAAATATAAAACAAATGAACCTATGCGAGTTAACCTATACTAATGGCTATATAAAGAACTAAAATTAGTGTGGTGGTGAAGATTTTAAATAATTTGCCTCAAATGATGTATTGAAATATTATATTAATAATACCAATAAAGCCTACCTGAACATGATCTTCAATTCAATTCATAGCTGTAGCTCATGGATCTAACCCCACCTAATTTCCCATTGTTTGTGTCGGGTTGGTAGGTGCCATCAATGCTTTTTCCTTTGTGGGCTACAAAAAGCAAAGCACAAGACAATTGCTTCCAGCACCCCACCAAATTGCTGCTAGCACCCCTCACCCCACTGAAATCTCAAAAATACCCCTAAATTTAATTTTCCCCCCTCTATTTCTTTTTCTTCTTCTTCCTCCCATCCCTCCTCCACCACCTCCACCACCCCACCACCGTCCTCCACCACCAACCACCTGAACACCGCCCCTCCACTGCCACCACCTCCCCAAAATACCCCCAAAATTCATTTAAAATTAATTTTATTAAAATATAAAACAAATGGACCTATGCGAGTTAACCTATACTAATGGCTATATAAAGCACTAAAATTAGTGTGGTGGTGAAGATTTTAAATAATTTGCCTCAAATGATGTATTGAAATACTATATTAATAATACCAATAAAGCCTACCTGAACATGATCTTCAATTCAATTCATAGCTGTAGCTCATGGATCTAACCCCACCTAATTTCCTATTGTTTGTGTCGGGTTGGTAGGTGCCATCAATGCTTTTTCCTTTGTGGGCTACAAAAAGCAAAGCACAATGCAATTGCTTCTAGCACCCCACCAAGTTGCTGCCAGCACCCCTCACCCCACTGAAATCCCAAAAATACCCCCAAATTTAATTTCCCCCCCCTCTATTTCTTCTTCTTCTTCTTCCTCTCATCCCTCCTCCACCACCGTCCTCCACCACTAACCACCGGAGCACCGCCCCTCCACTGTCACCACCTCCCCAAAATACCTCCATTCCCTCTTCCTTCTTCCTTCTGCCTCACATCCCTCCTCCACCCCCAGAAAACTCGCCGGAGCCACCATCCCTCCACCTCCAACACCGGAACACCTCCCAATGGGCCACCGCGACCAACCCAGCGGCCACTGGAGCTAATTATATCCGTTTTCGCGATTCTGTTTTTTTTTCCGCAGATTTACAGGCTTCCGGGAATTACCGGAAGCAGCAATGCAAATGTCTTCCGGTAATTCAATTACCGGAATACATACACCTCCAAGTAATACAAATGTATTCTGGTAAAGCATATTTTCAAAATTATGATATGTTCCGGTAATTCAAATGTTTCGCATGTTCCTGTAAATCTGTAAAAAAAAAAAAATCGCGAAAACGGACAGAATTAGCTCCGGTGGCCGCTGGGTTGGTTGCGGTGGCCCTTTGGGAGGTGTTCTGGTGTTGGGGGGTGGAGGGTGGTGGCTCCGGCGAGTTTTCCGGTGGTGGAGAAGGGATGTGAGGGAGAAGGAAGAAGGTATTTTGGGGAGGTGGTGGCGGTGGATCGCGGTGCTCCGGTGGTTGATGGTGGAGGACGGTGGTGGGGTGGTGGAGGCATGGTGGAGGAGTGGTGAGATGAAGAAGGAGAAGAATAAATGGAGTGAAAAATCAGCTTTTTTGGGGTTAAGTTTAGGGGTATTTTTGGGATTTCATAAATTTTAATGGGGTGGGGGGTGCTGGCAGCATGTTGGTGGGGTGCTGGAAGCAACAGCCAAGCACAATGACCATTTCCCCATCCTTTGTACCCAACTCGTTTTTGGTTTGTATTGGGCCACATTCTCACAATTTATATTCATTTCTATGGGCCAAGCCCATTCAGTATATATGATCTGGCAAGTCACTGTAGCTTGCAATAACTTTTTGTGCTATATAGTATCTTTCATTCTCTCTCACCATTAATCAGAAGGAAGAAGAAAAAGACAATAGTTACATAAAAACATCATGAGACTTCAATCCCTTGTTATCCTCATGGTTGTTCTGTTGGCCTCTGCGGCGGCTGCGAGGAAGGATGGGGTAGGTATGCCTGGCGGTTGGACCCCCATCAAGGACATCAACGACCCCCACGTCACGGAGATCGCGAATTTCGCCGTCACCGAGTACGACAAGCGATCTGGGGCTAAACTCAAGTTCGAGAGGGTCATCAAGGGCGACTCCCAAGTTGTTGCAGGGACCAACTACCGCCTCATCCTCACCGCCAACGACGGTTCTGCCTCTAACAATTACGAAGCCATTGTGTGGGAGAAGTTATGGGAGCACTACAGGAACCTCACTTACTTTATCCCTGTTCCTGCTTAATTATTCAATGTTGCACACTCTATATATGATGTTATTGTATCTTTATGTTTTATACCAGTAAAAGGTGATGTTTTATTAAGCATAATGGGATTGTGAATCTTAAGTTCTAAACCAGAGAAACATAATTCGCTCCTACCCACCTCGAACCGCGAATTTGTACTTGCGTACCGGTTCGGGGTACTTTTCCGTCCCTGTTCGTTCTGGAAGAGGCAGTTTTGTGTACCGATTCGTGGAGAAGAGCCGTTTCAGAGCAAGAAAGTTAAAGAAAATGGAGGAAGGAAGATGTACGGGAAAGATGAATAGTAGTATAGTACCGCTTTTGTTTAGGTGAGAACTAAAGTGTGGGAGAGAAACTATTAGAAAGGACAAAAATATAATAAAGATAAAACCTTGGAAATGCAAAGGAAACTGAAAAATTAGGTGATAGGTCTATAGTTATAAGGAGGGCGGATCGTCTGCCTTTTGTGCGGGAAGGGTACTCTACAGTTGTGTCTGTTTCTCTCTTTTCTTAATTTATTTTTCTCTCTATCACTTTTCTCTCGTAACTAGCGGCAAGACGTGCACTACTGTATCCATTTTTCCGCATTTCTATTACGCTACAGTATGAAATATTTTATCGCATTTTATTGTTTAATGTTGGTTTTAAGAAATTTGATTAAACATTCCTTGTATTTTATTACACTAATTTTGAAAATGAAATATTATTATTATTATTATTATTAATTAACAGTATTTAACGCCTATTGATATGTACACATATATGTTACTTTCTTTTAATAAAAAGAATTTGGATTTGGATTTACTTTTTAGAAATTGATTTAAGATATTTGATTTCACTATGAATTTACGTGTGTATATGTTAACCGCTATCAGGGAGAAGAAGTGCATAAGTTAAAAACGGTTGATATACACAAAAGTAGGGAGAAGTTAATTTATGGATAAACATAGATAAAAGAGAAATAAAGGGTAAAATTGGAAGGAAAAATATCTACACCAAAAAGAGATATCCCCTTTATATATAGTTATAGATATATAGACTAGCGGCAAGACGGACACTACCGTGTCCGTCTTTTCGCATTTCTATTACGCTACAGTATGAAATATTTTATCGCATTTTATTGTTTAATGTTGGTTTTAAGAAATTTGATTAAACATTCCTTGTATTTTATTACACTAATTTTGAAAATGACATATTATTATTAATTAACAGTATTTAACGCCTATTGATATGTACATATATATGTTACTTTCTTTTAATAAAATGAATTTGGATTTGGATTTACTTTTTAGAAATTGATTTAAGATATTTGATTTCACTATGAATTTACGTGTGTATATGTTAACCGCTATCAGGGAAAAGAAGTGCATAAGTTAAAAACGGTTGATATACACAAAAGTAGGGAAAAGTTAATTTATGGATAAGCATAGATAAAAGAGAAATAAAAGGGTAAAATTGGAAAGAAAAATGTCTACACCAAAAAGGGATATTCCCTTTATATATAGTTATAGATATATCCCATTTTTTTGCCTAAAGGCACCCTGCAGTTCCCGCCACAACTGTAGGGAATCTGTTTTCAGTTATAAGTTTGTCTCGGTAAAGAGAGAGAGAGCGCACTACAACAATTTTACTTATTAAGGTTACAGCCCTAAAAAAATACCCTTATAAAAGTTTTCTAGGGCTTTTTGAAAAAAAGCCACGTAAATAAAAAATCTGACTTTTGTTTTATTTTTATTTTAAAAAAATTTGGGCATTTCCGAGGGAGAAGCTCTCGGAATCAGCACGACTTTTTTTTTATTATTATAATTTTTGACTAACCGAAGGGCTAACCCTCGGTTATTGTTTGCTTTAGTTAATTTTTTTATTAATACAGCATTTGCTGCGTCTCATCTCTCTCGTTTTCCTCTCGTCTCTCTCGTCTTCCTCTTCTCTCACCGCTGCGTCTCTTTCTCACCGGCACACCGCTGCTTCTCGTTCTCGTTGCTGCTGATTCTCCTTCTCACCGGCTCGTCGCCGCTACTTCTCCTTCTCTCGCCGGTGCTTCTATTCTCTCGCCGCTGCTTTCTCCTTCTCTCCTCGCTGCCTCTCCTTCTCACCGGCTCGTCGCTGCTTAGGGTTTCTCATCTCTTCGATTTGGGGCTAAAACCCTTGATTTTGATTTGCTCAATTCATATTCGGATTCGGTTTTGGGGTTCTAATTTTTGCATCTTTCTTGATCTGTTGTTGCTGTTGATGTTCGAGGTTGTGGGATTTGGTCTGTTGCTTTGATGTTCGAGGTTGATCTGTTGCGTGTGTTTGATGTTCTTAATATGTTGATGTGCTTGATCTGTTGATCGTTCGAGGTTGTGGGAAGGAGAAATTCTTGATCTGTTGATGTTCTTGATCTGTTTGATGTTCTTGATCTGTTGATTGTTCGATTTGGGGCTAAAACTTACGATTTTTTTAGGTTTCTTGCTTCCTGGCCTGAGCCTTTGTTCACAATCTAGGTCATGTAATCGCATGCTTTTTGGTGTGGCCATTTTAGCTTTGGTTTGTGTGTCCCATGTTGCTGAGTTGTTGCCTTCTCTCATTGTAAACCCTAGGTTCCTTTTATTGTTGTTGTATTTTGTGCACTTGCTTCATTGTTTTGGTTTGTACATTTTCAACATACTCATGTTCTTATTTTGCTTCCTGAAACTCCTTTTTTTTCTCTACTCTTTCATCAATTTATGGAGTTGCTTTGGTTGCAGGGTTGTTACTGTTAGATCAAGCGCTCACCACTAGGCCAAAAGCTATAGCTGTTAGCAAGGGCGCAACTTTATTTCCTTAAGGATACTCAGAACCGCATCAAGCTTAAGGGGTTGCGCACATTATAGGCGCCATGGGTTAGGATGTTAAGCCCATCGAATCCTAAGGGTGACGCTGACCAATAAAGCCAACAATCCCCCAGTGTCACCCGGGGGATTCGAACCTATGACCTTGCTCTAATACCACTTGCTAGATCAAGCATTTACCACTAGGCCAAAAGCTATAGCTGTTAGCAAGGGCGCAACTTTATTTCCTTAAGGATACTCAGAACCGCATCAAGCTTAAGGAGCTGCGCCCATTATAGGCGCCATGGGTTGGGATGTTAAGCCCATCGAATCCTAAGGGCGACGCTGACCAATAAAGCCAACAGTTACTCATTAATTGCTCTATTTTCTCTGTTGTTCTCGCTCCATTCTCGCTTGTATTTTGTGCATATGCTTCATTGTCATGGTTCACACATTTTCTGAGTTTGCTACCCATGGGAACAAACACATCTAATCTAGAAATTAAAAACTGCTCAGGGAGAATTAAATTGCTTATGGTGAAGTGAGTTTCATGAGGGAAAAAACAGGAGAAAACTAATAACTTCACTGCAGTTATTATATTACGTAATTTTTTTTATTAATTTTGCTTCTGTTTCCTAGGGGCAAGGCCCTAGGAAATTTTTGAGGGCACTGAGCCCTAAGAAATTACCTGGGGCTTTGGGCCCTCGGAAATTTCCTAGGGTTTTTCAAAATTAGCCCTTGAAAACCGTTTCCTACCAGTGAATTACCTACAGCCACGCGGCCCTCTGTGGGCCCTCAAAAATGTTGGCATTTCCTAGGGCTTTTGACCCTAGGAAATGGCAGACATTCTTGTAGTGGAGAGGCAGGACTTTGGTGTGCTAGTTGTTTCGGTAAAGGAAAATTTCATACTATATTACGAAAAAAACTAAATTAATTTCAACCACTTCCCTATTTTGTCGAAAAAACCACTTTGATTTTTTTAAAAAAAAAACTAGATTTTGACCCGTACGATGCACGGGGAAAACAAAGTTTGTGAGAATAATTCTGTATTTTGCATTTGAAATTTTTTTATTTGTGTTATAAAAATTGTAAGATTATGAAAAGTATTGATAAATAAATATTAAGATAACATGAACATAATTATTTTAATTAAGGTAACTCATACGTAATACAACTTTTTATGAACATTGCAGAGAAAACCAGTCAAAACTCCATGTATCCTCGTAGGCATATTCAATGTCCTATCCTAACAAAATTTTGTTTATTTTCTTTTCAATTAAATTACAGTTTTTAAAGATAAGGAAATCGATTACAAAACAAAAAATACAATATTTTTTATGAGCATTATTGAGACGACTCGTCAAAACTCTATTTATGCTCGTAGGCATATTCGACGTGAGATTTCTCACTATCTTCTGTCAAAGAAATTGTTTGTTTTCTTTTCCAGTGAAATTATATTATTTAAAGATAAATAAAATTATTCGAAACAAAAAAATGTAACATTTTTTTTATAAAAATTGTAGAGACAACCCGTCAAAACTCCATGTATGCTCGCAGGTATATTCGGCACAAGCTTCCTTACTTTCTATTCAAAAAAATTGTTAACAATTTTCTTTTCCGTGAAATTGCAGTTTTTAAGGATAAATAAATCGGTTTCAAAACAAAAAAATGCAACTTTTTTTTATGAACATTGCAGATACAACCCGTCAAAACTCAATGCATGCTCGCATGCATATTTAGCGTAAGCTTTCTCACAGTGTCTTATTCGAAAAATAATAATTTGTTTGTTTTTTTTAAAGTGAAATTACAATATTTAAGGATAAATAAATCGATTTGAAATCAGGATAATATAACTTTTTTTATGAACATTGTAGAGACAAACCGTCAAAATTCTATGAATGATCGTAAACATATTCGGTGTGAGTGATAAACCACAAAAATATGCAATTTACATAAGTATTTTGGGTATAGTTTAATATATTTTATGATTATTACTGTTCAAATACTTACCCATTTTATTTTATTTTGTAGAAGTGAAGAAAATATCAAAAAAAAAAAGGGTGAAAATACTTAATTTTTGAAAAAAAAAATGGCAGTGAGTCGTAAATTATTTTTTTTTGAGAAGGGCCGATACAAATTGGAGAAGGAGGAGCGCTGATTGGTTGACAGTAAAACTTGGACTTGAAAGAAGAAACAAAAACAAAATGCAAAGTTCAAATGAAAAAGCATGATGCACGTGAGAAAGACTTGCAACGATTGAAAAAGTCAAAAAGGTGATGTAAACAAATGGGTGCAATGAATAGAGAAAAGTCATGCTGCCAGAAATCAAAGGCGGTGCCGAGGGAGACGTGAGCAGTTTTGTTTTACCATTCACACGTTTTGTTTTGCCTATAAATAGTGGGGTCGCTGATCATTTTTTTTGGCCCGTTCCGTTTTGGGAGTGAATAGCAATTCAGACTCATTCTTCTCGCTTCTTAGTTTATTTTCTCCCGGTATTTTGTCATTTTAATTCTCGTATTGTATTTCTTTACTCTTTAATATTATTATAGATTATAGAATTAGTGTTATGTTGTCTTTTCTAACTATAATGTGTAGCTAATTCTATTACTAAGGTGATGGGGAATCTTTTACTATGCTTATAATCTTAATCTAATTTATAAATATGAGTTTTTAATTCTTATGATTAAGTTATTCCTGGTAAATTTATTTATAATAAGAACTGATCATTCTTTATTTAGTAATTAATTGTGTGGCGACCGAACCTTCAATTAGTTAACGGAACTCTAGGAATAATTGAATTTGTATGCTTTGAATGACCAAACAAAGTGTGTTCATTTTTAGTCAGTCATTGAATTGATAAATCTATTGACGCTTTATGCTCTTTCTATTTATTTGCTTTGAATGACCAAACAAAGTAGTAATTTAGGAGGAAGATTATTAATATTGCATGACCAAACTGTGTTAATAGCTTTTAAATAGATGATTGGTAATCAGTAAGAATATTTTTCTCAGCTCTATTTATGAATTGGTTAAGTGAATAAGTATTAGTATAAAGTGAACCCAGATCCTTAGTATCTCCATACTCATAGTTTTTGTTTTTATTCCAAATTTTCTTTTCTCTTTAAATCTGATTTCACTTCAAACCATTTGTCTAAATAACAAATTAATCTAAGTAGAGCAGTAATCATTCCAATTCCTGTGGAGACGATACTCTTTTTTACTATAACTTGACGTAATCGTGCACTTGCGATTTACGCGCAATAAGTTTTTGGCGCCGTTGCCGGGGAGTTGTTAATGATATTGTTCGAAACAATTAATTGTTAATTTAGACGCTTTTTGTAATTATTTTACTTTCTCTTATTTTTATTTTTATTTTTATTTTTTTGTCTTTTATTTTTATTTCTCTTTCTTGTCATTTTAAATCTAGTATCACCTCCTGCATGGAAGGTTTTACTTCCTACATGGATGGTTTTATTTTTACTTTTTATTTTTAATTTCTTTTTCTTTTAGTAGCGTCTCCTGGTTGGAAGACTAGATTTTATTGCTATTTAATTACTTAAAACTTATTATTTAGTGTCTCCTGGTTGGAAGACTGGATTTTATTGCTATTTAATTACTTAAAACTTATTATTTAGCGTCTCCTGGTTGGAAGACTATATTATTTTTTCTTTCTTTTAATTTTTCTTTTCTTTAGACTAACCTTAAATAAATTAATTAAAATTTTAGTTCTTGATCACTTGATCCAGCTTTGTTGCAGTGTATGCTAACACGCTCTCAAGATCCTATCCTTCAATTTGATCCTGAAATTGAGAGAACTGCAAGAGCTCTCAGAAGACAAAGAAGAGCTATTAGAGGACAAAGAAGAACAATGGCGAGCAGAATTGACTATGAATGAGTACTTCACACCGACTTGTGAAGAACATGATAGTATCCAATATCCAAATGGAAGCCAACAATTTTGAGCTTAAACCAGGCCTAATTTCTATGGTCAAAGATGTGCAATTCTCAGGCTTACCACATGAAGACCCAAATGCCCATCTAAAAAGATTCCAGCGGATTACAAAGACTGTAAAATATAATGGTGTTACTCCTGAAGCCATTAGACTCCGCTTGTTTACTTTTTCTTTGCAGGGAAAAGCTCAACATTGGTTGGATTCATTGGAATCCAACTCCATCACAACTTGGGCAGATCTGAAAAGTAAATTTTTAAACAAATACTTCCCACCTGGAAAGTCTGCAAAACTCAGAGCAGAGATTTCTGGATTTACCCAAAAAGAGGGTGAAACTATGCACGAGACATGGGAACGATTCCAAGATATACTTTTATGCTGTCCCCATCATGGTTTTAATAAATCTCTGTTAGTTCAAATTTTTTATAATGGACTTTCTTTTCAGAACAAGGCAGCTGTAGATGCAGCATGTGGAGGATCAATAGGCTATAAACGCCATCGATTATTCACGAGATCATGGGCGTAATAGCCCGAATAGTGCGCATGGTCACAAGGAGATAGAAGTGCCATTAAAAAGCCTCAACAATCAGGAATGTATAAAGTGGATGCCACCACCATTTGTAGAGGCCAAGTGGGAGGCTAAGATGGAGGCTTTGACCAAAAAGTATGAAGCTCTCTTAGCCCCTAATTCTCAAACAGTTGCCTCAACTTCCCATGAGAGGGATGAATGGGCCACCGCGCAATAACCCCGCTGAAGAGGTAAAGCCCTTAATAAAGAAGATTCGCACCCAAAAGGTGAGATGCAAGAGGCTATGCTAAAATATATGAACAGCATGGACACCCTGCATGGGTGTACTTGCAAGTTACATGGAGAAGGCGATGAGAGATTTAAGTCTCTAGAGAAAAGGTATGTGCCATCTTCTTGTAATTATTGTGGAGTAATGGGTCACGACACACATGAGTGCACCGAAAGGTAAATTACGTTGGAAATGGAGTCAAGCATGATCCTTATGCCAAGACTTACAATCCTGGATGGAAGGATCACCCCAACTTCTCATGGAAAGATCAGCAATGAGAATCGGGGACAACAACATGCACCCTATAGACCACCTCACATGCAAGGCCAAACCCAAGTACCAAGGAGACCATCTCTTCAAGAGCAAATTGACACCCTGGTAGGTCATTAATTCTAACCATAAGAGTTTGGAAAACAACCATAAGAGTTTAGAAAGCCAAATTTCTACTTTAGTACAACTTATGACCAAAAGGGAAGAAGGAGCATTACCTAGTCAGACTGAGAAAAATCCTAGAGAGCAGGCTAATGCTATCACTACTAGAAGTGGTAAAGCCCTTGAAAATCCAGTACCTGATAAAGTAGAGCCACCTACCAAACAAACCCCAAGAGAGGTTGAGAAAACCATGGTTTTAGAAAACTTGGCCTACAAGAACCACAACCAACTAACATTACTTTGCAGCTAGCCGACAGATCTGTTGCCTACCCTCGTGGGGTAGTGGAAGATGTTTTAGTGAAAGTTGATAAGTTTATATTCCCTGCTGATTTTATTGTTTTAGACATGGAAGAAGATAAGGAGGTCCCAATTCTTTTGGGACGACCTTTCTTAGCCACAGGCAAGAGCTTAATTGATGTTCAACAGGGGAAATTAACTTTGAGATTTGGGGATGAGGAAATTGTGTTCCAAGTTTTTAATTCATTAAAAACTCCTTCCTCATTTGCTTCTTGTAATTTTATTCAGTCTATGGATATTAATGATGTGGTTACCTTTGACAGTTTTGATGACTTCAGACGCAAGACCCTCTAGAAAAATACTAACCTTACAGGACTTGGTACGTTGGAGGGTGGTGAAGAAGAAGGGCTTTTAATGTTTTTACAAGAACACCACCCCCAAAGAAGTTGGAATAACCATAAATTTGAGGAGGTAGAATGGGATGATATCCCAAAAACTAAACCCTCCATTGAAGAGGCTCCTGAGCTTGAATTAAAGCCTCTTCCTGCAAATATGAAATATGCTTTCTTGTGCCCTCCTTCTTCCTTGCCTGTAATTGTCTCATCAGATTTAACAGCAACCATGGAGGATCAACTTTTGAGAGTATTAAGGGACAACAAAGAGGCCTTTGGTTGGTCTATTCAAGATATAAAAGGCATAAGTCCCACAATTTGCACCCACAAGATCTACATGGAGGATGATTACCAGCCTCGAGCACTGCCTCAACGCCGCCTCAATCCAAACATGAAAGAGGTGGTAAAAAAAGAAGTAATTAAGCTTCTTGATGCAGGTATTATCTATCCTATTTCTGATAGTAAATGGGTAAGTCTGTACAATGTGTCCCTAAAAAGGGAGGAACAATCGTGATGAAAAATGAAAAAATGAATTAATTGCGCTTAGAAAGACTACCGGGTGGCTTATGTACATTGATTATAAAAAATTAAACGATGCCACCGAAAAGATCATTTTCTACTTCCTTTTATTGATCAAATGCTTGAGAGAGTAGCAGGACATGACTATTATTGTTGTTTAGATGGGTATTCCGGTTATTTGCAAATACCAGTGGCTTTACAGGATCAAGATAAAACCACTTTTACTTGCCCTTATGGTACTTTTGCATATAAAAGGATGCCATTTGGATTATGTAATGCTCCTGCCACTTTCCAACGATGCATGACTGCTATTTTCTCTGATTTAATTGAAAAATGCATCGAAGTATTCATGGATGATTTCACAGTATTTGGATCCTCTTATGAGGCTTGTTTACTAAATCTGAATTTAGTGTTGCAGAGATGCAAAGACACTAATTTGGTGCTTAATTGGGAAAAGTGCCAGTTTATGGTACAAGATTGCATTATTTTGGGACACAAGGTGTCCACAAGAGGTATCGAGGTGGATCCTGCCAAGGTAGAGGTCATTGCAAAATTACCCCCTCCAAATTCTGTGAAAGGGGTACGTAGCTTCTTAGGCCATGCTGGCTTCTACAGGAGGTTTGTTAAAGATTTCTCAAAAATTGCAAAACCTATGACTAACCTCTTGATTAAGGAAGCCTCCTTTGATTTTTCCGACACTTGTTTGAAAGCTTTTAATTGTTTAAAGGAAAAATTAATTAATGCCCCTGTTGTTGTTGCCCCCGATTGGTCACTTCCTTTTGAAATTATGTGTGATGCTAGTGATACTGCTGTGGGGGCAGTTTTGGGGCAAAGGAAGAATAAGGTATTCTATACCATTTACTACGCTAGTCGCACTCTTGATGATGCTCAAAGAAATTACTCTACCACAGAGAAAGAGTTGCTAGCTGTAGTATATGCATTTGACAAGTTTCGTCATTACCTTATTCTTTCTAAAGTAATTGTTTTCACTGACCATGCTGCTATAAGATATTTGCTTAAGAAACAGGATGCAAAGCCCAGGTTGATTAGGTGGATTCTATTAGTGCAAGAGTTTGACTTGGAGATTAGAAACAAGAAAGGCTCAGAGAACTTTGTAGCTGACCACCTCTCAAGGCTTGACCATAGTGTGATGCAACCCTCAAATGATGGGGAAATTAAGGAAGTGTTCCCTGATGAGAAACTCTTATCCATTTCCACTGCTCCTTGGTTTGCAGACATTGTTAACTACTTGGCAAGTAAGGTTGTCCCCCCTCATTTTTCTTATCAACAAAAGAAGAAATTAACTTCGATGCTAGACATTACTTGTGGGATGACCACTTTTTGTATAAAGTATGTGGAGACAAGGTAATTAGGCGTTGTGTGCCTATGAATGAGGTAACTTCTATCCTTGAGCATTGTCATTCTAAAGAGGCGGTGGTCATTTTGGGCCAACTAGGACCGCATATAAAGTATTGCAATGTGGTTTTATTGGCCTACTATTTTTAAAGATGCTCATGACTTTGCAAAAGCATGTGATAATTGCCAAAGAAGTGGCAATATTTCTGGGCGTCAAGAGATGCCTTTGAATAATATTTTGGTTTGTGAGATATTTGACGTTTGGGGTATTGATTTTATGGGCCCCTTCCCTAAATCATTTTCAAATCAATATATTCTTGTTGCTGTGGATTATGTGTCTAAATGGGTGGAAGCTGTAGCCTTACCCACTAATGATGCACGGGTAGTAGTGAAATTTTTAAAGAAAAATATTTTTACTAGATTTGGCACTCCCCGGGCCATTATTAGTGATGGTGGCACCCACTTTTGCAATAAACAATTTGAAAATCTTTTGAGCAAATATGGTGTCACCCATAAGGTAGCAACTCCCTATCACCCACAAACTAGTGGACAAGTTGAAATTTCAAATAGGGAATTGAAAAGAATTTTAGAGAAGACGGTTAATACATCTAGAAAAGATTGGTCTTTAAAATTAGATGATGCATTATGGGCATATAGAACTGCTTTTAAAACTCCTATTGGGATGTCCCCTTACCGTCTTATTTTTGGAAAAGCATGTCATTTGCCTGTGGAACTTGAGCATAAAGCACTTTGGGCTTTAAAATTTCTAAACTTTGATACTCAGATTACAGGTGAAAATAGATTGCTGCAATTGAATGAATTGGATGAGCTCCGTCTTGAAGCTTATGAAAATGCCAAGTTATACAAAGAGCGAACTAAAAAATGGCATGATAAACGCATTCAGCATCGTGAGTTCCATGTGGGCGAGAAAGTCTTAATTTATAACTCACGTTTACGTCTTTTTCCAGGAAAATTGCGCTCAAGGTGGTATGGGCCGTACACTATAACTCAAGTTTTTCCTTATGGAGCACTTGAGATTTCTAATGGGGATGGTATCACTTTTAAAATTAATGGACAGCGAGCAAAACACTATGAGGAAGGGATGCTCCAAGTGAGCCATGTCACTCTCCTCAAGAATTGATCTGTCTTAGTTTTGTCAGGCTCGTGACATTAAACACGCGCTTGAGGAGGCAACCTGTGTTTATATTATTTCGATTTACTTTATTTTATTTTTTTGTAGACAGTTCTCTCTTCACTTACTTCATCTTTGACAAAGCTGTCTTTCGGGAAGAAGTTTGTCTACTACACCCTCCAGAATATGCTCGTGAAATTTTCCACAGGGGAGTCACTTTCCACTCATTACTTTTAGCACTTAATTTTGTTGTTATATCTTTATGTGCTTGTGCTATATTTGCTAGCATTGAGGACAATACTAAAAATAAGTGTGGGGGGGAGTTAACTACTTAATTATTTGTTATCACTGTTTTGAACAACTTGGAGCTACTAATTTTGGGGCTAAAATCATGAACTTTTTCGGATAGCTTTTGATGCTTATTGAAATGATATAAATTTCTGAAAGCTGAAAATTAGATATGAGCCCTTGATTGAAATTTTTCCATGAAATAGCTTCTAAATGTGAGGATTTGAGCCTGATTTGGGTTTTGCGCATTGTTACAAGATTATTATAACCCTATTCTTCATGAGAGTTGTTTTTCATTGGCTTTGTGTTTTAGAACTTGACATGTGACCATTCAAAGCGAAACTAATTTTTAGAAATTTTGGAAAATGATTGGGGCATTTAGGATTTGTTTCTAGCCTGCTACATTTTGCGATTAAATTTCACCACTTAGTTGACCATTTTGAGCTTTAAAAAAAAGTTTTATTCTATACCTTCCGATTTGATTGAATAAATGATAGATTCGGGTACCATTTTAAATTTAAAATGGAGCAGCTTGGTTTTGGTGACAGATATATTCAAATGGAAATGTGATAAGGCGGAGATTTATTCCTTCAAAAAAAAAAGATATTTGTAATGAGGAACTATGATAAAAAGGAAAATGTGAAAAAAAAAAAAAAGGAAAAAGAAGAAAATAAGAAAAGTTTGGTGCTCTGTTTAAAGTGATTATATATCTAAAGCTCCATTTTGATTCAAAAAGGGTAGTTGCTCGAATTTTGTTATTTATTATAGCCCCTTGAAATATCCTTTCTTTGAATTTCCGTACCTTGAAATTTTCACCCATAGCCTCTTTACAAACCATATGAAAGACCCCTTGATTTCAAGTTTTTTTCTATAAATTGTTAGTCGAGTCTTGGTCTATTGTCAAGTCTATAGTAATGCACTGCCTCTGTGAAAAAATTGAGTGAATTCTCCTTACCCATTAAAACACTTGAGAGTATGAAAGAGAGTGACCCGTTCTTAGTTGATTTGATATCAAGATGTTTATTTATCTAAATGATGCAATCAGTGAATACTACTCTCTCAAAAGCTTCAAAACTTGCCTTGTTCAAAATTACTTGCTATGCCCCTTAAAATTGGTTAGCTCTTAAATGATCAAAAATTTGAGATTCATAAATCAAATTCTTTGCTTGAGGACAAGCATAGTTCAAGTGTGGGGGAATTGATAAACCACAAAAATATGCAATTTACATAAGTATTTTGGGTATAGTTTAATATATTTTATGATTATTACTGTTCAAATACTTACCCATTTTATTTTATTTTGTAGAAGTGAAGAAAATATCAAAAAAAAAGGGTGAAAATACTTAATTTTTGAAAAAAAAAATGGCAGTGAGTCGTAAATTATTTTTTTTTGAGAAGGGCCGATACAAATTGGAGAAGGAGGAGCTGATTGGTTGTGATAAAACTTGGACTTGAAAGAAGAAACAAAAACAAAATGCAAAGTTCAAATGAAAAAGCATGATGCACGTGAGAAAGACTTGCAACGATTGAAAAAGTCAAAAAGGTGATGTAAACAAATGGGTGCAATGAATAGAGAAAAGTCATGCTGCCAGAAATCAAAGGCGGTGCCGAGGGAGACGTGAGCAGTTTTGTTTTACCATTCACACGTTTTGTTTTGCCTATAAATAGTGGGGTCGCTGATCATTTTTTTTCCCGTTCCGTTTTGGGAGTGAATAGCAATTCAGACTCATTCTTCTCGCTTCTTAGTTTATTTTCTCCCGGTATTTTGTCATTTTAATTCTCGTATTGTATTTCTTTACTCTTTAATATTATTATAGATTATAGAATTAGTGTTATGTTGTCTTTTCTAACTATAATGTGTAGCTAATTCTATTACTAAGGTGATGGGGAATCTTTTACTATGCTTATAATCTTAATCTAATTTATAAATATGAGTTTTTAATTCTTATGATTAAGTTATTCCTGGTAAATTTATTTATAATAAGAACTGATCATTCTTTATTTAGTAATTAATTGTGTGGCGACCGAACCTTCAATTAGTTAACGGAACTCTAGGAATAATTGAATTTGTATGCTTTGAATGACCAAACAAAGTGTGTTCATTTTTAGTCAGTCATTGAATTGATAAATCTATTGACGCTTTATGCTCTTTCTATTTATTTGCTTTGAATGACCAAACAAAGTAGTAATTTAGGAGGAAGATTATTAATATTGCATGACCAAACTGTGTTAATAGCTTTTAAATAGATGATTGGTAATCAGTAAGAATATTTTTCTCAGCTCTATTTATGAATTGGTTAAGTGAATAAGTATTAGTATAAAGTGAACCCAGATCCTTAGTATCTCCATACTCATAGTTTTTGTTTTTATTCCAAATTTTCTTTTCTCTTTAAATCTGATTTCACTTCAAACCATTTGTCTAAATAACAAATTAATCTAAGTAGAGCAGTAATCATTCCAATTCCCTGTGGAGACGATAATCTTTTATACTATAACTTGACGTAATCGTGCACTTGCGATTTACGCGCAACAGTGAGCTTCCTCATAGTTACCTATTCAAAAAAAATTGTTTATTTTTTTTAGTGAAATTTTCATTTTTTAGGATAAATAAATCAATTTCAAAAGAAAAAAATGCAACCATTTTTTATGAACACTGTATAGACAACCCGCCAAAACTCTATGTTTGCTTGTACTCATATTCAGTGTTAGCTTCTTCACAGTGTCCTGTCTAAACAAAATTTTGTTTATTTTCATTTCAGTGAAATTACATTTTTTAAGGATAAATAAATCGATTACAAAACAAAAAATACAATTTTTTTATGAACATTACTGAGATAACCCGCCAAAATTCCATTTATGCTCGCAGATATATTTGGTGTAAACTTTCTCATAGTCTCATGTCAAAAAAAATTGTTTTCCTTTAAGTGAAATTATAGTATTTAAAGATAAACAAATTGATTCAAAAAAAAACTTTTTTTTTATAAACTTTACATAGGCAACCCGTCAAAACTCCATGTATGCTCGCAGGTATATTTGACATAAGTTTCCTTACTTCCTGTTCAAAAAAATGTTAACAATTTTCTTTTCCGTGAAATTACAGTTTTTTAGGACAAATAAATCGATTTCAAAACAAAAAATGCAACATTTTTTATGAACATTGCAAAGACAACCCATCGAATCTCTATTCATGCTCGCATGCATATTCAGTATGAGCTTTCTAACAATATCATGTTCAAAAAATAATTTGTTGTTTTATATATATAAAGGTATATCCAATTGTATCTCACCATACAAAGTATTGTAAAAATATTGAGGACAAAAAAAGTTGTGAAAATATTTTAAAACATAATTTAACAAATTGATATCATTGTGATACTTTTTTTTTTTTAAAATATTGAGCTATGATATATGATTTTTTTTTAAAAATAAAAATAATAATAACCAATCATTTAATATTTTTATTTTTATTTTGTATCAAACATTCTGCATGGTATCAATTACTGAGATGCATATTGTGATTTGTCGTCAATATTAAAAAGTGTTTAAAATATATGAATAAATCAATTACAATTGTAAATCATTTAAAAATACTATTTTCATTACGTATCAAACATCCGACATATTATCAATCATTGGGATCTACATAATCAACACTACTGATATATCTTTGGATAATATGTCAGATGTTTGTTATATAAAAAAAAAGATAATATGTGAGATGTTTGATTTTGTAAATGAAATCAATTAACACTGAGATTTATATAATTATTTTTTCAGGATTTTACTCTCTCTTTAATTTAAAAAAAGATCTTTATAATTGTACAAAAGAGAATACTGAATAATAATTCTGAATAATATTTCAATCGTATCTCATTTACAAACTCTAATAAGCTTATATAGACCAAATGAAACCTAACGGGCCTGACTAATGGGCCTTATAGAAAAACACTAATAATTACAAAATATATACTATATTTACAACACTCCCCCTTAAGCTAGTGAATGGATATCTATCATTCCCAGCTTGCAAGTAAGTTGGTTGAATCGTTCTGTTGACAAGCCCTTTGCTAACACATCCGCTAGCTAGTTCCCAGAGGGAATGTAGAATGTTATTATCACACCACTATCTAACTTTTTGTTGATAAAGTGTCGGTCTATCCAATATGTTTTGTTCTGTCATGCTAAACAGGATTATGAGCAATGCTGATAGCTGATTTGTTGTCACAAAATAACTTCATAGGACCCTCATACTTTATCTTCAAGTCATCAAGAACAACCTTCATCCATAGTAGCTCACAAATTCCTTGTGACATAGCTCTGAACTCTGCCTCGGCACTTGATCGAGCCACTACGTTTTGCTTCTTACTTTTCCAAGTAACAAGGTTCCCACATAGGAATATGCAATAACCTGAAGTGGACCTTCTATCACTCACTGAACCTGCATAGTCTACATCGGTATAAGCCTCCAAAGTCAATCTTCCATCTCTTTTGAACAAGAGGCCTCTCCCTAGAGTGGCCTTGAGATATTGTAGAATACGGTCCACAACCTGTAAGTGTCTCACCCTTGGATCATGCATAAATTGGCTAACCATACTGACTGCATATGCTAAGTCTGGTCTAGTGTGTGCCAAGTAAATCAACTTCCCCACTAGTCTTTGATATTGGACCTTATTAACTTTAGCACTTTCCTCTTCAATACTCATTTTATGATTTTGCTCGATGGGAACACCTGCAGGTTTACATCCAAGTTTGCCGGTTTCTTGCAAAAGATCAAGCATATACTTCCTTTGAGAAATGAAAATGCCTTGCTTAGAGTAGGCCACTTCAATCTCCAAGAAGTACTTGAGTTTTCCAAGGTCCTTCATCTCAAATTTAGCAGATAATTTCTCTTTGAGTAATTGTCTCTCAACTGGATCATCTCCTGTAACAATAATATCATCAACATAAACAATAAGTACTGTCAACTTTCCTCCCTGTGAATGTTTGAAGAAGAGTGTGTGATCGCCTTGGCTTTGCTTATAGCCTAGGCACACCATAGCCTTTGTGAATCTTCCAAACCAGGCCCGGAGAGACTGTTTTAACCCATACAAAGCTTTTCTCAGTCTGCACACCTTGTTTCCTCCACTAGTGGGTCCAAATCCAGGGGAAATCTCCATGTACACTTCCTCTTCTAAGTTTCCATGCAAGAGTACATTTTTGACATCAAATTGTTGTAGTTCCCACCCAGAGTGGGCGGCAAGAGAGAGTAAAATTTGGACAGTGTTCATCTTTGTCACATGAGCAAATATCTCCTCATAATTGATGCCATAAGTCTAAGTATATCCCTTTGTCACTAATCTTGCCTTGTATCGATCAAAAGTGTCATCTGATTTGTATTTGACTGTATAGATCTACCTGTAACCAACTGGCTTCTTGCCCCATGGCCTCTTAACAATCTCCCAAGTTCCATTCCTTTCAAGTGCTTTCATTTTCTCATCCATAGCTTTGACCCTATTAACATCTTTTAGTGCCTCTTTCACAGATGATAGGATTCTCACAGAGTCAACCGCTGCAATAAAACTTTGATGCTGCAGGGAAAGATGTTTAGAGGAAACAAATTGAGAAATAGGGTACTTGGCACAAGACCTTTTCCCTTTTCTCAAGGCAATAGGTAAGTCATCTGGATCAGGGTCAAGAGTATCAGAAAGCTGAGAATCAAAAGTGGAGGGATTGTTTTCAGTACTTACCTCCGGTTCAGACGGTTGGAGTTGTTTCTGGACTAGGTTAGGTTTTCCTCTCCTCTGATAAGTTAACATAGGCTCACTGGCCTTGTTCTTCACTGGTGCCAAATGTGTTGTTTCCTGCAAAACAGAAGACATAGGGGACACAGGAGGAACAGAAGTACTAGGAACAGGACCAGGAGGATCAGTTGTTTCCTGCAAAACAGAAGACATAGGGGACACAGGAGGAACAGAAGTACCAGGAACGGGACCAGGAGGATCAGGACCTGGAGACAAAGGGTCTGAAACAGGAGGATCAGGACCTGGAGACAAAGAGTTTGAAACATGAGGTGACTCACCCAGCCAAGGACCAAGGAAGAGAAACTCGAGCTCGGACTCTGATTCCAAATTAGAATTAGAATCACTACTCTTCCCCTGAAGCTGAGGATGAGCGAAATAGGAGACATGCTCATGGAACGTGACATCCATAGAAACAAAGAACTTACAACTCGGTGGATGATAACACTTGCACCCCCTTTTGTTTGGGGCATAGCTTAGAAAGACACACCGAACTACACGAGAATCCAACTTATTTCGATGTTGTGGATGAACATGGACAAAAGCCACACAACCAAATACCCGAGACTCAAGACTCTACAAGATAGGAACAGAAGAAAACTGTGAGACCAAGATCTGAACATGACTAACATTACCTAGACCACGCGAAGGTATCCGATTAATCAGATAGGCAGAAGTATGATTTTGGAACATGCATTTCGAAGAGAAGGGCGCGTGCAACTTCAAGAAGGTGACGATTTTTCGTTTAGGCAACCCCATTTTGTTGCGGGGTGTCGACACAGGTAAGTTCATGAATGATGCCCTGTTTAATGAGAAAACTAGAAAGGTTATGATTGACATATTCTTTTCCATTGTCAGAATGAATTCTTTTAATGCCTCTTCCAAATTGAGTTTGTATCATATTATAAAATTGAACAAATAATTGAGACACCTCAGATTTATCTTTCATCAAGAACAACCAAGTTACTCGAGTACAATCATCGATAAAAGAGATAAACTATCTTACACCAGAAATATTAGAAACAGGGCCAGGCCCCCAAACATCAGAATGAATAAGATCAAATGGTTCGGCACTTTTAGTAAAACTGCAAGGAAAAATAGCACGATGGTGCTTAGCAAGCTGACAAATGTCACACTTAAATGACTCAATAGACTGTTGCAAAAACAAGGAAGGAAACATAGACCTCATCAAAGAAAAAGGAGGATGACCAAGACGCTTGTGTTGAAGCCAGACTTGTGAGGCAGGATAGTAAGACTCTGACTGAGACCAAAGTGCGGAAGACAACACATTCTGACCAGCTCGTTCATCAGACAAATAGTACAACCCTCTCTGTTTCTTAACAACTCCAATCGTCTTCCCCGTTGTAAGATCCTGAAAAACACAATGAGAATGAAAAAAGTTTACCACATAGTTATGGTCCTGGGTAAACTTACGAATAGAGATAAGGTTATTCGAAAGACTTGGAGCATAAAGCACATTTTTCAATTTAAAAGGTTGAAGGTCAATGTCCCCACAACCATCAACAGGAGTACAAGAACCATCTGCAACGGTAATATAAAGAATGCTGGAAGGGGATGTACAAGTTAGAAACAATTCAGAATGAAAGGTCATGTGATGGGTGGCACCGGAGTCAAGAATCTATGCACTCTGAGTGATATTATCAACAACATTAAGAGAATTCAAGGTTGAAATAGCCATAGATCTATTGTCTGTCATATTTATTAATGTCCTGCCACTGTATCTTGCTCAAGAGAACAAAAAATAGCCTCCAAACAGCAATAACGAGTCCCTGAACACAACTGAAAAATGGAACCCACACGCTGGGAACGGCTGAAAAACAACCCAAGAGGCTTTGACGAACAACCAAGAAGAACAAACCAATAGTAGCAAAGCCGAATGACCAAAAAAACAATCTGTCGAACCTAGAACACAGAACTGAGATCCCAAAAAACGCAGAAATAGTGGCAACAGTCCTGGTAACAAAAAAACGCAGAACAGTGGCTGCCAATAAATCAGAACAATGGCTGTAAAATATCCACGAAAAAGGGTGTCTCTAAATGCGGTTTTGACCCCTCAAATGGAACAAGCAGGCGCCGATGATGATACTGTGAAAATCTGGTGGCGATATGGTGGCTACAAGGCGGTGCGTGGCTTACACGAGCCCAGAACTTGCTGGAGCTGGTGCGGTGCATGGAGGCGCGTTCGGTGTCCGTTGGCCGCGAACTTCTGGGGTCTGGCCGGTTTTGGGTCGGCGATCCTGATGGTGGGGGTGGTGAGACAAGATAGGCAATAAATGATGGTGTTTGGCTCGAAACAATGACGAACAATGGTGAGGAAAAAAAAGAAACCAAAAAACAGCGATGAAGAACAGTGAAGAAGCTGCAATGAAGGCAGCAAAATAGGACCACAATGAAGGTGGCTAAGATTTATGCGGAAGCGAGGCCCTCAAGAGCAAGAGCTCGTGATACCATGTAGAAAAGAGAATACTGAATAATAATTCTGAATACTATTTCAATCGTATCTCATTTACAAATGGGCCTTATAAAAAACACTAATAATTATAAAATATATACTATATTTACAACAATAATTATTAAAAGTTAGAAGGCTTAGTTAGTGTTTATTTAAGTGATTTAATTTTTTTTTCTTCAAGATTTTGCTTTTTCTTACATTTAAAAAAGATCTTTATAATTGTTAAATACTAAAAGGCATGAAATTACAGTTTTTAAGGATAGGTAAATCGATTACAAAACAAAAAATGCAATCTTTTTTTATGAACATTACAGAGACAACATGTCAAAACTCTATTTATGCTCTCAGACATATTTGACGTGAGCTTTCTCACAGTCCCCAGTCAAAAAAATTGTTTGTTTTTCTTTTCAGTGAAATTATAGTATTTAAAAATAAATAAAATTATTTGAAACAAAAGAATATAACATTTTTTTGAAACGAAATCAATTAATACCGGGATTTATATAATTATTTTTTTCAGCATTCTGCTCTCTTTGAATTTGTAAATAAAATCAATTAACACTAAGATTTATAAAATTATTTTTTTCAGGATTTTTCTCTCTCTTTTATTTAATTATTATTAAATACTAAAAAATATTAATTAGTGTTTATTTAAGTGATTTGACAAAAGTACCCCCAAATACTATAATTATAAAGATTTTTGCATTATATCTATTTACTTTTTTTTGACTTACATTATATATATTTACTGATATTTATAATTTATTGTAATGATATTTTATATTTTACATAAAATAATATTGATAGCGTGCGTATCGACTATATACCTTTTTGGGCACCCAGTTCTTCATAAGTAGCATACGGCGTGCCCATACCACGTACAATTGGTGACTATGTTCTAATATCATTATCTGCGTACGAACTTCCTTGCGACTACGATTTTTTGGAAAGGTAATCTGTCTTTGCGTGTCTTAACTTTTAAGTTTGAGTGGCGAAATTAATGTTTTTTTTTCTCTGAGGAGAAATGAACAGATGAAAGGATCATGCTTGACGATTGACTTATTTTGTCAGAGCTTGGTCGAGCAACTCACGAGTCCACAGTGTGTGATGCATAGATATATTGTTTCTTTCTACGTTTTTATGCAAAAATAAATATTTTTACATTTTTTTGAAGGGTTCTTTTAAATGTAAAAAAAGTACTCCTCCATTTTAAAATAACTGACGTTTAAGGTTTTTTCACGAGGATTAAGAAAATCAATAAATAACAGTGAGCGAAATAATTTTACTAAATTGTCATTATTAACTATTGGTGTATTTCTATGTCAAAAAAAAACTATTGGTGTATTAACAATTATCATAAATGCAAAATGGAGTGTGATGCATTAAGAGTAATGTACATGGTATTTATTTGAGAATAAAATTGAGAAAAAAAATTAATGTTACATTAAAATAATTAAACGATAATCAATATAAATTTTTTTTATTTTTCTAAAACGACAGTCATGTTTAAATGGAAGAAGTATATTACTAATTATTTCAAGTATTTTTTTAGAATTAATTATATTATTTTTTATTTTTATAATTATACTTAAATAAATTTAAATTTATATGAAATCTCTAAAAATAAATGACTTTTCAAGCAACTTTAAATTTTTTGACGCCTTTAATCAATCTTTGTTTTAGTTTACCTTTTTCGGTTTTTCCATCATCCTTTCCAATTTTTAATGTGTCAATGGATTACAAGATACGTTCGGACGCGCCACTATGTCTCTTACCATGGTGTATTTGGATAGACATCAAAAGATATCCATTGAGTACATAATAACCACGGACGGTGCCAGACTTCGACTATATCGGGGCCAACTATAAAAATTGGGGCTCATCCAACAAATATAATATTCATAATTATATGTTCTAGAACGTTGATTATATTATAAATCTATCAAAATGCAAAATATCTCTCCTGCATGTCATGAAAATATCTATTTTTTTTTTATAAGCAAAAAAGATGTATTAAAAAATAGAGTACAAGGGGTATTCCGAACCCATATTTACAAATGGTCTAGGGAGGAAGTGCCTCATTAAAACCCCTGACGGCCAAAACCCATTGGGAAAAAGACCGAAAGGGAAAAAAGAGTACAACAACCAACCCTAATAAGGCCAAACAACGTGTACTATTACATAAACGCACGACAACTAGAGGGAGGAAATGCAAATTCAACCCTTGTAAGTCCCAGCTACACCAAGCAAGATCAGCCAAAATGTAAATAATGCCCTCCAAATGACCATGATAAACGACAAAGAAGAAGAAGACATGATGCAACACCTAACAGTAGCATCATCAAAGTTTAAGACATTGAATAGGATTCATACACCAATTAGAAAAAATAAAGTTCCTCTTACGGCCTTCCCTAAAGATAAACCACCCCCATGAACTATGTTTGATTTGAGCCAGTAAATTGCTAGCATCCTTACCCTCATCTCTAAAAATGACCGCATTTCGAAGGTTCCAGATATTCCAAACAACAGCCAACCGAATCAGATATCTCACTTTGCCAAGTTTCTTACCCCGGACAAAGTTCCAAAATTGTATAAAATGCTCCAGACAATTACCTGACAAAGCTCCATCAACCCCTAACCAATTCAAGACTGCACTCCAAATACCAAGTGAAAAAGTGCAAGAGAAGAACAAGTGATCTCTATCCTCATTATGCAAAGAGCAAAAAACGCACATCCCAAATTTTGAGTACCAAGATCAAAACCCCTCCGTTGTAATTGATCGCAAGTGGGTAACCTATTGAGAAATAACCTCCAAGCCATGAACAAAATCTTAGAAGGCACATAAGTATTCCATACCTTTTTTAAAATGCTGTCCAACTCAGAGTTGCGTTCTCCGCTGAAAGGCACCTGTAACAAATTGTTGTATGCAGACCTGACCGTAAACCGGCCACCTTCCTCAAGTTTCCAAAGCCATTCATCATCCGTGTCTTGCTTTGGAGATACCCTGTTCAGGATATCGTTTAATGCTTGAACTTGAACTTCTTCCCAACCGAATATCCTCCGACGCCAAGCGACACTCCACTGCCAACGATCATCAACCCAAGCCCCCAAGTCAGAGACAGAAGCCTCCTTATTTGCTGCAGCCGAATAAAGACGCGGAAATAGATCCATTAACTTTCCTTCGTTTGACCAATCAACAGTCCAAAACAAAATTCGAGCCGTTACCAAGTTTTGGCCGCACTAAGTCAAGAAACCAGGCCGAGTCATGAGTCACGAGATCCCTCCACCATAACGAAGATGCTCGGGCCAAAGAAGATACGTGCCTAATCCATTCCCAGTGATGTTACCATATTTATGCGATAGCAGCTCATACCAAATTGCCACTTTATCATTTAAAAACCTCCACTTCCATTTAGCCAGCAAACTTCTATTGAATAACTCCAGGTTCTTAATCCCCAGACCACCCTGATCTTTCGGAAGACAAATTTGCTCCCACGCTACCCAACTAATCTTTTTGGACTCTGCACTACCTCCCCACAAAAACTTCCTTTGCAAAGCAACTAGAACCTTGAGGACTTTCTTTGGCACAATTGGATAAACTTCTTTGATTTCATGAAAATATCTATAATTGAATCACAATTGGATATTCTCATATCTATGGTTGCAATCCTGAATCACACTCTAATGAGTTGAAATCAAATCCTTCTTTGATTTCAATTCTTAAAAATTTTGTAGAACGCTCTTCAAAACTCAACTGATCACTTCCCACACGTGGATTTGTCAGCTCATTAGATGTTTGAATTTCAATATTTTTCCTTTTAAAGAATGCATAGGTTGTACATGGCTTCTTCATTTAAAAAATTCATAAATATACTCAATTTAAAAAATCATAAACACACGACTTGTTCATCAACTAAAGACAATAAGAAAAACCAAATGCAGTAAAGAAACCAAATAAAATTAAACTATGGGTTTAGTTCCTGATATAGTAATTACAATCACTCATACTCAGATAATGTCAATAGATTTTTAATTGGTTCAACAATGTTTCACTATTTATATTGTGTTATCTTTTGACTCTTGCATTATTTATCATTAGATTTCCTTTTAAAATTACATAATCGTTGGAGTTTACGTGGTGATAAAATATTTGAGGCTTGCTGTTATTGGCTGAATTGTGGCTCATTCCCTGTGTCCTTGAATAAAACTAATATTGTACTCATTCCAAAGTGTGATACTTTAATCATACTTAAAAGGGAAATGATATTTATTACAAATCCACAAAATACGAAATGGCACGAAATCAACTTTAACCGTTAGATGGCAATTGTTGTTTGTTTTGAAAAAAAAAATCAGAATTTTTTTTAATCCTGCCATTGGCAAATCATCCGTAACTTAATCGTGTTATGTGCTTTCGTAACAAATAGCACTTCTCTACTTAATTACATGAATTCAATCATGTAATTAATTAACTAGTATGGAACTCGTGTCATGCACGAGAACATTTTTATAAACCTACGCATCACAATCAAACATCACAAAGGTGGCAGAGGCAATTTCGTCTTCAACGCGAAGTCAGAGAAAAAAACCTACATCACAAATAGTACTGATGAGTTCTGAGTTTGTTAATTAGTCAAAGTTTAAAGGAAATTATATGTGAATATGGACAACAAAGATCATTACTTGGGTGTGACATCCATGACATGCCTTTTGCATTTTCCACAATAGTACATATCAAAGTCTGGCATCACTTTTGTGTGCATTTGTTATATGATTTTACATCATCTTCAAAAGAAGCAATAGTAGCCAAAACGACAAAAGATGAATCTTACAATAGTAATAGTAATCAGTATTAAAAAAAACAAATAATTAGTATATTTGTAAAAGATAAAAATAAAAAATGTGAAGGATTAAATATTCAAAGTTCAAAACTTTATTAACACAAAATTAATTAGATCAACCTCAGTAGACGTATTTTTGTCATTTGGTTGGTATGTTGTCTTAATAGTTTGTAGTGTAGCACTTCGAGTAAACTTTAGCAAGTCATCTTCCTCGCTAATCTTTACAGCATCTTGCAATTAGCTCCACCCCTTTTTAGGGGTTTCAATTGTGCTACCCATATTTTGCTTAAAAGCCAAAGCATTAGGTATTGTAGGGTTAAGCATAAGCTTCGATCCATGAGTGGTGTTAATACTCTTAATATCTACGGACAAACAAAAATTATCAAATTAGTTTATTTTACAATAAGTTCATTAGGAATAAAAAATGACTTTATACAGATGAAATGAATAATTACGATTCCATGTCTTGTCGTTACCCTTCATTTTCAAGCTCAATAACAAGCTTAGACTTCCCATAGTTCTTAACATATTCACGTTCATTACCAACTACTGTAAGGACTCCCATTATATCTGCATTAGATACATTATATTGTTAAATAATAGTTTCATTCTCCCAATAATATAACGCTATATAGCTTTTTTTAATATCGATAGTATAGTAATACTTACCGATCAAATAATTGCAGTCAAATTGATCAGAAAAAATCTCACTAGGAGGTGTGAATTTAAAAATGGGTTGTGGTACACACTTCATTGGTTGTTTGACCACTTGATTCTTTTTCTCAAAACTCAATTTTTAAGGGTGTCTAGTTGTTTTATAATCCCTTACACTTGAAATGACATTGAATTTTGATAGACGATAAACTTGACCCTCTTCAAATTTAGATTTAAATATGTAAATTAGTTGCTCACGAAAAAAACACCAATTCGATCACCTGTATGAAAAAATAAAGCATGATTAAATATTTGTTACAAAAATGAATACAACTAAATATTTATAATATACTGAAAAACTAACCTTGTTGTCCATAAGGACTAACTCTAGGGAGAAAACATTTTCCTAGTCCTTAGGATCCGAAACTAGCCATTTATGCAAAACCCTAACCAATAATCGAATATTTAATTGCCTAGCAGCAATAATGTTTGAAATTTGTTCATAATTTTGTGTCATTTATGCAGTGATGAAATTGGCTTCAACTAAAAAAATGTGTGTGTGGGATGTTAATTGTATTAGGCATCTATATAAATAATGAACAACCGAAATAGGGTACAGGTTAATTGTAATACGATTAAGGAAAGACAATTAGGGATTGATTGATCAATATTTTAGAATATTGTCATAAATGTGATCAAATCGAATCAGACAACACTTATGATGAAGGGAAATATTCGGTCTATTAGGAAACCGCTTAGTTTTTAATTTCATGATCGAATATAAAATTTTAATTTAGTGTTGGCTGTCCTTTTAATCTCTATTATAAACGTGATATTTGTTATAGATTTGCTTTTTTAGTTGTTATCACAGTTATGGTTTGTAAATCAGATTTATTATTTAATTGTTGTAATTTGAATTTAGTAATTAATTTAGTTGATAGAATATTGTTTGAATTATTTATAGGATGATTAATAAACGTGTCAAATATGTAATGATGATCGATTTATTCAGTTAGGAAACAGTATTAATGTTAAGGGTCAAATGCACTTTACCCCCCTCATTTATATGTTTAGTTGACTTTTAACCCTTATTTTTTAAAATAACCATTTTACCCCTTGATTTATTAATATTCATGATAACATACCCCTAAGATAATTTTATTGTTATTTTTAACCAAAACAAATTAATAAAGTATTTAAAAAGACAAAAATATCCAAAGAGGTCATGAAACTCATGATAGACGGTGTAACGCATGGAATATTCAGAGGCACGTGCGCAATTATATGACAGATCTGAATAACTTTTACGTGTTTCAACTCATTCATTTTTTTTCTTCTTCTTAAATAAATTTTGTAAAGTTAAGAAAAAGTAGTAATTGAAGTTGATTGGATCAACAGGTCACTCTTACAAAAAATGACCATTGAAAATTATCAAAATATTCTTCAAACTCTCCATGTATCTTCATTAATATTGTAAAAAATATTGCTTAGAAATATACTAAGCTTATTGTCATGTAACAGAGATGATAATATACTAAGAAATATTGGTTTATTAGACAAAATTGACATAAGAGGAAAGCAACAAAACGGAGAATAGGGGGAAAGCGTATCGACTGTACGTTGGGTATCGGCTAGTCGAGGGATCGATAGAGAAATGTGGTTCCAATTTTTTTTTTATTTGTGTTGAAAAAGAAAAGCAAAACCTGAAAGAACGTTGTTGCATCGACAATTGAAAAGGGCACATTGACAAAAAAGGCCAGCGCTTTGCGAGGAAGATCTTTCCTGTCATAATGAACAGAGCAAAGTCACGCGAACCGAATACAACTTCAATCGTGGGTTTCTTCTTTGGATATTTGTGTCTTGTCAAATAATTTTTTGAACTTTTTCCAATAAGGATAACAGTAAAATTATCTTAGGGTGTGTGTTACAATGAGTAATAATAAATCAGGGAGCAAAACATTTATTTCAAAAAATCAGGGTGGAAAGTACAACTAAGCATATACATCAGGGTGCAAAACACGGTTATTGTTTGTAAAAAAGTTTTATTATTTAATTGTTGTGATTTGTATATTGTTTGTAAAAAAGTTTTATTATTTAATTGTTGTGATTTGTATTTTGTAATTAATTGGGTTGACCAAATATTGTTTGAATTAGGATTTTGGCTGATTATTAAACGTATCAAACTAGTATAGAAACCCGTGCCATGCACGGGTGTGTGTGTCTTATAAATATTTTTATAAAATAATGAAAACGTTATACAATAAAAAAATTTCTTAAAAATTTGTAAAAATACGTGTATACATAAATTTATATAATATTTGATTTATTTTAATCATGGGTTACAAATTGTAACCATTTTAGAGTTACTAATTATATAACTAATAAAATAGGCTATGATTCTTTAGACTCGTGCCAAGCATGGGGTAATTAAGGTTGGTAGAATAGGGATATTTGATGTGAAAAATGTATTATTATATTTAACAAATGTTATTAATAAAAAAGAAAGGGACAATAATTTGTATAAAAAATATTAAGACTTTATATTTTAAACTTAGCACGAAAAATGTTCATCCTCGTGAATTAACTGAAATGTATTTTTAAGTGTAAATCCCCACAATGATTTCATGTAAAATTATCTATGATTTCTATATTTATAAAATATTTAAATATAGATATTAATGTTTTTTATGTAAAATATTGCCTTTTCTTGTAATTCGTATGTCTTATGTTTTATATATTATACTAAAAGAAAATTATAATTTTTTTGTAGATAAAAAATATTTGAAATTTTTTTACAATATATCTGTAGGCCCGTGCTACGCACATTATATATTTAAAAATTATAATCATACACCTAGGTTTTAGAAGAAACAATATTTTGTATACATTCAAACCTTCAATATTTAAGACTTTATTTGAGAATAGATTTAGATCACCGAATCATAAATTTTTTACAATATATTTGTATGTCTGTGCTACGCACAGTATATACTAAAAAATTATAACCATACACTTAAGGTTTAGAAGAAGCAACATTATCATTTCATCCAAACTCCTAAAATCTAAGTCTCCCATTGAGAATAAACTTAGATAATGGAATCATATGGTGCATCCACGGGGAAAAAAGAAACAAATGTCGATGGAACAGAGCAAATACTCTACCATTTAATGAATGCATCCATTTGGCATTCAAATTTTGATTGTGGCAAATTGACCTTAATTGTCATATATGCATTCTTAATTAGTTAATTGTTTTGAAAATATGGTTAAGTTATATATATATAATAGATATGTATCAATGTTTGATATCTGATTATATAATCATGGTTGGAGATAATGAATAAAAAAAAAGAATTAAAAATAATTTAAGATTGTGGAATGGGCGGGAAATTAAAAGTATGAGGAGATGACACGTGAAATTTTCTACGTGAAAATTATTTGGCAATAGCTCTCTTTAATATATATAATAGATAATAGATAGGTATAATAGATAATAGATAGATTTTGATTTCAAGTTCGAAAGAATTTTAGAGGAAGATAATCGAATATGTTTTTTATTTTTATTATATTTATAGGCTTTTATATAATTGTTATTTTATGATTTATTGTTGATTATGGTTTAAAAAGGAATTTTTTAATATAATGTCTGAAAGTTCCTATTCAATTAACACATTATGTGAATAATTTTTTCCCAAAATATTTTGTAATAGGGTATTTAAGTACAACAAACATGGATGAAATCAACTGATGAATCAAATCAAAATAGGATTACAAATCTGATTTATTAATGCATTCTAATTAGTAATTAATGAATCAATCAAAAAATATAAATAAATTAAATTAAAATAAAATAAAATTTGTATTTTGGCGGGAATTGAAATAGTCAGGTTTTGACACATGACATAGTCCCACATGGCAAAATAATATAGTTGATATTTTCATGATTAATGCGATCTTTTTCTATAATGTTTTATTTTTTTAAACTAAAATATTCTCTTCATCCTTAAATATAGTTAGCCTCATTTGACCAAAACACACAGATTAAAAAATAATTAACTCATTAAATTTGTCTACATTGAGTTAGCATATCAACAATTTCACTTTAAAAAAACAATTTCACTTGTGCTGCCTAAAAACTAATTCTCAAAATTCCAAAGTTGACACTTTATAAATATATAAAGTTTGGTATTTATTCATTAAAAAAATATTAAAAAATTAAAAACGACATGTTTTATATTTTGAATTACAAATAGAGAAGAATATCCTGAAGCAACCATGAAAGGAGTTGAGGATACAAAGCATATGGAGATGATTCCCGTCTGTTGAAAGGATTATGTATAGAACTTCTGCAAAGGGAAGGATGAAAAGAAAGGCAAAACTCATCAGGGCTATCACGTGAATCTACAACAAATAGAAACATCCCAAACCAAGGAGTTTATCTTCAATTTCTCAGCACACAGACAACTCAAATTTTTTAGCTAAGAGAAAATTATAAATTACTACACTATTGCATAACTAAAAAAGGTAGAAAACTTTGAATACATGAGTGGTATATGATATTGACAAATAAAAGCAAATGGGATCCCAACATTCTCCAAATCAAGAACAAATAGAATTGCAACCTTCTCCAAAAGGAATATTTTATGTGCTACAATGTTCCAACCCGTAAAATAGAAAGGAAGAGTAACAGTGAAGGACGATTTTGTATAAAACATTGTGTTGAATGTAATTTGCTCATGTATTTTCTTGAAAATGTTCATCCATGTGTCTTATGCTTCATGCATTATACTAAAAAAAATTAAAATTTTCTTTAAATAAATGTTAATGTGTTATTTCTATTAAAATATTCATCCATAGCATATATAATAATAATGTTGTTTCATTTAAGATGTTCAATATCACCGTAATAAATTTTTGTTGTATAATTAAAGTATCAATAGATTTATATGGAAATGTTAATATATTTTCATCTATAATATGTGTCTCGGTGTGTGATATGTTTTTACTCTTAGGTTATCGTATCGTATTTTATAATAAGTTAAAATACAAATCTTATTAAATTTCATATTATATTTAATATTAATAACAACATATTTATGACATGATAAACTGTACTATGCACTGTGTATAATTAATGTTTTATTTCTATTAAAATATCTATTCATAGTAATTTATATAATATTTTTATTTCATTTATATTATATCTATCCATCTTTAAATGTCTTTCATTCTTAAACCATTGCAATAATTTAAGTGATATTTCCTGAGCTAAAAGACTCCCTAATAGAACCACTTTAAGAAGTACATGGACAACACCTAATTGTACCATTTTATCACTTTGTGATGAGCTTTGATGAGCTAGAATCATCAAAATATAAACACTGAAAAATAGAGACAACTTAAAATAGAGTTCACATCTAAATGATTCTCAATATTTTAACACTATACATCAATTACGATCTTCATACTTTTAGAAGCAAGGTTGATAGATTAAAGAGCCACATGAAGATAGTTTCGTACCAACATAAAGCATTGCATATGCAAGAGATTCTTTGGTATTTTGGTGAGTTTTCTTTATACAAAACTAATGTTTTTGCTTGTCACTATTTTTTATAAACGAAAGGAGTTTATTACTACTTAATAAACAAAATTCCATGAAATCATTCTTTTGCAAAGTTTAACAGATAATTATTCGTTCCATTTAAATTTTGAAAGTCATCAGGCTTATTGGCAGAATTAGACATTCTAGATTATAGATTTCATATGAAAATTTTCATAAGAACGAAAAATTTCATTGACAAAAAAAAATCAAAATCAAAACATGCAATTAAATATGAAAACCAACAAAAAAAAATAAAAATGAAATGCCCACCTCCTTGCGTCAGCATCTCTTGCTCCATGGTTTTTTTCCCCTGAACAACAATTAAAATGGAGGAGGCCAAAAGGAAGATGAATGTTTTAGTAGAAGCAAATGAAGGTAGACAGTGAGGGAAAAATAGGATCTTACCGGAGCAAAGCCGATATTGGATTTGCGTCGTCGCCGAGGCTTCAACAGAGCAGGTGCAAAGTTGATCTGAGGTGAAGACAACAGAGCAATAAAACCTCATGTATTTTATTCAACCAATCCACAACACATAATAGAGAGAAAGAGAGAGAATTGATTCTGACACAAATGAAGAACAAATAGCTAAAATAATAGTTAAAGAAAAACAAAAAAAAATGAGAGAGAAGGAAAAAAGAGAGAGGAGGAAGAAATAAGAGAATAAAAAGGGCAAGTGTAGGTGAGATCGTTGAGTCATCCTCCAAGAGCCGAATCGGGTTCCCAGTCTTGGTTTCAACTTCATTTCTTTGTACATAGACAACAAATGCACTGTTCAAATAAAGAAGAAAACAATCTGAACATTACATACAACCTAATGATCAAAAAAACATGTTAAATCCAGAATTGAAGAGTTAGAAAAAAAAAGTTCTCGACAACAAAGAAGCGGGAGAGGAGAATGTGATAAAGAAACGACAGGAAGTGAGGAGGCAAGGAAATAAATTGAATAGGTGACAACTAAATGAAGATTGTCTGTTTATGAAATTTGAAATTCCATATTTATTCAATATATTAATAAATTAATAAATTGACTTGATATGTGTTTTCATATATAATGTCGAAAATTTCTTAAATATGGGAACATATTGTTTGACAAATTAGGAATGGAAATGTTTTGTATATTATTTTGACCATGAAAATTTCGTAAATATGGAAACACATTATTTTGTATAGTGTCAAAAATATCGGACCTGGGTCAGCAAGTTTAAATGTAACATAATTTTAATCTTTTTTTTTGGTAACATATTTCTAATTGTATGTAACGTTATTAATGCCTCAAAATTACAATCAATTACTTTTATTATAATCAAAATTATTTAATGAATACAACTATACATTGAATCACTATTATGTTGACAAAATAAAAAATAATTAATAGCATTGAATTTATTATTTAAAAAGGTTTGTTTATATTAAAAATATTAATCAAGTTTTCTGGTAAAAAATTGATTTTCTTATTTTTTATTTTATAATTTTAATTGCCATTGTAATACCGTCAAAAAAAATTGCCATTGTAATTGACAAATACAATTAATTGTTTTTAATGGAAGATATATATTTAAACTGCTGCAATTATAAGTCGATCACATATCGCTGTTAATTTAATATTGCATGTCATTTTTAGTTACTCCATTATTTTAGTTTTATGTTTTTTTATAATAAATTAATTGAATTTAGAAAAGTATTATGTCATCAATATCAATATTATATACAATTGCAAATGATGCTCATTGAATGCACCTCCATGTGTCATTCTCACAAGAAAACAACAATAAATGTGCATACAAAACTAATGTACACACACACCTCACAATAAATGTGACACACTTGTCATCCTATTATTGATAACTGGTCCTATGTGTCGTCTTACTTAAGCATCAATTCCACTACATGTCGCTTAGTCATGCCAACATTAAATGAATTATTTTATTTTATTTATAAAAGACATAATCATATTAATCATTTTTAATGCATTAATTGTTGACAATATTTTATTAAAAATTTAAAAAAAGCTAATATAATTTTTTCATATAACAGTAAATAAAAAACCTAAATTTATAACTAATAATATTAGTGATTAATTTATTTCACCGTTTGTTTTAATAACACAACTTATTTTAAATGAATATAATAATAGCTGTATATGACACAATATAAAATATAGTATGAATCATATTGTAAATACATTAACATATTATTATAACTAATTAAAAAAAATTAAACCATGTTTATGTGTCATCTAATACTCCTACAATGTGCTTATGTGTAACAAAAATGGTGATGTGTTTACATGATTCAACATTGGAATGCTTGAGTGGAAAATAGAAATCATATTAATTACGTTTATTATTTATTTATTATCAAAATGTAATTAATGTTTTATTCATGGAAATTAATGCTATAGACTGTTTTATAGAAAGAAATTAAGTGTGTATGGTTTAAAAAGGAAATGTTATGATTGTTTTTAATGCCAAAAAAACATTTTTGAGAAACTAAATAAATGGATACCAATGAATAAAAAGCCAACTGGATCAAATTATGGAAATAAATTATTAATATATCATTCGAAATTATGATTTTAATATATTTATTCAAACAATAACCGAAATCCTTCTTATTACTATAGAATGAGCCATTTATTCTCTCTTATTTTCCCTATTTACAAATTGTTGCAAGATTAGGGTTTTATGGAAAAAAACGGTTGATTACCATTTTCAAAACATTCGAAATGCTATAAATTGGTCCAAACACAATACATTTTCCTACCCATACGATCATTGCTTGTGTGTTTTATTGTCTTCTTCGTTAGTATCAAATTTCTTCGTTACTGAAAAATGGATCCCAACCATGATCTAATTTCTGACATCGTCCCTTCCATTAAAAAATGGAGCCCAATCGTTATCTAATTTCTGCTAAGCTCATTTCTTCTTCTTCTTTTTTTTACAGATTTCAATTCCATTTCACTTTGTGTGGTTCATATGTTGACGAATTAACAAACTTTATTGAAATTTGGAATGGAGATAATCCTATTATCACTGTGATGTTTTTGAAATACAAAGTTGTAAAAAGGTTTGTTTTTTATTACTTCTTTTTATAAATTTGAGCTTTCTTCCACACAACTCACCTTTTGTAATTGTGTGTTTTCAGGCAAGTGTCTTATTCAGTACAATCAACGCTTCTAGACTTTTGATTAATCTGGAACATGCTGAGGTTGATAATTTAAGGATAATGTTAGTTTTCATATTTAATTTCTTAAAACATATGTTTATTAAACCTTTATTTTATTATAACCAATTTTATGTTTTGTCATAGGATGACTAATAACAAAGAATATAATAATATGGGTGTGAGTCAACTAAATTATACATTCATTGGTTAGATTGTTGAAGATTTGTTAAGCATACTGACGATTGTCGCTATTGCTTAAAATGTGAAAGTTGTACACTCGAACTTTTCAATTATGATGTCTTTCTACGAATTGTTTAAAGTAGCTTCTTTTTTTAATGTTTAATTCATTTCAAGTTGTATTTTGTATATCCAAAATATTAATTAATCGTATGATTGAATTACTCGGCAATCTATTATATCATGATACACAAAACCTATTACTTTCTGAATTTTATTTAGTTGGAAGGACAATAATTTTCCAAATACATTTAAAAAGACAAAACATAGTTTACGTAAATACAACTAATACAATTATAATTTACGTAACCTACGTAATATAATACATAAGTATATGTATAACTTAATTATATACTAAACAAAAGTAAATCATCAAATAATCTATTATACATTTAAATATTTAAAGTGTATAATCCTAAAAAAATAAGTAATAAAAAATAAGTAGTAAGAAACAATTTAAATTTTTTTTACATATTTAACGGAATCATATGTTTTACATATTTAATGGAATAATCCATTTTAAGAAACAATTTTAATTGCAAATGATTACCATAGATAACGTGATCAAAACATTTTGCATGTAGTCAACAAATTATTGCCCAGATGAATGTCATGATATCATTTCCCTAAATTAGCATACAAAATTAATCATACTCAATATAATTTGGATTTTTTTATGTCAAATAATACCATCAACATTTTTGTAAATTAGGAACATATGCATGGCCATTAAAAAAAACTATTCAAAAAATGACATATATTTGTTTCAAATATACTTGTGGTTAATAAAAAATTAAAATGAAAAATCAATGTAATCAAAAATAATATTCATTAAATTGTATTATATCAAAACAAAATATTGATTGAATTGGAATCATCCGTTTTAAGAAACGATATTAATTGTAAATGATTACCATAGATAACTTGATCAAAATATTAGCTGATTAATTTCATATTTTGCTATACTTTCCAAATATAAAATTTTTCATGTGGTCAACAAAATTAAATAACAGGTGAAAGTCATGATATCATTTCTCTAAAATAGCATACGCAATTAATCATATTCAATATTGTTTGGAAATATTTTTTAAGTCAAATAATACCATCACACGTTTTTGTAAATTAGAAATGTATGTGTGGACATTACAAACAAACTAATAAAAAAAACGACATATATTTGTTTCAAATATATTCGTGGTTAATAAAAATTAAATAAAAAATCAAGGAAATCAAAATAATATTGATTAAATTGTATTATATCAAACAAAATATGGATTAAATTGGAATCATCTGTTTTAAGAAACAATATTAATGGCAATTTATTACCATAAATAATTTGATCAAAATATTAGCTGATTAATTTAATATTATTGTATGCTTTCCAAATATAAAATTTTGCATGTGGTCAACAATTAAATAACCGAGCCGCCAAAAAAAACAATTAAATAACCGATGAATGTCATGATATCATTTCCCTAAAATAGCATACAAAATTAATCACTAAATAAATTACTAAACATGACATATATTTGTTTCAAATATATTTGTATTTAATAAAAAATTAAATGACAAATCAAGGAAATCAAAGTAATATTGATTAAATTGTGTTATGTCAAAACAAAATATATAACATCATGACTACAAGTCAAAACAAGGAAGTATTCTATCAAAATAAAATCTATATTATAACATTTTCTACACGAATTACCAAGTACGCAATAGAGAAATTTTAGTGTAATAAATGGCTGATTTCCCAATTAGAGTCTGTTATTAACAATTCTTATGTGATAATTAAAATTCATATTTCCAAAAATTTCCCAAATATAAAATTTTTGGTATAATAAGCAGATTAAATAAAAATTATAATCATGATTTATTTCCCTAACGGACGAATGTCATTACATCATTTCCCTAAAATAGCATACACAATCAACCATACTCAATATTATTTGGAATTTTTTTATGTCTTTTAATACCATCAACCTTTTTTTGAAATTAAAAATACATGCGTGGCAATTAAAACAAACAGCTAATCCAAAAATGAAATATATTTGTTTCAAATACAATTGTGGTTAATAAAAATTTAATTGACAAATCAAGTAAATCAAATTAATTTTGCGTAAATTGTATTATGTCAAAACAAAATATATAACATTTACATTTTCAACACTAATTACCAAAACCGTAATATGGAAATTTTGGTCTAATAAATGGCTAATTTTTCCAATTATAATCTGTTATTAACAATTCATAACTAATAATTAGAATTCATGTATGATATATTGGACCATTGAGAATATTCCTATTGGTTGTTTATATCTCACGGAGTGATGCATATTTTATGTACACATTAATATTTACATTAAAAATATATCATAAGGAGATTGAACAATTTACATGAAAAAGAATTAATATCGAAATTACAATGGATGAGTATTTTAATATAAATCACAAATAAATACAATTTTTAATGTACAATTTTATTTTTTTAATATACAATGTTCGTGGCACGTGTGATTGTCGTATCATATTAATAATACTTTATATAAGTTACAATTTTTTCATTTCTTATTTTAAATTCCTACAAAAGTTTTACATTTTCAATTAATTGAGTAAATTTCAACTATTAGTAAATAGTTATATTGGTGAATATTTATATTTGATGATGGTAGAAATTATAAGAAAAATCTTATTATCCATCTCTATTAGGTATAATAATGTACTTTTATTTCCATGTTCATAAGCCATACATGTCTGTGCATGATACGGGTTGTCATATTGGATGGTGTTGTATTTTGGTTCGAAACCTCTGTTTTATGTTTTCATTATAATAAATGTGTTTATTGCCTTTTTTTTGTTGTTTTTCAAATAAAAATTGACTTCCAAAAAAATAATACTTCGTAGAATATAATTTTTCTTTTCGTTATACTATAATTGTAATCATAATGATTTTGAAAATATTATTACTATGATGATTATTTTAAGTATAATTAATTATTGTAAAAAATGATTAGATATTGAAGGTTTGAATGTATATAGAATGTTGTTTCTTCTAAATCCTAGACGTATGATTATAATTTTTAAGTATACATCATGCGTAGCACGGGCCTACAGTTATATTGAAAAAACAATTATGATTTTATGATCTAAATCTATTCTCAAAGAGAACCTTAGAAAATGAATGTTTGACTTTATACAAAATATTGTTTCTTCTAAACCCTAAGTGTATGGTTATAATTTTTAAGTGTATATGGCGTATTGCACATGCCTACAATTATATTGGAAAAAAAATTATGATTTTATGATCTAAATCTATTTTCAAAGAGAGCCCTAAATAATGAAGGTTTGACTTTATACAGAATATTGCCCCTTTTAAACCCTAGATATATGGTTATAATTTTTAAGTATATACCGTGCGGAGCACGGGCCTACCGTTATATTGTAAAAAAAATTATGATTTTATAACCTAAATCTATTCTAAAATGGAGGCTTAGATTTTGAAGGTTTGAATTTGTGTTGCTTTTTCTAAATCCAAGTGTATGATTATAATTTTAAGTATATACAGTGCGTAGTAAGCGCCTACAAATATATTGTACAAAAATTTGATTGTATGATCTAAACCTATTCTTAAATGGAGACTTAGATTTTGATGGTTTTAGATTTTGAAGGTTTAAATGTATATAGAATGTTATTTTTCTAAACCCTAGGTGTATGATTGTAATTTTTAACTATCTACCGTGAGTAATACGAGACTACAAATATTTTGTAAAAAAATTATGATTTTATAATCTAAATCTATTCTCAAACAGAAGCTTATATATTGAATACTTGAATTAATGTATACAAAACGTTGCTTCTTCTAAACCCAGGTGTATGATTATAATTTTTAAGTATATATTGTATGTATCAAGACCCTACAAATATATTGTAAAAAATTATCAAATATTTTTCATCAGAGAAAATTACAATTTTCTTTTAATATAGTATATAAAGTATAAGACATGTGGATGTACATTTTATAAGAAAACACAATATTTTACATAAAAAATTAATATTTATATGTAAATTATTATAATTTGTGATCGATAATTGAAATAAATCAAATATTATATAAATTGTTGTATACAATTCCTTTTCCAAATGTTTAGAGAAAAATAATATATAATATTTCATTTATTTTTTTAAAAATTCATAAGACACACATACCCGTGCATGACACGGGTTGAAATACTAGTTTGTCTAATAAACCACACTTTTTTTTATTCATCCAAAACGCCATTTAATAAAAATGGTTCACGATAAAAAAATTAATTATATAAATGTATTACATTTTTTACATTTTAAAAAAATTTAAGATCAAAGTTGTAAAACTTATAGATCAAAGTTCTGGAACCGTGGCATGAATTTTTTTTCCCTACATGTAAAAAATCAAAAGTTAGATATAAACAACAAACATTGTATTGGTTTTTTTGAATGAGTAAAAAAACATATTTTCACCTCATTGTCAATAAGAATAACTTCAATGGATAAAGTGTGTCGGATGCATTAGTGCACCATATACTATAAATCCCAACTACTAAATTCCAATTTCGATCGACGGAGAAGTCGATCTGAGGAATTTGATCATGGTTGGTGTTCATTTTTTATGAGGAAAAAAACAACAGAATAACAAACTATAAGGGATGAAGACACACTAACTACAAAATCAAGACAATGAGGACTGCCTTGGTTATGTACACTATTTATAGAATTCATAATTGGGCCGGCTATTAAAAAATAAAAAATATAATTAAATATTACCAATTGTGGTTTGGTTTTTGTGAATTATTTTTCATGATACTGAACTAATATTTTGGCTAATCTACGATATTTTGTAATAGCATTTGTCTATTACAGATTGTTGTTTTATTTGCATAAATGGAGGAAATTTTTGATAATCCTCATTTATTACATTCAATCATTTTACATGTTTTTTTTTAAAAAAATTTATGGGCTGACCCTTCAACGTGTTTTTTGTTAATAACATTTGACTATTTTATTGCCTGTCATTAATGTAAAATGATTCGATGATTAGTCAAAAATATGCCTGTCAATAAATCGCCGATTAGTCATTAATGTAAAATGATATGCCTGTCGTTTATTTTATTGCATTTGACACGTTTATTTTATTGCATTCAATAATTTTATGAAACGTTTTTTATTTAAAAAAATCAAAGGGGCTGATTTCATTAGAATTGGTTGTGCGCCTAGTCATTGATCTAAGTCACAATTACTAAACCACATCATATGATTTCCATTTTTAAGCATGACACCTAATGCATATTTATTGCTAATTCTTTTTGAGCTTGGCATTTGTAAAAAAATTAATGAGCTCCTTTTGATTTGTATATAATAGAGATTCAATAATTTTATGAAACATTTGGCTGATTTTATTAGAATTGGTTGTGCACCTAGTCATTGATCCAAGTCACAATTACTAAACCACAGCATATGATTTCCATTTTTAAGCATGACACCTAATACATATTTATTGCTAATTCTTTCTGAGCTTGCCATTTGTAAAAAAATTAATGAGCTCATTTTGATATGTATATAATAGAGATTATAATGATTTTTGAATTTGTCAATCGCCTCAAATATAAAAAAAATAATTAGTTATTATATATGAATTTAATAACTAGTCATCTCAATCGCCTCAAATCTAAAAAATAAATTACTTATTATATATGAATTCAATCATGTAATTAATAAAAATGTATTACCAAATTTATTTATAATTAAATTCAAATTTTTCTATGTTACGTTAATTTTTTTTTGTGAAAGATGTGTTTCACAATAAATATTTTATCAAAAATTATATTATTACCTATATGGTTCGCAATATTTTTTTTTTGATAAGCATATGGTTCACAATAATGAATGATGTCCTCAAATTGGATTGGAAATGTATAAATACTAGTGTGGTTGACCCGTGTTGCACGGGTATACGTTATCCTCTAAGAATTTAAAAAAACAATTACAAAAATTTATACAAACTATGATACTAATATAAATTTTTGAAAAGTTGATTATATAAGATTTGTTTATCTTCAATCATACATATCACAATATAACAATTTTTAACATAATAATTTTCATTGTTTCTGTCAAAAAACACATAGTAATTTCTATTTTTTAGGTAGGTTACATAAGTAACCATAGTAATTTCTATTTGTAGCCAAATAAAAAACATAATAATTTTTATTGTACACTATAAACAGTTGGTATATAAAAAATACATTTTGCAAAGTAAAATTTTAAAATATAATAGAATCGATCATTCGATTTCACATGTAAAATGTGGGAGTACAAATGTAAAGCACTTTATATGTGCGGCTTATGGATAAATTAATAGTTTATTTTTAAAATATACTATTTGTTATGTTTAATAGACATAATATTGGTAAAATTCCAATAAAAAAAATAATGGCTAAATGAAACATAACATGTGAGTAAAACATAAGACAAAAACAATATTCATAAAATACCGGTAAAAAATATTGTTATGTTATAATAATCAGCAATCGTAACTAACACCAACAATCGGACGAGTATTACTGCTTTGCTTATCGTGTGATAAAGTGACTTATTAAATGTAATTTAAATAATTAATCTCGATTTGCTCCCGAATATATTATTTATCAGTCAAAAAAATATAGTTGTTCTCGAGTCTTAATAAAAAATACAAAATTTTAAATTATTATAGTAAATAAATTATTTTTAACCAAGTATAAAATTATTTAATTTATTTTTTTAAGTTGTTCTATATAATTATCTAAGTAAATATTTAAATATAAATTATGCATTTATCAATAAAATATTTTAAAGAATACATACATTATAAAAATTATATCAAAATGTAGTTCGTAATTATTAAAAATTTATTATTATATAATTCATAAAACAATATTGAGCAAAAAATGGTGAAATAGCTTATTTATTCGTATAAAGAAGAATAAAAGGTAATAATTAATTTATTAATAATTACAATTGTGTAAAATAAATAATTGTTTTTTATATTGGTAATATGTTTTCATACTTGAATATTTGAAATTGAATAGCTTACATAAGAAAAATTAGATTTATGGAAGATTCAGTAAATTAGTATTATGTATTTTTTTCACAATAAATGAGTACTATTGTCTTAATCTTTCAATTTACAAAAGTTAGTTATGTATTTAATTTATTTAATATAAATATAATATCCGCATGTAATAAATTATTAAGAAATGATTATTCGTGATTTCCTATTTTTAAAACCAATATTTTGTTATATTATTTTTATTTATGTTAACCGAGTTGTTTTTACCCAGTAGAAAGTTAGAAAGCCTAAAAACGAAACGTGTTCTTCTCTAGGGTTCCAAAGTACCCATCGTTTGGAGGCTAAGAAGCGACAACAGCTGTGAAGAAGCGATCTGAGGTAGGTCGACACCACTATCTTTCTTGTTTCGATTTTGGTTTTCTTTTCTTTTATCAAAGATGCACTGGTTGGTCTTTGTAATTGTCTACCTCCCAACAAATTTTTAGTTGATTAAAGGGTTTCGTATGACAATAATCGTTGTTGACACTTCAAATTATCTATTTGATTTTTATTCCGTTGTTTGTATTTTGGTTTGTATTAAGGTTTTATGCCATTGAACTGTTGCCTAATGGTTTTTCACTATCATCAAAACGATTTAGGTTTATATGACTGCCCTGTGACGTGCTATGATACAATGAAAATATGTGACTGTTAAAAGTTAGTTATTGCCACTCTCTGACTGTTATATGCTTTAATAGAATGAAAATCCCTGATTGTGGTCCACTTTAATAATTGTTTCGCTGTTATTCCCTTCTTTGCACGGGTTACAAAATCTATAAATTTATGGCCTTGAAATGCTACATCATGGTTTTTCACAATCTTGAAATCGATTTAGGTTTGTATGACTGCAACTGTTACTATTTAAGGTCCACTCATCAGTAAAATTATCTCTTAAACTTTGTATAATTCTGTAATGTTGATGGTATTCCATTAAACAATATAAATAGTTCTTTGTCCGTGCATTGTTTTTTAATAAACTTTAGAGTTGCTATTATGTGGATTATTTTTAAGGTTTTGTAGATTTTATTACTTTTATTTTCCAAAATATGATTGAGGATTTTTAATAGCAATATAGTTTTGATCTCATACATATATATCCTGGAGTGATGAAAATGTGCAATACAGGTACATGGTGCTGAACATCATGACACCCACTTGCTTCATGATCTCATATATATCCTGGAATTGAAAAAATTGTAAGTAGGAAGTTATGAATTTAAGGTACATTATTCATGTATTTCTAAATTAGTTTTATTAATCTATAGCTTTCTCCCGATCTATTATACAATATTTATTAAATGTTATCATTTTTAATTTGTATTAATTGAGGTCCACGACATGTTTTTTGCAGCAAATATGTCATACTCTCAAGAACCCACTGGTAATGAGTACATCTGACAGTAACAAATGGAGAGTTGAATTTGAGGAACGAAATGGTGAGTTGTGGCTTGAAAGAGGTTGGAATCAACTTGCACAATATTACAGTGTGCTGTAAAGATTAATTGTATTAATCGTCACAGATGGTGATTTCGACACTACAATTGTAGCTATTTTTAATTCAAGGAACACCTTTTCTATATATTATCAATGTAAAAATACATAATTCAAAGTTTAATATTTGATAGTTCATGAATTTAACCATGTAAATGAATGTTTACCATTGTGTTGTAAGCAAATTTTACCAAAATCATTCACTAATACTTTTGGAGAAGAACTTCCAAATCCTGTAACTTTAGTTGCTGAGGACGAGAGTGGGTGGAATATCACTACAACAAAAAACAGTTTCAGCGACAATAAAAAAATGTGTTTAGTGACAATAAAAATGGTCGCTAAAAGTTTTACCAGCGAATACACAATGGTCACTGTTTCTGGGGTCACTAAAAGCTTTCCTAACCATTAATAAGAATGTTGGTAAAGACTTGTTTAATTGTTACTAAAAGTTTGTACTTTAAGTGACAATAGTAATGACAATTTTTATGGCTAGTAAATGAGATTTTTACTTCCAATTTGGTCCCCTGATAGTATTTGCTATCTATTTTTTACACTATTTCATTAACATTCATTATAATTATATCTATAAAATCTAATAAGTTTTTTTATGTTCCAAATAAATATTAATTTTGAAAAACAATATATTTCATTAAATTTAGAATAAATACATCTTTTTGTCCAATACCACTAGTGTGTAATTCATAACAAACACCATAATAGAAACAAAATCTATGATTATCCATAACTAAAAAATACAAAAGAATTTAGAAAAACCCTATAATGATAATTTCCCCTCCAATTCCAAAAACTCCGGCCGTTATTCCAGCTAGTAGTGCCATCAATGGAAAAAAAAAAGAAGCTTATTTGATGGTCTATTTCTATTCTAGCATGACATCTGCATATCAATTAGATGGAAGTTAGCTTTTAATTATTGAAAGTGGTTATAAGTAACACAAGAAAATGGAGATTCATAAAGAAATCAAATAAATGGAATACTTACTATTATTCGGATAATGTCACTTGCGCCCCACCATTCCCAACAAATCAAGGGTAGACTAACTTTTTAATACTATAACTCTAGACTGATAATTAGCAAAAAAAATATCAAAATATAAATAATGCATATCATTTTGTCAAGCTGCCTTACCAGTGAGAGTACGATGATGGCAGGAATTACTAATGTCTTGACCAAGATAATTCTTTTACCTGTCACACAAGATTGGCAAACTCAATTCTTTTAAAAAATACATCAGCAACAGTACATTGGCTACTTCTGATATAGAGCTTACAAAAAATGTGAAAGTTGATTCAGAAGAAAATTAAAAAGAAAAGGGAAATAGAAGGTATAAACAATTTTTTCCAGGTTTGCAACCAAAATAAAGATAAGACAATGCCAGCATGGGAAAAAAGGAAGGGACCTAAGGGAAGTAAATAGGCCAATTGAAGTAGTATGAATCTCGGGTGGCCCTGTCCCATGTCTTGTTCCACTGCAACAACACAAATTTTTATAACATAACCACTTGCTCATATTAAATAAAACACAAAGTAAAAATAGTTTTAGGTCTGTTCAGTTAAAGCTCTCAAGAAAAATTAGGTAAAGGGAAGGGAAGTAAAATAGCATACCATGAACTCATGGTTGATTTCTCTTCATTGCCGTTTTCCAGTGATATTGCTCAAATAACACTGCTCTATCATGCCAACTGCATGTTAGAGGATCTTAGAATAAGAAGTGTAAAAATGAGCTGATGCAAAAAAAAGCTTCACAAAGCAAAACATAAATAATGTTGAGAGAAATGGTGTCTGGTTATCAAATAAGCTCAAATGTTAGAAGCAGGACAGAGGGAAAATAAACCAAGAACGGGTACATTTTGTGCATTATAAATTATAATGAACCTCCAAAGAAAGTCATTGATAATTTGATTCATATCACTAATCAGTGCAATGGATAAGCCCGGACCTTAATATCAAATCATTTCAAACTCTCGGGAATAAGCAAAATACTAAAGTGACAGCAGAATGCAGTTTGAAAGCATATGGCTCCTAAATCATTATTATTGCATACAGTGTTATCAATGGCGGATGGCAGACCATAGTGGAAGGCCAAAAGTCTGCTATTTCAAGCCGCCTAAAAATGCCATTGCAGCCATGGCGCGGCCATCCTTTACAAATTGGCCATAACAGTTGGCCAAAAATCCGACGTCTGCTGCCATGGCCGCTTTTTGATAACACTGGTTGCATATGACTAAACATATGCAATAGATTCAATTTAGTTATAAATGTGTCATACCGAGCTAACAGATAATATATAAATTTTCAAACAAAAGCATTCTTTCAACCGCAGCAATTGAAGAAATGTAAGATACGGAAAATATTATGTGAATACATTAATGCAATCAGAATTTCCAAAGAGCAAACAATTAACCTATTCTGGAAGCGGCAACCTACATATATATTGGACTGCAAGCATCAAACTGTAATTTATGCTACAAACACAAATGGTATCAAATTTTCCATATGTTGAATGAAAACAAACCAGTACTGCACTTTGGAGATCTTCTACTGAATGTAAAAGATAGCTAATTAAGACAAAAACAAACCGACAAGAATAACCAGAAGGTCTTCTAATGAATGCAAAAGATGAAAGCCTTATGAGAGCAGCTGAAAGAAAAAATGCTACATAGTCCTTCCTTCAATCACTTCAAAGCATTGAGATTGCTTTCCATATGTTGAATGAAAACAAACCAATACTGCACTTTGGAGATCTTCTACTGAATGTAAAAGATAGCTAATTAAGACAAAAACAAACCGACAAGAATAACCAGAAGGTCTTCTAATGAATGCAAAAGATGAAAGCCTTATGAGAGCAGCTGAAAGAAAAAATGCTACATAGTCCTTCCTTCAATCACTTCAAAGCATTGAGATTGCTTTGGCCTTTGAAAGCAGAAACCAATACTGCACATCGAGATCAGTAGCATGAATTCAGTGATAAGAGGAGATTTATATAATCACTATTTGCTTTGAAGTAATACCAAATTGCCTAAATTGCCTACGCATTTTGCTCTGCAACTTTATTGTTTTATTTACATGTTTTGATTTTATTTCCGTTTCCATCTATTACAATTAAAGATATTTAATTGAATGCAAATTAATTTCCCCTTCGTGTATGCGTTTTGTTGATCCGTCATTATTGAGGTCGAGCCATTATTTCCACGTTTGAGCATTTATTCCTATGATTGGATGGATATGCACATCAGCATTTTCACATTGACATGTCATATTTTATTGGACATACGGGAGAAAAATGCTGTGTTGGAAGATTCATGTGAAGACACTTGTAACATTCCTCTTTTAGATTATTCTCCCTTGTATATTATATAGATATAAATATATTTACCACTTCATAATAAACTTTTTGCAGTATTTTTCCTGAAAATTCTAGTCATCTGGTGAGTGGCAGATTCAAAAAAAATAAAATTAGTGGGGGCAAGAAAATAATCTATAATATTTTCACAGAAGAAAAATATTTTAAGCTTGTTAAAAAATACATAATCTCAGGACAAAAAAACTAATATCCTAAAATCTGATGTGTTTTGTGTCACTCCTCTTTGTATTTAATGTTAGAGGAGTGGCAAAAATTAAAAAGATAAAAAGATAAAATTAATACCAATTTATTTTTTCTCTTATCTCTTGTAATTTTCTACATTGATTTTAAAAAGTTTGTCTTATGAGAGCAAAACCTTTTTTTATGGGGGCATAATTACTCGAGAGATCCTTTATATTAATTTAAAGTCTTATATGGGTCTTTTATCTTCTTTCTTTTTTTCTTCTCAAGTTGATCCTTTATTTTATAAAATATTTACATCGTTGGCCAAAATATGAGTTTTTGTCTACTTCTGTTACAAAATCGCTTGTGTTTGTTAAATGATCCATGTGACAATTGACGTGGCATTTGAGCATGTTTTCCATTAAAATTAATTTTTAATTAAATTATTGATTATAGAAATTAGGGTTTTCCAATTCGGGGATTGGGTTTTGATGATTTGGGGATATTGGAATGAATGATTAATGCGCGATCGAGAGAGAAAGATAGAAATGGGGATGATGGCGAATATGGGGGTTTGGTAGAAGCTGAAGAAAAATATAAGAAAGGGGTAGAGAGGGGAAGGGTGAACAGTGGGTGAGAAGAGAAGAAGGATGGAGGTCAAAGAAGAGGGGGGTCGCCAGTGGAGGCTGGTGAGGTACTGCAAGGGGGACAGGCTCTCCTTTTTTTCCCGTTTAATCTTTGATATTTTGGATTCATCGGGTCTATTATGTTACTATTCCTTTTTTTTTTTTGGATTCATCTAGATCTTGCATGACATTGTTATGGGATTTAGGGGTGGAGATGCAACTTTGTGTTGTCTTGGCTGTGGGGGAAAGGATTACAGTTCATGATAGAGTGAGTACAGGAACATTTGTGGCGGAAGTGGATGAGAAATGAGAAAAATTTCAACATTATTAACATTTTAATACTTAAAGTGCTGGCTTGAGAGGGAAAAAAAAAATAAAGGACTAATGTAAAACATTTAAATTAAGATAAAGGATTTTTGGAGTAATTTTACCAAAAAATTGTTAAATATATTTAAGTTGAGAAAAAGTTCAACATTATTAACATTTTAATACTTAAAGGGTTGGCTTGAGAGAAAAAAAAATAAAGGACTAATGTAAAACATTTAAATTAAGATAAAGGATCTCTAGAGTAATTTTACCAAAAATTGTTAAATATATTTAAGTAAAAAAATTACCTTGTGGGGTCAATTGCCCACATATTTCATTACATGCATCTACCCCTCCATCTGATAACTGTTTTTTAACAAATCAAATTTATACACATTAAATAGGTTTGCAATCATGCATGTAACCCGTGCTACGCACGGTTGAATAGACTAGTATATCTATCTGTTAATGCATGAACTGGTAGAGCTCTTCTCCTCCGGGCGCAATGTCCTTCCTCCTGTAGACCGGCGGGGAGGGAGTACCTGCAAAAGGCACTCCGATGCCTAAGTTAGATAGGGCTTTTTAGGAGAGAGAGAATGTGAGCATGAGATGAGTTAAGTGTTTAGGGTTGTAGAGAGTAGAGAATATAAAGAGTCCCCTTTAACCTGGAGGGATGAGCCCCCTTTATATAGGAGTGGTAGTTTCGACTTGTATGCTAGCTTCCTTCCTCAGCAAGTATTCGTTTGGAGTGGATAGAGCTTATATATTCTCCTTAATATTTGGGGTCAGTTATTTGCGATGATGCTTTAGACCTTTTTTGGAAGACTGAGCTTAGAGTTCTCCCAAAGATCATACCGAGCTTGGAGCTCTCCTAAATATTATACCGAGCTTAGAGCTCTCCTGTAGAGGATACCGAGTTTGGAGCTCTCCTTTAGCAGATCAGAGATCGGGCCCATAACACAAGCCCCCTTGACTCGTTAACTTGAAAAGTTAATGAGTCTATAATACTTATTCTTATCCGACCCTGGAAATGAGGGTTATTGAATGGGGAGTGATCCGTTGTTGATCTTGAACCACAAGCCCCCTAGACTTGCTTGTCGATCAGCGGAGCATCCGATTTACTTAGAGTGCAAGTATTTGGTTTTTCTCTAAATGCCTTGTAAGAGTTGATCCCATCATAGAATTACTCTTGCTGAACTTGAAATAGCATAATTACTGCTTGAGAGCAGTAGGTCGGGTTGAACCCGTCAAAATGCCACAATCAATTACATGGGCTTTGACTATCAATAATATGATGATTCGTCTTTGCTTAGGTCTAAGCTCGAAGTAGCTGAATCAACAATTGAGACATGTTGGTCGGATGATATGATCTAGGAGGTATGATATCAAAAATCTGAGATGACCTATGAGGTCTGATCTCTGGTCTCTGTGCTCATATGTTGTTCTTTCTGGGGGGAGTAGCTGAGTTGAGTAGTTAAGGTCGTCTAGTTCGTTGAGATCATCCAATTATTCGGGTAATTTAACTAGAATGCTGAGATCATCCAATTATCTGCGTAGTTTGAGGTGATCCAGATCGCTGAGGTCTTCCAATTATCTGCTCAGTTTGAGGTCATCTAGATTGCTGAGGTCGTCCAATTATCTGGGTGGTTTGAGGTTGGTCTATTGGTTGAGTAGAAGTCAACTCCGACCTCTTCACTTGGAGAATTATTAGTGGAGATCTACACTGACCTCTAAGTTGAACTTGAAGAGTTTAAGTGGAGGTAGACAACCGACCTCAAAGTTGAGCCTGAACATGGAGAGCTTAAATGCATATCGAGCTCCGAAATGGTTGAGTTGAGCTCAAATTAGGATGAGCTCCGAGCAGGTGGATCTCCTATCAGGATGAGCACCGAATAAGTCGAGCTCCTATCAGGATGAGCTCCGAGCAGGTCGAGCTTAGATTTGGATGAGCTCCGAACAGGTCGAGCTCCTATCAGGATGAGCTCCGAGCAGGTCAAGCTCCGATAAATACTTGTGCTGAAGTACAAGGAGAGCTCATAAATAGGTTTGAACTATAGGTAGAGCTTCGACCCCAAACTTGTGTTTGATTTAAAGATTAAGTGTAGGTAGAGCTCTCAATAGGTTTGAACTGTAGGTCTCCGAATAGGTCGGGCTCTCACCTATGGTGGTCTACTCCCACCTAAAACTTGTACTTGAATTTGAAGAATTGAAGTGCATGTTGAGAGATAAACATCTACATGTGAAGAAATTATTGTAGTGGAGGTTGGCGCTGACCTCCATTGTGAGTTTCAGTAGAGCTCACTAAGTTCTTATACCGACCTGGAATGATTAGGGGGACCAAGTCCCGACCTTCTTTGTGGCAGGGTTGCCTTTGCAAGTGAGCTCACGGAGAGCTTCACTTCTCCAAACTTGTGGCTAGTTGATCTCTGTTGGTGAGCTCATGAAGAGCTTCACCTTTTTCGAGCTCGTGGAGAGCTGGTCTTCATTGGTGAGCTCACAGAGAGCTTCACCTTTCCGAGCTCGTGGTGAGCTGGTCTTCATTGGTGAGCTCACAGAGAGCTTTACCTTTTCGAGCTCAAGGAGAGCTATTTTTAGTGAGCTCACAGAGAGCTTCACTTTTTCGAGCTCGTGGATAGCTGGTCTTCTTTGGTGAGCTTATGGAGAGCTTCATGTTTTCTGAGCTCTTGGAGAGCTGGACTTCGTTGGTGAGCTCATGGAGAGCTTCACCCATTCCAAGCTCGTGGAGAACTGATCTCTGTTGGTGAGCCCACAAAGAGCTTTATTTTTTCGAGCTCATGGAGAGCTTGTCTTCATTGGCGAGTTTTTTATCTGGTTATCGCCATGATTTTTGCTTTCACTTTGTATTGCTCTCCATGCTCCGGGGTGGCTTCCCTCTTAAAAACTTGTTTCAAAATTGAGTTTGAAACATTTGTTGCCCTGTGTTAGGTTTAACAGAGCTATGTTAGAGCTCATCATGCCTTTATGCTAACCTGGTCACTTAAACCGTAGAGGTTTTGTTTAGGTCGAGTTACGACCTTGACCGAGCTGCTTTATAGCTCATCAGGCCTTTATGCTGACATGGTCTCTTAAACATGGTCTCTTAAACCGTAGAGGTTTTGCTTAGGTCGAGTTACGACCTTGACCGAGCTGCTTTAGAGCTCAACATGCCTTTATGCTGACCTGGTCACTTAAACCGTAGAGGTTTTGTTTAGGTCGAGTTACGACCTTGACCGAGATGCTTTAGAGCTCATCAGGCCTTTATGCTGAGCTGGTCTCTTAAGCCGTAGAGGTTTTGTTTAGGTCGAGTTACGACCTTGGTCGAGCTGCTTTAGAGCTCATCAGGCCTTTATGCTGACCCAGTCTCTTAAACCGTAGAGGTTTTGTTTAGGTTGAGTTACGACCTTGGTCGAGCTGCTTTAGAGCTCATCAGGCCTTTAAGCTGACCTGGTAACTAAAACCGTAGAGGTTTAGCTTAGATCGACTGGCGACCTTGGTCGACTGCTTTAGAGCTCATCAGGCCTTTATGCTGACCTGGTAACTTAAATCGCAGAGGTTTTGCTTAGGTCGACTGGGACCCTGGTCGAGCTGTTTCAGAGCTCATCAATTTTTTTGACTCCATGGGGTCATCCAAGGAATTGACATTGAGGTCTCCGAATATTATTTTGTAAAGTTGAGTTGAGGTCGTCCGAGTTGTTGAGGTCAGCAATGTAGCTGAATGACTAAGGTCATCAAACTATCTGGGTTGAGGTCATCTAGGAGGCTAAGCTGAGGTCGATCGAGTTGAGTAGTTGAGCTTTTTCAAGCATATCTTGATCTCTTCCAAGATTTGTGTGGCCGACCTTGGGATAGCGTGAATAATTAGGCACCAGCTTATCTGCATCCTGGTGAGTTTGAATGATAAGTCAAGGGAAAGGATATGCCATTAGCAAGTCAAAATCGATTTCAAGATTATCAGGTGCAATAATGCAAGATAAAAACATGTGCAAATCGGTTATAATCCCACCGATGGGAAAAAGCAGTCAGTGTATTTTTAGGAAAAAATTCAATCTTCTAGTATGCATCGAACTGATGCTCCTTGCATTTCTTTTGAAAAGTCTGACGTACGTCCTTGTAAGTCGTAATTGACTTTGCTTGGTGTGATGTGTATATACATATAGTGATGTTATGTTTGCTACTTTAAGATTCTGATAAGATGAAATATATAATTTACCAAAGAAATATGGAAAATAGCACCTGATTGTGAGGGGACCTGGATATGATCGTCCAAGCTGTTATCTATGTTCGTTGTGGGGAGACCTTTGCATTTGTGTACTCCTTTTTCTTTCACCAGAATTGCAATGAACAGTAAAAGTCTGAGGTCCTATGCTTTTTGCATTTTTTCCCTGGAAGTCACTCGGTAATGACCAACAATTAATTTCTGATCTGTTTTGCTTGATGTTTTTGCCGTGGTGGCTGTCATGAGGACTTCATTGATTCGTTGTTTCAGCTCTACGTTCTCTTCCATGAGGTGCTCCAAGATCGGATCTTTAGGTGGTTAATGGCTCTGGCTGACGGTGTTCTGGCTTGGTGGTAGCGATCGTCAGTTCGTCGTGCTCCTTGTGTGTACCATCTTGCTCGATTGGTATCCTTGAGGCCCAGGCTAGTTTTACCGGGCCCCACGGTGGGTGCCAATGTTAATGCACGAACTGGTAGAGCTCTCCTCCTCCGGGCGCAACGTCCTTCCTCCTGTAGACCGGCATGGGGTACCTGCAAAAGGCACTCTGATGCCTAAGTTAGATAGGGCTTTTTAGGAGGGAGAGAAGGTGAGAATGAAATGAGTTAAATGTTTAGGGTTATAGAGAGTAGAGAATATAGAGAGTCCCCTTTAACCTGGGGGGATGAGCCCCTTTTATATAGGAGTGGTAGTTTCGACTTGTATGCTAGCTTTCTTCCTCAGCAAGTATTCGTTTGGAGTGGATAGAGCTTATCTCTTCTCCTTAATATTCGGGGTCAGTTATTTGCGATGATGCTCTAGACCTTTTCTGGAAGACCGAGCTGAGAGCTCTCCCAAAGATCATACCGAGCTTGGAGCTCTCCCAAATATTATACCTAGCTTAGGGCTCTCTTGTAGAGGATATCGAGTTTGGAGCTCTCCTTTAGCAGATCGGAGATCGGACCCATAACACTATATATACCTTTATATAAAGAGAATAACACAAGGTAACGAACTTTTTGGTGTCCACATCTTTCCCTCCATCTGATAACTGTTTTTTAACAAATCAAATTTATACACGTTAAATAGGTTTGCAGTTGTGCATGTAACCCGTGCTACGCACGGTTGAATAGACTAGTATATCTATCTATACCTTTATATAAAGAAAATAACACAAGGTAATAAACTTTTTGGTGTCCACATTTTTTCCCATTTTGTCCCCAAACTGAAAATTTAAACTTCAATTTAAATCTATAAACTTATTATTTTTATTTCTATTAAAAAAAGAATTTACTTAACTACTAGATAAAATATTTTCTATTTAACAAATTTATCTAACAATATAAATATGTAAAAAAAAGTACACACATCAAACAAAATAACAAAATGTGAAAAGACAATAATACTAAAGGCTATCATTTGTTCAAAAAAATACTGAAGGCTATCTGAACATGATCTTCACATCTGCAGCTCATGGATCTAGAACTCCACCTAATCTCCCATTGTTTGTGTGGGGTTGGTAGGCGCCATTGAATGTTTTCCTTTGCGGCATGTGGGCTACAACAAAGCACAATGAACATTTCCCCATGGCCCCATTCTCTGTGTCGTACCCTAATTTTGTCTGATTATTTTATTTTTATTTTTATTTTATTATTTTTCTCCCTTCCTATAATAAAAGAAAAAAAGAGAGAAAAAGAAAAAGGAAGATAAATAAAAGAAAAGAGAGGATACAAATAGCCAAATGGGGGGTGCCAATAGCACTTTCCAATGGGCTGGCAGTAGCCCAAGAGCTTGCCACAGCCCAAGCGCACCCTTTTTTCATACGCACAACCCTCCAACGCTCTTACCATGTCTGCTACGTGCACCCCAATTTTCTGTTCTCGCACCCCTGCGTTTTAATTCATTTTTCAGCAAACCCGAAAGCCCAACCCATTTCTTTTTTAACCCTAAGTTTAACATCCTGATTATTAGATAATCCTTAATAATCTTTTAAGTATAAATTAGATTGGTGATTAAGTGGTAAATGGAGATTAAAAACCTTAATTGGAAAGGAAATAGGCCTGAATGTGTTATAGAAATATTAAAAAGGACCAAAAATACCCTTAGAAAGGATCTAGAAACCCTAGAAACATCTAGAATGGAAGAAAGTACAATTATGTCCTCAGGTACGGTCGTGACGCGACCGAGTTTGAACTGAAATCCATCGCGAAGCGATGGGAAGATTCTGGAACCAATAAGTCGGTGGACGCAGCTAATGAGAGTGTGATACGTGGCCTAATCGCGACGCGATGGCCAACTGTGTCTTACATCATCGCAACGCGACGGAACCAAGTTTTGCCTATATATAGAGCTCTTCCCTCTCCATTTCGCAAGGCTCTCCATTTGGTCATTGGAGGTGTGAAGGGAGCTCGGGGAGGAGGAAGAGTGAGGAGCGCGAGTGACGACGGTCTTCTAAGCCAGGTACGTTCTCAACCTCTTCTATCTCTAGTCTTCTCTCTCTATGGACTTCTAAGGAATAAGTATGCTCTATGCTTGCCTTTAATGAGGATTTGACACATCAGAAAAATCCTTAGTAAGTAATCATAGAGATTGAGAATCGGAGGGAGACTTAGAGGGCCACTAAGGAGCAAGTATGCTCTGCACTTGCCTCAAGAGAGGATCTTGGGCATCAGAAAGCTCTTAGTAGGTATCCTCTAAGAGGAGAGGATGAGAGTGGCTTATTAGCCTAAATAGGAGTATTCTAAGGTAGGGGTAAGGATAGCAGGAGTTGCGAGGACACGGAAGGTGACAGCAGCTACAACGGTCTTCTAACCAGGTGGGAGCAAGAAACCTTGCACTCTAGGGATTATAGGATAGAGTAGTATATATAAATGTGTGTAGGGTGACCCAAGCCCTACTAGGGGTTGATGTCTCCAACATCGTAGGAGGGGTGTTGTGACAACGACTACTAAGGATAGTAGTCGCTAGTCCATCAACCATAGAAATAATTGTTGGTGTGTATGGAAAACCCTAGGGTAGACAATTTATGATTGCTTTATGTTTTGATAATATGTCAGTAGCAGGTCGCTTGAGCGACGCTAGGGGTAATCCATAAGTTAATAATCAATGTTGGGTGATATGATGCTAATATGGTTATTGGTAATAGATGCTGATTAAGGATGTGTTGACTGATGATGGTTGACAAGCTATGTTGCTGATAATTGTTGGTATCTGTGTGATTATGTTGCTGAGTAATATGTTGGATAATATGCTTCATGTGTTGTCTGATGCTTGAATACACTTTGTCTTTGACTGTTGACTCTGCCTATGATTGAGGTGAATTATTGATATAATAGGAGTATCAAACAATTATTATTAGACCTTAGTTAGTAGGGTAGACTTGATAAACTATAGGGGAGACTAAGTTAGAATGGTGAAAAGACAATAACACTGTTAGGCTGACAGTTAGGTGCAAAGTAATTTAAAGTAGGAAACGAGTAGGGTGTAGGATGTGAAAGGGAAGTCGACGAAGCTAGGTTTAGAAAAATTGGTACAAAACCAAGAGATAATGAATGTGATTCCATGTAAACACTGGTATTTGTTGTGCTTGTGTGTGGGTGCCATTTATATATGCATTTTATTCCTGTTTTCCCACTTTTATAGTGTGTATTGTGTTTCTTAGCTCCTTTCTTCTGTTTTGTATCTTCTCTTTTATATAAAACGGATATGTGTGGATCCGATGAAGATATTGCGTGGAGAGCACTGAGGGTACGAGTCACTCTCTTCAGTTACGTGTTACAGCCAGTGAGTCAAAGTCAATGAGTCAGAGTCTGTATATATATTATACAACTTATGGGCCCAAGGCATGGGTTCTGTGAAAATATGTACATGTTTAATTATTCAGTTTTAATAAAATATTATTTTCAATACATCTATATTGCTTAGTTATTCATTAAAGATTTATTTATTATTATACTATAGCGCTCCGAAAACGGGGTGTTACACTAAACCTAGGTGGCTTCTAGGGTGAACTTCTCACCATATGGTTCACCGGTGAACCACTTATAATATACCGTTTGGATTTAATCAATGACTCAGATAACTTAAAAAAAATGAGTAACACCTACGTCTTCCCACACCCAATCTCTTTCAATAAATGCTGGAATTTGTCATTATAACTACAAAAAAAATGACTAGTTAAAAAGTTAAAAGTTTTTTTATGGATTAAAAAAATTAAGGGTTGTTTGTTACTGATTAAACAAAAGTGATTTTGATCAAAAATTATTTAAAAATTATTTTTTTAGAAATTTTTAAGAAAAATAAAAGATAAATTGTGTTTGTTTACAACCACAAAAATCACTTTTAAAAAAATGAGTTTATCCTGTTTGGATACAACCACGTAGAAGTAGTTTTATCGTAACAAGATAAAAATCATTTTTTTTAAAAGCAATTTTTATAGTTGTAAACAAACACAATTTAGGGCTTGTTTGTTACGGATTAAGAAAGAAGTGATTTTGATATTCAAAAGTTTAGAGATTATGTTTTAGAGATTTTTATGAAAACCAGAATCTATTTTGTGTTTGTTTACTATCATAAAAATTACTTTTAAAAAAATTTGGGCCCGCTTGTTATGAGTTAAGAAAAAAGTGATTTTGGCATTCAAGATTTTAGAGTTGTGTTTTAGAGATTTTTAAGAAAAGCATAATCTATTTTGTGTTTGTTTACCATCGTAAAAATCATTTTAAAAAAATTGATTTTTACCCATAAAAAGCTAATGAGAATAGTTTTTCATCTTACCCATAAAAATGATTTCTTTGAAAAGCTGTAACAAACACAATTAATAGCACTAAAAACGATTTTTAACTTTAAAAAAGTAATTTTTTCATAAAAAAGAACTCTAACGAATGGGATTCTTGTCCATAAAAAGCTAACAAAAATAGCTTTTCATTTTACCCATAAAAATGATTTCCTTGAAAAGCTGAAACAAACACAATTAATAACAATAAAAATGATTTTTAACTTACAAAAAGTGATTTTTTTAATAAAAAATTGTAACAAAGGGCTCTTGGCTTTTGCTTTTTTAAAAAGTCTCTAAAACATAATCTCTAATATACTATCATAAAAAAATTATATTTTTTTAAAAAAATGATTCTTATCCCAAAAAGTTAACACAAATAGCTTTTTATTTTACCCATAAAAATGATTTTTTTTAAACAATATCCTTGAAAAGCTTAAACAAACACAATTAATAACAATATAAAAGAGAGAAAGGGAAAAAAATTTGATGTGTGTAGTGCATTATAAGATTTGGTAGACCTTCAAAATCTAATCGTTAATCAACTGGTCAACCCATGAACCATCTATTACATGGTCCACCCTAGATGCCACCCTAAACCTAACTTCCCTTTCCCTTTTCCAAACCCTAGTTGCGGCCTCCCCCTCAATCTCCTCTCTTCTTTCCTTTTCTTTTCCCCTCCTCCATTAAAACCAAATCTCACCCTCAATCTCAACAAATCAAATCTCTCATCAAATCTCGCAAAAAAAAAAAAATCGAATCAAGGAAGTCTATATTTCTTCCTTTATCATTTTTTTAAATTTTTATGATTTTGATTTTTTTTTTGTAGGGACTGAAGCATTGAGGGATATAAAAAGAGGTGCATGCCATCAGAAAAAGGGGAGGAGCGTTTTTGGAAGAAGTCTGAAGCAGAGAATGAAGAAGGAAAAAGGGAGAGTACTTCAAAAATTATACAGTTTAGTCCTAGGCATTTTTCCTTTTTTTCTTGTATTTTCGGTTGTCTGGATTATTGGAGAACCTCAAAGCAATTAAGGTTCTGTCTCTTCTTCCTCCTCTTGTATTTCTGTCATTTTTTGTGTCTCTAAAAATAAGAGTTTTTTATCTTCAAAAGGGGAAAAATTCTTGTGCCATCAAATTTTTAGTATTGGATTATGGATTAACTGTTTGTTTATTGGGTGTATCGTAGTTGCTTCACTTTTGTTGTCCATCGACTTTGGTTAAATAACAACAGTGCCTTTGATGCAATGTAACGCGCGTAGCTGTTTTTTATTCATGTTATTGGTTCATATATTTGTTTTGAAAGTTAAAAAGAATATTGTTATAAAAAAAAAGTTAAAAAGAATAGTTTGACCATAGATTACGTGACTAGTGAAATAAAAAGGTCTCTTTCTTTAAATAAATTTGAATCCATTCAATGGTTATTAATAATAATAATAAAAAAGTGGTAAAAATAAATATTTCCTCTTTCTTTTGAATCTCATGTTTATTTTGGGGTTAGATAAAAAACAATCAAGAAAAAAAAAACTCCTTTTATTTAACCTTTTATGATGGGTAAGTTTCTTTCAAAGTTTTGCATTTGATTTTCATTTTTAAGGTAATATAAAAACAAAAACTATTTTATTTCCCCTTAATTTAAAGTTACATCTTAAGATTTGATAAAAAAAAAAGATTTTTCTTGTCACTTTTGTTTATTCCCAATTAATTGTTTCTTTCATTTTTGTTAATAAAAAAATTTTCTTTTCGCTCTTTTTTCGAAATAAATCATTAAGAGGCAAACCAAATATTTTCACAAACAATCAACAGATACCGTTTTCTAAACGGGCGTCGTGGTGTTAATACGTTCTCTACACGTAACCAATTCCTGAACCAAAATCTGATTCGCAAGACCAAACTCTTTCTATTTTTGAAATAGGTTTTTTCCAATGTGTTTTCTACTAAATAAAAAATAGGCGGCGGCTCCTAAAATTTTTGAGGTTGCTACACTCTGCACCAAACTTTCAGTCTCAATCATTTTCTTTTTTGTTATTCTTTATTGGGCTACTATCTCACGATTCACTATGATCTGGCAAGTTGCTTTCGGCTTGCAATAACCTCTTGTGCTATATAACCCAATCGTAACCCGCACAGGTATGATTTACAAAGCTTGAATCATAGCATCCCCCAATCTCTTTGATCAGAACAGTTTCATAATACGTGCATGATGAGACTCCAATCCCTTATTATCCTCCTGGTTTTTCTGTTGGCCCCTGCGATGGCTGCAAGGAAGAAAGGTGTAGGTATGCCTGGAGGTTGTAACCCCATCAAGAACTTCAACGACCCCCACGTCAAGGAGATCGAGAATTTCGCCATCACTGAGTATAACAAGCTATCTGGGCGCGAACTCAAGCTCGAAAGGGTCATCCAGGGCTACACCCCTGTCCTCGCAGGCACCAACTACCACCTACTCCTCCTCACTGCCAACGACGGTGCCGTCTCTATGAATTACGTAGCCGTTGTGTTGGAGAAGTCATGGGAGAACTACATGAACCTCACTTACTTTATGCCTACTTAATTAATTGTTCAATGTTGCATACTCTATATATGATCTTATTGTATCTTTATGCTTTATACCAATAAATTAAAATTTATGTTTTACAAAACGGGATGGGATTGTGAATCTAAACTATCATTATCTATGTACGAACTTCCTTGTGGTTAGGATTTTATGGAATGTTCATTTGTGTTTACGTGTTTTAAACTGAATAGCAGAAAGATCATGCATGACGATTGACTTATTTTGTCAGAGCTTAGTCGAGCAAATCACAGGTCCACAGTGTGTCATGCATTATGCTTACAGATACTGTTTCTTTCAACATTTTTATGCAAAAATAATTATTTTAAGTACTTTTTAAAAAATTAATTATATTATTATTTATTTTAAAATTATACTTAAATAAGAAATTTAAATTTATATGAAATCTCTAAAAATAAATGACTTTCCAAGCAACTTTAAATTTCTTTCTAAAAATATAAAACATCTTTAATTAGTCTTTCTTTTGTTTAGCTTTTTTAGTTTTTCCGTCGTACTTTCCAATTTTCAATGTATCAACGGACTACGATGGTGTTTTTGGATAGACATATGTTCGGACTTGTCAATTATCACTACAACATGCGTTCGAATGTATCACACTATATTAAGATCTATTTAAGGAGCTAATCGCTCTCAATAGATGTTCTTCTATATACGTGTCACATATCAAACCTCAAACCACATGCTTAAGAGACCTAGTTATCAACCAATCGTGTCACACCATCTCTCTATTATACATTTGAAGCTTTTCGAAGGTAGTTATTCCATACCAACAAATCACATGTGTCAATCAAATAGAGGTATAGATAATATGTTTGGTTTCATAACAAAGTACAATTATTGTGAATCCATTATTAGGTTCGGTTCCAAAGAAGAAAAAAATACCTTTAATGATAAAATAATATTTCTTTAATACATTAGAGTAAAGATGGAAACTAAAATCAAGAAATTAAGAATTATAAATTGAAGCAAAATAATAATAGATATAAAAAATTGATGTCTTATAATTTAAATACAAAAAAAGACTATGAAAGGAAATCAAATAAATTCTAATTAATTTGTTTAATCACTTAATGTTTAGCAATTGAATACAGAATCTTATGTAATCAATATATTGCATTTATATGAAACTATCAATTTACACTTTAATTCATCTATTTAAATTACCATTTTTTAACTATTAGATATATTCGAACAAATGCTAGCATAATTAGGCAGAACTTATTAAGGTGAAATAACAACAATTATCTTTATCTTTTGGAAGAAAAATTCTAAATCGTCTTAAATGAAAACTATTATATTTGTTTATATTTTTATATATTAAATACTAGTATTCCAACCCGTGTTATGCACGGGTGTGTAAATCTTATGGATAATTCTATATTCTATAAATATTTTTAAAATATACTATTTGTTATGTCTGATAGACATTATATTGGTAAAATTTCAGTTAATAAAAATATTGGTTAAATGAAACATAAAGCATGTCATTCACGGGTACGTGTGTCTTATGAATTTTTTCAATAAAATAATTGACACATTATATATATTTTTTTAAACATTTGTAAAAGGGCCTATATAATAATTTATTTCTGATGTTTTGTTTACTATACTATACTATAAAAAAGTGTATTTTTCATAGATAAAAAGTAATTTATAATTATTTACAATATATTTGTAGGCCCGTGCTACGCACGGCATATACTTAAAAAATTATAATCATACACCTAGATTTAGAAGAAACAACGTTATGTATAAATTCAAACTTGCATATATAAGTCTTCCTTTAAGAATAGATTTAGATCATAGAATCATAATTTTTTTTAAATATATATATGTATGCTCGTGCTACGTATATATTGTATTTAAAACACAGATAAAATTAAAAATACGTATTGGATTTAAAACGTTGAATTAAACATGGAGAACTTGGATACTTATTCAAAAATATATTATATATTTGTATTAGCCAATGAGATAATCGACAATTCAACTTGGATATCAAATCCAAGAAAAAAATGGCTATCGGAATATTTCCTTCTAGCATTGTTCTTTTATGCCTAATATTCTTTACATAAGTCCAATGGCGGAGCTTCGAGTTGACAACGGGGAGTTGTGGCTCCCCAGACTTTTTATATTTCTTTGGTATATATACATGTAATGCTAGTAATATTCATGAAACTTACCGTGGTGCAGTGGTAAATCCGTTATTTGGCAACCTCCGGCCTTGGGTTCGAGTCTACTATAAGATGTTTTAGCATTTTGCATGCTGAATTTATTCTTTTTTCGCAAAAACGAGCAAAATTAATGGGTTACCTATGATTCGAACCAGGTACTTGCAAATAAAACTTCGCTCGCTAAGCCAATGCACCGTCGACAGTTGATTTAACATTTGTGAAATAAGAATATATATAGTTAAATAAATTTGGCTCCCCCACATATTTATGTGAAGCTCCACCACTGCATAAGTCTACATGCAAGTCTCTACATAAGATTAGTTATGCTTCTTTTTTCTCTCCCTCGGTTGCTATATTACTATTTTTACTATACATATACATATATATATATATATAGACACACATATACATATATAAAAAATATTAATAATTATATCATATACTATTAAATAAATTTTATATATTTGTATTTTTTTATTTAACAACAAATCATAATTTGTATATATTTAAATATTTATATTTTATTATATTAAATACTATTCACAATCCGTAAACCAAAATTGATATTTGATATTTGATACTTGACACAATAAATATATTTGACACAATAAATATTACAATTACAAGTTACAGAATTTTAAAAGATTTGATATTTTCTATTAAACTAAAAATATACTTTAATGATAATTGATTGATTTTGTATCAATAAAAGAATATGTTATTTATAATTAATTGATTTATATATGTATAATTTTTCTTTTGATATTTGGTATGTTACTACTTTAACCCCTTTTTTTTACAACATTTTGTGACTTTTATAACCAATAAACTATATTTTGCTAAAACATAACCAAAAAACTATATATACAGAAACATATATTTAGCTAAAAAATAACCAAATAACCAAGTGCTTGAGGAACAAATAGGTAAAATTTTCTTAGATTGTGCAACAAAGCTTCATTTCTCACCTTAATAACATTGACATAAAAAATTCAATAAATAAATGCCACCAAAAAAATAGCTAATTCTATGTAAAAAGATATTCTATCCTAGATAAATTACTAATACTATGCAACTTTATGTATATGATTGGAAGACCTTCCAGCTTTTTTAATTCAATTAAAGCCACTTTTCCCAATCGACAAACCAATTATACCTGCATTTCAAAAAAAAAGAGAATGATGGGGACCATTTCTATGATCTGAACACATTTTTTCTTGTTTTTTTATAAACAATTTAAACCATATTTATAAACAAATTAGAATAGAAATAGATGACTAAAGAAACACGAGTCCAAAACCTGATATTCCCATCGTATATTATTATATATTTTTAACTTTAGTAGGATTCGATCATCACATCAGTTATGCGAAGCTCTAATAAACCGCCATTACCGTTACTTTGAAAAAAATATTAATGCCACCTCACCCAATTTCGGTGCACTTCATTCTTACTTGAATTATTTCTTTTTCCTTCCAAGGGGCTGCAGAAAATGATCTGCTTTCAAGAATGATTACTTTAAGAAGGGTCTCCTCTCTGACCCGAGCAAGGAACTCCATATCCAAGCCTAAGCACTTGGTAACTTGTAAAACTTCTTCACCATCTTTTGGTATTCTATAAATCATAGCAAAAACCACTTTAGCTATGCTTGAGGTAATAATTTACAAATTGTTACCAATCATATAACAAAGTATGTAACAAATATTAAAAAAGAAAAGAAAAAGATGCTTACTTGTTGTATATGCTAGAACTTCAAGATAAATAAGTCATTATAAGAAAATTTATTTCTACAAAGAACTTCAAGATAAATATTCTTAGAAATAACTGCAAGAAAAATATGAGTAACAACAACAAAGTCAAGAGTGAATATACATTAATTTGTTACCACCAATGCTCCCTTATCCTGTCAACATAGACTGCTCTATTTCCAGCTAGCCTAAAGCCACGTGTTCACAAATATGTTTTTCTGCCAAATCAACCAAAACAACATGAAATTCAATAATTGATATCGATTAACATGCTATTATTAATTTAATTTTTTTTAAAACCTTAAGTAGAAAGCTTTGATGAAGGGAGACAACTTTATCGGAGAGGGACTCATCATCGTGTCATCAGATCTATCTTTGTAATCATTGTATTCATCATCATCTTCTTCGTGTCCTTCGTAAAAAAATGAGAAGAGAACGGACTTTTACCTTTTGAAAATTTGGGACGATGCTCTGGAAAAATCAAAAAGAGCGAGAATTAGAGGGTTCCAATTTTCAGAACCTTGCAGTGATAAAAAATTGAAAAAGAGATAGTCTTCGAAGAGGTGCATGGGAGTCATGACACTACTTGGGATGAGAGATAACCGAATAAGCAGAAAGCAGAGATGGTCTTCAAAGAAAACAAAAGGAAAAAAAATTAAACGAATAGGCAGAGAGGGTGGAAATGAAGAAGAGAAGGGGGCCTCACCTTTTTCTTGTTCTTTAATTGGTGGCAGGTGGTGACCTCGCGGGTGCTGGCCTCTGGTAGAAAGAGATTGGTAATACGTATAAAGTGGTATTCAACGGAGTGGGGTAGGGAGTAGAAGTGAAAAAGCAAGAAGGAGAAGGAAAAAAAAAGAAAAGATTTAAAATATATAGAGAGAGAATGCATCTAAAGTGGTTTAAAATTTGGAAATTATTGTTCCACAATTTTTTAGGTGAACTTTAATGTTTGATTGATTTAGGCTAGTTTTAGCATTCCGAATCTCTATCTCTATTATATACAATTGTAAATAAATTAAAAAAGGAAGTTTCACAAATGTCAACATAAGAAGAAAACTAGAAAGTCATGTCAATTAAAAAATGCCTACATGGAGTGCTGAGTCATAAATTTAAATTAAAAAATTCAAAATCTTTTGGTCAACACAGTCATTAAAACATCTAATTAAATTCGAATCAGGTATAAGAGAAAACAATGAATGCAGAAATCTCATCAAATAAAAAAATGATCTACAAATAAAGGAGACAATTAACCTAAAGCGATCTGAAAAACGTGTGGCTGGCGATGTGTAATGGAAATAATACAAGATGACGATTATGGGTCTTAACAGCAAAGAACCAAACTTGGAGATCCCATCATCGCGTATTTTTTATTATAAGACATTGCAACCTTTCACTATTTATTTTAGTTTTGATCAATTTGCTTCCAATTCGATTATAAAACTTTTCTGTATATAATTATCTATACAAATATTTTTTAGGTAAAACCATTATATATTATATGTAAATGCAGTGACTAATCCCTTGATGTATTAATATAAAGGTTTAGAAAAATATGTTAGAGCAAATATGTTTACAACTTTATAATTTACCAATAAGAGGACGTATACCCGTGCAATACACGGGACAAACAATTATTATTATGTTTTTAATATACACCGTGCGTAGCACGATCCATTGTCCTTTCATACTAAGTTACTAATAACATTTTTATTTAAGTTATATTTTACCTTTATTTTTTATTATAAATTCCTACAAAAGTTTGGCTTTTACAGTTAATGAAGTAAATTTCAACTGTTAGTTAACATTATTTTTTGATAAAAGATTATTTGGAGTGCAAAAGCATCACAATAGGAAAAATGCTCCCAAATATGTTGGACCCAAGACCCTAACAATTATTGTCAACACCCGAAAGATAGTATTAAAAATAAAAAGAAAACAAAAAACATGGGGGGACTTAAACCAAAACCCATGGAAAGAAATTATCTGAATCTATAGGAAGAAAGACTCAACCTATTATGAAAAAGAAAAAACTGCTCTAATAAAAACTATTAGTTTTTTTTTTGACAGAATAAAAACTATTAGTTAATAGTTATATTGGTGAGCATTTGTATCTTATGAAGATAAAAGTTATAGGAAAAAACTTATTAGTCATCTTCATTATTTTTAGTAAAGTACTTTTCTTTCAACTCTTTTTCGGTACATTCTATAATATTCAAATTGTCATTTTTATCAAAACTTTTTCTTATTATATTATTTGAATATTTTTTTAACAATTTTTTTTTTTACATATTACCCACCAATGAGGCTCTCACATTGACAGCGGGATTCGAACTCACATCATTGTGGGATATGAGCCGTATCCTTACCAACTGGATCAACCTTTATTGGCAATTATCACCATTATGATTATATATTTTTAAATCAAATCTACGATGCAAATTGGAATATAATATAATATAATGTATTTATCTAATTACCTATACAAATTATTTTTAGGTTAAGCCATTATATAATTTTCATGTAAATGCAGTCAATAATTCCTTAATGAATTAATATATATATATATATATATTGAATTAATATATATATATGTGTGTGTGTGTGTGTGTGTAAATTAACAACATCTCATCTAAAGGTTTACAAAAATATATGTTACATTATATATCTTAACAATTTTTTAATATTTTTGATTTGCTAAAGAGACTATGTATACCCGTGCGTTGCACGGGTCAAACACACTAGGAATTTGCTTTATATACACAAATGAATATTTTACATGATAATAACACATTATCATTTTTCATCTAAGAAAACCTCAATTTGCTTTTAGTATAATATATAAATGAATAAATCAATCAAAAATGGAAGTTCATCGCTTGTTGCGAGTAAGAACAAAAAAGTCGATTAATCAGTGAGAACAAGGAGGACAAACCAATACCACAACCGTAGTCATGTGTTGTTGTCCTCTTCGTAGCACTGCGCCGTTTCGTGGATTAAAGACTCAAATTAGGGTTCAACGTGTTGAATATTCTAAACATGCGATGTTTATATATTTTTATAATAAATAATAAATTAATATGAATATATATAATATTTAATATATATTATAATTACAATAATTTTATAGATATATTATACTAAAAGGCACACACGTTTTTGCCAATCTATTAAAAACCAAACCAAAACTATATGATTATAGTCAAAATATCAACTTTTCAATTTCGAATTTGTTAAATTAAATAAAATAAGATATGTTACTTTCTTAGGAAATATATATTGATTTCAATTCTGAGTTAATTAAATTTATTTAATTTACTATAAACCTTCATCCATTTATTTTAAATGAAATGCAATGAGTATGTTACTTTCAAAAAAATAAAAATAAACCTCCATCCATTAAGTAACAAAAGTGGATCTTATTATCTTATAACCAAAAAAAAAAGTGGATCTTTGATTTTGTTTCACAATATTTTATTTTATATAAATAATTAATTTCTCTATTTAACATTTTCTAAAATAGATATGTTTTGCTTTTTTTTTAGTTCTAATTTTTTTTACCAAATATTATATAATAATATCATATATTGTTACTTTCTAATAATATATACTTCATATACATTTGTTATTTATACATTAATTTATATATATATATATATAATATGAGGAAATTTCATTATATCAATTCTTTAAATTTTTTTATGAATATATAATTTAGTATTAACTCATAAATTATATATTGTTATTATTTTATTTTCAACAATTTAATAAAGTATTTTTTATCTAATTCTATTCGGTGGTATCCACCATCGTATGCAACTCAATTAATATTAGTTTGCTTATCAAAAAAAAATTAATATTAGTATGTTTATGTATCATACGTTAGGTTCTTTGTAACATTACTAAAAATTAATAATTATTATCATAATATTTATTATATTTTACTTTTCAAACTTAATATTTTTTGAACAAAATATAAAAATGTTCCCGTGCATGGCACGGGTTACATACTTGTTAGATTAAATGTCCAGACAATTATTAGGATTATTTTGAATTGTTTTTTTACTTAATTTATTTATGTTTAATATATTGTTGTGCATTTCCACTCTTACTATATACAACAAACCAATATTGAGTGTAAAGATTTCAAATTGATTCTGACCATCAAAAATTCATTAATGTAGGGAACAAATTTGTATTTTAATTAGTATTTTCAAACTTTGGACAGATTCATTGATTTCAATAAAATGAATTGATTTCATGGTCAGATTTGTTCATTTTGAATTATTGGTTTTCTTTCTCACATTAATTGATTTCATTTATTAGTCTTTAATTTTCTTTGATTTCAAACCTAATATATTACATAAAATAGATTTTTGCCACGCAGACTCATGCCACGTGGCAGCTTCACATTCATTCTTTTCCCCCCAAAATGAGAAATAATTTATTTTTTATTTTTTAATTCGTGATATTTCATTAATTAAGACATATCAATCAATTAATGCTTATATTTAGACTTTTACCATTCAATCAAATTTGAATTAAATCAAATTCAAAATGTAAATAAATTAAAACATATCAATCAATTAATTCTCATATATGGACATTTGTCATTCAATTAAAATATTATTTAAGTCATGTGACAACATAAAAATCATTAAATTTTTTACCTAAATTAATTTATTTTTTAATTTATTTTTTTAATTATATTAACCGTTATTACCTCATGTCAAACAATAATTTCATATTGTAAAACATTTAAATGACTTACATATTTTTATTTATAATTATATCAATTATCAATTACTATTTATCATTATTTTACTATACAAATTTAGTTACTTTTAATTTTATAAATTTCCATAAATGATTTATTTTTTCATCAAAAATAAATAAATAATTTATTTTACTTGCACATCATAAAATTTATATAACTCGTACAAGCACGGGTAAATACACTAGTTGTTTCTGATTAGTAGCAATTTACATTTACCTTATTTATTCTGATGTTAAAATGGTAGAATGATATTGACTATAAATTCCATGTTGAGCCATATATGGATTTATTGAGAAATTAATATATTAATTGTCTATAAGTGGCAAATTAATGTGTAGGCAACACATCAGAATATTTTGCTAACATTGGTTGACAGTTGACACGTCATCCAATTTTGCTTGATAGGATGATACCTATAGCGGTAATGAATAAGGTTTTTTTTGTGAGATTGACATTTTGAGGAGTAATCAATGAGATTATTCATAAATAAATATAGTATAGATATTGATTTTAAATTATATTTTCTTTTTGAATTTTGAAAACAATTCATATACATTGTTTTCAAATTAAGAGCTTAATATCATGGCCATTGAAATCGACCAAGTCAGCACTGATATGGTCATTAAATGGCCATGAATTATTTTATTTTCTGTAAAAGTTACCATTTATAATAAGAAAAAAAGTTCTGTACATTTTGTATATTTTAAATTTAAAATTGTATATTTTTTAATATTTAAAAAGCTGTGACCATGAATCTGTCTATATTGTATATTTAAAATTTTTAAAATATAGAAAAATATTGTTGCTTATTAGTTTGTCTATTGGTTTAAATTTCTTTTAACAATGTGTTAATGTATTAACAATATGATTCATATTATATTTTGTATTGTGTCATATACAACTATTATATTCATTTAAATAAGTTGTCTTATTGCAATAAAATGATATATATGATTACTATTATATTAAAAAATTATATTAGCCTTTTTTTCAATTTTTAATAAAATATTCCCAATAGTTAATGCAATAAAATGATTAATATGATTATGTTTTTTATAAATAAAAAAAATAATTCATTTAGTGTTGGCATAAAAATGATGACTAAACGACATGTAGTGGAATTGATGTTGAAGTAAGACGACACATATGACCAGTTGTCAATAATAGGATGACATATGTGTCACATTTATTGCAAGATTTGTGTGTGTGCATTAGTTTTGTATGCGCATTAATTGTTCTATTCATATGAGAATGACACTTGGAAGTGCATTCAATGGGCATCATTTGCAATTGTATATAATATTGATATTGATATTGATGATATTGATTTATAATTTTTATTTAATATTTTCTATATAAAATAGTAGAAATATTATTAGAAGAATACCCATGACAATATTGTTGGCTTTATTGGTCAGTGTCACCCTTAGGATTCGATGGGCTTAACATCCCAACCCATGACGCCTATAATGGGTGCAGCCCCTTAAGCTTGATGCGGTTCTGAGTATCCTTAAGGAAATAAAGCTGCGCCCCTGCTAACAGCTATAGCTTTTGGCCGAGTGGTAAGCGCTTGATCCAACAAGTGGTATCAGAGCAATGTCATGGGTTCGAATCCCCCGGGTAACACTGAGGGGGAGATTGTTGGCTTTATTCGTCAGCGTCACCCTTAGGATTTGATGGGCTTAACATCCCAACTCATGGCGCCTATAATGGGCGCAGCCCCTTAAGCTTGATGCGGTTCCGAGTATCCTTAAGGAAATAAAGTTACGCCCTTGCTAACAGCTAAGCGCTTGATCCAACAAATATAACATTACTCCTTTTAGAAATCAAATAATGAAGAAATGAATATTATGAAATCAATGCAGATCTTATTTTAAATTTTTGCATAAAAAATAATGATTTTAAGTTATACCACAAAAAATAGAGCTGACATCTTTAATTTTGAAAAAAAATATCTTATTAACCTTTTGAAATTACAAATTCAGTATTTTTTTTCGAGTCTATAACTTTTATTACTAAGTGTGTAATATTTTATAAATATATAATTATAAATATTCAATCTGTACTTTTTATTAAATAATGTATAATATTTATTGTCAAAATATATTATTTTAATAACTTATATAAAATAATGATATATTGTGTCATTCAATAATGTTTTACTCAATTGTTTGTTTCTAATAACTAGTAAAATTACCCGTGTCTTGCACGAGTACTAATTAATTAAATTAAGCAATAATGCACACAAAATAATCATTGTCATACAATATATAATAATTATTAACTTTGTTAGGCAAGTTAATAATTATTTCAACATTAGTTTTAAATATAATAAATAGTGATTGATAAAGATAGATGATGTATAATTTAAAATAAGTGAGTCATTGAAGAAAATATATTTCTGATTATTAATGACAATTAATTGAGATAATATAATAACGACTATCTTAAAATAATAGTAATTAAAAATTAATTTTTGTTTTAGGCGAGAAAGTAGATGAATATAGAGGTGACACAAGTCATAATCTACGTGGCAAAACTCTATTTTATATAATATAATAGATGGTATTGATACTTTTAATTGGAATATATATGTCATTTGAAAGAATCAAAGTCACATGTTAAAATTATAATTTTAAAGAATGAGATAGGAAAAGGAAAGTTTTTAATTGAATGCATAACTAGTGTATTAACCTGTGCGATGCACGGGTGAGATTCAAAAGTTATCGAGTCACTTAAAAAATTATAATAGATAAAAATATTTTTTAAAAGACAGAAAAATTATCAAAGATATATTTCTAATTTTTAAAGAAATAAAATAGTATATTAAAAATCATAATTGTACATTTCTTTATTGAATTTGTTAATATCTAACTTTTACTGCATTTCACATTCTCTTTCCTATGATACTAACATTAATTAAACAATTGATAGTTGAAAATTGAGAACTGATTTTAGGAAATATATTTGGAATCTTTATAATAATTAGTATCAATTAAGATATTGTAATAATTACTGCATTAAAATAATAATAATAATAACCATAAAAATAAATGAATAAATAAATAAATAATTAAAATATGTTTTGGAGGGAAAATGAAAACTCCTTTTATATAATAATAACCATAAAAATAAATGAATAAATAAATAAATAATAAAAATATGTTTTGGAGGGAAAATGAAAACTCCTTTTTATATAATATAGTTTATAGTTTATATCAATTTTTTTCTATGCAGTACAATATCAAATTTTTGATTACATAAAATTTGTCTAATTTTAATTTAAATTGTCTTAAAATTGTGATAATGGAATTGATTGTTTTAATGCAAGCATTTATTGGAGTTAAATAATATTTCTTCTTTATAACTTATAAGATGAATGCGAATTTAAAAATATCTATCAAAGGATTACAGAAACTATAATAAATATCTTATCCTTTTAGAATATATTTGGATGAAGGCTTTTCGGGAAAAAAGATACAAATTATATTTCAACTAAATAAATTTAATAATTCTTAAAATAAAACAAAAAATTGTATATTATTATAAAACTTGATGTCTTAATCCCTTCACTATTATAATTTTTTTTTAATTTCTTAATTCAAAAATCCTATAATTTGTTTACCCTCTTCTCTTATTAGTGGAGTAAATCTGTCCCGATTGGATAGCTCATGTGGTGAGAGCTTGGGACATAAGGTGTTGAAAGGAGGAGGATCGGGTTCAAACCCCGCCAAGGAGAAAATACTAACATAACAACTAACATTTGTCATTAAAAAAATGGCTTCATTACTCTATTAACGTAAAAAAAAAGTGGAGTAAATCTCAACTATTAGCGAATATTTATAGTGATAAATATTTATATCTCAAGGAGACAGAAACTATATATTGGAAATCACCATTACATTGATTACAAGAGGTAAATTACACACATAAAAATTTATATTAGTGAATATTTATATCTCATGGTATATTCTACTTTATTTGATTTATATTTTGTCATGAAGTTTTAGGTCAAAACACACCTATGTCCTTTTCAAATAATAATTTAGATTATTTTGATTCTTCTTGGACAAATTTTTTCGTATTATTGTAATTTACTTTTTCTAATATAGTTAACTAAATTAAAGTTTTCTATAATTATATTTTTTTAAAGCAAAAATGGTATACAGAAGCATCACTCTAAAGACTGTCATCCCAACTATGTTGGCACCACAGCCCTTATCAATCATCAGCAGCATACCACCAATTTATTAAAAAATAAATTGGTTGAAACATCTTTTCGCTATTTGAAACATCTTTTTCCAAAATTGTTTAATGATAAAGACCCATCTTTATTTTATTGCGAAACATCATCGTTCTTCATTTCCTATTCAAACTTATAAAGAATCTAAACCTTTTGCAATTATTCACAGTGATGTTTGGGGTCCAAATAGAATAAATATTTTTTCGAACAAAAAGTGGTTTATAACTTTTATATATGATCACACTAGACTTTGTTAGGTATACTTGTTAAAAGAAAAATCTGAAGTTGGACAGGCTGTCAGAAATTTCTTTAAAATGGTACAAACTCAATTCCAAACTAATATTCAAGTCTTCAGAAGTGACAACGGAAAAGGATATTTTAACATGATCTTAGGAGATTTTTTTCTTGAAAATGGAGTTGTGCACCATAGTTCTTATGCTAATACACCCCAACAAAATGGGATTGCGGAGAGGAAGAATAGACACTTTCTTGAGGTGGCTCGAGCCTTACTCTTCCAAAATAAGGTCCCAAAATACCTATGGGGTGAAGCTGTTTTGATTGCTGCATATTTAATTAATTGTATACCATCCAAAGTTTTGCAATTTCAAACTCCTCTTAATGTTTTTAAAAATTGTTTTCCCTTGGCTCGTGTTTCAGCTGATTTGTCGTTAAAAATCTTCAGGTGTACTACTTTTGTTCACGAACTTAAACATCTTGGTAAATTAGAACCACAAGCTATAAAATGTGTTTTCATAGGTTACTCCCCTACGCAAAAAGGTTACAAGTGTTTAGATCCAAAATCAAAAAAGGTTTTTGTGACTATGGATGCCATGTTTTTTGAAAATCAACCTTACTTTAGTGACATTCATCTTCAGGGGGAATCCAAAAGAAGATTCATTTGGAAGAGATTCGTTTGAAAATACCATTTCTTTGGATAATGTTTATTTGTTACAAGATTCTAAGACTGATTGTGTTGCACCAAAAGAAAATGCCCATAAGTCCTTACCTGAACCCATTCCCACTATGGAAGAGGTTCTCATTGATTCTGAGGCGACATATTTAAATCAAAAGCATGACCAACAAGTCTGTGAAACTGGCGATGAATCAACCGTAATGCCACAACAAAATGATTCCCATAAAGAGACAAGAAACAGGTACAATGATGGTGACAAAACTTGGAAGGGAAAGGTCTTCGAGAAGAAAAACCATAAGAAAGGAAATAAGGAACTCACTCTCCAACACTGTCAAGAGTCCGAACCAAGAGAAAATTCAGCCAGTGAACCTGACACAGACAAGTCTTCTTCTGAACCAATAGGTCATGATGAATCTTCTGAAATAAATCTCCCTATAGCGCTTAGCAAAGTTATTAGATCTTGTACTAAGCATCCTCTATCCAAGTATATGTCATATTCAAATTTGTCATCCTCTTTTGCTGCATTTATCTCTTAGTTGTCTGCTGTAGAAATTCCAAAAAATGCACAGGAAGCTCTAAAAGTTCCGAAGTGGAAGAAAGCTATGTTTGAGGAGATGAGAGCCCTTGAGAAGAACAAAACTTGGAGAGTTGTGACGTTACCAAAAGGAAAAAAAGACTGTGAGTTGTAAGTGGGTTTTCATTGTGAAGTACAACTCAGATAATTCAACTGAAAGGTACAAGGCTCGGTTGGTGGCTAAAAGCTTCACCCAGACTTATGGCATAGACTACTCAGAGACTTTTGCCCATGTTGCAAAGTTAAACACTGTCAGAATTCTTCTATCTCTTGCTGCCAACTTAGACTGGTCCCTGAATCAACTTGACGTGAAGAATGCCTTCCTCAATGGTAAATTGGAGGAAGAAGTATACATGGACTGTCCTCCTGGCTTTGAAAGAAAATTTGGGTCAAAGGTGTGTAAGTTGGAGAAGTCACTCTATGGCCTTAAACAATCTCCAAGGGCTTGGTTTGAAAGGTTCACCCGGTCAGTAAAAAGACAGGGATACACTCAAGGACAAGCAGATCACACATTGTTCACAAAGTTTTCTCTTAATAGAGAGATTGTTGTTTTGATAGTCTATGTAGATGACATCATCCTCACCGAAAATGATACGGTAGAAATAGATAGATTAAAGAGAAACTTAGCAGCAGAATTCGAGATCAAGGATTTGGGAGCATTGAAATATTTCCTTAGCATGGAGGTTGCTCGCTCAAAAAAGGGAATTGTAGTCTCCAAAAGAAAGTACATTCTGGATATCTTGGAGGAAATTGGGATGAGTGGATGTAGGCCAGCAGACACTCCCATGGATCCTAATATGAAGTTGTGGGAGAACGACAGTGTTCCGGTTGATATTGACAGATACCAGAGGCTAGTTGGTAAACTAATTTACTTATCTCACACCAGGACTGTTATTGCATTCTTTGTGCGAGCAACCTCCATGCCAAGGAAATATTTCAATGCTCCCAAATCCTTGATCTTGAATTATGCTGCTAAGTTTCTTTTTAATCTCTCTATTTCTACTGTATCATTTCCGGTGAGGATGATGTCATCTACATGGTAATCTTTCTTTAGGACATTTTTTTGATAATACGCCAGAGGTTTCCATCCTTCAGAATTTCTCAGTCTCTAGCAGGTTTGCTAAGGCCCCCTTAATTAGGGTTGTCAATTGGCATCCTCCTCTTTGTGATTGGGTCAAAGTCAATACCGATGGCACTGCCAAAGGTTCTCCTGGGGTGGCCGCCTGCAGCGGTATTTTTGGGGACTATAGAGCTTCTACTATGGGTTGTTTTGCTTATCATATTGGTATCATCAACGCCTTTCATGCTGAGCTCATGGGAGCCATGATTGCTATTGAGATTGCGTACTCCAAGGGTTGGAACAAGTTGTGGCTTGAATGTGATTCTTTGCTGGTGATCCAAGCCTTCAAGTCCAACCAGATCGTTCCTTGGCATCTGAGAAATGGATGGGACAACTGTCTAGCTCTGACGAAAAAGATGACTTTTAATTACTCTCATATTTATAGAGAGGGAGATAGTTGTGCGGATAGGCTTGCTAATTATGGCACTCAAGTCCAAGGTCTTAGTTGGTGGGACCTTATCCCCGATTTTATCAGGGAAGATTTCTTCCGTAATAGGTCGGGTCTTTTGTCCTACAGATTCTGTTGATCTCATGTTGGTTTTTTATTGCCTTTTATTTGTTTTTTATTTTGGTGTGCTGTAAATGAATGATATTGTCTTTGGTGTCAACATAGTTGGGATGAAAGTCATTATAGTGATGCCTTTGCATGCCAATATTGTTTTCTCTAGAGATAGTTTCTTAATTATAGGTGAGGTTTTCCCTCTTATTGGTCTGTCTGTTTTCTTCATCCATGGGTTTTAGCCTAGTCCTCCCATGTTTCTTTGTATTTCTTTTTTCCTTTTATTAATAAAATTAAAGGGGGAGTACTCTTTTTCCTTCTAAATGTTTTTTTTCCTAAGGAGGGTTTTGCATAAGAAGGTTTTAACGAGGCTCCTTCCATTTTCTTTTGCATAAAAAAATGTTATTTGATGAAGTATCAAATATTTTTACAATTTTATGAAATTTTATGGAATTGATCTACTCAATAAGAACTTTTAATTTGACAGTTGGATTGGAGAAATTCAATATCTATAGAGAGTTATTAAGCGGAGTAACTCAGACAATAGTTACTCTTAGAGTCATTTGATCCCTCCTCGTATATATATATAACTCACTTGAGTTTTGCATTGATGATAATATTAATTAATTCTTAATTTTTTATAATATAATTAATTCTTACTTACTTAAGTTATTTTTTTACTAGAATATTAGGATCATTGCATTTCTAAATATAAAGTGACATTAATGGTGTGTTTGTTATAGTTTTTTTTGTGTAAAAATCATTTTTTAAAGTAAAAAATCATTTTTAAAATTTTTAATGGTGTTTGTTTCAGCTTTTCCAAAAAAGCATTTTCTAAAAGATTCATTTTTAAGGCTAAAACTGAAAGCTATTTTTATCAACTTTTCAAGTATTTGAGATCCTCTCCATTTCTCAAAAGAAATGGAGGGTCCATTTAGGAGAGATATGGACACAAAAAAGAGATTTAGTGTGATTTGGCGTAACAAACTTTTATTATTATTTAAAAAAATTTAAATCATTCAAAACTTTTGTATCTGTCTTTCTCCTAAATAGACCATCTATTTCTTTTGCGAAATGGAGAGGATTTTCTAGATGAGAGAGAAAATTTTTTAAAACACGGAACTTGAGTCACGGTGCTCACTTATCTTCGGGTTTTGATAAGATATCTTTTTTTTTTTGACGTGATTTGACAAGATATATCTTCGGTTTGTTGAATAAAAGGGGACTGATACATGTATGACGTGTATTCCCACTTTATACGCTTCAGTTCCAACTTTAACTATACTAGTATTTTTTACCCCTGCAGGACGTATGGGTATCCATCAATATAGCAGATCTATCAAGCAACATTAAATTAGTTTAATCATACAAACAATAAACCTTGTTTGATAATGGATAAGTATGATATGCAACAAGTTTATAATTTTTCTTAAATGAGCAACCAAATCATGGTTAAATATTAAGAAAGTAGCAAATAAAAGAGGAAAAACCATTATATTCCCTTTACTGAATGCACGAAGATATCAAATTAGTATTAAAAAAACCACCACAAAAATTCGAATAAAATAAATAATAAATTGCTAGAATCACTTTTCTGAAAAACTTTTTGTAACCATTCTTGACAATAGAGCATATTTTACCATCATGATTACAACTTTTTTTAGGCATCATCATTACAACTTAAAACTTTCAACTCATTCTTACATTTTATCCTAGACAAAGCTTATAGTTGACCATATAAAAATACCGAATGTGACAAGTATAAACCAACATGAGGTAACTTTTACTTTTGACTTTTATTTCAAATATGAATTATATTCTCAAATAAATTAATTTACTAACTTACGGGTGATTATAAGATTTTTATGTAATTTTTTAATATGAAAAAAAAGAATAAAAAAGTTTGATTTAACCTCATTACAATAAATGTAACAGTAATGCTCATGTAATATTCCTTCAATCTTGTAATGTCAATAAACATCTATTGCAAACCTTTTTATACTACTACTTGATTGGTGTATTTATACTATTGTCTGCAAACTTTTTATTCCACTGCAAACGCACCGCTAACCAAAAATTTTCCCTTTTCCCTCTCCCCAAATTTGATGTCTCTATTCTTGGAAGGAACAAAGACAATATCGAATCAAGTACACCAGAATCATCCCTCTGAGCAAACATTAGATATACATTTTTAATTACTAATTTCTTTTCTTAAAGATTGAGACAAGGCTTAGGAAAATAAAAAAGAAACTGCAGTGCATTGTTGGAATTGAAGCATCACACTCACAATTGACAACTTTATCAATTGAGCAATATCAAAGAAACAACTAAAACATAATTTTAATATGTATCATGACAATATTCATAAACTAATAACAAAATTTGATAAGTACACAATTATTGTTGTTTCTCGTCACAATATAAATAATCAGAAGTGTGAAGCTTTCAGAATCTACCAGCAATATTATGTTTGAAAGTTGACCTCTTAAACGTCTGAAGATTAAACTTTTTTACTGCTCATTGCAGTTGATGTAAAAGGAGAAAATGTGAGGCCTCAGTCTTTATCTCAAATCTGTTGAAATAAATGTCATGCACTGTTCTCTGTGGTACCAAGCTCTTTTAGTGTTAGGATGACATGTTAGCATGATATTCAAACAAAAAGTATATTATGAAGTCTTTTAAACGTTAACATGAAAAATATAGCATCTAATTGGTAAAGGAGTCTCACAAAGAAATATGACTGCTGCCTGCTAGAGTCCACTGAAATACCACAATCACATACACCTATAGTTAAGGATTTTTCCAAGTAATATCTAAAATTGGATTCTCCACAGAGAACATGAGGCAGAAATACTCATAAGCATTGTGTACCCCGATAATGGATAGCTCTATTTAAAGAGATGTAACATAATCACCGAACAACCATTCCCACAAAGTCACACAACTGGTTTATCCTAATAGCAACAATCCATCATGAGTGAAGTGATAAGTTAGGGAAATATTGATGCAACGAAAGTGCTTGACACTCTAAGAACTACATAATAATAAGTGTGCCAGCTAGAAGCACAAGGAGATCAACAACTTGATATTCGGCAAGACAAATTTCAGCATCCCTCCGTAGTGATAAGGCTGTGTACATGTTGGCTATACCATGCCACTAAAAAATAGGCAAAAGCATAGACAAAATGGCAATGACATATTTGCTTTTGTTTGTATAGTCAGGAGCACATATAAATATAAATATATAAATATAAATATATAAAATCGATTTAAAAAAGAACATAAATCATGTAAAATGTGCGTGAATGTTTTAATACTACATATTTGTTTATGCTAAGCCCTGTAAAATATTGATAAATAGACTTGAGTCTGTGACAATAGTTTAAAAATGTAATTATAAACAGAAAACAAACTTAATCTTCTCTTGTTGCTCTTCGGAAGTGAATTTACAAACAACACCTCATCAACGTGTTATAAGTAGCATCAATGACTTTTCAACGGAAATATCTTGTTCAGAGGTTTGTATCTTATGTTTACATGCTTGAAATTAAACATATTTCTTGCTCACAAACTAATTCTTTTCATGGTCATAGGTAGCAGAACAAATAAATTGTATTACCAATTAAAAGATAAAAAAACACTATTCAAGAAAGCAGACTTTGGTGGGAGACGTCTCTAGTAGAAAGAAGGAAAGTAGTTAATAATAATTCCCATATGGTGTAAAAGAAGCAACTTTCCTTATTAAGTTTGCAATTCAAGGAATTAGGGAAGTAGTAGTTTTAAAGAAATTCAGAATTAGTTGGCCTCAAATGACTATTTCCTCCTTTACCATGTCTATTCTATGATGAAGATAGATTTCACATGGATATTAATAATTGCCAAGAGTATTCAACACTATCAATTGTATTACGATATTCAGCATTCAATTTACTTTGAAAACCAAAGGCAAAAAAATACTCCATCAGAGTAACCATCCTCCCAACGATTTGCAACTAAAAATTTGTGGAACACTTTGCATGAAAGCATTGATAAAAATAATCTTAAACCCAGAAAAGAAAATAATTTAATGAAATGGCAGCCTCTACAACTTATCAATTTCTTTGAGAAACAGGCTGTGTTGTTAGTCTTCTTCTTATTGAGGATTTGTCCGGTGTTTCCATTATACACCTCTATAAAATAAAACAAATATCAGGGTAAAAAAGTTGAAAAAAATAAAGATCTATGTCACCTGTAATTTTATGCTGTTAGAGTTAGTTATTGTTAACTTACCATAGTTAATAACCAGCATAGTTAACAGTTGTTAGTTTAGTTAGTTAACTAGGCAGTTAGTTACAATAGTCACTTGTATATATAGATAGCTTGCTTTGTAAGTAACTCAGTTTTTCAGTTTCTATCAATGAAATCGAGAAGAGCAATTTGCTCCCAGATCTTCATCTCATCTCTGTTAACATGGTATCAGATCTTATTGATTTAACATTGGTTGCAAACTGGTTTTCTACCATGGAAACAAAATTTGTGATTTGAATAGACACTTCAGATTTTAGTTTTAAAAAAATAACCCAAGTGTATCGACTTTTATCATCAACAATAGTTAGAAAATATCTATGACCAAGCAAAGAAGGATGTGAGAAGGGACCCCAAATGTCCATATGAAGCAAATCAAAAATATGATCAGATTTTGAGAAACTAACAGGAAAAGTGAGTCTTTTCTGCTTGGCAAAATGACATGTATCACAAGGATTGCTAGTTTTTGTACAATCAACAAATGAATGCATCTTATTCAAGTGTAACAAAGCAGTATTGGAAGGGTGACCCATTCTAAGATGCCAAATATTACAATGACTAGGATTTGCAATATTACAATGACTAGAATTAGCAAAAATTTGGGAATGAGTCTTTACAGAATTTATTACAGGAACAGAATTGAGAATAGAAAGTGTGGATGATAGATGTAAAGGTGTGCTCTTGATGGTGTAAAGACCAGCTCGCAATTCAGCTTTCCCAATCATCTTCAATGAAGGGTTGGCCTGTATCACACAACCAGAATCATTGAAAACAGTTGTGCAATTAAGAGTGTTGGCTAATTGGGAAATTGATATGAGGTTTAAATGAAAATTAGGAATGAAAAGCACATCTGTAAGATAGAATTTATCAGAAAAATAAATGGTGCCAGCATATTCAGCATGAATATCAGAACCATTAGGCAAAGTGACTCGGATAGGCTTAATTTTTCTAAGACAATGGAAACTGTTTCGGGTAAAACACACATGATCTGTAGCTCCACTATCAAGAACCCAACAATTTTTATCAGAATAGTAAGAAGAAGTGGCACAAATCATACCTGAACTGTTGTTCCTATGAACAACTAGCTGATTAGCACTGTGTGATTGAGAGGGCATGGAACTTTGTAGTAAGGATAGCAAGGCTTGATGCTGCTCAGGTGTGAAACTCAGAGATGAGCCAGCATCAGCTGTCTTTTCCTTGGCACTGACAAAAACTAGATCATCTTCTTCAGTTTGTTCATCAGTGTAGAAATTATTAACATTGCTGGAATTTCCTTTCCTCTCTGCAAGTGAGGAGGAAGATCATACTTCTTGTAGCAAGTGTCAATCATATGACCTGTTTTGTTGCAATATATGCAGACTCTGATCTGTCTGCCTCCGCCTCTCCCACCAGAATTGGAAGATTGGCCACGAGTTCCTCTACCTCTTCCAGCAGGTTTAGTAGAATCAATATTTGCAAGAACTTTAGATGCATCAAACTGAGAAGAAAATTGTCTCTCTTGCTGAAGCATCATAGAATACACTGTATCTAGATCAGGCATAGGACTCATCAACATTATTTGAGAGCACACAGCAGTGAATTGCTCATTTAGTCCTTTGAGAAAACGAATAATTCGTTCATTCTCACGATATCTTGTTATGGTTGGAAGTAATGCACAACTACAAGGAACTTGACAAGTGCAAGGGGGAATCGGCCAATAATTCTCAAATTCTTGCCAAAGACCTTTGAACAACAAGCATTTCATATTGCTGCGAATCCAGTATTTCACGAGCGGACGAAACATATCGAAATGGACTGTCACATTGTTCGGGACAAGGTTCAGTCTGGCATGCTTCATTTGCTTCCTATCCATACCCGCGAGCAAGTAGCTGATATACTTACCAAGCCACTTCATTATGGACCATTTTCTACACTACAATCCAAGCTTGGTATGTGTGATATACACCTTCCAGCTTGAGGGGGGGTGTCACCTGTAATTTTATGCTGTTAGAGTTAGTTATCATTAACTTACCATAGTTAATAACCAGCATAGTTAACAGTTGTTAGTTTAGTTAGTTAACTAGGCAGTTAGTTACAATAGTCACTTGTATATATAGATAGCTTGCTTTGTAAGTAACTCAGTTTTTCAGTTTCTATCAATGAAATCGAGAAGAGCAATTTGCTCCCAGATCTTCATCTCATCTCTGTTAACAATCTACATCACCTCTCCAAGCATCGAGTAAAATTCCTATCGGTATCCTTTGTCTCCATGAGCGACCAAAATTCTCTCTTATGTTCTGATAATATTTCTTTTATTCGTGTGTTGTTTTGAAAGAGTAAATAACGACGTTTATCAATTATCATCCCTCCTCTTTTCTTGAAAGTTGAAACTCTGATATAAAGTCAAGGCTCTGTCAATTGCTTCATTTTCTTCCTCTTTTCTCAGAACAGAAGAGCATTGTCGTAGCTGACCCTGAGCCTCACTCCAAACCTAAGGTCTGGAATTTCTTCACACTTCTATTCTGCCATTTTAGCTTCGCTCTCAAGTAGATGATATCCCATGGTGTCCGAGCATACCTATGGCAATAGCTAGAGAGCAGACCCAGAATGAATAATCAGATAATTAGTTACAGTAAAAAAAAGACCTTAGAAAATCTACCAATACACTTCAAAAGCAGAAACACCACATACACAGCCCCACCAAAACCTCTACCATTTCTAACCTAAATAGGGATTTGGAGAAGAGAAGCATTGAAAAAAGTATCAACCCTACTGGTGATTAAATGATCGGCAGCGCAGATGCAATGGGAAAATTGGGGTGGAGAGCCCTAATAGATGATGAGCATGCTGGTGGAGAGAGGAAATAAAAAATAAAATAAAAGATAGGGAAGATGAAGCAAGAGGGTTTTGATGACTGATGAGACAATTAGGTGACCACTACAGAGTTTTTGTGCAAGCTATCGATAGACCAGGAAGTAGAAGAGTTGGTGAGAGCTAGGGAAAAAATATTTCAAAAATAAAAAATTGTAGAACCAAATAAGTAATCCAATTTGTAAAAAAAAAAAATAACTCAGAAAATTGTGGGAAGGACACCTCAGCATTTACGGTTGTGCTACAGTAAATAAAAGGGATCACCCTTATTATGTTTATTAATATTTAAGTTTTTTTTTTTTGACTAGAACTATATATTCAAGTTAAACATATATATAAAGTAACAAATTTTAAAATAAAACTAATTGTATTAAAAAATGCATAACAAGTAATTTTTTTAACAAACTTGTTTTCTTGAAATTGATTTGTCATGTTTTTTATAGTAATTTTGAAGAAAAAAAATCTTTTACATAATTGTATCCAAGTTGAAAATCTTTTTTTTAAAAAAAATAATTTTTATGATCATAAACAAACACAAAATAACATCTTTTTTTCTTGAAAATCTCTAAAAAATAATCTCTAAATTATTGGATGTTAAAATCATTTTTTTTAATCTATAACAAAAAGGCCCTAAATACATTTTATGTTTTGTAACTTCAGTAAGGAAGAGCTTACTTAAGTTACAAAACATAAAATGTATTTATTGTCACTTTATATTTTCAATTGTATTAAATATTAAATATAAAACTTTTACACAGATATTTTAGATATTAAAATTACTTTTTTTTATGAAAAAATATTAAAACTACTGATATTAATGATAATTATTAATTGCATATTTAGAAAATGCTTGGAAAAATAGCAATGTATATTTCCATTGCAGAAGAAGGCAAAAAAGTCTTACAACAACTTCAAAAATCTGTATATATAAGGTGTGATGTATGGCAAAGTTATTTTAAACGACCCAAATATCCGTAAGGCCTAGCACAATTGGCATAAGTCAACGTTGTTAGGCTGGACATTTTCCATGGTTGCCCGGATTCGAGCCCGGGATCCCCACCTTGCGTGTGTGAGTTTACGAGTAGTACTTGTCAATACGTGTGCAGACAAAAAAAAAAAAGACCCAAATGTCACAAGACCAAAATCCTAGTACTCAGAACTATATTGAGAAATGCAATAAAACATAAGAACTATATTGAGAAAAAACAAAAATATTTGAATGATGATTTTAATTTTTCAAATCTTCAAAACACTTATTGGACAAACAAAAAAAATATTTTTCCAAGTACTCAACACCTCTCTTGCGGTGGCTATGCTCTAAAAGCTACATAAAAAAATAAAAAATAAAAACTGACATTTTGTCAAGCCAAGGATCTTTGCTAAAAGCACGGATGGTTCAAGAATACATATTTGGATTTCTATATCTACTTGTTGTCGTGGAATAGCCACTAATTCCAAAATATACGATGAAATCAAAATAAATCATTTGGTTGATTGGCAGAAGATGTGCAAACCAAAATCACGGGGAGGTCTCGGATTAAGATCAGCTAGGGACGTCAACAAAGCTTCTCAAGCCTGGATGGCACCTTATTTCCAGAAAAAAAAAAAGAGAAGGGGAGGGGGGGATTTGGATGGAAATGGAAACTATTAGAGCTGAATTTAAGTGTGGTGGAGACTTAATCCCTAGAGTGCAGCGGAACACAAACCGGGATCCAAGCAACTTCTTTGATGATGATCTCTTATCTTGGTTGTCTAACAGCTTAAACAATGTCTCTATCAGAAGTGGATTCATGTGGATAGATTTGTTCGGCATAGTGTGAAGGATTTCAAGGATAATTATCTAACAATTCTAAATTGATAATAGATACAAATTATAACATGTCAATCGTCATCATACCAATAAGATAGATCAAGATTTGTATACCTGTCCGAGTGTCCATAGTATTTCTACATTGTTAACTTACTATATTTCTTTTATTTTTTGGTGATGTGCATTTTGACCACAATTGATATTCTAGTCTTAAAATTCCTATACTTTGATAATTGATTAATGCTATCCAAGTGGGAGAATGTTAAATTAATTATTTAATTAATCAATTATATGGATTAGCCTTAACCAATTATTGAGAATTATTATTTAATTGATTATTAATATATTAATTTATGGTCAATAGTTATTATTATAGCACTTAACCAACTTCTGGATATTGTATTGGGCTTTGGTTTGGGAATGACCCTGTAATGAGTTGGGTCATTCAGTTTCTTCGAGAGTCTCTACTCTCTCCTGATAAGTTAAAATATTGCCTCCCCATTAAACAGTATGATATTTTTTTTATTCTGCGTAGGCTTATAAAAAAAGAGTAGTTTACTTTCACATTAATCTTCCTCTTAAGAGCAGTTAATAACCATGGATCCTACCATGCTAGGTACACAAATCTTGATCTATCTTATTGATATGATGATGATTGACATGCCATAATTTGTATCTATTATCAGTCTAGAATTGTTAGATTATCCTTGTATATTGTTTGGTTGATTAGAAATGAGTCGATGTTCGAGAACAACAGCTTGGATATCTCAGTCAGATTATTAACAGGATCTTGGCTCAAGCATCGGCTATTCGGCAGAGCATACACGCTCATCAACAAGTGAAGTCCCATGTAGACATCAGACATTATTAGCAGGATTTGCGATGGACAATACTTGTGAATGGCTGTTACAGGTTAAATTGTGATTGTGCCATAACCAATGTAGGTGCCAAGGCGGCTTGTGTGGATTGCTAAGAAATAACGCAGGCGATTTTGTTTTTGGTTTTGCTTACGGTTTGGGTCCTTGCTTCATAACAATTCTGCTTGGATTAAAGTTGGTTATAGAGAGGGTTTTGGTAAGATTCTCATTGAATATGATTCATTGGTGGCAGTTACACTGATTAAGGCATGGATGTTCTTCTCTTGTGGTTAGATGGCGAATTTCCTATTTTGAGATGCCAATCAAGTGGTAATGGTTCTGTCAAGTTTGGTTTGAGTTTGGATTCTTTGATTTTGTTCCATCTTTCGGGCGAACCTTATTGGGATCGATTTATTTCCCTATAGTTTTTAAATCTTTTTTCCTTTTCTAGTTGTATACCCCCTTTTTCTAAAATAAATGATTTAAAACTTCATACAAAGTTTTAAACAAATTATTTTGAAGAAGTATTATAAGCTTATTTAGTTAAATTATAATCTGAATTCTCATTTTGATTATGTATAAACATATAATTAAAAATAAATAAATATTAAAAGCAATAATTACTTTAAAATGATTTAAAATTTTCATTTAATTATGATTATCTTTTTGGCAACAATTAATTAATTATAATTATAAAGTAATATAATTATATTTTTAAATAATTAGAAGTATAACTTGTTTAGCTTTTTTTAAAAGATTTAAAAAAACACTCAAAAAGAAGAATGATTTTTTTTTTATAAAGATACTGAAAGAAAGTGTCTATATATGCGTCCAATGTTTTAAAAACCAAACGGGAGATCAAACCGGTGAAACCTCTGGGTTATGGTTCAATTGGTTAAATAAATAAATAAATAAGTATTAAAATTGGAAAAAAAAGTAAAATAATAAATTAAAAAATCATTTTAAATGGTTTAACCCGGTTTAATTCACAGTTCAATTCGGTTTCAACCAGACCACGGTTCAAATGAGGTTGAACCAACTGTCGAACTGGCCGATTTTATGTTCAACCAGTTTCGGCCGGTTTTCAAAACATTATATGCATCACCTTGTAGACCCTCGAATTTGCTCGACCAGAAGTTTCGACAACAGGTTTATTTAAGTTTATCCCTGGATTCATTTTTTATATAGCCAAAAGTGATTCTTGAGACATAAAATTGATTTTGACATATTTGAGTGTTCTCAAGTATAACCGATTTTGTCTCTAGAATTAATCCTAACATAAAGCTGCGATTTGGAGCTTTTGCCTCCAAATGTGATTTTTACTCTCATATTTGTTGTTCAACTCACTTCTACGTGAACATATCTAAACATAAATCACTCTACATTCAATTCAATTTTAACTAAAAACAAAAATCAATTTTCGACACCATATAACCAAACACACAATGAGATTCGGACCCACCAAAATCATGTTCAAAAACATGATGGATACAAGAAATAAGAGTAATGATAAATGAACACTCTTTTTAGGGACACCGTATGTCTATATATGTACGGGCCACGGACAAAACTTTTTTTTTTATTTTTTTTAAATTTGTTTTTTCGAAAAATAATTATTATAAAAGTGGTTAATGCGGTACAAATAAGTGGTTAATAAAATTCACTAACTGGTTAATGGGATACTCTGATGCCAAGTTTCACTTGTATCTATTAACCACTTCCAACACTCTATTAACCACTAATATCAATCTTGCTAACCAAGTGTCATTCACCACCTTTAATAACTCTTTCACAAATGATTACAAAAATGGTTAATATTGTGCAACTAAGTTGTTAATACAGTTCACTAATTGGTGAATGGCTAATCTGATACCACAAGTTGTACTTGTACCCATTAACCACTTTCAACACTGTGTTAATCAGTAATATCAATCCGGTTAACCAAGTATCATTCACACCTTTAATAACTTTTTCACAAATCAATATAAAAGTTGTTAATACTGTGTAACTAAGTGGTTAATACAGTTCACTAACAGGTTAATGGTTACTCTGATGCCACAAATTAAGTTGCACTTGCACATATTAACCACTTCTAATACTGTATTAACCACTAATATCAACCCCGTTAACTAATTTTTTTTTAAATAAATAAAATTAAAATATTAGTTTTTCAACAAAAAAAAAACTATACAAACATACGGTGCCGTGCGTACAAGTGTCCCAAGAGGAGTGTTCATCTATCATTTCTCAATAATAAAGAACCAGCTTATCAAATCACCCAAAATCTTGTCTTGGGACTCGTTATTTTTAATTCTCCCGCGAAAAAATGTTAAACAAAATCGCCAAGCATGACCTTCTTTCTCGTTCAATTAATCATCTCTCTGCTATTCCTTTTCTGATAAAAATAATAATAATTCTCTACTCAAACACTCAAAAACAGCCGAACACAGCTTTCCAGAAAATCCTAACAGCAACGAAGTTCGTACTCTCTCTGGACAAAAAGCATAGTAGTAATAATTTAGGTTCACAATCCCATTTTATTTTGCAAAACACAAACTTTTATTGGCATTAAACATAAAGATACAATAAGATCAAAGAGTGTGCAACATTTAATAATATTTTAAGCATGAACAGAAAATTATTTAATACTCCGTCCGATTCATATTATAAGAAACAAAGCTAAAATTTAGTTTAATACATGAGTTATTCAATGAACCAAATTTTAGCTTTGTTTCTTATAATATTAGCTTTATTTCTTATAATATAGACCGGGGGGAGTACTATTGCCAAACAAAAATAGAGCGTCAATATGTTTACACAGGGCAATTTAACGACTGGAGTATGAGACAGGGAAATTAGAATGCATAGAAAAACTATCACAGTGATAAGGGTGATTAACTAAGGAATTTTATGAGGTACTTCTAGTGGCGGATCCAAGATTTTCTATAGGGGGCAAGAATATGTCTAAAATATTTTCACAGAAATACAAATATCATAAGCTGGTAGTGATCTAAAAATTTCGAAAATTGTTCGAAAGAGGGAGCCCCCAACAAAGTTTATTTAAATAGGAAAAACAATGGTAAAACCTTTTTTAGAAAAATATTTTCGAAACTAGATTTTGGGTTTTAGCGTCGTTATGCATATTATATGTATTAGCATCTTACGACATTCATTTGAAAACAGTAAGCTCTAATTAAATGTGCAAAGTATTGTTAACTTTGAAAATATTTATTTTACCCCTAATGGGGAAAATGATGAAAAAGTATCACCAAAAATTCTTTATTAAAGATAACGAGCCTATAAAAAACTAAAGTCAAATGGGCTGGAGCCCAAACCAAATTCCCAAAAAAAAAAAACAAAATAGATAAAACAAAAAATAAAACAAACACCAAACCTAAACTAAACACGCCATATCAGATTGGGAGGGAGGCGCATAGTGTGAGTTTGATTTTAATTGTTTTATTTTGTGAGTATGAGTTTGTGGTGTTAAGTATGTGGTCTGGGTGAAAGAAAAAGCATGCAGGTAGAATAAAAGTGGTACGCGCAAGAGAATCGATGGATGTGTATAAAGTGGATTGTGTAACCTGGGGGCAACATTTATTTTGCTATGGGGGCAAAAAATAAAATTACTAAATATGTTGAAGTAAAAATATTTTATCTCGTGGGGGCAATTGCCCCCAATCCATTATACCTAGATTCACTATTGGGTACTCTCTCCCTTATCGAATATAAGCAAAAAAAAAAAACTATTTCAAACCTGTTATGAAAAGTAGTTAGTCTCATTTAATTTCCTTAAAATAATCAAAAAAAAATTACATCTCCCAAATTGCCTTTCATGGGAAATTGTTCCATGAGAATAAAAGAGTTATTGAAAAATAAAATTTGAATTAATTGAAGAAGGGTATTTTGGGTAAGACATCATTAAATAGGGTGAAGTTAGTTAAAATTTTCTTATATTTAGAATCACAAAATTTGGATTTTTTGTTGCTTATATTCAAAAACGAAAGGAGTATTTTATTAAGACTAAATTTAGGAAATTTGAAATACCTCCTAAAAGTTAAGAATTTTAAATATCACCTAAAAGTTAAGAATTTGAAATTCCCTCCTTACCATCTCTCCTAATTTTTTTTTTGGGTACAAATCTCTCCTAATTTTTTATTTCGAAATATTTTTAAAAAAAATTTCGGAATATTATTTTTTCTAATTTTTTTTTGTATTTTTTTCCGAAAACATATTTTTTTCAGAACAATTAATTTTTTCAAACAGAAAAATTTTCAATGTATTTTTAGTGTATGTCTACTGTTGAAGTGATGTAATTTTTATAGTTCATTCAGTTTTTCTTTTTCTTATAATATTTTTGTCCATGTTATGTACTAGCTGCACCTTTATGTGTTGATTATAATATGCTTACCATTTTTTGTAAAAACGCAGGTGATTCTCAATGATCCATTCCTTGGTAATTAGCGAGTTGAAGAAAACAACTTATCGACAGTATCATTAAGGGATGAGTTCCTTGAAAATGCTGGGCTATTTATTTTTGAGACATACTGTAGAATACACCAACGCATTGACATCGGGTATGTACCTAGCTTCTCATATAAAGTATTGCAGCTCTCCCTTGTTTATAACCTTTTTGATATGCCTCTTTTTTTCACCCTTGAGAAACACACTTCAACATCTTTGCAATTGATCTTTGATAGTCTGTCAAAATCAAATGCACAAAATAAGAGTTATGTTGGCCATAAAGGTTTGGCACTAGCTCTTTGTTCCTCATTTTTTTTTGGAGGTTTTAGTTTATGATTCTGTTAACTAGGAAATTTGGTTTGTAGTATATTTCTACCAAATTCATTAAAGAAAACAAATAATTAGATTTTCAAACGATTATGTGATCGATGAGTTATATGGTAATCTTGTTTTGAAAACAACGGTTTTTGTGGCTAACGGTCATATGTTCGACACGTTATTCGTTTATTAACATTCTTCGCTTTTAAGCTATTAATTGTTATACTTTTGCCAATTTTTTATTTGGAATAATACCAACTAAACAAGTGAATTGTTGTTGGAATGACACTAGATGTAAAGCAAACAAGATTGGCTGTCAAGAGCCAATAACTCGACTAACAAGTAATCAAATGTAATGTTTGACAGAAAGCTAAAAAATGCGGAATTATGAGCATGCATTTATGAATTTAAACTTTAAATAAGGAGATGAATGCAGAAATGTAACGAAACACTTTTAAATGTCTGGAACATAAAAGAAAGCTTGTAAATGAACATGAATTTAAAGGAAAGCATTTAAATGACTATTAAATGTAATTGACAGAAATGATAAATTACTGGAAAGTAAAGAAAGTAAGTAAAAACATGAAATAAATTACTGTAATAAAAATGGCTTATAAAATGCAGTAAGAAAAGAAAGTTTTAAAAGAACACTGCAGAAATGAATAAGACAAATAAAAGTTCGAAATAAAGTTCAAGTGCAATAAAGGTTAATGTTGGAAATGAAAAGGAATTTCATAACACGTAAAATAATTTCAAGAAAGTAAAATGATGAACAAAACAAGAATTGAAATAAATTGAATTGATTGCATTGCAGTTAATGAAAAAGGGGGTGGAAGGCATATTGTGATCGTGTTTCCTTTAATCTGCTTCGACGGATGAGATGTTAGGAATTTTAGATCAAGTATCCAACCTTTATTACATCGTCTGAACTACTATTTATAGAGAAAAAAATGTAAAAAACTACCTATCATCCGACCTGACACGTGTACGGACATAGGGTCGGTAGTTAATTTTACTAAGTAACTACTTAACTTCGACAGTAACACTTCCTGTCGAGTTTTACATATATTGCCTAAAGCCTAAGTCTAACTTGACCGCTTTCCTGTTGACATCTTCGACGCTTCGTTTGCCTTGTTGAATAACCGCCAAGTCTTCCTGTCTTTTAGACTTAGTTTATTTTTCAACATCCATTCTGGTTTCCAACTTCCTCACTTGTCGAACACCAGGAGCATTGTCGAGAATTCCAAATTTGAAATTTGGCACCCAACAGATTCTATATTGTCTCTGTAATGTTTTCTTTGTTAGCGATTTCATCTAGTCTACTCTACATGCAACACAACTAAATGGTATACTAGGGATTTAAAATCAGTAACCGAAGTTTCTAACATAGGGTTTCCCAATTTCTGATATTTTTTTATAGAGTTCTTGCTAAGAAGTTAAATTTGAATTATGAGGAAGCTAAGAGATGGATTGTGCATCTTATACATGGCTCGAAGCTTGATGCCAAAATTGACTCTCAGACCGGAATAGTTATGATGGAACCCAACAATCCAAAGTGTAAGTTGACATTGATTACTGACTTGATAGATAATTGCTTTATACTACAAATTTGTCCGCCAACCTCTGACGTGTGGCAACGTCGTTTACTCAGGAGTCCCGAACATCTGCTGCTTTCATGAATGGTTGGTCGATTGAGGTAGAGAGGGTGAGAAGACTTAGAGCTAAGGAGGCAGCAGCTAGAGCCATGAAGGCTTCTAAAAAGGCTCGAGAGCGCGTGAAGACTCTGGAGAATGATATGCAGACTATTTTGGCGCAGTTCTAGGAGCGCATGCAGGTTCCGGAGCGCCAATCAACTGGTGTGTCTGGCTCTACGAGTCGTTCGAGTCTGCATCCTTAAATGATTTGGATGACCAGACGGTGACAATTGATTTAGTTTCAGATTTTTCAACCTATTTTGTATGGTTGGTAGTACTTCAATTTGTTTATGGTTTTTTATCCTATGTTGTATTACATTTGGATGATTCCCAGTACTTAAGTTTGTCTATGATTTACATTGTTACTATAATACATTTTGTAATTGACTTAGTTTCATTTTGATTTTGATTTTAATTTTGATTCATATTGTGTTGTTGGTTTTGAAATGATAATTTGATATTGGATTATTGGTTTTGAATCGCAGGTTGAATTGAATATTAGTTGTTGGCTGATCACAAAATACAAGCAAAAGCAGCCAATTTGCTACAAAGTAGCGTAGGCCTAGCTGACGCTAAATTAAGTCGATGTAAGCTTGACCTTAAAGCTGACACAAACCATAACAAAGAATGTCGCAGAGTCGCGTTGACTTTGGCTGACGCTAATGGTTTGCGTGGGTTTCTTAACGTGGGTTTGTCTGACACTAACATTAGCGTCGGTCGTCTAGATCACTGCTTTTAGCGTCCACTTAGCGTGGGTCCGGCCGACGCTAACACTTAGCTTCAACCTCTAACATGTCGGCCACGACGCCAACGCTAAGCCGACGCTACTCATGATTTACCGTGGGCTTTTCATGATTAGCGTCGGCTTTTGGCCTATGCTAATGGGTAACATTCTAGTAGTGTCTATTACCTATCGATCTATTATATATATCTATAAAAAAAGTTTTTTTATGGAACGTGTCAATACCTTATTCATTAGATCCTTTCTTATTTAAATTAATTTTTCACATTTCAATTTTCAAAATATAATTCATTTGAATTTTATATTATTCATTTTCCTATTCTTGGAACGTTTTCTAAATTTTGTATCTATCTATTATTATATTATATAAAAAAGATTTTGTTCCCTCAAAAAAAAATTGTTACATGTTGTTATGTAACGTGTCAATACCACATTAATTCCATGTAGAATATTAAAATAAAATATATTTTCATTAATTTAATAAATTTAAAATAAATATTTTATCTCAAATTGTTATATGAAATTCAATACTCTATTCATTTGATCATTTTTTATTTAATTTCAATTTTTAAAATTATATTTTACAAAATATAATTATTTTAGTTCATAAAATATTATTTAAAATAATTTTAGTAAAAAGTCAATTTTTTATCATTTTTGTTTAGTGAAATTTGAATTTTAATTCACTATGAGTTATTCGCTCAAAAAATTTAAAAGAACTAATTTTGAAGTCTATTTCAATATTATTAATGTATTAAAAGTTTGTATTTTAATATTTAAAACTTAATTTTGTAATTTCATTTTAGAGATTTATTTCCATTTTTTGATTTTAAAATATTTAATTTTGAATTTTAATACATTATTATCTATCTATTATATATATAATTTTTTTTTGTTATGTCATGAGTCAAACTCTATTCATTTTATCCTTTCTTACTTAATTTCAATTTTAAAAATATAATTAATTTAAATTATAGATTATTATTCATGTTCTTTTTTGGGTACATTTTTTAAATTATATAGGCAATATTATGCAACCTTAGTTCTCTTTAATCTTCTCTAATCATGACAAGTGGCATATTCTATTATTTACATGTGTTCCAACCATATTAAATATTTTTGAAAATTTTATGTGATCAATTCATATTATTTTGTAATCAACTTAAGTTTTATTATTTTCATCTCACCACATCCTATTTTCTTGCTCATTTTAAGACTTGATACAAATTAACAAACTCATTTTAAATTCATTTTTAATAAGAAAATGTAAATAGATAATAATTACGTGTACCTACAAAGTGTTCAAAATCAATTACTACACAATGTTTTTGTATGAAAATCCTAATGATTAGTTATTAAGATATATATAATTTTAAATTGTCAACTATTTGCGTAATATATTTAGCTATATGTAAATAATTTTTTTGTCATAATTAAATCAATAGTCGGCCAAATGACTACAAGATCATCGGTCTACTCTGCCTCAATTCACCATTTTGAACTTTATACAGAAGGTTTTTTCGTACCAGCTCCTTCTACCCTTCTATTTAGAAATTTCATTTAAAACCGTGTTTATTATTTAAGTTTATCAGGTGAAGCTCTTTCAGCTGGTGCACTCCCTTGCATTGAGCCTAAGGCCTCTCCCACCTTTTGAGCCTGGGCTAAAGCCTCAAGGTCTACTTTGATGGGCTCTACAATTGGAAGGTGCGGGCAGGATTGCTCGGCTGCCAGCCCTTCTGCCTATAAGGTGTAGTGACCTTTATAGGCACGCCATACGATTGATGCTGGCTCCATACCCAGTAATATTGGTTGTGTTGAGTTTTCCAGGAATCCTGGACCACTCAAACATACCAGTACAAGGGTGGTGAAGCGGAGGGAGGCTGCCCTCGTTTCCCAGGGGGCTACAGAATTCACTGTAACAACCATCTGTAAGGGCTTTTTTAAAGCCCTTTAAGGCATTTCAGTGGCGCCAAGATGTATATAATTTTAAATTGTCAAATATTTGCGTAACATATTTAGCTATATGTAAATAATTTTTTTGTCTGAATTAAATAAAAATATTTGAAAGTAACTTTTTAATACTTTTAGTAAATCAAGAAATTTTTATATAACAAATAAAAGAAATAAAATATTTTCACGAAGGTATTAGGCGTATTAAGAGTTAGATGTATTTGCATACATCACATGCTAATGAACAATTAAAGATAAATTATCTATATCATATATTTTCACAGTGATGAATATTTTAAATAAAAACACATTAATATCTATATAAAAACTACTAATATTTAGCATGATAGACCAAATATTTTAATTAGAATATTTAGAATGAATATCTATTTTACATGAATACTTTAATTCATATCTAAATTACTATTGACGAACATTTTATTAAAAATTAAATTTTAGTATGTGTTTGTTTGAAAAAAAATTTATTTATTTTAAAAAGTATCATGCGAGACACGAACCATCGTATTATAAATAAGTTATTTATAGAACTTTTAGAAGTTATTTTCAATTTTAGTTCTTATTATTATTTTCTATTAGAGTTATCTATATCATATATTTTCACACAATGATGAATATTTTAAATAAAAATGCATTAATATCTATATAAAAACTACTAATATTTAGCATGATAGACCAAATATTTTAATTAGAATATTTAGAATGAATATCTATTTTACATGAATATTTTAATTCATATCTAAATTACTATTGAAGAACATTTTATTAAAAATTAAATATTAGTATGTGTTTGTTTGAAAATTTGTTTATTTATTTTAATATGTATCGTGCGAGACACGAACCATCCTATTATAGATAAGTTGTTTATAGAACTTTTAAAAGTTATTTTCAATTTTTTTTATGGATCCCACTGTAATTAGCCCTTTGGGCCAAGTGGGTCCCCCAAAGTATCCCCACGGGTTTGGTTCTTTGGACCGCCTATAAGACTAATCTCCGATCGAGGTACTGTCGGGCAATTAAGGGGACCTCTCCCAAACACATTTTTTCCATCCACAATTATTATTTTCTATTAGAGTTTTAATCGAGTAAATTTTAAGTTTCAGATAATATTATTTATATTCGTAATATTTATATCTTATGACACACACATATCTTTTTCACTTTTTTATAAATATTTTTTCCTATTTCGTGCATAAAATATGGATTGTCAACCCTGAATCTCACTCGTGCATTGCACGGGTCAAATACGTTAGTATCACCTAAAATTTAAGAATTTGAAATTCCCTCCTTACCATCTATCCTAATTTTTTATTTCAAAAAAATTCGGAATATTATTTTTTAATTTTTTTTGAAATTTTTCCTGAAAACATAGTTTTTTTAGAACAATTAATTTTTCCAAACAGAAAAAATGTATTCCCCCGCCAAACAGTTTTTCTTGGAAAAAATAATTTCAAAAAAGTGGAAAAATAATTTTGAAAGATATTCATAAAAAACATAAATTATACATTACATTTATTTAATTACTATAGTCAAATAAATAATTTTAAGAACGAAGAAATTTAATTACTCTCTCTAAACAATTAAGGGAATTTAATTGAAGCAATCTAATATCCTAAAATTTTAAATTCTGTAAAATTTTGAATTATCTCATTCAAACGCACCTTAAGAAAATCACATTGGGGAAATATTATCTAAGAGCAGTTACTTACACAATTTGCTCAAGAAAATAAAAGTAAGCCAACACATGGACAATGATAAGAATTGGGGAATCCTACCAAACCGAAAAGTTTTGCCTTAATTCTGCTGTGCCATATTGGTTTAAACGCAGAAGAATGGGTCAAAAAAGTTTGACTTGTTTTGAATCCCAAAAAAAAATAAAATTATGAGACCCCTAAATGTCTAAATTAATACCTCATGCCCCATATATAAGAAAAAGTAAAAAAAATAGTCCTAATTATAAGAAAACATCACAAGTTTTTAGATATATTAATTGCTAAAGTGACTTTTATATCATTATTCCATGTTTTTTATACATTCATCTATTCCAAATATAAATGGGTGAAAAACATTTAATGTGAATATTATATTTGAAAAAACCATTCAAAATTATAACATTAAACGAACTTTTTGGGGTTGATGATTTTTTTTCTTTCTCTTATATACTAGTATAGTAACATGTGTCATGCACGAGTATATATCGGCTTTTGAACATTTATATAAAATAATTTAAATTTTTAAATAACTTTTTTTTTGTTAAAGTTGAGTTTGAGGCAATATCTAAGAAAAAATATATAAGAATAATTTAATTTCAATTATGTATCACAAATTATAGTAATCTTTAAAATAGTAATTACTATTTTGTGTAAAAAAATAGTAATTATTGATGTCCATTATAAAGAGTTGATTAAATATATAGTTGATTATCATATTTAAAATTAAATACAGTAGAAAAAATATAAATTGTTGCTGACTTAAGAGAATAAAAATTCTATGAACTTACATTCATACCAAACTAATGTGGGAGTTCTTGGTACAAATAAAATAATAAATAAAACAATATTTTGTAAAATGAAAATTTAAAGTATAATAGACATGAGTCATGTGATGCACGGGTTATATGTCGAGGTACGAATGAAATGCACTGTATAGTAACAACATATCTACTGTATGTTGACCCGTTCGTATTGAAAATATATAAACAAAAAAAATCATGGAGAAATTCATAAGAAATGATCTAAAATGTACAAAAAATATTTTTGACAAATTTATTTTTCATGTAAAATATTCATTTACGTGTATTAGATTTTATTTATATTTATTGCTTCTATGTAAAATGTTCATTCTCGTGCATTATATTTTTTATATAATTTATATTTATATATTAATCAATCTATATATTGATATAACTTTAAATTTGCTAAATTTGCTTTCATGTAAAATTTTATTTTATTTCAACATGTAATGTTTTTTCTATTTTCTACGATTTTTATATTAATCAATTTACATATAGATATTAATTTTTTTTGTGACTTAAATATAATACTTTTTATATAATATATAATGTTTACATATAATATATTAAAGGAAAATATTATATTTACATATAGATATTCATGTAATATGTTTATTACTGTGTATTATATTTTTTATATGATTTATATTTATACCTTAATCAATCTGTATATTGATATAAATTTAAATTTGCTAAATTTAAATTTATATCTTACAAAAATCTAAGTTTGCTTTCATGTAAAATTTTATTTTATTCCAACATGTAATGTTTTTCTATTTTATATGATTTTTATTTTAATCAATTTATATATAGATATTAATATTTTTTTGTGTGAGTAAAATATTATATTTTATATAATATATTATATTTACATATAATATATTAAAGGAAAATATTATATTTAAATATAGATATTCATATAATATGTTCATTCCCGTGTATTATATTTTTTTATATAATTTATATTTGTATATTAATCAATTTATATATTGATATACATTTAAATTTTTCTAATGCATAGGTAATGATGTCTTTAGGCTTTAATTATAAAAAAAGTAAAAACATTTTATTTATAATATTATAATTAAATTTAATATAGTCATCATTTATTAACTATTTTTAAAAAAAGGTATAATCATAAACATAATAAAATTATAAAAGTTTATGATAAATATAAATTTATATTAAAATATATTCAACTAAAGTTTAATCTCTATTATAATAATAAGTTAGACATTAATATACCTTCGTGTAAAATATTTAACCCTCATGTGACATATTTTTACTCTGTAATTTAAATATTATTATTTTTATTATAATTTAGTATACTTATAAAAAATTATTCAAATAAAGTGTTATTATATCACAATAATTTAGACTCTAATATAGTAGGAGGTTCTTTTTTTACAGGTTCTTTTTTCTTATGCCAAATAAAATACACATAACGGTAAAAGCATGTATATATGCTAAGTTCATTAATATTAATTTAAGACAAAAGTCACTTCAGTTAATACGTTGGAAAAAAAACTTTTATTGCAAACAATGACACAATACAACATATCGACGAATAGAATATCACCTTGTTTCTCTGCTTTTGGACGTAATAGATATTTATTAACATTACTTTTTCTCAAACAAAGGTTCTTTACTCCTTTTCAAGGTGTTTGGATAGAGCATATTGTTAACATTAATCTTTATAAGATATTAACAGGCGAGTAAAAAGAAACTCATGTCTTAAAGGAATTAAAGATTAGGTGAAAGCTTCCATCATAATTTTCGGAAAATATCAAGTTCGAACAACTAATAATGGAAGTTTTGCAAAGTCATAAACTAACGTTATAGATTTTATTTTCCACCAAAGAATTTGCTTATGCTAATGGAGTAGTCATGATTTGAAGATAGCTTTTTCTAGCTTCAAAGTCTAGCAGGGATCAAAATGATTGGAAGAATGAAAATATCCTTACATGATGAATAAAACAAATAAAACATTGGGAATATATGCTATTTATTACACCAGAATATACTATTTATTAGTTATGATTTGGTAATAGCTGGCTTTAAGTGGGAATATATGCTATTTATTACACGAGAATATCCTTATTACGAATTGCTTGATTTGCTTGTTTTATTACCAGCTTTACACCTTTGTCATTTCAAAATATACGGGCGATGGTGTTTTAAAAAATATCAAATTTCATTTTATTTTTACATATATTTATTGATTGTATATTTTATTGAAGCTTAGTGATATCATATAATTAATCCATAAATAAATGTGTTGACTACATGAAAAAAATTGTGTTTGGAAAGTATCCAATAATATGATATTAATTAGCTACTGATTTGATATGATTATCTCTGGTAATCAATTTTAATTTTAAGTATCATTATATTATGCAGTAAATGTATATAATATTTCTATATATATATTTATATGATATAATAATTGAGTGTGTTGAGTTGTAACCATGATGATATATATTTTTGTGCTAATATAGAACAAATTCTTATGAAATAAATTTAAATATTTGATTTCATCTTTAAATATTAATTAATAACCAATATACTTGTAAAAAAATGACATTTATTTATAAGTCTTTTATTTATATGTCATTGGATTCAATTTTATATTTTTCTTAAACTGACATTAATTTGCAACCACTATATATCACTTGTTGATTAGTTGTTTATTTAAAACTTCAAAACCATTAAATTGTTTAATACTATATTGTTTACATATAAATTTTAAATTGTTTTTTAACACGGATGCTTGCAACTATTCATATATCAAAAAAATTAATTCGATATATTATTAAATGTAACGTGATTCAGTAATTTAATACAATTTTTAATATAAATAATGACATATATCAGTTATGATTTCTTATTATAAGTTATGATCAGCTAATAAAAAACCTTAATTGTGAAATCGGCCATTTATTACACCAAAAATTGCCTTACATGATTTGATTAAATTTGTTTTGCATGACTTGTCACGAAAATCTTAATCTCAATATTTTTTTTTTGATTTTATTTGCACGATTTGTCATGATAATTGTTATTCTTATTAAACATCAATATATATTTGGTACAATGTATATTTGACATAATGATATGTAATTTATGGATTAGTTATTTGTTTAAATGACCACGCTTGAATTTTGCATTTAGAAAAAATACAAAAATTTATATAATATTTTATAATGGAGTTTTTTTTATGTTAAGTAAATCATATCTTTTCAATTTTAAATGTCGTCTTAATTATGGAGAAAATGTTTATAATATTTTTTAATAAAATATAATAATTTAGTGTATTGACTTGTAATAATGATGATATATATTTTGTGCTGATGTAGAACAAATTAATCACGAATATATTTGTAAAAAAATATATCCTTTCTTTACTTGATTATTTATATGGCCAAATTTTCCAATTAATGGTGTATGAAAATTATGGGAATTTTTTATCATGACATTAATCCGTTATACATTTGGTTGACAATACCAAAAAAATTAATATTAGGGAAGTATAAAGTAATACAAAATTAATCATTTACTTTTTTGATAAAGATGTGTACTAATGTATTTGCGACCAAACTTGAAATCTCTCCATTTTTATCAATATTTTATTTTGATTTATTTGACTTATGATCAAAGTTTTTATTTTTATTAAGCAGACTAATATTTGAAACTAATTATTTGATTTCCAATTTAGTTGTTTATTAATAATGGACACACATATATTTAGAATGAATGCCCAATAACAATAACAAAATCTAAACATTAATTAATAATTTGGAGTAATAATTTGGAATACAAAATCACAATTAAAGTAATAGGGTTTAGGGGTTGAGTAGAATGAGAGAATGGAATGCCCAATAACAAATAAAAAATATGAAAATCAAAACATTAATTAATAATTTGGAGCAATAATTAGGAATACGAAATACAACATGAAATTTATAAAATCATTAAAATAGGCCTCTACTTGAATCAAAACGTAAAAAGACAATAATGAACTTAATGTAAAACGTCGCGCCAACAACTTTCACATTTTAAGAAATAGCTATCATCTTGAAAATGTTTAACAAATCTTCAACAATCTGACCAACGAATGTATAATATTTGAGTCGCCTCACACCCATATTATGATATTCTTGGTTATCGGCCATCCTGTGACATAACAAATGGTTATAATAAGATTGAGTTTTAATAAAAGATTATTAATAAATTAAAAATATTCACTAACATTATCCTTAAGTTATCAGCCTCAGCATGTTATGGATTTATATAAAGGCTAGAAGCGTTGAAAGAAGTAATAAAAGTCTTACCTATAACAACTTTGTATTTCAAAAACATGACAACTATAATAGAATTATTTACATTCAATAACTCAACAAAGTTGATTAAATTGTCAATGTATGAGCCATACAAGGTGTAATGGAAACAAAATCTGTGAAAAAATTAAGATGAGATTAGTGACAAAAAAATAGTTTTGTCTAATTATATTATAATCATAATCATAACGAATATCCATTATTATCAAGCTCCATGACAATGAGTTTAGTCTTAATCCCAGCGAATTCAACAACAGTTGCATTTCCGATACCAATGAGCATGCCAATAATATCTTCAACGAATGAAATATTGTGTCATGTGTGAACAAAGGGATAAAAAAAATTATAATACAACAGAAAAAAAATTTAAAACTGTTTGTTTGTGGTGCTTTAGTGCACCACATACGAAAAACCCCAACTACTAAATTTCAGTTCCGATATATGGAAGAGTCAATCTCAAAAATTTGATCATGGTTGGGGTTCATTGTCAACAACGGAAAAGAATACAATCGTAATCGTAAAAGAATACAAAATACAAAAAGCACAAACGATGAGAAATCAAATAGCAACGAGCAAGTATCGTTTTATCCACTATTTATAGAAATCCACAAACATGAAAATTGGTAGGTCCACATTTTTATTGGCCTAAAACCCTAATTCGGCTGATATTAAAAAAAATTAGATTACATAAAAGTATTAAACTCATAGTCTATATTAAGAAATTTTGTACAAAATATTTATTAATATTTATTATCTATTCATGAATATATGCAAATTGCCTATTTAGTTAATTAGTGAATGGAAACAATTTAATTACTTTTTGGAAAAGGGTTTGGCAAATTAAATACAACCATATATTTGTCATAAAAGTTTTTCTCCAGTTTTTCAAAAATGTTAACACGTTTATTTTTATAGAATAAACAATTTAATATTATTGACCATGTTTCCTAAATTAAACGTTAGACAGTTAAAATGTTTCCAAAAACCGATTGATTGTATTAAATAGCATGACCAAAAATTAATTTCAGTTTCTTCATAAATAAATATTTTTTTGGTTTTGATAATATATTTATTTAAAATTGTTCATGTACACATTAGTAACATAAAGACAGGTATACACGTTTTAATACAAATTGTACACTTTTTTTAAAATTCTGAAAAGTTGAAATTTAAGGAAAGAAAGTTAATATGTTTGACTATATTTCCTAAAGTTTATATTTATCATTTAATATGTTTCAAAAAAAATTATTGTAATCAATACATTGTTCAGGATTAAAGTTTGATTCTTTATTAAATAAATTTTTAACAATTTATGATATTATATTTTTATAAACGTGTACATGTCAATGTCATTTCATGTTTTCATGTCACCGGTTTTTGACCACATCATTGAATTTCATTGGTTTTTCATGACACATAATAATTATTAAATGCTAATTCTCTTATAGGATGTCATTTGGAGAATAATCAATAAGATTATTCTCATTTGTATATAATAGAGATAGAGATTAACCCTGAGATAGTACTAAAGTTATACGTGTCTCCAACAAGAATGACAAACTAGACCTTTTCCCAAATCAAATTGGTTCCATATCCAAACCATTATGTAAAGGCCGATATTATTGCATTCCATGAAACAGCATACCTTTCGAACATCTTATCAAAAACCTTAACCTAGTAACCTAGGTATCAATAAAATTGCACCTAGGGTACATAACAATTGCACCGAGAATAATTATTTGCAGAACTAGCAAATTTTTTAGAATAGAGGGATAATTTTGTCTTTTCACATTCAATGGATAACATTATACACGTTTTCAGTTAACTTTAACACTATATTAAAGGGTAAACTGCAATGAGTAATGATAAATTAGAGGTAAACTACTAATTTTAATCATTAAGGTTGGGAAGTGCAACTAGTACAATAATTTAGGTTTGTCAAAAAAAAAAGTACAATAATTTTGGGGTAAAATTCATTTGACCCTAAAAATATATATCAGATAAATTATTTAATTTTTTTTTTCAGATAATTTTGTCACAATATGACTAATAATTGACACTATCACGAGGTGATATTAACACTTTTTTTTACAGCACACCAAACAGATTTATTAAAAAAAATTATTCGTATAAAATATTTAATGATTGATATTCAATAATACATCATTAATTTGAAAATTAACATTTAGCATCGTCATACACCAATAAGACTTTTTCCCCTAAATTGTAAAGCCTTTAAGAATAAACTTTAATCATAATATAAGTTAATATTAAATATTTTCATTATGTAGATAAATATTTCCATTTTTAAATTTTCAACCTAAATGAAAATAAATTAATATTATCACTAATATCTCTCAAATACCAAGTTGAACTTTTATTATATATAGTATAATATTTAATATATTGTTTAACTAAACATATTTAACGGCATTGAATATACATATATTTTCTTTTATATAATTTTATATATTGTATTCAAAATTATCAAATCAGTTTTACTATATATTTTGTAATTATTTTTTGGGGACATTTACAATTATTAAAATATCATGTCAAATATTAATAATGAATTATTTCAATATTTTAATATATGTTTGGATGATGTAAAATATTATTTTCATATTTAAATAACAATAACAATAATGATTCCAAAATTGCTGTTATTGTTGGCATAATAACTTTGATGTGAAATATTAGTTTGAATGTGAGATGTCAAATATATATTATTTAAGACAACATGTTATCAAAAAAAATATTATTTAAGATAACAATTAGAGTATAATCATAATTTAAATATATAAATAAAAAACATCCATAATTAATTGAAGGAAATACATTAAATTAACTCAATAGTTTTTTTTTATATTTTTTAAAAATTGATACACATATTTAAAGACTATTTTTTTTGAAGTAACATAGAAGAATCCTTGTACCAAAAAAAAATATCTACACTATAAAAAAATGAAAAAATTAAAGATATTCAAGAAAAAAGTGACAATTGTCCTTATTTTTTGGTTGGGACCCACCCTAATTAGGCACTTTGTAGCCGAGTGAACCGACCGAAGTGTCCCTACGGCTTCGATCCTTTGGACCGGCTATGGGACTAATCTCCAGTTCGGGAGTCAGTTCACAGTTTAAGGCGCATCTCCCCTCCTAAAGAATGAGTTATGTGGGAATCGAACTTTGGTCCTCTCCCACTCAACTCAGAGTTGCTAAACCAACTGAACCACACTCATTTGGTTAATTGTCCTTATTTTGATATAATGTATGATAACCACTTAAAAGCATTTATTTAATATAATTGTTAATCTAAGCTTTACATTAGTAGGTACCAGGTAGAAGATTAAAAGATTATTTTTTATCAATTAAGAAATTCATTTAATATAGTCGTTTGGTATATAATAATCATTATATGTATTCAATGGAGCATTCAAGTTAATTTTTTTCCTGTAAAAAAGTTAATTTTGTGTATATATATATATATATATATTATATTTTGTATTAGCACTATACTTGTAAACATACCTAGAAATAATCATATTTATAATTTTCAAATAATATATATGTATATCGAGACTCAATATTGATAATATGAATGTGTTTTTTATTTTATTTTTAAGTTTGTTCTCTTTTGATATTATTAATTTAACTTATTCAAGGAGACTAAGATTATTTAGTTAAAATATTTTTAATTATTTCTTATTTATTCTTTGTTTATTTTAGCTCATGTATAATGATATTTTATTTTAAAATATTATTTTATAAACTAATTGAGTTAAATGAATTACATATGGTTACTTCTATATTTATTTAGTCAATATTTTTTTGGTCAGCTAGTAGAAATGGTAAACAACAAACACACACACACATCTAAACGGTAACATCCGGGTTCAAATACCGGTCTCAGCGTCCACATGTTGCTGAAATTGCTAAAGCAACCAACAATGGGGGACATTTATTTAGTCAATATGCAACAATTATAAGTTATAAAGAATGAACTAAATTTGTAATTTCTTAAAAAAACTAAATTTATAATAGAAATATAATGCTAACTAATAAATTTAATCTAAATTTAGTATAATTTTATACGAATATTTCATATTTAATATTCAACAAATTATATTTGATATTGTTTTTTTTTTGACAAAATTATATTTGATATTGTTCATAACATTTAATATAGTATATTTCATAAATATAACATTTAATGTTGCTATATATGGAATTTAATACATGTCAAAAAAATATATGGAATTTTAATACTAATGTTTAAGTCTACTTCACACACCTAATGACCGGAATCTTTTAGCGTTGGGCACGTGTTGGGTCCAACGGGTGTTTGACCAAAGTTTCTTATGTGATACTTTGAGAAAAATTATGGTACCATTTGTAGATAACCGAGAGTCTAGGACACAAAAACGTTATGACTTATATGTTTTAGCCTTAGGCCACTGTCCAACTAGTGTTTGACTAAAGTTTTTCCCTTGATACTTTGAGGAAAAGTGCATTATAACATGTTTCTTTCATTTACCAATATGGTACGACACGATTGATTGATAACTATATCTCTTAAACATGTGGTTAGATGTTCGATCTGTGACACATGTGTATAGAAGAACATCTTGGGAGCGATTAGCTCCTTAAATAGATCTTAATACTTTGAGGGATTCGACTTTGACTTTCCGCCGGAGGATACCATGTGTTTGCATTCATATAGTTTCGTAGTTATGTACTCAATGGATTTTTTTGATGTCTATCCAAAAACACCATTGATGGTAAGAGACAGTGTGGGCACGTCCGAACGTATGTTGTAGTGATAACAGACACATCCGAACGTATGTCTATCCAAAAACACCCTGATTGCATGAAATTGACTTAGTGTCGGCTACGCCAACACTACCATTTATAGGGTTGACTGCTTCTACCTTCTTTTGGTTGCAGCCAACAAGAAACTATCAATTCAACCTGTAATTGAAAACCATCAAACGAATAACCAAGTATCAAATTATCAATTCAAAATCAAAACACAATGTGGACCAAAACAAAAATCAAACTCAAAGGCAATTACGAAATGTATTATAGTAACAATGTAAATCATAAACAAACTTGGTTCTAAGAACCATACAAAATGTAACAACATAGGATGAAAAACCATAAACATACTAAAGTACTGAGTGCCAAACAAAATGTAATGCAACATAAGATGAAAATTCTAAAAATAACACTCAAGTAATTATCGATCATCGTCGTCTAGTGACTAGTCATCAAAATCATCATCATAGTGAGGATGTGGACTTGGGCGACTCGTACTACAAGACGCACAAGCTGACTGGCGTTCCAAAGCCTGCATGCGCTCCTGGAATTGCATCATAGTAGTCTGCATATTACTCTGTAAAGCCTTCACTTGCTCCCGAGCCTCTTTAGCAGCCTCCTCGGCACTAAGAGCCTTGTCCTCAGCTCTAACCGCCACCTCCTCAACTCTAAGTCTAGCTGCCCTCTTTGTTGACCAACCACTCATGGGAGCAAAAGGTTCCTAGGACTGTTGAGTAAGTGATGTTGCCCCACGTCGAAGGTTGGCAGACAAGTCTGCAGTGCCATAAACCCGATTGCGAGAACGATCCCCAGCACACTCCTGCCACAACTAAAGCCTCGTCGCCCCATCCACCTCTTGCACCCTATTGTCATTGGTCTCACTAATCTGCGTCAGTCTTTCGCTCAGAAGGTGGTGATAATGTTCCTGATCAATAGGAAAACCACATATTAAGGCATTTGCTTAATTTGAAGATCACAAAAGTAATGACCCAAAAAAACCACATATTGAGTAATCTGTTTAATTTGATAGGATCTCACTTATTTAATGTCTATGAAAACACATATAGATAGGAAACTTTTGTATCAAATTTTAATATACTAAAATATATTTCCCGTCATACTTACATGCTTGTCTTGTGGTAATTTCAAATCATAAATATAATAACCCTCCAATCTACCTATTTTGGATTAGATGAACACAACACGATCTGACAGTAATGGCGTGAAATGATTTTGTTTTCTTTCTCCATTTTACACAAACAAATCCATATCTTGGCTCTATATCGTACCTGCCATTGAATGAGAAGGATATTAAATCCAAATTTGGTCAGCCTAGGCTATGCAAATAATTCACTGTCATGGAAAATGACAATATTGTGTATTTCTCTTCACTACGTCTTCTAGCATCTTAGGTTTATTTTGGTAACAGAATCTGATCACTTTCAAGGAGAAATGATTGATAAAAATGTAAAATTACAAATCAGCACTTGTAAATGTCTAAATGTCTAAATTAATATGGGTAACTGAGGGGAAAAAAAATCCCCTTCATCAGGCTCGACACTATATATATATAAGTAAAAACTCGTATGTTTAGTGTATCAATCTATTGTGCAAGCAAGATGGTTTTAATCTCCAAAATTGTCTTATCAATGTTACTAACTATACTCATTGCTTTGCTGCAGTTCAAGGGCAGTAGCAGTATCTCCATTATACCTCCCAAGGTAACTATTTCTATTACCAACAACTTAACTGGGAATCTTCAGCTCGGTGTTCACTGTAAAGACAAGCATCATGATCTTGGGTTTCAAACACTAGTTTTTAGACAAACTTTCAGTTTCAGATTTAGGCCTACTTTTATTATAGGTTCAACGTTGTACTTTTGTTCGTTTAATTGGCTTTATGGGTTTCACTACTTTGACATCTATGTTCAAGGCCGGGATAAATTAAATTGCCCAGATAAATGTAACTGGGAAATAGATGAAACAGGACCATGTAAGATTATGGAGAATTCTACGGAATGCTTTCAATGGAATTCAAATGCTATTACAGCAGGGAGGCAGCTTGGTGAAGGGAATAACACTCTTAATGTGTAACTTTTCTATGGAAAAAAATCGATGCAATAACACATAAGCTTTGTTATAATAATTATGATATATATTATTTTTCCCCTCCCCAACCCCGCTTTAAAAAAAGATAACAATATGTAGGGGTGAGCTTCAGTCGGATTTGGTCCCAAAATTGCAAATTCGAAGAAAACCGAAGATGGTAAATATGAACCCATTTCCGTCCGTTGAATCCCAAAAAAATTATGAGACCACTAAATGTCTAAATTAATAACTCATGCCCCATATATAAGAAAAAGTTAAAAAAAAAAGTTATAATTATAAGAAAAGGTCACAAGTTTTTAGATATATTAATTGTTAAAGTGACTTTTATATCATTATTCCATGTTTTTTTATAAATTCATCTATTCCCCATGTAAATGGGTGTAAAACATTTAATGTGAAGATTATATTTGAAACAAGCATTCAAAATTATAACATAAAATAACTTCTTGGGGTTGATGATTTTTTTTTCTTTCTATTATATATTAGCCCTGAGATAGTACTAAAGTTATACGTGTCTCCAGCAAGAACGGCAAACTAGACCTTTTCCCAAATCAAATTGATTCCATATCCAAACCATTCTATAAAGGCCGATATTATTGCATTCCATGAAACAACATACCTTTCGAACATCTTATCAAAAACCTTAACCTAGTAACCTAGGTATCAATAAAATTGCACCTAGGATACATAACAATTGCACTGAGAATAATTATTTGCAGAACTAGCAAATTTTTAGAACAGAGGGATAATTTTGTCTTTTCATATTCAATGGATAACATTATACACGTTTTCAGTTAACTTTAACACTATAATAAAGGGTAAACTGCAATGAGTAATGATAAATTAGAGGTAAACTACTTATTTTAATAATTAAGGGTGGTAAGTGCAACTAGTACGATAATTTAGGTTTGTCAAAAAAAAGTACAATAATTTAGGGGTAAAATTCATTTGACCTAAAAATATATATCAGATAAATTATTTAATTATTTAATTAGATTTTCAGATATTTTTGTCACAATATGACTATTAATTGACACTATCATGAGGTGATATTAATACTTAACATTTTAATTATTCGTATAAAATATTTTATATTTAATAATTGATATTCAATAATACATCATTAATTTGACAATTAACATTTAGCATCGTGATACACCAATAAGAATTCTTCCCCTAAATTGTAAAGCCTTTAAGAATAAATTTTAATCATAATATAAGTTAATATTAAATATTTTCATTATGTACATAAAAATTTCCATTTTTAAAATTTTCAACCTAAATGAAAATAAATTAATATTATCACTAATATCTCTCAAAGACCAAGTTGAACTTTTATTATATATAGTATAATATTTAATTTATTGTTTAACTAAACATATTTAACAGCTTTACATATACATATATTTTCTTTTATATAATTTTATATATTGTATTCAACATTATCAAATCAGTTTTACTATATATTTTGTAATTATTTTGTTGGGACATTTACAATTATTAAAATAGCATGTCAAATATTATTAATGAATTATTTCAATATTTTAATATATGTTTGGATGATGTAAAATATTATTTTCATATTTAAATAACAATGATAATAATGATACCGAAATTGTTGTTATTGTTGGTATAATAACTTTTATGTGAAATATTAGTTTGCATGTGAGATGTCAAATATATATTATTTAAAAACAACAATTATGAGTATAATCATAATTTAAATATATAAATAAAAAAACTATAATTCATTGAAGGAAATAAATTAAATTAATTCAATAGTTTTTTATATTTTTTAAAAATTGATACACATATTTAAAGACTATTTTTTTAAGGTAACATAGAAGAATCCTTGTACCAAAAAAAATATCTACACTATAAGAAAATGAAAAAATAAAAGATATTCAAGAAAAAAGTGAATATTGTCCTTATTTTGATATAATGTATGATAAACACTTAAAAGCATTTATTTAATATAATTGTTAATCTAAGTTTTACATTAGTAGGTACTAGGTAGAAGATTAAAAGATTATTTTTTATCAATTAAGCTATTCATTTAATATGGTCGTTCGGTATATGACAATCATTATATGTATTCAATGGATTATTCAAGTTAATTTTTTTCCTGTAAAAAAGTAAATTTTGTGTGTATTATATATATATATATATATATATATTATTAGCACTATACTTATAAACATACCCAGAAATAATCATGTTTATGATTTTCAAATAATATATATGTATATCGAGACTTAATATTGATAATATGAATAAATCAATGTGTTTTTTTATTTTTTATTTTGATCTCTTTCGATATTATTAATTTAACTTATTCAAGGTGACAAAGATTAATTTAGTGAAAATATTTTTAATTATTTCTTATTTATTCATTTGTTTATTTTAGCTCATGTATAATGATATTTTATTTTAAAATATTATTTTATAAACTAATTGAGTTAAATGAATTACATATGGTTACTTCTATATTTATTTAGTCAATATGCAACAATTATAAGTTATAAAGAATTAACTAAGTTTATAATTTCTTAAAAAAACTAAATTTATAATAGAAATATAATGCTAACTAATAAATTTAATTTAAATTTAGTAAAATCATATTAGAATATTTCATATTTAATATTCAACAAATTATATTTGATATGGTTCATAACATTTAATATAGTATATTTCATAAATATAACATTTAATGCTGTTAAATATGTGTAGCGACCGAAAAATCCGGAAGGGATTTATTCGAGTTTAATGGAGCCGCCACCAATAATTTATTTTCGAAGGAAAAATATTGGAAAAAACCTTTTTTTGAAGAAAAGTGGTCCTTAAGACCGGATTTGGGTTCGGGAGTCGATTATGCGTAGGGAAGGTATTAGCACCCCACGACATCCTTTCGAAAAAGGTTACCTCTAACTAATTGTGCAAAATTTATTAACTTCTAAAAAAAATATTTATTTCCCTTTTATTTAAAATAAAAAATAACCAAGATAAAAAAAGGACTTGATAAAAGTCGTTTATTTTTGCACTTGACAGGAGTGGACTCCTGCTCCTACGTATCTCCGGGTGCAGTGGAGAAATCAAAGGCTACGTAGTTCTTGGGTAGAAAATGGTTGCGTGTTGGTTGATTTTAATTGTATATTTTTTATGGAAAAAAGGTAAGTTTTGTAGGGACCAAACAAGAAGCAATCAAGAGTGGCCCTTGCTAACAATTTTTTTGTTTATAAAATTAACGGTGTTCGTAATGATCAAACGGGAAGCAATCTCGAGTGATATTACTAGTAGAAAAACTTAATTTTTATTTTTATGAAGAGGATAGGTTTTCATGGAGACCAAACAAGAAGCAATCAAGAGTGGTCCTCACTAATAACCCCTTTTTATTTAGAAAATTAAGATATTTGTAATGACTAAACGGGAAGCAATCTCGAGTAATCATCACTAGTAAATTAATTTTCATGATTTTTATCATGTGATTTTCTAGAAAGATAGGGTTTCAAAACGTGTATATGAAATTTAGTTGAATGAAATTGTACTAGTTTGACTAGTAAAAAAAAATGTTCATGTTTATTAAATAAATGATAAAAAAGGGGTTTGACAAATAAACATAAAAAGAGAGGAGTTAAGTGGGCTAAAACCCAAAGACTAAAAAAAGGGGAATGGGCTGAGCCCACTAAAAAAGAAACAAATAAAATGAATAAAAAAGTAAAAAAGAAAGAAGCAGGGCGTGGGAACTAAAGAAAGGAGAGGATTGGGGAATTAAAAAGAATGAGGGTGTAAAGAAAGAGGGGAGGATGGGCTGAAAGCCCAGTTAAATAGAAAAAAAAACAAAAAAATGAAACAACATAAAAAAAAAATCAGCTGAACATAAAATAGGGGGGGGGGAACTAAACCCTAAACACACACACACACATAAACACACCCAAAAAGAAAAAAGGTAGCAGCCGCTGCAAACAGAGAAGGAGGGACGAGAGGGAAGGAGGGGAAAGAGAGAGAGAGAGAGACAGAGATGGAGAGATGGCGAGGAAGAAGAGAAAAGGGAATAGGGGAGGGACGCGCCAAGGCCACCTTGCCTGCCGAGAAGAAGGGAGAGGGACGATGGGGAAGATCGTGAAGAGGAGAGGGAAAGTGAGAGAGAAAGGGAGAGAGATGGGAGGCGTGGCCAGGAGGGAGGGGGAGGCAGGGGAGGGGAGAGGGAGGAAGGAGAGAGAGAGAAAGTGAGAGAGAGTGGTGGGAGAGTGAGGAAGAAGAGAAACCTTTTTTTTCTTCCTTCTGCTTCTTCTGCGTTTTTTTTTTGCTTCTGTTTTTTTTTTCTAGTTCTTCTCTTTTTTCTCTCAATTTTCTCTCAAATTGTTGTGTATAATTGGTACCAAGAATGAGATATCCAATTCTGAAATTAAGTGAAATTTTTCTTTCCCTCTTCTCTCTTCTTGCTCTACTATTTATAAAAAAAAAGGTTTAGTTTGTCAACTTGAGGTTGCAACTTGTATGCTAAGTGTGTGCTAAAATGATGCTGAGGAGATGGTAACATGTGCAAAGTCTGAGATGGTATCAATGGTTTGAAAAAATATTGCAATCAGCCGTGACTTCAACAACGGTGCTCCCCCTTTTTTGATTAAATTGCATTGTTTATCAAACTTGGTTGGCAGATGAAGAAAAAGCAAGAGGCCTATGGGGGACATATAGCTGTAAGACATAGTTTGTAGAGTGGCTGAGGAGATATGTAGAGGACTTTGGGGAAGATATGCAGATGACTTTGTGAAGGGTGAAGATAAGAGTGTGGAAATCTGACTTTGATTTTCAGTTTTGGATTTTGGTTTTTTTTCGGTTCTAGATCGCTTGTAATGGACTCTTGTAATGGACAATTCTTGCAATTGGGCTAAAATTGGCCCAAAAATAATTAACAAAAAATAATAATAATAATAAATAATTGAGCCCAAGTATTATTAAAATTAGTCTGCTTCAAAAAAAAAACACAATAAAAAAATGAAAATATGAGCAGACAAAATTGGGGTATAACAGTTGCCCCTCTTTAGTTATATTTTATTAGAAAATGCAAATAACAATGGTTGTTATATTTTTGTCATAAAATAGAGCTAAAGATAAATACACTAATTTTGTCTTGAACTTGACGTGAGGAATGACAATGAGGGATCAATGCTTGATGCGCTTAATCGGAAAGTGATAAGGAAGGAATACGGCCAGGTCGGGTACTGACGAGGTAATCTAAAAGCAATAAAGAGGGATTAACGCTCAGTGCGTTCATCAGAAAACTATAAAGAAGGGTCACCGCCAGGTCGGGTACTGACGCGGTGATCGAAAAGCAATGAAGAGGGATTAACGCTTGGCGCGTTTATCAGAAAACTATAAAGAAGGATCTCTGCCAGGTCGGGTACTGACGCGGTGATCGGAAAGCAATAATGAGGGATTAACGCTTGGCGCGTTTATCAAAAAAAACTATAAAGAAGGATCTCCGCCAGGTCAGGTACTGACGCGGTGATCGGAAAGCAATAAAGAGTGAGCGATACTTGGCATGTCGCTCAGAAAGCAAAAATAAAATATCAATGCCCGGCACATTGTTTTTGAAAACAATACTGAAGGATCGATACTTGATGCATGGACCAAGCGTAGCAAAGCGGCTGAAAAGGTTGAGATATGAAGATGATGCATGAATAGATGATATGTGGTGCATGTATGCAATGCGATTATTATTTTTACTGATTCCTCGTCCCGTATGATCTCTAGTGCTTAAAGATATGGGATGGACTGAGATTCATCGGATTTAGTCATGCTATGCTTCGATTGGGAGGGAGCGCGAGTTATCAATGCAGCGCTAGTTACTTTTTAAAGGTAATCCCTTTGCCCTTTTTGAAACTTATTTGTTGAGATTTGGTGTTTCCTCGTGATTCTTAAGATGTATATAATAACCGTAATGCTTTCCCATATCATCACATGCTTCACAATTCAGTGCCTATTATCATAAAACAACATTTTGAAATACAAGAACGGAGGTGTTTGGTATTCAAAAGAAGAGTTATGTGTACAAGGACTGAAGTTACACAGACTTGAAAATACATCAAGAAAAATGCAGGAAGAAGAAAAAAACAAAGAAAGACAATAACTAAGCAGATATTTTATAGCTTGTGTCTTTGTAGGAACAAATGTCAGCTTCCCATATCCATAACTTTGATTACCCATTACTCTACTTCTGAAAATATATAAAACTGCCCCAGTTGGGTAAGAGCCCCTTAATGCATCAGCCTTCTTCAATGACCGATTTCAGACCCTAACTTCTGCTTGGATTGCTCTTTCAAGTTTTCAATCCAACGGGTCGCTCTGATTTTTGCCTAGGTCGCCCTTTCAGGTTTTCAACCTAGCGAGCTCACCTTTGCTTGGTTTTTATACGTTTTTTTTAGGCATAATATTTTTTGACTGCATCAGAGTTCACTGGGAGTGGGAGATCTTCACCGTCCATCCTTGTGAGGATTAAGGCTCCTCCAGAAAAAGCTTTTTTCACAACATACGGGCCTTCATAATTCGGAGTCCATTTTCCACGAGAATCCTTTTGGATGGGCAAAATCTTCTTGAGTACTAGGTCCCCTTCTTGAAATTCCCGAGGGTGAGCTTTCTTTTCGTAAGCCCTCTTCATCCTGTGCTGATATAGCTGTCCATGACATAAGGCCGTCACCCTCTTTTCTTCAATGAGGTTCAATTGATCCATCCGATCCTGAACCCATTCTGCTTCTTCTAGTTTTGTCTCCATCAATACCCTTAACGAAGGGATCTCGACTTCAATGGGGAGCACTGCTTCCATTCCATACACCAGCGAGAAAGGGGTTGCCCCTGTTGAGGTGCGAACCGAAGTTCGATAACCGTGCAAGGCAAAAGGGAGCATTTCGTGCCAGTCTCTAAATGTTACCACCATCTTTTGGACAATCTTCTTGATGTTCTTATTTGCGGCTTCAACTGCCCCATTCATCTTCGGTGTGGTGAGGAATTATGATGTTGGATCTTGAAGTCATTACACAGCTCCTTCATCATCTTGTTGTTCAAATTAGTCCCATTATCAGTGATAATCTTATTTGGTAAACCATAGCGACAGATCAAATCTCTCTTGATGAATTTGACAACCACATTTTTTGTCACACTCACATATGAAGCCGCTTCAACCCATTTAGTGAAATAGTCGATTGCGACAAGAATGAAACGGTGTCCATTGGATGCCTTAGGTTCAATGGGTCCAATGACATCCAATCCCCACATTGAGAAAGGCCATGGTCTTTGTCAAGATGTTCAAAGAGACTGGTGGCACATGGATATTATCGGCAGAATCGACATTTGTGACATTTCTTCACATAATCGAAACAATCGGTCTCCATAGAACACCAATAATAGCCACCCCTCAAGATTTTTCTTACCATTGCGTGCCTGTTTGCGTGAGTCCCAAAGGAACCTTCATGAACCTCTCGCATAATCTTTTCCGCCTCGGTCTTATCAACACACCTAAGAAGTACCATGTCATGGTTTCTCTTGTAGAGCACTTCGCCGTTTAGAAAGAATCCCATTTCCAAACGCCTTAATGCTCTTTTATCATTCTCTGAGACATTAGGAGGATATTCTCTATTCGTGATGTATCGTTTGATGTCGTAATACCAGGGTTTGCCATCAGGCTCTCCTTCTATTGCTAGGCAGTGTGCTGGCCGGTCGTGATTCTGTATTTTTATGAGCGGTAGGCTCTCCCTGTTACTGATTTTGAACATTGATGATAGAGTAGCTAAGGCGTCCGCTAGCTGATTATCTTCACGCGGAATGTGATGGAAGGTGACTTCATCGAACTGTTCCATCAATTCTTGATGTAATCGTGGTAAGGAACTAATTTGGAATCCCTCGTTTTCCATTCGCCTTTTAACTGATGGATAACCAAAGCCGAGTCTCCATATACTTCGAGAATCTTGACCTTTGATTCAATGGCCGCCTGAATGCCCATGGCACATGCCTCATACTCTGCCATATTGTTTGTACAATCAAAACACAATCTTGCGAGAAATGGAATGAAATGATTTTCTGGGGAAATCAGCACAGCTCCAATCCCATGTCCCAATGCATTAGAGGCACCATCAAACAATAAGATCCATTTTTCACCATCAGGGTTTCTTTTCCTTCAAATAGAGCCATTATGTCTTCGTCTGGGAAATCACACCGCATTGGAGATAGTCTTCCACAGGTTGATGAGCCAAGTATTCAGCTAAGGTACTGCCTTTAATTGCCTTTTGGGTGACATACACAATATCATACTCAGATAACAACATTTGCCAACGAGCAATTCTTCCTGTGAGAGCAGGCTTTTCAAAAATATACTTGATCGGATCCATTTTGGACACTAAACAGGTTGTATGGGATATCATATATTGTCTCAAACGATGTGCGGCCCAGGTTAACGCGCAACACGTTCGTTCTAACAATGAATACCTCGTCTCGCAGCTAGTGAATTTCTTGCTCAAGTAGTAAATGACATGCTCCTTCTTACCAGATTCATCATGTTGTCCTAGCACACAACCCATTGATTCGTCCAATACTGTTAAGTACATGATGAGGGGTCTCCCTGGCACAGGGGGTACCAAAACCGGTGGATCTTGTAAGTACTGTTTGATTTTCTCAAAAGCTTTCTGGCAATTGTCGTTCCATTTGGTTTCCTGATTCTTACACAACAGCTTGAAAATTGGCTCACAAGTAGCAGTTAGCTGGGATATAAACCTGGCGATGTAGTTCAGTCTTCCCAAGAATCCACGAACTTCTTTTTCGGTGCGAGAGCTCGGCATTTCGAGGATTGCTTTTACTTTGGCCGGATCAACTTCTATTCCCTTCTGGCTAACTATAAACCCTAGCAGCTTGCCTGACCTTACACCAAAACTACACTTAGCTGGGTTTAACCGGAGTTTATACTTCCTCAGTCGCTCAAAAAGTTTTTGTAGGTTAATGGCATGACCTTCCTCTGTTTTGGATTTTACAATCATGTCATCCACATAGACCTCTATCTCTTTGTGCATCATGTCATGGAACAAAGCCACCATTGCTCTTTGGTATGTTGCCCCAGCATTTCTTAATCCAAACGGCATTACTTTGTAACATAAAGTTCCCCATAAAGTGATAAATGTGGTTTTTTCCATATCTTCGGGAGCCATCTTGATTTGATTATAGCCAGAATATCCATCCATGAAAGAGAAGACAGAGTGTTGAGCTGTGCTATCTACCAAGACATCAATATGTGGCAAAGGGAAGTCATCCTTAGGGCTGGCCCTGTTTAGATCTCTATAGTCAACACACATTCGGACCTTTCCGTCTTTCTTTGGGACTGGAACAATATTAGCCACCCATTGAGGGTATTTTGCTACAAATAAAACCGCGTCGAATCGCTGTTTTTACCTCATCTCTAATCTTGAGTGACATCTCCGGCTTCATCCTTCTCAGCTTCTGCTTGACCGGTGGGCACTCGGGTTTTAATGGTAATTTGTGCTCGACTATGCTATTATCTAATCCAGGCATATCTCGGTATGTCCATGCGAAAACATCCGCATATTCAAATAGGAGTTTAACCAATTTTTCTTGCTCACTGCTTTTCATTGTGGTTCCAATCTTAACTTCTTTCTTGTCGTTTTCAGTACCCAGATTGATTGTTTCAGTTTCTTCCTCGTGGGGTTGAATCACTTTAGCTTCTTGTTCCACCAACTTCATTAATTCAGAAGGGGTATCCCAATTGTCTTCATTATCTTCCTCAGTATGATTAATGGGGTATTCAAGATTATAGTATGAGTTACTGGCATCGTTATTTTCAAAGACAATATTTTTGGATCTGCATTAGTTAAAAATAACGAAATGAAAAAGCGAAAAAAGATGAAGAAAGATGGAAAAGATGGAAAAGGAAAGAAAAGAGAAATGATTGGAAAATTCAAAGTGCATTTTATTGATAATGGTACTGAAATGAAACATGTGCGCCCTTTTGACAATAAATTATTCTAAGGCCTTGGGCAGAGCAATAGAATTTGCATTACATAATTATTTTGAATCAAAGATCACGGGAAACTCAACGATCTCCCAATTTCCAAGTTCTTCATTCAAGAGCAAGGGCGGACAAGGTTGACATTGTCGCTTTTTGTCTGCGATCATCCTTGATAGTCTGCTATTTGATTCGGATCCAATATTCCTCAGACTCAAAGCTTTGCCTGATGTCACAGATGGGAATACTCTCATCTTTTGGCTCCCTGCCTTCCAGTCTAGCTATCCTCTTTTCTTTTCTTTCTTTGGCAATTCTCTTTTTGTCAAATTTGTTAGGCTCGTATCCCAACCCATATCTGTTTCTGTTATCTAAAAGTTCTAACAGCATCACGATCCCTTGTTCATATCTTCCCAATCCACATCCGGCCTGATACCCTCCTTTCATCATAACTTTAGCGATCATCGTGGAGGTTTCAGACAATTTTGGTTTCTTCATTAGGACTTCTTCTCCTGCGAAAGTGGCATTCGCAATCTCCAACGTTTGAAAAGACGTCTCAAGAGCTTCTTCTGCAGCCTCAATATAGTGCGTGGAGGACGGCTTGCTTACTAGCATCTCTTCTTCACCAGAGACAGTCACCAACTTATTATCCATTGAAAATTTCAGCTTTTGGTGTAAAGTTGAAGGCACAACTCCAGCTGAATGGATCCATGGTCTTCCAAGGAGGCAAACAGATGCCGGGTACGATTTCCATCACCTGAAAGACTACCTCAAATGTGCGAGGGCCGACTTGTATAGGTAGCTCGATTTCTCCAATAACCTCTCTTCTAGATCCATCGAAGGCTCTTACCACCATGGTGTTGGGCTTCATATATGATCCGTCAACAGACAACTTTGCCAAGGTAGATTTTGGCATAACATTTAGAGATGACCCATTATCGACGAGTACCCTAGCAAGGATATAGTCTCCACACTTCACAGATATGTGCAATGCTTTGTTATGCCATGTTCCTTCAACTGGAATTTCTTTATCAGTGAAGGTAAGGTAATTACTAGCAACAATATTACCCACAATCCCGTTGAATTGGTTCACCGTGATGTCATGGGTGACATGAGCTTCATTTAGCACTTTCATCAACAATTCCCTATGGCGCCGGATTCAAAGAAGAATGATAACCCGGATATTTTTGCAGGAGTATGATTCAACTGATCCACCACCTTGTATTCACTCTGCTTCATAAATTTCAGGAATTCACAAACCTCTTCTTCAGATACTACTTTCTTGTTTTCTTCTGCTTTCTTTGCCTTATTACCCATATCCTTATCAATGGATTCTTCTTCTTTATCTTTTCCCTTGCGAGCTTTGTCCATGGGTCTGATAGGGGTATAAATTCGTCCACTTCGGGTCATCCCACCGATTCCCGAGATGTTAGTGATAGCAGGATTGCCAGATCCAGATGCCGCCTTTAACTGGTCATCCCCTAAATTGTCCACAAAGACCTTCATACTGTAATCCCATGGCACTGCATTAGCGTTCTTGAAAGGGAAAGGAGTTGGTACATGAATAGTTATCGGTTTAGGCACACCTCGGACTGGCTTGTTGTAACAAATCTCCAATGGTTTTGGGAAGGTCGTGTTTTTATCTTCACTTGACTGAAGGGTCAATATGTTTTCATCTTTCTTCACACAACCTACCTATATCAAGTGTCTGTTTAACAATTCTTGGAGAATTTGCCTGAATTCCTCGCATTCCTCTATGCAATGACTGTCATCAGGATGCAAGCTACATAAGTCCCTCTCATCGTATTTCATCTCAATTATACCGAACTCGCAGAGTTTGGCATAAATGATCTTTAAGGGAGTACAGACATCCTCTACTTTCATTATCAGGGGCTGATCCCTAAACTCTTCAATAATGGCGTTGACTGCTGAACCTCCATGACCTGGAAGGGGATTATTACCCACATTAGGTCCATCCTCCTTAAAACTCAACCATTTGGCATTGATCAGATCTTGAACCACGTACTTCAAAGCTTTGAAATTTTCAGTTGTGTAACCTACTGCCCCTGCATGAAACTCACACTTGGCATTTGGGTCATATCCTCTTGGGAAGGGAGGTTGGAGTGGTTTCATTGAGCGTGGAGAGATCAAGGAGTTACTGATTAGGTGCTGGAACAAATCCGTATAGGTCATGGGAATAGGATCAAATTGACCGCTTTTCTTGGTCATTTGGTTGTTTCTGGTTTTGGTTCGGTTGGGTTGGAGCAACTGGCTGTGCTTGTGTTTGAATGGGAGAAGGTGGTCGAAAGGGCATCATTGGTTGGTTTGGCCGGGGGGTATGATTATGAGAGGCGGCGGCAATGTATGGAGGTGGGAAGTAGGGGTATGGAAAAGGATGTGGGAAATTGGTAAAGAACTGGGGTGGTTTTCCTTGTGCTTGTCCTCCCGGGCTCGTCATCACAGCATTGGTTTCCCCTTCTTTCTTCTTTACGAAGTTTGTTGGGGGTCTCTTGATATTACTAGTTCCAGCAAAACTTTGCGCAATCTTTCCATTTCTCATTCCTCCTTCAACTCTTTCCCCTACGATGACCATACCTGAAAAGTTTGAGGATACACTTCCGATCATTTTCTCATAGAAGGGTGATTGAAGAGTATCCATGAACATGGCCACCATTTCTTTTTCAATCAGAGGTGGTTCCACTTGGGCTGCCAGTCCTCTCCATTGTTGGGCATATTCCTTGAAGGTCTCATTGTCTCTTTTTGCCATGTTTTACAACTGCATTCTATCAGGAGCCATATCAATGTTATACTTATACTGCTTCAAGAAGGCATCCGCCAAATCTTTCCAACAGCGAATGTGAGATCGCTCAAGGTGTGTATATCAACTCGACGCTGCCCCTGTTAAACTATCCTGGAAGAAATGAATCAGAAGTTTGTCATCATGTGCATAGGACGCCATCTTCCTACAGTACATGGTCAAGTGGCTTTTCGGGCAAGTTGTCCCTTTATACTTGTCGAAATCCGGCACCTTGAACTTCGGTGGTACAACCACATCCGGTACGAGACAAAGATCTGAAGCGATACTTGAACCGAGATAGCTTACTCCTTCTACAGCTCTTAGCCTATCTTCGAGGATTTGCAACTTCGTATCAGACCACTGATTCCCAACTGGGATGCTCAGATTGGGTCCTCCTATAGCTAGAGACCAGGCAATGCGGTTAGTCTGGAGATTCAGCGGATTTCCTTGAATATAATAGGGGTAACCAAATGGTCGGGGATTCACCACGGGGGCCACTACGGGCATACTGACTCCTTGAGTATTCCCGACATGAGATGGTGCATAACCAGGTGGAAAGGTGTATGTCATGAAGCCAGGAGTTGAGCTTTGAACTGGTGTGGTTTCAGTTCCGGAGCCGGATCCTTGAGCCACATCTTGCACAACAAGTGCTTGGGAATCAGTTTCTGTAGAGTTATTGTTAGCACCTGGCGGTGTGTAACCGGGCGGGAGACCAAATAGTGGGAACTGTTGTGCCTGTGGGCCTTGGGGGTTATGGTTTGCAGTATCATCATTGGCCATAGGTGGCGTGTAACCAGGCGGGAGTCCGTAAAGTGGGAACTGTGGTACTTGATTCTGAGGGTTGTTAACTGGTGAGGGTGTAGGACCCTGCGGGTAAATTGCAAAAGGTACCATCATCCCTTGAGTATTGAGACCATATTACAACTGCATAGGACCAAAGCCAGGTGGGTGGGAAGGTGTAGCTTGACTTTCATCATTCACTGCTGGAGAAGCCCCATCTGCAGCCTTGTCTTTGTTTAGGGATTGCAGAAGCTCCAAAACTTTGCTCATCTGTTCCTTCAGCTGGTTGACGTCCTCTTTCACCTTTTGGTCATCCATGATCTTTGATTGAGAGCGAATTCGATAAGGGTGTCGAGGAACCAGTTTGTTTGATTATTTTCTGAGTGATTAAAAAAAATAATATGAGTATGTAAGAAAGAAAAAAGAAAAAAAAAATGAATGAATGGATGTGGATGTATGAGTCTATTCATTTTGTACCAGGGAACCGTAGGCCTCATTGCTTTGTTGTAATTATCCATTTATTTATTTTATTTTTTTAAAAGCGTTAAGTAATTTGGAGAATAAAATGGGATCAATAAGCAAAATGACAAATCCTTTGTTGATGAGAAACACAAATAGTACAATTCACTCAAACTAAAGCCTCAGCAATTAGCTGTCCCTTTTTTCTTCTTAATAGGACAACCAACCTTTTCTCTCAATTCTTCTATCAAACTTTTACAAAATTCAATAAACTTGTAAACATTGACTGGAGTATTCAGTGGGTGCATCGCCGTATCAGCCTCCTCTAGACGCCTTGGGATATCTATGATTGTTTGATTGGCCAAACTTGCCAACTTTGAAAACAAATTCCTCCAATGCATGCCTTCGCTCCTCAGTTCATTAAAGAGTGCTTGATTTTCTATCCTGACCGACTAGTTTGTAAAACGATTCTCCCAATACGTGCTTTCATTTTTTAGGTCGTCATAGATCTTCTCTTGATATTCAATATAGTCCCGCAACTCATTTGCATCCTCTTGTTCTTTTTTCAAATAAGCATCTTGATATTTCACAAGCATTTCTTCTATTTCTTCCTTGTATTGCTGCTCCTTTTGGGCTCGGTTCTCATACCCAGCTACTACCTTCTCAAGATGTCGCTTTAAACCTTCAAGCTCCTCTTGCAAGTTCTTTTCGGTAACCGAGGACTTTTTCCACAATCTTTTCCATATATAGGCATTTTCTATAGCCTTGTCCCTTTCTTGATTACGCAGCTCTAGCTCTTCATTTGCTCCTCTCAGACAAAGTTGCACATCATGCTTACTCTTTTCCTCTACTTTTGCCCTTTTGTTGCTTCTCTCAATGAACTTCCCTTTTAGGATATTTTCCGACTGCAAGTACTTGTTCTCTTGAAGTGCCTTTTCTAACCTTGCTTGTAATTCTTCCTTTTCCTCATTAGCTTTTGACAAAGCTATTTTAAGCTCTTCCATCTCTTTACTCGTAATAGGGATAGATTTTGGTACTTCCGTTCCTGGGGGTATACCATGGAACGGCAATTTGATTTCTCGAACCCTACTTTCGATCCATTGGTGGTAACTATCCGTAGCACCAATGCTTCTTTTCCGAGAACTTTCCTTTCCGAGTGACTTGGTCCCAAGCATGTCGAACCTTTCTAAGCATTCCGCTATTTCCTTGATCGAACTCAAATACCACAAAGGGGGTCGTCATCTGATCTGACGGTGGATTCATCATAGAATAACCAAGTTGTCTTAACAGCAGAGAAGGATTATAGTTAATACATCCTCTTGTTCCTATAAGTGGAACATTAGGGAAATTCCCGCACTGATAGATCACTTCATGTATATCCAACCACCCTGGGTACCATCGGACCGTCTTTTCATCAAGATCTGCCAGAGACACAGCCCACCGATCTCCATCTCTGACCCCTACATCACATGTGTTGAAGTCTGCAAAAGGACATGACATTTTCCTATTTTCGAATACGTGGGTGACAAGCCACACATAGAGAGTGGATAAGCAACATGATAGCGTTTTCCAAGCCACACATAGAGAGTGGATAAGCAACATGATAGCGTTTTCCCTTTTTTTTCATGACAGTGAGTGAGGGCACAATAAGTATCCGCAAGAATGGCTGACACTGGGCTCTCTTTCCTTTTTTTAAAGGCTAGGAACACATCAATCGAGGCCAAGTCTATATAGCCATCAATGCGTGGAAATAACATAATGCCAAAAATTGTAAGAGCCAACACTTCCATGAAAGACGCCCAATCTTGAACACTAGCCAAATGCCTCATCTTTTCTTCATAATACTCTAGCGGAAACCCCTCGACGCCATTTCGGTTTAACTTTCTTTTCTTTAATTCATCCTCCTTGTCTTTCAGAATTATAGCAACCTCTTATAGGAGATTAAAATCTCGGGTGCGTTGGTAAGGCTTCATGTTTTCGGTTGAGTATCCTAAAATCCGGGCAAATTCTTCCAGTGTGGGAGCCATTTGGAAATTCTTAAAAGTGAAGCACCTCATGGGAGAATCATAGAATTGGATAAGTGCAGAAATGGCATTTACTTGTACATCCACCTCTAGCAACTTGAGAATATTCCCATATTTTCCAATAAAGGTTACACGCTGAATACTCGTCGTCATTAAATTGGCACACTTCTTCAGGCTTTATATTTCAGACTTTTTTATTCTCGGATGTATGTGCTTCTTCAAAGGGACAGTTTCGCCGCTTGATCCCATATTATCTCACAAAATACTTGCAGCCAAACTTTGAGTTCCTATGCTTCCCTAGCACCTAAAATGAAATGAGAATGAATGACATTCTTTTTTTAAAAAAAAATTTCAACATGTTTTTTTGGAAGTATGAATGCATGAAGATATAATGTTGAGTGATGATGATGACTATTCATGTAGCGTGCACAAAAAATATGTGATTTAGTAAACCCTTTTTTATGCATGGACGTGATATAACATATTTTTGGTGGAAGAACAAAAATGATATGATGCCCCTTGTGTCTTAAATGGGTTAAACCTAAAATTAGATATTTTCTAGCCTAAGGGGTCTATAGTCTTGTATTGAGTGATAGATCTCATGGTGGCTCTACTCACATTCTCACCAAAGGCCTCTAGAGCTAAAGTCTCCTCCTGAATATTAACCACAACGATAGACAACTATCCGGTGCGGAATACTCAGAGGGAGCACACTCTAGATGAAGTTCTCGCAATAGCCAGAAGGAAAGCAAATTCCAATTGACCATCACCGAACCTCCACTCAACTTAAGCTTTGCTCTAACCCGGGTATAGGGCCTTACTCACATGTGTGTGCGAACGTGTAGGTGCGGTGTGTGAGAGGGGCAACACCCTAACACTACCCAAGCGGCAAAACAAATGAAATATACAAAATATGGTCTTCTAACCTAAGGTTCAATATATGCATAATATTCACAACAAATATTCACAAAAGAACAATAAATAAATAAATAAATAAATAAATAAATAAATAAATAAGTAAATAAACAAATGAATAAGTAAATAAAAAAATTAAAACAAGAGAAATTAAAACATAAGAGTTAACTATTTAGCACAATCAGTTATTTAGGCTTGACTCTCTAAAGTGTTCTCCAGTGGAGTCGCCAGCTGTAGCGACCGAAAAATCCGGAAGGGATTTATTCGAGTTTAATAGAGCCGCCACCAATAATTTATTTTCGAAGGAAAAATATTGGAAAAAACCTTTTTTGAAGAAAAGTGGTCCTTAAGACCGGATTTGGGTTCGGGAGTCGATTATGCGTAGGGAAGGTATTAGCACTTACCGACATCCTTTCGAAAAAGGTTACCTCTAACTAATTGTGCAAAATTTATTAACTTCTAAAAAAAATATTTATTTCCCTTTTATTTAAAATAAAAAATAACCAAGATAAAAAAAGGACTTGATAAAAGTCGTTTATTTTTGCACTTGACAAGAGTGGACTCCTGCTCCTACGTATCTCCGGGTGCAGTGGAGAAATCAAAGGCTACGTAGTTCTTGGGTAGAAAATGGTTGCGTGTTGGTTGATTTTAATTGTATATTTGTTATGGAAAAAATGTAAGTTTTGTAGGGACCAAACAAGAAGCAATCAAGAGTGGCCCTTGCTAACAATTTTTTTGTTTATAAAATTAACGGTGTTCGTAATGATCAAACGGGAAGCAATCTCGAGTGATCATTACTAGTAGAAAAACTTAATTTTTATTTTTATGAAGAGGATAGGTTTTCATGGAGACCAAACAAGAAGCAATCAAGAGTGGTCCTCACTAATAACCCCTTTTTATTTAGAAAATTAAGATATTTGTAATGACTAAACGGGAAGCAATCTCGAGTAATCATCACTAGTAAATTAATTTTCATGATTTTTATCATGTGATTTTCTAGAAAGATAGGGTTTCAAAACGTGTATATGAAATTTAGTTGAATGAAATTGTACTAGTTTGACTAGTAAAAAAAATGTTCATGTTTATTAAATAAATGATAAAAAAGGGGTTTGACAAATAAACATAAAAAGAGAGGAGTTAAGTGGGCTAAAACCCAAAGACTAAAAAAAAGGGAATGGGCTGAGCCCACTAAAAAAGAAACAAATAAAATGAATAAAAAAGTAAAAAAGAAAGAAGCAGGGTGTGGGAACTAAAGAAAGGAGAGGATTGGGGAATTAAAAAGAATGAGGGTGTAAAGAAAGAGGGGAGGATGGGCTGAAAGCCCAGTTAAATAGAAAAAAACAAAAAAAATGAAACAACATAAAAAAAAATCAGCAGAACATAAAATAGGGGGGGGGGGGAAACTAACCCCTAAACACACACACACATAAACACACCCAAAAAGAAAAAAGGCAGCAGCCGCTGCAAACAGAGAAGGAGGGACGAGAGGGAAGGAGAGGAAAGAGAGAGAGAGAGATGGAGAGATGGCGAGGAAGAAGAGAAAAGGGAAGAGGGGAGGGACGCGGCGCCACAGCCTTCTGCACATGGCAAGGCCGAGAAGAAGGGAGAGGGACGATGGGGAAGATCGTGAAGAGGAGAGGGAAAGTGAGAGAGAAAGGGAGAGAGATAGGAGGCGTGGCCAGGAGGGAGAGGGAGGCAGGCGAGGGGAGAGGGAGGAAGGAGAGAGAGAGAAAGTGAGAGAGAGTGGTGGGAGAGGGAGGAAGAAGAGAAACCTTTTTTTTTTCCTTCTGCTTCTTCTTTCTTCTGTTTGCTTCTTCTGCGTTTTTTTTTGCTTCTGTTTTTTTTTTCTAGTTCTTCTCTTTTTTCTCTCAATTTTCTGTCAAATTGTTGTGTATAATTGGTACCAAGAATGAGATATCCAATTCTGAATGCCGTCTTTGGAACATCCTCTACCTTAACTCTAATCTGGTGATAACCAGATCTTAGATCAATCTTAGAGAAAACCGAAGCTCCCCTAAGTTGATCTAACAAGTCATCTATCCTGGGCAAGGGGTACCTATTCTTCACTGTGATCTTATTGATTTTTCGGTAATCAATACATAACCTCATACTCCCATCTTTCTTCTTTACCAAAAGGACAAAGTGCCCTGGTGACACACTAGGTCTAATAAACTGCTTAGCAATCAAATCTTCCAACTGTGTTTTTAGTTCCCTCAACTCCAAGGGTGACATCCTATAAGGTGCCACGGAGATTGGTCCCGCTCCGGGAACCAGTTCTATTGAGAACTCCACTTCTCTCTCAGGGGGTAAGGTCGCTACCTCGTTAGGAAACACATCTAAGAATTCGTTCACTATAGAGATAGTTTCCAGATCTAGGCTAACCTCTACAGTTGAAGAAAGTAAGATCATATATCCTGCAAGACCTTCCACTAGACAGCGACTCAATAGAAGATCATTACTCTGTGTAACATAACTTGACTCTTCAATAATAGAATGCACATTTGGAAACTCAATCGTTTTACAGAAACAGTTCAAAACAACTTGATTGGCGGAAAGCCAATCCATACCCAGGATAATGTCCATTCCCTCAAGAGGTAGACACACAAGGCTTACTAAAAACATCCTCCCTTGAATTATGAGAGGGCAATTCTCACATATCAAGGAAGTAGAAATGCTACCTTCGGTGGGTGTATACACATGCAACAGAAATTGTAAAGAAGTAAGATACAACCCTAGCCTTTGAACACATTTACAAAAGATAAAGGAATGTGTTGCTCCCGAATCAAACAAAACAACTAGAGGTTCATCCTGAAAGAAACAAGTACCTTTCATCAGATTTTCCGCTCCATTTGCTTTCTTGGCGTCAAGAGTAAAGACTCTCCCTTGGTTAGGATCACCAGACTTGGCTCCTTTTCCCTTAGTGTATTGGGGGCACTCCTTAGCCATGTGCCCTGGTTGGTGACAAACAAAGCAAGCATTCTTGCCCTTCATACACTCTCCCTGATACACCTTCCCACAGTTCGAGCATGCATGATAAGCAGACTCGGAGGTTTGAGCCTGTTTTCCCTTGAAAATATTTCCTTTCGGTCTCATTCGTTGAGCGCTCTTATCCTCATCCTTCTTTTTGTTCTTATCTTGCCACCTCGCTTGCCTATCCTCATACATCCTCTTCAAGCTTGCTTCAGCCACGTAGCTCTGATGGACTACCTTGGCGAACTCGATGAATTCAGTTTGTGAAATGCTGTTCTGGATGTCTGGTCTCAGTCCCCACTTGAACTGCTTGATTTTCCAATAATCATTCGGAGCAAATTGAGCAATAGATGAGGACCTTACCAACTCCTCAAACTTGTTCACATACTCAAACAAAGAGATTTTCCTTGCTGAAGTTGGACTAACTCTCTATCCATCATATCTTTCACGATGCAGTGGAAAGTACTTCTCCAAGAAGACCCTCTCAAAGTTCGCCTGATTCTTGGTGTCCCTTGAGCCACCATATAAGCTCGAGCCCCTTTCCACCCGCCAAAGATCCTCTATGAGCACATGAGTAGCTAGCTCGACCTTTTGCTCCTCGGTACAATGGACAACCTTAAAACTCTTCTCCACGGCTTCCAGCCAGTGTTGGGATGCCATGGCTTCTGTTTTTCCATTGAAGGTTGGTGGCTTCGTCTTGAGGAACTTAAGGAATTTCCGGTCTAAATCCTCCTCTTGCGGGGGATGTTGGGCTTGGTGCTGCTGTTGTTGCGCTAACTGAGCCACAAGATTGTTAGTTGCAATACTCTGATTCTGAATAGCCTGCAATATCCCTTGTAGCCAAGCATTCTCCTGTCCTGGCGGATTCAGAGGTATTGTAGCATGCTCTGATCCTGGTGGAATCTGAGGCATCGTAGCATTCCTCCTGGGTCTCCCGCGCCTTCCAGAACCTGAAGCCATAATTCTGCATAGAATGCACCAAGCATTGAGTTGATCAAGCTCAATATCTCATAGCATAATAAGTAGAAAACAGCAACAGACTCAAGAAATTCACGAAACTATTCCTAGCAATCCCTACAGTACGATTAGAATCGAACTGCTCTGATACCATAATGTAACACCTTACTTTCATTAACTTGAAAATAGGATAATTATCATTAGGTACAGTCCTCCCAATATTAATTCAAACTTAAAGTCCAACATTAAGTCCAAATACCACAAAAGACTAAAACTCAAATACATAAGTTTCATGGCGGTACAACACCAATACATAACTCTAGAAATTACATATTCAAGGTGTTACTTAAGACTACAACAGTGGTGAGATAATAATTAAATAATTAAATAAAGGAGCGGGGTGAGATAATAATCTCAGTGAATCCTCCCTTCGACTCCTCACCATCAACTCATAAAATGAACTATCAGTCAAGACTTAATATCACACATTTATGTAATGCACATTCTTACTATGAATTTCTAATTCATCTTTAGCTCGTATTCATGGGTAGCGTTGTATGCTTACGTCCATACAACCCCATAAATACGCTTTCGATATGGTGGTTAGACGTCTTAACCGTCCGAGGGCGTCCCACACGGCTAACCATATCGATCATCCCCTATTGAAGCATCTTAGTGTCTTTTAGGGAATTTAATTCACAAACTATATCCTTAAATGCATGCCTTATTCAAAAATAGGAATACAATTAGGTGCTCCTCTAATTTCACATGCAACTGAACATATTCAAGTAAAAAGATACATTTCATATTCAAATGGAAACATATATCATGCTCAGTCAAGGAAAATATATCAAGACAAGACACACTTCCATTAGAGCTCCATGGAGTTCCCAATGGTCAAACATCAATCTCACAGTTTATGGGGGTTTTGGGTACAACATTAACCCCCTTAATCAGTCCCAATAACACATGCATAGCTATTTAACACTAAAAACTGTAAAAATAAGAGGGATTTGGGAAATTCTAACGTTCAAGGGTTTTCTTCAAAAGAGCCCTAATGTGGGACTTATGGGTGCCCATCACCTAAGAGAAGGAAGAACTCACCTCAATGTAAGATTTCGAGCTCCCAAAGTTAGAGTTCAGCTCCTTCCTCTTCTTCTCCTTCAAGCTTTCCTTCTAGGGATTCCTTCCAACTTTCCAAACCAAGAGTGAATACTCCCCAACTTGGATTCAAGCTAAGATTGATGATAAATCTAGCATGAATCCATGTTTTCCCCTTAAAATGTGAACCCTAGGTGTTTGATCCCCTCTCCTCCTTCTCTATCGCATTCTCTCTCTAACCCTCTCTCAAAATCGTGTTCTGTCCTTTTTCACTGAGTTTTTCTGTTTTAACGCGGTGTCAATCGATTCACAAACCTAAGTGAATCGATTCACTCGATGTAAAAATAGCGGGAATCGCAGCTTTAAGTGAATGAATCGATTCCTGCGGCTCCCAGATTCGATTCACGAGGAATCGACTTTCTGTGAATCGATTCACACTTCGATTCACAGAGAGTCAACTTCTGTGAATCGATTCACATTTCGATTCACAACAAGCCTAATCGAGTCCCAAAGAAACTCCAATAGCTCTCAATCGATTCACAGGGCCTGGGAATCGATTCACACTGGGCAAAAATCACCAAACACAATATTCACATATTCAATTATAACAATCAATGAAAAAATCACTTAAAGTTCATCATTAAGCCATACTAAGCTTATGCACACACATAAAACCAAGCTTGAGGAATTGGGGTGTTACACTACTACCCACCTTTTAAAAAAATTTGTCCTCAAAATTTGATAAACTTACATACCTATTGGAAAAGTTGCGGATATTTGCTTCACATCTCATCTTCGAGTTCCCAAGTGGCTTCTTCGGGAGTGGATCCTGCCCAGATCACCTTGACCAAAGGGATAGTCTTATTCCTGAGTGCCTTGGAAGCTCGGTCCACTATTTGGCCCGGTTCGGGCTGGTACGTGCAATCAGATCTAAGTTGTATAGACTCATGGTCTATAGAGTGGAATGGATCCGGAATGTATTTCTTAAGCTGAGACACATGAAAAACATTGTGGAGATTTGACAAAGAAGGAGGTAAGGCAATTTGGTAAGCGACAGGACCAATTCGACTGAGGATTTGGAAAGGACCCACATACCGAGGGGTCAACTTTTTGGCCCTAAGGGCTCTACCAACACCTACAGTGGGAGTGACTTTCAGGAATACATGTTCTCCTTCATCAAATTCAAGGGGTTTGAGCCTACGATCTGCATAACTTTTCTACCTACTCTGAGTAGTCTTTATTTTCTCCCTAATCATACGAATCTTATCAGTGGTTTCTTGAACAAGGTCGGGACCTAACAATTGTTTCTCCCCCACTTCAAACCAACATAGAGGAGTCCTACACTTGCGACCGTAGAGAGCCTCGTACGGTGCCATTCCTATGCTAGAGTGATAGCTGTTGTTGTATGAAAATTCAATTAATGACAAATACTTGCTCCAACTACCGCCATCCTCTAAAACACAGGCTCTGAGCATATCCTCTAAAGTTTGAATGGTTCTCTCCGACCGCCATCCTGCAGGGATGGTAGGTTGTGCTAAGACTCAACCTCGTCCCTAAGGCTTGATGAAGTGCCTTCCAAAACCGAGAGGTAAACTTTGGATCCCTGTCAGAGACAATGTTAGTTGGAACTCCGTGGAGTCTAACAATCTCTCTGATGTAGATCTCACCCAAGGCGAGTTTGTAAGTGGACTTTATGGGAAGAAAATGAGCAGATTTGGTTAATCTATCCACTATGACCCATATAGAGTCATATCCTAACTGAGTGTAGGGTAACCCTCCCACGAAGTCCATTGCTATACTATCCCACTTCCACTCAGGAATTTCTAAGGGTTGGAGAAAACCTGAAGGCTTTTGGTGTTCTATCTTGGTTTTCTGACAAAACAAGCATTGAGCTACAAATTCTGCCACATCATTCCTCATGCCTGGCCACCAATACCTCTGTCTAAGGTCTTGATACATCTTGGTGGAGCCAGGGTATACCGAGAATCCACTCTTGTGGGCTTCTCCTAGAACCTGCTGCTTAATGAAATTGTCCTTTGGTATGCAGATTCTCTGATGGAACAATAAAGTGCCATCCTCAGCTTCAGAAAAACCGTGGCGGTGTTTGCTAGACTGCAACTCTACATCTAAGCTCTGGGCAAGTCTAATTTATTCCCTAAAATTGCAGGAAATTTCTAGATGGTAAAGCATGAAACTGTTCACTGATGGGAAAATTCCAAGATTAAGGTCCCTAAAAGACTCCAACAACTCCATTTCTTTTATCATCAGTGAAGACACATGCAGGGATTTCCTACTCAAGGCATCAGCGACCACATTCGCTTGGCCCGGATGGTACTTCAACTCAAAGTCATAATCTTTTAGGAACTCAACCCATGTTCTTTGTCTCATGTTAAGTTCCTTCTGATCAAAAAGGTATTTCAAGCTCTTATGATCACTAAACACTTCAAACTGAGCACCATACAGATAGTGTCGCCAAATCTTTAGAGCAAAGACAATGGCTGCGAGCTCTAAGTCATGAGTAGGGTAGTTCTCCTCATGGGGCCTTAACTGCCTAGATGCATAGGCTACAACTTGTCGATTCTGCATGAGAACACATCCTAACCCTTTCTTAGAGGCATCGCTATAAACTTCAAATCCCAATGCTGGGTCAGGGATAATCAAGACCGGGGTGTAAGTCAACCTGATCTTAAGCTCTAGAAAACTACTCTCACAGCTCTTAGTCCACACAAAAGGCTCCCCCTTTCGGGTTAACCTTGTTAGGGGAAGTACCATCTGCGAAAATCCCTTGATGAACCTTCGGTAGTAACCGGCTAATCCTAGAAAGCTCCTAACTTATGTGACTGTGGTTGGTCGTTCCCAACTAAGGACTGCTTCTACTTTACTAGGATCAACCGACACTCCTGCTTTAGAAATCACATGACCAAGAAATTTAACTTCACTGAGCCAGAACTCACATTTCTCAGGTTTTGCGAAGAGGCTCTTTTCTCTAAGGGTACTTAGAACAATCCTAAGGTGTTCCTCATGCTCTCAAGGATCCTTAGAATAAACTAGGATATCGTCTATGAAGACCACTACAAACTTGTCAAGGAAAGCCCTAAAAATTCGGTTCATATAGTCCATAAATACGGCTGGAGCATTGGTCAGACCAAAAGGCATAACCAAATATTCCTAGTGCCCGTATCTAGTCCTAAATGCCGTCTTTGGAACATCCTCTACCTTAACTCTAATCTGGTGATAACCAGATCTTAGATCAATCTTAGAGAAAACCGAAGCTCCCCTAAGTTGATCTAACAAGTCATCTATCCTGGGCAAGGGGTACCTATCCTTCACTGTGATCTTATTGATTTTTCGGTAATCAATACATAACCTCATACTCCCATCTTTCTTCTTTACCAAAAGGACAAAGTGCCCCAAGGTGACACACTAGGTCTAATAAACTGCTTAGCAATCAAATCTTCCAACTGTGTTTTTAGTTCCCTCAACTCCAGGGGTGACATCCTATAAGGTGCCACGGAGATTGGTCCCGCTCCGGGAACCAGTTCTATTGAGAACTCCACTTCTCTCTCAGGGGGTAAGGTCGCTACCTCGTTAGAAAACACATCTAAGAATTCGTTCACTATAGGGATAGTTTCCAGATCTAGGCTAACCTCTACAGTTGAAGAAAGTAAGATCATATATCCTGCAAGACCTTCCACTAGACAGCGACTCAATAGAAGATCATTACTCTGTGTAACATAACTTGACTCTTCAATAATAGAATGCACGTTTGGAAACTCAATCGTTTTACAGAAACAGTTCAAAACAACTTGATTGGCGGAAAGCCAATCCATACCCAGGATAATGTCCATTCCCTCAAGAGGTAGACACACAAGGCTTACTAAAAACATCCTCCCTTGAATTATGAGAGGGCAATTCTCACATATCAAGGAAGTAGAAATGCTACCTTCGGTGGGTGTATACACATGCAACGGAAATTGTAAAGAAGTAAGATACAACCCTAGCCTTTGAACACATTTACAAGAGATAAAGGAATGTGTTGCTCCCGAATCAAACAAAACAACTAGAGGTTCATCCTGAAAGAAACAAGTACCTTTCATCAGATTTTCCGCTCCATTTGCTTTCTTGGCGTCAAGAGTAAAGACTCTCCCTTGGTTAGGATCACCAGACTTGGCTCCTTTTCCCTTAGTGTATTGGGGGCACTCCTTAGCCATGTGCCCTGGTTGGTGACAAACAAAGCAAACATTCTTGCCCTTCATACACTCTCCCTGATACACCTTCCCACAGTTCGAGCATGCATGATAAGCAGACTCGGAGGTTTGAGCCTGTTTTCCCTTGAAAATATTTCCTTTCGGTCTCATTCGTTGAGCGCTCTTATCCTCATCCTTCTTTTTGTTCTTATCTTGCCACCTCGCTTGCCTATCCTCATACATCCTCTTCAAGCTTGCTTCAGCCACGTAGCTCTGATGGACTACCTTGGCGAACTCGATGAATTCAGTTTGTGAAATGCTGTTCTGGATGTCTGGCCTCAGTCCCCACTTGAACTGCTTGATTTTCCAATTATCATTCGGAGCAAATTGAGCAACAGATGAGTACCTTACCAACTCCTCAAACTTGTTCACATACTCTGAAACAATAGATTTTCCTTGCTGAAGTTGGACTAACTCTCTATCCATCATATCTTTCACAGTCTGCGGAAAGTACTTCTCCAAGAAGACCCTCTGAAAGTTCGCCCAAGTTACTGGTGTCCCTTGAGCCACCATATAAGCTCGAGCCCCTTTCCACCAGTTTTCAGCATCCTCTATGAGCACATGAGTAGCTAGCTCGACCTTTTGCTCCTCGGTACAATGGACAACCTTAAAACTCTTCTCCACGGCTTCCAGCCAGTGTTGGGATGCCATGGCTTCTGTTTTTCCATTGAAGGTTGGTGGCTTCGTCTTGAGGAACTTAAGGAATTTCCGGTCTAAATCCTCCTCTTGCGGGGGATGTTGGGCTTGGTATTGCTGTTGTTGCGCTAACTGAGCCGCAAGATTGTTAGTTACAATACTCTGATTCTGAATAGCCTGCAATATCCCTTGTAGCCAAGCATTCTCCTGTCCTGGCGGATTCAGAGGTATCGCAGCATGCTCTGATCCTGGTGGAATCTGAGGCATCGTAGCATTCCTCCTGGGTCTCCCGCGCCTTCCAGAACCTGAAGCCATAATTCTGCATAGAATGCACCAAGCATTGAGTTGATCAAGCTCAATATCTCATAGCATAATAAGTAGAAAACAGCAACAGACTCAAGAAATTCACGAAACTATTCCTAGCAATCCCTACAGTACGATTAGAATCGAACTGCTCTGATACCATAATGTAACACCTTACTTTCATTAACTTGAAAATAGGATAATTATCATTAGGTACAGTCCTCCCAATATTAATTCAAACTTAAAGTCCAACATTAAGTCCAAATACCACAAAAGACTAAAACTCAAATACATAAGTTTCATGGCGGTACAACACCAATACATAACTCTAGAAATTACATATTCAAGGTGTTACTTAAGACTACTACAAAATAAACAAGATTCCAAGAGCTAGCAGCTGTCAGCCTTCCTTTGAAACCTGTGCATCTGTAAAAATAATTAAATAAAGGAGCGGGATGAGATAATAATCTCAGTGAATCCTCCCTTCGACTCCTCACCATCAACTCATAAAATGAACTATCAGTCAAGACTTAATATCACACATTTATGCAATGTACATTCTTACTATGAATTTCTAATTCATCTTTAGCTCGTATTCATGGGTAGCGTTGTATGCTTACGTCCATACAACCCCATAAATACGCTTTTGATATGGTGGTTAGACGTCTTAATCGTCCGAGGGCATCCCACACGGCTAACCATATCGATCATCCCCTTTTGAGGCATCTTAGTGTCTTTTAGGGAATTTAATTCACAAATTATATCCTTAAATGCATGCCTTATTCAAAAATAGGAATACAATTAGGTGCTCCTCTAATTTCACATGCAACTGAACATATTCAAGTAAAAAGATACATTTCATATTCAAATGGAAACATATATCATGCTCAGTCAAGGAAAATATATCAAGACAAGACACACTTCCATTAGAGCTCCATGGAGTTCCCAATGGTCAAACATCAATCTCACAGTTTATGGGGGTTTTGGGTACAACATTAACCCCCTTAATCAGTCCCAATAACACATGCATAGCTATTTAACACTAAAAACTGTAAAAATAAGAGGGATTTAGGAAATTCTAACGTTCAAGGGTTTTCTTCAAAAGAGCCCTAATGTGGGACTTATGGGTGCCCATCACCTAAGAGAAGGAAGAACTCACCTCAATGTAAGATTTCGAGCTCCCAAAGTTAGAGTTCAGCTCCTTCCTCTTCTTCTCCTTCAAGCTTTCCTTCTAGGGATTCCTTCCAACTTTCCAAACCAAGAGTGAATACTCCCCAACTTGGATTCAAGCTAAGATTGATGATAAATCTAGCATGAATCCATGTTTTCCCCTTAAAATGTGAACCCTAGGTGTTTGATCCCCTCTCCTCCTTCTCTCTATCGCATTCTCTCTCTAACCCTCTCTCAAAATCGTGTTCTGTCCTTTTTCTGCTGAGTTTTTCTGTTTTAACGCAGCTGTGAATTGATTCACAGCCTAAGTGAATCGATTCACTCAGTGTAAAAATGACAGAAATCGCAGTTTTAAGTGAATGAATCGATTCCTGCAGCTCCCAGATTCGATTCACAGGGAACTGACTTTCTGTGAATCGATTCACACTTCGATTCACAGAGAGTCAACTTCTGTGAATCGATTCACACTTCGATTCACAACAAGCCTAATCGAGTCCCAGCAAACCCAACAGCCCTGAATCGATTCACAGGGCCTGGGAATCGATTCACACTGGGCAAAAATCACCAAACACAATATTCACATATTCAATTATAACAATCAATGAAAAAAATCACTTAAAGTTCATTATTAAGCCATACTAAGCTTATGCACACACATCAAACCAAGCTTGAGGAATTGGGGTGTTACAGTTTACACATTGAAAATTGGAAAGGACGACTGAATAACAAAAAAAGCCAAACTAAACAAAGATTAATTAAATGCATTTTTTAAGAAAGAAATTTAAAGTTTCTTAGAAAGTCATTTACTTTTAGAGATTTCATATAAATTTGAAATTTCTTATTTAAGTATAATTATAAAAATAAATAATAATATACTTATTATTTATAAATAATTTTTTAAAAAATAAATAATTTTTTAAAAGTACTTAAAATAATTAGTAATATACTTTTTTACATTTAAATGAACCCTTCAGAAAATGTAAAAATAATTATTTTTGCATAAAAATGCTGAAAGAAATGCATAAAGCATCACACATTATGGACCCGTGATTTGCTCGACCAAGTTCTGACAAATAAGAGGTGGGTCGCGTTGTAGACAGGGTTTGACTTTAATTTGGCATACAATCCTTTGGGTTAACCGAATCTCCGGAATGGATGCATTTTCTATGGCAGGGTGCCAGACATCGGCCATATGATCGATCGCATTAGATCCTTCTCTTGGAGATTGTTTTTGGCCCGAGGCAAGTCCCCTCGTGTATGTATTACGAGTGGTATGTTGACCCTCTTGGGTGTTTGCCTAGGTGTTATCTTTGTTGGACACTCCTTGTCCTTTGTCAGCTTTGACTGTTGGTGTTTTGTATCGTTGTCTTCTCTTGTTTGGTTGTGGGTTAGTGTACCCCTAGTACACCCCTAATTATATCATTATATATTTGTCATTCAAAAAAAACTCTAAAATAATAAGTCAATTGTCATGCATGATCTTTCTGCTATTCAGTTTAAAACACGTAAACATAGACGGACATCCAGAAAATCCTAACCACAAAGAAGTCCGTACATAGATAATCATAGTTTAGATTCACAATCCCATTCCCTTTTGTAAAACATAAATTTTAATTTATTGGTATAAAGCATAAAGATACAATAAGATCATATATAGAATATGCAACATTGAACAATTAATTAAGCAGGCATAAGGTAAGTGAGGTGCCTGTAGTGCTCCCATGACTTCTCCAACACAATGGCTATATAATTGCTAGAGGTGTAACCGTCATTGGCGGCGAGGAGGAGGTAGTAGTTTGTAATAGCTGTAACACTCGATGGATATCATCTAGAAGAAGGTTCCAGAAGCTGGTCTCATAACCTGAACTAATAGCTACAAGTTAGCAATGGTGCTATAAATCAGTGATGCTATTAATTAGTAGATATGCTAGTTGTAACACTCGATGGATATCATCTAGAAGAAGGTTCCAGAAGTTGGTCTCATAACTAGCTATTACGCCCCCTTAAAATTGGGTCACCAATTTTGACACCAATTTTGTCTCTTAGAAGAGTGAATCTGGATCTGTGTAATGGTTTTGTAAGAATGTCAGCTAGTTGATCTTTAGTAGAGATATGGGCAACTCTAAGTCTGCCCTATTGAACCAACTGACGTGCAAAGTGATAATCCAATGCAATGTGCTTCATTCTTGAGTGGAAAACTGGATTTGAGCATAAGTAGGCGGTCCCAATATTGTCATAAAATAGAGAGGGAGGCTGAGACTTTAGACCAAGCTCACTAAGGACGTTAATCAACCTCATTACTTCAACTACAATATTTGCTACTGACCTGTATTTTGCCTCAGTGGATGATCTTGCCACTGTTTTTTGGCGCTTTAACAACCATGAAATTTGATTTTCACGAAGATAAATAATGAAAGCAGAAGTAGATGTTCTATCATCCAAGTTTCCTCCCCAATTAGCATCACTGTATGCTTGAAGCTGAATATGATTTAGTCTCTTTAGGTGTAGGTCATGGTTCAGTGTCTGTTTAAGGTACCTTAAGACTCTTTTAAGCTGCTGAAAGTGAACTTCTGTGGGCTGGTGCATGAATTGAGAGAGCTTGTTGATTGGAAAGGCTATATCTGGTCGAGTCAAGATTGTGTATTGTAATGCTCCTATGATGCTGCGAAAAAGCTTTGAATCCGACGAGGTTGAACCATCATGTAGCTTCAGGGTGGTGCATAGGGGAATGGATGTAGGCTTAACACCTGACATGTGAAACTTTTATAAGATTTCCCGAATGTAACCATGTTGAGAAAGAAGCAAACCATCTTTAGTTGGAATAAGCTCAATTCCAAGGAAGTAGTGTGGGAAACCAAGTTGCTTGAGGGAGAATTTTGTGGATAGTTCTGTCATGAAATGATTGAGAAGCTGTTTGCTACTTCCTGTCAATAGCAAGTCATCCACATACACTAATAGGTAGGCCTGCACTCCTTCTTTATCATAAATAAAGAGAGATGGATCAGTAAGACTTGTGTTGAAGCCATAGGAGAGCATAAAAGTCTTGAAGGAATCATGTCAGGCCCGTGGGGCTTGTTTAAGTCCATAGATGGCCTTCTTTAATTTGCAAACATGATTGGGAAATTCAGTGTGAATGAAACCTGGTGGTTGCTACATGTAGACATCTTCTACTAGATTTTCCTGCAAAAAAACATTGTTAACATCCATCTGATATAGTGTCCAGCCACGAGCTAATGCAATGGTAAGTACAACTTTGATGGTTTGTGGTTTAACAACAGGGGAAAAGGTCTCCTTGAAGTCAACGCCTGCCATTTGAGTGAAGCCTTTTGTCACAAGCCATGCTTTGTATCTAGAAATGCTGCCATCAGGATTTCTTTTGATTCTGAATAGCCATTTGCAATCCACTAAATTGGTAGATTGAGGTCTAGGTACTGAGGTCCACGTGCCATTTTTCATTAAAGCATCAAACACTTCAGAACAAGCTTCGCTCCAGTATGGTATTTTGAGGGCTTGTGAGATGGTGGATGGTTCTAAATTCTCAAGGAGGTTGTGTTTGGAAGCAGTGAAGACTTTTGGATTGGAAATATTATTTTGCAACCTAGTGAACATGGGGCGGGTTCGAGTTTGGTTAGTGGAAGTGGACGGTTGAGAAGTAGTGGAGGAAGAATTGTTACCTGATTTCCCATTAAGAGGAGGAGATGAATTATGAGGAGCTACTGCTGCAGGGACCACTTCAAGTGCTGGTTCTGTGAGGCTGCTATTAGCAGGTGCAGTAGTTAAACATCTTGGTGCAATGGGAATAATGGTATGGATAGAGAAATCAGCAGAAGGAATGGGTTGAGGTCGGTTTAATGACTAGATCAAGGTGTGATAAGGGAAGGAATCCTCAACAAAATTAACATGCCTAGAGACATAAACTCTCTGTGAAAGAGGTTCAAGGCAGAGAAAGGCATATTGTGAGGTGGATTAACTAATAAAAATGCATGGTAGGGATCTAGGTTGAAGTTTGTTTTTGGTGTATGGTCTTAACCAAGGAAAACACAAACATCCAAAAGAATGAAGCTTGTTGTAATCAGGACTTATATGAAATAAGACTTCATAAGGAGTTTTCATTTTAATTGTGGGGGTGGGCAATCTGTTTATGAGGAAGGTGGTTGTGGTAAAAGCATAGGACCAAAACTCAGGTGGTAATTTGGAATGTTGTAGAAGGGTTCTATCAGTCTCTACAATGTGTATATGCCTTCTTTCAGCTGAACCATTAACTTTAGGTGTATGAGGTGGTGTTGTGAAATGAGAGATGCCATGAGTGGCAAGGAATGATTTTAATTTAATAAATTCACTACCATTATCAGAAAATAAGGAAACAATAGGCAAGCCAAAGAATTTTTCAACAAGAGACTTGAACTGAATGAAAATAGTGAAGACATCTGATTTATTCTTCATAGGGTACATCCATACAAATTTTGACAAAGACTACATAATAAAGATAGCCATCTAATGAACTGACTGGGCAGGTCCCCAAACATCCAAAAAAAAGATCTCCAAAGGCTTGGTGCTAGTAAGGTGATGCTTTGAGAAAGGAAGCTTATGACTTTAGCACATTGACAAGAGCTACATTGTTGAGATGTTGGAGACTTTATTGGAATATGATGACTGTCTGCCAGATGTTTTATTATTTGAGAAGTGGGATGACCTAATTTGTGATGCCAAATGCTAGTGGATTGAATGCTGGTGGTAAATGCTTGAGGAGATTTGTGGTTGATGGATGAGATGGGCAGGTGGTAGAGGTTTTGCTTAAGTGGTCTTTGCATCAGTGGCTGGCTCGAATTCATGTCCTTCACAACAAAACAATCAGGAAAAAATTCAACTGAGAAATTGTTAGATTAGTAAAGCTTAGAAACTGAAAGTAAACTGGACTGAATATCAGGGACACATAAGACTTATTTGAGACGAAGAGGTTTTGTGCTTGTGTGAATAGAAGTGGGACCAGTAAGAGTGATATTCAAACCTGAACCATCACCAATGGTGACTTGATCAGAACCTGGATAAGGGTTGGCCAATGTGAGTTGTTGCAAGTCCTGAGTAATATGATGAGAAGCACCAGTGTCCATGATCCAGCTAGAGTTTTGTTGTGGAGGTTGGATATGAGCTACATTTGTTGTTGGCCTAGGACCATTCTTCTTTGGGAAGCCTTTGAGCCTATAACAGTTTCGAGCAACATGGCCAGGTCTGTTACAGTACTGGCAGATGACTCTAGTTTCAGTGTTAGTACCTGATTGAGGCTAGTTGTGATGGAAATTGGTCCTTGAAGACTGACCTCTGTACTTTGAGGCAACATTGGCAGTGGCTAGGATTGGATCAGTAGCTTGTAGTTGGACACGGTTTTGTAGGATTGTTTCAAAATCCATGTCTTTTTCATGGAGTTCAGCAAAATAGATTGGAGATTCCCAGCTGCGGCCATTTAATATGTGAATGACCAAATTTGTTTCATTAAGAGGATGATCAATGATAAAAAGCTCATCAGAAATTGCCTTAATACCTTGAAGATAAGTGGCCATTGACTGAATGCCCTTGGTGAATGTTGAGATTTTCTGCTTGAGTGTCATGACTCTGACTCTTGATCTGTTGGCATACATTATTTTAAGTGTGTCCCAGGCCTGCTTGGCATTCTTAACCGTGGAAAGATGAGTCACCACAGTTGCTGTCACAGAGGACACAATGGCATGTAAAATGAGTTGATCCTGTCGAATCCATTTGTTGAAGGTTGGATTGATAGGTGTTGTTGCAGGGTCATCGCCAATGGTCTTGGCTGGGCAAGAGTTTGTGCCATCAATATAACCAGTAACGTCATAGCCAGCAAGTAAAGCCATGATGAACTGGATTCTCCACGCGCGATACTTATCTCCATCAAGCTTAATATGTAGTTGTGAGCTAGCATTGAACACAACCAGCTGGGCATCATTGGCAGCAGGGACAGCAGCCATTTGAAAGAAGAAAACAAAGGAGAAGAAAAAAACTGTTTGGGATCGGGAAAAAAAATTGCCGTGAGGCTATACTGATCTGATTACCATAAAAGAGTTTGAAACAAAGTATATAATTGTGTATTTGCTATCACTGTATACATGAGTTTAAATAGAGCCGAATCAGGGTTGCACAAGCTGTACAAGATGACCCTGAACTAAATGCTACAAATTAGCAATTATGCTATAAATCAGTGATGCTATTAATTAGCAGACATGCTAGCTGTACAGCCTGCTATTATACTAATATGCTGTAAATCAGCAAAGCCATAAATCAGCAAATATGCTAGCTGTAACACTCGATGGATATCATCTAGAAGAAGGTTCCAGAAGCTGGTCTCATAACTAGCTATTAGTTGGTGCCTGCGACAACCTGGGTGTAGCCCTGGATGACCCTCTCAAACTTGAGTTTGCCCCCAGTTCGCTTGTCGTACTTGGTGATGGCGAAATTCCCGATCTCCTTGACGTGGGGGTTGTTGATGTCCTTGATGGGGCTTCAAAAGCCAGCCATACCTACACCTTCCTTCCTTGCAGCCGCCGTAGAGACCAACAGAAAAACAAGGAGGATAACAAGGGATTGGAGTCTCATAATACTCGTATTATGTAACTGTTCTCTTTTTCTGATGAGAGAGAATGAGAGATGTTATGATTCAAGCTTTGTAAGTCATGCTAGTGGGGTTACAATTGGGTTATTATATAGCACAAGAGGTTTTTGCACGCCGAAAGCAACTTGCCAGATCATATCGAATAGGCTTGGCCCATAGAAACGAGCATAAATCGTGAGATAGTAGCCCGATAAAGAAAAACAGAAAAGAAAATGCTTGAGAGTTTGGTGCAGAGGATTAGGCCACAGAGAAATGTTCATTGTGCTTTGTTGTAGCCCACATGCCACAATGAGAAATTAGGTGGAGTTTTAGATCCATGAACTGCAGATGTGAAGATCATGTTCAGATAGCCTTCAGTATTTTTTTTAATTAATTAATAGCCTTCAGTATTATTAATACTAGCATCGTCTTTCCACAATTTGTTATTTTGTTTGTTGTGTGTATTTTTTTTTACATATTTATATTGTTAGATAAATTTTTCAAATAGAATAAATTTTATCTAGTATTTAAGTAAATTATTATTTTGTTTTTTAATAGAAAACAAAATAACAGGTATATAGATTTAAATTTTAGTTTAAATTTTCTGTTCAGAGCAAAATGGGAAGAAAATATGGACACCAAAAAGTTAGTTACCTTGTGCTATTCTCTGTATATAAAAGTATAGATAAATATAATAGTCCATCAACCGTGCATATTACGGGTTACATGTATGATTGCAAACCTATTTAATGCGTATAAATTTGATTTGTTAAAAAACAATTATTAGATGGAGGGGTAGAAGCACGTAATGATATATGTGGGCCATTGACCCCACAAAGTAAATTTTTTTACTTAAATTTTTTAACAATTTTTTGGCAAAATTATTTCAAGGGTCATTTATCTTATTTTAAAAGTTTTAAAAGTTTCGCATTGGTTATTTATCGTTTTTTTTCTCAAAGTCAGTCCTTTAAGTACTAAAATGTTAAAATTGTTGGACTTTTTCTCATTTTTCATCCACTTCCGCCACAGATATTCCTACGTGTCTGTTAAATGGCCTAAGTGGCAATTGATGTGACCCGTTGAATCGCTGAGTCATTATTTTTATTTAATTTTTTATTAAAAACAAAAAAACATATTGTGGTTCTTCAAGAAACCCAAAATCAGCGAAATCCAAAAATGGCCACCCGGAATCCACATCTTTAATCACAATTTGTTTCTTTCACCCAATCCTCCAGCACATAGAAACACTCGATACAATTTCTTTCTCGCCCATAATAGAACCCATCATTGCATCTCATACTCCACCGTGAACTGTAATCCTTTCCCCCACAACCAAGACAACACAAGTTTCATCTCCTCCCCTTAATCTCCATAACAATGTCCTGCTAGATCTACATAAATCCAAAAAAAGAATAATAACACAATAGAATAATAACACAATAGACCCAGCAAATCCTAAAGATCAAAAATTAAAAGGCAAAAAAAAGGGTATGTTCCCCTCGCGGTACCTCACCAGCCTCCACTGGCGACCCCCTCCCTTCTTCTTTCACCTCCATCCTTCTTCTATTCTCACCTACTGTTCACCCTTCCCCCTCTCTACCCCTTTCGTATATTTTTCTTCAACTTCCACCAAACCCCCATATTCACCATCATCCTCATTTCTATCTTTCTCTCACCCCTCGCCCATTAATCATTCATTCCAAGATCCCCCAAATCATCAAAATCCTAGCCCCAAATTGGAAAATCCTAATTTGGCTAATTGACCTGAATGGTACAAATCAGAAACAAAATTACTAAATTAGTATAAGTTGAAAAAAAAAAATTACTAAATTGGGACAAGTCGTACATAACATATACGACTTCACTGTTGTATTACAGCAAAGTCGTACATACAGTATACGATTTCACTTTTTAATTTTTTTTTAAAAAATACTTAAGTCGTACATGGGGTTGGAGACTTCTGAATTTTTTATTTTTTATTTTTAGCAAAGTCGTATACCCCATGAACGACTTTGCATGACATAACTTTTTTTTATACGTAAAGTGGAAGTCGTACATGGGGTGTACGACTTTGCTTTAAATTTTTTTTCCCACTAGGTTAATTCTTAGGGATTTATCGTAAACAAGCAGCACTATTGAAAGATCAAAATATACATTGTCAAAAAAATATGCATTGATTAATAATAATACTTCATTTTTTTACATTAAAAGCCTTTAAGCCTAGTGATGGGATGATGTCCCACAATGAGGTCGTCATCTATTACGTGCCAGTTGAACTCTGCGAGATTGACCCACATTTTCTAGTTGTGCACCTCTTCTCCTACCACGACCACGTACGTTCCTACCATGGTGTGGTAGGAGAAGAGGTGCACAACTAAAAGATGTGGATCAATCTCGCAGAGTTCAATCGGCACATAATAGACGACGACCTCATTCGGGAACATCATCCCACCACTAGGCTTAAAGGCTTTTAATGTAAAAAAAAGGAAGTATTATTATTAATCAATGCATATTTTTTTTGAAGTATTATTATTAATCAATGCATATTTTTTTTGCCAATGCTTATTTTGATCTTTCAATAGTGCTGCTTGTTTATAAATCCTTAAGAATTAACTTGGTGAAAAAAAAAATTAAAGCAAAGTCGTACACCCCATGTACGACTTCCACTTTACGTATAAAAAAAATTCTGCTATGCAAAGTCGTACATGGGGTATACAACTTTGCCAAAAAAATAAAAAATTCAAAAGTCTCCAACCCCATGTACGACTTCAGTATTTAAAAAAAAAATTCCAAAAGTGAAGCCGTATACTATATGTACGACTTTGCTGCAATTACGACTTACCCCAATTTAGTAATTTTTTTTCAACTTATACTAATTTGGTAGTTTTGTTTCTGACGTGCACCATGCAGGTCAATTAGCCTCCTAAGGCTAATTATATAATCAATAATTTAATTAAAAATTAATTTTAATAGAAAACATGCTCAAATGCAACGTCACTTGCCACATGGATCATTTAACAAACACAAGCAATTTTGCAACAGAAGTAGACAAAAACTCATATTTGGTTAATGATGTAAATGTTTTATAACATAAAGGACCAACTTAAAAGAAAAAAAAATAAAAGACCCATAGATTTCTCTGGTAATTTTGCCCCTCATAAAAAAATGTGTTGCCTCCATAAGATAAACTTTTTAAAATTAATGTGAAAAGTTATAAGAAATAAAAGAAAAAATAAATTAGTATTAATTTTATCTTTTTACCTTTTAATTTTTACCGTTCCTCTAATACTAAATATACAGTGAAAAAAAATACATCAGATTTCGGGGTATTAGTTTTTTTATCATTTAAAAACTTATAATATTTTCCTTCTATAAAAATATTATAGACTAGTTTCTTATCCTCACTAAAGAAATTTTTTGAATCCGTCACTGACCAGATGATCAGAATTTTTTAGGAAAAATAAAAAATTTTATTATGAAGTGATAAATATACATTTATACATTTCCAATCCAATTTGTGGACATTATTTATTATCGCGAACCATGTAGGTAATAATATAATTTTTTGATAAAATATTATTATGAAAACACATCCTTCACAAAAACATATTAACTTAACATAGAAAAAAAAATTTGAATTTATTTATAAATAAATTTGGTAATAAATTTTTTCATTAATTAGATGATTGAATTCAAACATTTCTTTTTTAATATTATTAGTAGAAAAGATCTGTATAATATTATACTTTTTCATACAATATTTATAATAAATTATATTTAATTAATAATAATAATATGATCTGATTAAGTCACAATTTGACATGATATTTATTAAATTGTTGAAAATAAAGTTGATAAAAATTGTAAAAAAATATTTTTAATGGGAAAATTAATATGATGATGACCAGATTTGTAGGCATAATTTTACCTCATAACATAAAATAGATAATAGATAAAAAAATATTTTTATTTTCTAATTATTTTCAATGGTATTAATTCATGCATTTCAATTTTTTTTACAGATCATGTGTTTCAATAAATATATCAAATAACATATTGACTCAGACCTAAATTATTTTAATGATATTAATTCAAGAATTTAAAATATATATATATATATATATATATATATATATATATATATATATATATATATATATATAGACACACACACATATACACTCGAAGAGTTACAATAACAGTTATAGCCATTTAATAACATGCTTTCGGATAAATATTTTTTTAAATCAACCATTGGATTGAAAGTTACTATCATATAGATCATATCTGTAAATTTTAACATTAATCTATAATCATTTCCTATATCACCAAGATGCATCAATATTAACATTATTTACAATTACACCATTGGTGTTAATAAAAATTTGATACCTAATATCAGTTAATCCTATTCTATTTAAAAATAACTATTTATGTTCTGGTCTATATATAATCCATATTGTGAAGGCATGCCTTTTTTTTCATATTTTGTAATCCATAAAAGAAGTACCATGCCAAAAATACATTAATAAACTAATTTGATTGAGTTCGCCCTCCAAATTTCACTAGCAAGCTTGATAGAATTCGTACTGATTCCAAAAGGTTTTAGACCTTTGGAAATATCTTCCGCAGAAAAGGAACACTTGAGAAGCGCTTGAGAGATGTCTAAAAGAAGCTTGAAACAGTTGACTCTGCCAGCCTCATCCTGTTGGAGGGCGAACTTCAGAAGGAGTATAGATATGTTCTTAAGCAAGAGGAGATCCTCTGGTACCAGTAGTCCCGAGAAACATGGGTGAAATTTGGTGATCGCAACACTAGATTCTTCCATACTCAAACCATTGTTTGTCGGAGACGAAACAAAATTCAGGGCCTTTATATAGAGAATGGGGATTGGTGCATTGATCATAACAAACTCCAAGAAGAAGCCATGTTTTTCTTTCGAAATCTGTTCCAGATAGATTTAGATACTAACCCTAGCTTATTGCAGGTACCTCCTTTTCCTTCTTTGAGCTCTTCTTGCAGGGACATGCTTATGGCGCCAGTAACAAAAGAAGAAGTCAAAATCGCGGTCTTTTCCATGAAGTCATACAAAGCCCCTGGCCCTGACGGCTTTCAACCCTTATTCTTCAAGCACTTTTGGGATATAGTTGGAGATGACGTTTGAAAGCTGGTAAAGAACGCTTTCACTCGGGGGTCCATTGATGAAGATATGTCAGAAACTCTTCTTGTTCTTATCCCCAAAGAAGCCAGAGTTACGAGGCTTAAGAGCTTTCAACACATAAGCCTTTGTAATGTAGTCTTCAAAGTCATTACTAAAGTCATTGTGGCAAGATTACGTCCCTACCTTGATGACCTCATCAGCCCGCTTCAAAGTAGGTTTATACCACACAGGGGGACTACTGATAATGTCATCCTTGCTCAAGAGGTTGTCAATCATATGCACAGATCCAAGTCCAAGAAAGGCTCTATCGCTTTCAAGATAGACTTAGAGAAGGCCTATGATAGGCTTGATTGGAATTTCTTGGAATTCACCCTTCAAGATTTCGAATTCCCTCTAATTATTATTTCTTCAATTATGAGTTGTGTGAGATCCAGCAGACTGGCAGTTTTGTGGAATGGAGAAAAGACTAATTACTTCAATCCTTCTAGGGGACTTCGTCAAGGGCCCCCTGTCACCTTTCTCTTTATTCTTTGCATGGAGAAACTGGCTCTCAGTATCCAGAACAAAGTAAACATAGGAGCTTGGAAGCCAGTGAGTATCTCAAATGGTGGGCCAGGCCTTTCACATCTCCTTTTTGCTGACGATGTTATCCTCTTCTGCTAGGAAAATATCCAACAAGTTCAGGTGGTCATGAACACCCTTCAGGATTTCTGCTTTGCCTCAGGTATGAAGGTCAATCTTCAGAAATCCAAGGCGATGTGTTCTAAGAAGGTGCCTAGCAATAGGAAGCAAGCCCTTAAGGAAGCCTCGAATATTGGTTTAGTTGCTAATTTGGGCCACTATTTGGGCTTCCTTCTAGTCCAAGGTCGAGTTAGAAAGGAGACTTATGATGGGTTATTGGACACTCTTCAAAGGAGACTGACATATTGGAAAGGGAAGTTATTGAACAAAGCAGGGAGAGCTTGCCTTGTTAAATCGGTGACCTCGGCCATTCCGGTGTACACAATGCAACTCCATTACCTCCCAGAGAGTATTTGTAACCATGTTGACAAGGTTACAAGAAGCTTCCTTTGGGGAGGAGATGGTAATAGCCGCAATTGGAGCCTTGTGAATTGGAACAAAGTCACTTCTCCCAAGAAATTTGGAGGGCTAGGGGTTCGAGAGGCAAGGTTGACTAACTTATCCTTACTTGGTAAACTAGCTTGGAATATCATTCAAGACACTGGGAAATTGTGGGTCCAAGTCTTGTGTCATAAATACATGGGGTCGAAGAATATTTGGTCAGTGAAGAGAAAACCAGGGGACTCTATTATTTGGAAGGGCATCCTACAGGCTGTAGAAGCCTTAGCGGCTGGCTTCGCTTTTAAAATTGGGTCAGGCACCAGCTCCTTGTGGTACCATAGCTGGACTAAATTGGGCCCGCTTGCTCCTTTGGTCCATTTCGTTAATATATCGAATTCCGAGCTCACTCTTCGCGATGTTTGGAATGACAGGGTTTGGTTTTTTCAATCTTTAGCTATTATGTGCCTCCTGATCTTATCCATTTCCTAGCGAACATTCCCCCCCCCCGCGAGTACCCTGGACCCCCAAGTTCATGATGCTTATGTGTGGATGGCTGCCAAGAACGGTATTTACTCTGCTTCTTCAGGTTACTCTTGGCTTCTTAACCAGTGGAGGAATTGGGACTCAAATGTCATCTGGGATTGGATTTGGCGCCTGCATGCTCCAGCCAAGGTTCAGTTTTTTGTGTGGCTCTGTGTCCATGATGCTCTCCCTACCAATAGCCTGAGATTCCATCCATAGACGCATGGCTGCTTCTCCCGCTTGTGTCCGCTGCAACTTAGGACCAGAAACAGGGATCCACTGCCTTCGTGATTGCGGTGATTCTAGGTTGGTTTGGGAAAATCTTGGCTTCTGGGACTATCATGATTTCCTCTCTTGCAACACCAGTAGTGATTGGGTCCGGTGTTTGAGCTATGGGCCTGAGCCTCATCTCTTCTTGGCGGGTCTATGGTGGGTTTGGCTTTGGAGGAATAATCGTCTCTTTGGGGATACCAGGTGGAGCCTCAATGAAGTAGTGCGTAATATTTTCAATTCACACGATGATTTGATCTCCAATTTTCCTAACAAAAGGAACTAATAGATAATTGGTCAACAACAAAACAATCACGTGGTCAACTCAAGCAAATCAATCAACTAATTATGCTTGATTCTGATTATGCAGTAACTCAGCTACTTGAGGATTCTTAGTGATGTTGTCTTATGTTTTTAATTCCTTGTCTCAAGCATTTAATTCCCTTCTATTCATAGCTGATGTATCATAGGAAATCACCATTAATTCTATTCCTTTTCTAGTAACTGTATTATAGGAATTTGTCTTTGACAGAATCAATTCTTGTAATCTATATAAGGCCTCTTTGGCCATGTGAATACATATATAATTCTATCATATTCTTTATGGTATTCAGAGCTTCATAGCCACACGACATTGTTGGCTTTATTGGTCAGCGTCACCCTTAGGATTCTATGGGCTTAACATCCCAACCCATGGCGCCTATAATGGGCGCAACCCCTTAAGCTTGATGCGGTTCTGAGTATCCTTAAGGAAATAAAGTTGCGCCCTTGCTAATAGCTATAGCTTTTGGCCGAGTGGTAAGCGCTTAATCCGACAAGTGGTATCAGAGCAAGGTCATGGGTTCGAATCCCCCGGGTGACACTGAAGGGGAGATTGTTGGCTTTATTGGTCAGCGTCACCCTTAGGATTCGATGAGCTTAACATTCTAACCCATAGCGCCTATAATGGGCGCAGCCCCTTAAGCTTGATGCGGTTCTGAGTATCCTTAAGGAAATAAAGTTGCGCCCTTGCTAACAGCTATAGCTTTTGGCCGAGTGGTAAGCGCTTGATCCAACAGGCATTGTTCGATCCTTCTTCAATTTTTTTTTCACTCACCAAACTCCTTCTTTGCAACTATGTCTTCTGTTTCTGCTACTCTCGATAATAAGCCAGTAGTGCTCAATGCTAGCTCTCAATTATATATCAAACTTGATGGTGATAACTACCCTGCATGGAGAATTCAGTTTCTCGCTTTGCTCACTGGATATGACCTTCTTGGTTATATTGATGGCACAAAAATCTATCTAGCAAAAACTATCGGACAAGATCCTGCCACTGCTACCCTCAATCCAGAATTTACAACATGGGTCAGACAGGATCAACTCATCCTTCATGCCATTATCTCATCGGTCACAGCCACAATAGTGACACACCTTGCCACTATCAAGACTGCACAGCAAGCTTGGCAAACTCTCTCAACCATGTATGCTAACAGGTCAAGGGTGGGGGTGATGGCTCTCAAGCACAAAGTCTCAACCTTCACAAAAGGCTCTCAATCGATGGCAACCTATCTTCAAGGCATTAAAGCCATCTCAGATGAGCTTTCTATCATTGATCATCCTTTGGATGAAACGGATCTGGTTATCCACACACTCAATGGTCTCAATTCTAAGTACCATGATATTGCTGTTGTCCTTCGCAGTAGAGAATCACCTATCTACTTTGCTGAACTCCATGAGAAGCTCATGGACTATGAAACTGTGTTGAACCATGCACAATTGTAGCCACCAGAACCACTCATAGCCACTGCTAATGCTGCTGCTCGCACCAAGAATAAGCATCACAGAAACAACTTCAACTACAGCCAGCAACAACCAACTCAAAGTGGTGAACACAGGGTTATTTGCCAATACTGCAACAAACCAGATCATGTCACGAGAAACTGCTTTAGAATCAAAGGTTATCCAAAGCAAAATGGCAACAAACCTGTAGCCAATGCAGCCTCATATCAACCAACAGTGCAGAACTCAAGCTGGATCATGGACACAGGAGCTTCACACCACATTGCACAGGATATGCAACAACTCAGCCTGGCCAATCCTTATCCAGATTCTGACAAACTCACCATTGGTGATGGCTTAGGTTTGAATATTACACACACTAGTCACACTTCAATTAATACAAGCACTAAACCTCTTCATCTCAATCAAGTGCTATGTGTCCCATCTATTCAATCCAATTTACTATCTGTTTCTAAACTCTATAATGCTAACAAATGCTCAGTTGAATTTTTTGCTGATTGTTTTCTTGTGAAGGACTTGAATTCGGGTCAGGTGCTAATGCAAGGACCACTTAAGCAGGACCTCTATCACTTACCCACCTCATCCATCATCAACAAGCATTTGCAGCAAGCATCCAATCCACCAGCATATGGCATCATAAATTAGGACATCTTTCCCCAACAGTTTTGAAACATCTGGCCACTAGGCATCATATTCCAATAAAGGCCCCTACATCCAATGTATGTAGCTCATGTCACTGTGCTAAGAGTCATAAACTCCCTTTCTCAAATCATCATCTCACTAGTAGCAGGCCTCTTGAGCTAATCTACTCGGATGTTTGGGGACCAGCCCCAATTAGATCTTTGGATGGTTTTCTTTATTATGTAGTGTTTGTTGATCATTTTTCAAAATATATTTGGCTATATCCAATGAAAAATAAGTCAGATGTCTTCAATATTTTCCTTCAATTTAAATCTATTGTTGAAAACTACTTTGGCTTGCCTATTGTCTCTTTCTTTTCTGATAATGGTGGAGAATTTATCAAATTAAAATCATTCTTTGCAAATCATGGCATTTCCCATTTTACCACACCACCTCATACACCTGAAATCAATGGCACAGCCGAGAGAAGACATAGGCACATTGTAGAAACTAGCCATGCTCTGTTGCTACATGCAAAATTACCTTCCAACTTATGGTCATTTGCTTTCACAATAGCCACCTTCTTAATAGATAGGCCACCCACCCCTACAATCAAAATGAAAACTCCATATAAAGTTTTGTTCAACAAAAATCCTGATTACAATAAGCTTCACTCATTTGGTTGTTTATGTTTTCCTTGGCTAAGACCCTACACTCAAAATAAACTTCAACCAAGATCACTTCCTTGCATATTCTTAGGATACTCCACCTCACAATATGCATTTTTTTGCCTTGAGCCTATTTCCAACAAGGTTTATGTGTCTAGACATGTCAATTTCATAGAAGATTCCTTCCCATATCAGCACCTAATTCAGCCAACGAATCCACCAACAACTAGTTATGTTATTGATGCCACAGTCCACACCATCATTCCAAATAATCCCAGCCCCACTGTCTCGGCTCCTGCTGCACAGAATCCTACAGATTCTGCTCTGCCTCCACATGACAGAGAAGTGGTCCCTGTTATAGCAAATGACTTCAATTCACTTTCTAATCATGATTCACAGTTAGGTAATATTTCTTCTGTGAAAGACACTCATGCTTCAACTTCCACTAACCCATCTCGCAGCCATACCATGGTTACAAGGTCACAAAACAATATTTTTAAACCAAAGAAAGCCTTTACAGCAAAAAAGCATTCTCTTCCTGAGAATCTTGAGCCTTCCACCATCACATAAGCTCTCAAAATTCCACATTGGAGCAAGGCTTGTTCAGAGGAGTTTGATGCGTTGATGAATAATGGCACATAGACCTTGGTTCCTAGAAATAAAACTACCAATGTAGTTGGCTGCAAATGGCTTTTCAGGATCAAGAGGAATCCAGATGGTAGCATTGCTAGATATAAGGCACGGCTAGTCGCCAAGGGCTACACTCAAATGCCTGGTTTCGATTTCAAGGAAACATTTGCCTCGGTCATCAAATCACAAACCATCAAAGTTGTTCTCACAATTGCTCTAGCAAGAGATTGGTCATTACATCAAATGGATGTTAACAATGTTTTTTTGTAGGGAAATTTATCAGAAAATGTTTTCATGCAACAACCACCAGGTTTTGTTCATACCGATTTCCCACGTCATGTTTGCAAATTGAAGAAAGCAATCCATGGTTTGAAACAAGCCCTCGTGCTTGGCATGATTCTCTCAAGTCTTTTGTCCTTGATTATGGGTTCAAAACAAGGCTAACCTACCCATTCCTTATTCATATATGATAAGGAAGAAGCACAAGCATATCTCTTGGTTTATGTTGATTACTTGCTCCTCACGGAAAGCAACACCAAATTACTGCAACACTTTATGTCTCAACTATCCAGCACATTCTTCATCAAGCAACTAGGCTTTCCACATTATTTCCTTGGTATTGAACTTGTTCCAAACAGCCATGGACTATTGCTCTCTCAGCATGGCTACATCAGGGAGCTATTAGACAAGTTTAATATGGTTGCTGCCAAGCCAACAGCCACACCACTTTGCACCAGCACACCTTTAAAGCTACATGATGGATCAGCCCCCGCAGACTCCAAGCTATTTCGCAGCATCATTGGTGCCCTCCAATACACTACTCTTACAAGACCAGATATCTCCTTCTCGGTCAATAAGCTGTCCCAATTCATGCATCAATCTACACAAATTCATTTTCAGCAGCTGAAACGTGTGCAAAGGTATCTCAAATTGACAATGAATCATGGTTTGCAACTCAACAAACCTTCTCATCTTCAACTTCAAGCATACAGTGATGCAAACTGAGGAGGTAACCTTGATGATAGGACATCCACCTCTACCTTTATTATTTATCTTGGTGGTAACCCAGTGTCATGGCTCTCAAAGAGACAAAAAACGACTGCAAGATCATCTACAGAAGCTGAATATAGGTCTGTAGCAAACATAGCTACTGAAGTCATGTGGCTGCTTAATTTATTAGCTGAGCTTGGTTTGAAGATTCAGATTCCTTCATTGTTCTGTGATAATATTAGTACCACCTACCTTTGCTCAAATCCAGTGTTCCACTCAAGGATGAAGCACATTGCTCTTAACTATCATTTTGTAAGGCAATTGGTACAAATGGGCAAACTTTGGGTAGCACACATCTCAACTAGGGACCAATATGCAGACATTCTTAGTAAGCCTCTATCAAGAATTCGGTTCACTCTTTTAAGAGACAAAATTGGTGTCCAAAATGGTGACCCAATTTTGAGGGGGCGTAATAGATAATTGCTCAACAACAAAACAATCATGTGGTCAACTCAAGCAAATCAATCAGCTAATTATGCTTGATTCTGATTCTGCGGTAACTCGGCTACTTGAGGATTCTTAATGATGCTGTCTTTTGTTTTTAATTCCTTGTCTCAAGCATTTAATTCCCTTCTATTCATAGCTGATGTATCATAGGAAATCACCCTTAATTCCATTCCTTTTCTAGTAGCTGTATTATAGGAATTTGTCTTTGACTGAATCAATTCTTGTAATCTATATAAGGCCTCTTTGGCCATGTGAATACATATACAATTCTGTCATATTCTTTAGGAACTTCAATCTTGACCAACGCCTTAGTATTCGGTGGGTCCCCCCTGAAGGCTTCCTGAACATAAACATGGATGGCAGCTTCATTGCTGCATCATCTTTTATAGGCTCTGGTGGTATCATTCGCTCTCATAAAGGGGATTGGATTAGCGGTTTCTCTAGTTTTGATGGAACTGGAGATTTCTTCTTGCGGAGTTGATGGGTATTTATCATGGGCTGATGCTTGCTAAAGATTTGGGCTTCCACTTGGCGATTTGTGAATCAGATTGCTTGGATGTTGTTCAGTTGCTTCACAATCGTTCCAACCACCACCTCCACTGCTATGCTTCGCTCTTACTCAAAATTACCAAGTTGATGGACGAGGCAGGCTCCCTCTCAGTGTCCCATGTGTTGCATGAGAAAAATGTTTGCGCGGATTTCCTTACTAAACAAGGTTTTAGCTCCAATGGATTCCGCCTCTGGTCTTCTCCTCCGGCTGGTCTGGGCTCGTTGCTTCTTAAATATGAGCTTGGTTGTTAGTTCCTGTTGGTTTTTGTCCTTCTTTTTTTCTTTGTTACATTTTTTGTAACTTCACCCAAAAAAAAAACTAATTTGATTAATAACCGATTCATGTTTTTATGATATTCTGCAATTAAAATTAATAAAAGAACAGTTGAATATAATTCCAGTAAAATTACAACGATTGTTCAAAATCAAAAGTCACGACTGAAGGCCGTGTGAGTATACATATTGTGACAACCACCCTGAAAATTTAAATGGAGCCGCCACCAATATTTATTTTTTAGGAAAACATTGGAAAACCTATTTTTTGGATATTTTTGAATTTAACGATGAAAAAGGTCTTTGGACCAGATTTTGAGCCCTAGAGTTATTTACGCGCGGGAAAAGTATTAGCACCTCGCGACGCCCGTAAAACGGTACCTTTAATTGCTTGAAAATTGATGTTTGCCTTTAGTGAATTATTTCCTAAAAGAAAATATTTTTATTTTATCATTTGAATTAAATCATAAATACCTTTTCGAAAAAGTACATTTTCAGTTTTTTTAAAAAAAGATCTTTCCTTTTTGCACCACATCTGGAAACCCATTGTTATTAACTACTTGTTATAATTAATTATTTATTCTTAAAAATAACAACATTAACCGTAAACCCTAATGACCTAAAATTATCTCCTTTTTTATTTTTAAGATAAATAAAATATATTTTAAATATCTGATTTTAGTTATTTCAGTTTGATTTTTTTAAAAAAAAGAAAACTTTATTTACAAAAAAAATAAAAAAATAAAATAAAATAAAATAAAATATGTGATGAGGAAACCCTAATCAAGCGTGCGTCCCGAATTTGATGGCGACGACGGAGGCGACGGCCAGGAACATGGTTCCAGCCGGTACCCTCATTGATTAAGGGGGAGCCATAGGTTCCCTTCCTTGACCTGCAGATAACAGCGCCCATAGAGGAGCAGGAACGAAAGAATGCAAAGGAGAAAAAAAAGGAAACAAACAATGTATTATACAGTCCCAGATCCAAGCTTAGATTACATGACCATATCAAGACAGAGACTAAAAAATAAAACAAAAGAAAAACAGAGGTAGGAAGAAATGAACCTGGGTTGTTTCACTTTTGGACCCAGAAAAATACACCAAAGATGAAAGGAAAATTTAAAACCTAGAGCTAAAGTGTATATTTTATCTTTTGGGTGGTCTCGCTCAGTATGCTTTCTTTTCTACTTCTGCTCTTTTTTGTTCGTCCTCAGTTTTTTCTTCACTCTGGATTTTCTCTCTTAGGGTTCGGCCCCTGCTCTGGGTTCGCTCTCTCCTTTTTTTCCCTTGGTGTGCTTTGGCTTTTATAGGCTCAGAAGCTGCAAAAACATACAAACGAATCAGTTAAAAATCAAATAATCAAATTCAAACATAAGATAAGAAAGGAACGAAAAACTCCCTGTTTCTTGCGTCTAGATCCGAAATCCTCGTGGTGAGAATTAGTGCGATTCGATGGAGATGATGATGGATAGGATTCGGTTTTGATGGGGATGAGGATAAATGAGGCCGGGATTAGGGGAGAGAAAAGGGGACGGTTTAGGGTTCAATTTAGAGGAAGAGAAGGGGGAAAAGATGTTGGCGGCCGTATTAGGGTTAGGGTTTGAAAGTGTGGATGGAAGAAGAAGAAGAAGAAGAAGAGTGAGGCGAGGGAGAGGAGAGCACGCCGCGGAGGAAACGAGAGGATGGGGATGTTCTAAATTAGGGTTAGGGAAAGATTAGGTTTTTAGGTGGTAGAATGAAGGAAGAAAGGAAGAGGAGATGGGGGAAAGAGATGAGGATGGGGGTGGAGCGGCGCTGCTCCTGGGATAAAAAGGGAAGATGGATTTAGGGTTAAAATGGATTGGGTTGGATATGAGCCGTGCGCGAAGCTGGAGGGAAACTGGGCTTGGGGGCGCGCGAGAGAGAAAGAGCCAGGTAGGGGGCGCGAACAAGGATGTGAGGTGCGGGTAGTGAAGAAGGGAATGAGCGCCTAGGAGGTGCTATCCATAAAAAGGGGGTGCACGAGTAATCAGAGAGGGAATATTGGGCTGCAGGGGCGCTATAGATAGGCTTGATTGCTATTGGCACCCCCAGTATTGCCAATTACAGCCTTTCTGCTCCTTTTTCTTTTCTTTTCTCTTTTCTTTCTTTTTCTCTTTATTCATTTTGTTGCTTTCTTCTTTTTTATTATGAAACCAAAAACATTATTTTTATTTTTTTTATCACAAATTTAAAAAAGTTAAAATAAATAATAAAATAAAATAAAATAAAAAAGCCGGACAAAATTAGGGTACTACACATATTCTAAAAAAAATGAACATATAATGAACTATAAAACATAGAAAGTCACAATTTATACACAATTTTAATACAGATTCACTCTTCCTTCAATGATTATTGGAGGAAAAGATTACAATAGAAAATTGACAAAATCTCTTCCTCCGACTGACTGAAAGAAAATTCAAGAAACATATATATAGACAGATCTTTCTTATATCCCTTCCTCCTTTGCCTGTGTATTGGGTATCCACATTTGCCATGCTTTGATCTTCGAGGTAATTAAGAAGGAAGGTTTCGGCAAATTTTCAATTATAAACGACACAAAGAATTTATAAAGCAACGTGGAACTTGGAGAAAAAATCAACTTCGCAACCAAGGAGAAATCTTGTTTGGCATCCATTGAATGCCATCATTTGTTCCAAGAACAAAAGCTCCTGCAACACAAAAATTAAGAAGTCGATCAGAATCCTTTTTCAATCAGTAATGATTTTTCTGAAAGCAAATTAATGTCTTCCAATAAGTTATACCTAGAGTTGGCATCAGAAATGAGAGCACAACTATCCCAGCAACCTTAAGTGGCAAACCAACTTTAAGCGTATCTTGAATTTCAATATGGCCAGTGGCAAATCCAACAACATTTGAAGGAGTTGAGGTTGGAAGCAAGAAAGCAAATTCAGTTGCAATTGCTCCAGGGACCATAAGAAGAAGAGGATGCACATGCATAGTCCTAGCTATGTGATATAAAAGTGGGATAATAAGTGTGGCAGTGGCATCATTGGATGTGATGAACTCAGTAATAATGCTACTCATAAGACTAACTGCTGGAGCAATGGCCAAGTATGGTGCATCTTCCAAGAAAGCTAAGGCTCTGGAAAGCACATCTGCTAGCCCACTAGATTGGACTCCATCAGCTAAAGCAAATCCAGCTCCTAGAAGCAAAATTAGGTTCCAAGGTAACTTCTTGCATTCATTCCAGTCCATTAGCTTCTCCCCCTCTTGTTTCCTATTTGGGATTATGAACAATAGTACAGCCACCATAACCTAAATTATGTAAAATGATTAATTCTTGTTCTGTATGATTAATTATTGGAGACAAATTAAGGTCAACTTTTGGTGTTAAAAATGCAGTATACTACTCACACTGACACTTCCATCACCGACAAGGCCGTGGAATAAACTTCCCCATCCGGGAATGTCATCTGTGATCCTTCTTGTCATCCACAATATGATAAGCAACTGCATTCACAAATACTGCTAGTATTAGCGTTTGATACAAATTAATTTCACATGATTAAATATAAAAATTGAAATCGTAATTAGGTAGTAGATATTACGCACCCCAAACACTGACAACACCATTTTCTCGGCAAAGGACATGGGACCTGCAAATACCAATTACAAAATTATAAATGCATCAGCTTAATTGTTCAGGATCAAATGGGTAAAAAGTCGTTCATCTGTTTCTAAATAACCGGAATCATGATATACTACCTCTCCCTATATATAAATGAAATCCTTTTGAGAAATTATTTGTACTTTTTTATAAGATCCCTTTCAATTTCTCTTTGAAATTAATTATTTTTTCACCAAAATACTCTTATTTACTTTATAATCTCTCTTGTGAGAATTCGAAAAAGAAGTGGGGTAATGAGTCTCAATACAAATAAATTAGGTGAATAATTAATTTGGTAAAAAAAATGAGTGATGAGTCCAAATAATTTTAATGGTACGTAATTTTAGAAAAACAATACACATTTTTTACAAATTTAATTGAAATAATTAGATTAACTCATTTTCTTAATTCTTTTGAATTAGTCAAAATGAGCTTATATATAAGTATAGGATGTAGTATATTCTTACAGAAAAATTACTGTATTGATCGGGTTTTATAAAGGATCAAACTATTACTAAAAATTTTGAGTAAAAAATTAAAAAACTATTACTAAAAATGATGTCCAAATCTTTAAATAGATTAATAAAAAAAATTAATATATTGTAATAAAAATAATATAATAATAGTATTTATATTTGATTAAATAAATTAGTTCGTTAAATAGTTACTTTTTTAACCAAATATTGAACTTTTAAAAAATATTAATTTAATTTATTTATTAAATAAGATTAAACCAAATTAAATTTAGTGTGTTAAATCATGGGACACCGGCTACATAATAATTCCATTTTTCTACTAGGCACTAGACAGGAACAGTTATTTCCATTACCGCTAGCTTATCTCAAGATGTAAACAAATGATTTATATAAAAAAAAAAATTGAGTGCATTTTTCTCGAAAAGAAAGTAAAAAACCTTTTTAGTAATTAGATTTACAACTTAAATCGTCCGCAATAACTGTTTCTGTGAAAGGGTTTACTGGTTTCGTAGGTACAAGACTACAAGGTACCATGGTGGCATTTGGCGGTGGCATTTAGCCCTGTCACATAAGAGTGTTTTCCCACCGTGGTTAAGTTGGGGTTCAACCTGCATTTGCGGTTGTTTCACTGGTTATTCAAAAATTATGTTTTTACCACAAAACTTTAAATAATACAAAATTTTGCCCCAAATCAATTAACATTTACATTTTTTTATTCCTTTTGTCAATGTTCTCCTTTTTTACCTTTTGATCATTACCTGTGGTCCCCTGGTTAAGATCCTTAATTTTTTCCCAACAACTCACCTCTCCCAAGCCGATGACTCGTTTGAACACAGTTTTTGCAAGTCCCCTTGTTTGTCATCATGTTAATTTGTTCCCGTTAATTTCATTTTTGCTTAGCTACAAATATGTTCAACATAAATATCAATGACTTATTCTTTTGGCAGACTATGTTGGATTATAAATTAAATTGTGGATTGATATTATGTTTAATTTTCGAAGATGTGTAGTAGCCTTTCAATGCTCTTTTTTTAAAGGAAGGAGAAGATTCAACACACAACACAAGTTACAAACAGATTGCCTGTAAAAAATCATAGTCATTGAATTAAAATCTAATATATCAACGGTGGAGACACAAGTTGACCATGGAGGGGAAAATGATCTTATCTCACCACTCATTTTTCAACTCTCACAAGTACCTTCTCCCTCCTTAAAAAAGAAAAAGCATTGAAAGGCTACTGCGCATCTTTGAAAATCAAACACAATATCAATTCACAATTTAATTTATAATCCAACATAGTCTGCCAAAAAAATAAGTCATCGATCTTTATGTTGAACATATTTGTAGCTAAGCAAAAATGAAATTAACGGGAACAAATTAACACAACAACAAACAAGAGGACCTGCAAAAACTGTGTTCAAACAGGTCATTGGCTTAGGAGAGGTGAGTTGTTGGGGAAAAAGTATATTGAAAAATAAAGAGACCACTGGTAATGATCAAAATGTAAAAAAAGAGAACACTGAAAAAAGGAAAAAAAAATGTAAATGTTAATTGATTTGGGGCAAAATTTTGTGTTGTTTAGAGTTTTGTGGTAAAAACGTAATTTTTGAATAACCAATGAAACAGGTAAATATAGGTTCAACACCAACTTGACCATGATAGGAAAAAACTCTTATGTGACCCTGCTAAGTGCCACCTGTTGAAACAGAGCACCACATACATATTAGACCCGACACGAGATGTCCCATGGGGCAATAATGAAGACGAAAGGTTTGTAAATCAAATAGAAAACGACAAAGAAGAAGAAAGGGAAGAAGGACTAGGAAGAGGAACTTACCGAGAGCTTGAAGGTCCCTCTTCAAGTGGGCTTTGCTCAAATAAGAAGAGAGAGCCCGAGAGGATCCCTTGCTGAGATAGAGGATGCATAGGATACACCAAAAGCAGATGAGGAACACAACCGCTACAGGGAAAGCAAAGAAGAACCACGTGTTGAAGCTGATTGGCTTGGCCCCAGGAACAAGGCTCTTCCACATCCCCACCAATATGAGGTTGACACCTGTCCCCGTCAGAGTGCTTATCCCTCCGATAGGCGTCGCATACACCACCGTCAGAACCACCGCTCTGCTGAACTTGTTCACCACCTCCGATTGCTCCTCCGGCGGCGGCAGTCGCTGTAAGAGCCCGGTCGCCACTGGCATCAACATCACCGCCGCTGCCACGTTGTGCATCCACATGCTCACGAAGAATGACGTGGCACACAGACCCAATAGAAGCAGCGCTGGATTCAGTGGCTCGCCACAAAACACCGACGTCACCTTCACACAACGACATCGTTCCCAACCAATCATCAGCTTCGCCATACTATTAGTATTTTTATTTTAACAACAAAATTAAAATGTCCCATTTTTCTTCCCACATCATGAAGTAAATAAATGCTGTCGTTTAAACCATTAATAAATAAATAAATAAAAGATAATCATGGATATATTATCCATCCAACATATAATAATCAAAGCAAAAGATAACTGGCCAAGCTTCAATTATTTCTTATAGCCAATAATAGAGTTAGTCCTTTCCAATTATTTATCAATCAAATCTGATCAATTAATTTCATATCAATAAAATGAAAATTCGGGAAAATTAAACTTTGGCGAAGAAAATCAAGCAAAACGATGTGACTCAGACTTACGGTCAAGGCTAATCTTCTGTGGACGTTGTAGCGTTCAACGGCGAGAGCGAGTATGAAACTTCCCAAGACGAGAGTAATGACGTCGTCCATGTAAGAGTGAGCAACGGTGTCAGCTGAAGAGATCCCAAAGAGAGGGAACAGAAACAGAGGACACATGGAGGTCACCGGAAGTGGTACAGCGGAGGTGACCCACCAGCTGAAAACCCAAGCAATAACTGCGAGCATGTTTCGGCTGCTGGTGGAAGCGTCGAGTTTGACGAAGAGGCAGATGATAAGGGACAAGAAGGGTCCAAGGATGACATAGAAATTGTTGAGGGTGAGAAAGGATTTGAGGGTGAAGGGAACAGTCGACTGTGTTCGTTGGATTGGAAGAAGTGGAGCCTTGAGGTTGAGGTTGGCCTCACCGGAAGGCGATGTCGAACTGTGTTCTGCTTCTCCTGTCATTTTGGACACAAAAAGAAACGGCTATGCAAAGTGCAGGGGGAAGGAATGATTACGAAGGTTGAGTGTTGGCCTTTTATTTCTCAATTTTCATGTGCCAGGACGAGAAGGAGTGGCCAAATTTGCTTCTCTTTTTTTTTTATATATATTTTTGAAAAAATACATTACAAATTTACAATTAGAATTACATTTCGTATTTGATTATCTTTTGAATATTTTTTGACCATAAATTAAAATTGACTAAAGTAAAATCTCAGTAGCTCTCAATTTTATTAAAAGCAATAAATAAATATTTATGATCAGATTGTTTTAAATTTCGATAGAATTGATTATGAAGAATTGATGTTAAAAGAATTGATTTTGAAAAAATCGAGTTTAAAAAATTGATTTTTGTTTTGGTAATTATATTTTAAAAGTGTGTTAAAAAAATTGATTTTGTTTGGATGAGAAAAATAGAATCACTTTTAATGCGTAAATATAAAGAAATTTGTGGGTCTCATGCCCAGAATTGATTTTATTAAATGTAAAAGTTAGGAAAGTCTTGTTTCCAAGATAATCAATTCTAGCCACTCAGAATCGATTTTATCTATCACGATTTTACAACTCAAACACATAAACAATAATTTTCAATTATATTTGTCATGTTTTTACTCTCAATATTGATTATGGGTCATCCAGAATCTAAACCAAATGGGTAGTCTAGAATATAAAAATATTTTCTCCAAAATAACTTGCAATGCAGTATCTTTTACTTTGAAGATTTATTTACGCGTAATATTCAACCGTTACGTAGAAGATAATAACATCACGTGTCTTTTTATTCATTATAGTAGATCAAAAGTTGTTTTAGCATGCAAATGATCTATAATAATCAAAGTTAAAAAAACTCAAAATTACTATAGTAAAAAGCATATCTAAAATATTTAAATACAAACTTTTTAAATATAGACAAAAAATAAAAATCTAAATATATTATGATACAAAGCTATCTGAAATATTACAAAAAAATTAAGAGAACTTTCATTACCCTTTTTTTGGTACAAAGAACTTTCATTACCCTTTGTTGAAAGAGTTGGAAAAAAATTAAACCTTAAAAAAAAAACAGAGAGAGAGAGACGGGATAAAGGAAACTTGTGAAATTAAATTGCGCAATTTCGAACAATAATGACAAAGTCTTGTTGACTCTAGTACGTGGGCCAATGCCATATTTGACTGACTCATCCGTATTTATATTTATTTTTAGAAAAATGTTAAATATTACTGAGCATTTTCATACGAAACACACAAATGTCCCATATTTAATACTTTTCACTTTAAATTTTTTTTTTGTGGTACATTTTCACTTTGATTTTTAACCCACCCGTGTTTGGTTATACGGCCCAAATAATCGTTGTTTCAGCATTTGTTGTACTTCGTATGTGACACATTAGTACGGAATAGCAGTTGTCTTATTTTTATTATGCATGTTTCGCACGCAAATTTGGTGTATTTATTTATTCATATTAAAGTTTAAAGGTTATGCAGTGTTACTTTTACAGCCATGTCAGTTTTTAAACCACATTTTAAAATTAGTTGTCAAATACCTGCAAGACCTTAAACAATTAATAGCTGGGATTGTGCCAAATATGCTAGAAGAGGACGGATGGCTATGGAAATTACATATCTCAAAGACCTTCTCGGTGAAATCTGCATATGAGTCATGGGCAGTACTAGACAGTGGCAATAGTACAAACTCCAATCTGCTCTTGGCTCTCAAACAGCTTTGGAACACTGCAGCCCCTTCAAAGGTACTCGTATTTGTTTGGAGGATTTTTTTGGATCGCCTTCCCACTAGGGAGGCGCTGGTAAGACGACATATAATTCCTGAAAGTCATAATGAATGCTGTGTCTTCTGTTACCAACATATTGAGTCCGTCAATCATTTGTTTTTTACCTGCCAATTTTCATACAATGTTTGGTGCTCGATTTATGCTTGGTTGGGTGTTGCTGGTATCTGGCATGGTGAAGGAATTGTCCATTTCATACATCACGGTTCCCTTATGCATGGAAAGAAAATCAGAAGGGTAAGATATCTTGTGTGGTGTGCAGTGGTATGGGCATTATGGTTGCTGAGGAATAAAATTCTGTTTGAAGGTGCTACCGCGGAGCATACCACAACGATTGCACACATAAAACAACTCTCATGGGGTTGGTTCGCTGCAAGGGAAGGAAGAGCGCTGACCTTGCAATATTCAGACTGGTGTGTAAACGCTATTGAATGTATTGAGGCTCTCAACTCAAACGGTTAATGGGATTTTGCCACTCATGATAGTGTTGATTGGTGTGAGGTGCGATGGCATGAACATGAGCATGAACATGAGCAGGCGTTGATGTGGTAATTTTGAGGGGGTGTGGTAGCTGTTGATTCGGTTGTGGTTTATCACATTATTCGGGGGGTGGTGTACTCTTTTCTCTCTTGGTTTTTTTCCCAATGGGTTTTGGCCTTGAGAGGTTTTAACGAGGCACACCCGCCCTTGAACAATTTGTATATACGGGTTTGGAGTACCCCTTGTACTCCCGTTATTAATACATTTTTTTATTATCAAAAAAAAAATTAGTTGTCAAATAGTGATATTTCATTACATGTCACCGTAAAATTAATTGTCAAACAGTGATATTTCATTAGATGTCACCATAAAACTTATTTACACTTCTCTTCATAATAATACTGTAAAAAATATTGTCAAAATAATACAAAATATTGTCCAAAAAAGTATTCATTTATACCCATGAATTGACTTCAATAACAAACATTTGTTTTTCCTAATTTTCTTTTCATTTTTACCCTTATTTAATAAATACAATTATTTATTAATCTATTAACAAAGATTCCTACTATTTAGCAAGTTTATCTAACTATATCAATATTCGAAAATAAAAAATCAGTGTCGTCTTTCATCTAGTTAGTAATTTTTTCAAAAAAAAAAAATAGGGATAGTAATCGATAATTGGACATTCCTCAAATTTATAGGGTATTACCCGCTTTATATATACTAGCGGAAAGACGAGCAATGCAATGTCGTGCCCGACTTTTCATATTTCTTATTTTATTTGTTGTGTGTATTTTTTTGCATATTTATATTGTTAGATGAACTTACTAAACAAAATAGATCTTATTTGGTAGTTAAGTAAACTATCGTTTTATTTTTATTTTAGTAAAAATTAAAGACAAGAGATATATAAATTTAAATTTAGGTTTAAATTTTCAGTTAGGGGACAAAAATGGAAAGAAAATACGTGCACCAAGAAGTTAGTTACCATAGGTTATTCTCTTTATATATAGCTATACTCGGCTAGTACTAAATCGAGTTCGATCCTTGATTATGGAACAATCCATAACCACAATACCCACCTTTCGTGTTTGTTTCATGTTCGCTGACTATTGAAACATTTGTATATCAAAGAAGCTAAATTTCTAACTTCCATTTTTTTTACGGTAATCAAACTTCATTCAATAATTAGAAAAAAGATTCATACATCCAGATTGAACAGAATGTGTTGAGGCATTCTCTATCCACAATTAAAAATCAACACGAATATCTAAATTACCCAAGTATACGGTAACGAAACACATAATCAGAACAGAAGCTAATATGGCATTACCAAGCAATCTTAATCCTAACAGCGAAAACAAAAGCCTCCAAGTACGGTCAATGGTCAAAGAGAAGTGAGAAGTCACAGTCTTTAATCTCATCCAATTACGAGTCATCACTATACTCTGTGCAGACTCAAATTGACTTTAGGTGGTCTCGGAGATGACCAATCGAACCACATGCTCATGAGCTATTTGTAGGGGAAAAAGGATGCTGACGTTAGCGGTGACCACTATTAGCACTCTGGATCTGTAACGTTGACGCCCATGTGTTGATTGACTTTGTAATGGAACGAAGTTATTCTGCCAACCTGAACCAAACGAACCCCGCAACATGACGAAAAACCAAACAACGCCGCACCAAGACGACGAACAAAACAGCGCCGCACTTAGATGACAAAAACACACAAAAAAACATGAAAAAAAACTTGATCTATGTGGAAAAATCACTTATTTAGATAAAAGAAGAGGAAAAACGATGTAGAGGGGTGGTTTCAGGCCAAAAAAAGACCAAAAACCACCCCCTTCTGTGGATGAGGAAGAAAGAAGAAAGAGAGTTTAGAGAGAAGGAAAAAGGAGGCGCTAGATCAAATCACTCTCCAAATTTCTGACTTCCATGATTACACGATACAAAGGCATGATTTCTTTGCCAATACACATAATGTTTCTGACGCTCCACACCCACCATAATCCGACCAAGACCAAATGGTTATTGGATTTGGCTAGAGCTTTCCTTGGCCAAATGTCTTGATCCAATTGTGAAAATAAGCCAACATCAGTGAAACCCAGAGAGTTCCACATTTGTAAAGATAATGGGAAATCCCTTATACAATGTCAGAAAGTTTCCTCCCCTCTCATACACCTTTGACATATACTTGTTTATGACATTCCTCTATGTTGGAGAATTGTGAGTGTATGGGTTAAATGGTGGCTATCACTCCTGTAACAGCCGAGGATTTACCACTCTTTTGGGCCTTATCTCGTACTGCCACTCACAGGACTTCTTCCCCCTTGGAAGTTTTTGCCTTTCCAAGGACTCGAACCCGATCTCTGGGGTTTACGTACACGGAAGTGTCCTTGTTATTGCCAACTAAGCTACTAGCTCATGTGGTAATAGCAAAGACGCTTCCATGTACTTAAACCCCAGAGACCTGGTTCGAGTCTTTAGAAAGGTAAAAGCTTCCAAGGGGGGAAGAAGTCCTGTGAGTGGCAGTGCGAGGTAAGGCCCAAAAGAGTGGTAAATCCTCGGCTGTTACAACTCCAAATCAGGAACTTGATCTTTTTTGAAGCATGCAGCAGTATCCAAATCTAGCTCCAGCCCTGTGTCTGATGCCCTTGTTGTCTCTCATTTAGAAGTCATTTATACCCTGCATTAGTTGTCTAAGTTCCTTCCAAATTACCATCCCAAATGTAGGGAGGCCAATGGGTACCCTCTGGGTAGTGCACTATAGTACTCATACCCGCGTTTGAAAAAATAACCCATACCCGAGCCCGTACCCGCGTGGGTAGCAATTTTAGTACCCTTACTAGTATCCTCTGGGTACCTAAATACCAGCACCTGTTGTTCGCACTTTGGCTATGAAAAAGTAATAAATAACAAAAGTAACATTATAACAATTAAAAAATGATTAAAATATCTTTTTAAATCTACTCATAAAACATTACAAATCAAAATATTTAACTAAATAAAAAATTCAAAACATAAAAAACAATTAAATATCACAATAAAGAAGGTATAGATGATGCTAGGTTTAGAATGTTTAGAACTTTTAGATTAATTTTGTTTTTAAAATTTTTTATCATAGTAAACAATATATATATTAGTAATATAAATAAATAATTATAAATTCATATTTGTGGATAATTACCCTAAACATTATGGGTAATTTTTTGCGGGTGCTTAGTGGGTAGGATACAAATAGACATCTGTACCCAAATGTAACAATATCCTGCACTTGATCATTGAGAAAATGTAGTATTATAGATTGCTTCCTTGCTTCCAGGTTACCATAGCTTCCTTGGTCGCGCACAAGTGGTTGACACGACTAGGTCTGGTGGTCTTCACAGCTGGCGATGAGAACAGAGGATTGGCGAGAGCAAGACGGGGGAGTGCAAATCTAGTGGTCTTCACCGCTGGCAGAGGCTTGTTGATGGCATTTAGGGAAAAAGATGATGGATCTCTCTAGGTTTCCTTGCTTCAACGGTCAACGATAACGTGAATTCTCTAGTTCAATTGTAGAAATGATTTTGTTGTGAGTGGGATCTTTCTGGGTTTCCTTGCGAGAGCGAGCTTGATATGCGTGGTTGATTTGGGTTTTTTGGTTCAATTGCAGAAACATCGGGTATAAGCTATGGAGGTGGTTTTGGGAGGTGATTCATGGTCTGGGAGTTGGGTTCTCTACGGCTATGTATTCACAGTAGAAAGGAGGCGGGGGAGAGATTTGGGGTTTCGATGGATTTCGATGGACTTTATGACAAAAAAAGTAATAATATTGGATAACATTTCTTTGAACCGGTGTTACCTGAAATGTCTATCAAATAACGCTTCTAAACACGTTATCTATGATACGTGTCCATCAAATGACATAGAGGCCGATAACGCTTAAAAACATTCTTTGAACAAGTTGTTGGCATAGTGCCAAGATAAGATTATTTTTTCCAAAATATGCAATACAATATGTTTCTCAAATTAGTTGAAGATAAATTAGTTAAACAAATATCACAAGAGACCTTGCATTAAGGGAAAGAGGACTTATGTGATGTAAATGACTTTTCTTCAATGCCAAATCGCACGGTTATTCTCCCAAACTCAAAGTGCATGAAGGTGAAGCCTTAGAGTTAAGATCTCTCTATTTTTCAAAAGAAATGGAGGGCTCCATAAAGAGATAGATAGATACGAAAGTTTTAAATGATTTAAATTTTTTTACATGATAATAAAAGTTTGATACACCAAATCTCTCTGTTGTGTCTATCTCTATCCTAAATAGAGTCATCTATTTCTACTGAGAAATAAAAAGGATCTCAACTGAGTCTCTTATATGCTATTCAGTTGGAAATTAAAATTGTTCCAACCAAGGTGATCTTCGAGTTGAATTCAAAGTATGTCGTGGTTAGTATAAAAAATAATCACAAGAACCAAACTGATCATGGGTTATATATATATATTTGTGACGAGTATACCAATTGGATTTTAATTTTAATTATTAATAATAGGATAAATACCATTTTTAGTCCCTGTAATTTGAGCGAATTCTGCTTTTAGTCCCTGTAAAAAAAATTAGATTTCATCCCTGTAATTTGAAATTCGGCTATTTTTGGTCCCTTCCCTGACTAGTCATTAGGGACGTGGCAAATTTAGATAACATGGCCTTACATTCTTGCCAGTTGGCAGCTGACTCAATAATAAAATTAATTAAATAATTAATTAATTAATTTATTAAATAATTAATTAAATATATTAATATATTAATAAATAAACTGATAATAAAAGAGGGAAAATGAGAAAGAGGGATTAGGGTTCAGAAAATGAGAAAATGAGACGCAGGATCACTCTCCAGTTGCTTCGACGCAAGAGGAGGATGAGTCTCTTCTTCTTCCTCCAACCTTCTACTATTCCCACCACCACCAACACTTCCACCAGTGTTTCTGTTGCTTTATCTTCTCCTCAAATACCCTTTGTTTTCCTTTTCCTCTTCCTCTTCCTCTTCCTCCTCGATAATGGGCTTGGGCTTGGGCATGGACCTGGAATTGGGCTTGGTGATCTTGATCTCGGGCATGTTGGCGGTGCGTTGAAGAGGGGAAGGGGAGAAATCGGGGAAAGGAGGCGGAGGGAGAGGAATCTCGAAAGGTTGTTGCGGCAGCGCTGGCATGTAAGGGTTTTCGGGGGCAGTGGGTAATTGAGGGTTCTGAACCTCGCCGAGGGCGGTGCTGGTGTTCTTGAGGGAAGTGGTGCAGGCGGAGTGAGCGGCAACGAAGGTGTTATGGGTGGAAACAACCTTCGTCATGAAACGCCTCCGCTCCTTGCAACGCGCAACTGCTTCTTCGTTCTCGATCTTCGATTGGTTGCAACCCATCTCCTTGATTCCACCTTCTTCACTGCATTCTGAAACCCTAATCCCTTTTTCTCGTTTTCCCTCTTTTATTATCAGTTTATTTATTTGTTTATTTATTAATATATTCAATTAATTATTTAATAAATAAATAAATAATTTAATTAATTAATTTTATTAGTGAGTCAGCTGCCAACTGGCAAGAATGCAAGGCCATGTCATCTAAATTTGCCACATCCCTAATGACTGGTCAGGGAAGGGACCAAAAATAGCTGAATCTCAAATTACAGGAATGGAATATAAAAAAAAAAAAATTACTGGGACTAAAAGCAGAATTTGCTCAAATTACAGGAACTAAAAGTTGTATTTACCCTTAATAATATGATTTAACTTTCCTTTTGTAAAAAGAAAATTAAAAACATTACGTTTTCCTTCTAACTTATAAGGAGAAAAATGCAACGAATTCAAAAAAAAATTGTTGAAACAATATTCCTCGTAGCAAGTGAGTATTCCATTCTGTAAATTAAAGAAAGAAAGAAACGTTGAGTTGAGCAAAACAGCATGAAATGCAGTCATAACGTTCTTTTCAAGGATTCTTCTAAAAACTAATGGTGATTGGTCCACCTATTTTTTTGACAAAGATTATTGGTCCACCTAAGCGTTTGTGTCCTGGCGACACGCGGCGTCACTTTGGATAAGGTCGTGTGTATTTGATTGCCCGGCATTTGTATGCCCTTGACTGGTTCATATATCTAGCATTATGATTATGATAAAGCAAATCGACTTCAGTATTTTTTATTCATGACTAATTTTCTTTTGGATCGAGCATGTAGAAAGATTATTAAAATAAAGATATTTGACAAACAAAAAACATATCTATGATTATTAAAAAAGAAACTACATACTAAAAAAAAACTTAAATATGTTTATAGTCATGTAAATATAGAAGTTTTTATTTTTAGTCCCTATAAAAATAATTATCTCTTATTGATCCTTGACATTTCTAAAGTATCATCTTTTGGTCCCTGCCATTAACGTCTATCTGTTTTGTGCTGACATGACTAACTGAAGTACACATCCCTATTGCAAGATCGAATTATTAATGCCATGTATGCAGTTACATGGAGCTGACTTGGATTAGAGGTTCCAATTCACTCCATCTTCTTCCCATCTTTACCCAAGAGCCCACTAGCGCAGAAGGATTATTTTACACCGGTTTTGATATCGGTGTAGATGCTTCCGGTGTTATATGTAGGGATTTTTACACCGATTATTTAGATAACCGGTGTAAAATGTCTCTTTTACACCGGTTATCTAAATAACCGGCTTAAAAGGTAACATTTTTTTCTGTTTACTTTTATCCATTCTTGCCTAGAGGCTTTCTAAAATGACAATAATGCAGAAAATTTGACAAGAATTGACACCAAATTTGCTCAAAATTCAAACAATAATCTAATTTATTAGTCAATTTTCTAAAATGACAATAATGCAGGAAATTTGACAATAATTGGCACCAAATTTGCCAAAAATTCAAACAATAATCTAATTTAGCAGTCAATTTTATACATAAATAAAAAAATAATGACATATCTACATTATTACTAAACTTTTCAAAACAAGAAAAGATCTACATTACTACATTATTTACACATAAATAAAAAAGCAACGTCGTTTAGAATCTACTCCTTTGGAGGAATCTACTACCTGATTTTTTCCTAGTTACTCCTCGACAACTGGCCAAAACTAGCCTCAAGATGGACAGTCGTCATCGCTGTTGTCGTTTGCGTCACTTCCCTCTACTGATTCTTCAACTTCAACATGTTGCCGTTTAGGAGACGGAACATTCCGAATGCTTTGTGATTCTTCTTCACATAATACAAGAATTCTAAAGTTGATGCATTAGTTAAAAAAATACAATGAAGAGTAACCTGATGCATTTTGACCACCAAATGATGGCGGAAACAACGAGTTCTTCTCTGGATTCTATGATGGTGTCAAGAAAATAACTCCTTGGTTTTCCCATCATCATCTTGTGGACAAATTTCTTCAGTGAGGAGAAAAACCAATGAGTTATTTTTTTGAAACCATCATAGAATCCAGAGAAGAACTCATTATTTTCGCCACCATCTGGGGGACAACATGCATCAGCTTGCTCTTCATTGTATCTTTTCAACTAATGCATCAACCCTAGAAAATATGCATTATGTGAAGAAGAATCATGAAGTCTTCATAAGGTTTCGTCTCCTAAACGGCAACATGTTGAAGTTGAAGAATCAGTAGAAGGAAGCAAACGACAACAGCGATGACAAGTGTCCATCTTGATGCTAGTTTTAGCCAGTACTAGAGGAGCAAATAGGACAAAATCGGGTAATAAATTCCTCCGAAGGAGTTGAATGGAGTGTACTCGGGTACGATGGGAGAATACTCTGATGTGGATGGAATATACTCTTCGATCTCATCGTCATTGCTGGGGATCTGAACAATGTCCGGCCCTTGATGAAACTCCCTGGCAGCTACGGGCCTCCTGGTAGAGGGTGGTCTCCTCTGAAGCATGCATATAAGAAGGTCTGGGCCCCAACGATCAGCGTCGGCATGGGGATTAGCATACTGGTTATCCATCAAATAGTGATCCTCAATCCCCACAAAGCTAGCTCGATACTCCCTCACAGTCATCATCGGCCTGCAAATAGAGGGATATGACTTCCTGGAAGCCATGCGAGTACGACGCCCCCCACAACCACAGTTTTCATCTAAAGACATCGTCTGTTGTCAACAGTAGTCAATCATGAGCAACCAAACCGAAGTTTAATTGAATGATAACAAAAAGCATAATAGGGAAGCAACAGTTTAAAACAATTAATAAAAACCAGAGTTTGCTAAAGAATCTGAACAAATAATTGAGAGATTAAAAAATGAAAGATATAAAAGACAAAAACAAAAAAGCACAACACATTTCTATTTGAAAAACATAAACACACTCGGAACCCACCAGTGAAAGCAAAATAGCAAAACAAAAAAAAGAAAGAAAATGAGTTAAAAAAAATGAAGCAGTGACGCACCTATGGAAATAGAAGGTTGGTTGAGCAAAAGAGAGAGTGAAGAAGAGAGACTATTCTTCTTCTTCTTCTTCTTCTTCTTCTTCTATTTTTCAAGCTTTGGTCAGAGGGAACAGAAGAGTATGAGGGTGCAGGTGAGTGAAACCTAAACAGTAGAGACAGATCAGAGACAGAAAGAAAAGGTAAACTCAAAGGACTTTAACTTGAAACAGTGGCACAAACCTATAAGCACGGAGAAGGAACAAGTGGCTGTGGTCGCTTCTGGTTTGCCTCTGAGAAAGTGCTTTGAAGGAGAAAAGCGGTGAGAACTACGAGAAAGAGATCGGCGGCGAGAACCACATGAAGTAGAGGTATCCTAACGGCTATGAGAGAGGATGAGAACGATGACAGTGCAGCGGCGAGATAGAGGGCTAGAACGGCGGAGAGAACAAGGAGAGTGCAGCAGCGAGAGAGAAAGAAAGAACAGGGAGGGTGAAGTAGGTTATCTCAGAGAAATGCTTCGCGCGTATCTGAGAATGAGAAAGAGAAAGTTATTTTAATCAAAAGAAAGACTTTTAACACCGATTATGTAAATAACCGGTGTAATATGTTTAGTTTTTAACACCGGTTATATACAAACCCGATGTATAATGTCTTCAGTTTTTAAATCGCAAGCCTTTTATACCGGTTGGTTATTTACTCGGTGTAAAAAGTGACGCGATAATTTCAAAATTGCCATCGCGTCACCTTTTACACCGGTTAAACCAAAAACCAGTATAAAAAACTTAATTTTTTTCGTTTCGCGCACTAGTGGCCCCACCCCACCAATCTTCTTCCCCACGCGACAACCACAAAATTCACCAAAAATTTTCACCAAATAAAGAAACATGCGATCACATCAACTTGTTTCTTCAATCTACTGTTGCGGAACCTCAATTAAACATCCGACAAGGTAAAAAATTAGAAGACAACTTCGTAGAAGCTAAGAATGGGTATACAAAATCCAAAATACCTCAATCAAACCTCAATTTTTGCAATGCCCTCACAAAACCCAAATCCAGAATAAACATCCATCCCAAGGAAAGAGACAAAAAACCAAGGCAGAAGTCATGTCTCACACCACCCATATGAGTGTACAACGCTGGAAAAGAATGAAGGCACCCCAGAAACAAGTAAAACCGCAAAGATCTTCAAAGGAAACAAAAATATTAAAAATGGAAAAAAAAAAGTATCTTTTTCCCCATCACATAAATCATACCAATCGACTTGAGAGACCAAATTTAGAAACAAAAACCATGAAATTGGTTTAAGAAAACAACAACAATGATGGAAGCAAACTAACGAGTTGGATGGGGGCTTACGTACATGTTTGACAAGTGCAAAATTGCACTTGTTGTCACTAGGCAGGTACGTGTTAGTCGACAAAAAAATTGATGGTAAGGGAATGGGAGGTGAGAAAAAAAAGGGGGGTGCTGATGGGAAGAGAGGGGAAGAAGATGGAGTGAGTTGGAACCTCTAGTCCAAGTCAGCTCCATGTAACAGCATACCTGACATTAATAATTTGATGTGGCAATAGTGATGTGTACTTCAGTAGTTCAGTTAGCCATGTCAGCACAAAACAAACGAACATTAACAGCAAGGACCAAAAGATGTTAAAAACTATATATTAACAGGAATTAAAAACATATTTAAGTCAAAAAAAATTAATATCGAGGATGAAGATAACGAGAATGAATTGGTGAAGCAAGCAAAATACAACGAAACCTTGAATTCAACTAAAAACATTTTAATTCAAATCAAAATATCGAACCAAAATTCCTCGTTGCAAGCAAATAATCCGTGCTGCAAATCCATAAAAATGTTGAATTTGACTTTAATCATGCTTTCGTGATTAGCATAATTACCATTAGAGTGTTAAAATCTAAATCGATCCAAAGAAAAATCGCAAACCGATCAAAAAAAAAAGACAAAAAAATGATATTTTTTTGATTTAAGTCACTTTTTTCGACAACTGCGCGGTTCGATTCGGTTTGTGGTTAACTTACCTAGAACTGAACAAATCCAAACCAAATCGCATATTATTAAAAAAGTAAATTCAAATAGAATTTGAAGTAAATTCACTCTTTAAATATTTATCAAACTGAAACTTAACTAAACCAAAGTAAATCTACTCTTTAAATATTTATCAAAAAAATTAATTCTTTGAAAAAAAACTCTTTTTTGTTACAAAGGAAAACCATTCTTAAAAAAAATGTTATTTGAAGTCATATAAATAATTAATATGTAATGTTCGGTAAAAAGTAAAAACCGAATCATCCGATCCAATTCAAACCGCGTTTAATCGGATCAGATTGGTTCAGTTTTTTTTTAAGGAAGTCATCCAAACCAAACCAAACCGTATATTGTTTTAATCTTTGGATTAGATAATTTTTTGCTTCAAAACTGAACCAAACCGCACCGCAAACACTCCTAATTACCATGGCATAGTTCTTTTAAAAATTGTTTCGGAAACTGATTGGGATTATTCCACCTTTAATTAGTATTTGGAGGCATGCAGCGTCACCTCGGATAAGGTTGTGTAAATTATTACTCAGCATTTCCCTGTCCGTGGCTGGTTCATATCTATTCTAGCATTATGATAAAAACAAATGAACTTTGTCTAACCCACAAAAATTCAAGTCTGCCACAAAGAAAATTCTATTTGTATGCTGCTACTTGCAATTGCAATTGCAATATTATATTAATAATTAATAAGGGGAACAAATCAAATTGCTCGCGCGATGGAGAAAGATTGGGATTTTTTCCCCCCTTACATTTGAGGACTTGGGGTCCTAGCATTATGATAAAAACAAAGGAGCTTTGTCTAACACGCAGAAAATTGTATTTGTATGCTCTACTTGCAATTGCAATTGCAATACTATATTAATAATTAATAAGGGGAACAAATCAAATTGCTCGCGCGATGGACAAAGATTGGTTTTTTTTTTCTTTCCCCCGTACATTTGAGGACTTGGGGTCCATGAAGTAAATTGAAAATCCTACTTGCATAGCTCCGTTGTGTACAAAATGGATATGGTGGAGGGACGGTTGTCCGTGGCGCTTTTGAATTGTGATATACTCATCCATCCACCTGGAGATAGAAAGAGAAAGGGGCAATATAAAAAAACTCGACCGTGGAAGAAGTTGGTGAGGTACATCTCATAGTTAATTTAACGTGGGACTTAATACCCAGTGGCCAATGGTGACTCGATACCGTGCAACAAGATGAATATAATTAATGTAACAGAACCATATACTAACATTAACGTAACTGTCACTAGCCTTGTCAATGGTAATCAAATGGATTTCAGCTCTTACTATAAGAAATACGCGAGATAAGCTGTTGAAGATGATGCTTTTGTTGGTTACCCTTCTAATTCATTGAGTAAATAGTAGCTTGACCTTTGTCACCAATTTAAGATTCCAAAACTCTTAATGGACGATTAGGGCCGACCCATTGAAGCTATTAAAGCCTTATGGCCTGTTTGTTACGGATTAAAAAAATGATTTTGACATCTAATAATTTAGAGATTATGTTTTAAAGATTTTTAAGAAAAACAGAAGCTATTTTACGTTTGTTTACAATCATAAAAATAATTTTAAAAAAAATAATTTTTAACTTGCTTGGATACAACTATGTAAAAGTGTTTTTTTTTTCAAAATTACCATAAAAGACATGAAAAATAATTTTAAGAAAACATGTTTATTGAAAAAAATTACTTGTTTGTATATTTGAATATAATTAGTTTTACTTTAAAATATGTTATATATATATGTTATATTAAAAAAAAATTGGGTACAATATGTTATATGTTATATTAGTTTTACTTAAATATACACTTAAATATATTTTTAGATATTGTATCAGAAAACAAATATTTTAAAGTATTGCACAAACCCCCCAAGATACAACAGGTTCTTCTCGGCGATAAGCATGCCGAGGCTATCTGAACTCGAGAACAAAAAAAGGTTGTGCACGTTGGAAGTAACCACATGAAGTAATCACATTTTCCGGATAAGACCAAGTCAAAACGGTGATGCCTCGAAATAGCCACTTCTCGGGTAAAACTTTTAGAAAATATTTTTAAAACAAAAGTAATTAAACGGGCCAGACCAAAAAGTTTGGGCTGACAATTATCATGCGCGCAGGGGGGAAAATCAGAGGATTTGCACTGAAACAAGCCAACTTGGGCCACTGTTGTGCGCGCGAGGCCCATGCTCCCACTAGCTTGTTTACCAGCTCAGATACACATGTAAGTATATAAAGCCTTAAAAGGTCTCAAACACAAGCAATGTGGGACTTGTAACTTTCGAAATATCTCATAAACTACAACATATACTAACATCAACGTAACTGTCACTAGCCTTCTCAAAAGTAATCAAATGGATTTCAGCTCTTAATATAAGAATGTCGAGTTTCATTGCAAGAAATACGCGAGATAAGTTGTTGAAGATGATGCTTTTGTTGTTTACCCTTCTAATTCATTGAGTAAATAGTAGCTTGACCTTTGGCACCAATTTAAGTTTGACCTTTGACACCAATTTAAGATTCAAAACTCTTGATGGACGATTAGGGCCGACCCACTGAAGCTACTAAAGCAAGCACTTTAAGTCATCAACAAAAACAAAAAGGTCAATCTTGCCATGCTTTTGTTGTTTACCCTTCTGATTCATTGAGTAAATAGTAGCTTGACCTTTGGCACCAATTTAAGATTCAAAAACTCTTAATGGACGATTAGGGCCGACCCACTGAAGCTATTAAAGCCTTAAAGCGCTTTAAGTCATCAACAAAAACAAAAAGGTCACTCTTGCCTTAAGGACTATTTTTTTTTATAAAACTGCCAAAAGCTATTTTTTGATTATTTTTACATTCGAGAAGTTAAGTAACCAAAATACACCGAGAATCGAGAAGCAGGCAGCGGGAATCCGTTGGCGGGCTGGCACATACCGATAGCGGATCTTCCGTCGAAAGTAATCACTGAAATACTGTCACGGCTTCCAGTGAAGTTGCACCTCCGCCTCCGCTGCACGTGCAAGTGGTGGCGGTCCCTTATCAATAGCACTGAATTTGTTTTCTTCCACCTAAACAAATCGAGTGAGTCTAACATCATTCTCCGACAACACTACTCTACCTGGTAGACTTTGATGCAGTCAATAGAGTGGAGGAGCTCAACCACCCCCTCATGTGTTACAGCGAGGTAAAGGTGTTAGGTTCCTGCAATGGCCTCCTCTGCATCTGTAACATCGCCGATGACATTGCCTGCTGGAACCCTTCAATCTGTAAGCATCGGATTCTCCCTACTAAACCCCTCAATCACAAAGAAAACAACGATAATAGCTCAAACACAAACACCAACACCAATAACACCCTCTACTTCACCTCGAGGGGTTTACGGATTTGGATACGATTCAATTTCCGACGACTATAAATTGGTGAGCATTTCCTATTTCATTGATCTCCGCGATCGTAACTTCGATTCCCAAGTTAAGCTTTACACTATGAGAACTGATGCTTGGAAAAACCTTCCCAACATGCCTTACGCACTAGGCTTCCTCATCTGTGTCTCCACCACTCTTATCAGACGATGCTTTGTCTGTTTCTAGTTCAGCTTGAAGAGCTTTGGAGGAGGATGTTTTGCTTGTAGATTTCAAAGCTATAGATTTTGATTTCTTAGGAGGTTCTTCTTCATTTAGCTCAAGCTCATGAGCTCTCAAGGAACTTAGAAGATCTTCAAGTCGCAAGGCATTCAGGTCCTTGGCTTCTTGAATAGCCGTGACCTTAGGTCTCCACTTCTTTGGCAGGCTTCTTAAGATTTTCTTCACGTGATCAGCACTGGTGTAGCTTTTCTTAAGAACTTTTGGACCATGAACTAATGTTTGAAATCTTCCGAACATAGTTTCAATGTCTTCTCCCTCTTCCATCTTAAAGAATTCATATTGTCTAACCAAGATGTTAACCTTGGTTTCTTGCGCCTGGGAAGTACCCTCATAGGCCAAGGTCAATGAGTCCCAAATTTCTTTGGCAGTTTCATTCTTCCCACATTTCTCGTACTCTTTCTCAGAAATGGCACAGTTAAGAAAATATCTTGCCTTCTGATTTAGTTGATTGGCTTTCTTATGCTCATCTTCCCACTTTTCTCTATGAATGGGTTTATTCTTGGAATCAACTGGTTCAGTATATTGTTTTTGAACCATATCCCATAGTTCGAGTTAATGAGACTCGAAGAATGTTTTCACTTTATCTTTCCAGTAGTTGTAGTTTGTTCCAGTGAACAAAGGAGGACGGTTAACGTGACCACCGGCTTCATTGCTTGCCATGTATAAAGAATAAGATCTTTTCCTCTTACACTATTAAGTGCTCAACCAAGAGGCCGAGCTCTGGTACCAATTGAACGTGGCAAAAACACAAGAAATGGGGTTTGAATTGGGTTTTAGAAATCCTTTCGCAAAACTTGTGTATTTTTTAAAACCTTTTCAAAACAACTCTTTAACAAAATAGTAATGATCAAAACAAGTAAATAGAAGAGAAGAGAATGACACAGTGATTTATACTAGTTCACTATCACCTGATAGCTACATCTAGTCCCTTCACACACTTGAAGGATTTCTCCACTATAATTAACCTGATTACACTTGAGAGTATACTACTGTCAAACTGGCTATACTTACAACTTCTTAGAACGACTTAGTACAGTCAAGTCTCTAGGAAATACAGTCACTACTGGGCTAAATACAGTATTCAAAAGTAGTTTCAAATAATATCAAATAACTCTCAGCAGAGAGGATTTACAATGCAAACTTAAACACACAGAATAACTTTTAAACAAAAAGAATAAAACGTTTAAGTGTTTGTTCAATGTGATTTCAGAGACTTGGAATAATTTCTTGGTTGCTCACTGTCTCAGATATTTGAATGGTTTCGTTCTTTTTAAGCGTTCTCGTTTTTTTACTTCAGTGGGAGAAGTAAGATATATATAGCTAGGGTTGTGAATAGTGTCATTGTGACCTAACAGCTCTTTTCACCAATGGACACAACTTCAGATCCCTTTTTGTGGCTTTTAGCATGTCACGTCACTTTTCACTCTACTCTTGCATTTACTGACATAGTAGACAATATCAGGATCTTGTCCCTTGTGAGCTTTTTGAATATAAGACACTTCTTGAGCAAGTTTTCTGATGATTATATCCGTTGATATTTCCTTTGGCCTTTGATTCCTCGTACATTAAAATACTCATCGATGAGGTCTCTTAAATACATGAAGTAGCCTTTAATGAATACTCAGTCTGATTTCCAATCAAAGCATCTGTCAAACAGACAATGCTAGTTACTGAGATACTCTGTTCACCAGAGTGAGCTTGAAACGGAGGCAAGCTCTTCAGTACAGAATTTGTTGGCCTATCATATAAGAGAGTCATAAAAAAACGGACAAAGGTTTCCATTGTGTAGTCTATTCATAGTCTATTTGAGCTTTGACTAGTAACAGAGCGTTGACCATAACAGAGCATGGTCTTCCAGAACGTTGACTACCAACAGAGCGTTGACCAAATCAGAGTGAGGCTATAAGACGATGATGTCAGCAACTCTTACCAGACGATTAGTGCCAGACTCAGACTCATGAAATTGAGAGTGAAATGCACACTTAAGCTTAGTCTTCTGAGATGATTCTTTTTGATGAATAATGACTTCTGTACACTAACAAATATATCAAAGAATAAATTGTTTTATTAACTATTTGTTATTATCAAAATAATTAAGGGTTATTGTTTCTGAATCCACTTGATTCCAACACGTCTTGCGCGGGAAACTTGAACCCAATCGGCCGATTTGGTCGTCGCGTTTGACCACAGGTTTGAGATTTTTCGGGAAGTGCTGCAGCCGGTGACGGTGAACGGGATATTCAAAATGGATGTGGCGTTGTTGGGAGGGTGCCTTTGTGTGATTGAGAAGGGAACGAGGGATTTGATGTTTGGGTTATGAGAGAGTATGGATTAGAAGACTCGTGGGGTAAATTGTTTTCGGTGGAACAACCGCATTATATGAGATCCATACAATGTTTGAAGCCTTTGGCTTACTCTAGAAACAGGGATAAGGTTCTATTGGAACTGGATCGTAGTAAGCTCTGTTGGTATAACCTTATCAGTAGAGATGTCAGTTCAGTTAGGATATCGGGAATGCCTAACTCACCTGAAGGAACCGTGTGTTTGGGAAGCCTTGTCCCATCAACTTTGCTTAGTCGAAGTGTTGATAGCAAGAATCACAAATTTGGGGACGAAAAGAATTAGAAGAAAAGGTAACAGTGCTGAGTTTGACATTGACAATTCTCTCTCTTCCTGCTTTGAAAGAAAATATCTTCTTTTATCTTCCTCCTCCTCTCAAATGAGGGAGGGTTTTTTAGTATTGGTCACAACGTGTTTTTATACTGTGTGGACTCTGTCACCTTGCGAGTTGACCTTGACTTGAGAAAGTCTAATTCTCATTACAATATATGATAGGAATGAATGATAAAGAAAAGTCTGAACATGTCTGATTTAATGTTTTGGGAGTTAATATAACAGGTCCCATTTACAAATAGAGGGTTGGATATTTTCGTTCTCATTGCTAGAAGAATTAATTTTTCAAGGTTGGGATTGTGGATTGTCAAAAATTAAGGTCAGAGTGTCACATTATGCATCTTATTATAAAATACTCAATCTCCTGAGATCTGTATGTTTTTATTTTAATTCCCATCTGAATCGGTTGGTCAATTTTTTTAAACGTTTTTCTAACTTTCTATGATCTTGTTATGCTTACTTTGCTTTTTCACAGGGATGATTTCCTGTCCAAGGGATTCAAATTAACGTTGTAAGGGAGCCTGAAACTGGTTTATCGTGTGAAGTACTGATACATTCATGAGTTATAGGGAAATGCTTAATATCGCGAGAATAACCATCGCGAGCGGCACACGAATGACCTGGCAGTGAATAGTCCGGTTGCTCTCTCCTAATCCAAATCACCGGTACAACCTCTCACTCCCTCTTTCTCTCCCTGGCGCGTTTTTTCTCAGATCTGTGTTTCCCATTTTTTTTCCCAATCGAAAGGGTAACATTCTTCGTGCTTGTTGGTGGCGGAATCTTCCTGCTGTCGTCGTTCCCCCTCCTCAAGTGGCCATCCTGCCACCATGCAGGCCCAACGATGGCGCATCGCCACTCCATCTGCCTCCTCCTCCCTCGCAAATCTCTTCTCTCTTTCTTCCCCAGTCCTGCTTTCTGTCTCTTTCTGTCTCCCACTGTGTTTCTGTTTTTGACCTCTTGTTTTTTAATTGGCTGTGAGTAGTCCAGCAAATGAGATTAGAACCCCCTGAATTGGTAATCACCAATAAAAGCTTCCAGTCAATCAAAATTCAATAAAGTGATGAAGAATTAGAAAATAACTTTAGATCCACAACTTGAATTGCCTCGCTGATTTAACCGTAAATCAAAACTGAGCTGTAAAATTCCCAATTCACGCCAATGGTGCCCAAAATGTGATAACTGAAATCATGCCAGCCATATTTAGTTTCGTTGTCAATTAATTCAAGATCAGGAGATCGGGACAGAGTGGCAGTAAGCATAACCATCTTCGACTAGAAATTTAGAAAATTGAAGGTGTGGTGGTTACAGTTTGAAGGTGGAAAGAAGAAAGAAACACTTGAAGGAGAGAGAAAGAGAGTATCCGGTGGAAGAGGATATTTCTCGAAGTTTTTTCCCGTTTTTTCTGCCAAAAACAGTTGATGGGCCATTTTCCCTTGTTCTTAAAAAAAGCCACGTTCCAGTCAAAAAAAATAAAGACCGCCACGTCACTTTCGCTATGTTCGCGATGAAAAAGTTTCGTTGTATATAGCATTACTCTGAGTTATATTATATCTGGTCCTAAAATTTAGGCGGCCTAGTGTGAAGCCTTTCTTTTTTCTTTTTTTTTTTAAAAAATTGTTAATTTTGAAGAGTTGTCTCTCCCCCTCCTACTGCCTTGATTCTGCACCTTTTGTTTTCTCAGGTTTAAAGAACAATGAAGGTGCCTGAGTTCGCAACATTCAAGATCAAGAAAACAATGACTGAAAAATATGTGCAGGATAGATGTTTCTTAATTCTGTTCCTTCTACTCGCTGGGTAAGTCCAACAATTGGTACCAGGACTTCCTAGACACCTCTTACCCCCCCCCCCCCCACACACACAAAATCGTTTTGTTGTAATAAAGTAAAACACTCTTCCTAATGTTGAAACTTTTGGCTGGCATCATCCGATGGGTATTTTGTATACCTTCTGATGGCTGCAGCTACCCTTGTACATTGTGTTGTAATACATAAAACTCATGGTTTTACTTGAATGGTTTGTCTGTCGGAAGAAAGTCAATTCTGATATAGAGGTAACATAGTTTTTGGTTGGGAAGACTCAACCGAGGAAGGATTTGACACTGTTTTTCTGCGTTAGAGAAGGGCAACGATATATCGTGCCTGCTTGGATTCCAGTTCTGATTTTCCATTTCGTTTATTTTAAGGAAGGGGTGGTAGTCTTAGTTCCTTTCTCTTGACAACATCTATATAAAAAGAGAAATGTTATTTTGACAACAAAAAATCAACACCCCCAGCGACACCTGGTTAATGACGTACAAATATTTAGTTAATTCAGTTCAGTAGATGGTTAGCGATGAATGCAACGATGTCTGGTTAATGACATGCAAAAGTTTGATTAATTCAGTTCAGTAGATAGTTAATCAGTAGATGGTTAATAATGCAAATATTTGGTAAATGGATACAACTTATCGTTAACTATCTACTGAACTGCATTAACCAAACTTTTGCACGTCATTAACCAAGTGCCGCTCAATTGTCAATTTTTGGTGTCAAAATAACATTACTCATATACAAAAGGGTGAAGCATATGTGTCATGTGTGTATTTGTTCAGGTGGTGAGTGGAGAAATGACAATGAATAAAATGATGTTGGCGTGTCATGTTTTTATCTCCTATCACATAAAACAAAAATGTGTTGCAGTCACGAATTAGCCCAACCATTGTGACAACATCTAAAATCTAGGGTGAACTAGTTAACAAGTGGTTCACCCATGAACCCCTTTTATACACCGTCTCATTTACTAACAAAATAATCAAGGGCCTACATTTCTTAGAAACAAAAATAGAACACCTACACTTTTCCTCACATAATCCCTTGTCTCCACCCATCTCATCTCTCTGGCATTGCTGCTGCTGCTTTTCACAGAAGCTGTTGCGGTCCACCCAAATAGATCTTAATTGTTCTACACAAATTGGATGTGATGCAGCTAAAATGCAAAGCGAAAAATGTGGCCACAAACAATGATACCCGATGAAATTAGGATCCTTCTTTTTTAATTTTGATAAAGATTGAAAGCGATGTTTATTTTTGTCTTCGTTCTATTCTGCATTATGCAATAAAAATAGTTATTATATATATACATCCCTCACACTTTTATGTTATTCCCAATCTCTTTTTTTTTTTCTTTCATCCATTCTCTCATCTTACAGATTTTATCTCTTCCATTTCTATATTTTTTATTCTCTGTTCTCCGTATTTATTTTTAAAGATGGGTCTTATCTCTAGGGGTGATAGACAAATTGAAGGACAATGGCACACACAGCAGCCAGCCTTTTGCTGCCTTTTCCCTTTGTATACATGTTTCCTTCTCTTTTTGTTTATCCTTTTTGATTCATCAATGTGGTGTTTGTATGAATTTTATCTTCTTATATTGTGCTGCCTATTTTTTATGGATTTAGTTGTGGTGGTGGGTCTTTGGTGCTTCGCCGGAGCAGAAGGTGGATTGGGTTCGGGAGGGGCCAAGTTCTGCCATTGGGAGGGGCGGTGTGCCATGGGAGAGTATTGGAATGTGTGACGTGAGGTGGGAGTAGGGATTATGTGAGGAAAGATGTAGGTCTTTTATTTTTATTTTTTTAACTCATCTAGATCCATGATAATTTTTTAATGAATCTAACGGAGTATAAAAGTGGTTCACCGGTGAACCATTTGAAATGCTTCTTCACTGTAGAAGCTACCTGTGATAAATTGTGCAAAGTTTTAGAAACTAACTAATTACATTGTACTGTTAATGTGGGTTCTTTGTCTTTCTAACACCTAAAAAGAAGAAATGATGAAAAATATTGTGCTTACTAGGCAAGTGATTAATGATATACGATTAAGCTCATAAATTATTCTTAAGATGAATTATTTCCAAGAATAATTATGCTTGTAATGTCTTAAAAATTAAAATTAAAATGGATTGTAGTTCAAAACACTTCTTACCACTCAACTTCGTGAACACTAGAACATGTTGTGATATTCTACTTGTGGTACTCATGTTATTCCAGTATACCAAGGTCGTTAGGCTTTCTTGAACGTTAGAACATGTGATATTCTGCTTGCGGTATGTCAAACGATGAATATTGGAACATCTAAAAATGCTTAATATATCATCCACAAATTATGTATATAGAGGAAGCTAGGATACATAAGATACCTCTCTCGTGAGAACTTGTAAGTGGAAAAGTTTTCGAAAGTTTTTCATTATTTACTTTAACAAGGGTGTATCTACAATTTCGACTAATTAAAGGTAACTTGAGTGAATATGATAACACAATAAGTGAGATAGAAGCATGGACGGATGTATCTATGTGGTTCCAAGGGCCAAGGCTCCTGATCACTTTTTTAAATTTCTAAAAAAATTACTAAACTCCTACACCAAAACTTCATTTGAATGAGGAAAGGTTTATTTACTATATATGTTGCACTTCCTGACTCAATGCTATTATGGATGACACTTTAATAATGTGTTTGAAAATGTGGTGGGAACAACTTGACGTGCGGTGGGTGTGAAGCTAGTAGTTAGAGCTTCTGGTTGGATATGCGGTGACCCACGCTAATTCGTGCGACATGGACTCAATGCTTTTTGACTCTATGCTTTCTTCACGTTTTTTGTCCACTTGCTGACTCAATGCTATTATTTTCTCTCTTATAATTGTTATTTTTTACTTGTCATGTGGTAATTTGGTCTCGTAATAGATAGCTAGGTCGGTTACTTGATGTTTTGACTTTTGCCTACGTGAGTTGGGTGTACTGAAGAACAATAAAAAAATTGTTGTTGTAAATGCAATTTTTTGGCCCCTCTAATCTTCGACCGCTGCCTCTGTCCCTAGATAGAAGTTGATATTTTCTACTGATCCAACTCATTTGGGTACCGATACCAACTAGCTTAAAGAGTGCTTAAGATTTTACCTTGTATTTTTTATACGTATACTGGGAATAGTATGGCGAATAATGAATACCATATACGTAATATTATTCTTCCTTTTCTAATACAACTAGTTGAGAGAACTCATGTTTGTTGGAATCAAGTGGATTCAGAAACAATGATCTTTAATTGTTTTGATGATAACAAATAATGAAAAGAACAATTTATCCTTTGATGTGTTTGTTAGTGTGCAGAACTTAGTGAGTAAGTCACTATTTATCAGATGGAACTGTCTCAGAAAGCTATGCCTCTGTGCGCATTTCACCCTCTGGTCCATTCCTATGAGTCTTGTATTGATCATCTGGTAAGAGCTGATGACATCCACGTCTTATAGCCTCACTCTGATGACCATGTTTTAGTAGTTAATGCTTTGGTAAGAAGCTTTGGTAGTCAACCCTCTGGTAGACCATGCTCTGGTAAGACCAAGCTCTGGAAAGCCTACACTGTTGGAACCTTGTGTCTGGTACTACACGACTCTGGTATTTGAAAGGCCAAGAAAAACTACGTTGAAGAACTTGCCTCTTGTCCAAGCTTACTCTGGTAAGCAGAGTATCTTAGTAACAAGCATCATCTGATAGAAGATGCCTCTGATTGAAAACCAGACTGAGTGAATCATTAAAGGCTACTTTAAGTATTAAAGGATCCTCATTGATGAGTATTTTAATGTATGAGGTTTCAAAGACCAAAGAGAATGTCAAAGGATATAATCATCATATATGTCTTGCTCTGAAAGTGTTTCAAATTCAAAAATGATCACAAGGGACAAGATACTACATTTGTCTGTTGTGTCAATGTACAGGAGCAGAGTTGAAAATGACATGGCTCGCTAAAAGCCACAAAAAGCAGATCTCAAGTTTTGTCCATTGGTGAAAGAGATGTTAAGTCACAACGGCACTATTTGGAACCCTAGCTATATATACCTTACTCAGTTCACTGAAGAAGGTTAATGCTTACAAACGAATTAATTTATTCTTGCGAGACATTGAGTAACCAAGAAATCATTCCAAGCCTCTGAGACCAAGTGAACATCACTTAATCGTTTTATTCTTTCTTCAAGAAAGTTATTTTTCTGTGCTTAAAGCTTTCATTATAAATCCCTTCTGCTGAGAGTTATTGTTATCGTTTCAAAGTATTTTGAACTCCTGTATTTAGCCTAGTAGTGGCTGTACTTCTTTAGAGGCTTGACTGTACTAAGTCGTTCTAAGAAGTTGAGAGTATAGTCAGTTTGACAGTAGTATACTCTTAAGTGTAATCAGTTGATTATAGTGGAGAAATCCTTTAGTGTGTGAAGGGACTAGACGTAGCTATCAGGTGATAGTGAACTAGTATAAATCACTATGTCCTACTCTTTCTCTTCTTTTTACTTATTCTCTTTGTTATTTTTATTAAAGATTGTTCTGAAAAGGTTTTCAAAAACACATAAATATTTCGAAAAGATTTCTAAAACCAAATTTAAACCCCCTTTCTTGTGTTTTTGTCACGTTCAATTGGTACCAGAGCTCGACCTCTTGGTTGAGCACTTAACCGTGTGAGAGGAAAATATCTTATACTTTATCTATGGCAAACAACGAAGCTAGTGGTCACGTTAACCATCCTCCTTTGGTCACTGGAACAAACCATGACTACTAAAAAGATAAAGTTAAAACCTTCTTTGAGTCACAACAACTCGAACTCTGGGATATGGTTGAAAAATCATAAACTGAGCCTGTTGATTCCAAGAAAAACCCCATTCCTAGGGATAAGTGGGAACCTGAGCAAAAGAAAGCTTATCAACTGAATCAGAAAGTAAGATATTTCCTTATTTGTGCTATTTCTAAAAAAGGGTATGAGAAGTGTGGCAAGAATGCCACTGCTAAAGATATTTGGGACTCATTGGCTTTGTCCTATGAGGGTATTGTCCAAGTAAGAGAAACAAAGTCTAACATTCTTGTTAGACAGTACGAACTCTTCAAGATAGAAGAGGGAGAAGATATTGAAACAATGTTTGTGAGATTTCAAACATTGGTTCACAGTCTAAAAATTCTCAATAAAAGCTACATTGTCGTTGATCACGTGAAGAAGATGTTAAGAAGCCTGCCCAGATAATGGAGACCTAAGGTCATGTCTATTCAAGAAGCCAATGACCTAAACAGACTGCGTCTAGAAGATCTTCTTAGTTCCTTGAGAGATCATGAGCTTGAGCTAAATGAAGAAGAACCTCCAAAGAAACCAAAGTCTATAGCTTTGAAAGCCAGTAACAAAGCTTCCACTTTCAAGGCTCTGCAAGCTGAGCAAGAAACAGACGAAGGATCATCTGGTGAGAGTAGTGATGGAATAGACGATGAACTTTCCTTTATTTCAAGGAAGATTCAACATATGTGGAAGAAGAAGGAAAGGTTCAGGAAGCAATTCCAGAAGAAGGATACAAGGGAAAAAGAAGGATTACAAAGATAAAAGCCAAGTGGATTGCTACGAGTGCAAGAAGCCAGGACATTTCAAGTCTGAATGTCCATAACTCGAAAAAGAGAAACCAAAGACAAGTGGTTTCAAAGGCAAGAAGAAGAGTCTCATGGCAACATCGGATGACTCTGATTCATCATCGTCTGATGATGATGAGGAACACGCAAACATGGCTCTGATGGCTACCATAGGATCAGACAGTGAAGAAGAGGAAGAAGAGTAAATTCTAACTCATCCTCTGATGTTCAAAAAGCTTTTGATGAACTCTTATATGAGTCTTTTAAGCTCTCCATTGAGTATAAAGCGTTGAAAAGAAAATTTTCAAAACTTTCAAAAGAATTTTTAACACTCAATGAAGAGAATGAGAAACTTAAAACTGAAAATCATCGTCTGGTGAATGCCAGCTCTAAGAATAAAGAAAAACCTGAATGCAACTCTTCAAAATATGAAGATGGATTTCAAAGTTTTCTTGCTGAGTGTGTGACACACAGCAAACATGCATCTATGATCTGGGGTGTCAGTCAAAATGACAAAAAGGGTCTTAGTTATAAACTAGAGGAACCCACTTTTCAAAACACCAATCTAAAGTCTAATGAGATCAACGATCATAGTGACTGTCTGCTATGTACCTATTGTAATGGGAAAGGTCACATAAGAATTACTTTCTATGCTTTGAAAAATAAGAAGGACAAGTTTCCTTCTAAAACTAACAAGAGAGGATCCAAAAAGATTTGAGTACCTAATGATAAGATTATCTATGTTGCATATTTGCTTAGCAACATAGTTGAAACACCAGTCTTGGTACTTGGACAGTGGGTGCTCAGGTCACATGACGGGAGAAAGACATATGTTCGAAGAGCTTCAATATAAAGAGAGTGGAACAGTTAATTTCGGTGGAAACCAGAAAGATAAAATCATCGGCATTGGAAGGGTTGGTGAGAAATTTCTACCCTCTATTGATAATGTCTTACTTGTTGATGGCCTTAAGCATAATCTACTTAGCATAAGTCAATTATGTGATAGTGGTTATGATGTATGCTTCAGTGATAATGCATGTATAGTAAAAAAAAATACTCTATTTTCTTTACAGCAAAGAGGAAGAATAACATTTATAAAATTAATTTATCTGAGTTAGCCAATCAAAATGTAAAGTGATTTTTGTCACCTGATGAAGAACAATGGACTTGGCACAAGAGATTGGGTCATGCCAGCTTGAGGTTAATCTCAAAGCTTAACAAGAAGGAACTTGTTAAAGGCTTGCCAAATCTCAAATATCAGTCTGATGCTCTTTGTAAAGCATGCCAAAAAGGAAAACAAACAAAATCTTCATTTCAATCAAAAAATGTTGTTTCCACTTCAAGACCACTTGAACTTTTACATTTGGATATATTTAGTCCAACAAGAACTGCCTCTTTGTCTGGGAAGAAATATGGTCTTGTTATTGTTGATGACTATACCAGATGGACATGGGTAAAATTCCTTGCACACAAGGATGAGTCTTTTAAGATGTCTTCTATTTTCTGCAAACAAGTGCAAAATGAAAAAGATTTTTATATTACAACCATTAGAAGTGATCATGGTGGTGAATTTGAAAATGAATTGTTTCAAAACTTTATGAAAAACATGACATTTCTCACAATTTTTCTTCTCCTAGAACACCACAACAAAATGGTGTTGTAGAAAGGAAAAATAGATCTCTTCAAGAGATAACCAGAACCATGATTCATGAAACAAATATAACAAAGCACTTTTGGGCAGAAACTGCATGCTATATTCAAAATAGAATCTATATTAAACCTATTTTGAATAAGACTCCTTATGAATTGTGGAAAAGGAGAAAACCCAACATTTCATATTTTCATCAATTTGGTTGTGACTGCTTTGTTCTCAATACAAATGACAGTCTTGGTAAATTCGATTCTAAAGCACAAAAATGTATCTTTTTAGGATATTCTGAACGCTCTAAAGCTTATAGAGTATACAATAAAGAAACTTTAATTGTTGATGAATCAATGCATATAAGGTTTGATGACAAGAAGTCTGACACTGAAATGTTAGAGCTAGATAGATCTTTGCAGATATGCAGATAAACAATGGAGCAGATGCTGATGCATCTGGTGGTGACTATGATGTTACCTCTGGTCTTGCGTCTGGTAACTAGGCTCAAGCAGAGTCAATAGATTAGAAGTTCAAGACTCATCACCTAAAGGACCAGATCATTGGTGAACCAAATGACAGAGTCAGAACCAGATCATCACTCAAAGAACACTCTGATTTTGCATTATTGTCAGAGATAGGACCGAAGACAATTGATGAAGCCCTAACAAACGATGGATGGATACTTGCTATGTAAGAGGAACTGAATCAGTTCCAGAGGAATGATGTGTGGAAGTTAGTACCTCCATTAGAGGATAAGCAAGCCATTGGAACCAAGTGAGTTTTCATAAACAAACTTGATGAAGATGGTAAAGTGGTAAGAAACAAAGCAAGGTTATTGCTTAAGGGTATTCACAAGAGGAAGATATTGACTATACTGAAACCTTTGCACCTGTAGCTAGATTAGAAGCAATTAGAATTTTATTATCATTTGCTGCACATCATGGCATTACTTTATATCAGATTGATGTAAAGAGTGTATTTTTAAATGGTTTCATAAGTGAGGAAGTATTTGTAAAATAACCACCTGGTTTTGAAGATGTTGCCTTTCTAGGGCATGTCTTCAAAATTAAAAAGACTCTATACGGTCTTTAACAATCTCCAAGAGCTTGATATGATAGACTTAGCTCCTTTTTAATGTCAAATGGTTTTGAAAGAGGATAGGTGGATACTACACTCTTTAGGAAATCATCTAAAAAGCATTTCATATTAGTTCAAATTTATGTAGATGATATTATCTTTTGTGCTGCTAATGAATCTCTTTGTGAGCAATTCTCTAAGCTTATGCAAAATGAGTTTGAGATGAGTATGATGGAAGAATTAAAATTCTTCCTTGGTATTCAAATCAAGCAATGTCAAGATGGAACTTATATCCATCAGACAAAATATGTGAAAGAACTTTTGAAAAAGTTCAAGTTAGAGGAAATCAAACCAATGAGTACACCAATGCATCCTACATGTGCTCTAAATAAAGATGAATCTAGTAAAAAGGTAGATCAAAAGGTATACAGAGGTATGATAGGTTCACTTCTTTATCTTGCTGCCTCAAGACCAGATATCATGTTTAGTGTATGTTTATGTGCAAGATTTCAATCCAATCCTAGAGAATCTCATTTAACTGCTGTTAAGAGAATCTTTAGATATCTTAAAGGAACTACTAACCTTGGTTTGCTTTATAAAAAATCAAATGATTACAAGTTAGTAGGTTTATGTGATGCTGACTTTGCTGGAGATAGAATTGAAAGAAAGAGCACAAGTGGTGGCTGCCAATTTCTTGGAGCAAATCTTATCTCTTGGTCCAGCAAACAGCAGAAGCTGAGTATATATCTGCAGCAAAATGTAGCCCACAACTTCCATGGATGAAGTATCAGCTTGAGGACTATCAGATAAAAAAGAGTAGCATTCCTATCTTCTATGATAATACCTCTGCTATTTGTTTGAATAAGAATCCTATTTTACATTCAAGAGCTAAACATATTGAAATTAAACATCATTTCATAAGAGACTATGTTAAGAAAGGGATACTTGAAATTAAATTTATTGATACTGACCATCAATGGGAAGATATCTTTACAAAACCCTTGCTAAAGATAGATTCAACTTTATAAGAAAAAACTTGAATTTTCATCTTATAAAGGAATGAATGTTTAAATTGAATATATTTGCCTCTGATATATGTGCCTCTGATATGCTTGCATCTGGTAGCATATTTGCCTCTGAAATCATGAATTGCAGCTGGTGATCATACTTGCCTCTGATATCATTTGTGCGTCTGGTAATAACATGTGCCTCTGATATGGTTATTGCTCTGGTGATACCATGTTGCCTCTGTTTATATTATATTTATATCATCTATTGTTGATTGCATCTGGTAACTGTTCATATTCACATGCGTCTGGTGCATTCATTATGTGTTCCCTCTGGGAATCTTAATATACACATGTCTCTCTGAGACTGGATGATATGTTAGTGGATAAGAATTACTCTTCACTGAGTCATTATTGCTTTTACTGCCCGAGGACAGTTTTACTGTGCCTCTTTAACACAGTGTTTGACACATTTCATTTTTAAAACGACAGTTTTAATAATTCTTTTAATTTTATTTTGAAAACTAATGAAGGCGGTTTATCTTCTCAAACACGTTTATACCCACTCACTCACTTCACTCACCACTACCCACACTATCTCTCTGAGAAGTCTCACTCTTTGAACCCTAAGCCCCCTTCGCATTCTGTCTTCTTCTTCTTTCTGTGTTCTCTCAGTAAATCTCTGCAATGGCCGCTCAACTGCAACAACAACAAGTGGTTGCTACCCCCGCACCCACATTGGATATTGACCCTAAGGATCTCATGGTTCTGTGTGAAGCAAGGGTTGATCTTCAAGAACTGGCTAAAAATGATTACGACTTCAGAATCCCCTTCATTGACATGGGTTGGATTGAGTATTTCTATGTTGAATCCAGAGACATCTACCTAGAACTTGTTAAAGAATTCTGGAGGTTTGCATGGACTGCAAACGATACCATCTATAGTCACGTTCAAGGAAGGCAGATCATGATAACAAAAGATTTGATTGCTGAAATTATCAAATGCCCTAATTCCGGAACAGAGATTATTGAAAACTGGGAAAATGCTTATGGTGGAATCTCTGTGATTAATGAACACATTTTTGAGAAGCTAAATGCCACGAAGGCTGTGGATATGAAGAATTACTTTCGGGTGCTCTTCAAGATAATCAAGAGCAACATTATGCCCAAAGCTGGCTCAGTGGACTCTGTGAGCTTAGATCACAAGTTCGTAATATGGCATTACGACCTCAAGACTACTCTCAATCTGTCAAGCATTATCTTCTACTTCCTTAGAAGAGTCATTATCTTCTATAGGAAAGGGCAAAACAAAAAAATACCCTATGAAAGGGTTATTTCAGCGATTCTAGAAGAGCATGGCATTATCAAACATCTTCAAGCTTTAAACACTCAAGAAACTGGGTTTATGCTTCAAAAGGGTTCTGCTCCTATCTTTGATAGTAACAATCTGAAGAAGATGAAGCTATTATCTTCAGAATTGATTGCTCAAGCTATCAAAGAAGATGAAGATGCAACCAAACCTGAGAAAAGAAAAGGAAAAAGGGTGAAGACTTCTGATGTTGAACCCTCTTTGCCTACCAAAAGAATAACCAGGAGTGCTGCTGGAATTTTCATTTCATCACAAGCACCTCCACTAGTTCCTCCAGTGAGACCTATCTGCATGCCTTCATTGCTAGCTAAAGAGCAGGAAGAAAAGAAAGCTGAAATAGCAGAAATGATTCACAAGACCATGGAAGAATGCAATCAATACCATGATGAACTTAGAGCAAAAAGGCTTCAGGAGCAAGCCCTGCAATCGCAATCGCCGCCTGCATCGCTTATTCCCTCTGGCCGTCACGCTCTCTGCCTAAGAGAAAAAGAATAGTCAAGCTCAGTGATCAAGTACCTGCTAAGAAGACAAAGGTACTTGAAGATGCTGTAAGACTCTATGAGTCTGTTTATGTTGCTGGCTCTGCTGGTTCTGCCTCTAAGGTAACCCAACCTAAACCTGTTCAACCTTCTAAACCAACCACTTCTTCCTTACCCCTATTACCTTCTGACTTATCTTCTGATGAAGCAGAAGATGATGTGCCCTTTAGGCAAAGAATGAGAACTAATATCTCATTTCCTGTAATTGAAAGCATTTTTGTTTGCCTTCCCCAACCAACTGATTCCATTCCTCCACCACAACCCAAACCTACTCCTCCACCTCAACCTCAATCACAACCTGACCTTAACCTCCCAACATAACCAGAAACTGTCGCAGAACCTATCACCCAGGAAACCCAAACCTCTGTACTGGCTCTGATACTATTCTTGACATTCAGCCCTTAGCTACTTTTAAACCTACTCCACCACCCTCTACCCAACAAATTTCAACACCTCCACCATCACCACGCCTCACTGAACTCGAACATACAATAGATTCAATTCTAGAAGATGACATTGTCCTTACTTCTAAAATTGCCTCTGAGGTTGTTCAAAACCTTGAATCTGAACCCTCTACTCCAGATTCACACTCTACCCCACCTATTCCTTCAAGCCCCATCATTACTTCACCTTCTGAAACTCAAACACAACCACCCTCTGCTACCCTAACCCAAACCTAAACCCAAGCCATTGCTTCTTCAAGCCAACCTCAAGCTATTCCTCTGTACAATGGCCCAAACTTATCACTACCTCTGCCAAACCATCACAGTTTTCCTACCTTTGAGATGTGTATGGCCTCACAATAGAAAAAACTTGAAATAGAACAATGAATTGAAGAAGACTGTGCCTTGGCTAATAGAACTTTGCTGGCTCAAGAAGCCTTCTTTACTGAATAGTATAATGTGACTAGCTGGTTTAAGGGTCACAAGGAGAAACAACTTCAGCTAACAAGGGGAATTCTGGCTGCACCTGCTTGGAAAAAGCCTCCAAGTGAAATTCCAGAAGTTTGGGAACCAGAACCTGCACCAGAACCTACAACTCCTCCTCTTGCATCTACTGCTATGGTTGCTCAAGCCTCTGCCTCTGCTTCTTCTAGCCAATCTGACAACATTGTTGTTCCAAGGGTTGTCTTGGATAGGTTGCTTGAAGACAATAGATAATTTAGGCAGTTCATGGTCTCATCAAGCAAGAAGCATGATGAGGTTGCTGATTTGCTTAAGATTGTTTTGGAGAAACTGAACAAGCCTTAGCTTGCCTTTAGGATTTATTTTTCACCTTTTTCATTTTAGCCTTGTACTTGCTTTTAATTTTAGTTACAAACTTGTGTAATTTTGGTATAATTTTGATTAATGACAAAATTGCTTTTCGATGCCTATTCTGTTTTAAACTTTATGTTTTATATACTCTATTTTTATTTGACAATGATGTTCTTTATATTCTTAACCTTTTTGTCTGACGACAAAAGAGGGAAAAGAAAATAGAAAAGTACATGGAGAGTAATTGATGAACTCAATGTATCAACCAAGTGTTAAAATGAATTAAACACCATGCATTGCTTTGTATGATCTGATACATTATATTTGGTATGCTCTGATACATAATATTGGAATGAATGCTTATATCCAATGCTCTGATACACTATACATTTAAGCATGCATCTGATGTGATTACTGCACTTAGAAAATATTTATATGTGCTTAATTCAAGGGGAGCCTTTGAAATTCTCTTAAGTAAATATTTTCCTAATGGAAAATTGTTCATTAATCTATGTGTTTATCATCATCAAAAATGGGGAGATTGTTGGAATCAAGTGGATTCAGAAACAAAGACCCTTAATTATTTTGATGATAACAGATAATGAAAAGAACAATTTATTCTCTGATGTGTTTGTTAGTGTGCAGAACTTAGTGAGTAAGTCACTATTCATCAGATGGAACTGTCTTAGAAAGCTGTGCCTCTGTGCGCATTTCACCCTCTGGTCCATTCCTCTGAATCTAGTATTGATCATCTGGTAAGAGCTGATGACGTCAACGTCTTATAGCCTCACTTTGATGACCATGTTCTGGTAATCAACGCTCTGGTAAGAAGCTTTGGTAGTCAACCCTCTGGTAGACCATGCTCTGGTAAGACCAAGCTTTGGTAAGACTACACTGTTGGAACCCTGCGCCTGGTACTACAAGACTCTGGTATTTGAAAGGCCAAGAAAAACTACATTGAAGAACTTGCCTCTGATCCAAGCTTACTTCAGTGTGTGAAGGGACTAGACGTAGCTATCAAGTGATAGTGAACTAGTATAAATCATTGTGTCCGGCACTTTCTCTTCTCTTTACTTATTCTCTTTATTATTTCTATTAAAGAGTTGTTTTGAAAATGTTTTCAAAAACACATAAGTATTTCAAAAATATTTCTAAAACTCAATTCAAACCCCATTTCTTATGTTTTTGTCATGTTCAATGTTGAGTACGGGTGACAAAGAAAAATAGAACTTACAGTGTGGTTAAGTTTTTTTTTGTGGAAAAATAGTTTATTATATAAATAATAGATATCGCTAGCTGTACAACAGTAACTTTTGTTCCCCTTTTTAAGATTGACGTAAATTTTTGCCCTTTTAGTATTACACAAGGGGGTATATTGATTATTATATAATTTAAGCTTAAATCCACTTTTGATCTCTTAACTTATTTTTTAGGTTCAATTTGGTCTCCTATCTTTATTTTCGGCCAAATAAGTTGTAACACCCGCACCTCAACATAAATTGAAAGTACGACAAATTACATAAAAGCACAGAAATTACTAATAATTTACAAACTTGATTACAGTAATCCAAGTCATAAATTTAAAACTTAAATCATAAATCTAATAAATAGATTACAACATATACAATACATGGAATATCAAATTCCATTACAGCATAAAACCTAATCTATGAGTCCCAAGCCTAGAGCTTCGCCTTATCAGTCTTCGGTACCTGTTTATCTATAAAACAATAAAAGGAACGGGGTGAGATTAAAAATCTCAGTGAGCCCTTCACGGACTCCTCACCATTCTCTTGTCGAATCATTCTAGTCTGAAAAGACTAACTTAGGCATTTCATTCCTAAACATACTCTCCCTATAAACCATAAGGACTTGCTTGAAAATTTATTAATTAGACATCCTAAGCGAAGACACTCTAGAATGTGCTAATCTGAACTTACGGCTTAGTATATTGCGAGGTAGGATAATCCTAAGTCCAATATACCACTTAAAGGCTTGTGAATAATCTAGGCAAAAAAAAATGTATAGCCAACACACATCAATCATATGAACATTCATTCTTTAACCTATGTTTAGCATGGCCAAACTTGATGCAATATAAATGCAACTCTCTTAACTAAGAACTTAAAGTTCTTCCTTACTTTGTACTTAGCACATCTTTGCTTTTCTTTATGCTATATTCCATAGACTCCAATCAACATAGCTTGCTTGCTTTCTCAAGTGATCTTATCACAACTTTTACTACTTCTATGCATTATTACTATAGAGTAATTTAGCAACTAAGGATTTACAATCCATGACATCATTTAACTAACTAAGCTAATTCCAGTGATATTTACAAGGAATTCATAAACAATTATAAACTTTAACATTGTTAAGCTCACAATCAATTTTACTTTGCTACTAAGCGCATTCTAGCTATTCCCACCGGTTGAATCGTTATTCAACTGGGAATCTTCGTTGCCGGGTTTGTCAAGGCTTTGGTCCCTAGACCCCGATCAACGTCACTTTCAATATGGTGGTTAGACATCTTAACCTTCCAAGTGGCGTCCCACGAGGCTAACCATACCGATTTCTCCTATAAATTGAGGAGACTTGCTTAGCCATTAAGTGATTTATATATATATCACAATGCTTATGCTTTTATGAATGTTTACAAAAATGCAACTTAACTAGCTAGGATTATCAACCATCCTCATCACTTAACTATTCAAGGAAATTTACAATCATTGCAATGAATCTAACTTAACAATAACAACATTCATTACTAACTAACTACTCGCTTAGAGTTGAAACATAACATATTCATAATATGAACTATACAAATCATGAATAACTACTTCAAACATTCTTCCTATCTCATAGTTTCTTTAGGTCCTTTATTCGGCATCATTGCCATAAACTTAGGGCTCGTTTACAAGCCACAAAACTGACCAATATAATGGACACACATATATCAAACCCATCCCCCTTGGAGCTCTATGGAGCTAACCAAGGAGCAAAACATCAAACATACATACAATTTGTAGGGGGTGGGGCAGCCATCCAACCTCTTTCTGTCAACCCTACTATAAAATCATCACAATCATAATAATAGAGACTCTATCTCAAATAGGTATTCAAACCCTAAATTGAACCTAGGGTTCACATATTGCTTAAGAAAAGAAATTCCTATATGTGGGACTTATGGTTGCCCATCACCTAAGGGTTGAAGAAATCACTTTCACTCGTCAAGAAAGTGAGTTCTATAGCATACTATAGTAAATATTTACAGCATATTATTATATTATAGTAAATATTAATAATAACTTTTTTTTGACAGGAAATATTAATAATAACTTATTAAAGGCCGTATCTATTTGTATATGCTTTTCGAGAAATAGAAGAAAAAGTATATATTAAATTATTTTGAGAAAATAAAATAACTATTTTTTTAATAAAGGCATGTGCGATACCGGTAGATATTCATTCACATTTAATAAGGTTAAATGACATTAAATTAGAAAAACAAAATTAGATATATATCAAAAAATAAAAAGGAAAATAGTAAGTTTAGCATCATAACGTTGTCATATATTTGAAAGTATTTATATATAATTAAAAATATCAAATTATTTACGAAGTTTAACAAAATTAAATTAAATTCTATGCTTACATCCACTTTTGGTCCCTTAACTTATTTTTTACGTTCAATTTGGTCCCCTAACTTTATTTTCGGCTAAATAAGTCTTTTAAGATTTTAAGGTGGGCTAAATAGGTCTTTTTCGGCCAAATAACTCCTTTAAGTTTTTAAGTTGGACAAAATAGGTCCTTTAAGTTTTTAAGTTGGGCCAAATAGGTCCTACGTATCAATGACTCATTTGGCCCAACTTAAAAACTTAAAGGACTTATTTGGCCAAAAATGACCTATTTGGCCCAACTTAAAAGCTTAAAGGACTTATGTAACGCCTCAACTTCCCTAAGCTTAATTTGAGATAAGGAATAAGTTGGATTTGATCCTAAAATGATTGGAAGTATTGATTGAGTTAATTGAAGTTAGTTTAGGGAGTGTGCCTCAAGATTGGTGTTAAAATTCAGTTTTTATGATTTTAGTGCAGTGGGAATCGATTCCCACAAGCCATGAATCGATTCAAGCATTTCCAATCCTCTGGGAATCGAATTTGAGCAGTTATGAATCGATTCACACACTCTGTGAATCAATTCATGCAAAAACAAGCCTCTGGGAGTCGAATTGGGAGCTGCAAGGATCGATTCACTCACTTAAATTCGAGTTGTCACATTTCTGACTGTGTGAATCGATTCACACTAAGCAGTGAATCAATTCACAGACCATAATTTGCTTAAAAACACAGCAGAACGAGCAGAAAGCGAAGAGAAAGGAAAATAATATTTTTATACTATCCCAAAAAAAACAATCGAGTGATAAAGCATTGCTGGACATTGAGAGTGCGAGTTTCGAACATGCAACGCTCTACTTTTTCCTCCTCATCCCCCGACCATTTATACTAAAGATAAAAAGAAATATTTTTATACTTTATTTTTTGACTTATATATTAAATAAGTTACATTAAAATAAATCAGAAAAAAGTAAATGCCGACGTTGGTGTTAAGTCTATCTTATTAATTTTGCTTAAGAATTTGAGAATGTTGAATAATTTTTAAAATAATTAGTTATTTTTAATCAGTAAAAAATTTTAAATAACTTTCTTGTCCGGTTATCTTTTTAAATTGACTCACTGAATAGAAAAAAAATTGAACCCACAATTAAATCAATAACTAGTACATTTGACATTTGAAGTAGACAACCCTTCATTTTGTGCACGAAATAGCCAAAAATATTTCTAAAAAAAGTGAAAAAAATGTGTGTGTCTCATGAGATATAAATATTACTAATATAAATATTATCTGAAACTTAAAATTTACTCTACTAAACTATAATAGAAAATAATAATAAGAATTAAAATTGAAAATAACTTCTAAAAGTTTTATAAACAACTTATCTATAATACAATGATTCGTGCCCCACACGGTACATATTAAAATAAATAAATAAATTTTCCAAACAAATATATACTAATATTTAATTTTTAATAAAATGTTCGTCAATAGTAATTTTGATATGAATATTCTTTCATGCTAAAAATTTGTACTTTTCACTTGACAATTAAATATTCATTCTAAATATTCTAATTAAAATATTTGTTCTTCCATGCTAAATATTTGTAAAATATTTTCAGTTTTTATACAGATATTAATGCTTTTTTTTAATATACATCTTTGAGTGAAAATATATAATATAGATAATTTATCTTTAAATTTTCATTAGCATGTGATGTACATACATACATATAACTCTTAATACGCCTAACACTTTTGTAAAAATATTTTAATTTTTTTATTTGTTACATAAAAATATATTGATTTACTAAAAGTATTGAAAAGTTACTTTCAAATATTTTTATTTAATTCTTAAAAAAATTATTTAAAAATAGCTAAATATATTACGCTAATAGTTGACAATTTAAAATGATATACATCTTAAGAACTAATCATTAGTTTTTTTATACAAAATCATTGTGTACTAATTGATTTTGAACACTTTTTATGTACACCTAATTATTATCTATTTTCATTTTCTTATTAAAAATGAAATTAGAGTGAGTTTGTTAATTTGCATTAAGTATTAAAACGAGCAAGAAAATAGGAAGTGGTGAGATGAAAATAATGAAACTTAAGTTGATTATAGATTAATATGAATTGACCATATAGAATTTTCAAATACATTTAATATGGTTGGAACTCCTGTAAATAATAGAATACGCCACTTGTCATGATTAGAGAAGATTAAGGAGAAATAAGCTTGCATAATATGGGCTATATAATTTAAAAAATGTACTCAAAATAGGAAAATGAATAATAATCTATAATTTAAATTAATTATATTTTTAAAATTGAAATTAAATAAGAAAAGATCAAATGAATAGAGTTTTGACACATGACACAACAAATTGTTCTTTTATAGATAGTTAATAGATAGATAATGATGAATTAAATTTCAAAATTAAATATTTTAAAATTTAAATATTGCAGGAAATTCTCTAAAATGAATTTACAAAAATAAGTTTTAAATATTAAATTATAAATTTTTAATACACTAAATATATTGAAATAGACTTCAAAATTAATTCTTTTAAGTTTTTTTGAGGGAATAACTAATAGTGAATTAAAATTAGAAATTACTAAACAAAAATAATAATAAACTGTTTTTTTCTAAATTTATTTTAAATAATAGTTTATAAATTAAAATAATTACAATTTGAAAATCAGAATTATAAAAATTGAAATTAAATTAGAAAAGATCAAATGAATAGAATGTTGAATTTCATATAACTATTTGAGAAAAAATATTTATTTTAAATTTATTAAATTAATTAAAAGATAATTTATTTGAATATTCTACCCGGAATTATTGTAGTGTCGAGAAGTTGCATAACAGCATGTAACAAAATTTTCTTTTCTATAATATAATAATAATAATGATAATAATAATAATAGATAATGTATTTAATAAATGTACCTAGAATAAAAACATGAATAATATATATATATATATATATATAAAATAGATTGATAGATAATAGATTATAGATAATAATGGATTAAAATTCAAAATTGAATATTTAAACTTTGAAAGAAATTCTTTAGAATAAATTTATGAAATTTAATTTTAAATTTTTAAAATAAATGTTTTACATGATTAATTATATTGAATTAAATTTCAAAACTAATTTTATTAATTTTTTTGAGGGATAATTTTATGAATTTGAAATAATTTATATCCAAAAAAACATAAAATTCGCTAAACAAAACTAAAAAAATAAGGTAAATTCTTTGGTACCCATGAAGAAAAGTATGTACCGATACCTATCCGTGAAAAGAACAAAAATAATATCAATAACAATAAAAAACTATAATTCAAACATAAATTATAAATAACAAAACAAATAAAACCTATAAAATGAACTCTAAATAAAAATAAATTAAATATCAAAAGAAATTGAAGTCATGTATAAATTAAATAAAACAATAGAAGAAATTAATAAAAATATAATTTTATTACTAGGAGTAAAATAAGAAAAGAAGAATAAGGTAGGAATGAAACTAAATAATCTACACAAATATTATAATATTATTTAAACAGCGAAGCAAATAAAAGAAATAGAAAAAGAATAAAAAAAACTCCTTAGAGAAAGTGAAAATGTATTAACAAATATATAAGTTGTTTAAGAAAATTCTCCTAGACCCTCACACTAACTAGTATAAAAGCTAAAAATTTAATTTCATTTAAGACAAAGTTTAAAAAATGACGTGGCGTCAAATGATTTGTCACTGAGTACCATACCCAGTAAAACTTCAGAGTACCAAAGTTGTCACAAAAAAAAACAATTTTTTAAATGATTAGAATGTTGAATTTCAGATAAAATATTAATTTTAAATATATTAAATTAATTTAATTATGTTTTATCTTAATATTCAAACCACAATGAATATAGTGTTAACACGTGCCATAGTAACATATAAGAGGACCTTCTTTTATATTATATAATCGATAATAGATAATAAATATATAATAATAGATAATATAATAGATTCAAAATTTAAGATTTTAAAATTAAAATTTTGAAATAAATTATATTGCATCAGTTTCAAAATTAAATTTTAATTTTTTTTTAAATGATAGTTATACTTGGAATAGTAATCTATAATTTATACTAATTAAATTTTAAAAATTTATAATTCCATATAATATAATGTATTTCAAAATCAGGATTTTAGAATAAAAAATTTGAAATAAAATATATTTAATTAAAATTATAATTTCAACTTTCTAGATTTGAACTACGAAGTAAATAATATTGAATCAAAAATTGAAATTAAATTTTAATAGAAATAGGAAATAAATAATATTTGAGATTTTAAAATTTAAAACATAATAATTGTTTAGACAGGAAAACAAATCCTTCTTTTAAAATATATATAATAGATAATAGATTTCGAAATAACTTTAAAAACATATCTATCAAATTTCAAATTGAATGACTGTTAGATATTTTATATTTTAAAATTAAATTTCAAAATAGCTTTAAAAAACATAAATATCAAATTTCAAATAGAATGGTCGTTAAAAATTTTTTATTTCAATTTTTTGTTGATTTAAAATTTATTTGAATATCAAATCGCGTTTAACAAAAAATATTTTGAATGATTTAAACGATAACATGTGGTATGAAAAATACTAATATAATTAATAGATAAAATAAATAATTTCTAAGATTTAAAATTTAAAAATAGAAACCGGTTAGGTGTGAGTTGAAAACATTGTTTTTGTAATATATAATTGATAATAGATAATACAATAATAGAATAATAGAATAAAATAGATTTGATGAAAAGATTGTTTTTGTAATATATAATAGATAATAGATAATAGAATAATAGAATAATAGAATAAAATAGATTTGATGTGATTGTTTAAAACAAATACATTAAATATATTAGATATAATTTTTAGACTTTAGATTAAATATTCGTATAATATAGGTTTAAAGATAATGCGAACTATTTTCTAGCGAGGAAAAAAAACAATAGAATATAAATTACTTTCTTAATATTTATTAATAAATTTTATTATTTAAATCTAAAATTTGAATAGTAGATTAAAAATTTGAAATTAGATAAGACTGGAACAAATAAATAAGATGGTGACACGTGACATATAAAGATATTCTAATTTTCTTTAGAAAACAAAACAAATCCTTCTTTTTTCTTTTTTTATAAATACAAAACAAAACATTCTAATATAATGGATTTTTTTATGTATATAATATAATCGATTTTGAATTTAATTTTTAAAATTATAAGACTAATTTTAAAACCTTCTTTTATATATAACTAGTGTAATAACCCGTGTCAAAAGCTCAGGCACGGCTATGGAATATACAATATTTATTTTTTTATTTTTTTTAATTGGGTTTTCTACTATTTTTATGTTTTATAATTTTTTTTTACCAAAAGTTTTACAAAAGTATTTTCAATAAATATGAATATCAATATGTGAATAATTATATAGTTTTATCTAATTAATATAATGTATATATGTCTTATACTATCCTAAGTGTTATAGGCATATTTTTTAATAAATATAAATTTAGTAAGATACCGAAAATTTTTAAAATTCAGGATACGGGTGTGGCCTAGATACGTTTGTAAAATTTTATTACAAATTTTTATATAGACACATAATACACACAATATCCTAAATAATAATTTTTAAATATTTAATATTATATATTATGTAATGTATTAAATAATATTTGTATGTTAAATTGATTTGCATATAGCTATAATGTAAATAAAGACAGATTGAAAATACCTTAAGACAAATGAAACAGACAAATGAAACATAGTCCTTATCGCATTTCCAACAATTATATCGACCATCACGTTCTGCCACTCTAGCCAAACAATTCTTTGATGGACAGCCACCATATGACCACCGTGATTTAGAGTCAATGTCTTCCACTACTCTTAAGGTAACAAAATAACCATTCTGCAATAAAAATAATCATCATTTAAATATCAAATCCATTTAAAAATTTAATCCCTTTATGCTCAATCATCTAATACTAAATTAAATAAAAGATACGAATTGTTTGAGGATAATTTTAAATGATTTTTTCATTCAAATAAAGTGACCTATTTATAAAGGGATATGTTTAAAAAATAGGATTGGTAAGTGTATGAAACCTTATCAGAATGTTGTGATATTATTCTTTGAACAAACTTGAAAAAACTGTTTATGAAGCCTTATCAGAATGTTGTGATATAGCAATATACTTGTTCACATTTTTTCAATTCTGAAATTGTTTTGTAAGTACACATGTTTATAAGTCATTTTCCAATGAACATGTTGGATTTGCAGCCAACTTGGGTAGTGTGAAAGGCCTGTATTCTGAGCTGAGATTTAAATACCTAATAAAAGTTTCATTCAAAAATCAAAATTTAAATAATAAACCTAATGTGGAACTGCATATAAAAATATGGTCTTTTGCATTGAATATTAAAAGTAATACTTGGAATGGAGTAGTTCAACTTTGGGAATATCAATATTTTATCAATAGTTTTGAATTATAGGGTGTGTTTGATGCTCCCATATTTTCTAAAAGTCCAAAAAGTTACAATATTTAATACACAACATATAGATAAACATTATGAAACATGATATAAAAAAGGCAAGACACACTTTTTAGAAATTACCATTATGTAATTTCATCTTAGCCAATTGTAATATCACAATAAGTGGAATATCTGGATTTTTATAGAGATATTTTAGAAGATGATTTGCAAATTCCCCCATAACGTGCATCTTAGCTTCTTCCACCCCTACAATGGAAAATGGAATCACAAAATAGGAAACTATGATCAATTAAAATAAATTAATTAATTAATTAAAATACATGAAAATGTTATCTACTCGAGATCATACAATTCAACAACTACATAGTATGTTAGCCTGGCATTTCGATTGTATTCTATGAGCTCATATTTTGTAGCCAGTAGTCCAATGATATCTATACAAAACATATCACATTTGACATGAAAATCTATTGAAAGCAAGAGACTTTTGTTAAAAGATCACAAATAAATAGACTTTAGATGTACCAACTAAGTGTGAATCCTCCCTATCAGCTTGAAAAATATCGATATAGGGTGTAAACTTGAATCCATAAAAAGGAACATATGAATCATCAACTGGCTTCATTGTCATCATCATCATCTTAAAATACAGTCTGTATTGATGGCACGTTCGTTTGTATTTATACTTATTAGTAGCAACTGAAACATTTGCTATCTCGTAACATCTACCCTCAATCAACATAGGTTCAAATCTCCCTGCATGGCTGCTCCACACGCTGCATTGGATTTTTCCAAATAAATAAACATGGAAAGAAGTTAACAAATAGATTTATAATCATGTTACGAACATAAATAAAAATAGAATAATTTGAGACATACGCTCTCATCTATGAATATCATGTCGATAAAATCTGGTTGGTCTGGTTGTTTAGAGTTTGAGACTCTCTATAGCCGAATAATTCTAACCCTAAATTTCCATAACCATTCTTAGTGTTTATGCTGGCAATTTGATCATATTTAGAAGACATAATTTATGGAAAAAATGGTTGCTATGTAGGGGTGAAAATGGTGATTCGAAAGGTGAGGATGTAACATGTCTCGTTTTGTATTTATAGAGCCATAAGAATAGATTTGGTTTAAAATAATAATTGATTTAAATAGCATAACTGTTTGTAACAAAGTTTTAAATTTCAATTTCAATTTCAATTTTAATTATATCTATCATAGATTTATTTTTAAATCATTTTAATTTATTTTAAAATATTAAATTAATCTATTTGATTAAATTTAAACTAAATATTTTGATTTATTTCTAAAAATCGAAAATATAATTAAAAAAGTTGTTTTAATTAATTATGTCTATCATAAATTTATTTCTAAATCATTTAATTTATTTTAAAATTATTAAATAAATTTGAATACAATTTGTTTTAAAATAATAATTGATTTAAATAGCGTAACCGCTTGTAACAAAACTTTAAATCACAGATTTATTTTTAAATCATTTTAATATATTTTAAAAATATTAATTTAATTTATTTGATTTAATTTAAATTAAATATTTCAATTTATTTTCTAAAACAAAAGAATATAATTAAAACTTTTTTTAAATAATTATGTCTATCATGACTTTATTTTTAAACCATTTTGATTTATTTTAAAAATATTAAATATTTTGAATAGAATTTGTTTTAAAATACTAATTGATTTAGATGGCATAACCACTTGTAACATTGTTTTAAATTTCAGTGTCAATTTTAATTATATCTATCATAGATTTATTTTTAAATTATTTTAATTTATTTTAAAAATAATAAATTAATCTATTTGTTTCAATTTAAATTAAAGTATTTAGATTTATTTTAAAAATATTAAAACCATCTACTTGTTTAAATTTAAAATAAAATATTTTGCTAAATTTTATAAAATTGAAAAATATTTAAAAAATATATTAATTTAAAAATATTAAATTCATCAACTTGTTTAAATTTAAAATAAAATATTTTGATTTACTTTAAAAAATCAAAAAATAATTAAAAAACGTATCAATTTATTTTAAAATAATAATTGGTTCAAATAGATTTTGTTTTAGTAAAATAATTGAAATAATTGTGGTGGTGACACGTGGCTTAATCGAACTTAACAAAACCATTTTTTATATATATTCTAGAACATGACCCGTGCGATGCATAGATGTTTAATGCACGTGAAAATGTTTATGCTACATGATTTTATACACAATCACATTAGAAGAATAAAAAAATTAATAGCAATAAAATTTTTAAACAACAAAGTTAAGTCCCACTTTTGATGCTATATGTAAATTCAATTTGAAATAGAAACTGTTTTTGTTTTAGTTCACACGGTCCCAAAATCATACAAAAATTGTTATAAAGACTTTCCAAAAAAAGTTAAAAAATATTAGTCAACATAATTTAAAATAACAGTATAGTAAAAAGAAACAAACATTCAAAAAACTACCTGAATTTAACAGCAAAAAATTAAACATAATTCACCTATGCAAAATCACATGTTTAAAACTGAAATGCATATTCTGGCATACCCTTGAAAAATAATCTGAATGCTCGTGGTCATTCTATGCGAATCATCAAAATTTTGAACTTTAGCATCCCTTTTTAAGATCTTTAATATTCATCCACGACATAAGAGATAAATTTTAGGAGTTAAAGATTCATAAAATATGTCCCGTAAGTGCAGCTGAGATGGTGAAAAGTTATGGGGACATATGATTTGTTGGGATGCAGTACCCCTTCTCACTACACCCAGTGTGTTGAGTCTTGCCGCTAAGCCACTTTGAACTCAAACAAAAGATTCATTAAATATAACTGAAGATGTAACTTCACATTAAGAACTTGGCAGCTTTAGTATCGTCATTTAATATTACTTGTGTTAGTTTACTATTTAACATCTATTTTAATTTTAGATTTTTTTAATTTACATTTTTAATTTGAAAAAATAACTAAATTAAATCAAATAAAAAACAAACCTAAATAAAAATGAAATTAAAAATATGAAATTAATAACTAAAAATAAAATCTAGATTAAAAGAAAAAGAAATTAAAATAAAAATAGAAACTAAAAATAAAAATAAAAATGGAAAAAATATGGTATTCATTAACACTTACTAACCAAAAATAGGAAATACCTTCTTTTATATATATATATATAGATTGATAGATAGTAATAATTTGTTTTTTCAAAACAATTAATTCATAAATTAATTGAAATAAATATTACATAAATTAGTTAAAACAATTTAATGTACTTTTTTTTTGTAATGAAGTAATTAAATTATTAAATTGAATACTATTACAAAAAAACTGAAACAAATTCAACTACTAATATATTTTATATTTTACATTTATATTTTATTGTTTTAATTTTAACTTAAACTTATTGTTATATTGTTATATTAAACTAAAATATTTTTTAAAAAAATTATAAAACGCGGTCTCGGCACGAGGTCGATCTCTTTATCAGGTGCTTGTGCCAACGCACAAGGCTTTATCACGAGCTCGTGCACGCGGTCTCGGCACGAGGTCGATCTCTTCATCAGGTGCTTGTGCCAACGCACAAGGCTTTATCACGAGCTCGTGCACGCGGTCTCGGCACGAGGTCGATCACAGGTGCTTGTGCCAATGCACAAGGCTTTATCACGAGCTCGTGCACGCGGTCTCGGCACGAGGTCGATCTCTTCATCAGGTGCTTGTGCCAACGCACAAGGCTTTATCACGAGCTCGTGCACGCGGTCTCGGCACGAGGTCGATCACAGGTGCTTGTGCCAACGCGCAAGGCTTTAACACGAGCTCGTGCGCGGTCTCGACGAGGTCGATCTCTTCATCGGTGCTTGTGCCCAACGCACAAGGCTTTATCACGAGCTCGTGCGCGGTCTCGACGCGAGGTTGATCTCTTCATTCATCGGTGCTTGTGCCTAACGCCGACAAGGCTTTATCACGCCGTTCTGTCAAAGTATAGACAATTTGCAACAACTTGATGTAATAAAGTTAGCATTAATTTTTATCTTTGAGTAAAGTGCTCGTAGTCGAAGTTTTATACTTCCATGTGAGAGTAGTTGATCCGCCGTCCTGCGGCAAGGTTGAGGTCATCAAATAATCAAGGTCAACGAGGTAGCCGAGTTTAAAGCCGTCTGAATATTGAAATTGCAGAGGTGGGCCTGGTAGGTCGTCCGAGTACTGGACTGCGTATCCACCTGTTGCAGAGGTGCTTGTGCAAGGCACAAGGCTTTATCACGAGCTCGTGCACGCGGTCTCGGCACGAGGCTCATCATCAGGTAGTTTATCACGAGCTCAGGTGCTTGTGCAAGGCACAAGGCTTTGTCACGAGCTCGTGCACGCGGTCTCGGCACGAGGTTATGCCCCCTAAGTCGGGTGCTCATATGATGAGGAGCCGACTTGTAAGGAGTCGTTATCCTGCATGTTAGTCAAAAGATACAAGATGTGCACGATATAAACGTGTGTTTTGATAGTGTTGCCCCCATACCGATCTAATTGGCGTGTTGGGGATATGCGTTTGGGATTGAATCCCTTTAATTGGCATCGAGTGCCGCTTAGGTTCAGAAACCAAAGTTCTTGAAATAGTATCAAGTGTCGTTCGAGTTTTAAAAAACAGGCATTAAAACATGAAAATGTATACCTCGTCTAGAGGTTGCGCTGTGATGTCGAGGTCCTAGATCCGAGATGTCGAGATCCAAGGTTGTCGTCCTCATCTAAGCTGAAAAGCTTGGTGGGAGAAACTCTTTGTCTTTGTCAAGGTCCTAGATCCGAGATGTCGAGATCCGGGATCCGAGGTTGTCATCCTCATCATCTGTCGTGTCGTCGAGATCCTAGATCCGAGATGTTGAGATCCGAGGTCATTTGACAACGCACGTGCTCTTCGGCACGAGGTCGTTTTACATCCAATGTGTATGACTTCGTTTGACATCCAACGTGCTCTCCGGCACGAAATCATTTTAGTGCACGTGCTTTTCGCACGTGGCTTGTTTTCAAATACACTCGTGCTCTTTACCCTTGTGTTTTAGAGGATAATCTGACTTTGCTGATGTCGAGAAGATATGATTCGCTCACTCGAAGCTGACCAGATCTGAGATGTCGAGATCCGATATCTGAGATCCGAGGTCCGAGAAGATAGGATTCACTCCCAAGCTGAAGAGCTTGGAGGTGAATCCGTCCGAGGTCGATATCTGAGATCCGAGATAATCATGTGAAGCTGTTTTGCTTTCACTTTGTTGATTTAATCGGTGTCTAGTTCCTGCGTAAGAGAAACATTGCCCAACTTCTCATCTTTGGTGGTGGCTTTAAGGAGAGCCATGTCATGAATCCACTCTTCTGCAGGTGGTGAGCTTGTCGAGCTCAGTGTTTCGAACTAGAGCTCAGTGTTTCGTGACAAATCTACATATGCCTGCCCTTGCTTGGTGATGTAGAATGCACTTCGGTGCAGACTGACTTCGGGGTCACTTGCAAGGTGAGCTCGATATGTAGGCCGTGAGTTGATGGATGAGGTCGTTATTCCCTTGTGATGTAGAACGATTTCGATGTTCTTCGACCTAATGAAATTAGTTAAGAAATTCGAGAAATTCGAATCTTACCTCAGTCATAAGGACATCGTGCGATTGTGATCTCGCTTGCACGCTACTGCTGCGGAAGAACTCGAATTTGAGTCGCTCTTCTGCTTCACGACCTTGTTGTCAATAACTGCCAAATCGATGGCGAGAATTCGGAATTGAGATTCTAGCAACTCTGCCTCTCTTTCCCGAAATCGTGAAACTTCCAGAAAGCCAATATTTGAGGCTTATTCAGTAAGACATCGTCGCGTCGATGTTGCCGATGACGACGAGGAGTTTAGTCAGGAGGGAATGAACCCGATTTGGATCTGTGAGTAGATCCATAGTGAAAGCTCTGATTCAGGAATCAAGGTGAGAGCCAGAAAGAAATCGCCTGTCTGGAGAGAAGAAGAATGAGATCTCCTTCTTCGATCTTCGTGATCGAGAGCTTTCCCCCAAATTTTCCAAGTTTCTGACCTAGAAATCGTGAATTTGACCAGATCTTTAACTTCGTGATCTCTCACCGGAATCGAAAAACACGCAACCGGGAGGAGAAAATTTCTTTGTGAATGTTCTCGCCACCGTGAACATGAAAAAGAACGAGAGCGATTTGTCGTTCCCACAGATGGCGCCAATGTTCTGGACGAACATAAGAGATACCTGAGAAAGTATCGCTTCACGGTGGAAGAATTAGACGGTCACAGTGGTGTTCCGAGCTCCGGTGGAAGACCTTGGTGGTGGTACCTGCAAACACTCCGACGCTCAAGTCAGTGTGTGTAAGAGGTGAGTGAAGAGGTGGAAAAATAATGATTACCTCGACCGTTTGACGCGGTCTCTTTAAATATGAGTTGAGGACGGTTACCGATGAGTAACCGTTCCGTGAAACCCGGGAGTCGGAAGTAAATTCCTTTAATGCTGAGAACCGTTGGGTCGGCCGCGTCGATGTGGCATCGAGGGAAGGCAGAGAGGCATGCGGAAATGGGCCTGAAAGCGTTGGATCTTCGGAGTGGGCCTTGGCCCAGTCCGGAACACATTCTATAAAAATTATTAATGTTTTTTATGCAATAAAAAATATAAATAATCATTAGGTTTATATAATAGTATAAATATATAACTTTTTTTGACCCAATAATTTATCATATAACATTTAAGAAGTGTATTCCCATTAAATTTTTTTGTTTAAAATCATTAATTCATAAATTAATTGAAATACTTATTACATAAACTAGTTAAAACAATTTAATGAAATTAAAACCAACTGAAGACAATAATTAAAAATAAGCTTATTTCTTTTATTCTAAAATTATTAATTAAATTGTAAGATTGCCAATTAACCCATAAATAAAATAAGAAAATTTTCAATGTTGCCCCTAGACAACATTCTTTTATATAATAATAAAATAATAATAGATGTAGTCACTCGATAATATTCTTATTCCATAACCAAAACAGGGGCTAAATTGTATGACCAAAATAAACAGGGACTAAATTTTTTTTTTGGCACCGTAATGTTTACAAAATTTCCTACGAACTAAAAAAAAAAAAAAGAGAGGAAAAGGTTGAGAATTCGCCGACGGCTTAGATAAAAGACTTTTTCAAAATAAAAAGAATAAAAACCTATTTTGGTCCCTCACAAAATATTTACGACCTATTTTGATCATTTATAAACTTAAATCCAAAAATAATTCTTCACATTTTTAAAAAAAGTTATTTTAGTCCCTCACATTTTTAAAACGTGGTCACATTAGTCCCTGACAGACAATAACGGAGGGATTAATGTGACTACGTTTTAAAAATGTGAGGGGTTATTTTTTGTTTTAAGTTTGTGAGGGACCAAAATGGGTCGTGGATATTTTGTAAAGGATCAAAATAAGCCTTTACTCAATAAAAAAATGAAGAATAAAATAATAGACAACTATTATTAGTTTACGTTTTTTTTACTTGTCATTTAACAGTAGTTTACAATAACCAAGAAAATTAATAAGTTTTGTTAATTATTATTTTTTTTCTTATAATACTCTTGATCATTTATTACTTTATAAAATATATTTCTTTCTACAATAAATAGTTAATAGTATAATTGATAATTAAGTAATTAATGTAATTTTAAATTTTAAAAATAATAAATAATCAAAAATAAAATTTCTCCAAAAATCGACTCGTAGAAAATAATAGAGGGAGTAGTTACTCTTAAGAGTTGTGATAGTTGTTCGATAACCACAATTCTAACAACGTAGTCAATACCGTATGGCACAAGAGTGAAAGCAGATTTCAAAAGCAGCATCAGAGAAGAAGAAAACATTAAAAAAAATAAAAATCGTATTTAAATACGGCATCCGATAAATTTTTAGTTGTGGTAATATGTTTTCTCTACTCTCAACATGCCAAGCATGCAGGGAATGTTGTCTTTGGTGAATGAATAGGTATATTTAAAACCAGTAAACTTTTTCTTGGAAACAAGTAAATACGCATCCGCTGCTTCGGAAAGGCAGCGACCCCACCATCACCTTGTTCATGAACTCAAAAAAAAAAAAAAAGGAAGACGATCCTGTGCGCCTTTGCTGAGCGCAACACGACACCGTTTCGAACGCTGTTTCAATATGTGAGAGGATTGGGAAAAAAAAAACAAGGCATAGGGAGAAAGAGAAAAGGGACGGCAAACAAAGCCAAAAGAAAGAAAAACCCAACACACAAACACACACACACACCCCACCCCAAAGTCTACAAACACGCTTTGTGAAATTGTGAGTTTGTTTCTGTGATGTGATCGCGGCGCCACCACACCGATTGGGCTTCTTCTTCTCAGTCTCAGCTGTCAGAAAACAGTAATAAAGTAATAATCAATCAACGGTGGAAGGTGTGGAGGGGGGCGACGATGATGTTTTGCGCCTCCTAAATAAATGTCGGTGATCGAAACCCCCGGTCTCCAACAACACCGTCACACGTCGAAACGGAAATTCGACGATGATGAGGAAGACGTGTCGGACTTAGTGTGCGTGAGGATGGGGACAGAGGAGGCCAAAGCGGTAAATTGCTCGTGGTACGGTGGTAGTAGTAGTGGTGGGGCTTTAGGACGATCACACATTCAGTTCTTCGTCCGGATGATGGGCAACACGATTGTTATGCAAGCTTATCCCGAAGATAGCGTGAAATCCATTCACGAACGCATCCAGAGCATGAAGAGAATCCCTATTTTCGAACAGAGGTTAATCTACAGAGGGAAACAGCTTCAGTGCGAACAGACTCTCGCAGAGTGTGGCATACAAAACGACGTGAGCCTCCAACTCGTTGGTCGTATGCGCAGCACGGACCACCCTAAGGCCTGGCAGGTATTAAACGACATGATTTCAGTCGTTTACCGTCTCTGCAGCGGCGAAACCGTTTACGATTCTCTCAATACCATCAATGAACTCCTCACCGAATACCTCAAAACGGCCACGACCTCTAAAGCCGACAGTGGCTCCGCTTCAGCCTATTTTAAGATTTTCTCGAGTTCCTCCGCCCTCGCCGTACTCGTCACGCTCTATGTCTCTCCTTACCCGGGTAACAAACTCTGTGCTGATTCTTGTGTTAGGCATTTCTTGAGTTCTTGCCGCAATACCTTGTCCAAGTGGATGCACACCCAGTGTGCGCCTGTGGTGTTGGAGTTTTGTAAATTACTTAGGAGAGTGGGTTCTCATGACCCTTTGTATCTCTTTTGTCGGAGTACATTAGGGTACTTGTTGGAAACTGCCGCTGTTTCCTGTGCTGCTTCTGAGGCTGATAATGTTGAAGGGTTGATTTTGAGTCAGGATATTTTCCCCTTTCTTCGTGAGCTCGCTAATAGCTTGTTGTCAGATTTGGATTTGAGTATGGAATCCCCCTCCCTTGCTGGGCCTTTGTTGAACGATGTGGGGGATTTTGCTGCCCTCTTAATCCCTTTGAGGAGAGGAATCGGGGAGTACCAGGCTGCTCGCCGGGGTGCTGTCCCTCATCAGAAGCGCCACAAGAACTGCTTGCTCCTTGAAGAGATCGAATACCTTCGTCTCCTGTACAATGAGTTGTTGAACAAAATCGATCAGTGCCTTCAAAAAATGGAGCAGAGATTGACTGGCCCAGAAATGGTGCGCAGGGATAAGGGTAATACTTTTTATCCCGCGTGCTCTCAGTATCTCTCTATTTTGAAGGAATTGCATCAAATTTCTAAGCTTTATGATGGTGCTGAAGAAAAGCTCTGGAGCGTTTTGACGCGCCAAAAGAGTGTGCTGTGCGTGCTGATTGTTCGGTATGCAAAGAGGACTGACGAGCATCAGTGGATTCTCGAGCACAGGAGTGTCACCAATTTCGAGTCTAGGAGGCATTTGGCCATGATGATGTTCCCGGAGGTAAAAGAAGACTATGAGGAGTTGCATGAGATGCTCATTGACAGGTCTCAGTTATTGACCGAGTCTTTTGAGTACATTGCACGAGCTGAGCCTGAATCGCTGCATGCTGGCCTGTTTATGGAATTCAAAAATGAGGAAGCCACTGGCCCGGGTGTGCTGAGGGAGTGGTTCCTCTTGGTATGTCAAGCAATATTCAATCCGCAAAATGCTCTTTTTTTGGCCTGCCCAAACGATCGAAGGAGGTTTTTCCCTAATCCCGGTAAGTTTCATATGAAATTCTGAATGGACTTTTCCCACCTATGCTGTTTACCATGCATTGCGAGTAGTTTCAATTGAATTTTTAAAATGTTTGACCAGGGCTTGTATTTCTCATATGGACAATATTTACCAAATGATTTTTATTAGGATTATGAAATATGTTGAACAAGTATTTGACACTTAAAACCTTTGCACAAAGAAGTATTTGGTAAGTTACATCCCTGAGAAACGAATGCGGGAGAACAAGAAAATAGAGAGCTAAAACAAAGCCTTGTTTCATAAACCTCACAAAATGCAGCTGAAGTGTGTGGATTTGGTGGTTGCGCTAGCATCCAAATAGTTTAGTGGAAATCAGGTTGTTTGTTTGTCTATCATTACTCACTAGCTTTTTCTTAGATGAAAACTCCAATTCGATGAAATCCTTGGAGGATCTCCACTGGCTTATAGAGTAGGCCCACCATGCTTCAATTTTTTTCTTTGCACTGTTGGGGCCTATATCGATGAAAGGCAAACATCTAATATATTGCTTGGCATCAAGCTCCTTCACAAATGCTTCCATGATGTAAAACCTCTTTATATATATATATATGAAACTTTATGTTTTTCTGCATTCATTTCAAAATTTACTAAGGATTATTTGATTCAACCACTCGGGGCTGTTTTAGGGCCATTGTATGATGTTTGAGCATCTAATACATCTTAGTACATTTTAACTTAAGACACAGCTATGAGTCTGCAAACAAAACAAAAAAAGGATCTATATAGTACTAATTTGTTGTCACTTTTTGGAGAACAATGCATTGGCTCCTTGTCTATTACTCAAAATTCACATATTCAATTATCACATGGAAACACATATGTCAAACTGACATATTCAAGTTCAAATTCTTTAACATGTACAACCATATGAGCTTTTTGCCACTAACTTGATTTCCAAGTTAGTATTTTTGGGGAATAGGGTTGCTTGTCGCATGATGCATGATGCATGGCCAGTGTCAAGTATTTTCTAGTACATTGCTGTATATCTTGTTTCAGTTCAAATCATTAAAGTATTTCTGGAGAATCAAGCTTAGCTTATCCTTTCTCTACGTGTTTTAAGCTTCCAAGGTACATCCTCTGCATCTTGAGTACTTCAGCTTCTCTGGTCGAGTTATTGCATTAGCTTTGATGCATAGTGTTCAAGTGGGTATTGTTTTTGATCGTGTGTTTTTCCTACAATTGGCTGGAAAGTGTATTACTTTAGAAGATATAAGGGATGCAGACCCTTTCATATATACTAGCTGCAAGCAAATATTGGAGATGGATTCTGAATTCATTGATTCAGACGCATTAGGACTGACGTTTGTTAGAGAAGTGGAGGAATTAGGACACAGGAAAGTGGTTGAGCTCTGCCCTGGTGGAAAAAACATTGTAGTTAATAGTAAGAACAGGGCGAAGTATGTTGATCTTCTTATACAGGATCGTTTTGTAACATCCATATCTGAGCAAGTGTCACATTTTGCCAAAGGTTTTGCTGATATTCTTTCAAATTCAAAGCCTCAGAAATTCTTCTTTCAAAGTTTAGAGCTCGAAGATCTTGATTGGATGCTGTGTGGGAGTGAAGATACCATTTCTGTCGAAGATTGGAAAGCACACACTGAATATAATGGCTATAAAGAGACAGATATTCAGATATCTTGGTTTTGGGAGGTATGTACAATGTGCTATTTTTAACATGCAATGTCTATCTCTCATTGTTTTATCTTCTATGTTGTTTTCGTTTATAGTGAGCAATAAGCACGCACTGCATCATGCTTTCTTAGGCAGTCTTTTGATACGAACAGGTATTTCATTGCAAAAAAATAGTGAAAATCTCCTTGATTACAACTCTGCAGAACTTCAGGAGTCTGTAACCTCCTTGCCCTAGGGCCTCAATTCACTCACAAATGACTAGATATACCTTCCTCTTAACCGTTTTTATTTATAGAGAACTTATTTCTCCAATTATCCCAGCCCCCTCAATTACAAGCAAACTAATTAACTCCAACAAACTAACCAACTCTAATTCCCTCAGCTAAGATAGACCTATCAATAATAATTCCCCCTAAAGTTTCACCTTCTCCCGAAGGTTTGGGGGGTGGGCTTTGACAAATCATGGACACTAGTAGGATTGTTCAAATAAATCAGCGAACTGAACTGCACCAGGGAATCAAACCAAATTGAACCTTAAAAAACTGAACTATTTTACCAGTTTAATAACCGAAACCTCTTTTTATCAAAGAGTTCTTGAACCGAACTAAATCACGGATCAGTTTGGTGAACTCACTCAGCACCAATTTGGTTTTTGTAGATCCATGGTAATTATAGTGATCAGTATTTAAAACCGCTACAATTTCCCCCCTTTCGTGTTCATCGGACGGAGAATGAATGACGAGAATGACAATGGGCGTCAACACTTCACCATTGTGTGACGGAATTTGGATCTTAGGGATAAAATCCGAAAAATCCAACACTCACAAGCAGAGAACTCAATGGATTGAATGAATTATGGTGCAAAGTGGGTGGGCAAATGCAGAAACAATATTCAGAGTAGAGAGTAGAGAGAAGAGATATTTTGTGAAAATGTTGATTGATTTCTTCATTGGACCACTTGGTCATTATATAAGCATGAGCAATTACAACCCTTAACAAGGGAATATTCTAACTGACTCACCCACTAAACAATTGCCAACTCAGCATGTGCCAAAACAGAAAAACCAAATGGAAACTAAATGAATAATTGGAAATATTAATAGACCGTAAATACTGTAACAATACCCTCCCCTTCAAGACATCCTTGTCCTCAAGGATGAGCACTACCAAGTACCATGTTTTGGGGGTAAAACCTTCCATCTGATTAGAACCTTAGCAGTTTGAACACGTCCCCTGGGAATCATTTTCCTATGCAAAACAGCCACCGGTTTAACAAGTTTGACGATTAGCAGAGATTTTATTGGTAAAGGGTAGGTAGTAGCCGAAGTATTTTCTGTGCATAGCTTTAACTTGGGCACATGGAACTCTTTTGGAATCTCTAAGTTGGGAAAGCATGCAGTATAGGTGACCATTGAGGCCCCTTGGAGCTGAAATAAGTCATTTCCCTTTTGTTGTGCTGAAAGCTTCTCAAAACCAAAAACATATATACCTCTCAAAAGATTTTCTTCTAATTCCTTTGCATCACAAGTATTATAGACTCCAACACTTATTAGTCTGCAATAATCAGTCCAAAGTCTCCCATAACCAACATTCTTCCTTTCCAACACTGCTGGTCTTGCAAAAAGATTGTTGATGAACTGAGTAAACCCCTGCTGAAGCATTTCAACCACTATTACAGCATTTGTTAAGGCATGGTTAGCACATGGTATGATAACTAGGAGGACACTTCCACTAAATTCATGGTAGTCAGCAACTATTTCTACCACCTTGCAACTACATGTGGCCACTCCAGTACCCATTCTTTTGGTAGTGTCCTCAATTGTTTTCTGAAAATTCTGACCCAGCACCAGAAAAACTGTTGAATCATGAAGAAACTGCTGCATAAAAACGTTGTACTCCTTCGTGCCACATAAAAAACGCCAATGATAATTCCTACATATAGACAGAGCTAGTACTCTATTAACACCATCCACTGTCTCAGTCATGGAAGTTATGTCCTCTAATTTGGCAACCCACATCTTTGCAAAGCCCCAATCAAGGATATTTTGAGTGTCTCCATAATCATTCAATTTGGTAGTGGTACCTGAAATGAAAAGGGCAATGACTGTATCTTATGTTCTAACAGATGAAGAATTCCCTTGAATATCCTTGATGGCGATCACAAAAGGTAGCACATGAGCTTCCCCAACAAGAGGAACCTTGACAGATTCCTCAATTTGTATTAGCTGATATAGAGCCATAGAGGCAATTACTTGACCTAACAGATTACCCTAATACCCTTTAAGTTGTAGAATTGACAGTGACTAGTCATCATAAAAATGTAGGACAAAGGGATATCTTCATAGGCCCATGACCAAACATCCAAGTGTACAGCAACTTCCTTAATCATAGCATCTTCATATGTAAATATTCTGAACATGGACATCAAATTCAACAGCTTGAAGGCAAGAATGAATGATATGGCAAAAAGATTCCAGACTCCTTCAGTAAATTTAGTGAGAATTGGGTTGACAAAAACCTCTTCAACCCTAAAAAACACGCGCACATACAGGGGAACAGGTATGACAAAGAACCTCCATATCATGGCCATGAGTAATGTAAGCAATTGAGTGCACCCATGCAGGTTTGTAGCCGTGCTGCCAGAAACGTCCGAAAGAATACCGGAAGAAATGAGAGAGAGATGAACGTCTAAAATGAAAAAGAAAAAAAGAGAGAGATAAAGATTTGAAAATCGAAAGTTTGCCTCGGAGAAACAGAGGGTCAGTGGAAAGAAGAGACGCTTGTGCAGATTTTCATTGGATAAAAATGAGGCAATGTCTTGTCTGTGACTTGCACAGTGAAAAGCAAATAAACAGATTAAAAAAGAAAAAAGAATTGGACAAAATTTTGCATTGGGAAAAGCAGATGTGCAAATTAAAAAAGAAAAGAGAATTATTATTTTAATAATGAGTGTTGTTGGGTGTTCTGACATCTGTGTGACTCACGTTCTAGAGTTTTAGTAGTTTACTGTTGGGTGTATGGACAATTGGATGTGGAGTTTTAGAGTAAAATAAGTAAGAGTAAACTTTTTATTTTAATTAAAATTTAGTTATACAAGTATTTGAACTTTGAAAACCGATTTAAAGATTTCCTTTCTCTTACTTATGCTATATCTATGTGTGTGTGTGTGAGTTTTATGAATTTTGTATAATCTTACGATTAATGTTACGATTCCACAATTTACGATTTTACTTCTCCCTTCCGATTATGCGTAAAATCTCGATTTTGACTACCATGACTGTAACACATTGTGCCCCAACACTGACTGCTAGTTGGAACCCTCACCAGAAAGTTTGCGCAACTCCTTAAACAACTCCACAAAGCTTGGACTTGTGTGGAATTCCACAGTTGCTACTCACCGTCATCCTCACTATGAACCCTAGATCCCAAATCAGTGACCTGGTTCCTTCTTCCCAACATCAAGGCCATCTTCCCAACCTAGTGCTTCTCCATGTGCCACCTATATCACAACTCCTCCTCCTCCTCCTCCTTTGTCCCCTCCGACGAAAATGCAGGTCGGCAATGGTGGCAAGATCATCGACGAGTTAATTGGCAAGGGCGGTTGGGCATGTTTGCCATGTCATCAGCGTCATTGTCGATGTGAGATTCGAATATGGTTTGCTGAATGCAGTTTGCATTTTGTAGTTTGAAGGTTAATAATCTTATTATGAAGTTATGTTAATAATCTTATTAATATTTAGGGTTTGCAATTTGTAGTTTGTTATGGTGCAAACATAGCAGTATTAATATCATTATTAATTACTAATTTTGTGGGTTATGTATGGGTTTACAGCTTGGCTAATATGATGCACTGTAGTTTGTTGTATTTATAAATCTATCACTGTTTGCAGTTCACAGTTTGTCCCAGTTCGTAAATTAAAAACAGTGCTCACAACCAATACACAGTTCAGTTCAGTTCAGAATAAAACATAACATGTATGAATTCATTTAACCGAACTGTTTTCTGGTTCCATCAGTTGGGTTCAGTTTTCTCTCATGAACTGAACTATGAACAAGCCTAATGGATAGCCAAATGACCTGACACCTGTTTCTCTCAAAAAACCCAATTTCCCTTATAGCTGAAAGTAGCGGCAGCGCCTCATGCCTTCATGAGTCATTATTCCTGGGCTCGAGTCTAGAAGTTCCCGTAGTGTTGGAAGTTTGGCTGGATTGCCTGCTTTCAGGCCCCCTCTAGTGTATGTGTTCAACATAGCGAACCAAGTATAAATGGCAGAAAAAGTCCCTGGACGACCTTCTACACTGTCCAATGAAGTTACTGCATCACCATATGCAGTGTGACCAGCTGGACGATGCTTATTATTAGCCAAAAAATCAGACACGCCTCTTTTCCCTAAGGCCCACTCCTTTTCATTAATTTGGGCTTGGCCTATTAGGTCAAAAGATTGACCAAATGCTTTAATTCCATTCCTGCCATTGTGTTATGAGTCCCACATAGGAGAGTCTCACCAAAGAAGTGAGGCTTATAAGTTTAAGAACTCTCCCACCTAATGGACTAGTCTTTTTGGATGGGCTCCTTTTTATTAAAAAGCGGCCATGGCGGATTGCAGTGGTGGTTTTTGAGCCAACTGCTATTTCAATTTTGTGAAGGATTACGATGCCATCTGCAATATGGCGTTTTGAGGTGGCTGAATATGGCGGAATTTGGGGCTTCCGCTATTGGCCGCAATTCGCTATCGATAACATTGGAATGAGCTCTCTTTTTGGACTTATGCTCATAACACTGGTGCTTTAATTGAAAGGCTGACTTCTCGGTGACGGCTATCCATAGAGGATTCTGACCGGTGGAGAGTTCTTGAGCGAAGTGTCGCGGAGTGCAGCTACCGATGACATCGGCTTTCGAACGGTGGTGCATTGTTATGAGTCTCACATAGGAGAGTCTCACCAAAGAAGTGGGGCTTATAAGTTTAAGGGGCTCTCTCACCTAATGAATTGATCTTTTGGGACGGGCTCTCCATTTGGACTTATGCTCATACCACATTGCTTCCTGCCTCTCCTTCATACGCATTCCACGATTAATCTTTACAACCTATGTTCAGCAATTCATGTCGTGTAAGCCTCATCACCTAGAGGTTCTGTTGTTGCTGGATGAAACTCCTCTCCTCCCTTGTCTCCAATCACTGGGGTAGCTCCAGCCTTTGTGCGAGTATTTTGGTCCAGCGGTTCTAATGGCGGCAGTGGGTCTCGTCCGACTTGCACGAGACCACCCCTCCAAGGTGGTTTCTTCATTTCCCGTCCCCTCACCCTGATATCAGCGCCATCACCCATACAGCAGCCATCAATGCTTCTGCTCCCCAAAAAAGATTTCATCTTTGCTGCATGCTCCCATTGTGTGATGGCCCTCTCCTCTCTCATCTCCTTCACTAGAGTTGCACTATGGTCTGGTAGTTCCAATGAGGGACCTAAGACCCAACTCTGCTGTTGTTACTTGTTGATGACCCATCCCCATCCATGACTGAATATGATTCTGGTGATTTTTTCAATGGCAGTGTGTTGATCAGCTTGGACGATATCATCCCATCCATGGATGTTGTTGGTAGGTTTAATCCTTGCTTCGTTCCCGCCTCCTCACTGCAACATTGAAAACGATGACCAACATTCTCTATTTTATTCTCCCATTGCTTTTCTACCATTGGGTGACACATGACAACAGTTTCTTTCAATTTTATTCTCCCATTGCTTTTCTACCATTGGGTGACACATGACAACAGTTTCTTTCATTTTTGGGTTGGTGTTCTTTTCAAACTCAGACTCTGGCTAACCCTGATTTTTTGTTCTCCTTCCGGTTCCAAGATCCCTAATTCTCCCCATTCTTCTTCCTTTCCGCTGTCAACTTCTGCCCTCAGTGCCATTGGTTCTTGGTTCTCATCTTGAACCTAGACTTGAATATCTATATCAAATTATGGTTAGAACCACTTGAGAACTGGCTTCTTAAAGATACATCGCGTTGCATTCTGCTTGCTCTCTTTCTAGTAAAACCATCATTTGAGAGTATCTCCTCAATTACTCCAATGGCCCCAAAATATCAATCTTCCTTGAATGGCCACCAATAGGCCTCATTTCCATCAAATGTTGGAATCATTTTCAAGAATGATCCCCACATATCCAGGATCGGTGCTCGAATGCTAGTTGATACGGACGGGTTTTTTATTACAAGAAAATAGGGGAAATCCCCTTGATTACAACTCTGTAGGACTTCGAGATTTTGCAACCTCTCTGCCCTAAGGTCCCAATTCACCTACAAAGCGAGATATCGCTACCTCTCAACCCTTCTTATTTATAGGCAACTTATTTCTCTAATTATGCCATCCCTAATTATATCTAACAAAACTCTATTTCTCTCAACTAACCAACATAGTCATATCATCTTTGTTTCCATTTAATCCACAGAGCTTATGGGTTTTATTGCCTTATTGCTTGTTGGGAAGCAGCACTGTCTTATCTACTTATAAAGTTTCCCTATCTCCACAAAGGAATTGTTTTCCTAAACTCTGCTCTTGTAATCCCTGTCTTTCCTAACCTGGCCAGCAATCATGCAAGAGTCCTTTTCTATGTTGTTGTAAATTATTCCTTTCCTCTACCCTGATAGGTTCAACTTTTGATGCTCTTCGCATCATTTACAAATATCTTCTTAAATTCATTTATCTCTCAAAAAGTATGTATTTTTGTTACCGAAGCCTGACTGATGATTATGATGCCTTTTTCAAAGAGACTTTTCAGTGGTGCAGCTATATTTTCCTCTTCTGTAAACAGGCTAACAAAAGTGTGGTGGTAATGATTGTCAGTATGAGCCCTTGTTCTAAAACCATCTAGTGTTTGAACATTCGAATCTACTTTTTTTATACAGAATTGCTTACCAATATATATTAATGTTGTGAATTTATCCCAAAAATGCTAGATTATTGTTACACCTTTTGCTGAGAATTTGGAACATTAACTTCCCCAGGATCTCTAAAACTGGGTGGTTATTGCATCCTCGGAATATTTAGTTCTGCAATGTTTTTCAAATAACTTGGTATATCAAGATTTGCTATGAGATGCTGTGCAGTTTTTACATTTCACATTCTACATTCTGTTTGAAAAAACTTGGCAGATAGTGGGAAGAATGACAGCAGAAGAAAGGAAGGTTCTTCTCTTCTTTTGGACGTCTGTGAAATATTTACCAGTTGAAGGTTTCTGTGGTTTGGCGTCCCGACTCTACATTTACAAATCGCATGAACCTGGCGATCGCCTTCCTTCATCTCATACATGCTTTTACCGGCTGTGTTTCCCAGCTTATTCATCTATGGCTGTCATGCAAGATCGTCTTAAGGTCATCGCTCAAGAACACATTGGCTGCAGTTTTGGTACTTGGTGAACACACCCCGCAATCTGGATAGAATTGGTTTTGACTGCACATAAAATTATCGTTCTGCAGCTTTTTTTGTACAGATTATAGAAGTATCCCTTCATTCTCGAATTGGATACTGTGAGAAAGTTATGTAGTTATGTTTTGCAAAGTAGTCAAGGGTTGTAATGTCATTGACCTTGACCAAATGTTTATATGGATAAAGTGTCAATAATACAGGATTGAAGGATAGAAAATTCGATCGTTCTGTGGTCTGTCATTCTAGTTAATAGCTGCTAGTTAGACATGTCACGGTCACGGGGAATATGCCACAACAATCAAGTTTTGACCCCGGACACTCGTGCTCATACAACTATACGTATTCTCTGGGTGGGGTACTATAGTACCCATTCTCATATCTGCGTTTGAAAAAATTACCCGTATTCGTACCCATGCGGATAGCAATTTTAGTACCCCTATTCATACCCTTTGAGCACTTAAGTACTAGCTCTTGTACTCGTTACCGATACTTTAACATCGAAAAAGCAATAAATAGCAAAATAAATATTATAACAATTAAAAAACAATCTAAAAATATTTTAAATCTACTCATAAAATATTACAAATCAAAGTATTTAATTAAGCAAAAACATAAAAAAGGAGTAAATATCACAATAAATAAAGTATATATGGTGCTAGGTTTAGAAACTTTAGAATCTTTAGCTTAATTTTGTTTTTTTAAAGAATTATTATAGTTAAAATTATGTGTGTTTTTGTGCGCATGCAGGGGTGCGGGGTGGGTGGGTACCATAGTACCGTGCCGCACTAATACTCATTTTGTTGTGGGTAGGGTACAAATTATCATCACTAATTAGTGGATTAAAATTTTAACATGCCACCCTTCCCTTAAAAAAGAAAAGAAAAAAACAGAAGTTAATTAGTGGATTAAAATTTTAACATGCCACCCTTCCCTTAAAAAGAAAAGAAAAAAACAGAAGTTAAGCTAAACTTCATTTGAAAAAAAAAACTTCATTTAAAATTATATTCGCTTCGTAGGAGGAGTAATATTTTTGTGCTATTTTTTTAATCAGTTGTAGTTGTTTAGCTTTAATAGCAAGAGATATTGACTACTTTGTTTTTTTTTTTTTTACGCAAGATATTGACTACTTTGTTCCTCCCTCCGTCACTTATTTTTTGGTGTTTTAGTATTTTATTTTTGTCCCATAATTTTGATTATTTTAGGATACCAATGTATAATTTAGCTTTTTTTTCCCACTATACCCCTAAATTAATTTAAAATATAAATTAATTACAATTTATATTTACTAGGTAGTCACATTTGAATTTGCATTGAAAAAATACACCTTATTAATTAAGAACATAGAAAGGCTTGAATAGTTGTTATGAGAGTAGTGTAATTAATTAATATAATGGGAATGTGTAAAATATTTAGTGACAAAGTAAAGCACTAATTAGGGATAATATAGTCTAAATGTTTTTCTATTAATTGTTTCTTAATCTATGTGCCACACCTTAAACACTCAAAGATATGGAACGAATGGCGTATGAGTTTTGATTGTCATTTATTCGAATTCTTCGAAAGTATACAAGAATAACCATCGAGATTTTTTTTTAGGCTCTTTAAGTTGCCGTTTGATTATGTGGTCTGTTTTATCGTCGGCTTCCATAAATTTGTTTTCTGATCATCCTCTGGTGCACTCTTCTCTTCTTTCTGAAATCCCATGCGCAAATTATAAGAGGAGAATCAAAATATTGTGACACCAGTGTTCAATAACCAAAATACAGTTCCACATGACATGATATTAAGTTAATATTTTTCCCCTTTATTTATTTTTGTTCATTTTTTTTTCCTTCAGCTCCCTGGAATGTTTTCCCTTTATTGAACCTGAAGCATCTTGGAAGCGGAAATTCGTACAATTTTTCTCAATATCTTGGTAAATAATCCACTTATCATATTTATTTAGAAATATAACATGAATTGATCAATATATATGTATTGGGATACCTGAAATATCGGAAGGTTTCAGTGGAGCAAAAAAAAAAAAAAAAAAAGACTATAAATAAAAGTAAATGTAATTTATTCAAACCAAGAGAAATACATAACATAATGACCAAACTAGCTTCAGCTAGCGGCTATAGCTCACCTGAACACACAACCCATACTGAGAGTAGAACTTGTCGTATTCATTCACCACTTTGGCATGCTTGCTGATGTGGCGCCAACTCAGCGGTGCTTTTTTTATACCCCACATCACATACCCAAAGACTTACCTTGACAATAATAATAACAACATTAATGAAAAAGAAACCAAACAAATAATAAAATAGAAAAGCTTCCCAACGAGACTCCTTTTGAAAATTGCTGTCTATGCTTCTTCTTCTGTCTTCTCAACAGAAACTTCTTCCACTGCGCTTTCAGCTGCTTTGTTCTCCTCCACTGCTGACTCTGTTTCTTTGGGTTCCTCTTTCACTTCTTCACCTGCTGGGGTCTCTACCTCTGGCTTGGCCTCCTCTGTTGCTTGTTGTGTAGTCTCAACTTCAACTGGGACTTCGGTTTCTGTAGTTGTTGTTGCTGCTTCTTCCTCTTTTGGTTCTTCGGTGGATTCTTCCTTTGGCTGTTCGGTGGTGGCTGGTTCTGGGGCAGGAACCTCGGAGGCTGCTGGGGTTGTTTCCTCGACCTTGGTTACCTCGACTGTTTCATTTTCTGTCACCGTTGTTGGTACTTGCTGTGCAGCAACCTGCAACATGATATGTTTTTATTTGTGAATATATAAGATGATATATAAATTAATTTAGTATTTTTATATTGTGTCATACTTCTGTATTTATTACCATCCCGTATGCAATGGATAACTATAAGTAGTAGATCGCGCATAAGAAAATATCAGATTTAATTGTTGATGGAGAATGAATATTATAACACCAAACAAAACAAGGGAACAAATTTAAGAAAAAATGTATATGTCACAAATGTTTTGGTTTCGATGATCATATATATGCGTAGAGAGGATACTAATTAAGCTACACTTGGATGTACAAAACAAGAGACTTTGAATTACCTCAACACTGGCCATTTGGAATGGAAATGGGAATCGCAAATGAGAGGTTTATGAACCAGCTAGGAAAGGAAAGGAAGGCTGAGAGAAAAGAGTGTTTGTGACTGAGATGAGGAGTTTATCAGAATGAGAGGTTTATATAGAGGCGTAGAGTCTTTGAAACGGTAGAATCAGTAGCGTGCAAGAGAGAGAGAGAGAGAGTGCGGCCACTTGGAAGAGTCTTTTTCAAGCAGACACCTCATGTCGCTGACAGAAATTAAAGAGATTATTGTACCCAAAATAATAATACAAAGATCAGCATATCTAATTATTGTAAATGATTTTCTTTACTTTGCTGTAGTTATAAAAGTTAGGTATACATAAAAATGGTGGAGACCCAATTTTGTATCAGGATGGATTCTAGGGTCACTCAATTAATAGATTGAAGTCGTTGGAAGAAGGTCTCATATCTCACATTCTAAACTCAAACAATCAAATTTAAAACACAAACTCAGAATGTGAGTCGTTTAATCTAAGTCTATGAATCCAATTTTACGAGTGCAATGATTGTACTATTGTCTACTGTAGTAGCTTTGGAAGGAGCATTCATGAGTTGAATTGGATTTGATTGGATCCATTTTAAGAGAACAAGACGTTTGATCCAATCGCTACCATTTTGTCCTTTGACCATGCAATCAGTTTGATTTTAAAATTAAATCCAATTTATTTTGGTTTGGATTAAATCGATCTTTGGTTTTTCAAAAGAGGCTATAAATATTAAAATCAAATATAAAGTACACAAATCATTCCAACATCAAACATCATATCTCATATATAACTCATAGTTTAAAATATAAATTGTAAGTTAAAGATCTTAAAATCCCTTGAAGATTTTCACAAAATTATTTTGCGGCATGAAAGCATAGTAAGAAAATAGATTATATATTTATATGTTTCTCTTAGAGATTTGTGTTTGGAGTGGTTCATATTATGTTGAATATTAGGATGGTCTTTTTTTTTAAGGGAATAGTAGGATGGTCATTGTCAACTTTTTTCGACGCATGGTGATTGTGAACTTTAAATTTGAATATTTGTATAATTTTAATTATTTTGGTATAATAAAAGTTTCACATTGCTTGGGAATTGAGGCTAAGGGAGGTTTATAAACACCATCCTCCCTTAATCGGCCGAGACGCCTTTTAAAGACAAAACTGTGAAGGTTTACATGTGGGTCAAAGCTAACAATACCTCGGAAAAACAATATAGCAGACTTAAGATCAGAACATTGGCGCTAGAAGAAGGGCCTAACGCCACATATGAGGTCTGACAGACCCTTTAACCTCTTAGCCTCGACTAAGTATCACATTGCTTGGGAATCGAGACCAATGGTAGTTTATAAACACACTCATCTCTTAATCCACATAGGTACTTTTTTTTGGGGACAAAATCGTGAAGGATCACATGTGGGTCAAAACAGACAATACCTCGAAAGAACGATGTAACGGACTTAAGGTCAGAACAACTATGTTTAAGTAAGGGCCCCTTCTAATATAGACCTTATAAAATTGATCCAATTATGGACACTTGAGTTTAACCACATGTTCATCAAGGTTGGGAACCAAGTCGTTCGTCGCCGGATTGCTTTTATAGCCTCTGAGCTTGGTTTAACCACCATCAACATGGCTTGCTGCCAACTAAATCTTATATCCACCTTCACCTCTCACTACATCACCTCTATGCATATTCAATAACAAAAAAAGAATTGCAAAGAGAACCAAAATGAAACACAAAATTGGTTTAATTAATTTAAAATTGCAGGTTTAAGGCAGTCCAAAAAACAAAGTCATCACGAACCATTTGTTAATCGACACCACACCAACTCCTTAAACACAGTGAAATTACAGTGTTCTACGACCTCTGCTCTGTAGAACGGCGCACGGTATCGTTTGGAACGAGGACTTGCAACGTAAATTTTCATATTTTTTTAGGTCAAAGGCAAAAGCATGTACAAGTAATAGGAAACCGGAGGTGATGCTGTGAAAACCCTTCGTAACAGGTAAAGTTGAGAGGACTACGGTTAGACCGGGTCCATATTAGATGTTACCATAAACCCTAGTTTTTACATTTGGATAAAATAATAAAAGGTTTATAATATTTTTATTAATAAAAAGGTTTATAATTTTAAATAGCTCAACTAAAACCTTTTTTCATTCCCCAAGTTTACCGAAAGTTTCAATTTATTCTGAAATTAAAATTAGGACAAACTTAAGTGTAGTTCTTGGTATGTAGTTTTTTACTGTTCTTCGATCCTAATTCAACTCATGGAATATATATCCAATTAATAAAAATAAGATCGTTTCAAATTTAAATTTAAGTGAACAATTTAGTCCACTTAGCGTATTATAATTAGTGAACAACACAAAAATCACATGTTGAACAACATATAAGTTTTACCCTTAAAATTAAGGGCAATGTTCGTTTTTGTCATTAATCACATAAATAGCGTTGAAAAAGGACGATATTATAGACATGTGCAAACTTAGGAGGTAAGGTTTTCAAAATATTGATTAAAACTACAACAAAAAATTGAAATTTACAATATTATATAAATTACAACAATAAATTATATAAATTATAATATTATTTGTGTTTATTAATTTGATATAGTGTGTTAAAATTTTAAATAAACAGTAAATTTATATTTATGAAAGGTTTTAATGTTAACAATCCAAAAACTTTTTGTCAAAAGAAACAATCCAAAAAATTATAATTTATTAAATTTAAGTAATAGTATTTGAAAAATAAAAATAATAATAAGTGATATGATTCATATAAATTATGTCACATAAAACATTGAAAATAAAAATAAATGATGATAATTTCTCTTATTAAGAAGTCATTATTTAAATTTAATTTAAAATATATAAAACAAAATTATGTTGGTCCGAGGTAATCTGGGCTGAAATCCCTTAAGCAAGGTCGCGAGTTTGGGTCTTGTAAATGAAAAAAGTGGTTGGAAGGAGAGACCTCACTAAAAGTGGTTGGCTAGGTTATCTCACAGAGATTAGTACTTGATGAAGTTGGTGGATACTTCACACCTATATTATGGTAAACAAAATTAATATAATAAAAACTATGGTTTCGTGGGAGAGATATAGAGAATACATACTACACATCTCAACACCAAAATGGAAAACCTTATCCTAAAATGGAGGCAATAATGAAACAAATCAATGTTAATAAATGACTTAAATATGATATTGGTCCCCAAAATATATGAAAGTTTATTTTTAATCCCTCAAAAATATTTTGAAGGTTTTTAGTCCCTCAAGTTTAGAAATTTTTTTCCGTTAGTCCCTGGGATTATCACCGTTAACATAGCTTGTGACGTGTCTGCTGATTCAGCTTTGGTCACCTTCTGTGAGCTCTTCTCGTTTTGGTCACTTTTGGGTCTTCGGTACCTTTCCTCCATCTGCTACTGCCATTGTCACTCACTCGTGTTCCACATGCTTCTCTTTGACCCATTCCTTTTCTCTCCACCACTTCAAATCTAGCCATTACGAAAAAAAAAAAGACTTGTATTTTTTTGTGTTCATTTTTGTCTTGGTTATAGCTTACTCTGAAGCTGGGTTTTGCTTTCGTTGTTCAAATTCGGAGCCTTTGATCTTCCTATTTTGCTTTTCCGAGCTCAATTTCATATGGGTGCCTAGTGTGAGGAAAAATGCGAGTGTTTTCCGACATGAGAGCTGTTGGAACTTGGAGTAATGAATTGAAAAAATTGAGCTATGGAGTCCGAAATGATAGCACTAGCTACAGCTAGTGAGGAAGCAAGCTGGTTGAGATGCTTGCTAGCTGAGATTCCGTTATGGGAAAAACCGTTGCCAGCTGTGTTGATCCACTGCGATAGTACCGCGGCTATTGCAAAAATAGAGAATCGTTATTACAATGGTAAAAGGCGACAGATACGTCGTAAGCACAGCACTGTGAGAGAATTTCTCTCAAAAGGAGCTGTGAGAGTGGATCATGTACGCACTGATGAAAATTTAGCCGATCCTTTGACGAAAGGATTAGCTAGAGAGAAAGTCCAAAATACATCTAAAAGGATGGGACTACTGCCTTTGGAACCATGAGTCAATCATGATGGTAACCCAACCTAAAAGACTGGAGATCCCAAGAATTAGGTTCAAAGGGTAATAACAAGTTGTGATGTGATAAGAGATGAACATGTTATTATAAGTCAAGAGGCATGATTCCTGAAGCGATTAAAGGATGAGGTAATAGAAACTCTTAATGAGATCTATGCTCTATGTGGAGTGAAGTACCTAGCTACAGGAGTACTTCTGATAGACTCACCTATGTGAATGTGGAAGTGGGGCCGCTTCCTATGGAATCGTGGGCAGAATTCCTAGAGCGTTCACTATACTGGGATAGACGTGCAGGGCCATTAACGCACGGGCATTTGAAGAATACACCTATTGATAAGAGTGTGTGTGATTTTGATGTTAGAGATAGAGTTCAAGACTACGAGTCACTCTTGTTAAATCTAAATCCTAATCACTATGCAAAGGTTCAAGTCGGAAGACACCTCGGCTTATGCACAATCTTAATGAGGCGTTTGACGCTATTTCTGAAACATTTTTTAAATTCAAGTGGGGGATTGTTGGAACTTGGAGTAATGAATTGAAAAAATTGGGAAGTCCCACATAGGAGAGAATAGACACTTTATGAGTGTTTATATATGTGGACCTCACCATCTTGGGGTGTGCCCCAAGGGGTACCCAGTTTTATGAACGGGAAAGGACGCACACAAAGTGACCACCACACACGCGCGCTCGCGCGCCGCTGCCGTCCGTCCGACCGGCCGGTCGGGCCGGGCTTGGGCTTGGGCCTTGTGGTGTATTTATTTTTTAGTACACGAAAAAATTAAAAATTCAATTTTTTAATTTTAAACTGTGCGACTTAGTCAGTCACTACTCCATCGGATCCGAAAATCCCTCAACGTGCGAATTGAGTCAAATCACGATCATTAAATCTCTCGCCATGATCAACGATCACGATCAGATTTAATTTCGTGTTCAACAAGCCTGTTTCGCCTATAAATTTGAAACGCCGCATCAGTTTCAAATCGCCCCAAACTCGACGCACTTACCGAGTTGACTCTCTTCTCTCTCCATTTAATTTCTTCCGTTCAAAAGTGTGCAACTGTCGAGTGGTTTTGTGAAACCATATTCCGAGAGGTTTTCTTTGAAAAACCTTGTATCAGAAGGTGTATATCTGTGAACGAATTTCCGCAGTGCAACGGAATTCGAATTTTCGTCTGAGCTATTTTATCCTGGGGACGTCGTGGTTGATAGCCTGCTTGCACCTTAGAGCAGTGCCGCGAAACGTCTTAAAGAGAGCGACCTAGTCCGCGACTCATCTCAGTAATTTCAATCGGTGGTTTTCGATTTTTAAATATTTTCGAATTTCAGATCTAACAATTTTAAGACGTTTCGAAGTCAACCATGGACACCGTTGAAATTACTGGATCTGGTTCTGCTGCTAATGACTTCAACAAACCGTTTCGGTTTGAGGGATCTCACTTCAAGCGCTGGCAACAAAAGATGCAATTTTTCTTAACCGTTAAAAAGGTTGCCAACGTCTTGACAGATGACATTCCAGTGTTGAACGAAAAAGCTGAAAAGGAAGAACAAGATAAAACAAATAAAGAGATACTCCTATGGAATGAGCATGACTATCTCTGCAAGAATTTCATTCTGAACGGTCTGAGTGATGAACTCTATGATTACTATGGCACTCGTAAGACCGCAAGAGATGTCTGTGATGCTCTGAAAAAGAAATATGATACTGAAGAAGCGGCCACTAAAAAATATGCAGTGAGCCGCTATATAAATTTTAGAATGTCTAACGACAAATGGCTGAGGTTCAATCCCATGAGCTTCAAAATTGCTCACGAAATCACTTCTGAAGGTATGACCCTGGATGAACAGTTTCAGGTGGCTGTTCTAATTGACAAATTACCCCCTGCGTGGAAGGATTTCAAAAATACTTTAATGCACAAAACCAAGGAACTGTCATTGGAAGGCCTGATTACCCGTCTTCGAATTGAGGAAGAATCCAGAAAACAAGATCAGAAAGAAGAAGTCTTGTTTGTTTCAAACAAGAAAACCACTGGAGCGGTTCTGAAGCCCACTGGCAAATCTTTTAAGAATCAGAACCGTACTCAGCCTCAAAAGAACCGCAACAAGAATGGGAACCCTCCAAAGGTCCCAAATCAGAAACCTCAACCATCTCCTAAGAATGATGCTGCTCCACAATTCATCTGTTTTAATTGTGGCAGACCAGGTCATATGGCACGAAAGTGTAGGAACAGGCCAAGCTCTGCTGCGCAGGCTAACCTGACTGAAGAGCCATTTATGGCTATGATTATTGAAATCAACGTAGTTGGTGGATCAGATGGTTGGTGGGTGGACACTGGCGCCTCTCGCCATGTCTGCAATGACCGTGCTATGTTTAAAACATACACCGCCTTTGAAGATAAGAAAGTCTTTGTTGGCGATGCTCACACCACTAATGTTGCAGTCTTTGGAGATGTCGAGTGAACTTCACTTCGGAAAAACTCTTATTACGAAAGATGTGATGCATACTCAAAGAATAAGGAAGAATCTAGTTTCGGCTTCCTTTTGAACAAGGCAGGTTTACTCAGTCTATTGGGGGATTTGTACACCATTACTAAAAATGGTATTTTTTAGGAAAGGGTATGCAATCGATGGCATGTTTAAATTGAACATTGATATGAATAAAATTTCCACTTCGCTTATATGCTTTGTGATTTTAATATTTGGCATACTCGTCATTATGTGAACAAACGCATTATTTCTAATATGTGCAATTTAGGATTTATTCCAAAATTATCGTTTAATGATTTAGAAAAATGCTAATTTTGCAGTCAAGCTAAAATTTAAAACGCCGCATAAATCCGTATTTGGAGAATCAACCGTTAGATTTAATTCATTCTGATATATGCGAGTTGGATGGAACGTTGACCAGAAATGGTAAACGATATTTTATCACTTTTATAGATGACTGCTCCGATTATACTTTTGTATATCTTATGAAAAATAAAAGTGAAGCGTTTGAAATGTTCAAAGTTTTCCTAACTGAAATTGAAAATCAATTTAGGAAAAAGATTAAGAGACTTCGAAGTGATAGAGGAACTGAGTATGACTCCCAATTATTTAATGATTTTTATAAATCAAATGGAATCATACATGAAACGACTGCACCATATTCACCTGAAATGAATGGTAAAGCAGAAAGGAAAAATAGAACGTTTACTGAATTAGTTGTTGCTATTATGCTCAACTCTAGCGCTGCACCTTACTGGTGGGGGGAAATTTTATTAACTGTCTGTTATGTGCTCAACAGAGTACCTAAATCCAAGAATAAAATTTCTCCATTTGAGATATTAAAGAAAAGACAACCGAATGTGTCTTATTTTAGAACCTGGGGTTGCCTGGCCTATGTCAGGATCCCGGATCCAAAAAGAGTCAAACTCGCCAGTAGAGCCTATGAATGTGTATTCATTGGGTATGCAAGATGCTTGATAAGGCATACAGGTTTTATGACCTGAATGCCAAAGTGATCATAGAGTCAAATGATGTTGACTTTTATGAAAATAGATTCCCTTTTAAATCAAGAAATAGTGGGGGCACCGGAACTGGTCAAGGTTCTGTGCCTAGGAACATTGAGAACAATGAGCAAAGGGAAATGGAACCTCGTAGAGGTAAGAGAGCACGGGTTGCTAAAGACTATGGACCTGATTATACGGTCTATACATTAGAAGAGGATCCATCTAGCATTCAAGAAGCTTTGTCTTCATTGGATGCAGATTTGTGGCAAGAAGCCATAAATGATGAAATGGATTCCCTAGAGTCTAACAAGACCTGGCATTTAGTGGACTTGCCTCCTGGTTGTAAACCAATAGGTTGCAAATGGATTTTGAAAAAGAAGCTAAAACCTGATGGAACTGTTGATAAATACAAGGCTCGCCTTGTAGCCAAGGGTTTTAGACAAAGAGAGAATATAGATTTCTTCGACACATTTTCACCCGTTACAAGAATTACATCCATCAGGGTACTTATTTCACTGGCTTCTATTCATAATTTGATAGTACACCAGATGGATGTCAAAACTGCCTTTTTAAATGGTGAATTGGAAGAAGAAATCTATATGGAGCAACCTGAGGGTTTTGTAGTCCATGGACAAGAGAGCAAGGTCTGTAAGTTAGAAAAATCTCTGTATGGTCTCAAACAAGCTCCTAAACAGTGGCATGAAAAGTTTGATAATTTGATTATCTCGAATGGGTTTAAAGTGAATGAAAGTGACAAATGTATTTAATACAAATCCAAAAAGGACATTTGCAATATCATATGTCTCTCGTGAGACGACTTACTCCAATTTGGTTCAAATATTCATGTTGTGAATAATGTGAAATCATTGTTGTGCAACAACTTTGACATGAAAGACCTCGGAGAAGCAAGTGTAATCCTTGGCATTAAAATTACTAGATCGGAAAAAGGAATTTCTTTGGATCAATCTCACTATATTGAGAAGATCTTGAAGAAATACAATTACTCTGATTGTAAACCTGCTTGTGCACCATATGATCCAAGTGTAAAACTTTTTAAGAACACTGGTGAAGGTATTAGACAAACAGAATATGCGAGCATCATTGGTAGCCTAAGGTATGCCACTAATTGTACTAGACCCGACATAGCCTATGTCGTGGGATTGTTGTCTTGAGTTTACAAGTCGACCTGGTATGGAGCACCGCATGCCATTGAGAGAGTAATGAGATACCTAAAAGGACCATGAATCTCGGATTACACTATCGAGATTTCAGTGATACTTGAAGAGAATGCGGTGATCTTGACTGGAATACTCTGTCAGATGACTCCAAAGCAACTAGTGGCTATATATTTAGCATAGCTGGAGGTGCCGTCTCTTGGAAGTCTAAGAAACAAACTATACTAGCACAATCCACTATGGAGTCCGAAATGATAGCACTAGCTACAGCTAGTGAGGAAGCAAGTTGGTTGAGATGCTTGCTAGCTGAGATTCCGTTATGGGAAAAACCGTTGCCAGCTGTGTTGATCCACTGCGATAGTAACGCGGCTATTGCAAAAATAGAGAATCGTTATTACAATGGTAAAAGGCGACAGATACGTCGTAAGCACAGCATTGTGAGAGAATTTCTCTCAAAAGGAGCTGTGAGAGTGGATCATGTACGCACTGATGAAAATTTAGCCGATCCTTTGACGAAAGGATTAGCTAGAGAGAAAGTCCAAAATACATCTAAAAGGATGGGACTCTATCGCTTTGGAACCATGAGTCAATCATGATGGTAACCCAACCTAAAAGACTGGAGATCCCAAGAATTAGGTTCAAAGGGTAATAACAAGTTGTGATGTGATAAGAGATGAACATGCTATTATAAGTCAAGAGGCATGATTCTGGCGATTAAAGGATGAGGTAATAGAAACTCTTAATGAGATCTATGCTCTATGTGGAGTGAAGTACCTAGCTACAGGAGTACTTGATAGACTCACCTATGTGAATGTGGAAGTGGGGCCGCTTCCTATGGAATCGTGGCGGGAATTCCTAGAGCGTTCACTATCTTTGGGATAGGCGTGCTTGAGGCCCATTAACGCATACGGGCATTTGAAGAATACACCTATTGATAAGAGTGTGTGTGATTTTGATGTTAGAGATAGAGTTCAAGACTACGAGTCACTCTTGTTAAATCTAAATCCTAATCACTATGCAAAGGTTCAAGTCGGAAGACACCTCGACTTATGCACAATCTTAATGAGGCGTTTGACGCTATTTCTGAAACATTTTTTAAATTCAAGTGGGGGATTGTTGGAACTTGGAGTAATGAATTGAAAAAATTGGGAAGTCCCACATAGGAGAGAATAGACACTTTATGAGTGTTTATATATGTGGACCTCACCATCTTGGGGTGTGCCCCAAGGGGTACCCAGTTTTATGAACGGGAAAGGACGCACACAAAGTGACCACCACACACGCGCGCGCGCCGCCGCCGCCGCCCGTCTGACCTGCCGGTCGGGTCGGGCCGGGCTTGGGCTTGGGCCTTGTGGTGTATTTAATTTTTAGTACACGAAAAAATTAAAAATTCAATTTTTTAATTTTAAACTGTGCGACTTAGTCAGTCACTACTCCATCGGATCCGAAAATCCCTCAACGTGCGAATTGAGTCAAATCACGATCATTAAATCTCTCGCCACGATCAACGATCACGATCAGATTTAATTTCGTGTTCAACAAGCCTGTTTTGCCTATAAATTTGAAACGCCGCATCAGTTTCAAATCGCCCCAAACTCGACGCACTTACCGAGTTGACTCTCTTCTCTCTCCATTTAATTTCTTCCGTTCAAAAGTGTGCAACTGTCGAGTGGTTTTGTGAAACCATATTCCGAGAGGTTTTCTTTGAAAAACCTTATATCAGAAGGTGTATATCTGTGAACGAATTTCCGCAGTGCAACGGAATTCGAATTTTCGTCTGAGCTGTTTTATCCTGGGGACGTCGTGGTTGATAGCCTGCTTGCACCTTAGAGCAGTGCCGCGAAACGTCTTAAAGAGAGCGACCTAGTCCGCGACTCATCTCAGTAATTTCAATCGGTGGTTTTCGATTTTTAAATATTTTTGAATTTCAGATCTAGCAAGAGCTCTTCTTGTGTGCTTGTTCTCGCTACTCGCAACGGTGACCGCCGTGAACCCGTCACTAAACGATGATGTTTTGGGGTTGATTGTGTTCAAAGCTGACATACGAGATCCAAAGCAAAAGCTTTCATCTTGGCATTTCTTCTTCTTCGCGCTTGCTTCGTGTCCTGCTTGCAGCTTCTTCTTTGTATTCTGCTGCTGCTGCTCTTCGTGTTCTGTTGCAAAATTAGGGTTCCAACGCGGGTGAGAGATGATGTGTACAGCCACGTATGATTAATGGATGACGTGGCAAATGACACATCAGAGAAGCTGAACGGTGCGACTCTCAGGGACTAACTGAAAAACTTTTCCAAATTTAGGGGATTAAAAACCTTTAAAATATTTTTGAGGGACTAAAACCGAACTTTCATATATTTTTTGGGACCAATTTCATATTTAAGCCTTAATAAATTTATCGTTCTAATAAATATGTAATAATATTGTTTTTCTAATACAAAACTTTTATACTTTGATTCCTTAACTAGTGTTCTTAGGACAGACACATGAAACAAATCCTCGTTAATAAGATCCTTTAAAATTTAGATGAAAACATGATGAAAATTGTCCGCAGCCAATTACTTTAGCACTGCATATAAATTAGTATAGTTTACCTATAAAATCAGGCCTTGCCACCACATAATTTAATGGGTGCAGTACAGTCTAGCACTGATCAGAGATCAAAGGTCTTGTCCTCTATGGTTAGTATCAATTGAATGTCATTGATCTAGTGCAGCATAATGGTGCGGACATAATCCTCCTTCCTTGGTGGCATTAACATGTGAAAAGGCTTGTGTGAGTTTTAACTGTTTGGGGTCAATATGATTATGAAAATTATGGTTATTGTCTAAGACGTGAGTAGCTTTATGCTGAGAAAATTGATGTTAGGCAGTAAAAGGCAAGGGACGGTGGTTATGTAGGACCCAAGTGAGCAAGTGCTGATCACTACCATCCAAATGAACCCCACACCACACCCCATGGTTGCCCCAAAAGACATCCTTTTTGTTTAAGATTTAAGAATCTCGTTTGGACTCAAAATCGATTTCAGCATTTTTTTAATTATTATTCATGTGTTTGTTTTAGATTTTAACAGATTTTAGAATCTCGTTTGCACTCCATAATCAATTATTGTAGCAACAACATCTAAGCTTTTCTGTTTGGTAGAATTAATTCTAGGTGTATCACCCATAAAATTCTTTATATTTACACATTAAAAGTGATTCTATTATCATTAACAAACACAAATCAATTCTTTTGAACTTCCTTTTAAACTATCATTATCAAACACAAATCAATTTTTTGAAACTCGATTTTTTTAAAATCAATTTTTTTAGCAAGATTTTTCACAATCAATTCTATCCGAACTAAAACAAACCCGCCCGATTGTAGTTGGCAAAGAAAAAGGCATTAATTCAGTTCCCTGAATTTGCAGCCAATGCCAATTGGGCACCGCCCCTCCCATTTTCTTTCCATATTAATATAAAGATGGATAAATCCACACCCTCAATACTACTTTCCACGTCTTGCACTCATGACAGCGGGGCCACTTCCACTTGTACGATGTGCCACCTCGCTTCATACCTTCTGATTATTTCTTTGGCTTTTCTCTTTTTGACGCACATTATTTCTTTGGCTAAGAAAGATACTCTCTAGTTATCATCTTCTTTGCTTGAAATAATTTAAATTTTTCAGCATCTTTTATATCAATCTATCTTCTATTCTATCTATCTACTTATAAAAATCAAACCCTTTGACTGACATATCAAACCCGTCAAGGGGGAAAAGTTTTTCTCTCCACAATTTTATATTATTTTAATATTTAATATTTTACTTTTAAATTATCTTATATTTTTTATTTTCCAATTTTTCTATTTTTCTATTTTTTATTTTCTAATATTTAATATTTTTCATTTTTTAATTAATATTTTTAACCTTTTTTCCGATTTTTAGACTTTTTATTTTATTAATAACTTTTATTTTTATTTTCTATTTTTTGAATTTTTTTATTTTCTATTTTGAATTTTAATTAATATTGCTTAATATTTTTTTCCCTTTTTTATTTTTTCCTATTTTTATTATTTTCTTTTCGTTTTTTCTCAATGTTTTATTTTTTATATTTTATCTTTATAAATGTCTTTATTATTTATAAATGATAAATAATTATTTTGTTTTTAAGTCTCATCGAGAAAACATTATTTGTTGTCAGTATAATTCCATCCTCTTTGACCATGTATCAAAATTTATAAATATTTATATTATTTATAAATAATTATTTTACTTTTGATTCTCGACGAAAAATATTACATGTTGGTATAAATGATTACGTAAACATTATATGTCAGTGTAAATGACGGGAAAACATTATATATTGTCGGTATAATTTCATTCGTCTTTGAGTATGTATCAAATTTTATAAATATTTAATAATTTATAAATGATTATTTTACTTTTGAGTCCCTACAAATGTTTTTTTACTTTTTAATGTTTTTAATTTATTATTATTTTTTGTTTCTTATTTTATTTTTTATATTTTATCTTTATAAATGTATTTATTATTATAAATAATTATTTTACTTTTAAGTCTTATTAAGAAAATATTACATATTGTCGGTATAATTTCATCGCCTAGTAATTGCGAATAGCTTCACAGTCCGTGAGAGCATATATGATGGATTCATTGAAGGAACCATAACGAGTACATGTAGTTTCACCAGTTATGTGGCGCAGTTTGTACTCTTCATTTGTGATTAGTTTGTCACGACTTAGTTTCCAAAGGAAGGCACAAATACGTTGGGGGCATTGGACTCATGAGGCGCATCTTGGGTAACTAGCATATGGTAGGCAGGTTTGATGGTAAAAATTCCATCACTTGTTAGTGACCGGTGGGAAAAGTCTGCATATTGTTAGTATAAAATAAATTACCACAGCTCAATAATAATTTTCAGCCCAGAATAATTATCTAAATAAATAGACAATAATAACGCCAAAGATTTTAGCGTGGAAAACCCTTTAAAATAAAGGTAAAAACCACGGGACCCGTAAGCCGCTTAAACTTCCACTATAACAACAATGGGATTACAAACTTCACCCTTAAGTGATCTCTCTCAAAATAATATAATAAAATTGTACTCTCAATTTGTGGATAAAACTCTCACAAATTGGTTCTCTCTATTTTTCTCTCTTAGAAACTTTCTCTAAGGCTCTCTCTAACTAATGCTTGTTGCACTTAGTTGTAGACGGTGTAATTTTTTCTTCTGTCCTGCATCCTCTATTTATAGGAAATAAAATGCATACGCGTTGAAGCAAAACGCGTTGGTTTGCACTGCCTTTGAATTGTTGCAGCCAACAACCAACCACTTCCATTCATAATTGCTACTCAACCACATAATTTAAATTTGCTTTGAAAAGTCAAAGCAGTTGACTGGAAACGCCAACAAATCTCCCCCTCCAGCCAATGGGGAAATTATATTCTCGGATCAACATGGGGTTGATGCTAAGCCTGCAACTTCTTTGCAGACTTCTAGCTTGTCCTTTGGCAGAACTTTAGTCATCATGTCAGCCCCGTTGTCGTCGGTGTGGATATTCTCAACTTTCAGCAGCTTACCTTCCAACACTTCACGGATCCAGTGATACCTCACGTCAATGTGTTTCGACCTTGAATGAAATGTTGAATTCTTGCTGAGATGTATTGCGCTCTGACTGTCGCAATAGAGAATATAGCTTTCTTGGTTATGACTCAACTCTTGTAGGAACTTTTTCATCCACAAGATCTCTTTGCAACCTTCAGTGATTGCAATGTACTCTGCTTCTATGGTGCTTAAAGCAATACACTTCTATAAGCGTGATTGCCATGAGACAGCTCCCCCTGCAAATATTATCAGGTACCCTGATATGGATTTTCTGGTATCCACATCACCAGCCATATCTGAATCTGTATATCCTTCTAATACAGGTTTTCCATTACCAAAGCATAAACTATAACTAGAAGTACCTCTGAGATACCTAAGTATCCATTTGACAGCTGCCCAATGTTCCTTACCAGGATTTGATAGGAATCGACTCACAACACCAACTGCATGTGCAATGTCTGGTCTAGTGCATACCATAGCATACATTAGACTGCCAACCGCCGATGCATATGGTACTTTAGTCATTTCTATTCTCTTCTCCTTGCTTGAAGGACACTGGCTCACTTTGAGTTTGAAGTGACTAGCCAGTGGAGAACTAACAGATTTTGCTTTGTCCATGTTGAATCTTTCAAGAACCTTTTCTACGTACCGTTCTTGAGATAGCCAAATTTTGTGATTCTTCCTATCACGGGTAATCGTCATGCCAATAATCTGCTTAGCGGGTCCTAAGTCCTTCATTACAAAGGACTTGCTCAACTCTTTCTTCAACCTGCTAATCTTGTCGTTGTCTCGGCCAACAATCAACATGTCATCAACATAAAGCAAAAGAATGATGAAGTCTCCATCAGAGAATTTCTTGATGAAGACGCAGTGATTTGACGTTGTTCGATTGTATTCATTTTTCTCCATGAATGAGTCAAACTTTTTATACCACTGTCTCGGTGCTTGCTTCAGACCATATAGACTCTTCTTTAGTCTGCACACCAACTTCTCTTTACCTTTGACTTGGAAACCTTCTACCTGCTGCATGTAGATTTCTTCATCAAGATCACCATGTAAGAATGCAGTTTTAACATCAAGTTGCTGAACCTCCAGGTTTTGGCTAGCTGCCAAGCCTAGAACAACTCTGATTGAAGACATTTTCACAACTGGTGAAAATATTTCATCAAAATCAATGTCCTTCTTCTGACTGAATCCTTTCACAACCAGTCTTGCTTTGTAACGTGGTTGTGAGTTGCCTTCTTCGCTTTTTATCTTGTATACCCACTTGTTCTGGAGTGCTCTCCTTCCCTGTGGTAGTTTCATCAGATCAAATGCGTGGTTCTCATGTAAGGAAGACATTTCTTCTAACATGGCTTTTGACCACTCATTCTTGTGTTGGTGGGTAAAAGCTTCATCATAGCTCTCTGGTTCTCCCCCGTCAGTGAGCAATACATACTCGTTAGGAGAATACCTCTGATTTGGTTTTGTCTCTCTAGAAGACTTCCTCACTGGTGCTTCTGGTTGGACCTGCTCAGGTTCTGAACAACTGGATGGTGGATCATTATCATCAGTATCTGGAGTAGCTCCCCCGTCATTAGAATCTGTTGGTGGAGAGACTGGTTCCAAATCAATTGGATTTTCATCTGAATGTGGCTTTTCTGATTTCTCGAAATCCTTGATTGTTTGATCTTCGAAAAACACCACGTCTCTGCTTCTAATGATCTTCCTGCTAGTAGGATCCCAAAGTCTGTAGCCAAATTCTTCATGGGCATAACCCATAAAAATACACTGCTTGGTTTTTACATCCAGTTTAGACCTCTCATCTTTTGGTATATGAACAAATGCTCTGCAGCCGAATACCCTCAAGTGTTTGTAGGAAATGTGTTTTCCTGTCCATACACTTTCTGGCACTTCATAGTTCAATGGAACTGATGGAGACAAGTTGATTAGATCAACTGCTATTCTGAGTGCCTCTGCCCAAAAGGAGTTTGGCAGTTTTGCATTTGAGAGCATACATCTGACTCTCTCACAGATGGTTCTGTTCATTCTCTCAGCAACACTGGTGTGTTGAGGTGTCTTTGGTACTGATTTTTCCAGTCTGATGCCGAAACTTCTACAGTACTCCTCAAATGGCCCGCGATACTCGCCGCCATTGTCTGCACGCACACACTTCAATCGTCTGCCAGTGTGTCTTTCAGCTTTCACATGAAATTGCTTGAAAACTTCTAGCACCTGATCTTTTGTTTTCAAAGCAAAGGCCCAAACTTTTCTGGAATGGTCGTCAATGAAAGTCACGAAATAGAGTGCACCTCCTTGTGACTTATCACTCATCATACAGACATCAGTGTGTATCAAATCTAGAATATGCATCTTTCTAGATGGTGGAGTACTTAGAAATGCAACTCTGTGTTGTTTTCCCATTAGACATCAACACAAGTGCGTAATGAAGTACCTTTCATCTCTGGCAAAAGCTTCTTCTTGGAAAGAATTCTATGTTGGGAATTTGACTCTTCAAATAGAAACTGCACTTGTGGAAAATTGGAAAAACAAAATAGAGAAATAATAACAACACAAAAATTTAACGTGGAAAACTCTCAACCCAGGAGAAAAACCACCAGCACCAGAGAAAAATCCACTATGTAGAAAATTATTACAACTACACAATTTTCTCTCTGCACCCTCGCACACCCACAAAGCTTCCGCACTAGCAAAACTTATTCCTCACACCTCTCCTTTTACAAGAAATATTCCTAATAAATTATTTTTCTAATGTGGAGGTTCAGCCCAAGCTGCAACCACAAAGTATACTAAGAATTCTATTAAATTCTAAAACAAAGAGAGGAATTTATCTAGAGACAAAAGTTGCTAGACAAGCTTTTGAATGGTGTACATAAAACCAAGGCCCAAGCCTCCTTTTATAACAAAGAGGTTCACTCCTCTTTACTATTTTACCCGATGTGGGACTAAAAGTCAACATCAACAATCTCCACCTTGTGACTTTGTGGTCCCACAACGCTCCACCTTGATGAAGATTCCCATAGCTTTCGCTATCACTGCAACGTAGTCATGCTCCACCATAAAAGCATAATCACTCAGAACTAGCCATCCCAAGCATTTAAACTCGGCACATGTCGAAATATAACCTTGCTGGAAAAAAACTATGGTGCAACTCCCATATTTGACTCTCATGGAAGTTAATCAGCCATCGACATAAATTTCACCACACACCCTGCATCAATGTCAACCAATGCCCGTGTGCAAAATGTGGTCCCGCTAACATTTAATATCCTTTATCATGGCAACTTTGGGACCCATGCCATAAGGATATACATGTCCTTCTTTCAAAAGACATCAAGATCGGAGATAATGTTAGCCTCATTATCAGCATCTCCACTTGCTGACACAGAGCTTTTTGTCGAACCTGTTCTACCTTTACGATTCTTCTTGATGTGGCCAGACTGCCCACATTCCCAACAGACTTTCTTTATGGAGTTCTTCTTCTTCCAGTCACGAGCTACCAATGCATAACTTTCATGTGGATTGTTACTCCCACCAAGTCTCATCTCTTCAGAAAGAAGCTAACTAGTAACCTCCGAGAAAATTATTTTCTCCTTACCATGGACATGAATTAATAGCGGCTTCATGTGCTCATAGGACCGTGGAAGAGACACAATCAGCCTTAAGGCCTGATCCTCATCATCAATTTTAACTCCAATAGATTCAAGCTCAGAAACAATGCCATTGAGAATACTTAAATGATCTGAAATATTAGTACCTTCATCCATTTGCAACGTATGAAACTTCTCTTTCAGATACAACCGATTTGAGACCCCCTTTGTCTGATACAACTCCTCGAGTTTTTCCCAGAGTCCCTTTGCCATGGATGCTCCCTTCATGTTTGCAAGAACATTTTTGGTCAGGCACAGACGAATTGCACTTGCTGCTCTCAAATCCAGATCCTCCCAATCATCATCAGCTTTGTCTGTTTTACTAGCAGTTTTACCAGCATCACCGCTACTTTCAGGAGTAACCCTGCCCTTCAAAGCCTTGTGTAAACCAGACTGAATCAACACATCCTTGACTTGTATTTGCCACAAGCCAAAGTTGATCTTTCCGTCAAATTTCTCTACATCAAATCTGACTGCATTTGAAACTCTGCTTCCCGACATCCTCTTTGGCAGAACCTGTGCTCTGATACCACTTGTTGGGAATTTGACTCTTCAAATTCTCTTCCCCAGAAACTGCACTTGTGGAAAATTGGAAAAACAAAATAGAGAAATAATAACAACACAAAAATTTAACGTGGAAAACTCCCAAACCAGGAGAAAAACCACCAGCACCAGAGAAAAATCCACTATGTAGAAAATTATTACAACTACACAATTTTCTCTCTGCACCCCCGCACACCCACAAAGCTTCCCCACTAGCAAAACTTATTCCTCACACCTCTCCTTTTACAAGAAATATTCCTAATAAATTCTTTTTCTGATGTGAAGGTTCAGCCTAAGCTGCAACCACAGAGCATACTAAGAATTCTATTAAATTCTAAAACAAAGAGAGGAATTTATCTAGAGACAAAAGTTACTAGACAAGCTTTTGAATGGTGTACATAAAACCAAGGCCCAAGCCTCCTTTTATAACAAAGAGATTCACTCCTCTTTACTATTTTACCCGATGTGGGACTAAAAGTCCCAACACCAACATTCTGAGACCCTTCTCACTCATGTGGCCGAGCCGTTTATGCCATAGCTCGGTCGGAACTTCTTTCTTAGTGGAATTTACTTCTCCTCTACATAACTTGGCTTGTGTTAAATAGAGAGAAGTATCTTTCTTGCCTTTAGCTACTACCATGTTGCCTTTGGTGAGCTTCAAACTCCCTTCACCAAAATAACTGTTGTAGCCACCATCATCAAGTACTCCGGTGGAGATCAGATTGAGGCGTATATCAGGAACATGCCTCACATCTTTCAAAAGTAACATGCATCGAAGGTTGGTCTCCAGATAAATATTGTCGATGCCGACAATTTGGGATGCATCATCATCTCCCATCCTTACTCGCCCGAAATCGGCTTGAGTATAGGTTGAGAAGAACTCATGCTTTGAGGTAACGTGGTAGGAAGCACCTGAGTCAACTACCCAGGTAGAGTCTTGACATGCAAGATTGATGTAATCTGCATCTCGAACAATGGTAACATCTTCAAAGACTGTTGTCGTGTCATTTGTTCGGTTTTCTGCTTCTTGTTTCTGCAACTGTTTCAACTTCCGGCATTCTCGAATGAAATATCCGGGAAGGCCACAGTGATGACACTTCTTGTCATGCCTCGATTTGGACTTTGATCGTCCTCTTTGCCAGTTTTGGTTTTGAGAACCTCTACCTTTACTTCTCCCTCGTCCTTCTTGCTTGCCTTGCTTCTCAGTGACAAGCGCTTCAGATTCAGGATTGTATCCTTCATCTTTTTGTCGAGACTCCTCGTTCAACATTCTGTCCTTTACCATATCCATGGTAAGCGTGCCTTCAGGAGCGGAGTTACTGACTGAAACAACTAGGGTGTCCCAGCTCTTTGGTAGAGAACTTAGCATCAACAATGCTTGTAGCTCATCATCAATAGTCATCTTCATTAAGTTGAGTTGATCAACAATGCCTTGGAACTCACTCATGTGTTCCGATACACTATTCCCGTCTCTGTACTTCAAATTGACTAAACGTCGCGCCAGATTGGCTTTGTTCTGTGCGGTTGTCCTTGCATACATTTTCTCCAAATTTTGCCAAAAAACGTAAGCATCATGTTCATTAGCAAAATTCTGAAAAATGCTCTTGTCAATCCATTGACGGATTTTGAGCAAAGACACTCCGATTTAGCAATCGCCCACCACCGCCTGATGTGCTAGTCAAAGTGTCAGGTGGTTTTTCTGCTTTTTTGTCAGTCTTCTCATCTGACGAAGTTTTTGCTGCAGTTGCTACTTTCTCCTTCGGCGTAACGATCGGCTTCCATAGATCTTTAATGTATAAAAGATCTTCCATCTTTGGCTTCCACATTGCATAATTAAATGCAATTAACTTTATCATATTACCGGTGCTCCCCTCCATTGGGATGGCAGGTCAATAAGTTTCGTTGTGCTTTGAAACTTCTTCGGTAATGAATAGTGCCCTGTGAATAGTACCACTTATACTGGAACAGTAACCGTAGTCTGTAAATAGTGCACCAGGTAAGTTCCCAGGAAAGAGAGGTGGGTCTCCAATGGACACAGTTAAATACCAAATCTTTCCTTAGCCAGAACTTTCCTAGGCATGCACAACTTTCACAACTACAATTAATTTCCAGCAACAAGAACAATTCTTTTCTGATGTGGAAGATCAGACAATTCTGCAACCACAGAGCATAATAAGAAATTTCTTATAAATAGTACACAGACCTGGCTTTGATACCACTTTGTTGGGAAAAGTCTGCATATTGTTAGTGTAAAATAAATTACCACAGCCCAATAATAATTCCCAGCCCAGAATAATCATCTAAATAAATAGACAATAATAACGCCAGAGATTTTAGCATGGAAAACCCTCCAAAGTGAAGGTAAAAACCACGGGACCCGTAAGCCGCTTAAACTTCCACTATAACAATAATGAGATTACAAACTTCACCCTTAGGTGATCTCTCTTAAAATAATACAATAAAATTGTACTCTCAATTTGTGGTTAAAACTCTCACAAATTGGTTCTCTCTATTTTTCTCTCTTAGAAACTTTCTCTAGGGCTCTCTCTAAGTAATGTTTGTTGCACTTAGTTGTGGACGATGTAATTTTTTCTTCTGTCCTGCATCCTCTATTTATAGGAAATAAAATGCATACGCGTTGAAGCAAAACGCGTTGGTTTGCACTGCTTTTGAATTATTGCAGCCAACAATCAACCACTTCCATTCATAATTACTACTCAATCACATAATTTAAATTTGCTTTGAAAAGTCAAAGGAGTTGACTGGAAACGCCAACAGTGACCAACTAGGAAAGTCGTTTGTGTTTGTCGATAGGGACTTTAGACTAGCTAATTTACTATAGATTCTCCTTGGAAGAAGGTTGCTAATCCATTCCCAATTCCACCCCAAGTCAATGGCATAGGCAAATATGACGAATTCTTCCTCTCCGGAGGAAACAACATATGTCAAAGTCAAGGACCAGGGGTCTTTCCAAAGGTAGGCTCGATGGCCATTTTGAATAATCTAAGGTGGCATTTAGGATGCAAAAATGCCAAATTTGGGTACCATACACAAAGGCATTTTTGACTGGTTGTTACACGTTCAACCAGTTTTCATGATATTACAATTTTGGCCCATTAATGTTAGTATTTACGTTATTTGCTGTGGGTGTGGAGAAAGTGCTTCGAGGTGGTGCTGCGATGACCCTGTTGACTCAGTTATTGGGTCATGTGGATGAGAGTGAGGGTACTTTTGAGTCCATGGTGGAAGGTGGTTCTTCTAGTCATCAGTATCACCAGCAGCAGCAAGTAATGGGCTCGGGTCTTCGGGATCAAGGATGATGATGATAGAGAATAATGAAGCAGCAGCACAATCTGGTTTGGCGTCGGGGAGAGTGGTGGTTGGCAGTGGAAGTGGAAGGTGCCACCAAGCAAAGAAGCAGCGTGTGGGGACATCGTCCAAGGAATCGGATCAGTCGTCGACATTTGGAAGTAGTGGAAGTAGAGGAACAGAGGATTTTGCTTCTCAAAGTGAAAGGAAGCTCCTTAGACTATTTTTCTGATGCCTTTTTTATTTATTTATTTATTTATTCATTTATCATAAATATCGGATGAGTATCTATTTAAGTGTTACTCTGTTCATGTTGAGCATTCTTCGCTATAAGCATAGATAAATTAATGCTCGCATGAGGGTGTGTATTAGAAAAAACAGTCTCACATAACTTAGAAATAAAGCTTTATAAGTAATGGGTACCTTCACTTTAAAGTCAATTTTATAAGGATGAGTTAAACTCAAAATCCTAATACATCTACCTTTTTTTATTCAGAGATTTTGTTTTTACTATCTTGTATATATACAATCTATACCGGAAGAATAGCGGGAAAATCTCTGTCAGAGAGTCTATCATAACTTTTGTTTATTTGATAAATTGATGAAGAAATATAGATTTTTATAATCAAGAATATGAGATGAAATATGATGTCGGTAAAGAGTCTATTCATTTTTTTTTGAAGGGTAATAAAGGTTATATGGTCTCGTAATTGGATTAAAAAAAATGCCTATGATAGGTTGTCACCAAAGTTTGTAAAAGTCTCCCTAGATCACCTTGTTTAACCGAGTTTATGTTCTGGTGCATCTCTACCAGTAATATTAGAATTATTTGAGAAGGTTGTCCATGTTCATCGATAAATTTCTCGTTTACCCATGTTCATCGATGCGTATCAATTTAAGTCATTCAAATAGATTTTTTACAGTATAATAAAATTACTCTGTCAGCAAGTAATAATTAAAAGTGTTATTGGGTGTGAGAATAAATTGGTAGAAAAGAAAAAATGTGACAAAGAGTGTGAGTCCATCTCCAACGGAATACCCATAAAGTGGGTACTTAAGGGCCCCACACATCCAAATCACTCGTTTTTTTAATTTTTAATTTAGGTACTTATTAGGTACTCAATCCCTTCAACTTAGCACCTCTAAAAATATTACTAATTAGGCCCCACCAATAACTCGACGTCATCACATTTCAACAAAAATTTAGTTAATAATTATCTAATATATCAAATATTAAATTATTTCAGTTTTATTTTTCTTAAAGTTGACATAATTGACCCACAATGGGGGTACTATTAGTTACCACTCTAAATAGGTACCGAAGTTTCATTGTATATTTTGATATAAGAGATAAAGAAAAAAAAATAGAAGACATAGAAGTGTGTTTTTTTTTTATCAATAGACATAGAAGTGTGTTTTAATTAATTAATTAATTAAATTAAATATAATTAATAATCATTCTTATAGTGTAAACCTAGGTATTTTTGCTTATAATTGAGTTCGGAGGGAGTACCAAATAATAAAAAGTTACGTTCAGGTTGAAAAAAAAATGTTTAACAGTAGCTTAAAAAAAACATTACCAACAACAATTACAAATCACATTTCCTACAAGTCCTCTTGTGTAAATAAGTTTTTAGAACAAGAGAATGGGTCAAAGAGGTAACCATTCTACAATGAAGGCCATCGAATAAAATAAAATTATATCAACGATCCAAAACATCATTTGTGTACCATACCCAAATTCCACATTTTTGCATCCTAAAATTTACCTAGATTCAATGTGTTGCGAAATGACACCTCTCCATTCAGGGGATGATCAATTATGATGGGTAACTTTAGGGAGAGTTTGATCCCCCACACCCATATTTAGCACGAAAATTTTGGACCTAAAACTTGTCCGGGGAGCTATCATATGTGAAGAAAGCTTCATAATGAAAGTTTGGTTGAGTACTCTCAGATTGAAAAACATGAGCCCCCCCTTCCTTGGCCTTGCAAACTTGTTCCCATGAAAAATGACATCTTCTACGGTCAGTTGTGCTACCCCCGATAAAATTCTGACTAGTACGATCCACCTCTTCGCTAATAGATATGGGAATCTTGATCGTTTGGAGGATAAAGCATGGAATACCCATGAGAATAGATTGGGCTCGGGTTATACGACTTGCAAAGGAATGGAAGAGGCCTTTCATCTTGAAAGGTTTTCCTTCATGCGATCCAACATAAAATACTAGGAGCCTTTGGAGTCTCGTGAAGGTGTCTTCTTGACTGATATTGCAAGAGAAGAAAACTTGGAACTTGCCAAGATTGACTTTTTGGGCCGAGGCTAAGCAAAAGGCCATTATTAAATGCACCCCCCACCTGGTAGGTACACCCCCCAATTTGCGAATTTTCCAAAATACACCTACTTAAAATCTTAGTACCGAAAATTCGCAATTTTCGAAATGCAAAAAAAAAAATTCTTACCGAAATTCGAATTTTCGGTATACAATTTGTATACCGAAAATTCGAATTTCCAGTAAAGTAAATTTTTTTTTCTCTTACTAGAAATTGGAATTTTCAGTATACAAATTGTGTACCGGAAATTCGGTAAACAAAAAAAAAATTGTGTGCCGGAAATTCTCCGGCACACAAATTTTATTTTTTTTTGCCGAAAATTCCAAATTTTCGGTATAAAATACTTCCAGATGTTCAGGATCGTTTACCAGACAACTCCTCCATACAAATGGACAGAACAGAAACAGAAGAAAGGATGGAGTCTGGAAATGGAATAGCCTAATAATTGAAGAATCAGTGACAAAGGAGGGAAACGAGGAAAACAAGCAATTGGTGAAAGAATCTGTTGAGTATGGCTCATATGATTTAGTATCAATAAGGCTGGGGGCTAGGCCCAATCTGTTTCAGGGTGCCCTGGGGGGTGCGGGGGGGCGAAGCCCCCCGCGGTACGGTTCAGGGGTATTGTTGTAATCTGTACCGTGATATTATATATATGCTTGTAATCTGGACCGTTTAGTTTCAACACCATTCACATCACACAAAAATTGTGTTCCGAAAATTAGGAATTTTCGGTAAACACAAAAAAATTTGTGTACCGGAAATTCGGAATTTTCGATACACAATTTTTTGTGTGTTTACCAGAAATTCCTAATTTCCGGAACACAATTTGTATACCGGAAATTCGAATTTCCGGAGAAGTGAAGAAGTTTTTTTTTACCAGAAATTCCAATTTCCGGTATACAAATTGTATACCGGAAATTCCAATTTCCGATAAGAGAAATAAAAAATTATTTTACCGAAAATTCGAATTTTCGGTATACAAATTGTATACCGAAAATTCACAAATTGTATACCGAAAATTCGAATTTTCGGTAAGAATTTTTTTTTTTTGCATTCGGGAAATTGCCAATTTTCGGTACTAAGATTTTAAGTAGGGATATTTTAGAAAATTCGTAAATTGGGGGGGTGTACCTACCAGGTGGGGGTGCATTTAATAATGGCCTAAGCAAAATCTTCCCAGAACGTCCTTTATAACTTCAACTTGAGCTGAAGAGGCCTTTGACAAACAGTGACAATGAATCCTCCAGAGAAAAGACCTTCCAAAATGTGAAAGGGGTATGGTGACCATGAAGGAAGCGACTTTCAAACTACGTGTAGTTACAAAGGTTTTACTTCCTTTAGCATCCTCTAGTTAGGACGAAATATCTCAGCCGATCCCATTTAAAACAAACTTCATTCCCGGCCTCTGAATGACTCATTCCAGGAAAAATCGACTTTTGAGCAACTTGGAAATCATCACACACTGCTAATTGCTAAAGTATTCTGTAGAGTAAAAAATGCACAAAGATTCAGTCCTTTCTGGGAAGAGGTTTGTATATCAGTTTGACTTTGTTGATCTCCATCAATTTCTTATTGCTTCCAATATTTACCTTGATTTTCCAAGAGTTAACGTCCAAATGTTCATTGTAATGCACATAAGATAACCTCTTTGATGAAAACTGGAATTTTTTTTGGTCAAGGGAGCACAATTATCTAAAATAGACATTTACACAGTATGCTTGGCCTATATAAGTGGAAGCCATATATACATTAATCTATTCATGCCTCCTTTTTTAAAAAATAAAACGTGTTCCTTCGTATTAGATACAATCTTTGAGGGTAAATTGATCCACATGTATATCACTCCAAAAAAGGTAAAACTTTTTCCCTAGGGGTCTATTAAACTCACAAAAATGTCTCAAAATTTCACCAGGAGGCAAAGAACAGCAGATTCAGATGCCCTAGTGTTCCTCCAATTTTCCTAACATGTCACTCCAAATGTTAACGGATTGATCACCATGGCACCAGTGTCTCACCTTTTACATGGACTCTACGGACTTCCCTGTTAATCATCAGAAGCAAGGTATCATTCAAATAACACCAACACAATGCAAAGCAATGAACCATCATTCTCAACTTCTCATCCGCCTCAAACATAAAACACCAGCAAGTAGAGCCATTGCTGATCCCAGACTCAATTCACATCACAACCTTTCACTCATTCCTAAAGAAATGTGAATCCTCAACTAGCTATCGATATCTTACAAACAAGGCTCAGCTTTGAAAAAAAAAAAAAAAAAAAACAGTATTCTCAATCCACAATAATTCAAGGTCATCCTCATCAAGCATTTAAAGTCATTTGGTTAAAACAAAACAACAAAAACAACATCAATAAGATAGCAAGAAATGACGGGAAGGTGGATGAACCACACATTAATCGACATTGCGATCTTGAAGACACGGTCTCTAAGCTACAAGTCAATTTGCTTTTTCACTTGGTGCAGAAATCAACTATCATAATAAAGTTTCAAAAATTTCATAATAATAAACAAAAAAGTATGACAAAACAAGTCATGGAAATTTAATCCATAACAACATCAAGGAAATCATGCGGCATGAGATTTCAATTTCTTCAAGCGTTTGACAGATGGGACGACACCCATGATTATTGTCTTCCTGGCCTTCTTCTTCAGTTTGGTCTTTTTGGTCTGGGGAGGCATCTCCCTGATGGGACCTGGGGGAACACCCTTTTTGAGTGCACTTCCTCTGGGTGTAGCAGAGGGAGGCAATCTCAAGTCCTGAGGAGGTAAAGGACTGTGTGGCTTCCAGACCAAGTTATTTTTCATGGAAAATCTTACCTTCTTTGAACTTTTCTCCCCACTCATTGCTACTGCAGAGTCTTCGGCATCTCCACCATTCAATTCAGAATCCTGAGATGTCTTTCCTTTTAAATTCTTTGTTCTCTTTCTCTTCTTAGATACATTTCCAGTTGATGTAGCCTTGGGTGCTTCACATACACTAGCAACACCATCATCCAAACCTGCTTCCTCAGCAATCTTCTCAAACTGCTTTTGGAGATTTGAAATCACATTCTCGTTCAACAATACCGTGCTTTCGCCATTAACTTGCTCATCATTTGAATTGCCACCGTTTTCACTAGCAATATTTTTATTGTCATTCTCAGCAGAACTCATCTCACAATTCAAATCAGATGCATCATTCTTCTTCTTCTTCTTCTTTTTCTTCTCCTTTTTCCCTCCATCAACAGAGTCTTTCTTATCCTTCTTGCACTTCTTCAATAACTTACCCTTAGCAGCAACATCAGCAGGTCCCAAAGCATCTACCTCGACAGCACCATTATCAATGGGAACCAAATTCGGAACTTCCTCATGATCCCGATCAACAGAATCAGGAATAGAGAACTTGAAGCCAGAATTCACAACATCCTTCTCCAGCTTCAAGAACTCACGATGAAGTTCAAACAGCACCTTTCTATTCCCCTGAAGACAATCAGGAGCAGAACCCAACTCAAAACACTTAGAAGAAAACCCCATAACCAACGCTATTGTTCCCAGCACCACAACACCATCACCATCACCAGAACCAGAACCGACATCACCATCACCACCAGCCTTCTTAATCTCCAACAACCTCTTCCCATTTCGCAGCAGCAAATCAAACACCCCAGACTTAATCTTCTCCAACAACACCTTATCAGGCAATTTACCCATCGCAGAGAAAAAAGGCTTGAAAAGCACTTCTAGAACATTCGATTTAAGCGGAAGGAAAGGCCTGAGCTCTTCAAGAAAAACAGAGGCAACGTGGTAATTAACCCCTTTGCCCTGCAATGACTTATCTTGTGCAGAGAAAGTGGCCTCGTCTAAGAGATTCATAAGACGCTGAACAAATTCCAAATCCCACGAATACTTCTTAAGGAGAGAGAAGGACTTAGAAATGAACCTGCGAATGAGGAGGTAGAACTTGTCCAATCGGAGAGCGTCGATGCCGGACCACTCGCGACGCATGGTGAGGAAGAAGGTGGAGAAGTATTGAAGTGAGAGGGAGGGATCGAGGGTTAAGAGGAGGGAAGAGAGGCGATCGATGAGGTCGGATTGAACGAGAGGCTTGTCGGAGTGCCAGACGCAGTAGAACAGACCCTTCCATAGCTTTTTGGCGTCGTCTTCGGGGAGTTGTTCGGATCGAGAGGGTAGCCACGATTTCAACAGAACACGGAGGGACTTTTCACGAATCGATTTTTGAGAGCACGCTAGCTGCTTTATCAGCGAGCGGCCAACCTCTGAACCTGAGCCATTATTCTCCATGCTTTTCTTTTCCTCCACTGTTATCACCGGAGAAACCCTAGAAGAAACCCTAGAGAGAAAACGGCTGGGTTTGGGATTTAAATTTCGGACTTTGTTTCCACATCAGCTGGAGGATGCTGCTGCGGTAGGTTCAGAATCCGTTTGTGCGTCGAAATCAAATTTTTATATTCTTAGGTAATTTTTTTTATTCCTGTCAAAAAAAAGGTAAGTTATTTAAAGAATTATTATCTCAAATATATTTTATGAATGGTTTTAGTAAAGTAAAAAACGATTACCCATAGTTTTTTAAGAAAAATCTCGAAATAATTTTTTTTTTTCAAAATTTAAGAATATTTTTTATTTTTATGAAAACGAAGCCCAAAAGGACCGAACACTAGGATGTTAGGAGGAACTCTCAAAACATCCCACCACTTACGAAAACAGGACAACCCAAATTCAAAAAATGAGCCAATCTACTAAATTACTTCTGGTTTTATATATAAGAGACAAATATATTTTTTAGATTTATTAAATAACTGATATATCTGGTCTATAATATAGACCAAATACACTAATTATTCAATGAACCTGTGCATTTGTCTCTTATATATGGGACCGGATAGAGTATTATATAAAAACGAGTTTTGCTACGTGAGACTATGTCATATGTCAAAACCACAGACATTTTTTTTCCGCCTAAAGCTCTTTATTTTTATTTTATTTTTTATTATTTTAATCAGTCGTTATTAAAGCATATCAATCATGATTTTGAGTTATTGATTATTTATTTCAATTGATACGGTAAGAAATAAATAATTTCCATAATAGTGTCGATATTATTTCAAACCTTTTAATTTTTAATTTGAACTAATACTTTTAATACATTTATTATATTATTAATGAATTTTAACTTTCTCCCCCCTCTATCTTTTTATTATCCAAACTTTCTTCTCTTAAGTGTATGTCTTCTCTCTTTTCGGTTATAATTTCAATTCAATATGATGTTATTCAACTATGGAGGTATGTTTGATAACATCTTAGATTACTTTATTATTTTCTCTATAGTTCAATTCATTTTTTCTTTCTAGAAATTTATCTTTTATGTCTTTTGCACTATCTAAAAACATATAAGCTACAAAAAAAAGCAAATTTCAAATGTCATATATATTAAAAAAATAAAAAATACTTTTATAAGATGAACATAAGCTTGCCTATAGAAAAAATAAAACTTAAAATTGAAGAGATTGTTTTAATTGAGCATTATTAAGCGAATATTACAACTAAATTAAAAAAATTGAAAATATTATATTTATGATAATTAATAAAATAAAATCATAAGTATTATACAATGATAAAATAAAATAAAATAAATCAAAATAAAATGTTCTATTGAAAAGAGATTAAATTAAAAATAAACAAAATATATAAAACAAAATGAATGAGTATACATGCATAAAACAAAATAAAAATTAATAATTTATATTTAGCCGGACGGGTTCGAATTGGGGGCAGGTTGGGTATCGGCATCCCCAACCCCATCCCACCCCCAGTCAAAGCGGATTTTCTCTGTCAAAATCGGGTCGAGGTCAAGTGGGTACCCGTGGGTTCGGGTTTTGTTGTTATGATGCCTACAACTAATGACATCTTTTTTTACCAAGAATAATGACATTTTGATAATCTAATTCTGATCAATCACAGATTTAAAGTATAGACTCATTCAAATTCATTTTATTTTTTACTGTATTACTTAATGACTTGGCATATATAGATTATGAAGAAAAATTGAGTAAACGTAATTCTTCCACTATTTTTATTTAATATTAGCACATAATATAAAATAAACATATGCTAAAATGTTTGTCCCCACTATTAGTTGCTTTGGCAATTTCAGTGACATGGGGACGCCGGGACCGGGATTCGAACCCGGGTGTTGCCTTTTAGACGTGTGTGTATTTGTTGTTTACCATTTCTACTAGCTGACTAAAAAATAATACGCTAAAATATTTATAAATTTAGTTGTGCGAGAATTCAAATTTACAAAATTATCATTCAAGTGTTATATAAAAAAAGTAATAATCATTTAAGTGATATCTTTTGAAAACCACGTTGTATTTACATATAATGTTTAAAAAGTAACATATTTAATATTACAAAGTAATTTTCTACATAAACTAATCTAATAATAATTTTTTTTAGATATTTTTATGTAAAGAAAAGGTTAAGTTGTACTCCCTCCGTCCCATTATAAATGTCACATTTGTAAAAAAAAAAAATAGTCCAAAATAAGTGTCATGTTAAGTATTTAATGTAATATTAATTACTTTTAAAAATGACTTATTAATATTCTATCTCATTTATTTAATACACTAAATAAAATTATATTAACTTTTTTATATTCTTAAATCCTACTACAGTTTTTTTAACGAATTAATTCCTACGATAGTTAATTAATTTTTTTTTTCAGTTTTCAATAGATTTTCTTTTCTTTATTTGTTATAGTTCCATTTATTTTGTCTGAGCTATTTATCTTACTACAGCTCTAAGAATAATTATATACTAATTATGATTATCTCAGCATCATTATCTTTATCATTAGTAGACATATTCCAAATCCATATATATTTACAAAATATGTTGTGAAATATAACATTTGATTACATAAAATATTTTTTCAAAACGTATTAAGATTTGAAAACCCCACCACAACTAGCTGATCTACCACCATTGCACAAGAAGCCATTCACATTCACCTTCACAAAACCTTCCTCAAGAAACGACCATTCAATTATCTTCAATTTATACATTTGCCCCCTCACCACCATGACATTTGAATCCACGACTTCTGAAGCAAAAAACTTTGCATGCTTTATCACATCTTCAGGCCTTGAAAGACTCCCTTCAAAAGTACAGTGGTTCCATGCATTCCAAATACACTAAAGGCAATTTGCGACACACGTTCACCCAAATCAAACCATGAATATTCTCCTTCGAATAGAGATTCCTCCAGATATACTCGGATAAATAGCCACTACAAAAGTGTCGATTCGCATCTGATCCCCAAATGCACCATCACGCCGACTTAGCATAGCTGCAATCCCCTGTATAATTTTTCTATCTCCGTTCTCCCCCATTTTTCATTTTTATCCCTACCCACTTCTCTAGTTCCCCTCTCCCCTCCCCAACCCACTCCCTCTTCAGAACTCCCCCTCCCCTTAAACCACACTCCTTCCTCCCCTTTCCTGGGACTCCGCCTCCCCTCCCCTGAAAACCCCATGTGTCCCTCCCTCACTTAACTTTTTTTTAACTTCTTTCAAACTTTAACAATTTTTGTGATCTATTTTTTGGGCTATCCAAAATCTAGATTTAAGATACAGGTGGCTAAAAAAATAGATCCAATTTTTTATTGCTTTTTTTACACGTTTGAAATTTTAATTCCCTATGTCTGGAAACTAAATTCCGAACATACAAAAGTGAGAACAGTTTTTTACACGTCCAAGATCTAGTTTCCAGACGTGCAGGAAGTAAAATTTCAAATGTGTAAAAAAAAAAATAAAAAATGGAACTGGTTTTTTATATAAAATGGGCCCGGTGATGATGCCAAGTTAGCCAATGAAGGCCTACAGGCTACAACTGAATAAATTAGAGGTATAAAATGGGCCGGCTGATGGTGCCAATTGCCAAGTTCACCAATAATAGTAACGTAGAAGGATAAGATTTTAAATGCAATAGCAATATTTTTTTTTTTTGAAGCAAAATGCAATAGCAATATTATAAACATCAAGATTTTTGTGTTGAAAAAGGCAAAAATAATTCAATTGTTAACTACAAAACTCCAAATCCATTAAAAATACTAAAGTTTTAGTTAATTATTAGTCTACGATTTGAGAATTTATTTGACTTCATAAAAAATTATTATTATTATTGCCTTTCTCGTTTTGTAACACAACTTACTCCATCTATTTTTAAATATAAGTAAAAAAAAGTCTATAAAATATAAAAAAAACTATATTTGGTCTAAAATTTGGACTAAATACAAACTTTTTGCTTATATTTTAGATATTTTTTACTTATATTTCAGATCGGAGGGAGTATATACTATATCAAATTAATATATTTTTTTAAAAATATCAAATTAATATTTTGTATTCAATAAATTGATACCAAAATTACATGTAAAATTAAACTTAGAACAATTGAATAAAAGATTTAAACAAATGCATTTTTTATATTTTAATTTAATTCTTATTACTAGTGAAATAATCATCAAACACATCAACTGATAATAATAACGATTTGTCTTGTGTAACAAGACTTGATAGCCAGTAGTATTAGGAGCAATTAAGAAAAAAGATAAAAAAAGCTGCAGTGATATTAAGTTTTCCAATTCTTTCTTGCCATGGCCAACGAGGAGCAGGCATTTTGTGTTGAAAGAAAAGGTGCTGGAACTTTCATAGTTCACCCAACGGACAAGACACATTAAAACTGGTTTGCTAGTCTCCTAAATGGGAATTGGATTTCCTGCAGTTACTGCGTGCAGTTACTGCGTGTAACTGCGAAAAATCGTGGTCGTCCGTTTTCAACTCGACGGCCGAGATTGTTTTTGGCCGATTTGATACAGTTTAGTGCAGTTTTAGTTTCGACCGTCCGATTTGATTTCGACGACCGAGATTCGCTACAGCGTGAAACTGCACCGAGTTCCAACTGCAGCAAATCCAGGTCCCTCCTAAATGGGCAAAAAAGAAAATGTTGACTACCCAATGGAGATCTGTTAACGGAAGTTTAATACCAAAATTACTTTCTCAACGGATTCCAACGGAAAAACAAACAAATGTAAAATTTTATTTATAGTTTGTTATAAACGGAAAACCAAACAGGCACTAAAATTGTAATCATTTAAATTTGTGTAAACATTAAATTTTATTAATTCAACCATCAATTTATATAAATTCTTATTACATGAAAAATTTTACAAATTTTTATGAGATTTAAAAACCATATAATTTTAATATGAATGTATAATATATATTTTGAAATATAAATAAACATCAACTATAAAATTACCTATAATTATCCAAATTTATTTAAAAATTTAACGTACATAATTTATGGAGATGATATCTTAAAATTTAATGGTAAAATTGATAAAATTCAACATCTAAAAAATATTGAAGCAAGATGAATACAAGGAGTTACTCAAAGTCACTTATCTCACTTATAACTAAAGTCACCTAATCTCCACTTATACCTACATATGATCAATTTATCTAAACTTTGATATACAGAACCATTGAGATAATATCACGTGATTCAACTATTGAATTGCTGATATTTCATGTCTACAAATAATTATTCCACAGAATAAGCATGACAAGAGTTACTCCATTCGTAGGTGAATTTCCACACCACACCCGAGAAAGCACACATTCTAAGCATTTTGAGCAAGTAAAATGGCTCATAAAAATAATGATAGAGGACATAATGAATATAACGGTAGTGCTTGTTTCGAAGTTAGAACAATCAGGTCATGTCTGTAAAGCCAAGACATTTTTACAAATCAACAAGGTGCATTTCAGAGTGTTTGGTGTGTCTCAATGTACAAAAGTATTAGTAATTTGAGTTCAGCTTCCTTCGGTCAGTGGAGGCTAGACATCGAGAACTGACAAAATAAAATGCACAGCCAACCTAAAGGGCCATATCATAAACACAATATAATTCTTGCCTATAGCCCAAGCTGTATTGTCATTCTAAACAACCTAATACAGTCAGACAACATGGAGTTTAATCATGTCAGTGAATAAAGAGATAAAGGAAAGAAGTTACAGGAATAACTAAAAGGTTCACATATATGATCTAGCAGCAAGCAGAAACAAATAACTAACGCTCCACGTGGATCATGCCCTGCATCATAATAAAAGAACCATTTCTTGGTCAAATTCCAAGTCTAGACCATAGCAAAAGACTCGCTCAAAAGTTGCAATGAAGGAAAATAAACCATAGACATTTAGAATATAATAACACAGTAGCAGCAATGAACATGGCGCGGCAGGGAGACATACGTACATATATTGCACAAGTGCGGAATACATTATCGAACATGCATAATAATTATGTATTTTCGGGAGGGGGTTACGTAAAAAATAGGGACATACAAGAGAATTTAGTGATCAAGCTAATATAGAAATTGTTGGACTACTAAACAGTAGAAATACGCAAGTTTGAAGTTATTCCATATTGTATACAGAATGAAGACATAATTGAAAGGAGAGATTTGTTTCCAATGTGTTAGTGCCAAGATCAATGCCAAAATTGCTTGAGAAAAAAATAAGAAAGAAAAATTAAGAGCAAAAACCCATGAGGACAATGGATAAACATAAAATGAAGGGAAAAAGATAACCTTATACGACAGTATCTGATCAGCATTAAGATGTGTCAGACTGTTTAAATAGGTGATGGCGTTGTAGCATCTCTGGTATTCCTAAAGCAGAAATGCTTTCACATCCAAGTAGCTCTTGAAGCTTTGCATCACATGATATCATCATTGCATTTAAAGGATCCTGCAAACAACAACGAGAGATTGTAGATCAAAAGAACAATTATGAACGCCATGAAAAGCTCAAATGAAAATAGGACTTTAATTTGTTTTCATTTTAAGCTTTTAATCACTGATTTGATTTTAAAAATATTGATTTGTTTGTGCAAACATTTTAAACTCCATCAAAGAAGCCCATGATCTTCTTACTTCCAACATAAGTATTGGAATCCTAAACTGAAGAGTGGAGAAAGTTGGGGACATGGCTACGCACCTCCAAATGATTAAGCCTGATGTACTCCCAAACAAGTCTTATCGCTTCAGACTGTTGCATCTCCCTTCCCCCGGTGCCTAAAAATTTGGCAAGCGCTTCAGATATTATCACAGTAGATGAAGCAGGTTCAGCCGTTTCAAATGTAGATTCAGCCTCCACCTTCGCTCGTTTAGCTTGTGACTCCTCTGCAGTGACAACAGTGAATGATTACTAAACTCAAATAATTAATTAAAAAAACAACAAAAGTTAATAACAGTCTCCTCCTTTTCTATTGACCATTTAAATACTTACTGGAAGGTCCAAGTGGGATAATGTGTTTAGCCAGCAACTTATTCATCTTGAACATGTCAGTGCAGTCAGTCTCAAACACCAAACGCAGAGCATCATCACAAATTATCTTTCTTTTGTTACCAGGATCTTGCAGGTTGTTTTTCCTTATGTATGCCCACAGCTGCCTCACAATCTGAATTGAGCATATCAAAGATTTTTTTTGAATTAATGGTCCGTTTCAGATAAATGAAAACTCATGCTTCAACAACGAACTCAGCAAATACACAGAGGATCCAGGTTAGTTTGGAGAAAAAGAAAAACTACCTCAGTTCTTGGCAGGGCCGATTCTCCAACAACTGCCTGAAGTTCAGGAGAAACACCACAAACCTTGTTTAGACCACCTGCACCGCCTCTTCGTTTGCCTCCAGTTGGAACACTGGTAAATCATTTGTAAAGAATATGAACACACCATTCCATTTGTTAATTCCATAACAAAGACCGTGCCAATTTGCATACTCAAAGCTAATCCAAGCAATCGGATACAATACTCAAATATGCATGAACCTCTCTTATATATTAGTTATCAGGCTGACGACTAAAGAGTAATTTGGACCGCATATTAAAACAAGGCATTTTAAATTTCAAAAAAAGACAAATAACACCAAGCAAAAAATTGTTATACAAAAACAAAACGTTCCTGGTCAATGAATGTGAATAAATAATAATGGCCAGAATACCCGACAATAGCAGCAGAAGAGAGCTAGCAAACAAGAAGAGAATAGTTTTCATTAAGAGAAAGGGATAGATAACGTAATAAAACAAAATTATCATACGGAAAATGACATGACATGAAGAAGTCTACAACTGTTCTACTAAAAATAAAAAAGGGTAAACATGCGAAATTTCAAGACAAGAACTACAGCTTCCAATTTAAAACAAAACAAAATAAAAACAAATCTAGCCATTAAACAGTTTCCAGAAATGGAACCGCATTCCAACTACACAGTAAAAGAACAACCAAAGATCATAATAGTACCTTTGGATGAAAACGAACAACTAACCCTAAATCGAAGCAAAAAAAAAAAAAAAATACATCGGACCTAAGATTTTAATTAACGCACCAAAGAGAAAAAAAAAGGAAAACCCTAAGAGCCAGTTAACTAGTTGAAAAGCAAAAAAGCTCACCTTTGTTTGGGTGGTTCAGGAGGAGGGGCATTTTGAGGAAAGGTGTGGGCTTTACTCGGCGGTGGCTGCTGGAAGTTGATCTCATGTTGGGGAGGGGGGTGAGGGTGGAGGGCAAAATGGGAAGGAAAGTGGGTGGTAGGGAAGTGCGGTTGCGGGTGAGGAGGGTAAGGGGCATAATGGTCTTTAGAGTGTTGAGGATGAGGAAGAAGAAATGGCGGTGGCTGTGAGCGGAGAAGAAGGTCGATCTGGTCTCTGATGAAACCGGCCTTGTGGGAGAGGTCTAACCCTAGTTTTGCCTCAAGCTGCTGAACGACGCCGTTTACCGTTGTTACGGAGTTGGGGTCGGAGTGACGGAGTAGAGACTCCACCCCTTTTGCTATGTCCTGGTCCGACACCATTGTTTCTTCATATACCAACAGAATAAACGGACTCAAACGGCTACCTCCCTCTCTTCTTCTGTCTTATCTCTTTCTCTCTCTCCGTCTCCTGTCTCTGTCTCTGTCTCTCTCTTTGTAATACCGAAATCACAAAAATGCCCTTTATTCCGATTCGTAGATGGCGAAGGTATCACGAGCTTCTTGCCCACACTCACTTTTGGGGGATGGATAAGAAAAGAGTAGTAGTTGGAGGGTGGAAACGTAAAAAGAAGAAAAGCTGCAGGGGTGAGGCAACTTCTCTTTCGGTTCTGGGGTTAGAGGGCAAGTGGTTAAAGATGGAGAGGGAGGGGGTGAAAAATGGATGAAGTGGAGGACGCAAGGAAACCGTCTCCTCTTTTGGACTGACACGTAGGCCTAGTAGCAATAACATTGAGGTAAAGTTAAAGCAACCTGGAATTACAAAATTGCCTATTACTTTTTGCTTTATCTACTGCGAGCATAATTAAGAACGGGCACCACCATTGCATTTGAACTTATTGAAAACTGAGTGTGGGCCGGGTTGTATGGGGAACCCATCGGTGGTTAAGGATTAGGGGAGTTTGGTCAACTAATTAGGATTCTGGAATTGGTGGGGATTCATCTGATACTGAGCTAACGCAGTCAACGCAGAGGAACAGAGAATTCCATTCCTCCTGGGCAATTATCCTAAATATTTCCTGGCCCAGTTACTTTAATGCTTTGTTCGGATTGGAAAATGAAATGAAAGGAAAAAAAGTAAAATGAATCAAAGTGAGTATAAAATGAGATGATTTTTTGGTTATTTGGTAGAAGTGTAAGTGAAAAGAAAGAAAGGTAAAACTTTATTTTCCCTTGTTTGATCCAAAGTGAAATGAAATAAATATGTATATTCAGTAAATGACATAAATATTCCTATTTAAAAATGAGATGTGTTGGTGATATTGTGGTGGAAATGTTACAACTACTAAGAACAAACAATAAAAATTAATAAGTTCAAATAATATAAGATGTTGTAAAATAAAGAACAAAGAATAAGATGAATGATCATTGTGCAAGACTCAAAAGCGTGTGTAAACACTAGGCTTTAAGTTCGATTCGCCCCCACCAATCCCTTTATATTGGATGCAAATAGTTGAACAACGAATCCCCTTCAGGATACAATGGAGTTCCCTTGATATGGTTTGCACACCCACACCAAGCATATCGTCAATGACAGTTTACAGAATAATAGTTTTCTTAACTCTTTCTGAGCACAAAGGAGAAAAGAAAATAATTTGGAGTGGTAAAGACTTAGCAAATTCTTGTGTTTTTTCTGCATGTAGAGTGTCTCTACTTTATAGAGAAACTCATGCCATTTAGTGAGAAAAAGCAACATTTCATGTATTGAAAGAAGGAACATGACCTTTCATGTATATATCTTTTCATGTATAGACACGTACGCTCATGAGAGAACACACCTATTAAGAAGGATTTTAAACTCAATAAGATATACATTTCCTTTTGGGTGCTCTTGGACTTCCATATTTTGAAAATCTCTCACAATCCCCCACCATTTTCAAAATAAACCCAAATCCCATTATTCCGGAAATCACATGTTTTCAGATAAAGGTATCTTGCGATTTGAACCTTTACTTAGTAAGTCGTTGTTTCACTTATCCCGAATAGATTGATAGACAAGCTTTGAACCAATTATTAATTAGAACAAGCGTAAATTAATTTACACATGAGATCTCGATACCATTGAATGAATTGTAAATTGACACATTTGATAAGGCCTTGTGTCAAATATCCTTTTCATAAAAGCTTTAAGAGTCAAGCCCTTAATCTCCAAGAAGTGGCCCCACTTCACTCTCATATAGGTAGGCTCTATCAAAAGTGCTCCCATAATAAGCACTTTAGCACATACGTGCTATAGGTCCATTAAGAGCAAAAGCTCAACCTTCCAACTTTATACTTATGGTCCAAGTACTTATAAATATTGGGATATATCTATTGTCAAGTTCTTGCAATTACTCTAATAGTGTACTTTCACAATTGAACTCAAGACTTAATGCTAATTAAGTGTGAGTTGGGTTTCCACCATTGGTAATTATATGGATATGAGCTTGAATTTCATCCCCATTGATGTTTTAAACATTATATCCCTTGCCAATCCTTTCGTCAAATGATTGCAAGATTCTTTCCTTTCTTATGAAAACTTTGAATATTAATCATTCACATATCTATGCTTTAATACAATGTCCCATGACATTTCATTATTCATCAATCAATATACTCTTGATAGTATCGAACAATTATCACAAATTATGGACAACTTGTCCCATTAACTTTTCATTATCTACTTGGATATATGTCTTTGATAGCCTTAACTATCACCATGTATGTATACTTGTACTATTGGTTTTGACCAAATTAATATATCATACAACAAGTTTCTAGATAACTTTACTTCATTGCTACTAAGGCATTCAACACACATTTCAATATGAAATTCGAATTTTATTTTAGCCATCTTAATTTATTTAAGATATCATACATTGAATGCATTAAAAGAAACCTAGCAACAACTAGTACAATCTTGTTTAAAGATCATAAACTACATTTGATTACTTTAGGCGAGTCAATCATGTAAGTCATAAACAACAAAATACACTTAATAACTCTATTATAAGCAATGTCATATGACTTAGCATACAAATAATTCTTACATCATAAATTCTACTTGTTAAGTATTAAATATGAACTCATCTTAACATTTAAATGTATCCAAAAAGTGAACCATCATAACATAGCATTCATGAAGAGTGATTATCATAAATAGGTTCATCACAATGCCAAAATATTTTCCATGTCAAAATAAATAAATAAAAATCACAATTTGTAATTTTAAAATGATTTAAAAGGTATTAATCAAAATAAAATTATTAAAAAATAATTTCATACATTCATAAAATATGAAGCCTAGTTATCCAATAACTAGATGTCAAGACAAACACAATGCAAAAAACGACACAAAAAACAGAGTTTTGTAGACTCCACACTCTCCCGCACTCTCCAAAAACTAAGAGTGGGTGTTGTCCTTGTACCGGAGGGGTCATCCCCTACTTCCATCCGGGTCTGTTTGACCCGTTTTCCTGCAATGTGGGTCGCGCGAACCTCTTCTTTAGGACTCATTTAATCCGTTATTTAGACTCTATTTCACTTTATTCTTGGACCGATTTTATAGTATTAAAAAAAGAATTACATTGGTACAATTAATAGGCCGAAAATCATCAGAAAATCAAATGAAAAATGTGTCCAAAACTAGAAAACAAAACTGAATTTAACAAATGGGTTTGGTTGCAACCCTTGATCAAAAAACATGATGTTTGACCAAAACACACACCCTTTCAATCTAAAAACATTGGGTTCACATGTGTCCACATTACAGAATCATTTTTAACAATTTTTATGAAGATATGAATGTGAAAAATTGATCAAAAAGAGTTATAAATAAATAAAACAGATCCGATGTGCAGCATTGGGTTTGAACGTGACCCATCATAACCCATTGCAATTTTCCTCCATTTTTGCACGGTTTTCAAGAGACTTTTGATCCTTAATTCATCCTTTTAGAATTTGAGAATCCAACGAGTAAGCAGAAACAAGTTAAAATAAATTGAAAATGGTGCACAAGTTGCTAAAACAATTCTGAACTATAAATTGAAAATGGTCTGACACGACCCGTGGTGAATAACATGACTTCTCACTAAATTGGCATCATTTCTAATTTTCTACCAGAAAACCATTGGGCTCTTTTATTTCCATTTTTCATAATCGATTAGAATAATTTCATGGAGAACACAACATGAAAAAATAAATCAATATGGTATCCAAAACAAAAAATTCACATGCTTATCTAAATTCACATATTTGAATGGATTCCAAATCATGCATCTAATTAATGTTGTATCATCACATGTTAAATCTAACATAAACAAGATTATCTTTGTGATAACATACATGAATTTAGAACTTTAAGAATATCATATCCATAGAAAGTAATTGTGTGTACCTTTCATCATGGTCATAAATAACAATTTTTGAGGAAGCACATGAGTGTTCATCTATCCCAAGTTGTAATAAGAAATGTATCTTCTTCCACCATCTTAGAAAGTTGTCATCATTGATCCTCTCAATCTTTACATAATCGGAAATAATCTTCTTCAAAGTTGCAACTATTATTAATCACAAATGCAAAAGATCGAACCTAAGGATTGTTGGTGATATTGTGGTGGGAATGCTGCAACTACTAAGAACAAACAACAAAAATTGATAAGTTCAAATAATATAAGATGTTGTAAAATAAAGAACAAAGAAGAAGATGAATGATCACTGCGCAAGACTCCAAGGCGTGTGTAAACACTAGGCTTTAGGTTCAATTCGCCCCCACCAATCCCTTTAGATTGGATGCAAATGGCTGAACAGCGAATCCCTTTCAGGATACAATGGAGTTCCCTTGATATGGTTTGTACACCCACACCAAGCATATCGTCAATGGCAGTTTACAGAATAATAGTTTTCTTAACTCTCTACACACAAGGGAGAAAAGAAAATGATTTGGAGTGGTAAAGACTTAGCAAATTTTTCTGCATGTAGAGTGCCTCTATTTATAGAGAAACTCATGTCATTTGGTGAGAGAAAGCAACCTTTCATGTATTGAAAGAAGGAACATGACCTTTCATGTATGTATCTTTTCATGTATAGACACATACGCTCATGATAGAACACACCTATTAAGAAGGATTTTAAACTCATGAAGAGACACATTTCCTCTTGGGTGCTCTTGGACTTCCATATTTTGAAAATCTCTCACAAGATGCGTGTATTTATTTTATATATAGAGAGAGTGTACTGGGTGTGAATTCCTTGTTATTGTGTGAAATAAGAACTTTCAATAACAGTCGTGAAATGTGTAGTAACGACACATATTAGTCACCACTTAACCCATGGTCTATTCGTTCTCGTGATAGACAGGTGTTGTCGCCACTCCCCGATGACACATGAGCGCCCTACCTCTCTTATGTATGAATGATGTTGCCTCGTGTATCACCATGGCCTGGTTAACAACATCCTCACATACCCATTTCTCCTTAAGGTGTAGTGCTCACAATTCCCATGTTTCTTTGTGGCAAAAAGGGTTCGCACCCGATTTTGATACTTTAGTTTGAACCTTTATGCTTGTTTCTAATGCATTGATCCACGCGCTACTCTCAAAATTATAGGTTACTCCACAACGCCTAACACCAATTGATATGTAAGAATGATGTGTTGTGGTTCATCTGGCATGCAGAGTATTTATTCTAATGCATCATAGAAATTTAGTTTCTTGGAGTGCCATGATCATGGGTTATTGGAAAGTAGGAATCTTGGTTCGTGCAAGGGAATTGTTTGATGTTATGCCACATAGGGATGTGATCTTATGGACTCCTATGATCAAAGGTTACTCTCAAGTAGGCTAATTTATGGGGGTAGTGAAACTTTCCAAGAAATGATAGAAGATAAGGTGAAACTAGATGAAAAAACAGTTGCCAATGTGCTGGAATAAATTCAAAAGTTTATTTGTAGTTTTACTTTTAGTGTCACATGTACATGTGACGAGGACAATGGAAGCATAAACACTTCAAAAAGTCACAAGACTGGTGTGGCCCAAAAATATTTTGGTCATACCTACCTATGCTTTAAATCTTTCTTTCCATCGGTCGTACCCATTCCTGATACACCTATCAGTTCTCCCCCTCAGAGAAGTGAAGTTTGATTTTCCTCTCTCTGACTCTATTACATGGTGGATCTCTAAATATTTGTGGAACTCTGAAGTACTATTCTTTTTAACTAGTGAACTCTGACGTACTTGAATGTATATAAATGCAAAGTGTTAATTAACTTATATATTTACTCCAATATTTATTAACTTTTGAAATGTTGGTTCTTAGCATTTTAGCCCATAAACGTGTCAAAAAAAATTCTTTTTGACTATAGTGTAAATCTGTAAGCATTGGCATATCCACGAGACAATGAAAAAATGTTCCCAAGACCACATTTCAAATCACACTCGCAAGTCCCAATAGGTACATCCAGTCGTGCAAATCGAGTACAAAAACCAATTTGTAAATTACTTATATGATAATGTAGGGCCCACTAAAAGTGAATAAAGGGCTCAAAATAGGTTCTACTAATGAGCTATGTTTGGAAAGGTAGAATAAGATGCAATTGGATGAAATGAAATGAGATAGGGTTTCATTGTTTGGATTATTAAAAAATGATGGAATGGAATGACATGGAAATCAATAGAATCTATTTCATTCTATTACATCACTTACCCTTATTCCCTCTCGGCCCACCAAATTTGGGGGGAAATGAGATGAAATCACTCATTAATTTGTTTTTATAATTATTAAAAACACTAATTTATCTATCTATTTTGTTATCTTCTTTTCAATCTCCCCCTCTCGTTTATTTCTCTTCCTCCCTCCCTCACTTTCTCCTCTATTTCTCTCCCTCTCATGTCTATAAAGTGTATAACTCGATATTATTCCATTGAAGTATGATACAGGTATTTATAGATACAAAGTGGGACAGCATCAATTAATCATTGTTGATGATTATGAGGAGAGGATCTCGGGATAGGATCTCGCTCACTTAATGCCAAATGAATGCTGATTATTTGACAGCTAATGGAATATACACAATCGACCGAACTCTTGGTATTGAAGTTCTCGACAGAACTCTTGGTGTTGAAGTTCTCGACAGAACTCTTGGTGTTGATCTCGACAGAACACCCGGTGTTGATCTCGACTGAACTCTTGGTGTTGAAGTTCTCGACAGAACTCTTGGTGTTGATCTCGACAGTTGACTTGGTTATCTAATACGCCCCCTCAAGATGATGGTACCATCTGTTACCTTCATCTTGTTTGTAAGATCATGAAACCGTGATGTGGGCAATGGTTTAGTTAGGATGTCCGCAAGCTGATCCTTGGTTGAGACGTGTGACACATGCATTTGCTTGGCCTGAACCTGTTCTCTCACAAAATGATAGTCCAAGGATATATGTTTCATGCGTGAGTGTAGCACAGGGTTGGAACATAGGTATGTAGCACCTACGTTGTCACATAGAAGCTTTGGAGGGGTGTGATTAGGAACCCGAAGCTCACTTAGGAGATTTTTCACCACATGAGCTCTGTTGTGGTTGTTGCAACCGCCGATATTCTCGCTTGATTGAAGATCTCGCCACGATTCTTTGTTTCTTTGAGTGCCACGATATTGGATTCCCTCAAAGAAAATTATAAACGCAGATGTGGATGTTACGTCATCCGCATTTCCTCCCGATCGGCATCTGAATAAGCAAGTAGTTCAAGTGATGTGGGTTTATTGAGCATGAGAGCATGATTGATCGTGGATTTTAGATAGCGCAGACACGCGTTTGGTCTTTGGAAGTGGATATTGGTGGGCTTGTGCATGAATTGAGCAAGCTTATTGATGGAGAAGGAGAGGTCCGCCTTGTTAGATTGAGATATTGAAGAGCACCAATTATTTTGCGATCTTGTGTTGCCTCGATGGTCGGGAACCATCATGCGGTGGAGAGTGGAGGTTGAGGATAATGGTGTTGGGGAAGGCTTCGCCCCTGCATATCAAATTTCTCAAGTAGCTCCCGAATGTACTTGTGGTTGCGATAGTAATAGACCTGTGGCCTGTTGGAATTAGTTCCACACCAAGAAAGTAATGCGGCAAACCCAAATTTTTTAATGAGAACCTGTGAGATAGAGCTTCAATGAATAGCTGAAGGAACTTGTTGTTGTTTCCAGTGAGCAGAAGATCATCCACATAAACTAGAAAGTAAGAGGTGATGCCTCCTGAATCATAGATGAAGAGAGATGGATCACTTTGGCAAGTATGAAATCCATATGAGAGGATGAAGTGCTTCAATGCATCGTGCCAGGGGCGTGGAGCTTGCCGAAGGCCATAGATGGCTTTGTGTAGCTTGCAAACATAGTTGGGATGTTGTGCATCCTTGAGGCCCGGAGGTTGGTCCATGTAGACTTGTTCTTGAAGAGAGCCTTGGAGAAAGGCATTGTTAACATCAAGTTGATGCATCTGCCATCGGTTTGCAAGAGCAAGTGTGAGTATGATCTTGATAGTTTGTGGGCGAACCATCAAGCAAAAGTCTCTTTGAAGTCAATGCCTGGACATTGGGTAAAGCCTTTTGCAACCAGGCGGGCTTTATAGCGGGAGATAGATCCATCAACATTACGTTTAATTCGAAACAACCACTTGCAACCAACAATATTCTGACCTTTTGGAGGCGGCACCAGGGACCATGTACCATTGCGAATGAGTGCATCAAATTCTTCTGCAATGGCCTTGCGCTAGTGAGAGTGCTTCATGGCTTCTCTAACATTCGATGGTTCTAGATTTTCAGGTAGAGGATGATTTGATGCTGTAAAGGCTCGTTTGGGCTTGAAAATATTGTTCTTGGAGCGAGTGACCATTGGATGAGATGATGTTGGTTGTGAGGCTTCTGCAGGAGGGTTAGTAATGGCAATAGAAGGAGGTGTTGAATTTACATTACCTGATGAAGGTGCTGAGTCCAAGGGGACCTCTTGTCTTGGGAGCATATGAGTGGCCGAATGTTGGGTATGGGTGGGTGAATGTGGTTCGGGTTCTATCCTTGATGATTCGAACCTGGGAGCATGATGGGCCCTGGGAGCAGGACTGGGTTTCTGTGGACGTCCATGAAGTTTGTAGCAGACTTTGGCAGTGTGGCCGGGTTTTTCACAGTATTGGCAGATAACTTTGTGTGTAGGGCCTGGAGAGGCTGGCCGTCCTATGTTGAGCGCAGAGTTGTGAGTGTGTCCTGGATGATAGGTTCGCTTTTGGAATAGATGCTTGCCTCTATGTGCCATGTGAGCCGTAGCAATAGATGTGGGAGCATGCTGGGAATCATCTCGCTGCAGGTAGTTTTCAAAATCTGTGAGCAGATCATGTAATTCTTCAAAGGTGATTGGATTTTCCCGAGTGCGGAGTGCCGCTGATACTTCTCGGTACTCAGTGCTGAGGCCATTGAGCGTGTGTATGACGAGGTCAACTTCATCCAAAGGAGAGTTGATTATAGCAAGTTCATCTGCTAATGCTTTAATACCATGAAGGTATTCAGCCATGGATTGAGTTCCCTTTGTGAATCGGGAGAGGCGCTCTTTCAGATGCATGATTCGGGCACGTGTTTTGCTGGAGAACATCTTGTTGAGGATGTTCCAGGCTTGCTTTGAATTTTTGACATTCCCTAGCATGGTGATGACACTTGCATCGACAGAGGAGATAATGGCATGAAGGATCAATTGATCTTACCTTTTCCACTTGGTGTGGTCAGCATGAGTGGCTGCTGGGCATTCTTTAGTGCCATCTACATAACCAATGAGGTCATAGCCTACAAGGAGAGCATTGAATTGAACTCTCCAGGCAGGAAAGTTTGTGGCAGTGAGTTTGATGGAGGATTGGGTGTTGAGGGCGAAGACCGAGTCTGAGTTGGGAACGGGAATGGCTTGGTTTGAAGGCATGGTGACAGGCTTGGATCGTTGCTGTTAAGCAAAAGCTGCTGATACCATATAAAGTGTATAACTCGATATTATTCCATTGAAGTATGATACAGGTATTTATAGATACAAAGTGGGACAGCATCAATTAATCATTGTTGATGATTATGAGGAGAGGATCTCGGGATAGGATCTCGCTCACTTAATGCCAAATGAATGCTGATTATTTGACAGCTAATGGAATATACACAATCGACCGAACTCTTGGTATTGAAGTTCTCGACAGAACTCTTGGTGTTGAAGTTCTCGACAGAACTCTTGGTGTTGATCTCGACAGAACACCCGGTGTTGATCTCGACTGTTGATCTCGACTATCTCGACTGTTGATCTCGACTGAACTCTTGGTGTTGAAGTTCTCGACAGAACTCTTGGTGTTGATCTCGATAGTTGACTTGGTTATCTAATAATGTCCTCTATCTTATATTCTATGTCTCTCTGCCCTTTATGATGTCTCTCTCCTCCCTCTCTCTCTCTCCCCCATCTCTCCTCTATTGTCAATCTTTTATCTTCCCCCTCTCCCCCTTTCATGTCGTATTTTGTGTTTAAAATAAGGGTGAAAATAAAATAAAAAAGTTATAAACTATTCCATTCCATTCACTCCTCAAATGATGGAATGTGAATTTTATTCGTTTCATCATAAAATATCCAAATGATGGAATAAAAGCATTGTTCCATCATGCCCCGCCCCACTCTATTCTGTTTCATTGCATTCCATTCATTTTAAAGTATCAATGCATAGCCTTGAAGATTCTCTAAGGTATACACGAGTACTATGTGTTGACTTGCATTAGGCTATTATATTATGTATAGATATAGACGATATGAGTTTGTTTTTTGTTGCTCAGCATTTTGCCATTATATTAAGATACAACAATTGTCTGTGAATGTGGCAAAACAGTAGAGAGTCAATAAACTTTTTAACATGTTGATTGTTGTTTTCTTAGCCAATTGACTTATGTGGTCATTTATGGAACGAGATATTCTAAAATGCATGGTGTTGTTGCAAGAATGTTGGATATCTTGGGACATTTTCCTGAATGTTAATGCTGGAAAGATTATGGATGGTTCTATATGACTTTATGCGATTTCGGTTCTTTTTCCATTAGGTTGTTGGAAGGTTGTTTTTGGTTCAAAAAATATTCAAGTTTGTCTGTGACTATTTATAGAGTTATTTTCCCATTATGTATGTGGGAGTTTCGATGATGAACACTTCTTTTACTAGATAATTTGATTGAGCCATTTAACAAAGTCTTGATGGAACTACGACTATTTTGGAGTGGGCATGTTTAGTGAATGGAAAATTCATGGACACCACATTTAGTATATTTTGTTTAGTATATAATTAATTACTATACTTATTATTTCATGGAATTTAAGCAATTATTAACAACTCGCAAAACCAAAATAAAAAAATCAATTGTTCAATTTCTTTACTAGATTATCTAGTATTTTTTGCCATTTATGCAATTTTTTATTCATGGTCTGTAGGCCTGCTCGTTTAATCGTAACCCAACGCATGGCCGATGCAAACGAGAATAACCTAGATGTTTATCATCGCAGATGACCTGGCTCATTTATATTGCGGGTCTATGTGTGTCGGGTTGACCCATGTACCCAACTTTAGTCATGGCTAGAAAAAATATGTATTACTCATTCTTTGAAAAAAAAACCTTAAATATATTGTTAAGATGAATTTTACATATATACATGAGAAGAGTCGTGTGTTTAATGCAAGAATACTTGTTTGAGGTATATTCTACCCTGCCACACAATGATAGACGCGACATTGTGTCAACTCACCGTGACGACGCGGAGAAGGCCGCACAGTGCACGACAACGACCACCACCACCCCCTTTTCGTGAGCACCACTTAGTGCCAACAAAAGCCACATGCAAAACCCATCGTCTCCTCTGCTCCATCTTCACCACAACGAAACTCACTGCCTCTTTGTGAGTCACGAGATCCTCCGTTGAACCACCATTTGACCCAAAATGCTCACGCATTAACACTTTTTCTGCCAATCGTGATAGAAACCGATAACAACTCTACCCTGAAACCGTCTTCGTCTCGCTCTCGTCACCTTATGCGCGAACAAGTTTCCCTGCTAGCTGACCAAAACGAACATGCTTTTCCTTTTTCGGCCAACCAAAATGATGAAGATCAAAGTGGGGAGCAATAGTCGTGGCTACGAGGAAAACCATTTTCGTGGCTGATAAAGAAACAAAATCCATCAAAAGATGGAGGATAAATAGGGAAGGAGGAAAAGCCTAAAAGGGGTCTGTGAGGGAAGAGAAAGGGTGGCGGGGTAGGGGTGGCTGCCACCATCGCATACCACACGACCTTCTCCACATCATTGTGGTGAGTGTGGCAACGTGTCGCACCAATCATGGCACAACAGGGCAGATCCACCATTGTTTGAATATCAAAAATCTGAAAGAGAAAAAAAAATAAAGTAATAAATTTTTTTTATGGCAAAATAAAGTAATAGATATAAGGACAAAACTTATGTAAATTTTCTTATGTGTTGTTCCTCTCGCAAAATGAGATAAAAACAGTTTTGATAATGGTAGTTATGAGATGTTAGAGATAGTATGAGTGGATAGAGAGAGAAAAATCTATCTATTTTGTGAGAAGAACAACACTAATAATACCTAAGGAACTTTACCTAAATTTTTTTTCTAGATATAAAGAGAAAAATGAAAAATTCCTTCACCACTAATCATGGCTACAAAATTTACACTAAGATCGGGCTCATTTTATCAAGATGATAATATAATAATATATATTTTTAATTAATAAACATAACATTTTTATTGTTTTAAAATTTTCAATTTTATTTGTACATTCTTTATATTATATTGAAAATATTTCTAAAATAATTCAAAGTAAGACTCAAAAACTTAATTCTATTGTCTTATGTAAAGTTGGTCATGTTCCTCTATAAATATATGATATACAACTATAAAAAACTGCCTTAAAAGATGGATAAAAAACTAAGCAGTTACATCTTTTAAAAAAATAACTGTTTTTTTTGTGTCTAGCATATGATGAACTTGACCATTAAAATTTAACGTAAGTTTTGTTCTTAATAATATTATAGACTAAATTATACTTTTAGTCCCTTATGTTTATTTTAGGTTTCAGTTTGGTCTTTTATGTATTATTTGTTCCGAATTGGTCCCTTATGTCTAAAGATTACATCAATGTGGTCTCTCTGTTTCAAAGTGGTCTCTTATGTTACAAAAATTATACCAGTGTGGTCATTTTTTTTTTTACAAAATAAGGGACAAAAAGGGATCATATTGGTATAATTTTTGTAACATAAGACACTATTTCGGAATAAAAAAATAAGAGAGATCACAATTAAAACATAAAGGACCAATTCGAAACTTTTAATACATAAGGGACCAAATTGAAACCTAAAATAAACATAAGGGACTAAAAATATAATTTAGCCTAATATTATACTTTTGGGTGTGCCAAAAAAAATATTATACTTTTGGGATATTTATTATTTAACCCTCAAGAAACAAATTTAAGCTGAATAATGAATTAATAATTGGAGTTAATAAGACCCAAGTGCTATATCCGTCAACAACCAAAAAAAAAAAAAACACACACAAGTGCTATATGGCATGGTGATAGTGAAAAAAAGGGGAGGAAAGGATTAAGCATGGCAGAAATTGTAAACCTAGGAATAGGAGGCCCGTCAATTCTAAGGACGACGAAACGCTCATGCCGTTTCCATTCCCAATTGACTAAGCTTGACTCCGTCGATAAAAAATGGAGTCGTATGCAGCACAAACTCAAGAGCAACGGCAGATTCACTTGCCTTTTCTCAGACAACAAAAGAGAGGTGTTTGCAATTCCTTCGCATATGTCAATTTTAATAATTGAACTTCTGATTCTCCGTCATTCAATTTTTGTTGCTAGAAGTAATATTCGTCTTTGTGTAACTCCTCTGTATCTCAATTTCAAGTCGTTTACTATTTGGTTTGCCTTAGCCATGCGTTTTAGGAACGGGCTCTCTTGCATGTTCCTGATAGTAATGGTGGCATTTCATGAACTTTCTTTCTTTTATTTTTCGAATTGAAAGTGTTAACATTCTTTTTTTAACCTAGAATGACATTTCAAATTTATTAAATTAATTTAAAGAGTTTACTGTTTCTACAAAGAGAGTTCCCCTGACAAAATTATCTTTTGGTTTGGTGGCTTACAGGTTTTTAATTAGGATCATCACTTGATTTACACTTTGCACTGAAGTTCCTAACAGGGGTTTTTTAATCCTTCTTATGCATATTGCTTGCTAGACTGGCCTCACTGGTGAAATTGCATTATGTTGGATTGGCTCTCAAATATTTATTCCATGCAATTTGTTTGTATCAGCATTAGACCTTCCGCAGTTTATATAGAGCTATAGACTGGAAATCTGAAATTGACATAGTTTTTTTTCTCAACATCCATCATCAAAATCATCATGTCATGATGCTATCTATGGAATCTGATGAAAATGTTGTGTGTTTAACAAGGTCTCCTTTTTGAAGCAACTTTTATGTGGCCTATTAAGTATTAGGCTTGCCTTGCGACAGTGTTTCTATATGCAATTTATTGTCACATGACTTTTAGATGTCAATGTAATGCCATGATGCAGTGCTGAGCTTCATTTCCTTTTCCGTTACGGATAAACTTTGGAAGATGCCTTTGTTAACTGAACTGGTTTGGTTTGTTATTTAGCTTAATTTATTCTGCTGGCCTCCTCATGTAGCTCGTGTACAATTTTCATGATAACTATAAAAATTGTATTATGCACTTTTGTTTGTGAAAGAGAGAGATAAATTCTCATGATTAGTTATTCATAGAAATTAGTTTATCACTAAAATCTATTTCAAATCTTGTGACGATGAGCCATGTACAGTCCTTGATGCCTTGCAACGCTGATGCGAGGGGGGGGGGAAACTAAAAGTGGATTTGGATTGCAGGATCAAGCTAGAAAAGCATTAGAAGGTGCACTAAGTGGGAAGAAAAATGAGTTTGAGAAGTGGGACAAAGAAATCAAAAGACGAGAAGAGCTGGGAGGTGGTGACACTGGTGGCGGTGGAGGAGGTTGGTTTGGGTGGGGTAGATGGTTTGGCTGGTCTAATGATGATAATTTTTGGCAAGAAGCAAAACAAGCTAGTCTTACTATACTTGGCATCGTTCTCATTGTAAGAATTTTACTAGACTTTGCTGATAGTCATAAGTTCATAATTGGTACTATCATACAATAAAAACTCTATTTTTCCTTCTTTCTCTGCATTTTCAGTATCTCCTAGTCTCAAAAGGTGATTTGATCCTTGCCGTCATCGTCAATCCGTTGCTGTATGCACTTCGGGGAGTGAGAAATGGATTTGGTCTCGTATCATCAAAAGTCTTGAAAAATACTTCTAACAGTAAACAACCTGGTTTTGATGCCTTTTTGAAGAAGGAAGATTATAAGCGCACTTCTGCTAAAGAGAATGTTGTAAGAAAATGGGGTAGTGATTAGTGAGTAACTCGCTTGTTACAGGTTTGGTGTCATCCCTTTTGGTGATGAATGTTATTTATATTACCCCTCTTGGTCGACTCTACATCTCCTTTGCTCCATGCTGCATGTTGGCGTGACGATTATTGTTGTAACCCAGTTCTCTCCCCCCTCCCCCCCACGCGTTTGCATCAGAACGATTAATTTTTGTTTCCTCTATGGTTAATGGTTATCCTGAGAAGTTAGGGTTCAAAAGCTCCTTTACAAGATTGCAATTGGTAAGTAAATTTTGTTTCTCTGGAAGAAAATGAGTTGGGAGTTATTGGGCTTGAACTGTTGTTACTTTGAAATTTTGATATTAAGTGCATCTTGATTGGTTTCCTGTTGTTGTTTTATCAAATTTAGTTTAAAAACGACACAAAATCTTCAGATCAAGTAAGAAAACAGATTTCTTGTCGGCCTGAATACACTATTGTGGTGTTCAAACACCTGAAAAATGAACCAAGAAAGATTCCTGGTGCATCTTTCTCCTTAAACCTATAAGGTCTTTTTTTTAGTTCTCAGTTTGTTATTTGGAATACAATCCTTACATGGAATAGTCTGTCATTGAATTATTTGTTCATTTCATTTTCATCTGAGCTGTGTCTCATAATCTCAACATGTAAGACCATCTTCAGCCTTTATGGGTTATGCCTGCCTGTCTCTATCAACCACTGCGCTTCGCGGGAAACAAGGATAAACCAAACAAATTGAGCTGGCATGATAGCTGAAATTTGCTTGTTTTGGGGCAGCAGAATGACGAGAGCAATATTTTTAACCGCTGCATTTGATTGTCAGCTAATTAACTATTTTGTTTATTGTTATTATCATGAACCAACTGTATCGAATACTTGAACTGTTTGGTGAAGGTAGTGAATGATTTTATTATTTTATAATATCTCTATGAATTTTTTTTGGGAAAATGCTAAATGTAACGAACGCATCCCTCACGAATCAGTCAAGAAATGACATGACATCTCCCTTGAGTATTTGTTTTGCTAATTCTTAATTTAGTAATCATTATTGGTAGGTAACATTATAATCTTTTCTCTACTGAAACCTGGGACTAGGAAAATAGTTTTCCGATAAAAATTATGGAGACCAATTTAGTTTTTGGAAAATAAAAAATAAAATTTTGGTTTTTAAAAATCTCAAATGTGGGTTAAATTAGTCTTTTTTATGATATTTTTAGGGATATTTTAGTTCTTATCGGAGACTAATATGAATAATATTTGAGATTGTTATGACCAAATTGATATTTTTTATTTTTTAGGGACTAAATTAGTCTCCGTGATTTTTAACCGACAATAATTTGAGTATTTTCTTTTTATCTTATTTCTATAATATTTTTTTTAAAGAAAAAAAGCCTGCACGCTGGAGAGTTATTTCACGCACGTTCGTGATCGCTTTGTGAGGCCGTCCCTCGTGTCATATAGCAGTGCTCTTTTTTTTTTTTTTGGATAAAATCTCTGTGTATGATTTTATTCCTTCGTGACATCTGTACGAAAGATTTCATTGAAATGATAAGAGTTACTACATAATGTTACGAACGTGTGGTCTTATGGTGAAATTTCACCAAAATTTTATCAAGTTAAAATTTTCTCTCTCCTTTCATTGATGTTAAATAGGTAAAAATCTTATCAAATCAATAATATATACAATTACAAATAATCTCATTGAATGCTATTACAAGTGTCATACTCTCAGAAAAAATTCATTTATTATTATTACACGTATATATCTATATGACAACACACTATGAAAGATCTAACATGTGTCAATAATCAATTGGTTGTTCAATTAATTTTTTGTCATGTGTCAACCATTTTTTGAATTCATTTGCCATGTGTCAAGAATTTCAATAAAAAAAATCTTACATGTCACCAACTCATTAATTTAATAGTTGTTATTAATTAATGCAATTAATCACTTAATTTTGTTTCTCCTTTATTTGATATTTATTTACATTATTTATACATTACACATTTGAGTCTTGATTCATCATCTCCATATTACAAAAAATGTGAAATTCATTGTTTTTTAAAAATTGTTTTGATTCATACGTTATAAATTAATTTAAAATTCGAAAAAATAATTAAAATAGTATTGGAATAAAATTAATGTCAAGATATTATTAATATAATCATAATTGCAACCATTTTGAATTCAAATATTACATTTAAAACAATTAATTGTAATTTTGAATTACAATGATAATTAAAAGGGGAAATATTACACCATTCAAATCTGATCAACATGAGTTGGTCAAAAAATTCAAAATTCAAGGCCTTTCAAGATTGATTCAAATCATTACCTTTCAATGCTCTCCCTCAATTCTCTCTTTCTTTGCCCTTTTTTGTTCATCTCTCTCTCTCCCCACCACTGTGTTCATCTTCTACCATGGCTCCTTTTTTTTGTTCAAGTATCAGGGCTCCTTCCTTCGAGGTGGTTCAAAGCACCCACTTCTCTGCCTCCCCACACGCATCCCGGTAGCCCAACTCGCTGATCACGCAGCTCACATCATCGCCCACGTATCCAGGCACAATGTACTCCTCGACGTCGCAAGAACCGCTGGGGTCCTCTGGTAAAAATGAAACTTAAACCTACCTTACGAGTTTTTTTTGCCTTTGTAAAACGTGACTCTTTCTCTTCTATGCAATTTTGTATCACAATTCTTCTCTAAAAAAATTACTGTTTTTTTTTATTAGCATGTTCATGATGAGCGGAAGCACGACAGCTACGAGTAACGGTACTATAGGTATTGTCTTCCTATTTTTTGTGTTTCTCCTACTCTCTTTTTCGTGGGTATTTCTGTTTCTTTTATTTTCAGTGATTCTATTTCTCCCCTTTTTGTGGGGTAATGGTTTTAGTGATTACGTGAAAACTATGGTGATGCGTTCGGAAGATGTTCTCCTTTATCGTCCAATCTGCTAAATATGTGATGTCAATGCTTTTGTTTGTTTTTCTTTTTTGTTTGATGGATTTTGGATTGCATTGAAGAAATTTTGATTTCGGGTTTCATTCTTATTTCTTGCAGCTTGTCTTCCAGATTATCAGTCGGGTTGTGAAAGATTAATCTCATCTTTGAGGTAAAATTCTGGGATTTTATTACTATATTTATTCTGATTTTTATTTAAATTATTATTCTTATAGATGAACATATAAGGAAAATTGGAATTTGTATGATAAGCAAAGCATCATCTTCTTGGTGATTGTTGAAGGTCAAAAGTAAGTATAATCACAACATTAATTAGTTTATAAGGTATGGTATAAATTTTATTTTTTACATTTTCAATGTCATATTTTTATTTTTACGTTCTCTGTGCAAGTTTAAAATTAAAGATTTTAATGATTTTCAAATAACTATGGGATTTGATCGTTTGATCTCCAGGAAGTAGAAGATGAAGAGAAGGTCATAGTAGGATTTTGGGCACTACATTGGTCATATATGCTTTCTAAATTTGTTCTGGGAACCTTAGAGGTAGATTTATGCATTATTTGCATTAAATGATTCTATGGTCATCGTGAACTATGAATTTTCAATGACATTTGGACTAAGCATAAATTAGATTAATGAGTTTTTAGTCCTTTTATACTTAATTTGGCTGCTCTGATTCTTGGGGCATTTTAGCATCATTAACATGACTTTGCTACAAATTGTTGGGAATGTCAATGCCGCAGAACATATCGTTTCAATCATTTTTGCTTTCTAGAACAAGTTATTTCACTTTTATCAAATATATTTGCCAAAGCAATTTCAATTTCTAAATAGTCTTAAGTTCATTAGTTAACTTTGAGACTATTTAATGACATGGTGTGGTTCACTATTATGTAGAACATATCTTTAGGTGATGTTGTGGGTTTTGCAACTCAAACAAATTCTATGTTTTTTGTGGGTTACTATCCAGAAAAATTGCTGTTGTCATCGCATTATCCTTCTCAAGTGTAAAACATAGTAAATAACTGATACCCGTGATGACATCCTGATCCATAGTGGGATGAGAGCTTTTGATGATCATTTGAGAGTCCTCCAAAAGGCCAGAAGCTTCATATACTTACAAAGAAGAGCAAAGTTGGAATGGTAAATGCATGAAATACTAATAAAGGTAGTAGATTGATTCATATTTAAATATTTTTGTTTTTCCATCGGTCAATATAAACAAGATTTCTTCAAGTCTTGAGTATGCATCAGCTAATGTTGCAAAGGTTGCATCGATGAAATTTAATTTACTACTTTGGATTAAGAATCCTCCGGTGAAAAATGCATAGGAGTCATGGGAGATGGAGCTCTCACAGAAAAGTGTTTCAGGAAAAGTTTTCTTTTCTCCCTTTATATTATATTCTACTTGAGTTATTTCTCAGAAATCATTCCTGGGATTGTTAGTGATAACATTTATTAAAATCCATGTTCAATTGGGAGACTATGCATGGTACCAACTTTCCAAAATCAAAATATATAGGATGCAACCTATATGATGAAGATGACTTGGCATGGCATCATTATTGTAACGGTATCTAATTTCTTTCCACTACTTTCATTCCACTTTATAACCTTAGACATAAGTTTATATACATCTTCTATTCCGATTTGTATCCCAAAGTTGTCCAAGCTACAATAAGAGAAATTCCAACATCTATTGTAAAGTACTTACAAATTAAGCATATTACTAAGCTGGTCAATTCTCAGTTACCAAAGTTTGTTCCCTTAACTACACAATCGTTGTGATACAATCCTTTTAATTCATGTTGGTACAGTAAAGGGGGTTCCCCATGCCCTTCTTTGCAACCTTTTAATTGATCAATTGCTCGGAGCTTTAAGGTTTCTTCTGCAGGATTGAATGAATTGTTTCCGATATGAAGGCACCTTCATTTTCTCCATGGTATAGTACTTAAAAGAAGGTAATGTTATCTGTTTTGGCATCCTGCTCAATAATAGTAAACTGATTAATGCTAGAATTTTAAGTTAGACAACATTTGAATGCTTTCCAATGCTTTTGACGATGTGGCTTTTGTTTTTTGTTATTTTTTCCTGACGTTGTAGGTTAATTTTTTTTTTTGGACAACTTTACATTGTGAAAGTTCTCTAAGAAAGAATTGTGAACCTTCCATCGAGATTTACAAGCAAACACAAAAAACATGGTAATTTGTACTTTTTTTTTATAAATATCATACGCATTTTATTTCTTTGTTTCTATTGCAAGTAACTTATATCTTTTATTTTGAACTTTACTGGATGCAGAACTTGCCTGTCAGGTCTATGAAAGGGTGTGATGTTGCCTAAGCCAAAAACAATGTCCATTAAAGATCCTCAAGAAACATACATGGATGTTGAAATGGGGAAGAAGACAAGGAGAAATTTACTCGAGGGATCAGTTGGTAATTGGTGAAGTTGATCCTTCAATTTTTATCAGAATATCACCGACCAAGTTGATAGCATTTTAGATAACATTCTTCATCAAATGTATAAAAAAAGTTAGAATATGATTTGGAGGATTTTGTAATCTAATAAGTTACATTGCAATCATCATTGGAAGATAGTATTTATTTGTATTTAATAGCCTAAGTTTGTTTTGCCGTTTACTGAATTGGTTGATGTAAAAGTGGCTAACTCTGGTGATACGAAATGTAATCAGCCAGTGAAGAGGAATTTGGAAGTGGATTTTAATATGGTTAGTGCTAAAGACAGGAAGGGGATTTTAATATGGTTGCTCCTGTTTTTTTAGAAGTTACAGAACCCACAAAATCAGTGTGATCGCCAAGTTCTATAACTGGAGTCGCGATGCTTAGAAGATGATACTGCCTTTGCAACCTTTTTATTGTAGATTTGACCGATTTTTTGCAAAGTAATATAGTAATGCCTTGATAATATTGCATTCAGAAGAAGACTACATCCCTACCAATATATTTTTTTAAAATTATCAAATCTTTTTTATCTAAATCTTTTTTATTTAAAAAAATTTAAATTTTCTTTTAGTATAGTATATAAAGCAAATGACACGTCTTATCAAAAAAAAAGAAGCAAAGGACACGGAGAATTGACATTTTACAAGAAAACATGATATTTTATACGAAAAATATTAATATCTATATATAAATGATTACATTTTGTGATTCATGACTAAAATAAATAATATATTATATAAATTTCTGTATGCAGTCCTTTTACAAATGTTTTGAAAATAAAATATATATGATATTTCAATTATTTCATTGAATTGTTCATGAACCAAACATACCCGTGCATGGCACGGGTTAACATACTAGTTTGTAAACATTTGTAAAAAGAGGTTGACACAATTTTATAATATGACAAAGGTCATGAAATTTCAGCGTGACAGGATTCATTTACATAAAAAAAAAATAGGTAACCAACAATCGTAATATACTACTGCAATTGTAATCAACCAACTCTCAACTCTTAAAGCTAGGTAGCTGAACGTCAACAAGCTCCTGAACAGCAAGATTATATACTACTGCAGCCGCAGCTATGATATTTTACTCTCTTGGAATAATAATGAATAGTAAGCAAGGTAACAGTTACTAAAGAAGTGGCCATGATCATCTATCTGTAGGACGATTCTGTAATAGCAAGTGCTTTCCTCATTCTTTTTCCAATCAAAACAATGGACTCTGATCTGGCTTGCGTGCAGTCACGCAGTTAACCAATTTCGGTCGTCCGATCTCGATCGGATGGTTTAGATTCAAGCTCGGTATTTTAGATTTGCTACAGTAATGAGAAATTCTTATATTTTTGGGCGGTGCATATTCCTAAAATTTGTACTCCCTCCGGTCCTTTTTATAAGAGACAAAATCATATTTCACACATACTAAGAAATACCATCGAAATCATGACTTTTTAATTTTATTTTTATTTTTAAAGAGGTGCAACACAAGGACTTTCCAGGAGGTCACCCATCCTAATACTACTCTCGCCCACTATGACTTTTTAATTAATACACCCGGAGACATAAACTTATCTCCAAAATGATAGTAACTTTTTAGGTGACCAGCTTATGGTTTAATGTCAGTTTTTCAAAACCAATCGTTAATTGATAGTAACGGTATTACCCATATAAATTATGGACTGAAGGAGTCAAAATGACTCAAAATCCATGTTTAGTCCACCAGCCAACTCAAACTCAAATAATTTTCTTCTCTTCATTCACTCCTATTTCCTAGTTTGTTTTATATATACATTTTCCCCTTCTTCCTTCCTTGCTTTCTATCTTGGGTTTAATATAAAATATAATAATATTTTTTCCAGCTAGAGATGAATATATGATACAAAAGTGACCTTCACGATGACGAGGAGACTCTCCCATATTTGTCGTAGAATTAATATTTCTGAAGGAATTGCGGATCACCACACGACCATTTCATTTCATTTCCCTCTCTCTCTTTCTCTTTGCACTTTGTATCTCTCTTCTTGCCTTCTTGGCGTCTTTTCTTGCTGCAACACTCTTTTTTTAATTCCATATTTCAATTAATCTTCTGGGATTAATTCGACGCACTTCTTTCTCTCATCCCTTTCACTTTTGCCCCTCTTTTTTTTTTTTCCGTTATACTAGAATTGGAGCAAAGCTTCTATCTAGTGGGTTTAATTTCTTGCTTCTCTTTCTGTTGTGGCATTGTCTTTACAATATTAATTAATTAATCTGTGTGTTAGTTTAGCTAATTGATCAATTCTGATATTGGCACCTTTAATTTGATGTCTTTGGCTATTGGAGTGGACTCCAATTGCAAAATCAAGCATGGGTTTTGATGATGAGAAATGCTGCAGTAATATTGGGGGTGCAGATATTAATAATCCTGAAACGCATCATCATCACCACATAGGGAAAAGTACGGCTACTGATGATCATGAAGAAAGTGGCGATGAACGAGGGACGAGTCTCAGCAGACACATGAGTGAAAGTTCCATTGCTGCCACCGAGGATGATGATGATGACGTGGACAGGACCATTGATTTGGGTCCTCAATTCACTTTGAAAGAGCAGCTCGAAAAGGATAAGGTCATTATTAATTCACTTTTTATTTATTTATTTATTTTCTTTCTCTTTGTTATAATACTATTCTTCTTCTGAAAGATCCATCTTTTGTTTATTTATGTGTGCGTGTGTTGTTAATTTTGTGCTTGAGTCCTCCTAATTAGGATGATGAGAGCTTGAGGAGGTGGAAGGAACAGCTTCTTGGAAGTGTCGACATTAATGCTGTTGGAGGTATATAATTACCTACTTTACCATCTGGTCCAATTGCTTCCCGTTATTGAATTGGTGATTCGATTTCACCACGGCTGATAAAGAAAAACAGAAGATACGGTGTAGTTAAGTCTTTAAAGTGTAGTTAAGTTTTTTTGTAGGAATTATTTTTCAGGAGAAACAGATAAATAAGCTTTTGACATAGGATAATAGAATAGATTTACTCAACTAATTTTCACATATGTTTTATGGATTATTAAAGAAACTTTGGAGCCAGAAGTGAGGATCCTAAGCCTTGCAATAAAATCGGGTGGTAGAGATGATATTGTTCTACCAGTACCAGAGACGGGAAATCCCAACGGTTTATGGTTTACTTTGAAAGAAGGTAGCCGTTACAAGCTGGTGTTCACTTTCCAGGTCAGCAATAATATCGTTTCAGGTCTTAAATACACCAACACTGTCTGGAAAACTGGTATCAAGGGTAAGTTAATTAACTTCTCTCTCTCTCTCTCACGCTCGGATATAGGAGTAGTATTTTTTTTTGGATGATTTATTATCTCATTGCTGAGCTTTGCTACATACAGTTGACAGCACTAAAGAGATGATTGGAACATTCAGCCCTCAAGCAGAGCCTTACACGCATGAGATGCCCGAAGAGACGACACCATCTGGGTTATTTGCTAGAGGGACATACTCGGCTAGAACTAAGGTACTTTCATGTACTATTAATTCTATAATAAATGCATATTTTCATTGATTTATTTTGGGTTCAATTGATTCAACTAGTAGTAACTCACTTGTTTTGCCAATGAGTTATTTTTAATTAAATGCATAAAGACATGTAGATAATTAATATTGCTAGTTGAATCATTTGAATCATTTTTTTTCTTAAAAGGGATGGGGAAGGAAATATATTATTATTTCAGTAGTACTAATGGCTATATTACAACTGTCCTTAAAGGGATTTAAACCATGTCCCTTGAGGTTACAAGGTCAAGCTCTTACCACTGAACTAGCACCCCATGGACATTTGAATCATTTTAAATCCAAGTATGATAATTAATATTACAAAACAAATAAATCCCTACTTTAATTATTACTAATGAATAATCTGATATTTGAGGCAATATGCTAAATCGAATCCGTCACTCAGATCCGAGAAAAAAAAAATTAATCTATCCGGTCCTAAATATAAAGAACAAAACTTTAATTTACACAGACCAAAAAATTGTATTGAAATTTGTTTTTTCTAATTAATGCTTTTAAAAATTGTGTTTTTTTTTCTAAAATTAACCATTTTATGAACCAACTCACTTATATAGGGAATATGTGTATCTCATTAATATGCTTCACTATAAAAAAAAGGTATAAATGGAAATTAAATATTTAATATTTTTGAAAATTGATGTTATTTTTTATAATTATGACAAAAAAAAGACTATTTAGCACCGGAGGGAGTAGTCGATTCTAATTACTCCCTCCGGAATGATTTATAAGGAAAAAAGTCATTTCCAGATTCGTTAAAAAATGTATGTATCTGGTTAATGTATGTATCTGGTAATGACTAGATACATACATTTTTTAACGAATCTGGAAATGACTTTTTTCCTTATAAATCATTTCGGAGGGAGTAATTCTGTTCTGTGTCCATATTGATGTTACGACTTGTTTAGGAAATGAAGTGAGCACGAGTTAATAATTGTCTTTTTGGCACCAATCAGCCCTCCAATAAATGTTCTAACAAATTTGTTAACAGATTTCATGTGAATGCATTTAACCAATTTGTGGATAAATTTGTCTTTTTCTCGATCTTTATTTTTCGTACTAATAAATAGTATAATTTTTCGTTCCTACAGTTTGCTGACGATGACAACAAGACGTACTTGGAGATCAACTACACTTTTGATATTCGGAAGGACTGGCTTTAGGGCTCAACTGACTTCTGCAAAAGTGCTTGCTGTTTAATCCCACAGTCATTGTTTTGAGCTGAAATCTCCTTCAGTGTTTACTTATTGCTTTTCCATTTTTATTTATTTATTTCTAATCGTGTCTGAGACCAGTAATCTTAACAATGACGAGAGGATTTGGAGGAAGAAACCAAGTGATATTCATTTGGCTGATAATTGTCAATAAAAATTGAGTTTGTCTCTTTGGATGCAAAACTATATTTCTATATATGTTCTCTGTTTCTTCTCACTACTAATTATGCACAACTAATTAAGCTAATAATTAAGGAGCGTTTATGCTACTAAGTTTAATTACCTTCTTAGTTTTTCTTTTTCTGTTTTATTATATATTTTTTGAAACATTAGGAAGATTAATGTGACGACACTTAAGCCTGAGGTGCATGTTACTACTTCCTGTGAGGTTGGAAGCATAACCCTTGAGCTTGTCTCGTAAGTCATAACCACGCCTCAAGATTAATGACCAATTATAACATTGCTGAAAAGGGAAAAATAAAGGAATAGCAGCGATTGAAAATGAACATTGAAAGCATTAACTTGTGCTACTGTGTCTGCATAAAAAAGAAAAACTGAAATTTGTTTAAACAAGAGATGAAATGAACTTGGACCCATTGATTATATCACAAAATCTACAATCTCTTCCTCTCTACTTACAAAATAGTGAAAGGATAAATATTAACGGGACTACTCTCTTAAGGTCATCAAGATAATAATTTTTGTCATGACCGGTTTAAACTCTAATTTTGGTATTAATTATGTGAAACCTAACCTTTTCCCTGCCAAAGAATTACATCAGGGGAGACCTATTAGCGGTTGTTATTTCATATATAAGTAACATGATAATTTCTAAGGTGATGGTCCTAAGGCTTAAAAGGATTATGGGAGAAATCAGAGAACCTTTTTGGAGGAAGGTTGATTCAGGATAAATTAATTATAGCCCATAAAGTCTTCCACTCCCTGGAAAGAAAGGGGAAAAAAAAAACAAAACAAAAGAGGTCGGACAAATATGACCATCAAATTGGATATGAGCAAGACTGATGATAGATTGGAGTCTAAAATTGTTTTCTCTCCGTAAAAACTTCAAATTCTATCTCTAGTTAGAATCTATTTTAAGGCTATAATTGTTTTCTCTTCGTTGATCAAACACTCATGTGGCAAAATCAATTTTATAATTCTAAAACCACTTTTATCTCTCACAAAAGTGAATTCAAACATGCACTTCTTGTTCATCTATAGTTTATAGTTTGACGTGTAATCTTCCTTCAAAATACATCGTTTAGTTATTGTCGCCGTCGTAGTTATTATTACTTTTACTACTTTACCAAAACAACATTCTAATATTATTTTTTTCAACTACTGAAAGCCTTTCCATAAACAATACATTTGTGAGGAGGGATCAATTCCCTAGAGTAACTCTAACAAATGAGTAATTCTTGTCAGAGTTACTTTGTTTAACAATTCTCTATAGACATTAAATTTCACATATCGAATCGTCAAATTAAAAATTCTTATTAAGTAGACCAAATCTATAAAATTCCATAAAATTTTATAAGTATTTGATACTTCATCAAATAACTTTAATTCGACATATAATATACTTTAAAATGTTGCTCGTATGATTACATAGTTACGAATGTTCAATTTATCTAAAATTTAGTATGCATGATCGTTAATATAATATAATGATATGCGATGGTTGAATTGATAAAATTCAATGTTTATAATGAGTTATTAAGCGAGATAACTCTAACAAAACTTATTCTTGGAGTCACTTGATTCCTCCTTTTTATTTCATTTCGCGATGACAGCATTCCATGCCTTTACTTTTTCACCCGTTGAAACCTTCCCACCTTTTCACTTCGTTGAGATAGTAACCACTATGTCGTCCCATGACAAGTTCGATGTCCAGGAAAGCAAGTGCTATAAACAGTTCACTCATGATCACGTCTATCAGCTTTTGTTGTCCCAATTACATATGTTGTACCAAGGGAACATATCTAGTGAGAGAGCCTTATTTATGTGAGAGTGAGAGGAGCAAATCATAACTATTAGATCTAATTATGAATGGTCAATATTAAAACAAAAAATTCATGTGATTTTTTTAAGTTGGCATGTGACTTTTTTAAATTCTAACTAACTTTTAATCTTGATCATCCATGTATAGTTTGTATGGCCTAAATTTGCTCCTCTTACTCTTAAATAAAAAAGACTCTCTCACTGGATATGTCCCCTTGTACCAATAGCATTTGTCTACAAGCTATGGTAGCACCTATTATCTCATTTGTGGATGACAGTGTAGTCAAATTGCCCAAGGTAAATTAGTTTACATTGGCAACGTTGAGAAATGAGAGTTCACAATTAATTTTGTATTGCCGAATTTATTATTGGTAAAATTGTGTTTTTTGTTCTTTAAGTTATTTTTAAAGTTCACATTCGTTCTTTAAGTTTTTTTTTTTGTCTCAAATAGGTCATTTGAAACTCTTAAAGAATGATTAAAACTGAGGATTAGAGTCTTAATAGTGTTAGAATTAGGTTTAGGTCGTAATCCATAAGTCTTATCATGTTTAGAAGCGAAACAGATTGAAACGGGGTGAACGATGACTATAAAAAAGGGTAACGGTGTAAATGTTTTAAAACATAAATGACTTATTTGAAAAGAAAAAAAAACTTAAAGGACGAATGTGAACTTTAAAAATAACTTAAAGGAACAAAAACACAATTTTGCCTTAATATTTTAAGAAGATTGCTGAAAGTATACTAGATGAATGTATGGATTCTCAAATTATTTGGGAGTCTCAAATAGGTACGGGATTCAATAACATAGATGATGCTAGGATTTTTTACAGTACTTGAAGTGTCAAAATTCCTGATACATTTACGGAACTTCGTAAATTCCTGGTATTCTCTTTATTTTGCTACAGTAGTATTTGTTTAGTTTCTGCTTTACTTTTGCTGTGTTAAATTCCAATAACTATTAGAAATATTTGTCATTGTTTCAAGTAAATTTGGTGTTAGAGAGTGAACCTCTAGCACAACACTTACAATGTCAAAATTAGATTTCATGTTCATAATAAACAATGGCATAACAAATGCAAAATGTGTTTCTCCTTGCATTCAACAAACAATCCAAATTAATCGACTTCAATAATAATTATTTTTCGGGTGAAGAAGGCACACAAGCATGTTCTATTTATTATTGCTAGGATAACATAGTGATAATTAGGAAACAAATGAGCACAACAATATGCATGCAAGACTGCAAGAGCAACTCAGCTTCAATTTCAAATTTTAGAAGAGACAAAGACATGAGGAAGAATGTCCACTGCGAGTTTGATAAAAGGCTCCTCTGCAGAAGAGTCAAATGAATTTTCCCAGCAGTTAGGGGAGGAAAACGAGTCTTCACTGCTATAAGGCTTATGTTTCTTCTTTTGTGAGCACAATGAGGCTTCTTTGCAGTAAGGCTCATCTGGTGAGTAAAACATGACAGTGTGAGGAAGTTGAAATCTCACCCTCTTTTGTGATTTCCCACTGAAGTTTCTGGTAATCAATGAACAATTTGACATTCCTTCACCTTCTTCTTCACAACACTTCATGGGTCTGTCCAAGCATAAACTATCTTTGGCTTCACTTATCAAAGATCCAAGGAACCTACTTGAACAAGGGTGCACCTTTTTCTTGGACTGCTTACTTGCACTGCATCCATCACCTTTCATGAGGTAGTAGTCTGGTTTCAATCCTGGAGAAGCTAATAACCAATCCTGTAAAGCCAATTTCCTACCCACGGGAATCTTCTTCTCTAGTGTCTCCATCTCTATCTTCCTACTACTTTCTTTCTCTATCTTTAAACACTTGGGTTTAATAAACTCTCTGAAGGACTTGCTCCCATCTCTTGCTCCAGCTGATTTAGTTTTTTGGCCTGATATCAGGCGCCACAGAGCGCAGAGCTTAGCACCCATTATAATATATTAAGGAATCGGAAGAAAGAATCTGTGGGGAAGAGCATGATGAGATCAATGAACTCATTCAGTATCTTTTGGGTTTATAAAGTGATTATGAGACGGAGGAGCCTAAAGAAAGAGGCGACAACTGTAATAGCAGCCTGGTTATTATCAGTGTTTGTATTTTTCAAGTACTCCACAGTTGGGTTCGGCCGGGTTACTACCATTTTTTTCGCCTCATTACAAGAAGGCATAGTTTGTCGGGATGAATACCCCCAACCACCCCCACCCCCAAAAAAAAACACCCCACCCCCAAATCCAAGAATCTGATTTTGACAAAATTTGGTGGTAAAAATGATGGTGGCAACTGGCAAATCACAAAATGACAAAATTAATAACAAGAAATGGGTACGTCATGATTTCCGCATATGAAATCGTCTTGGTGGGTCGTTATATTGTTCCTCCATGTTTCCTTTACAGGCACAATATAATCTTTTTTTTTTATAATGAAGTATACTTGCAATTGCAAACATCGTGCATAGTTCTCAGTGGCAAACAAGTAAGACGTCCAAGTAAGGTGGTTTTTCCAAGAGAAAAAACCCCCCCAATAAAAAGCAACAGCAAACTATGGATGACATTTAAAAGCGCTGCAAAACCAAGTTAGTAATATACTGAAAAAATGAACCTGAATAGGGTTACACAAGACATTTTACAGCTAGGAGGAGAGGATTGATTCAACTGGGAGCCCAACAACCAGCAAGCAAAAATATGTTTATGGTTGTCATGAAAAATTAGAGCTAAGAAAGGTAGTACCAATGGGATAAATATGGTACATGTCCTACATCTACAACAAAATATGTAAATATTCATCAACCATCATCATTTTAAGCCAATCAAAACCACACAGTGAAAAAGAAGAAAAAAAAGAAAAAAACATCTAAAAGGACACATGGTTTGCCAACAACTTGACTTGGTAAAATGTATCGTGACAAAGAAGCTTCCTTCTTTTCCTGCGAATTTGTCACTGGCTTTTTGATTTCTCAATCTTCACATAGGGTAAAACACCCATTAAATGAACAACTTTTGGAGACCACCCACGCTGTTGAGCACGGCAAAACATCAAGAATGTGTTTGCAAAGTAGGAATTGAAACCCATGAAGACATGCCACAAAGCATGACCCTGAGGGTTAATAGGCCAGCAGGATATCTCCTTGCAGAAAACACGATCACAAAACCCAAACAAGCTGCCTAATATAAGAGTACCTAAAAATAGCTTTGCAAGCCGCTTGGCAGAGACATCTTGAGTGTAAATGTAGTACTTGTACATTCTTGGAGTGCAGAGGAGACAGAGAACGATGTAATGTACTTTGAAGCCAATACCAAAATGGAACACTGAATGGGCAATGGCAAAAGCAGCACCATACACAAAGAGGAAGATGGGCATTGTACTGCGGTAATGCCAGTCTGGAGAGTAGAGGATGTACATGTACAGAAGCACCTCCCATACCATAGGAGTTTCATCGCCTTGCTGTTGCCTAAATTAAAGCGTAACATCTGAACAATGAATAGTCATCCAAAACCAACAGATATTGAATTATTGATGAACAAACTAAAAATTCAACCTACCCAATTTTATTAGGGACACTAACCAAAGCAGTACTAATTCAACATAGAAAAATGAAACTGAAGATTAATTTTTAAGGAACACTCGCACATTTAAAAGCAAAAGTATAACTCTTCTTGGTGAATATATAGGCAAGTCAGTGTGTTTCGTTGTGTGTTCAAAAAGCCTAAGCCTCAAAATGCTTTGTTCTTGTGGCTTTTGCCCAAAATGGTTTAGGAATTTCAAAGACAAAACCAAAAAAATTATGTTAGACCTCTTATTAGTAAACAATATAAGAGGAGGCATAGGCCAAATTAGTGCTGTTAGTTATTATAATTAGGTTGTCAGTTATTATTATTAGTGTGTCAGTTATTATTTCTGTGTGTTGTAACTGTCATGTCTGTCTTTTGAATAAATAGAGAAAGGGAAGGGTGGGGCAGTTAGGCAGTTATTTGATTGGTTATTGGGAGAGAGAGGCCAAGCTCTCTAATCTTGGTAGGGAAACCATTGTAATCTGTCACATTCCACTCATATTTCCTTCTTTCTCTCTAATTCTGTAATTCTGTCTTTGTAATTCAGTCTCTGCAATAATACAGAACTGATTCTGACTTTATTTCATATATAATATAACCAGTTTCTATCACATTATTAGTCCCTGTAATTATTTTTAGAAATTGAGTTTGGACCTAACTCAACCTCAAAAGCTAGTTCATGGGATGAGGGTTGTTCTCCACTTATAACCACTATTGAGAACATATCAATATCCAATATGGGACTCCAACACTCCCCCCATCACACCCAGGATTGGACATCTGGAGCGTGAAGTTTGTGCAAGTTAGCGCCTAAATTTATAAACTCAAATCACATTAATCCTTCTTGCATCAGACATTAGTCCCAAATAATGACTAACGTGTTACTGAGTCTTGTAAATTTAAGAACCAACTTGATTACACAAATAAATTCAAAGAGCTGCAAGTCAAGAATAATTTCAGGACTCAGTAAATACAGTCGTATATATAAGGCATGGGGCTGGAGAACTTGACTTAGATCCTGTTATATGCTTCTAACACTTCGTGTATCTTAAATAAATTAATAGACTACATATTCATACTATTGTCCCAGAATTGAGCATTCCATGCATGTAAAGAAAGCTTACAATCTTATCTCAGCAATGACAAGTAGCTCACTGGTACCAAAATGGTTCAACACCCAAACATAATTATCAGTTAGTTATAGCCACAACTTCACATTAAGTATTGAAATGCAAACCCCATCGGAAAGAAAGTATACATTTCTCCAAGCAGCATATATCAAATAAAGGTAAAAAAATCAACTACATACAGAAGCATGCAATTATGTGGGAAATTAGAGATAAAATTATAATAATACTTAGCCACCTAACTTAAATGCATGAGTGGCTTGTGTTATAATGACTAGATTCAAGTGCATGAGTTGAAGTCTTTCATTACCTTTCTTACTTAATTTTGATTAATAATTTCCACCATCTCTTATGTCTTGTATCACACTTTCTCTTTTATCTCTCTACATGTAAAAATGGATGGTCACAAACAAGGAAGTAAGGACTAATGGACACTTCAAAAATAACCAAACACCTGTCAGACACTTCACAAACACTTCGAAACTCCAAGCTGCATTTTACAATTTGTTTTGTTCTGTGAACTTTTTATACCAAGACAGATGAAAAGACTGCAATAATTAGCTAGCATTATATAATGCCTCAAATGACTCATGGTCATCGGCAGACCTACATAAAAGTTATGCACAGACTTCGATAAAATTACAAGTAATATTTTGAACTTCTGTATTTTGTCCTGTCTTTTTTATATATTTGAACCCACTGACCTCAATTTTTACAAATTTTTGTATTCTTCCCTTTATGTGCAGTTTTAAATTTGTTATGGTCTTAACTTTAATGTCTTTATGATAATAATTTTACTTTTTCGAAATAAATTGCCAGCACTGACTCGGGGTCCTACATCTGCCACTATGGTCACCTTTAAAACATCGGTCCTCTCTTTGGGTTTCAGATGTGTTTTATGCTAATTTTATACAATGTATTACGGTCTGTGTTGTGTCCTCTAATTGTTAGAAATTTGCCATATCATTGTGTCTATGTTCTATCACACCTGTATCATGTGTAACATTCACGCTTTCTGGTTATGCTAACAGTACACCGTTTTGTATCATATATGTATCATCTGTCATATCCATCCTTTAAAAGTATGATTGATATGCTAACAGTATTTACAAATTTCGGTAGATTTTTTCAAAACTGATAAAAAAAATGATAAGGAGCGGGTTAATAGGTGTTAGTGCCGTCAAATAGCCACGATGGTGGCACCACCCCATGACTGGTGTGCCGGAATTTGAGCAAACCGCCATCAGGCATGCATTGCATAGCGGGTTCTATGTGGTGGCAAACGGCACTTGCTTTGTCCGTAAGGCCTAGCGCAACTGGCGAAAGCCGACGTTGTTAGGCTGAACATTTTCTGTGGTTGCCCGGGTTCGAGCCCGGGATCCCCACTTTGCGTGTGTGAGTTTACGGGTAGTGCTTGCCACTCTGTCTGTAGACCCAAAAAAAAAAGGCACTTGCTTTGTCATGGTTGTCCAACTCCAAGGTGGAAATGGCAACTTGCGGTGCTTTCAAAGGGATATATGAAATCCCTAAAGTTTTCGGCCACTATCACATCCAAACAATCTTTGCAAACTGAATAAACTTCGTATCCATCATCTCCGAAGATTGAGAGACAAGTTCCATCCATCTCTAAACCCGAAAGAACTTCATTCTCCATCTGCATATCCTCCCCTCCACCTCTCAAGTAACCTCTGGCTACTTGAACCGTCTCTGTCTCTGCTCTCTTTAATTCTTTTGTCCAGTTATTTTCTTCCATTATATCCTTTATTTTATCACTTCTCCAGTTCTTTATTCCTCTCTCTTTATTTTGGAAGGGGGGATGGGAGCAGAGGCTCTCTGTTTCTCTCCAAGTCTGTGTGTTAAATCACTAATTTAATTTGTCTTTCTCTCACCCTTATTGCTTCTATTGTTCCAAGAGGTCACGGATTTAAGCCATGGAATAAGCCTCTTATGAATACAAGGTATGGCTGCTTACAATAGATCCACAGTGGGTCCAACCCATCCCTGGACTCTATCATGGCAGGATCTTAATAGCACCATGTTGACCTTTTGTTTCTATTGGTCTCTGTTATAGTGCAGGTTCTAAATCTTAACCTCCTACGACAGAGTCTCTTATGTTTGTGACACTATTGGTGAATGTTATGCCCTAGAATGCGTTTCAAGTTTATTGTTCTTATAAATGTTATTATTTTTTATACATGTTATTATTTTTTTCTTATTTATTATATTTAACAGTGTTTTAGTATATTTCTTTTGTGTGTGTATTTATTTATAGCCACCATGCTCCGCCATAGGCCACAATACCGTCCATGGTCCACCATATTTGTATGGCAAGTTTTTGGCTTTTTGCCATCCACCATTGATAACACTGGGGTGTTCGTGTTTCCCATTATAGTAGTATAGAATATAGATAACCTTTAGTTGCATGAGTGAGATGGAATACATAAAAATGTTTGTCAGGTTAGAGAAAGCAACACTAATTGTTCATAAATATGAAAATCAATTGAACCATGTGAATATGAAATCTGTTGATTGTATGGCCATATTAAGTTGTTGAAGGTGATAAAAAAATATTCCGTACTTTTGGTTCAATGTTTCCCCATGACACATGTGGCTAGAGTACAGTGATATATCCCTTGCAAACAACTTGTATCTGAATTCTTTAATTATGTAAGTATGTAACAAACAGTTTTATAAAATGCCAAACTCATTATGTATCATGCAAAGTAACTGGAAATAAAATGAAACAAATCAGAAAAAGAAAACATCTATAAACTGCTGCAGAAAAAGAAAAAGATGGAGATCAATAATACTTACATGCGTTGCAGCGTTGCATGGTACAACATGCTCCCAATGGCAAGTGTCATGTTTGATAGGTGAAGAACACTGAACCTTTTCTCAAATCGCTGTCTTAATGCATTTATAAGACCAATCAGAGCCAAAAGAATTGTTGGGATGTTGGACATAGTGTTATAAAATTCCGCAATGTAAGACGAATGTGCGTAATTTTTTTCACAACACTCTTTAGTGGATGTGACTGGACCCCAGAAGCTAGACACAGTTTCTGCCATTCTCCTCTACAGCCTGGTGATCCCTTTATCAATATTTCAGTGCTGCAGAATTCAAAAAGAAACCTGCAAGCCATGCCAAAATCCAATCAGGGACACTGATTTGTTTGAACCAATTAAGGCAAGCAATACCATTAGATCAAATAGATGAACGTGTTATATCACAATGAAGACATGATAAATGTATTGAGATTTAATTCAACAGCATGACATGTAAAACTAGTTCCGAGTGCAAAGATGGACGAAATTTTATAACAAATGTATTTCAGAATATCTGTATAAAAAGAACTATGAGATAAAAAGCAAGATAGAAATCTGAAAACCCCTAAACATGGAAATCCGGAAGTTCGAAATAGCTATTGAAATTGAATTTTTTTTAATACTTATACTCAGTGTTGCTAGAATCGCTAGATCGTAGGATCCTACGAGTTTTCACCCCCTGAGCGACTTGAATCTGTTACAGGATCGCCGGCCTGTAGAATCGCTGTAGGATCGTCGTTCCGGCTCGTAAAACCGTAGGATCGTCACTCCGTTTCGATTTTGAGAAGGAGACGTATCCGTGCCGGATATTGCGACCCGGTTCAGAAAAAAACTGTGTTGAGGGCTTTAGACAACATACTCGGGTCGGGTTTCTTGATGACCACTACGAAAAATACATTCCCATACTCTACAACCTTGCGACCTGACCTAACAGAAGTTCCCTTCTCTCTCTCTCTCTTTCTGCAACCTCCGTCGCTCCCTCTCTCTCTCTCTCTCTCTGCAACCTTTCTGTGCGAATGTGCCAAGGCTCTCTGCAGCCTCTGATACGGTTCCTAGGGCAGACACTCGAAGATCAAGCTTGTGTTAGTGGGCCGGTCCGCCAAACAACAACAGGCCCAAGCGGGTTAAAAAAAACCCAGTTGAGTTTTGAAAATATCAATAATTAAGGGTAAATAATTAATGAGTTTCGAAGGGAAAAAAAACCCAGTTTTCTTTTTTGACGCAAAAAAAAACCCAATTGAGTACACTTGTACTTGTTTCTCTTTCTTCGGTAAATAATCAATCAATCAATTATATATATATATATATATATATATATATATATATATATATGTGTGTGTGTGTTCGTAAGGCCTAGTACAATTGGTATAAGTTGATATTGTTAAGCTGAATATTTTCTATGGTTGTCCGAATTCGAGCTCGGGATCCCTATTTTGCGTACATGAGTTTATGGGTGGTGCTTGCCACTCCGTCTGCAAACCAAAAACAATAAAATCAATTATATAAATATAAAATATGATTTTGTTACATTCGGTTATAACACGTGTTACTACTACAATTATTTCAATCATTTTATTAAAACAAAATCAACTTTTAAAACGAATATGTTATTATCTATTTTTAAATTTAAAATCTATTTGAATCCGTTGTTATTTTAAAACAAATTCTATTTAAATTAATTTATTACTTTTCAAATAAATTAAAATAATTTAAAAAATAAACCTTGATAGATATATTTTAAATATAAATTAATACAATTTTTAATTATTTTCTGGTTTTTTAATTATTTTGCGAAATTGTCAAAAAAATATTTTGCGAAAAATTTTATTTTAAATTTAAACATGTCGATGAATTTAATATTTTTAAACTAATATATTTTTTAATTATTTTTCAATTTTTTAAAACAATTTAAATATTTTATTTTCAATTTAAACAAGTAGATGATTTAATATTTTTAAAATAAACTAAAACAATTTTATAATTAGTTTAGAAATTTTAAAATAAACCGAAATACTTTAATTTAAATTGATAAAACTAGATTTATTTATTATTTTTAAAATAAATCTATGATACTATGGTTGAGATTGATTCTTAGGTTCCACAAAAAAAGATTGATTCTTAGGTTTATTTTGTTTAATATTTTGTGTTGATTTTGTTTTTCCGTTGTTGTGTGATGAATTATACTTGCCATTTTTTATTTATTTTTATTGTGTAAATTGTTTAGTTTTCTGTATTTATTTTGGTGATGCATATTTTTTTAATCCTTATGAACATTGCGTGGTTTTAGTATTTCCTTAGTCTTCGTTTAATCTGAAAATTTCGTTAAAAAACAAGAAACATTGAAAATCTATGTGGCTCTATAAACTATAATTGTCATTTTCTTCTTATTCCAAAATGAAATAACGATTGATTGAAAAGCCAATCTGTAGTGAACATGCATAAATTATTCGACATTCATCATTCTCTCTTTTTAAATTAGGAGATAAAATTTTACCAATATTTATTTTTTATTCATAAAATTGAATTTGGTGAAATTTTACTTAGAATGAATTAGAGTGTTTCTTATTTAAAAAATATTTAAAATTTTGATTATGACAATATCGCTCAAATTTGTTTTTATTTTCTATTTTTAATATTTTAAATATCTATTATCTATTATCTATCTATCTATTATCATATTATAATAATTTATAAATTATAGAATAATTACACATATACAAAAAGGTTTTTCATGATGTCAAGTGTGGCTCTCACATTTATTCATAACAAATTTATTTTACTAAAGATAAACTATATTTTAAATATTCAACATCAAATTATCTGTTATTTTTCTATTATCTATATTCTATTGTTTATCTATTATAATATTAAATTTATATTCTTATTATTATTATCATTATCATTGTTATTATCATTATTATTATCATTATATAAAACAATGTTTTGATATATATTGTTATGCTAGATGCCAACACAACATTCATTTCAGTTTGACTATTAAAATAAAGTCTATTTAAATTAAATTATCTTCTTAAATTAAATTATATATTTTTTATTTGTATAAAATAAGGTTTTGAATTTAATTCTAGAGGATATTTCAATTTTGAATTTTAAGATGTTTAATTATAAATTTTAATATATCTATATCTATGTTTATAATACTATTTATGTAAAAGAATTATATCACGCGTCATCATCTTAATAATTATTCATAATAAATTTAAAAAATTTGAATATTAAACGTAAATAATATAAATGTTCCAACCTTAATTAAATTTAAATATATAAAGGATAAAACTATAATTTGATTTGCCATTCAATTTAAATTTGAACAATATTCATTTCAATTCTAAATTTAAACATTGGAATGATAAGTATTTACTGGATAAATTTAAAAGATTCAAAATTAATAATATAGATTATTATTAATTTATTACTTTAAAAATTAAAATTCTATTGTTTTTATGTTTGCTCTTTTTAATTTTTTTGTGATTGTAAAATAGCAATAAATATTTTTAAATTTAAAACACACTCATTTTTTTACAAGTTCAGATGATATTATTTTTTCTCCTCTCTTATTTTATGGTCTTATTTTTTTTTTGTTCTCATTTTATTTTACTGTTTCAGGTACTTTTTATGTTGGTTGGCAAGGTTCATCTTCTGTTTCTATTGCTTTGATTTTATTTTTTATACTGTTTCTCATTCTCTATTTCTTTTTCTTCTTATTTTTCAAAATAAATATTTTTCTTTGAAAGAAACAGTGGATGTGACAAGATATGGCAGAAGATTCTAGATAAATAGTGCGCTTTTTTTTTATTTTACCAACTCTAGATAATGGACAGTGACGTACAAAGCAAATTGTCTCACTAAATAAATATTGATTTGTTGATGATAGTAATAATTATAACTTATAATTGCTATTATTATTTCTGAAAACATATTGTGTTATTATTATTATTATTATTATTATTATTATTATTATTATTATTATAACTGAACAAATGGTACCTAAACCAATAAATTTAATATACAAATATTATTTAATACATTACATAATATATAATATTAAATATTTTAAAATTATTATTTACGATATTGTGTGTATTATGTGTCTATATAAAATTTTAATAAAATTTTTAAACATATCTAGGTCTCACTCGTATCCTGAATTTAAAAAATTTCTCGTATCCCTATAATTTTATATTTATTAAAAAATATGTCTATAACACTTAGGATAATATAAGGCATATATACATTATATTAGTTAGATAAAACTATATAATTATTCACATGTTAATATTCATATCTATTGAAGTTAGTTTTCTAAAACTTTTGATACAAAAAAGTTATAAAACATAAAAATAGTAGAAAACACCATAAAAAATTAAAAAATAAATATTGTATAGTCGATATTGTGCCCGTGCCTTAGGCACGGGTTATTACACTAGTTAAGAGTAAATAATTAAGAGTATTACTGACAAAAAAAAATAGTTAATATAACATTTAGTTTTGAAAACAATTTTTTTTCTAAAAAATAACTATAAATTTTTTTTGAAAAAATAGTCACTTCAAAAAGAAAGAGGGAGTATTTTTATTTTAAAATGTACTCTTGAAATATCAATAACATCCCGGAAACGGATCCGGAGAGTCTAAAGTAAGTAATATCCACTATCGATGAATAAATCAGTGGTTGATATTACTACTACATCATAACATATAATTAGTTTGTTAAGATAATAACTCTTGATTTTTTCACTTTATCCTCTACTTATTTTAGAGGAGCCAAATCTCCCAAAACATATCTTAAATTTTGGAGACTAGTATGCTTCTTCATTGTTAGGAAGTTCACAAGTATTCCTTTCGAATTCAAATATAAGAAAAAAAATATTCAAGTTTAGTGAACTAAAATATAATCAAAGTTCAACTAATTCAATCTTATTCAATGTCATCATTCCTAAAATATCCTTAACATAATTCAACCTTTATTTTTAAAGAGAATGTCACACTCCCCATGATTAAAGGCAGTTTAGGAAATACTATAGTTTTATATGAAATCAAAAAAATTAAATGAACTTAACTAACATTTTTTTGACTAAAAAAATATATTCATTCATTCAAATTGGTAAATACATCGAATACATCACAAATTCAATATTGCTAAAAACCGAAAAGGATGAATCTGCGAACCAACTCACAGCACCCGGGTTAATAGCACAAAACGACAAATTCCCTACAAGTATGAAAAATCAAAGTGACCGGAATAGTCATGCCTCTGAATCTGCAACGTTAATGCTCAAGTCTTCATTAGATCTGTAATGGTTCGAAGTTGATCTGCCAATCTGAATCAAATGAATACCGTAACAAGACGGGAAAACAAAACAAAGTTGTACCAAGACGACGAACAACACAACGCCGCACTAAGACGACGAAATTAAAGGAAAAACACAACAAAAAAACACAGAACAATGTGGAAAACCACTTATTTAAATAAAAAGAAAAAAGAAAACGGTATAGAGCGGTGATTTCAGGCCAAAAATGTCCAAAAACCACTCCCTCTAGTGGTGGATAAAAAAAAAGAAAAAGAAGAGTCAAAGAGAGAGAAGAGAGTGCTAGCGGCTAGGTATTTGCTACTTTTGCTGTTAGATAAGGCAAATAACTTAAAAACAGTTATAATAACTTAACTAACGTATTTAATCAATGTAAAATTAATTATTTTTGTTTATATTTGATTCGATAGTACTAGTTTATTGGTTGCGTGAATTCGGTCAACAAAAAGAAAACAAAATGAGCCTGAGACGTGGAAATCTCCTTCAACATGCGAATGTCGGTATATAAATTAAATGACGAGAAAGTTTGTAATGAATTGTGTTCCAGAGCCAACAAAAAATTAACCAAAACCAATATACAATGAATGCGGACACCTAATTGGGATTCATTGAACTTAGTCTCATTCCATATATTAACAACACTAGACTCCACAAGCACCTCTCATGCCTTGTGAGTGAAGTAAATCATAATTTAAACTGATTAAATTGGTTTAATTTATAAGCATTAACATAATCTATTATATAAAATTATAACACTGATTAGATCACTTACTTGTTGAAGACATGATCACGATCACTGGAAATTGTCTATGTCTCGTAGAGCTCTTGAAAGAATCAAAATCATGTCTTCTTTTGCCTAATCACACGCTTCAGGATCACGGTTCTCAATGGGGCAAACCGTAGAGGGAGTAACTGAATAACGTGACGGTAAAGGGAACCTAGCCAAAATATTTATTAACCCTAGGCAGCTCCCATCATGGCTCAGTGGTCAGATATACTCTATCTCCCACATGGATTAGTATTAGGTGTTCCGACCCATTACCAATTGATCACTTAGCTAGCAGGCCTAAGCATCATCACATGGATCATAACACTAGCCTGTTTTTTGGAAAACCAAAAATCACAATTGATTGTAGCCCACAATAATTTATTAAAAAAAATGCTAATATTCTCTCACTTTGGCAAAATCAATTGTGTAGATTTAATTTGTAGAAAACATTGTTGAAAATGATTTTCGGGATAATAACATATTTCCTACTGTGACCACTAGACATATGATGTCAAGATGCAACACCTAATTAAGGTTCCATCCAACAAAAGTCAAGTAATATTGAATCATGGCGCTAGTCACGTCCTACATTGATATAACACCTTCCATAGTTACAAATACCACTAACCGTCAACTAGTCATCAATGTGGAGTGTAGCAAGAAAATGACATGTCAATGTGATTCAATGGCTATACTGTCATTTTTTTGTCAGTCCCCAATTTCTCTGAAATGTATTAAAGTCAGAGAAATTATATGGTTCATGAGAAAATGTAACACCCGCACCTCAACGTAAATTGAAAGCACGATAAATTACATTAAAGTACAGGAGTTACTAAAAATTTAAAACTTGCTTACAGTAATCCAAGTAATAAATTTCAAACCTAAGTCATAAAATCTAATAATTAGATTACAACTTATACAATACTTGGAATAACAAAATTTCACTACAACATAAAATACTACTCTATGGGTGTCAAGCCTTGAGCTTCGCCTCATCTGTCTTCGGTATCTGCCAATCTGAAAAACAACATGGAAAGAGTGAGATAAAAATCTCAGTGAGCCCTTCACGGACTCCTAACAATCTCTCGTCGAATCTTACTATAGTAATATAATTAACTAGGGCATTTCATGTCAAAACATACTTTGCATTTAATACATAAGGACTCGCCTTGCACTCATTACTCTTTTCATTAGTTCTCTGAGCTACCTATGTGCTGAACATACCTACTTAACTTAAAACTCTAGTGTAACGTCTCAACTTCTTGAGTGTTGAGTGTGGTTACCTATAATTTGGCTACTTTTGTGCTAAGAGTAATTACTTACTTGTAACTATTCAAGTAACACCCTAGCTTCCTTTGTGTTGAGCGTGGTTACTCAACTCATGACTCTTTACATAATATATCTCAGCTTCCTTTGTACTGAGCCTGCTTAATGACACCTCAGCTTCCCCTGTGCTGAATGTGCTTACTAGTACATCAGCTTCCTTTGTGCTGAGTATACTGACTTGCACCTTAACTTCCTTTGTGCTAAGCGTGCTTACTAACACCTCAGGTTCCTCTGTGCTGAGTGTACTTACTAGTACCTCAGCTTCCTTTGTGCTAAGCATACTGACTTACACCTTAGCTTCCTTTGTGCTAAGCGTGCTTACTAACACCTCAGCTTCCTCTATGCTGAGCGTGTTTACTAATCCGAAATTCTTAAAATGCAATGCAACTATTAGCTAAGAACATATAGTCCTTCTTTACTTTATGCTAAGCACAACTTGCTATTCTCCTACACTCTTGGATTTGGTCATGTGCTTTATTCCACTGGCCCAATCAACATAGCTTGCTTGTCTTAAAGTAAACTTATCACTAATCTTATTTCTCCTATGCATTATTACAATTAAGTAATTTAGCAACTTAAGGATTTACAATCCATAACACCACTTAACTAACTAAACTAATTCCAATGATATTTACAAGGAATTCATTAACTTAAACCTCGCTAAACTCATAGTCATCTTTCCTTGCTACGAAGCACCTTCTAGCTTTTCCCTGTTAGAGCCTCTAATGGATGAAGATACACAATCAAATTGTCACCTTATTCAAGAATGACACTTAGAGCATAGAACAATCCTAACACTCATAACTAAACATACTTTTTCCCTTAACTTTTGTGCTCACTTTGATGCACCTTGGGTTTAGCTCCTCAGGAAGCAAACCCCATCCCCATTTGAGCTTGGTGGAGCATACAAAAGGGCAACATTACATATATATAGGTTGGGGGGTTGGGGGCAGACATCCAATCCTTTACCATCCCAACAAAATAACATTACTTCTAATCAATTGAAAGCTAGAAATCAAAGATAATTACATAGCAAATTGAATAACAATTTACTTAGCCTTTACCATAAAACTATTTCCCACTCCAAACATTTGTAAGGAACTTAGGGCTCACAATCAAACATCAACAATATGACTAATTGATTGAACAACTCATTAAGCTATCATTAACTCCTTCTAATCTATTTCCCTTTTCATGCTATCCCAAAAATCCAAAATAGAAATCAAGGAATCAAACAAAAGGAAAGAAAATAGAAAAGCCCTAATGGGAGTCTTATTCGTTGCCTACCACCTAAGGGATGAAGAACTCACTTATATTCTTCAAGATTTTGAGCTAAAATGGTGGAGCTTTGTCTTCCTTATTCTTCTCCACGTTTTCCCTCTTTCCTTCAACTTAGGGCATTCTAAATTTCTCCCAAATCTTAATCTACAACCTTCAATCTTCCTCTTTTAGTATGTTATTGAAGATATCCCACACGAATCTCTCAAATCCCTCTCATTTCCATGAAACCCTAGCCATTTTTCTCTCATTTTCTTCCTTTTTCTTTCCTTTTTTCCTTTCTTCTGCGTTCTGATCGATTCCGTAACGTTTTTAAGCATTTAGCAGTGTGTGAATCGATTCACACTTAAGTGTGAATCGATTCATGCAGTAAGGAAAATTGCAGCGTGTTTGGTGAATTGAATTGGTGAATCGATTCACCTCTTCCAACTTCGATTCACAGAAGCTTCATAATGGTTGGGAATTGCATTTGAATCGATTCAAGACTGTATGAATCGATTCATGCAGTCCTAAATGCAGAAAAACTTAACTTTTAATAGAAAATCTTGGACTTTCTTCCTAAACTAACTTCAATTAACTCCTAACCAATACTTTCAATCATTTCAAGATCAAATCCAACTTATTTCTAAACTCAAGATCAATAACTTACTCATTAAAGCTTTATGTAATCATATTTACTCAATTTGAAATCAAATTAAGGTTAAACACAATCACACAATTTCTCACAACTTATAATCAAACTAAGCTTATCAAACAAAGCTTAGGGAATTTGGGGCGTTACAGAAAGCAGCATGCCTCGGCTCTAACATAGCGTCGACCATCGGCATGGTGATCCCATTGACACTGAGCTCTAATGTTTTAGCACTCGTGTCTCAGCTCCAACACGATATCGACCAAGGTTATTGAACCGGACACTGAACCAGTGTAGGTACTGGTTCAAGGTTCAAAGGTCGGACCGAGGTCGAACCGGGATCGGACCGGAAATGAATTAAATTATATTTTTAAATTTTTTAATATAACATATAAAGCACTAATAAACAAAAAAATAACATAATATTCATAACATCACGACATAAAAAATTAAACTATGCTTAAAATGTTATATGTCAACATATAATATGCAAAAATTACATATTAAACTAAAATAAATATGTTATAATAAATTTCTAATATTCAATAATTACAAATACTATAATGTAAGTATTCTCATAATTTATATTAATAAATAAATTAATTTTAAATTTTATTATAATATTTAATTTAACCCATCAACGTGAAAAAATGGATATAAAATCTTTTATGTGTCAAAAATAATATCATTTATCATTTTTTTTAAAAATAAAAAATAAAAAATTAATTTTTGTTGAACCACCCGGTTCCCGGTTTTGTCCTTTTTTTTCGGTTTTCCTGGATTTAGCCGATTTTTTACCGGTTTTTCGGTTTTTAGGCCGGTTCGACTACAATCCGGTTTTAAGGTTCAAACGGACCGGACTGGGGTCCGATTCCCGGTTTAACCGGGTCGGTCCGGTTTTGACAACTATGAGTAAACCAATAATTATTAATTTGGTTCTTAGATTTTATATTTCATTTTTATTAAACTTATATTTTATATTTCTAGTGATTCAGTTTTAATTTGGATTTATGACTGTTATCCTTTCATATATTTTCGTTTATTTTAACATACGCATTCTAAAATATTCTAAAAAATAAATCAAAACAAATAAATTCAATTAATTATAATCGTACTTTTAAACATCAAACACAAGATAAACCAAGCCATGAAAAATTTTATTTTTCTGTAAAAAATAATTTTTAAGTGGCGCGAAAAAAGTGAAACAAACAGGATGAATGCAGATTTGGATTTGGATAGAAAGTTGCAATGATGTACTAATACACGACACAATTGTATCTCTATCTAATGAGTCTATGGTGGTGACTACTGACCCACTTTCCAATTGCACTCCGGCCCAGCTACGTTTGATTCGCAAAATATTAAGGAAATTAAACAACACAAAAATATCTGATTTGCGTTTGGTTTATATGATCAAAATACATTAAGAAAAAAGAGATTAGGGATAAAAAAAACTAAATATTTTTGCTACCCACTAAACAACGGGACAATTCATAGACAAACTAATCAAAAGTCAAAAATAGTCTTCCCTATTTAATGATAGTAAATAGTGATAACTATGCTCTCTCTTCCTCTCTCCCCCCCTCTTTCTATATTTTTTTAGAATATATATTAACAATATCAACGTTAAATAATTTTTTTTATAAATCAAATCAAATGCACCCTCAGTCTCTCACAAAGTCGTAAGTGGTTACTGCTTCTAGGTAACTTTAAACAGTTTTGTTGAAAGTGAAATTATAAATAATGATATATTTATTCTTTAGTCTTAATAAGTTTATTAAAGTAATGAAACATATATTCGTATTTACTTAATTTAAAAGTTAAAATAATGTTGTCCAAAAATTAATTGTTCAGTGGAATAAATACTTCAATCATAATATCCGATTTTTGTTATTTTATTTTTGATTTCAGTATGGTCACTTATATATTAAAAGATTCGAATTGGTATGTTAATATTACACCAATGTGGGTTTCAAAGTGATCCCTTATGTTACAAAAATTATACCATTATGATCAATTTTTTTGCAAAACAAGGGGCAGAAAATGGACCATTGGTATAATTTTTGTAATATAAGAAACCATTTCGAAACCAAAAAAAAATTCAAAACTCATATTGGTATAATTTTTGTAACATAAGAGACTAAAAATATAATTTAGCCTTTATAAAACAACTCTTCATTCTCAGTCAAAAAAAAATGCAATTCTTCATTTACTGTAGCCAAAAAAAATTATCCGTGACATTTTTAAGAATTTGACCAAGATACATCTTTCAATAAATTTTGGTTAATTTGCAAAATTAAGTTTAATATAATTTTTTGGTTTATAAAAATTTCATGAATTAAATATAACTGATACACGTGTCAAAAAATTAAGCTCAATTTTTTTTTTTGGACAGAAGCTCAAAAATCTATTGTTGAACGTTAAAGATAATTTTCTTAACATGATCACATGATGGAAGTACGGAACATCCTCATTGTGTGCTTTCCCGTTTGTAAACAAAAATAATAATCTTTAATTTTATTAGTAATATAAACTTCGTTCAATCGCACCTAAACTTGGCCTGCACTAGTCAAAAAAAAAAAAAAAGTGAACATAAATTGAATGGAACTTCGTTAAAAAAATGATGAAAATTCAAAATTTACACACACACACACACACACGCATATTGTTGCGGATACAGGCATTTTTTTTTTTTGGTGATCGAGATTAGGATTAGGATTGCATTGAAACTGTTTTGTAACCAAGTTGTGAATTTGGGAAACTGAATCGGAACGCCTTTGCGGTTGGGTTCAGCGAAGAATGTCGTAATATGGACTATATTCATTTTGCAATTAAACCCAATAATAATCTACACAGTTGCTACTACAGTACAGTAGGTGAGATTTTTTGTATATATATGACGCCGTTTCCCTCTTGTCATTCTTACTCCATCTGTTTGTCATTTTCTCTCTTCACTCGTGCTTTATGTGAACATCATTTCACCATTTGAACGGCATACCAGACCCCTACCTCTATCATTAATTATTATTTTTTTTTTCATTTGAATGGACTACATTAAACACCTTTCAGCTTTTGGGTGTGTGTGTATAACTATATATATATACTCGCACTTTTCAGCTCTTCGTTCTCTTTGAGAAGAAAGGCAAATTTTTAAGAAGGTGGCGGCAGAAGGGAAGGAAATTGGGGGAAAAAAAGAAGTAAGGCATGGGAAGGATTCCGGTGAGGTTTCAGAGGGTAGCAGCGGCCTTTGACAGTGAGGTCGCACGTGTGAGGCTCTGCGAAAGCAGCGGGAGCGAGCACTCGCTGGAGAGCTCAACGGATTTATCAGATCTTGTGAAATCGTTCATGGAGAAGAATGAGAAAGTAGCAGCAGAAGGAGAACTGGAAGGAGAGGATGCTGTGGTTTTCGTTCATGACAAGGATCGCGAAGAGGAGCTTGAGTGGTATGATTCTGAGAAGATGGAGATGTTGCTGGAAATTTTTGCTGATGATTGTGATGCCAAAGAAAAGATCAGAAGAGAGATTGAACTTCCATCTGGGCTTGTTGGGGACACGTCTTCGCCTGGATTCAAACGCCTTTTAATGTCACGATTGCGAGAGAGAGGTTTTGATGCTGGTCAGTATATGCCACTCATCATTTTTTATTTCAAATTATTCAATTCCAGAGTTTGGTTAACGTCTGAATAAAAATCATTTTTATCCAATTCTCTTCATTTTTATAGACCCTAAAACATTACTTTTTTCACCCCTTTTTTGGTGGTTTGTTTTTCACCCTTTCTACCCCCAAATTTTACGTACCAAACATAGCCAAGTATTAAATTGATAGCACTCGCATCTGTTCATTTGAGGGGTGTGTGTTGTCACTTGTCAGTCATATCCCAAATATTTCAATCACGATAATATATTTTGTTTCATGGAATCAAAGCCCCACAGAACAAAATCTTGTTCAAATTGTGGGAATCTTACACAGAATATCCATATATTCTTGTTCAATTAGCTTATTAAAATGGCCATCGGTTAGGTTCATGTAAAATATAATAATATACCGCACTATCTTAGCAAGCGTGATCTTTTTAGTTCCTTCCATAAATGGACATGGTAAAGTTATGATTTTAGGCCTAACTCAACCAGCTTGGAAGGTGAGGAGTACTATTGTGGGTGGTCCAGTGGATCTAAGATAGGCTCTGATACCATATTATGATTTTGAGTCTCACCCATCCTTATAAAATCGGCTTGTAAGGTGAGAGATGCCTATTGCTTGTATACTCTTTTGAGACATTACTTCTAGTCTATGTGAGATATAGATTTTTCCCAATAATATTATTGCTGTAAAAATCTAAAAACACAACTAGATAATATACATTGTTATTTTGGACTACCCCTAGCCTCAAAATGGCATTAATATGTGCTAGCTATTGAATTTCTTTCTTTTCAAGTTATGGAATTTGTTTTGATTAAATATTTTTTTTTTAAACTTTTTATGCACAGGGCTTTGCAAATCTAAGTGGGAAAAAAACAGAAGATTCCCAGGCGGCGACTATGAGTACATCGATGTGAACTTTGCAGGAAACCGCTACATTGTTGAAATTTCCCTTGCGGCAGAATTCGAAATAGCCCGTCCCACAAATCAATATTCTTCTTTACTTGATGTTTTCCCTTTAGTATTTGTTGGTAAAGTGGAAGAGCTCAAACGGGTTGTGAGGCTAATGTGCACTGCTATTAATGACTCTATGAAAAGCATGGATCTGCATTTACCTCCGTGGAGAAGAAATAGCTACATGCAAGCCAAGTGGTTCAACTCCTACTACAAGAGAACAACTAACGAGGTTTCAACTAGAAAGGCATCATCGCCCTTGACTCATGGTGCTTTTTCCACTAGAAAGTCCATTGGGTTTGAAGCAAGACCCGTGAAATCATATAATTGCAGGGATGACTATGGGAGAAAAACTGGTTTCAGAGTTGGCTATTTGACTACTGCATTTAATGCAAATGGCCTTGGGATGTAATTACATATGTTGCACGGGTACGGGATATGGTACCGAGTACGGGTACGGGTACGTTTGTAGAAATACGATATTTTTACATATTTTACACGTGGTATGAGATCTGAGTGCAGATGCAGTGTGCACTTCGATGCAGTGCGAACTTTAAGTTTTGGAGTACCCATGCTTCACTTATTACAGTCATACTGATGCTTCATGTGCATAGAAATGCCTGTTTTTTCGGGTGATTGATGTTGATAAATGATTGTGTGAAACCCCTTAGACCAGGGCACAAAAAGTGCTCCAGAACAGTTTTTCTGAGTGTTCAAGGGGTAATTTGCCTTTTGACTTTGAGTAGGGATGACTGGAAGCAAATTTTTAATGTAATCGAGATCATAATATATGAAAATTATTGTAAAATATATAATTGTTTGTTGCTATCTAATGTTATTCTCTGCAAATGATAGTGGCGATGAATTGATAGGACCTTCAACTTGTAACACAGTAATCTTGTTGGCAGGCTGGCTGAAATGTTGGCTGCCTCCAACTTGCCAAGACCACCATGACGCATGTTTGGAAATACGTTGAAGATGAGCCAGGCACACTATTACCCCTCACATCCCATATAAAACAAAAACGTGTGTTTCAATTTAATTTACTTTATCGTGGATGGATAAAGGGGTGGGAAGAGATAAGTCTCCATCGAAAAAATTGTAAATCAGATTGCAATGGAAGAACCAGAAAAAAAAAAATGTTAAGGAAGGCAAAAATATAACACGTTAAAAAAATTCGGAATTGTCATACTTCAACTGATTTTTTTTTTTCAAACACAAATTTAAAACGGCATCCAACAATAAATATTATATCAAACAAATACTATGAGTAATAGAAGAAATCTATATAATAATTAACAAATTAGTTATTTAATCTTCCATAGGTCATAAATATAAGAGAAAAGCTACAATTAAATAGCCAAAACCACTCTTTTTCCAATGAAAAACACCTTTTTATCTCACATATCTCTTATATTTTGAAACCCTAAAAAACACATTTTTTTCTCTTACATTGAGAACCGGAGGGAGTATATTATTATTATTATTATTCATAATTTTTTCAATCGATAATTAACATAAATTTAAGTTTCTTCAAACGACATTATACATCTATTAATAAATCAATATATTTTTGGACAAAACTTAGGTGTATTTCCATAAGTCATGTTTCTACCGTTTTCCACTTAAAATCAATCATATGTACCATTTACTTTAGGATTAGACCGAGATAATGACAAGGGATTACGTCGACTCCTTCGTTTCCAATGCCCCGTTAAACAACAACAAAACAAATTTTTCTTCAGTGTTCCTTTCTCATGGTTGTGTGACTGGTCAATCGCACCTTCACTTGGTCCAGCCTCTGTCACGCCAAACCTGGGCTTCTTCCCCCTTCGCTCACTACTCCTAACCCGCGGACCAACAGTGGCGATGCCGCTCCACCAATTTCTCCAATCTCGCTCCCACGACACCTGAACCCCCAGGTCCATCGCACCCCGACGCCTTCGAGAACCCCTATCGTGCGAGCATCCCTTCTTACTGGTCCTCTTTGAGTTCCTACCACCCATCACCGCCATCAAACCACTACAAAATCGCTATCATCGCAACCTCAATCAAATCCTCGTGCCTCCCATGTCGAACCATCCGCGACCTCTGCCAGTCACGGCTGTGGATGTGGTCTCTTTTTTTCATGGTGGGAAGCCAAAGCAGCAGCGTCGATCGTGGTGAGGTTCCTCGTGCAGACATTATCGATGATGACACTCATCCAGTTATCAATAGGGATCAACGCTTGTTCTATTGGTGAAGAGTTTCGACCCTGCTATCAAGGCTACTATTGGGGATTAGCATCCAGTCTCCATATTACATCGTTAATGGGTCTGTGCTTCCTCGAGACAAGTCCACGGTGAAGAGATGCAATCACTGTACTTCGCCACCGATTTGGTTGCGGGGGTTTTGGAGAAGTCAAAGAGAGCATATGGTGATTTGATCAAAATGTTGACGACGTTAACTGGTTTTAACTTTTAAGTGAATATCAATACCTAGTCCAAGTGTCATGTCTTGATTGGAAAACCGTAAGAACATGACCTATAGAAATGTACCTAAGTTTTGTCTCATATTTTTTTTTAGTATACTAAATCAAAAATATATTTGCATAAAATTTGATACACTAGCTCATTGCCCCATGTGTACAAGGAAAAATATCAAGGATACCATTCTTTCATATTCACAATGTTATTCTAATTATTCTTTAACGCAATTAGTAGTCCAGATAATATGCCCAGGGAAAACACAACTAACGGGACAACAGAACACCGCTTTGCTCTACATCTGACACGGGGGCAGTTATATATGTTGGTTGTTGTTTTCCACAACCATCAAACCTTTCACTACACCCATCATTTTTTTAAATACCCAAAATACCCTTATCATATTTACCTTATATCTTTGTCGTTCACGTTTACTTTCACCGTAAATATATATTTACGTATCTATGTATACACCGTAAATATATATATTTGCGGTTTATAAACATATATATATATATATAGACACACACACTCACACAACAAGATTTAAAAGCATCTTAAATCTTCTCCCATCCCAATTGCCACATTACAATATAAAATCCCTATCCACTTATATGCACGTATCTCAATTTCTAAGAATGAAAGTTGAAATGAAAAAAAAGAGAGGTGTAAGTGCCTAAGTGGTAATAATTTAAGTAAGAGTTTTACTAACGAGTGTCCTAAGGGCATTGGTTAAACAATTCATAAAAAGAAAGTTTGTTTTGAAAATCTAAGTTAAACACTTTTCGATATAATAAATATATTATTTTTCCATACAAACTTACCTCTTTTGATTTTTAACCAATACCCCAAGAGTACTTGTTAGTATTTTTCTTTGAGTAAAATAGAGAGTTGCTGAAGTAGGTACCAAAGGTGGATAGGGCAATGATTCGTTTCCACTATGAATTCTGTGAACTCCATCAAAAACGACGCTGGGAGAACTGGTGTAAATGAGTTGCTTCACTTTTAGCTCTACACAAGCATCGATGACATTCTTTTTATAAACCGTAAATATATATATTTACGGGTTGAAGTGTTTACCCGTAAATATATATTTACGGTGTATACATATTTATACACTGTAATCATATATATTTACGTGTAAATTTATTTCAGAAATTTTCAACCGTAAATATATATATACCGTGAAAGTGAAAGAGATAAGATAAAATATGATAAGAATATTTTGGATATTTAAAAAAACTGATGGGTATAGTAAGAGGTTTGATAGGTGTGGGAAAACAGGTATATGTTAAGTAGAGATGTAAATATAGAATGTACCCAAAAAAAGAGATATAAATATAGATACCAGGAGTTCTTTTTTTTTTGGTGGGGCACAAGAAAAGAAAGGGAAGCTGCCAAAACGGGAAAGAAAAAAACAGCTTTGAAAATCTTTTCAGCCATTTTGCTCTTTCACAATATGCACGTTTTTACGTATTTTTGAAATATACTTATTTATAAAAAAAAAGAATTTTAAATTGTGACAAATATATTTTGTAATTTTAGTTTCATAAAAAAGCAGAAAGACTGAGAATATTCAAACAGAGAAAATAATTATATCGACAACATGTAATATTTTTCTGTCCGGATTTGAAACTAAAATAATCACTTATAAATAATAAAGAGATTTACAAAATTGTTATGTGCTCAAAGACAATAAAATTATGCTAACATGTTATGTTTTCCAGTCGGAATTCACAAAGCAAAATAATCATTTATAAATAATTAAAAAAATTATAAAATTGATATACGCTGAAAGACGATAAAATTATACCGTTAACAATAATGTTTACCCGTCCGGACTTAAAAGGAAAGTAATCATTTATAAGTAATAAAGAGATTTCTAAAATTGGTATGTGCTTAAAAACAATGAAATTATACTGATAACATCTAATGTTTTCCCATCGGGACTCAAAAGAAAAATAATCATTTATAAATAATGAAGAGATTTATAAAATTATTATGTGCATAAAAGATAGTGAAATTATACCGATAACATGTAATATTTTCCCGTCGTTACTCAGAAGCAAAATAATCATTTATAAATACTAAAGAGATTTATAAGATTGTTATATGGCCAAGGACAATGAAATTATACCGATAACATGTATTGTTTTCAGTCGGGATTCAAAAGTAAATAATAATTTATTAATAATAAAGAGACTTATAAATTTGATATGTGCTCAAAGACAACAAAATTATACTGATAACAAATAATATTACCATGTGGAGACTCCAAAGTAAAATAATCAATTATAAAAAATATAAATATAAGAAAAATAGAAAAGTAAAAAAAGTAAAAAAAAACAAAAAAAAAGTAATGCTCAAAGACGATAAAATATACCGACATGTAATGTTTCCCCGTCAATACTTAAAAGTAAAGTAATCATTTATAAATAACAATGATATTTATGAAATTGATATGTGGTCAAATACAACAATAAAACAATAAAAATAGGGTTTTTCCGTAAAAAAATAGAAATTAAACACAAAAATAATCATTTAGGGTTTTTTGGTAAAGAAATTATAACAACATTTATAAAATTTGATACGAGTTCAAAGAAAATGAAATAAAAATACTAAAAAAATTTAAAAATGAAAAATATTAAGAAAAAATAGAAAATTAAAATGTAAAAAACAAATTTCTGTAGGAACTTATAAATAAAATAGTCATTTATAAAATAGTAAAACATTTATAAAATTTAATACATGCTCATTGATGATAAAATTATACTGACAACATGTTATGTTTCTCCACCTGGACACAAAAGAAAAGTAATAATTTATATCGACAACATGTAATGTTTTTCTTGTTGAGAATCAAAAGTAAAATAATCATCTATAAATAATAAATAATAAAGACATTTACATATTAAGAAAAATATGAAAAAGTAAAAAGTAAAAAAATAAAAAAAGAATAAAATCAGAATATAAAAGTTAAAATATAATAAGGAAATTAAAAATAAAAGAATTAAAAAATAGGAAATAAAAAATGAAAAAATGAAAATTTTAAAAAAAGAAGTGAGAGAAAAATGTGAATTCAAAAAGTAGAGAGAAGAGAGAGATAAAAGTTTTTGAAATTTAAGATGAGAGACGAAAAATAGAGGGAAAATGTGAAGTTAAATTGACTATTCTACCTTTAAAATTGGTGAGGTGTTAAAATTTTAAAAATAGTAGTTTAGTATTTTTGTTGGTAGTTTGTTTTTTTAGATGGATATTGATAGATGAAAATTGATATTGAAGATTGAAAAAATTATTTGTGGGACCCACAAAATTGAATCTTCCCAAATTGGTAAGAAAATTCTCACGGGAAGGGAAAACTTGCAACAGGACAAAAAATGTTTATTCATTTTCCAGTTTTACCAGTATACTCTGGGGTATTTATGTTATTTTATTTATGTTTTTTTTTTTTACCTCTTCTCACTTTCTCTTTAACGATAAGGGAGGAGTTTGCGGCAGTGAGGACGCCGTGGTCTTCGCCATGCATGCCGGTTTTGAAAGGTGAAGCCACACGTTTATGACAAGTTCTTCAATGGGTTCAAAGCATTGGTTTCAATAAAGTTATTTTTTAGCAAGATTATAAAAGTAGAAAAATGATTATTGAACACCCTTTTCCAGACATCCAAATACGACACCGTATTTCCGTACGGTTCGTACCGTACGGACATATACGGAACCGTACGAAATCCGTACATTTTTTTTTACAGATACATATTTTTTAACTGGTTAACGCAGTTTATGTAAGTGGTTAACGCAGTCCACTAACTGGTTAATACACAGATTTTTTAACTGGTTAACGTAGTTCATGTAAGTGGTTAATGGAGTCCACTAACTGGTTAATACACAATTTTTTTTAACTAGTTGACGCAATTCATGTAAATGGTTAACGCAATCCACTAACTGGTTAATACAGACACATTTTTTTAACTGATTAACGCAGTTCATTTAAGTGGTTAACGCAGTTCATATAAGTGGTTAACGCATATAATAATTTTTTTTTTTGGAAAAAAAGTATTTTTTTGAAGAATTTTTTTTTAAAAAAATAATTTTTTTTGAAAAAAAATGTCCGTACATGTACAGACATACGGTCCGTACAAGTACGGACATACGGTGGCTGGGACGGTGTCGCCAAAATGGGTGTGCATTTAGCGCGACCCATAAAAGTATGGTAGATAGTATGAATACTCCAAGAGTAAGACATTTCAGAGTTTGATTTTATCGTCAAAAAGAGGGCTCCAGGTTGTTATCTTTTTTTCTAAATTTTAGGGTGAAATTTGTTCGAAGACAGGCAGTAGCCCATAGGTGAAGAGATAATCTATCTCACATAGGGTCGGTATTTAAATTTTAGGTGTCATGGGCGAACCAAGAAAATAATGCCCTTGTAATTATTTGAATATTATTCTTCTTATATTTTTTATTGCAAAATCATTAATAATCCGTTTATAATCAAGGTTCTTTAAAAGTCATTTTCAATAGAAATCAAAGCAAGACTATTTAATCTATCTTGTGTTGTGACATAGTAGATCGTAAATAAGATTTTAACAACTTTAATTTAGAAAAACTTCTTTCACTATATGCAGTAATAACAAAGATAGTTAATATTATTTTATAAGTCATGCATGCATTAGAAAAACAATTGAATGTTTTCAAAGAATTCAATATCATATAGTTTAATTTTGATTCAACCGTTAAAACCTCTCTAATAACTTTCAATTCTTCAAATAGAATTTCACCATCAAGATCATTAGAATTATCATGTGTTCCAAACTGGGCCAAGCCCAATCCGACAATGGGCACTACTGTGGAGGCCCAATTTCGCTGCTAGACTACGGTCGAACCACGATCACCAAATCATCATCCCCGGGTCAATCGACAGCCCTTAATTCGCGTATCATATACGCTACCGAACTACAACCGTCGACCAGATTGACGGATCTCGTTCACCTCGCATAAGATCATGGTCCCATCTTCTGCCACGTGTCCCGAACCAACTTACTTCATATAAAAGGGGACCCACTACAGTGAAAAGGTACGCATTCCTTACATCACACTTACCTCATCTGAGAGAGATACTAACTTGAGCGTCGGAGTGTACTCGACGAATTCTCCGACTCCGGCCAGATCTACGTTCCTTGCTCGGAACATTGGCGACCACAGTGGGAGATTTGTTTCACTTTGAACAGATCTTTTCGAACAACACCATGGCCGGTCCTTCGCAACCACCTCGTCGTGCTACGAGACAAAATCCTGGATCCCACCCTTCGTCATCTCACGTCGACGGACAGATGGTTTCCATCACGCCAAAACCTCTCACTGCGTTAAACGCTACAGTACTCGTTCCTGTCACGGTGACGAAAGTTCCTTCTTCACCGATTACATCTAGCGGAGATCGCGCCATCACCGCAGCAATAGTCGAGCCGCGTATAAAATTTCAACCTACTCCTCTGGAAAACAGACTCTCGATCATCCAAAGACACAGATCTCGTACCAGATCTTTCTCGCTTCCTAGATCTAGATCTGGAGAATTCTCTCGATTTGCTGCTGAGAAAGGCCGACCCGACAGATCACTGCATCGCGGACGATATGGTCAACACCCTTCCCTAGTGTGGAGGGCACATCACCAATCCTCCCATGTAAGCAGAATCGCGGATCGGATTCTGATCGGAAAGCGTAACACTTCACCGAACACATCGTTTCTCTCTGGCAAAAACCCTCCGTTCTCCTGCGCGACTATGGTGATCACCGGAGGGCTCATTAATCCGAGTGAACATTCCTAGAGAACGGGAAAAAGAAAATACAGAGACATCGTAATAGCCACCGCCTGCGCCCCTCCAAACAGACCGCCACTGGTTTTCTCTGATGATGATTTCATCGGAGAAGAACCAAACGAAGATTTCCCTTTAATAGTTCGGGCAGTGATGGCCTGTCGACGTTCGGAGAATCCTCGTCGACCAAGGGAGTTTCGTTGACATCATATATAAGGGACTGTTCGACACGCTGAACCTTCCAAAGGATCACCTCATACCTTATTAGGGATTGGGATTGCAGGGATTTAACGGAGCCATGACGATGCCAATGGGTCATGTCGACCTAATGGTTACCTTTGGTTCTTATCCGAAATAAAAAACTGTCGAGATACAATTCCTAGTCCTACAGTGCAATTACGACTGCAACTATATCATCGGAAAACCGACATTGGCCGCCCTGGGCGCCGTAACATCAACGGTTCACCTGAAAATGAGATTCCACGACAACAGCGGCGAAGTCATAACCCTAAATGGCGACATCGAGGCAGCAAAACGTTGTCTCGAGATAAGTTTGGAAAGAACAACAACAGTTCAAATGAAAGAAACAGCGATATGGAAGACCACGCCATATGGAAATAGAGCCATGCTAACCGATGTCAATCCCCGCCTTGGAGATGAAGACGTCAAGTTAAAATTGAAGGATATCGAAGACCCATTGTCAAAAGAATTGGCAAGAAAGGTAGAAAGGCCCATCCTGAATGGTGATTCTACCCAGGTTCAGATCGGGAAAGACCCCTCCCGAACGACAAAAGTGGCAGACGATCTCCCTACGGAGATGGGGGCAAACTTGATAAACTTCCTCCGGGAAAATGTCAACCTCTTTGCCTGGACTGTCGATGAGATGCCAAGCATTTCACCTGACGTAGCGTGCCACAAGCTGGCACTGAACCCCTCCGCGTGGTGGGTCGCCCAGAGACGTCGACGTCAATCCCCCGAAAAACTCAAGCAGCCGAAAGGGCTGTTTCCGAGTTGATCAAGGAAAACTTTGTCAAGGAAGCTAAATACACGACCTGGTTGTCAAACATAATGCTCGTTAAAAAGTCAAACGGGAAGTGGAGGATGTGTGTGGATTACACCGAACTCAACAAATCGTGCCCAAAAGATGCATATCCATTACCAAACATCGACAGGCTGGTCGATAACTCATCAGGCTTTCGGTTTCTCTCCTTCATGGACGCCTACTCTGGCTACAACCAATTACCGATGTACGAGCTCGATCAAGGGAAGACAACTTTCATGACCGAAGGCGCGAACTACTACTATAAAGTTATGCCCTTCAGTCTCAAGAACACAGGTGCCACATATCAAAGAATGATGAATAAAGTCTTTCAGAAACAAATCGGAAAACTGCTCGAAGTCTACATGGATGACATGATTGTAAAAACTGCCCAGGAAGCGGACCATGTTACCGACCTGGCCGAGGTGTTCTCCGAGCTCCGCAAACACAACATGCGCCTGAACACGGACAAATGCACCTTCAATGTGAGAGCAGGCACGTTCCTCGACGTCTATTTGACCGAAAGAGGAATAGAAGCCAACCCAGATAAGTGCAGAGCAATCACTGAAATGCATGAACCGACCACGAAAAAAGAGATACAACAACTAACCGGGATGATGGCAGCATTGACCAGATTCATATCGACGTCAGCGCAGCGAGCACCTCCTTTCTTCAAATTACTTAAAAAAGAGGTTCCTTTTCCAATGGACCCCAGAGTGCCGAGAGACTTTCACCCAATTGAAGGAAATTCTTTCCACACCATCGGTCCTGAGCAGGCCTCGTGAAGACGAAACATTATATCTTTATTTGCCAGTAACCGAAGAAGCCCTGAGTGCTGCTTTGGTGAAGGAGGACACTGACGGGAAAGAACCGGTGTATTTCATTAGCAAGGTCCTCCAAGGACCCGAACCGCGATACCAGCGAGTTGAGAAGATAGCTCTGGCCCTCGTCATCTCCGCACGAAGACTTCGCAAATACTTCCTATCTCACCGCATGGTAGTCAAAACCGATCAACCGATCAAACAAATTCCACATCAGCTTGATCTCGTAGGTCGTATGATCAAGTGGTCCATCGAGTTTTCCGAATTCGACCTCGGCTACAAGCCGAGGAAAGCGGTCAAAGCTTAGTCACTCGCGGATTTCGTTGCGGAACTTCCCCCGAAGTCGACCTCATCGGCTGGTAAGTGGTTAGTCTTTGTTGATGGATCGTCCAACCTAAAAGGCAGTGGGGCCGGTCTGATCCTCAAAAATGAAGACGACTTAGTCTTCGAATACTCATTATCCTTCGCATTCCCTACTTCGAATAATCAGGCCGAATATGAAGCATGCATAGTTGGGTTGACTTTTGCTCATGAACTTGGTGCCGCACAAGTTGTTGTTCACTCCGACTCACAACTCGTCGTCTCACAAGTCAAAGGAACCTATCAGGCTAAGGATTTGTTGCTTCAGAGGTACCTCGCACAGGTCAGGATGTTGATGAACCGATTTGTGCATGCCGATCTCATACACATGCTAAGAGAATAGAACGTTCGGGCCGACGTTCTGTCTAAACTTGCCAGCACAAAGATAACGACTTCACATCGATCTGTTATTCAGGAGACGTTGACCGCCCCTAGTATTCGCGAATCCGACCCCAAAACTTACTCCGAAGAGTTCGTCGAAACACCAAAGGTTGCTACATCGACATACCTACAAAGCTTGTTAATCTCAAATTCGAACAACCCTGTCGATTTTGGAGATTCGTGGATGACCCCGATCTTGAAATTCCTCTATTTGGGGGAATTGCCTAAAGATCCTAAAGAAGCTTCCAAGATCCACCGGAAAACGTGCTCATTCTCCGTCATTAAAGGGAGACTATACCGAAGAGGGTTCTCCACACCCTTGCTGAAGTGTCTCGACACTTCGGAGTCAAAATACGTCTTAACCGAGATCCATGGAGGAATCTGTGGACAACACTTGGGAGGAAGAGCCTTGGCAAGGAAAGCATTGAGAGCCGGTTACTATTGGCCTACAATGGGAGTGGATGCCATGAATTACGTGAAAGAATGCGACAAATGCCAGAGACATGCCAATATTCACATTGCTCCTCCTGTAGAATTGAGCACCCTTTCATCCCCATGACCCTTCGCCTGGTGGGGAATAGATATTCTCGTACCCTTCCCTGTGGCTCCTGGACAGATTAAGTTTTTGTCCGTAGCCGTGGATTACTTCACGAAGTGGGTGGAGGCCCAACCACTCGCAAAAATAACGGCGAAGAACCTGATTATGTTCTTCAATTCCCAGATCCTAACCAGGTTTGGAATCCCCGAGGTCGTAGTAACCGACAACGGCACCCAGTTCACCAACCAACAATTTCGAAAGAATCTAGCCGAACTCAACGTAAAACACCTTTTTACCTCGGTCAAACACCCCCAGACGAACGGACAAGTAGAAGCAGCAAATCGGGTAATCCTGCACGGTCTCCGGCGTCGTCTGGACGAAGCAAAGGGTAAATGGGTTGACGAGCTAAATCAAGTTCTATGGGCATACCAAACCACCCCCTACTCATCGACAGGAGAAACACCTTTCTGGTTAACCTATGGGTCGGAAGCCGTAATCCAGGTCGAAGTCGACGAACTGAGTTGGAGAACGTTGCACCCACCAGAACCGAGATTGAATTACCAGTACCTTAGGGAGGAACTCGACTTCCTAGAGGAAAACCGGGAGGTAGTTGCCCTCGGGGTACAATCATCGCGTAGTCCCTCGAGGCTTCGCCACAGGGGACCTAGTTCTTCGAAGAGCCGATGTCGGGCTGAAAATCGCAACACAAGGAAAGTTGGTTACCAATTGGGAAGGCCCCTATCGAGTCACTGCAAAGACTGGGATCGGGGCCTCCTATTTAGAAGATCTCAAAGGCAGGGCCATCGCCCGGACATGGAATGCAACAAAACTCAGAAAGTACTACAGTTGAACCCGGCCGCTGCGACCGGGACCAACCTCTGATCGCGCTTCACCACATCTTAACTCACTATTTTTCCACTTTCTCTTTTGATCACTGTAGTTCAACATTGAGTTATAATGCAAAATTACATTTCTGATAGTTTCTGTGTCGTTCAGGAAGTATGACGCGAGTTCAGATCACATGTCACGTCCGCACCGTAAAACATACCTCGGGGTTGCTCGGAAACCCTTCCCAGCAAACCCTCGAGGATGTTGCTTCGGTACTCAACACTGAGATTACAATTTCTGGCATACACTCCGAAAGCGGTGTCCGAGGAATACATGGTAGACCACCTCATTGACCTAGCCAGTCTTTAAGGGATAGGTCACGCCAAATAGCGTTCATTCGTGTAAGGGAATGCCTCCCATAGATCGGGGCTGAGGAGAACCACCCTTGGCCGAGTCGACCTCTCCGAGCAACCAATCGGATCAAACTCAAAATGAACCAATCAGATCTAACGTCGAAGCACACACATCAGTCTCTATGCCGAGCAAACAAGTCGGGTATGCTTCGTTTGCGCCTGACCTACAATACTTGAGAAGTCACCACGGCGCAACGACGCGTCACTATGCCTCAGAATCAAGATCCAAAGTCGTCACGAGAACATTCTAAACATCGTTACAATCCTTAAGTCGAACTCCTCAACTCTCATATCTTGACTTGGGAGGCAACTATTCCGGACTGGGCCAAGCCCAATCCGACAATGGGCATTACCGCTGAGGCCCAATTTCACTGCTAGACTACGGTCGAACCACGATCACCAACTCATCATCCTCGGGTCAATTGACGGCCCTTAATTCGCATATCATATACGCTACCGAACTACAACCGTCGATCAGATCGTCAGATCTCGTTCACCTCGCATAACATCATCGTCCCATCTTCTGCCACGTGTCCCGAACTAACTTACTTCATATAAAATGGGACCCACTACACTGGTCTTTGGTAATTTTTTTTTGGAGGTAGCAATGGCTACCCCATTGTAACACTACGCTCCGCCCGTGTACGCATTCCTTACATCACACTTACCTCATCTGAGAGAAATACTGACTTGAGCGTCAGAGTGCCTTTGTAGGTACCCACCACCGCTCTCCGCCTTCGTCACCACCGTACTCGGCGAATTCTCTGAATCTGGCCAGATCTACGTTCCTTGCTCAGAACATCATGTTTTAGGAAATAGGTGACGGAGGAGAAGGAGAAGTAGAAAAAGGAGGAAGAAGGAGAAGAAGCAGAAGCAGAAGCAGAAGCAAAGGCGAAGGAAGAAGTAGCAGAAGAAGCATTAGTAGAAGAAGAAAAAGAAGTAGAAGAAGTAGTAGAAGTAAAAGCAGAAGCAGGAGGAGAAGGAGAGGTAGAAGAATATCCTACAAACCATATAATTAGGCCAACAAGAATAGCAGAAGCATAGCACAGAAGAAGAAGTTTGGAAGTACAACGAAAGGGAGGAAAAATTAACAGATGATTTACTTCTGTAAGAAATAAAAATATATTAAGTACCAACATAAACTATTACCATCATAAAATAATAATAATCGTAAGAGAATTTGTTTTCCAGAGTTTTGTTGTGTAGTGTTAGACTTTTGTGTTAATATTTTTTTATGCTAAACGTTTTTAGCACTTGCTAATTACTAATAGCTATTATTGTCAAATATTAATTAACAAACATGGTCATACATAAGCAGCCCTATAACTGTAATGAACATTATTGCTTCATTTCTGTATCGGTAGAGGTATGTATAACAGAAGAAGAAGTAGAAGCCGAAAAGCAATTTTTGATATTGCCTTGGCTAATGCTACTTGGAATTTGGGAGATGGTAAGTGCATCAATTATTGGTTAGACACAAGGTTATCAGAACCTATCGCCAATATGCTTCATATTCCTCCAGCGCTACATCATCTATTTGAATCCAAAGTTAGTGAATTTTTGTTGAATTCGGAATGGTTGGTCCCTCCTATTTTTTCTCAGCAGTTTCCAACACTTTTACCTTCTAGATATCTCTACCTGTACCACTGCCTCCATGCTTATTGGAAGCTAGCATAAAAAATTTGTTCAGGTGTGCATCAAGTTGACTCCTCCTAGTGACAGTATCAGCAACAATGTCCTCAACATTTGTCAGAAACAGGTTGTAATTCTCCAAACTCATGTTGGAGATAGAATCCATATCGGTTGGCAATGTAATCCTATTCCCATTCCTGGGTTTTTTAGAGGAGCAACCACTACTGTTTTTTCTTTTTATTCCTAAACCCTCAACACCTACAATATCCAGAGAATTTTTTGGCTGACTTTTTACTAAGTCCGTGTTCACCCAAAACTTCCAGTAATTCTTGTTTTCAGCAAACATTTTCATGGAAATAAACTCTGAAAGTGCAATAGTAGGACGTTTTGGGTAAACTCAGACTTCGTGAAAAGTCAGCCAGAAAATCATCCTGAAACTATAGACATTGAGGGCTTAGGACTAAAAAGGAGGAAAATTGTGGCCACCACATTGTTTCTGGATAACCATACTATGTTTCCAACAACCACCGTGATTGAAGTGCATCAACATCTTGAAATTTCTTGTCAGATCATCACTTATAAGTTTACCCCTGAGCATATATAAAAAGTAATCTTATTTTCTTTTTACCTATTTTGAAGACTAAAACCAAATGCTAAGCATTTTAAGGAGGAAAATCAAGAAAGTTGCAAATAATGCACATCCAAAAGCCAAATATTTTAATTTCCGAATTCCCCCCCCCAAAATCATCTCATCCTGGTACTATATATATATATATATATATATATATATATATATATATATGAACACATATAAGTTATGTGATAATAATAGGAGATACATGTTTTATTGATAATTATATAAGAACACAGCTCCGGAAACAATTGAAGAAGTTTCTCACTCTAGAATTGAGCGTAGCCAAAGCGTAGCCAAAGCGTGCTTAACAATGAGCAAGCGCCGGGCTTTTATAGAAAATTGAAAGTACTATTTGAACAGTACAGGTAAGTAAACCTTAACTATTACAACAGTGCCGGTTACAAATTTTGATAAGTCTGCTCCACCACTTTCGGTGCATAATGGCAGACAAACGGAATCTTTGACATAGGCGTGCCTTGATTATGGCTCCATCCTATTTTCCAAATTGTGGAGTTCCACATCATCAAGATCATCATCATTATCTGAGACTTCTCCGGAAGATTGTGGACTGTTGATTTCTTCAAACATTGAAGAATAATTGTTGAAGAAGGGCAATGATATCTTCGTGGGAAGACAGTTTGGGGTTGCCCAAAGGTTGTAAATAGGAGTTTCTCCTATTTTCTTGAGATTGAACCATCCAGTTGGAGGAGTGAATTCTTGTCTGATTAACTCATGTCTTAACCAGAATGAATTGATGAACTCCTTTGATTGGGCTGGCCAGTTGATAAAGGGATTGAACATAGCAAGGCTGGCTATGAAATGGTGTTGTGCAGGGACCACATATAGCATGTTGCTTGTTGGTAGAGATGAGTTTACTCTGAAAGTAACCCTCCCCTTTCTTGAGATAATTGCTGCTGCAAGCAGATATAATTTTTGCGGACCAAAAACCAAATCAGAGGAGTCATTAGTCCAAAAAGAATCTAACATACCCAGATCAAGAAATGTCCAGATAGTATATTCTTTTCCTTTGAAATGGATTGTCTGGAATTGTGGAAGGCTTATTCTAGCCTTTAAAATTCCAGTATAAGGACGTTGAATATCTTCACCGTCTTCACAGAGATTGGAAGGAAAACTAAAGTAAGCCATGGGTTGGCAAACATAGATTCCTTGAGCTTGGATGTTCCTTACAGAAATTTCCCAAAGGCATTCCTGGGCTTGAACATATTCTTGGAAAATTGAATTGGATAATTTATTTTGGATTAAGAAACTAGTTTCAAAATCCACATGATTGGTTAATTGTCCGATAATCAGAGAGGTCTGTAAAACAAACCTTTTCTTCATATTCTCATAATTGAAATTAGTTAAACACATTGAGGGTTTGTGTTTGAATTCTCTTGGAACTCTCGCACTCATCCTTACCTTTGAAATTGGTATTATTTTCCTCAGGTAGATCAATGATCTTATCCTTGAGTTTGAGTTTATGAAATTCAATTTCATAAAACAATTTTGTTTTTTGAAAATCTTTGAAATCCTCATTTAATTTTGAAAAATAAGCTGCAAGAGCATTTACGCAATTGAGCTTTTCTTTTAAGTCTGTTGACAACCAAAGGTTATCAATAAGACATTGTTGAGTTTTATCTAACTCAATTTTTGGCTGAGGATAGAATTGCTTCTCAGAGAACATGGGAAGTTTAATATTATCAAACTTCATTATTTGATATGGTACCTGCAAAACAGAATCTTGATCTTCTTCGAGAGGATCGCAATGGTCAACAGGGTTAATTGAAGTATTTGAACAAATTGGTATTTTCAAAAATCTAAAAATAATTGACTGATTTTGGTATTGGGTAATAATACCTTCATCAGTGATTTGAATAGGGAAAAGTAATTTTATAAATGGAGTTCCCAAAATTACTTTATTTTTTAAATTTTTTACCAGTAAAAAAGAAGTGTTAATTCTTAAATCCTGGTTTTTAATTGTAACAGAAGACAACTTGAAATTGATTTTTAAAACAGAACCGTTAGCAGTGCTAAGACGATCTGTGGTTTTTTCAAAATATTTTGAAGGAATAAGATCTTCCAAAATACAGTTTGAATCAGCTCCAGTGTCAAAAAGAGCTGTAGTATCAATAATAAAATCATCAATGATAATCTTAATATTGATATAGAATTTTTCTAAAAAATTGGCAGACCCAAGGAACTTAAGATCAAGAAGATCTTCATTCTTATGAGCCGAAGAAGAGGTGCCAGGGTCATGTATTTTGTTGGACAGGCAATCCATTTTTAATTGAAGACTCTGGACATTTTGTCTTAAATCATAAATTTCAGATTTAAGAAAATTGATTTCAGATTGTAAATCTGGGATTGTAACAGGCTTGGTACTATTATTCTCAAGTCTTTTGAAGGTATCTTTGAGGTTAAATTTGTTGGTTACCAAAGGATTTTTAAGAGGCCTGGCAACCAGAGTGGCTTTGAGTTTTTCAAAATACCCAGTTCTATCTTGAGTATTAGGAATAGCACTGATAACCTCAAAGAGGAGATCTTGCTCTTTGGTTAAGACATTGATAGATGACTCAGGGGAATCATCATCTTGGATTTGATTTAGACTCTCTGAAGAATCGTGAGAGGAATCATCAGAAGAGGTTTCTCCAAGGGAGGAATCAATCAAAAGATTGTTGATTTTGTCCTGGATAGTTTTGTGTAAGTTAAGAGAACTAATCTTCTTATTAAACTTACAAAATCTACTATAATGGCCAGGTTTACCACATTTGTAGCAGATAACTTTGGTTTTGGGTTGAGAATCCTTATTCTCATTATCTAATTGGATTTTGGGCTTAGGTTTGGACTTTCTAAGGTTCTGTTTGTAGAATTGAGGCCTGGGAAGACCGGTTTTGGTTTTAGGTTTGCTACTGGGCTTCTTAGCACAGGGTAACCCAAATTGTTCACAGAAGGTTCCTAACTCCCTACGGGTTTGGGCCTTTTCTTTAGCTAATTGTTGTTGCACTTTGTCATCTTGACAAATCTTGAGTGCAACTCTTTGGATTATGGCAATAAGCTGTCCATAGCTTAATTGGTCATAAGGGATTGGAGAATTGGGATTTTGGCTTCTAAGCTTATCTCTAACCTTATCGCCAAGAGATTTGGGAAGGCCAGCTAAGAATTTTTCTTTCCAGAAAGCTTGCTGACTGTCTTCTCTGGTATAAACCCTGGTTAGGAAAGTATCTTTATACCACCTAAAATCACCTAAGGTTTTACACCTAAGATTGGCCAATAACTCAGCAGATCTATCCTTGATAACAGAGGGATCTCCTATGAAATGTTGAGCTATGGTAAAAATTAAGGTATTAACGGCATCAGGTAAAGTAACACCGCTTTCAATAATTGGGGTACCATCAGGTTCAGTCTTAATGGCACTAAGAATTGAGTGTCTTTGTTGGTCAGATAGATAATTATCCCACCAACCTTTGAGTTGGCCACAGAAACCTGCAACAAGAATTTCCACAATCATAGATTCAGGAAAATCATTAGTAGTTTCATAAGCAGTGGCAACCATAGTCATATTTTGGAGAATTTTTGTAATGCCATACTCATTTTCACCATCTATGTTCCATTCATAGACATTGTTGGCACTAAAGCTTTTGAAATTGGAATTGGAATCCTTTTCTTCCAAAAGAAGATCAGGAGCAGTTGCTCTAGGATAATAGAGCTTTGTAGGATTTCTCCAATTGGGACCAGTAATAACTGGATTGATATTAATGTCAGAGTCGTCTTCAGAGGAATAAACCGAAGAAGGTTGGCCGAGGACATTAATAGAATTCTTGTTTTTGGGATTCCTGTGGGGTAGAGGAGTTTCTATCTCAGGGGAATCAGGAACAACTTTGCAAAGTTCAATTTGTTTATTGATTTTTTTGAGAAATTCAGAGTGAACATCCTCAACTTCTTTTTTGATTTGAGCTTTTGGTCCAGAAAGACGAAGTGCTCTTTTGCCATTGTTCGAGATTTGGTAAGGTTTAAACAATGGTTTTTCAATTTGAAAAGAATTGCTTTGCAAACTTTTGTCCGAAGGAGTATTATGATCAAGAATCTTTTCTCCTAAGGTTTGAAGATAACGATTGGTGTAATTGGATTGTTCCATAAGGGTTTTGATGTCCTTAGGGGAAATTGGATCAGTTTCTATCTTAGAACTGAAAGGCGTTGCAATGACAGTTGTGGGAGAATCTTTACTGGTTAGGGTAAAGGATGTCTTAGGAGGTAATTCAGATTGAACCTCTTGACCATCTCCAAGATGCCATTTTTTGATAACCTCAAGGGCTTTGGTATTCAAAGAAAGATCTTTGAAAGGATAATCCATATTGTTTTTAATGGCAATACCATTAAACCAATAGAAGAATGGAAGATTGTATTGAATTTTTTCAAGAAATTCATAAAACTCTTCTTGCATTCGTTGGCACAAATTACCACGAATATTTTTGAAGAACCATTCTCTATGAGGTTTCCAATCCTCAGAGAAGAATTCTTTTTGAATGGAATCTCTGTCTGGAATAAAGACAGGAGGGATTTTTGAAATTGTATTTAACTCATACTCTGGGTTGAGAGAGGAGTAAGTTGGAGATGGGATGGTTTGATCATCATCATCTCTTTGATAAGAAGTCTTTACCGGAGTAGTAGCTTCGAATCCTTGTAAATGAATTGTAGAACCGTCATGGGAAGGTTCAGGTTCAGATCTAGGGATAGTCCTAGGAATTGATCTAGAAGTCGAGAAGGACCTTCTAGAGAAGGCAGACTGAAAGTCATCATTGGATCTTATAGATCTAGATAGAGAGAAGCTGTTTCTTCTATCAAAGATTAAATCTACATGACCTGAAGGATGTTACAGAATGCTCTGAAAATTGGGTGTAATTTTGGGGGTAGCTGGAGTGGCTTTTTCCAACGTCCATTTTTCAGGAAGAGTGACCTCATTCCATTGAATGGTTTTGGGAACCGCAACATTAGCTTTGGAATTGTCAGTGAGAAACAAAGTGGTCTCGCCACGCTTTTCACAATTGGTTTTGACAAAATTGGAAATTATAGAATTCATAACCTTATACTGAATCCTATAGATAAGAGCAATGGGTATAGATCCTTCTTTCATATCATACCCATGTATTTTGATATTCAAGAATAAAACATCAAGAATATTTTTGTCTTCCAGACTAACAGTTAAGTCAGGGAAACAATTGAAGAAGATAGGGCCATGGCATAAACTAGACTCAACAGTACCAAGTAAAGAGGCCTCGGATTGATTATGTCTTTTGTCTCTTAGGCAGAAAAGAACTGCTGTGTCGAGAGATTCTTTGGTGAGTGGCTTCATGCCAATTTGAACACTGCCAATGTGAAGATAACTGTATCCTCTGGCTTTGTGGTTTTTGAGGGTTTTTTCGGAGAGAAGATAAATTTCTTCATCTTCAGTTTGAATTTTGTATTTTTCTTCGACAGTTCTAATGACGAAGTCAGATTGGTTTTGCCAAAGGCTTTTGAGCTTGAAATCTTTACTGGATTTGTAAAGATCTTCATCTTTGATTTTGGGAATATCCCAATTGTCAAGATCTTGATTGAGATCTTCAAAGCGAATCTCATCTTTGAAGACTTTTTTGGAAAAATTGGAGAAATCATTTTGATTTGATAGAGAGGAAGACGAGGAGGAGGAAGAAGACTTGTTGGGAGAAAAGCGAGAAGAGAGTGAACGAAACATAATGACAAAAAACGAAGTTCACAAAAATAAACAAGCCTTCCTTCCCCGTAAGTACCATCGCCATCACCTGGTTCGTTAGGACAGTAGGATATTGATCAAGAACTAACAAATCATGCACTAAGATACTTTAACTGGATTTAACCATACATATTTGATAAAGCGGAACTATGGTTATTAAGAAAGAATAAATAGTTACCAATTGATCTACTATATTATGAAATAACCGTGTAATATGTCGGACACTGTACCCAAACGTTACTATACCAGAATAGTTTTAATAAAAGATCAATCGAGTTAGTTGAATATAAATCCGTTAAGTATGAACACCTCGACCTTGCAACTGTATAAAAAAACTTTTGAAGGAAGAAATTCTTTGAATTTAAAAAGTAGAAAATAAATATATATCAGTCAAAGATCTTCACTTAATAAACAAAGTTTCTCCTTATCCAACCTGTCAAGAAATGAAGGACAGACCCATGTGATAAAAGTTGGTCTTTAGTTACATCAAAAGTTGTTCCATTATTACTTTGTCAGAGTACTTCAGAGTCATTAGACTTACTGCCACATCCGTCGGGACTTAATGCTCCTCCTATTACTCTTTCATCATTCTAATGAGACAAAACTTGATGTAATGATACCCGATTTTGAAAATTCGTACTGGGCTATCTTTCAAGTATAAGTTGAATAAGTCAAAAAGTTGAATAATGAACGAAGACTTTAACATAATGTTCTATTCATTTCCCATCAAGCTTATTAAATAAAGACTTTTCACAAGCAACAAAACGTTCCAGTCTTGCAAGGGCACACATTCAAACTCAGATCAGACTCATACTACGTAACAAGAGACTAATTTTCAAATGTTTATCTGATATATTGAACATAGGTAGCTACACTTGCTGAATTCTTTATGGATAATCATAAACAGTTAATCAGTACAGTAACAAAGTATTCTAATACAGAATAACATCTTCCCACCGCACTTTAGAATGATTAAACATAGAAAGTATGTTAGATGCATCATCAACAGTTCAAGATCAATATCACGTTCCTACTTCCCCATCAGGCTCTGATACCAAGAGGGGCCTGAGCGAGTTGGAAGAAGCGGAAGGAACTACAAGAGGAAGTAGGGTGAGATGGACTCAAAGATAAGTTCAAATGGGGAACAAACCCGAAATGTAAAAGAACTGGAAAATAAAACAAAAAACTTAAAGGTTAAACCATGCGAATGTTATGCAAGCGATTAACTTGACCATATAAGCGGATATGATTGCAAAGAAAAAAATAAAAATAAAAGCAAATTGAAAAGTTTTTGATTCAAGTAACTATCTATGAGTTACATAATTGGAATTGAGAAAGAGGAAGAACGGGAAGAGACTCACTCAGAGCTCTCAAGTTTCTCACTCTAGAATTGAGCGTAGCCAAAGCGTGCTTAACAATGAGCAAGCGCCGGGCTTTTATAGAAAATTGAAAGTACTATTTGAACAGTACAGGTAAGTAAACCTAAACTATTACAACAATACTGGTTACAAATTTTGATAAGTCTGCTTTACCACTTTCGGTGTGTAATGGCAGACAAAAGGAATCTTTGACTACTCTGGTGAAGGGAGAAAGTCATCATCCGAATTGGCTGGCTCAGAGATCAAATCATCTTCTTCAGATTTGTAGAAGATAATGTCAGTGCTTGAGCCTTCATCAGTTGGTTTGAGGGCAGCTGGCTGAAGAATTTGTTTCTTCTTTTTGTTAGCTGTCTTCATGGTTGGTTGTTTACTTGTGGATGGTTGATCATCCTTCTTGCTGTCAGTCATTCTCTTTTGGAGAAGCTGAGTTATACTTTGGAGGCTACTTATCATATCTTCTTCAGAGGAAGAACCTGCTATAGCAGCCGCAATTTGTGACTTTTGGTTTTGAAGAAGGCAAGTGCTGGGTTCAGCATACTTCAATAGCTTAGGATTTCTCCTAAACCAGTTCTTGACTCCTTCTTTTGAAGCTTTGGACCCGTCAAATTCAGACCACCATTTAACATAAGCTTGTTGTACTAGCCATGGGTGGACATTGGGAAGAGGGTTTTTATTGAGATTGTACTGCCATGAGAAAACCCAAGACAGAGAAAAATAAACAAAAAAGTTAAGTAAGATTGGAAGACTATCTGCCTCACGATCATACTTAGTTTTGAAAAAATTGAATCCTTCAATAATATTAAGAGGAAGGATTTCAGGAATTGGCCCGAAAGAGTCCCACCATTGGAGGAACCAATTAGGAAATTGATACCTGGTACCTGTCTTAAAATAGATAAACCAGGAATGTTTAAAACTTTTGTTTTGGAGTCCCAAAATGGTTATCTCCCAGGCTTTGATATAATCCCAGTAGCAAAAGCCAATTGGGTCAAAACTTCCGGAGAATTTTTTGAAATTGCTGGGATTTTGTCCCCAAGCCGAAGGTGTTAAAACCTCAAGGATTTGGAGAGTTGAATGGGTAATATTTGAAGGGTCTTTTGGATCCCTATGGTGTTTGATCTTGGCAGACTCGGTATCAATTAAAATTAACTGATAAAATTGATGAGTCTTGTTTGGAGCCAAGGGCACAAAATTGAATCCTTTTGGGAGGATTTTTGAAGGAATTTTGTTAATGTTCGTGTCCCAAAATTCTGGTTCTAATCCTATTACAGGCCAAAAATTTGGTTTTTGAACATATTGGGTTTTTGAGGTTCCTGCAACAACAGTTGTAACAGGTTTTGGATTGGCTTGATAAACTTGGGTTTTGGAGTTTTGGATCATAAGATCTAAACTCTCTATTGGTTTTCCTTGGACGGTTCCTGCCCAAGTGTTGGTTGGTAATTGAGTCAAACCCTGTTGTTGGAGGGCTTGGAGAGTCTGAATAGGGAAGAAGTAGTCTTCCTTAGACTCATGTTTGGTTTGGCTACGGGTTTTTGGCCCGGCAATTTGGGCTTGGGTAGAAGACCCAGTTGGACCTTGGATCGATGACCCAGTTGTCAATTGGTTTTGGGTTGATGACCCAATTGTTAATTGTTTCTGGGTGAATGACCCAGTTGGACTTTGGGTAGATGACCCACCCGCTGTTTGGTTTTGGGTCGAAGACCCAGATTGTTTTTCCTGTGAAAGGACATCAAAAGGGTTAAGAGTAGTTTTACCTTTGTCTTTCCCTTTGGCACCTTTTCCTTTCCCCGTAGGGAAGGAGGACATTGTTGATATTGGACAGATCTGGTTAACTTCTTTTCCCTGCAAATACTCCCGGGTTAGGAAATCAGGAAGGGAATTTTGAGAACCTTTCAGATATTCAATATCAAAATCAAAAATACTTAAAATTGATTGCCATCTGGCAAAAATTTGTTTTGAAGCAAGATTTTTAACATCCTTTTTCAAAATATCTTTTGCTGATTTACAGTCAACCCGAATCAAAAACTTCTGGTTTAGTAAATCAGATTAAAACTTGGAAATTGATAAAACAATTGCCAAAACTTCTTTTTTGACAGTGGAGTAATTCTGCTGGGCAGGATTCCAATGTTTGGAAGTAAAGGCAATAACTTGCTCTTTACGTAAGAAGTTTTCTATTTGAGAATGCCGCCATAACCAATGTCCGAGGCATCGGTTTGACAATCTTTGGAAATTGTGGATTGGGAAGGTAAAGACGGAAGTTCTTTAACCTGAGTTTTGACTGTTTGACCACATTGGTATGAACATCAGTCCAAGGAGGAGGATCCTTTTTGAGACGATCATGGAGTGGTTTGATCAGATTGGATAATTGAGGCAAGAAGTCAGAGACGTAATTAAGACATCCAAGAAATCTTTGCAATTGAGTTTTGTCAATTAATTGATTAGGAAATCTATCAGCAAAGCTAATAGCACGGCTTATAGGCACGATAGTTCCTAAATGAATATTGTGACCAAGAAATCTGATCTTAGTCTGAAACAAATTGATTTTTGTTTTGGACAAGGCCAAGCCACTTCTCTTAACAATAGAAATAAAAATGTTAAGGTGTTTGAAGTGTTGATCCACAGATTGAGAATAAATTAAGACATCATCGATATAAACAATGATGAATTTGGAATAAGGATTGAAAATGTCATTCATAATTCGTTGGAATTCTGAAGGAGCATTTTTGAGGCCGAATGGCATGACATTCCATTCGTATTGTCCGAAAGGGACGGTAAAAGCAGTCTTATACCTGTCCTTCTCATCCACCTGGATTTGCCAGAATCCAGATTTCATATCAAACTTGGAAAAGATCTTGGCATTATGGAGCCGATTCAAAAGATCTTTTTTGTTTGGAATTGGATACCTAATCCAGCTAAGAGCTTGATTAAGCGGTTTGTAATTGATAACGAGACGAGGGGCACCCCTCTCAATCTCAGAAGGTTTGTTGACATAGAAAGCAGAGCAAGACCATGGGCTCTTACTTCTACGGATGAGACCCTTGCTAAGCAAGTCTTTGATCTCAGTTAATGAATTGAAGGAGTTCATGACTCATTTGGATAGGGCGAGCCTTAGTAGGAATTTGCCTATCGTAAAAATCCTTTTCATAGGGAAGATTAACAACGTGTTGTTTTCTTTCCCAAAAGCATTTGGTAAGTCAGAACAAATGGAGTTTTGAATCTGGTCCAAAAGGCTGTTAATCCTTTCATGAACATCAGATTGCTTTAATTGAAAATCAATATTCTTATAAGAGATTTCATCTTTAAGAAAACTGATTTGACTTTGTTTGAGAGAGATGGGATTAAGATCTCTAATAATGGGTTCTTTCAAAAATTTGAAAAGAATTGGTTTACCCAAATGTTGGGCAATAATCCCATTTTCATTTGTTTGATAAGGAAAAAGTAATTTTATAAAGGGGGTTCCCAAAATTACTTTGTTCTTAAGATTTTTGACCAATAAGAAAGAAGTTTCAATCTTAAGGGTTTGATTTTGGATAAACACCGAAGAGAGTTTATAATTGATTTTTAACTTTGAACCATTAGCCGTACTGAGCTTTTCAGTAGTTTTTTCAAAGTATTTAGTAGGAATTAATCCTTCTAAAATACAATTTGAATCAGCTCCAGTATCGAAAAGGGCTTCTGTTTCAAGAGTAAAATCTCTTACAACAATTTTGATGTTTATAAAAAACTTTTGGATACTAACAAGATTGTTAATATCAGAAAAATTGTTTGAACTTGAAACCATAGTATCATCATTTTGCAAAACAGTTTGTATAACGGTTTTGTTATTTATTTGAATTTGTTTTAGGTCTTCAATCTCGGACCTAAGTTTGTTAATCTCGAAACGGAGGTTATTGATAGTAATATCCTTACTAAGAGACTCAGAATCGAGAGTGTTTAATTGATATTCAGAATTGGAACAGTTATTCTGAATAAGGGAATTGAATTTGGTAGTGTTGGTTAAGCAATTTTCCCAAAAATGCTCAGCCAAAAGATTGTTGACTCTATAGTCAATTTCTTTGCAAATACTTCTGTTAAAATGACAGTAGTATTTTTTGTGACCACTTTGTCCGCAGTTGGAACAAACATAATTGTGGCGAGAATTGAGACTATTGGCAGGAAGACTATTGTTCCTAATAGTCATGATAGAAGATTGATTCATAGTGCTGGAATCATGTCCCAGACTATTGATAGGGATATTGGCAAAGGGATTAGTAGTTAAGATCTTGGGAATCCTAAGTTTACTAAAGTCCAAATGAATATCGGAATTGGTTGGAGTAGTGGTATCGGTAGTGGAAAAAACTACGATATCTTTACTAACATCCAAAGATTTGTCAAGGTCCATAGTGGTTGATGAGTTGGAATCAACTATCGCGGCACTATTACCTAATTGACTAGAAGTAGTGGAGGGGACAGAAGTCACAATCACATTACTGCTAGGAGTACCAATAATAGAGGTATCGGCAACAACGTCGGTGGCAATTTGCTACTTTACTATTATCAGTTTGAAAATTGTCAGACAAAGTTTTTTCAAAATTGTCCTTTTCAAAATTGTCCTTATCATGGAAAGAAGACAAGGTAATAGTATTTCTACTATTATTAGTTTGAAAATTGTTTTTGTCATAAAAAGATGAAGACATATCATTTTCATGCGGATAAGATAAAGCCTTATCTTTTTTCTGTTCAAAATGCTTTGGGTATTTTTGAGAAATTATTTCTAAAGTCTCATGGTGTAAAGACTGACTACTGAAAGGATAATAGTATCCACTTTCAATAGTAACAGTATTAAACCATTGGAAAAATACCATATCGTAATTTTTGATAAATTTATGAAATTTTTCATAAATTATTTTCTTTTGATTTTCAGAAAATTCATTAAGAAACCATTCCCTTTGAGGGGTCCAATTTTCAGAATGAAAATCTTTTTTGAAAATTTCTTTGTCAACGACAAACTTGGAAGAATTGATTTGGGTATCCTTAACAGGACTTTTGGAATTGTCACGAGCTATAGATCTTTCAATAGCCCTGATTCTAGATTGACTCTGAAGAGACTGACAAAGTAATAATGGAACAACTTTTGAGGTAACTAAAGACCAACTTTTATCACATGGGTCTGTCCTTCATTTCTTGACAGGTTGGATAAGGAGAAACTTTGTTTATTAAGTGAAGATCTTTGACTGATATATATTTATTTTCTACTTTTTAAATTCAAAGAATTTCTTCCTTCAAAAGTTTTTTTATACAGTTGCAAGGTCGAGGTGTTCATACTTAACGGATTTATATTCAACTAACTCGATTGATCTTTTATTAAAACTATTCTGGTATAGTAACGTTTGTGGCACAGGTCTGGACATATTACACGGTTATTTCATAATATAGTAGATCAATTGGTAACTATTTATTCTTTCTTAATAACCATAGTTCCGCTTTATCAAATATGTATGGTTAAATCCAGTTAAAGTATCTTAGTGCATGATTTGTTAGTTCTTGATCAATATCCTACTGTCCTAACGAACCAGGTGATGGCAATGGTACTTACGGGTGAGGAAGGCTTGTTAAGATTGATACTCTTTGGGCGTTTATTTTGTTTTCATTATGTCTTCTTATTCTGATTACTCCGATGATAACATTTCTCTTTGTTCTTATAGTTCTAATCAATCTTTTCAGTCTTATCAATCCTCAATTACCCAATCTAGCTTATCTAGTATAAGCCAAGTATCCAACAATCAATACCAATTTAGCTCATCCAGTATGAGTAAAATATCCAATTATGGGTCTTTTGATCCATTCAATTCTACTCAAGATAACCTTCGGCTTGCCAAAGCTCTTCTCAAACAAAATCGTCAATCTTTCCCTAAGAAGAAAAGTTTTGATGATGAGATTCAATCTAGAATCAGGGCTATTGAAAGATCTATAGCTCGTGACAATTCCAAAAGTCCTGTTAAGGATACCCAAATCAATTCTTCCAAGTTTGTCGTTGACAAAGAAATTTTCAAAAAAGATTTTCATTCTGAAAATTGGACCCCTCAAAGGGAATGGTTTCTTAATGAATTTTCTGAAAATCAAAAGAAAATAATTTATGAAAAATTTCATAAATTTATCAAAAATTACGATATGGTATTTTTCCAATGGTTTAATACTGTTACTATTGAAAGTGGATACTATTATCCTTTCAGTAGTCAGTCTTTACACCATGAGACTTTAGAAATAATTTCTCAAAAATACCCAAAGCATTTTGAACAGAAAAAAGATAAGGCTTTATCTTATCCGCATGAAAAGGATATGTCTTCATCTTTTTATGACAAAAACAATTTTCAAACTAATAATAGTAGAAATACTATTACCTTGTCTTCTTTCCATGATAAGGACAATTTTGAAAAGGACAATTTTGAAAAAACTTTGTCTGACAATTTTCAAACTGATAATAGTAAAGTAGCAGCTGTCACCGACGCTGTTGCCGATACCTCTATTATTGGTACTCCTAGCAGTAATGTGATTGTGACTTCTGTCCCCTCCACTACTTCTAGTCAATTAGGTAATAGTGCCGCGATAGTTGATTCCAACTCATCAACCACTATGGACCTTGACAAATCTTTGGATGTTAGTAAAGATATCGTAGTTTTTTCCACTACCGATACCACTACTCCAACCAATTCCGATATTCATTTGGACTTTAGTAAACTTAGGATTCCCAAGATCTTAACTGCTAATCCTTTTGCCAATATCCCTATCAATAGTCTGGGACATGATTCCAGCACTATGAATCAATCTTCTATCATGACTATTAGGAACAATAGTCTTCCTGCCAATAGTCTCAATTCTCGCCACAATTATGTTTGTTCCAACTGCGGACAAAGTGGTCACAAAAAATACTACTGTCATTTTAACAGAAGTATTTGCAAAGAAATTGACTATAGAGTCAACAATCTTTTGGCTGAGCATTTTTGGGAAAATTGCTTAACCAACACTACCAAGTTCAATTCCCTTATTCAGAATAACTGTTCCAATTCTGAATATCAATTAAACACTCTCGATTCTGAGTCTCTTAGTAAGGATATTACTATCAGTAACCTCCGTTTCGAAGTTAACAAACTTAGGTCCGAGATTGAAGACCTAAAACAAATTCAAATAAATAACAAAACTGTTTTACAAACTGTTTTGCAAAATGATGAAACTACGGTTTCCAGTTCAAACAATTTTTCTGATATTAACAATCTTGTTAGTATCCAAAAGTTTTTTATAAACATCAAAATTGTTGTAAAAGATTTTACTCTTGAAACAGAAGCCCTTTTTGATACTGGAGCTGATTCAAATTGTATTTTAGAAGGATTAATTCCTACTAAATACTTTGAAAAAACTACTGAAAAGCTCAGTACGGCTAATGGTTCAAAGTTAAAAATCAATTATAAACTCTCTTCGGTGTTTATCCAAAATCAAACCCTTAAGATTGAAACTTCTTTCTTATTGGTCAAAAATCTTAAGAACAAAGTAATTTTGGGAACCCCCTTTATAAAATTACTTTTTCCTTATCAAACAAATGAAAATGGGATTATTGCCCAACATTTGGGTAAACCAATTCTTTTCAAATTTTTGAAAGAACCCATTATTAGAGATCTTAATCCCATCTCTCTCAAACAAAGTCAAATCAGTTTTCTTAAAGATGAAATCTCTTATAAGAATATTGATTTTCAATTAAAGCAATCTGATGTTCATGAAAGGATTAACAGCCTTTTGGACCAGATTCAAAACTCCATTTGTTCTGACTTACCAAATGCTTTTTGGGAAAGAAAACAACACGTTGTTAATCTTCCCTATGAAAAGGATTTTTCTGATAGGCAAATTCCTACTAAGGCTCGTCCTATCCAAATGAGTCATGAACTCCTTCAATTACATTAACTGAGATCAAAGACTTGCTTAGCAAGGGTCTCATCCGTAGAAGTAAGAGCCCATGGTCTTGCTCTGCTTTCTATGTCAACAAACCTTCTGAGATTGAGAGGGGTGCCCCTCGTCTCGTTATCAATTACAAACCGCTTAATCAAGCTCTTAGCTGGATTAGGTATCCAATTCCAAACAAAAAAGATCTTTTGAATCGGCTCCATAATGCCAAGATCTTTTCCAAGTTTGATATGAAATCTGGATTCTGGCAAATCCAGGTGGATGAGAAGGACAGGTATAAGACTGCTTTTACCGTCCCTTTCGACAATACGAATGGAATGTCATGCCATTCGGCCTCAAAAATGCTCCTTCAGAATTCCAACGAATTATGAATGACATTTTCAATCCTTATTCCAAATTCATCATTGTTTATATCGATGATGTCTTAATTTATTCTCAATCTGTGGATCAACACTTCAAACACCTTAACATTTTTATTTCTATTGTTAAGAGAAGTGGCTTGGCCTTGTCCAAAACAAAAATCAATTTGTTTCAGACTAAGATCAGATTTCTTGGTCACAATATTCATTTAGGAACTATCGTGCCTATAAGCCGTGCTATTAGCTTTGCTGATAGATTTCCTAATCAATTAATTGACAAAACTCAATTGCAAAGATTTCTTGGATGTCTTAATTACGTCTCTGACTTCTTGCCTCAATTATCCAATCTGATCAAACCACTCCATGATCGTCTCAAAAAGGATCCTCCTCCTTGGACTGATGTTCATACCAATGTGGTCAAACAGGTCAAAACTCAGGTTAAAGAACTTCCGTGTCTTTACCTTCCCAATCCACAATTTCCAAAGATTGTCGAAACTGATGCCTCAGACATTGGTTATGGCGGCATTCTCAAACAGAAAACTTCTTCTGGTAAAGAGCAAGTTATTGCCTTTACTTCCAAACATTGGAATCCTGCCCAGCAGAATTACTCCACTGTCAAAAAAGAAGTTTTGGCAATTGTTTTATCAATTTCCAAGTTTCAATCTGATTTACTAAACCAGAAGTTTTTGATTCGGGTTGACTGTAAATCAGCAAAAGATATTTTGAAAAAGGATGTTAAAAATCTTGCTTCAAAACAAATTTTTGCCAGATGGCAATCAATTTTAAGTATTTTTGATTTTGATATTGAATATCTGAAAGGTTCTCAAAATTCCCTTCCTGATTTCCTAACCCGGGAGTATTTGCAGGGAAAAGAAGTTAACCAGATCTGTCCAATATCAACAATGTCCTCCTTCCCTACGGGGAAAGGAAAAGGTGCCAAAGGGAAAGACAAAGGAAAAACCACTCTTAAACCTTTTGATGTCCTTTCACAGAAATAACTGGTCTTCGACCCAAAACCAAACAAATGGGTGGGTCATCTACCCAAAGTCCAACTGGGTCATTCACCCAGAAACAATTAACAATTGGGTCATCACCCCAAAACCAATTGACAACTGGGTCATCGATCCAAGGTCCAACTGGGTCTTCTACCCAAGCCCAAATTGCCGGGCCAAAAACCCGTAGCCAAACCAAACATGAGTCTAAGGAAGACTACTTCTTCCCTATTCAGACTCTCCAAGCCCTCCAACAACAGGGTTTGACTCAATTACCAACCAACACTTGGGCAGGAACCGTCCAAGGAAAACCAATAGAGAGTTTAGATCTTATGATCCAAAACTCCAAAACCCAAGTTTATCAAGCCAATCCAAAACCTGTTACAACTGTTGTTGCAGGAACCTCAAAAACCCAATATGTTCAAAAACCAAATTTTTGGCCTGTAATAGGATTAGAACCAGAATTTTGGGACACGAACATTAACAAAATTCCTTCAAAAATCCTCCCAAAAGGATTCAATTTTGTGCCCTTGGCTCCAAACAAGACTCATCAATTTTATCAGTTAATTTTAATTGATACCGAGTCTGCCAAGATCAAACACCATAGGGATCCAAAAGACCCTTCAAATATTACCCATTCAACTCTCCAAATCCTTGAGGTTTTAACACCTTCCGCTTGGGGACAAAATCCCAGCAATTTCAAAAAATTCTCCGGAAGTTTTGACCCAATTGGCTTTTGCTACTGGGATTATATCAAAGCCTGGGAGATAACCATTTTGGGACTCCAAAACAAAAGTTTTAAACATTCCTGGTTTATCTATTTTAAGACAGGTACCAGGTATCAATTTCCTAATTGGTTCCTCCAATGGTGGGACTCTTTCGGGCCAATTCCTGAAATCCTTCCTCTTAATATTATTGAAGGATTCAATTTTTTCAAAACTAAGTATGATCGTGAGGCAGATAGTCTTCCAATCTTACTTAACTTTTTTGTTTATTTTTCTCTGTCTTGGGTTTTCTCATGGCAGTACAATCTCAATAAAAACCCTCTTCCCAATGTCCACCCATGGCTAGTACAACAAGCTTATGTTAAATGGTGGTCTGAATTTGACGGGTCCAAAGCTTCAAAAGAAGGAGTCAAGAACTGGTTTAGGAGAAATCCTAAGCTATTGAAGTATCTTTGAACCCAAAGACTTGCCTTCTTCAAAACCAAAAGTCACAAATTGCGGCTGCTATAGCAGGTTCTTCCTCTGAAGAAGATATGATAAGTAGCCTCCAAAGTATAACTCAGCTTCTCCAAAAGAGAATGACTGACAGCAAGAAGGATGATCAACCATCCACAAGTAAACAACCAACCATGAAGACAGCTAACAAAAAGAAGAAACAAATTCTTCAGCCAGCTGCCCTCAAACCAACTGATGAAGGCTCAAGCACTGACATTATCTTCTACAAATCTGAAGAAGATGATTTGATCTCTGAGCCAGCCAATTCGGATGATGACTTTCTCCCTTCACCAGAGTAGTCAAAGATTCCTTTTGTCTGCCATTACACACCGAAAGTGGTAAAGCAGACTTATCAAAATTTGTAACCGGTACTGTTGTAATAGTTTAGGTTTACTTACCTGTACTGTTCAAATAGTACTTTCAATTTTCTATAAAAGCCCGGCGCTTGCTCATTGTTAAGCACGCTTTGGCTACGCTTTGGCTTTGGCTTCGGCCTCAAGTTCTAGAGTGAGAAGTGAGAGCTCTGTGAGGTCTCTTCCCCTTCTTCCTCATCTTATGTTATTGCTTTCTGTAATGCTTTGAATTCAATAAATAAAAGCGTGACCGACTTTGCTTTTATTAATTTATTTTCTTTCTTTGCATTCATATCCGCCTATATGGCTGGTTAACTGCTGCATAACACTTGCATGGTTTAACCTTTATTTTCCATTTTATTTTCAAGTTCTTTTACATTTCTGGGGTTTGTTCCCCATTTGAACTTATGCTGAGTCCATCTCAGTCCTACTTCCTACTGTAGTTCCCTTCCGCTCTTCCAACTCTGCTTCCCCTCTTGGTAACAGTACTCTTTCATCACATGGGTCTGTCCTTCATTTCTTGACAGGTTGGATAAGGAGAAACTTTGTTTATTAAGTGAAGATCTTTGACTGATATATATTTATTTTCTACTTTTTAAATTCAAAGAATTTCTTCCTTCAAAAGTTTTTTTATACAGTTGCAAGGTCGAGGTGTTCATACTTAACGGATTTATATTCAACTAACTCGATTGATCTTTTATTAAAACTATTCTGGTATAGTAACGTTTGTGGCACAGGTCTGGACATATTACACGGTTATTTCATAATATAGTAGATCAATTGGTAACTATTTATTCTTTCTTAATAACCATAGTTCCGCTTTATCAAATATGTATGGTTAAATCCAGTTAAAGTATCTTAGTGCATGATTTGTTAGTTCTTGATCAATATCCTACTGTCCTAACGAACCAGGTGATGGCGATGGTACTTACGGGGAAGGAAGGCTTGTTTATTTTTGTGAACTTCGTTTTTTGTCATTATGTTTCGTTCACTCTCTTCTCGCTTTTCTCCCAACAAGTCTTCTTCCTCCTCCTCGTCCTCCTCTCTATCAAATCAAAATGATTTCTCCAATTTTTCCAAAAAAGTCTTCAAAGATGAGATTCGCTTTGAAGATCTCAATCAAGATCTTGACAATTGGGATATTCCCAAAATCAAAGATGAAGATCTTTACAAATCCAGTAAAGATTTCAAGCTCAAAAGCCTTTGGCAAAACCAATCTGACTTCGTCATTAGAACTGTCGAAGAAAAATACAAAATTCAAACTGAAGATGAAGAAATTTATCTTCTCTCCGAAAAAACCCTCAAAAACCACAAAGCCAGAGGATACAGTTATCTTCACATTGGCAGTGTTCAAATTGGCATGAAGCCACTCACCAAAGAATCTCTCGACACAGCAGTTCTTTTCTGCCTAAGAGACAAAAGACACAATCAATTCGAGGCCTCCTTACTTGGTACTGTTGAGTCCAGTTTATGTCATGGCCCAATCTTCTTCAATTGTTTCCCTGACTTAACTGTTAGTCTGGAAGACAAAAATATTCTTGATGTTTTATTCTTGAATATCAAAATACATGGGTATGATATGAAAGAAGGATCTATACCCATTGCTCTAATCTATAGAATTCAGTACAAGGTTATGAATTCTATAATTTCCAATTTTGTCAAAACCAATTGTGAAAAACGTGGCGAGACCACTCTTTTTCTCACTGACAATTCCAAAGCTAATGTTGCTGTTCCCAAAACCATTCAATGGAATGAGGTCACTCTTCCTGAAAAATGGACTTTGGAAAAAGCCACTCCAGCTACCCCCAAAATTACACCCAATTTTCAAAGCATTCTGCAACATCCTTCAGGTCAAGTAGATTTAATCTTCGATAGAAGAAACAGTTTTTCTCTATCCAGATCTATAAGATCCAATGATGACTTTCAGTCTGCGTTCTCTAGAAGATCCTTCTCGACTTCTAGATCAATTCCTAGGACTATCCCTAGATCTGAACCTGAACCTTCCCATGACGGTTCTACAATTCATTTACAAGGATTCGAAGCCACTACTCCGGTAAAGACTTCTTATCAAAGAGATGATGATGATCAAACCATCCCATCTCCAACTTACTCCTCTCTCAACCCAGAGTATGAGTTAAATACAATTTCAAAAATCCCTCCTGTCTTTATTCCAGACTAAAAAGAATTCTTCTCTGAGGATTGGAAACCTCATAGAGAATGGTTCTTCAAAAATATTCGTGGTAATTTGCGCCAACGAATGCAAGAAGAGTTTTATGAATTTCTTGAAAAAATTCAATACAATCTTCCATTCTTCTATTGGTTTAATGGTATTGCCATTAAAAACAATATGGATTATCCTTTCAAAGATCTTTCTTTGAATACCAAAGCCCTTGAGGTTATCAAAAAATGGCATTTAGGAGATGGTCAAGAGGTCCAATCTGAGTTACCTCCTAAGACATCCTTTACCCTCACCAGTAAGGATTCTCCCACAACTGTCATTGCAACCCCTTTCAGTTCTAAGATAGAAACTGATCCAATTTCCCCTAAGGACATCAAAACCCTTATGGAACAATCCAATTACACCAATCGTTACCTTCAAACCTTAGGAGAAAAGATTCTTGATCATAATACTCCTTCGGCCAAAAGTAATTCTTTTCAAATCGAAAAACCATTGTTTAAACCCTACCAGATTTCTAACAATGGCAAAAGAGCTCTCCGTCTTTCTGGACCAAAAGCTCAAATCAAAAAAGAAGTTGAGGAAGTTCACTCTGAATTTCTCAATAAAATCAATAAACAAATTGAACTTTGCAAAGTTATTCCTGATTCCCCTGAGATAGAAACTCCTCTACCCCACAGGAATCCCAAAAATAAGAATTCTATTAATGTCCTCGGCCAACCTTCTTCGGTTTATTCCTCTGAAGATGACTCTGACATTAATATCAATCCAGTTATTACTGGTCCCAATTGGAGAAATCCTACAAAGCTCTATTATCCTAGAGCAACTGCTCCTGATCTTCTTTTGGAAGAAAAGGATTCCAATTCCAATTTCAAAAGCTTTAGTGCCAACAACGTCTATGAATGGAACATAGATGGTGAAAATGAGTATGGCATTACAAAAATTCTCCAAAATATGACTATGGTTGCCACTGCTTATGAAACTACTAATGATTTTCCTGAATCTATGATTGTGGAAATTCTTGTTGCAGGTTTCTGTGGCCAACTCAAAGGCTGGTGGGATAATTATTTATCTGACCAACAAAGACACTCAATTCTTATTGCCATTAAGACTGAACCTGATGGTACCCCAATTGTTGAATACGGTGTTACTTTACCTGATGCCGTCAACACCTTAATTTTTACCATAGCTCAACACTTCATAGGAGATCCCTCTGTTATCAAGGATAGATCTGCTGAGTTATTGGCCAATCTTAGATGTAAAACCTTAGGTGACTTTAGGTGGTATAAAGATACTTTCCTAACTAGGGTTTATACCAGAGAAGACAGTCAGCAAGCTTTCTGGAAAGAAAAATTCTTAGCTGGCCTTCCCAATTCCCTAGGCGATAAGGTTAGAGATAAACTTAGAAGCCAAAATCCCAATTCTCCAATTCCTTATGACCAATTAAGCTATGGACAGCTTATTGCCATAATCCAAAGAGTTGCACTCAAGATTTGTCAAGATGACAAAGTGCAACAATAATTAACTAAAGAGAAGGCCCAAACCCGTAGGGAGTTAGGAACCTTCTGTGAACAATTTGGGTTACCCTGTGCTAAGAAGCCCGGTAGCAAACCTAAAGCCAAAACCAGTCTTTCAAGACCTCAATTCTACAAACAGAACCTTAGGAAATCTAAACCTAAGCCCAAGACCCAATTAGATACTGAGAATAAGGATTCTCAACCCAAAACCAAAGTTATCTGCTACAAATGTGGTAAACCTGGCCATTATAGTAGATTTTGTAAGTTTAATAAGAAGATTAGTTCTCTTAACTTACACAAAACTATCCAGGACAAGATCAACAATCTCTTGATTGAATCTTCCCTTGAAGACAATTCTTCTGATGATTCCTCTCACGACTCTTCAGATAATCTTAACCAAATCCAAGATGATGATTCCCCTGAGTCATCTATCAATGTTTTAACCAAAGAGCAAGATCTCCTCTTCGAGGTTATCAGTGCTATTCCTGATACTCATGAAAGAACTGGGTATTTTGAAAAACTCAAAGCCACTCTGGTTGCCAGACCTCCTAAAAATCCTTTGGTAACCAACAAGTTTAACCTCAAAGATACCTTCAAACGGCTTGAGAATAATAATACCAAGCCTGTTACAATCCCAGATTTACAATCTGAAATCAATCTTCTTAAATCTGAAATTTATGATTTAAGACAAAATATCCAGAGTCTTCAATTAAAAATGGATTGCCTGTCCAACAAAATTAATGACCCTGGCACCTCTTCTTCGGCTCATAAGAATGAAGATCTTTCTGATCTTAAGTTCCTTGGGTCTGCCAGTTTCTTAGAAAAATTCTATATCAATATTAAGATTATCATTGATGATTTTATTATTGATACTACAGCTCTTTTTGACACCGGAGCTGATTCAAACTGTATTTTGGAAGATCTTATTCCTTCAAAATATTTTGAAAAAACCGCAGAACGTCTTAGCACTGCTAACGGTTCTGTTCTAAAAATCAATTTCAAATTGTCTTCTGTTACAATTGAAAACAAGGATTTAAGAATTAACACCTCTTTTTTACTGGTCAAAAATTTAAAAAATAAAGTAATTTTAGGAACTCCGTTTATAAAATTACTTTTCCCTATCCAAATCACTGATGAAGGTATTATTACACAATACCAAAATCAGCCAATTATTTTCAAGTTTTTGAAAATACCAAATTCTTCAAATGTTTTTATTAACCCTGTTAACCATTGCGATCCTCTCAAAGAAGATCAAGATTATGTTTTGCAGGTACCTTATCAAGTAATGAAGTTTAACAATATTAAACTTCCAATGTTCTCTGAAAAGCAGTTCTATCCTCAGCCAAAAACTGAGTTGGATAAAACTCAACAATGTCTTATTGATAATCTCTGGTTATCAACAGACTTAAAAGAAAAGCTCAATTGCATAAACGCTCTTGTAGCTTATTTTTCAAAATTAAACAAAGATTTTCAAAAAACAAAATCGTTTTATGAAATTGAATTTCATAAGCTCAAACTCAAGGATAAGATCATTGATCTACCTGAGGAAAGTAAAGCCAATTTCAAAGGTAAGGATGAGTGCGAGAGTTCCGAGAGAATTCAAACACAAACCAACATTCAAACACTGTCCTGTAAGGTTGAGTGTTTAACTAAATTCAATTATGAAGATATGAAGAAAAGGTTTGTTTTACAGACCTCTTTAATTATCGGACAATTAACCAATCACGTGGATTTTGAAACCGGTTTCTTAATCCAAAATAAATTATCCAATTCAATTTTCCAAGATTATGTTCAAGCCCAGGAATGCCTTTGGGAAATTTCTGTAAGGAACATCCAAGTTCAAGGAATCTATGTTTGCCAGCCTATGGCTTACTTTAGTTTTCCTTCCAATCTCTGTGAAGACGGCGAAGACATTCAACGTCCCTATACTGGAATTTTAAAGCCTAGAATAAGCCTTCCACAATTTCAGCCAATTCATTTCAAAGAAAAGGAATATACTATCTGGACATTTCTTGATCTGGGTATGTTAGATTCTTTTTGGACTAATGACTCATCTGATTTAGTTTTTGGTCCCCAAAAATTATATCTGCTTGCAGCAGCAATTATCTCAAGAAAAGGGAGAGTTACTTTTAGATTAAAGTCATCTCTACCAACAAGCAACAGGTTATATATGGTTCCTGCTCAACACCATTTCATAGCCAGCCTTGCTATGTTCAATCCCTTTATCAACTGGCCAGTACAATCAAAGGAGTTCATCAATTCATTCTGGTTAAGACATGAGTTAATCAGACAAGAATTCACTCCTCCAACTGGGTGGTTCAATCTAAAGAAGATAGGAGAAACTCCTATCTACAACCTCTGGGCAACCCCAAACTGTCTTCCAACGAAGATATCATTGCCCTTCTTCAACAATTATTCTTCAATGTTTGAAGAGATCAACAGTCCACAATCCTCCAGAGAAGTCTCAGACAATGAGAGTGACCTTGATGATGTGGAACTCCACAATTTGGAAAATAGGATGGAGCCTTAGTCACGGCACGCCTTAGTCAAAGATTCCAATTGTCTGCCACCAGCACCGAAAGCAGGATGTGGACATTTCAATTGTTACTTTGTAACCGGTACTGTTGTAATAGTTTAGGTTTATTTACCTGTACTGTTCAAATAGTACTTTCAAATTTTCTATATAAGCCTGGCGCTTGCTCATTGTTAAGTACGCTTTGGCTACGCTCAATTCTAGAGTGAGAAACTTGAGAGCTCTGAGTGAGTCTCTTCCCCTTCTTCCTCTTTCTCAATTCCAATTATGTAACTCATAGATAGTTACTTGAATCAAAAACTTTTCAATTCAGTTTTTGTTTTCTTTATTTTTCTGCAATCATCTCCGCCTATATGGCTGGTTAACTGCTTGCATAACATTCGCATGGTTTAACCTTTAAGTTTTTTGTTTTATTTTCCAGTTCTTTTACATTTCTGGGGTTTGTTCCCCATTTGAACTTATGCTGAGTCCGTCTCAGTCCTACTTCCTACTGTAGTTCCCTTCCGCTCTTCCAACTCTGCTTCCGACCCCCTCTTGGTATCTATATATATATATATATATATATATATATATATATATATATATATATATATATATATATATATATATATATATTTTCAAATTTTTTTAACCATTTTATCATTATTATATATACATTTTTCATCAGATTTTGATTTTTTCTACAAATTTGCCCGTTTTATACAAAAAGTTATTGTTGTTGAATTGTGTGATTGGTAAATAAATTATTATTTTTCTAATAAATAACCTGTCTTTTTACATTTAAAACATACAAATCATGTCAAAACCAACAAATTCATATCTTATTTCAAATATAATAGAATAATATTACACTATTTTAATTCCCAATCACAAAAAATTACCTGAAATTTAAATTGTCAATACTTATAAAAAGAAAAAGATGTGATAATAAAATTTTCTTTATATTAGGCTAATAAAAAAAATTCAGGTTAGGATTATTGTAGTAAATCGATACAAAAAAATAAATTATTCTAAGAATATAAGTTTATTTATTTCATTACTAAATTTCTATATTGTAGCAACATATCCAACTTCAAGAATTAAGTAATGTAAAGAGGTACATCATTTTAGTAGATAAAAATGTTTAGGATAATAAAATATCCATGATATCTTAGAAGATAATTTTCAATAGTGTCATGGATAGTATATATATAATAAAAGAACACAGATGTTATGCCATAATCACAAGAAATACATGTTTTATTAATAGTTATGAGGGTACACAAGTTTTGCCACAATATTTTTTCTCTGAATCACATGTTAGTCATTGTTTGACTGGTAATTAAGGTTTTTTATGAGGTTGATGGGTAAATATGTTATTATTTGTTTTTCTAAGAAATAATACAATTTTTTATATTTAAAACATGCAAAACACATGATCTTAGTATCAGAACAAACAAATTCATATTTTATATTTGAACACAATGGAATAATTAATATGCGTTACTTCAACCTCCAATTATAAAAATATGGCTCCGAATTTAAAGAGTCAATGCCTTTAGGAAAAAAAAAGACATGATAGCAAAGTTTTCTTCACGTTAGACTAAAAAAAAGATTTAGATTAGGTTATTGTAGAAAAGTAATAAAAAAATTACCAAAAACTAAAATAATCTGAGAATGTAGGCTTAATTTTTTTTTCATTAGTAATTTTATATATTATATTAAAATATGCAATTTCAAGAATGAAGTAATGCAAAGAGGTAGATCATGATCTTAGTAGAAATGGTAAAAATGATATGAATGCTAACATCATAAAACTAAACCTATATGCCAATTAGTTCTTCGTTTTTCATATGTATTGTTTAGACAAGCATCATTTATGAGTTTCATTGAAAAAAAAGTGAGTAATTTTGTTTTGAAACTGAAATACTATCTATTTTTCAAGCTTTTGAGACAGTTATTCGTCTTCCTCTTTTTTTAAAAGAAAAATAAATGGTAGAATTATCAACTCTAAACCAATTATGAAGAAGTAAGTACCCATCTCGTTTGTGTGTGTACACATGTTTGTATTTGTTTCTCCATTGTTTTAAACAGAACTCGTATATTATTATTATTTTTTATTTCACGTATATTATTATTTAGCTAAGCGAAGTCATTTTCCAATGTTTTAGACCACGTACTCCTTAGCAATATCCACAAACTTTAATTAATTAATGTAAATAAAACTACTAGCACCTGTGGAGTGTGAACACGAGCACAATTCCAAGATAAAATGGGCATCGTCCAAAGATTGTGTTCTGGTTGCACCTCCCAGGTTGTCAGATTTGCCAACAGGAATAGGAATAGTCACAGTTCCTTTAATAAATCTGCCGATCCCCCAATCCCGTCGTGTTCTAGTTCCTTCCTCACCCATGCAGTCCACGTGTTTCAATGCCCTGTAAGTAGCATTCTCCATCTATACTAGTATGTTCCTATGTTAATTTTAAATTATTAGCACCATCGAATTAATGCCAATTAGGTGGATTGGTTTTGTGATAGGATGCAATTGGAATTGTAGCCAAACTATCAGATTGCATTGCCTCTAAGGGTGGCAACATTCTGGCAGCTGATGTTTTTGTACCTCAAAATAAAAGACTCTCCTACTCTAGAACATATATTAGGATTTTGAGTCTAACTCATCCTTACAAACCGGCTTATAAGGTGAAGGATGTCATTTACTTATAAACTCTAATATTTGTGGGACTTGAATTTTTTTCCAATACACCCCCTCATGCGCAGTACTATTGGGCTTGGTGCGTGTATATAATGTGGTGGGTGGTCCAGTGGATCTAGGATAGACTTTGATACCATATTAGAATTTGGGTTTGGGCCTAACTCAACCCCAAAAGCTAGCTCTGGGGTGAGGATTGCCCCTCACTTATAACTACTATTATTGAGGCCATATCACTATCCAATGTGAGACTCTAACACCTCCCCTCACATCCAGGAATAGACATCTGGAGCTTGAAACGGATCTCTATAAGCTTTGATAGAATCTTAGAATTTGAGTTTGAGCATAATTCAACCCCAAAAGCTAGCTCATGGGGTGAGGATTGCCCCTCACTTATAACCACTATTGAGTTCATATCACTATCCAATGTGGGACTCGAACAACGTATATACTCTCATTCATTCATTCTTTATCTTTTATATATATGCAACTAGCTAGTGTACACACATGTGTGTGTGTGTATCCTTCTCATTATTATTACAGTGATTTTGTTTTAGATCATGGTAAATGGCCTCGAGTGCAAATGGAGGACGATTTCCTAAAGTTCTCTAAAACATTCAATGTTGTGAGATCTATTATAAGGGTGCCAACACTGGATCCTAAATACAAGATTGCTGTTCTCGCATCAAAGCTGGTAAACACTATTATTTGTTAATGTTCTTCTCTTGTTATCTTTATAATATATTTGTTTGTATAACTTGTGCGTGTTAAAAGTAAAGCTTTCTACAAACTTAGGTTGGTTCGAGTGGTAACGACTCGGACCACTTAAGCAAGTGGTCAGGATGCGAATCCTAGCTTTATGAATGGGGAAAAAAAACTTGGTTGGGAGTATAGTAGACTACCTAGTACCCACCTTATGTGTCTTCGAGTTACCAAGCAGAGATTAGTCACCATTTCGCACCTCTCAGATGGTACCCAAAAATTGAAAATAAAGTTTTGTTTGTGTTATTGCAGGACTACTGTCTGGTTGATTCATTACAGGGATGGCAGGATGGAAGACTCCCAATGGATATCACTTGTGTAATTAGGTGAAATTTTAGAAACTACATTGCTAAACTGATTTATGTTTTTTAAAAATTTAATATTTTTTTTTTCAATCTTGGTCATTGTCTTTCATGACACATTCAATAGTAACCATGATTGAGGTCCAGAAAGTGAAGTGATTCGTTTTCTTGAAAGGCATGATATTCCTTATCATTATTTAAGGACAACAGCAGAGGACAAAAGAGAAGGGGGATCTTGGAGCTGGTTCAGAATACTAACTTTTTAGTACTTGCAAGGTATATGCAGGTAATTGACTTAATGGAATTCATGCTCTCTATATGTTTATTACTGTTTCAATATTTAAGAGTAAGAGAGTATGGTAGGTAGTGTTACTGAAAGAACTTCTCTTCTTTGCCTGTACAAGTTATGAAAATGAGTCTTATTTTGGATTATCATCTATATCATGTCATATGTCAATGTTTGGTTTGACAAGATGTTTTTTATTTTCACTTTTAGTTTTCACTTTTGATTAGAGATTTGTATAGAAAACAAGTAAAAACAGTTTTTTCCCCACCATTTCACCAAGTGTGCAGTTTTGATTTAGTTGTGCAGATACTATCCAGCCTCTTTTTAAGGAGTTATGGGAAGGATATAATTAACATTCACCATGGCCTGTTGCCATCATTCAGTGGTGGCAATCCATCTAAACAGGTGATCTTTGTGTGCTCATCGGGCTTCCTTCCAAATTGTGTAAAACGTGTTTAATATGATAGATTATCTTGGCAGGCCTTTGATGCAGGCGTGAAATTAATTGGTGCAACAAGTCACTTTGTGACTGAAGGACTTGATGCTGGACCTATTATTGAACAAATGGTGAACACAACTTTTAACACTTGTTTTTCTTTTACCTTCATTTTAGTCAATTGGTTGCTTCCTCTATAAAGGTTCACAAATAATAATGTTGAATTTAGTCTAAATAATTGGTTATAAATTGCCGGTGAACAGAACATTGCGCACATGCATGATTTACTTCATACTTAACGAACAACCTTAAGTATGCTTTGTTACCTTTTATTTTCTGGGATAAAATGGCTGAATCTCAACTGCAAGTTGAGAGAGTTTCTCATAGAGATAACTTGCAGATATTTGTGCAGAAGTTAGAGAGCCTTGAGAAACCGTGTCTGTCAATGGCTATTAATCTTACTGCGAGCTTCGAGTTTTACCATATGAAGAAAATAATATTGTTGTATTTTGAGGGCAAACAGCAACTATAATAATGTACCAAAATGTGTAAATAGTAATTTACACAACAATAATCAATCCTTTTACCAAGCATGTATTGTAATCCAATGTAGTCAATGCTTTTGAGTCAAATCGTGCCTATGCAAGAGGAGTCCCATTGCATAGCTACCCTCATCAAATATAATTTTCAATTTTTAATATTATTATTTGATCAATCAAAACTACTTTTATTTTAGATATATAAAAGAGAGTGAAGACAAATCTTTAAAGATTGTTTAACAAATTGTTACTTTAAGCAAAACTTTAGTTGTAAGAAAAATAAACATAAATAAAGGATGTAAAAAAAGTTTTGATCAAGAAGAAATTAACCTCTCAAGGTGGTTTTGATAGCTACTCCAACGTGTGTTTGATCTAACACCAAACTACCAACCAATCACACAATTGAAAGCAAATCATACAATGAGACGTACGAAAGGTAAGGTAAAACATGAAATAAAATACACTGGTATTCATCTTTTTATTATCCTAGCTGTGTGTTAGACTTCAATAATACAAATACCTAATTTATATTGATATTAAGCAAAGTTGAAAGGAGGGCTAGCAAAAATATGAAAGAAGCATCAACAAAGTTGGCTTTTTGGATAATCTTCTTTATTTTTGCATCTAGTTCGTAATTTTCTGTCCATCTCTAAACACTACACATTTCAAAATTACGAAACAATGCTTAAAAGGTTGATATGTTTTTGCTTGCAAGGGTACAATTCAGAGAGGACAAGAACAAATTTATAAATGTAAAACTGATGCAGATTGTAAAAGTCAATGTGATGCGGGAATTTGCGAAAAAAAGTGCCTTGGGTTGCCTAGTGTATGCTTCAATGGCCAATGTGCATGCCCCTTTGGCCCGGAACACTCTGCTACCATAACCCTGCCAAATTCAACTTGCGTCATTGATGATGATTGCTCAAAGCTTTTGTCTTTCTGACTGCAACATTAGAAGCTGTCTTAAGGCTCAGTGTCAATGTGGATGTCATGGATAAGGAAGCCTCCTCCTTTTATTTCTACTGCTTGTAGCAAGCTCATTTCTTTGCCACAACAATCCTAGAATTGTTTTTGAAATAATAAAAAGCATTATACTACTTTCAGCAAATTTTCATGAGGAAGTTTACTTTTATATTTCTAGGAAACAAAAAAATTAGAATGATGAGTTACCAAAAAGTTATAAGATTTTCATTTTAGTGCAGATTTCTTTTTTCCTTTTTTTTTTTTGGTTAGTAAAAATTTATGGCAGGAGTGGCTACTCCTTTTAGCACTTGGTTTGTAAATATTTCGAAGAATTTATCATATTTTGAAGAATTTATCATTTAAGATAGAGTTTTGCAGTGTACTTTCGGACTTTGGTCCCTTTTCTAAAAAAAATGTTAAAACAAAATCTATTCTCATTGAATGATTTAAATAAAGAAGGTAGATGTTGAATGCATTAATTTGTTTATGCTAAACATTTTTAGCCCTTGTTAATAGGTATTATTATTAAATTATTAAATATTAACACACATGATCATAAGCATTTCATGTAATGAACGTTGTTGCTTCGTTTCTGTATCTTTAGAGATATAACATTCTTATGACTTTAGTTGTTTGGCAAAATTCTATATGTCCTACTCTAGTAAGGCATATACAATCCAAATAAATCAAGTGTTGGTACTAATATTTAAATAATTCATAGAACATGTTGTTGCTTCGGCAGAATTGACTCGACCAAGTAGAAACTCTATCCCATCAACCCATTTTTGCTTGTGGAGTTTGCTCTTGCACTTAAATTCTAGAAGACCTTGTCCAGTTTTGAGGCCAAAATAGAGCTCTTCGGATGCTTCCCTTTCTTTTCTATATGGCCATGCAGAATCTTCATCACAGACTCCATAAACAACACCTACAACACTTATTACAAGCAACTTAGAAACTGTCTAATTGCTAGAAATTATTTACAGAAAAAAGAAGAGGATGGATACAGCAAAGAGAAAATGTTTAAAAATGCTTACATTTATTTTTTTTGGAGAAGGCTCCTCCAACATGCTTGCTTTTGATCTTGATTTTGACCTGAAAAACAAGACAAAAATAATTTTTTTCTCCAGGAAAGAACTTGCCACCACATAATATTGGTCTTTTAGCTAGCCATATATTAGGATACCTGATATTTGTTATTGATATAAACAGACACATGTTTCCATCGTAATGAACCTGAAAAAAGTACATCAACCTTGCATTAGAAAAAATTAAACCAAATACAATGCCGTGAATTCTTTATTCCTATTAATGGAGAAAGAGCTAAGCATGAACTTTAACAATCACCTTTTTCTGTGAGCTGCAACAAATCTCCAACACACTGAGGATGATGTTCCCCCATCTGGTTATCAAATGCAGGACACCAATGTGTTTCTGCTGTTGCCCTATCATAGGGACTTATTGATGCATTCTTCTTTGCTTCTTTTGGCAACCTTGCTCTCAGAGTTGCTTCTCCTCTCAAAGCTTATATTGCAAGCAGGAAAAAATGCATCAAACTATCAATAGTGTTCCATAGCAAATCCCAAAGGTTTTAAATAAAGGTCCGCGACCGCGATCTCGGCCTAATATCAAGGTCTTTTATGTTTTCACAACCGCAATGTGATCGTGACTAACACCGCAATCAGCCATATTTGACCGCGATTTAAAATCTTGGCAAATCCTACAACTTACAAGCATATAAAGATGGAGCAAGTACCTGTTGCAGCTGCGGCGGTAAGCGTCATTAGATCACCAGGAGTTTGAATATCAACAGCAGACTTAACAGTAGAAGCTACACGGTCATGGTCAGCTCCTACTAACTCTGCCATTTCAACACAGTAAGACGCTAAGAGTTGTGTGGCTGAAGCCATTGCAACATCCAATTTAGAATCAGAGTCACTGCTAGCAGCCACAGAAGCCAAGGCAGAGGCTAGCCCAGCAATTGACAAAGCAGAATGCACACGTGCATTTTCCACACGTGCCCGATCTTTCCTTTTAACACTGATGTTTGCACTCCCATGCTTCTTCTGATGTAACCATTTCCCAATAGTACTCACCCTTCGACAATTACTAGAAGGTATAATCTTGCCTGGCTGCAAAAGAGAAACACAGAACTTGAATCTTGTAGAGAACACACGAAACACGATATAATAATACTCCTTCCGGCCTTAATTATAAGAAAAAAAAAAGTACATGTATTTGGACTAATATAACAATACTCCCTCCGGCCTTAATTTCAATTTTATCTTTCTATTATTTATTTACTTTTGTAAGTGTCTGTTAACAGTTATGGGAATATAAAATTTGTTGTTACTCAAGATTAATTCAATCAATGGTTTAGGAGAATATGGCTTACTACTACTAATTGAGGCGCAGAAATAGCTTCTGGCAAAGTGTCTGGGCTCTTTTGTTTTTGTTTCTCAGAAAGGGCTTTCGAAATCTCAGAAGCAGAGAGACTCCATGACCTTGATAAGAACTCCATGGGCTCAAGGGGTGTCGGTGGCTCAGGTATTGCTGGCAAGGACGACAATAATTTGAGTTGATCATTTTCTTGCATATCCTCTAACTCTAGCCCGTGCCACGATCCATTTCTCCAATGTGGAAACAGAGCCTTTTCCATATTCGGTTCCATCGTATCAATATATCTCTCCGCTGAAAAATTCTGAATGATTGAATTGAATCACTTCAAATCCTTGTAAGAAAGAATAATCCCAATTTATGATCTCAACAAACTAACTCAACAGAAGATCTCTTAATCCAATTACTACACTACACACACACAAATTAAAAATTGTAAAAATTAGGGAGAAAGAAACCTGTTTTACAGAGTCTGCAATTTCGATCAAGAGAAGGTGGTTATTATGACAAACTATGCGAGAAGCTTTAGTCTCATTTATACGAGACAGAACATGGAAGCAGGGAAGCAGGATAGGTTTCAGGAACACTGATCGAAGTCTTGTGCTCAGAACCACCACAAGTTCAGGTGGAAGTTAATTAAAAATCCAAGACAGTCTGGTAATTAACTAAGCTTATAAATCAAAGTGTGGTGTAAATTTAAGAAAACATAATCCTGAAGAAGCGGGTATTGGTTCTTGAAATGAAGAGGCGAAGAAGAGCGATGTTGTCGATGAAATTGAAAAGTACGGTGATTAGACTCAGAAGTAATATTAGTACTGTATAGGATTTAAGGAATATTGAGATGCGTGATGTGTCATTTTATTTTACGAAAGTGTGGTTTAGCGCGTTTACGTACGTACTTTCGGGGGTTGGACATTGTTTAAAAAATAAATTAAAAATAATAAGTGTGTGCGCGCGCAGTGTAAGCCAATCCAATAGCTGTACGTGGACCTTAGTCTGGACGGTGGATCAGTGGAGGTCGGTTTTGTTATCTTCCTATCCTAAATTCTCATCTCCCTAGTACTATTTTTAGAACATGAGTGTTCTTTTTACCATTTACGTACCAAAGTTGAAATAATTTTACAAGAAAGGGAATCATTATTTATTTGGTCTTTACAATAATGGTCTTCACCGACATTACAGTACATGTTTGGTACTTGTCATTTGGACTAGCATGGAAACCATGCAAAATGAGCAAAACTATTTGGCAACGAGGTATCTCCCTTTCAAAGGAATGACCGCTATTTTGAACTATCGATAAAGATAAGATTCCAATCCAATGAACATTGAATCACTGGTTGGAAGTTTGGAAGTACAAGTAAGAGGCTAGAAATGTAAACACAGAAACTATACTTGAGTGCCTAGGAGTGTAACCAAACTAATTTTAGCAAATTTCAACTCGGGTTGGTCCGAGTATAATAAGGGTTGAACCTTTTAAGCAAGTGTTTAGGGGTTTGAATTCTCACTCTTGTAAATGGCAAAAACTTGATTGGGAGGGGACTTTAATCCCAGGTTGGGAGGGAACTTCCCACCTTGTGTCCCTTAAGGTTCTCCGCTAAACATTTATTCTTAATGGATACTTTGGAAAAAAAAATACTGATATATTTGCGCACTAGTCTAATATAATTTGAACTCTACTTTTTATTTTCAAAGAAGCAACACTTATTTGCTTCGATCTAGGCATGACAATGGGGCATGTTTTGCCTCCCCTGTTCCAGCCCCCATCTCCGATGGGGTTGAAAAATGGGTATCCATCCTCGCCCTCGATGGGGTCGGATTTTCTAGCAGGCCCCCGACCCCGCTCTCTCTCTCTATATATATATATATAATTAAAAAATTACATTTATGATAATTAATAGAACAAAATCATAATTATTAAACAATGATAAAATAAAATAAAATAAAAAACATCCATGTAAAATTTTCTATTAAAAAGAAATTAAAATTAAAAACAAACAAAATGAATGAGTATACATGCATAAAATTTAAAATTTATATTTAGCCAGACGCGTTCGGGGCGGGGTAGGGCGAGTATCGGCACTCCTAACTGTGACATCCTGATCTTTAAATAAGTCTTAAATAATTATTAATGATAATTAGATAATAGTTGGATATTAAAAACCCTAGTTAGAATCAAATTGAACTTAAAAAATGATTCATAAGAGGTCTAGAATGCCCTAAAATAGTATGGAACACCCTAGAATCTCCTAGAAGGGCAAAAATGGGATATTTCTAGAAAAAGACCGTCACGATGCGACGGAGACTACAAAGGGAACCGTCGCAATGCGATCAAGGTCGGTGGCTAAGTCAGTGATCAGCGCCGCGGATCTCATGCCACGTGTCCTCGTCGCGACGCGATGAGAGGCTGTGTCTAGGCCCATCGCGACGCGATGGAGCCAAGTTATGTCTATATATAGAGCTCTCCTCTCCCATTTTCGCAAGACATTCCATTTGGCCATTTGGAGTACAAAGGAAGCTCGGGGAAGAGGAAGAGCGACGAGGCACGGGCGGCAACAGTCTTCTAAGTCAGGTAAGGGGGAAGATTCCTTAATCACTAGGAAAAATAGGTAGTAGAATAGCTAGTGTGAGTAGGGTTCCTTAGTCCTACTAGGGGTTGGTAGTAGCAACGCCTCAAGAGAGGGGTTACAGTATACAGTGGCTAACGATAGTCACCATAGACCTATCAACCAACATATGTTATATTTATTTGTTAATTTATGAGGTTAGTAGACAGTCGCTTATGCGACGCTAGGGGTAAATTATATGCTGTTAAATTATGATAAATGATGGTAAATGATATCCTGTTTGATGCTTGATATTTATGTGCTGGTTGATTTGGTATGATATCTGTGTGCTTGATATATGAGTCAAGGGTGACGCCCTCTAGTTAGAGGTTTGTGGAACCCTGGACAGTAATAAAGTATTACTGTCGGTATCCTGTTTGTCAGCCGGATCGGTGTATTCGAGGTTGGTGTACCTGAGGACTGGTGATCGGACCAAAGGTACGGAGTAGTTTGGAGATAGTCGGCGACCTTGAGGAGACCTGAGGACCGGTGATCAGTCCGAAGGTGTGTACTCGGTCATCCGGACAAGTCTTCAAGACTCCACGTCTGTCGGGTGGACAATCTTGGCCATTCTCTGTATAGGGAATGTCGTCCTTGTGCACGGGACGGTACCTTACTCCGGTAATTGGATATGGCAGTATGGGATGTCATAATCAGTGATCGGAGATGGTAGCGTATCAGAATATGTTCCTGGGACAACTAACTTATCTTACTCGGTGCCCTAAGACTGGTGATCGGTCTAGGGAGTAGAGCGTTAATGGTCCGCGATACTCAGCGACCTATGGTTGGGTTAGTAGGGCCGGTGATCAGCCCGAAAGCTCGGTATTCTATGTCACGTGTTAGCCTCTGGACAGTAGAGTCAGTGATCAGCTGAATGTCCAGTGGTTTGGGTTTGTAGAGTCGGTGATCAGCCGAAGGACCCGTGATATGTGTCAGTCTGTAATGTCAGAGTATGACGTGATCTGTGACCGTGTGGTCGGATTTGTCAGTATGATGTATCAGTGTGGTCTGGTCTATGATCGTGTGCTCAGAAGTCTGAGTATGGTATTAATTGTATTGATGATATGACGTGCTGTGCTTGAAGACAGTTATTCTGTTATACCATTTTCCTATTTTTTGGTGGTTAATAGATATCTTACCCCTATGTTTTTTTGTGTGTTTTATAAAATAACAACGAATAGCAGATGATCAAAATCAACCAATAATCGGAAGTTGGGGAGTTTATGGGAAGACTGCCTAGAAACAGAGGGCAGATACTGATATCACGGCCAGTGGAGTTTTTGACACCCTTGAGGGTGTAGGTTTTGTTTTGTACTTGTGTAGTATATTTGTATACTTTAATAAGCAATAAGATATGTTTGTTTGTTTCAAATAAGGACCATTTTGTATTAAAAAAATAAAGTAAACGCCTTGTCTCGGCGGGGTGTTATACCAACTCTGTCTCACCCCCAGTCAAAGCGGGTTTTCCCTATCAAAACTGGGACGATGCCTAGTTCTGTTGTCCAACCTACTTTGATTTGTTGCTATCATGAAATTGAGCATTGCTATTTGAAACCAAGGAATCCTCACAAATCCAACGCAGAAACAAAAGCAACATTTGGTCTCTATAAAAAAGCAAAACATTTATCTATCTTACACGTGTTGTCAAGTTATCCATATACTTAGATTTGTGAGACAGTCAAATGTGTGCTAATTTTTTTTTTTGACAAACAATATACTCATTCAGTTACCTAATATAAACAAAAATATTTAAACTCACGATTATTAAAAAAGTTAGTTAATTATAATTAATTCTCTCAATTTTATAAAAAATAAGTATATTCTCTAAACTACCCTTAATGATGATTACTTGTTGAATAGGGTCATTGGAAAACAAATTTTGAATTAATTATGGACAATTATAGAAACTAAGTATTAAATAGGATGACATTAATTAATTTTTGCTTATATTAGGTAACAAAAATTTTGATTTTTTTGTTGTTGCTTATATTAACAAACAGAGGGAGTAGTGTGCTAATTAAGTTAAACTCCAATTGTAATATTAATATCACAAGAGTCAAGATGAAAAAAGATATCCACTAAAAGAAAAGATGAAAAAAGATATATTAACCCGTTTTCCATAAATATTATAGTTATATACATCCCATCAGAAACGAGAAAAATATACAACTCTTCATGTGAAGTAATGTATCTATATTATATATAAACTGTGTCTGAATAATATTATTTGAAGTGTTTAATAAGACAACATGTTTTGTCAAAACAAAAAACGCAATATGTTAATGATGAAAGCCTTTGGACACTTAAATATGAGTATCTCTACTATAAACGAAAAGTTACATAACTTTTTGGTCATGTCAAATACAAGGTTGGGAAATCCTTGGCCGCCCAGGGTCTAATTGAGTAGCCGTTTGCAGTAATTCTTTAGGTTGAGTTCGGCTCTGCCCGATTCCTACTAACCTTGAACATAATCGCTGAGGTTGTGTGGAACCAAATCCCGGGGTTGGGCCATTGGAGCCTTCCAGTACTCTTGGGAATGTCTTTCCTAATTAGTACTATTTAATCTAAAAAAAATGTACTTAAGTCAATCCATAATATTATACAGTGATTCCAAATTTACTCGAGTCAATAACTAAAAGTGAAATAGTACAGTTTATACGTGCATTACTATCATTGTTTTTTATATTTAACCGTCAAAATACACTTTTTAAAACCATCATTCTGGCTAGATAGACAACATAAAAAGATAGAATAAACATTGTTATTATTTTTTAGATACATGAATAGTACATGCTATCTTATTTTCTTCAATAATTTTTAATGAATTTTGCTAAATCTTATTATTAGGATTTTGGACCTAACTCATCCTTACAAAACCGGCTTATAAAGTGAGGATTGTCTAGGCTTTATAAGCTCTTTTGAGACCTTATCTCTAGTCAATATGGGACTTGGTTTTTCTCAATACGCCCCTTCACGCCTAGCACTATTGGGCTTGGTGCGTGGATAATAATGGTGGGCGATCCATTAACGGATCTAAGATAAGCTCTGATACCATATTAGGATTTTGGGCCTAACTCATCCTTACAAAACCGGCTTATAAAGTGATGGGTGCCTTTACTTATAAACTATTTTGAGGCCTTAACTCTAGTCTATGTGGGACTTGGGTTTTTCCCAATACACCCCCTCACGCCCAGCACTATTGGGCTTGGTGCGTGTATATAATGCGGTGGGTGGCCCGATGGATCTAGGATAGGCTTTGATACCATATTAGGATTTTGGGCCTAACTCATCCTTACAAAACCGGCTTATAAGGTGAGGATTGTCTAGGCTTTATAAGCTCTTTTGAGACTTTATCTCTAGTTAATGTGGGACTTGCGTTTTCCCAATATTTTTAGGCCTTACCTCTAGTCTATGTGGGACTTGGGTTTTTCTCAATACTTACCTAAATTGTATCAATTTTCTAGCTAAATATGTATTGTTAATTACTCTCAACCTTGTCCAAGCATTACTTGTACCATTATACCAAATATCAATGTTAATTCAAGTGGTGAAAAATGATTATCTAAACATTTTTTTCCTAAAAAAATAGGTATTACCCCAAATTTCCTTTCTTTTGATTTTTCCTTCTTTGGGAAAAGGGGGGATTTTTTATAGACCAAAATTATGCAAAGGTCACTTTGAATGAACTGTTCTCTTGACAACAACATGCATATGATTTCAGTGGGCCAGTTGAAAAGTAGTCATGATAGGCTGTTGTTGAAGGGCCTTGATTTTACCACCTCCCCCACTTAATTTTCCCACCTCCCATATTTTCAGAAATCCAATTTACCCTTGCCCTAAAATGCAAAAACTTCACGTTCCTCACCTCCCTCACATCTCTCCCTCTCAAACCTCACCTCTCCTCCATCTCTCCCTCACTCTCTCAATCTCTCTTGCCCTAAAATACAAATATTTGTGCTACTTTCTCATTGTTTACTTGATTGAAGACGTTTTATCTCCAAGCTGAGGTGCGTTCACGTCCCTTTTTTTTCCTGAGATCTCTGGTTTTCCGGATTCTTATCTCCGGAATATTTCGGATATAAGAATCTGGTAGTTGAATTATATTTTCTGAGATCTATGGTTTTCTGGAATATTCCGGATATAAGAATCCGGTAGTTCAATAATTCCCGGTATTTAAAATCCAGAATTTACCGGACTTAAGAATCCAGATGTTATGTGTGGCTGGATTTTTGAATTTTGTTCATGTGCAGTTTTAATGGACTTTCCACCACCAACACAGACAACCATGACTTCTGTTCTTGTTGTTGTGTATTACGGTGGTTGGATTAAAAGAGATGACAGCGGCGTCACATTTGAGTGCAAAAGTCCAAAATCTTTTAGGATAAACAGAGGCATCACCCTTGATGCCTTAAAGAGAAATGTTAATGACATAGTGGTTCGACCAGGAGACGACCGAAGGGTGTGTGATATCCATTATCGATACCCTATTTTTTGGGAACATGGGCATGCTGGATATAATGTTCTGAAACTTGAAGATAACGGTGACATGGAGACGATGTTCACCATCTTTTCACAGTATGCTAGCATCAGCCCGATCGAGTTATACGCAGATCTATGGAGAAGCATTGACCAGATTATCTTCGCCTGCAGGAAACCAAGATCTGTGGACGAAATAATCGCCATGTGCACTGATCCAGAAACGTCAAGCGTCACCAGTTTGACACAGCGTGATGTATTTTATTGTTGTTGTCATTGTTGTATTTTGCGTTGTCATTGCATTCAGCCAAACATTTAAGTTGTTGTGTTTTGCGTTGTTATCCTATTTCACCTTGTTTTTCAGTTATTGTATTTTGTGTTATTATTGAATGTCACCTTGTTTTTCAGTTGTCGTATTTTGCGTTGTCATTGAATTTACCTTGTGCTTTGTATGAATAACATAAAATTTGTGAACAAATAAAATATGTATATCTCAAAATACAAATACAAATATATGTCTGATCAAAATACATATGAAAACACTAAAAAACGCCTGACCCGTCGTCGTGCATATGTCTGAAGGCCATGGGGGCGTGCTAATCTCTGGAGCTCTAGCATCAGCTCCCAACCATCGGTGTCGGGTTGGATGTGCAAGCGTTTGTCCATCACTGCCTGTGCAATCTCAAACACCCTAGCCCAGCTAGCAGCCTAAGACAACAAAAAAAGATTTTATTTTCTAATTCACAGTTGTTTAAGATATAAATAAATAAGACTTATAACTATAACATACCTCTGGTGGTGGTGGTGGTGGTGGAAGTGATCCTGGATCTGGAACTGGTTCAGATCATGATAAATGTATGGATGTGAGATACGTCGAAACCAGTCCATGTATCCAGGCTCCACGTCCGGAGATCCAGGCTCCACCCGAGCACCAAGAGCAATGACGTGCTGATCAAAATGAAGCCACCTCTCGTCCATCTCCGCTGGACTGACCAACTGTCGTCTAATGTCCCGGGGATCGTCAGGTATGCGCTGCACATGTCCAAACTAGCGCAATATCCTGTCTGGCAGGTATGGATACATCAGAGTCCCAAACCGGATGAAGCCTCTGAATAAAGATATAAGGTAGAACTCCTGCACCTGCCTGTGACCTACATACGAGTCCCAGGTAACATCACCTACAGTTAGCCTATCCAGGGCACGCTGGTATGGCCTCACCAGTCCTGCGCCCCTTACCACTTCCCAACGAGAGGCACGGGGTAGTGTCTTCTGGTACAAAGGACTGACATATCTGGAACCAAAGTCATCTGTCTGGAATTGCTCATAAATCCAGGCCTGCATGAAAATTAAAAATTCAGATACTTTTTAAATTGGTGATTTACAAGTATAAGAAAAATTATTTAATACAACAACATCTGTACCAGTAATAGCGTCGCAAAACCTGCCACTTGCTTCTCTTAAACCTGCTCGCATTTTTCAGTTGGTCGTACAAATGTGTAAGGGCCATGGCACCCCATGCGTAGGTATAGGCACGGCTCAAGTCCCTAAACATGTGCAGCCATCCTATATGCGTCAAGGACCCACTATTCTCGGCGAACAGAGTGGTGCCGACAAGGTGCAATAGGGAAGCCCTAGCTGCCATGTCCCACTCTCCATCTCTGCAGCACCTCGTATATACCACGTTGCGCAGCCACTCGAGTCGAACATAAATACCTCTGTTCTTCTCAATCTCAGCATCTGCCGCAGGCCTAGGGACGCCTAACAGCTCTGTTAGCAAAGCAGCAGATGTTTGCCTATCCAGTTGTGCCATGGTGTAGAACGTCCCCATCACTGGAATATGGAGCAGCTGCGAGACGTCATCCAGAGTGACCGTCATCTCACTGATCGGTAGGTGGAAGATGGAAGTGTCTAAATGCCATCGGTCCACAAAAGCAGTGATCAATCCCTTGTCGATCACCTTGTAGCAAAACCGCCTGAGTAGATCAAGCTTTGACTCCCTCACAAGAGCAACAATCTCGTCATGAGGGCCAACAACAGATACACTAGTGCCGTGACTGATGACCTTCACCTCTCCCCGCAACTGACATCAAAACAGTACAAGTCAATTACATTTATAAATAAATCAAAATAATGTTTAAAAAAAAATAGTGTTACTTACGTCGGGCTCAACCACAACCGTGCGACCACATGTTCTCGTCCATAACTGATGAGAACTGATCTGTCGTATGGGCTGCCAGGGAATGACTCTGGGTCCTGATCTGTGGCCCCTGCTGTGCATGATCCTCATGGGCAGCCTCATGAACCGCGGCCCCCTGATCCTGATGTACCGGCTCCACTACCGGCTCATGTACTGCTGAAGTACCGGCTCCACTACCATGCTGAGGTCGGCGTTCCTCGTCCTGTTGCTTGCGCGTCGACATAATAGGTCTCCTCCTATCTTCAACAGTAGCTGATATCCGACCACCTGATATCCAACCACCCCTAGCGGGTGCACGACCCCTTGCAGCTGCACCCCTCGTACGTGCCATAATTCTGTAAAATAAATTCATAAAATTAATGTTACCATGGTTATTATTATATTATTTATAAATAAAATACAAATACTAAATAAATTAATTAATTGTTGCAGTTTAACAGAATTCCGAATTCTTGAATCTGGACGAACAAAAGGAATTTAATCAGTTTTGAACTTCCGCATTCTTGAATCCGGATCAATCCGAAAACAAGAGTCCGGATGTTTGAATCTGATTTAATTCACTTTGTTCATCCGGATTCTTGTTTTCGGATTGATCCGGATTCAAGAATCTGGAATACCAGAGAACGCAGAAAAAAAAAAGAGCAATGGGAGATTACCTTGAAGACGAAGTGGAGAGACGAAGCGACTGAGAGGGAGAGAGACGTTCCAGAGAGGGAGAGAGGCGTTCGAGGTGAGAGGGAGGTGAGGAAGTGACTGAGAGTGAGAGGGAGGTGAGGTTCGAGAGAGTGAGGGAGGTGAGATTCGAGACTGAGAGTGAGGGAGGTGAGGAAATGAGAAAGGAGGAAGGGGAAGGGTTAGGGAAATTTAGAAGGCTATTTTGGTCTTTTCTTTGGGTGGGGGAGGTGTTAAAATTAAAGAGGGGAGGCCCTAAAATCATGGGCCGTTGTTGAATCATTCATATATCATAGAACGTGAATGTGTCCATGTTGGTATGGAGGTTATATATCGTGCAAGTTTGGCTCACAAATTCACGTGATAATGTCTCAAGCACAATTGGATGGATGGATGTATGACATGCATCTTGAACCTAAATACTAGAAAGTTATTTCATAGTTCATACCTACCACATATTCGCATCCGACCAGAAATTTCATGTTTATGGTGTATACAATATACTCCATAAGGCTTTGTGGGAGAGTATATGTAGTATTGTCGAAATGATCATCAGTCTTCGTTTAAAATTTTAAACGGACCAACTTCTAATAAACATTATTATAAATAATCAAAAATTAGTATTTTATACTCCCTCCATCTCAATGTAGGAGCTTTTTAGCCAATTCATTTGTCTCATTTTATAAAACTTCTTTGTTGCATTAATTAATTTTTTTACCATATTACCCTTATTTAATTTACATACTTTTTGTCAAAAATAATAAAAGGAATGCTAGCGTCACACTCTCTCACACAACTTTGAACACACTCTCAACTATTGGGTCACGTCACTTTTTTTTTTTTCAAAATCAATCGTTGGATTACAAATTACTATCATATAGATCATATTTGTAAATTTTAATATTAATCGATGATTATTTGCTATGTCATTAAGATGCGTCAAAATTAACGTTATTTGTAATTACACCGCTGACAATGAGTAAAGCACAGAATTTCTAAAAGACAATTGAAATACACTTCTTACCTCATCCCCTTTCTTGAGCATTCTACCAACACCTTCGCAATCATAAACTCGTTCTTCAGGAGCCTGTGAATGTGTTACCTTCTTCCTTGGCTTGTTTGTCTAAAGTTCAGGCTCGATGAAAAGCTGCTATGATAGAGTTTAAACTGAAGTCATTAACAAAAAAAAACCAGTAATGACAGGATATTAGCAATTGTAAATACACACAAGCCATCCTTGAAGAACTATGGACAAACCTCAATTGACCCAATATTTGTGGCACCAATTGCAGCAAGTGCCATAAACCCTTCCTGCCACAGACCTTCAAGAATAACCTGAACAATTTTAAGTAAAAGAATTTAATCACAGTGTACAATCAAATCAATTAAGAATTGTAAAAGTAAAAAACATCTAAGGCAAAATAAAGGTTTTAATTATAAAATATCAGAGTGATGAGCTTATTTATAAAGAAGGACCTATAAACTACTGGGCTATCTATCCTGCTATAAAGTGGTGAATTATTAACCATTTTATGACAGGATTCACCTCTTGGTCAATGGGTTCCTTTATGAACAAGTTCATCTGCTTTTATTGAATAGTAATTCTCCCAAAATAAAAAGCAAGACAAGGGCAAAAAACACAAAAGGAAAACTCCCAGGAGTTTATATGAAGTACTGTGTACACCTATACAGAATGCCACTCCTACCTAGAACTAAAACTCATAATAATTTAATTATTTCTCTAGAAAGATATTCAAACCAGAAAAATAGGGAAATTCAGAGATGGAATCGTTTGTACCAGACAAGTGAGACAAATTTTGTTTATTTTTCAGCTAACAGATTTTTTTCTTCGAGGGAAAAAGTTTTCTTGGTAAAGTTATAGTTCAATGTGCTACTATGGCATAACTCAAGCAGTAGAAGTGGGAGGGAATTAAGGTAGAAGTCCCAAGTTCAATTTCTATTTAAATTGAAAAAATAAACAAATAGATAAAAACATGAGGCCTTGACAGGAATGCTAATAGAAGATAGGCACAATACTCTCACATGCCAATGATAATCAGATATAAATTACCCTCCCGTTCTCAATATAAAGGTTTCTAATTGTTCTTGTAGCGCGTTCATTCACAGGATAAAGACGACCTGCAACAAAAACAATAAACCAAACAGATAATAAGAATATAATAAACTAATTAGAAATCAATCAGTGTGTTAGATGACAACCAATATATGCAAAACATGAAAATCTACAGTTCTACTTCTTTATTTTCACCTTCTAGTTCCAATAATTATTCTCATTCTCATAATATACTTTGAAAAGGTAGTTTTGATTTGCAGAGCTTAATAAAGCACTTGTCCACCCTCAACCCAAGTCCTGCAACTGTACCCATCAGTGATCAAACATCAAAGGTTCCCTGGAGGAGAAAAAGGAAGAAAGAAGGGGGGAAAATTGAAATTAAGAAGCCACATAAGCAAGTTATGATGAAGCTTTTCATTGTTTCCTTGGAAGTTAGCAATCTTCATTATACAAAAGGCTTAACAACTAAGTAATGAATTTGTTTTTCTTTAAATAAGGGACTAACAAAGATAGACATTATCTTATCATACATTATGGAAAGGAATTTTTAGCCCACATATCTTCTAGAAAGGGTTTTTGTTATAATTCAACCCCATGAGAGCCCATCCTGAAAAAACTAGCCTATTTAGCGGAAAGGCATTATGGCTTAAGTACCACATTGAATCTATTTCTTTGCAAAATGCCATGACATTGCATACCCTTTCAAAAGCCAATGGGCATCCACTAAGGGTCATGTCGTGTTAAGGATACAATATAAAACCATTTGTGTGTCTTCACCAAACAACTTATGCTTGAGATAGTTGGTTCATGACATTACACTAGAGCCTTTATAACCAAATGGTTTACTGTTCAATCTTAACCATCTTCAATCCTCAATTTTCTAATAAAAAAAGTTAAATTTCAGCATAAGGTAGATAGGCTCGTGTATTGTCTGCACTTCAGCCCAAGAAGATCTTGCATGAGGAGACATGTTAGAGATATAATATAAAACCATTCACGTGTCTTTACCTTACAATTTAAAATTTTGAAGTAGTTAGTTTATGATAGGTGGCTTTCACTGTGACCCTGATGGTGGAAGTATCCCTTTCCTTGGTTGCCGCTCCTTCCAAGGTAACTCCTTTCTAAGTCAAACCCTTCATGCTGTTGAAGACACTGAAGACAATAAGCAAAAGCAACCCAAATACCATATTCTTAATCCAATTATGACAAAAGCATTGATTTTATTATGCCACAAGAAATCATATTCATATCATCAAAACTAAACTTGATAAAAACTACTATCGACTAAAAAGGGCAAAACAAAACAAAAGCGGTAAGAGTAAAGCAACACAAAGAAAGGGAATCACCAACCATTGACAAGGACTGCAAAAGAAATTAAAAAGAAAAAAGGTACAAAAATTCTATCATAATCTAGAGTCTAGATGTTGATAAAAGCAAAACTAAAAGTCATCGACACTTAGAAAATGAAAGAGCACAATGGTATTTTCATGCATATATGCTTCAGAAGGGATATAGAACTGAACTTTGATTCTCCCATTGCTGGTGAAAAATCTTTCAACTGACCCAAAAAATAGTGCTTGAAAGGCATTTGAGTTGAAGTAAGTGTAACAACTCCCAGTGTCAAAAACAGCAAGAAGGCGCGATTAAGATCTGATGGTTTATTGAAGGCTACCTAGTTCATCTCTTATTCTACTCCAAAAAATAAGCACAACAAAGAGAGAGAGTTGGACGATGAGAAGAGTCAAGAAGCCGTAGAGGAGAGGAGACGTTTCAAAGAAGGAAAAACTAAAAAATTAATAATTGCCGGTAGACATGAGGCGGACTTGAATGGTAATACGTGTCATTTGAATTTAAAATTTTAACATTAAATTAAATAATTAATAAAATAAGAAGAGTGAATGAGAAGCCATTGGGTGCGTTTGTTTCACGGATTTGAAATAGATTCCTGGGAATATTAGAATGGGAATGTTTATTCCCATGTTTGGTTGACAGGAATAAAAATATGTTCCTGGGAATAGAATTTTCCTGGGTATATTTCTTTTCCCACGTTTGCAGTGTTTTAATTCCCAGGAGAGGGGGGTGGGTAATCTTGATTCCAGGATAGTGGGCATCGTTAATGTGACGTAAAAACCCACATATACCCCTATTTTACCCGCACACTATTCCCTCCGATAATTTCCCCACCTTCTATATAAAAATAGGGAAAACTGGTGCACTTGGATTCTCCTTCACCTTAGCGCCGTCTGTCATTGCTTCTGCACTAGATTGCTGTTGTCGGCAATTTCTTTTTCATCCACGCTGCCAAAACTGCTGGTAAGGCATTTCAATCTTGACACCCTTTCTTCTTCTTTTTTTAAAAAACAAACCACTGACACACCAAAGCTTATTATATCTTTCTATCTGCTGCCAAAGCTTATTTAAGTTTTGGGATCTGCTTTTGTTTTTGGTGGGCTCATCTTTTCTTTTGTAGATGCCAAAGCTTATTATATTTTTCTATTTGCTGCCAAAGCTTATTTACGTTTTGGGATTTATTTTTGATTTTATGTTTTAAAAGATTTCATTTTGGCAGATACTCGAAAACCAATTCCACATATTATTATGTGAAGAATTATTGTGTGGCATAGCATCCAGATAAAAGGACATAAAATTGTTTTCATTAATCCTAAAAATTATTGCCTTTGTTCACAATTAATGGCTGACCACAATAGCTTAATAGTATTCCAAAGGACAACTTGTCGGATTTTATGATTGTTTGCACCACCAATGTTTTCATTACCCCCACTGTTATAGTTTATCTAGTCTTGATTTTGTGTGTGGATGAAGCCCCATAAATGCACTCAACAGAAAAGCATTGTTGCATAGAAAATTAGTTTATAGTTTATGTAGTAGCTCCATGTTGTACAGAAAAATATCTTGTTTTTTATTTTTAAAACATGTCTCAGTTAATATTATGATATGTGCAGCAAATACATAATTTATCTTTTGAGCATGACACATTTGATGGAAGTAAGTGAAAGGAAGAAAAGACTCATAGCGATACTAATAGTTTATTTGGAGATGTTGAATTTGTTTACTTTGATGACAATGATGTTATGTTATCTTGCTCTAAGTAAGCGCTTGAAAAAACGGAAAAGATCGTGGGATTGTTATGAAAGAAGTCTAGTTAGAGAAGTGCATTTTCGTAGAATTATTTACGTGAGTGATGTGGCATGTATTGAGAATACAAGGATGGATATAGCTGCATTCCACAAACTATGTGATATGTTGGAAGTTGTAGGTGGATTACTTCCTACTCGACATATGTGTATTGAGGAGTTAGTGGCCATGTTTTTACACATATTGGCACATCATGTTAAGAATAGTATGATTAGAAGACAATTTGTTAGGTCTGGTGAAACGATTAGCAGGCATTTCACAAATGTGTTATTAGCGGTTCTGAAGTGTCACAAAGAATTGTTAAAACAGCCCACACCAATTTTGGAAAGCAACACCGATGAAAGATGGAAATACTTCAAGGTATAGAAGTAAAGCCCATATCTTCATTTTTTTTTATTAATATCTAACTTAAACTTCAATTTCAGATAGTAACATTTATAGTTATGGCAATATATAGAATTGTTTAGGAGCTCTTGATGGCACTTATATCAAGGTCAAAGTGCCCGAAGCTGAAAAAAGTAGATACAGAACAAGGAAGGGTGAGATAGCTACAAACGTGTTAGGTGTATGCTCTCGAGATTTGCACTTCATATCTGCCTTGCCTGGGTGGGAGGGTTCAGCTGCTGACTCTAGAGTCCTCAGAGATGCTATTTCTCGACCAAATGGATTAAGGGTTCCTAAAGGTACAATAGCATATATTCATGTAAAAAGAAAACATGTATATGTTATAAGATGATAACTTTTTTTATTGTTGATAGGGTATTATTATTTATGTGATGCTGATACATGAATAAAGAGTGTTTTCTTACTCCTTATAGAGGTCAGAGGTATCACCTTAGTGAATGGAGGAATGGCTTACAACCAGCTACACCAAAAGAATTTTTCAATATGAAACATTCTTCGGCTAGGAATGTGATAGAAAGATGCTTTGGACTTTTGAAAGGACGCTGGGCTATATTGAGAGAGAAGTCATTCTATCCTACGAAAACTCAAGCAAGAATAATAACAGCTTGTTGTCTTCTACATAATCATATTCGGAAAGAAATGGCACTGGATCCTATGGAAAGGAATTTAGTAGATGTTGAGGTCTCTAACGAATTCATGTATAGTGATATGATAACTGTGGTGGAGCCAAGTAATGCATGGAGTCAATGGAGAGATAATTTAGCATTGGAAATGTTTAATAGATGGAGAGGCGGAAATCATTGATAGATTTTGTGTTTGCTATTTGTTGTTTCTTTTTTTTAATTTTAATTGTATTACAAACTATGACTTAAAAGTTTCACTAAATAAACATATCGTTGTTTATAATTTTTTATTATTAAATAATGCATATGTACTATACTGATTTTATTTATATGATGTTTTTAATTTTAACGTGCATACTTATTTAGTTGTTGGATAGATGGAAGAGTCCTCTAAAAATCAAAATGTAAAAGGCACAAAGCGTCAATGGACTGTAGAAGAAGATGCAGTATTAGTGCAAGGTTTATTGGAGTTGATGGACGATGGCTGGAAGGCTGATGCGGGCACATTTAAACCAGGGTATACTAAAGTACTAGAGAAATATCTTCACAAAAAAATTCCAAACTGCACATTAAAAGCTAACCCTCACATTGAATCGAGAGTGAAACGTCTAAAAGCACAATATTCTGCAATCAAAGATATGTTGGGTCCGAGTGCAAGTGGTTTTGGATGGGATGATACTAGAAAGATGATTCTAGTAGAGAAGGAAGTTTATAACCAATGGTGCAAGGTGACATACCATTTCATGCTTTAGCAATGCATAGTATATTTTAATTTATGCTTTTTTTCCATTAAATTTATACTTCATAAACATTTTTTTTCTTCAATGCAGTCCCACCCTACTGCAATTGGCTTGTATGGAAAACCGTTTCCCCACTTTGATAGCTTGGATGTTGTATTTGGAAAAGATAAAGCATCTGGTGGTGTTTCAGAAACTCCAGCGGATCATGCTTATAACATGGTGAGGGAATTTTTTCAATCAACACAAGGGAATGAGTCAGGATTCAATTTGAATGAAGATGGAGAGAACTTTGAGTCACAAATACCAGAGACACCCACTAATAATACTACCCAAGCACCAAGTCCAGCAAATCAATCACAATCGATGCTCTGACATACAAGGCTGAAAGCGTGGGGGGAAAAGGGTAAAGTATAATGATGATGTTTCTGATAGCGTATTAACTTCAGTGAACAAGTTAGGCGAGTTTTATGCTGGAACTATGGAGAATATCCAACAACTCACGTCTTGTTTTTTGCATGAGAGACACACCGCTGAAATGACAGCTGAAAAGAGGAATCAAATTGTTCCCATGTTAAAAGAAATAGAAGGACTATCTACAGTAGATGTTGTGAGGGCTTCTGTGATGCTCACCAAAGACAATAACCTTTGTGATTGCTTTTTTGCTATGGATACCCCTGAATTGAGGAAGGAATTTGTGTACATTGTTTTAAATAACAATGGTGCTTCATAGGATTCAGAATATCTAATACTTAGAACGTTCGTAGAAAACTCATATAGGAATTGTCTTTATTGATTTTATTATCTAGTTGGATTTGTGATGATTGAAGAAGGACAAATCTTTATTTAAGTATAATATGGTTGCAATTTGATATTATGTTTATCATTTATTTAAGATTGCATATATTTATTAAGTATCATGAATTTGAGGCTTTGGCAAACAAGGTCTTTTTAAGTAGATCATAGTTGTTATTGTTACTGGTTAATTATACTGTGATTCTTATAGATGCAAAAACATGCCTAAGAATCAGATGTAAATGGCAGAACACTTTTAAGGTAAATGCTGCAATTGGAGCTGATACAAATATCTGTCTGGTCATTAAGGTTAGTGTGAGCTGCAAATAAAGATCACAGAGAAATGTTGCAGGATATTATAAACAATTCCAAGTTAAGTGAAGGCTATCTTACTGTTGCTGGTGATATTGAAGTCCCCTGCGGATATATGCAAAGTGTGATTTCATTGATAAATTGCTCCCGCCTTAATTAGCACTGGACTACATATGACCACCAGTTCATGTGTAGTTTTTACGTCTAATTTACCTGATATTTAAATTTTAACTAATTACATTATTGTCCAATTTGATGAAAGGATGGATAAATGAATCTTATTCTTTTTATTTGTTGTGCGTGTATTAGTTTTGTAGCTTGCATATGTTTGCTTGACATTTCTAAGATTTTTTTTTATTGATAAATGTATGCTTTTCCTAGGCATACTTCCTTTCCTATTTTTGTTGTGTTGCAGGATAGGTTAATGACTGTATATGCCAAATTCTTTAATAAGTAGTGGTTCTGGAAATTGGCTTTTCAAAAACATGGAACATGGGAAGACTAGTATTGTAGCAAGTCTGGCATGGATTTTCTTACTAAATTATCATTTCTCTTATTAATGGACCATATAACTTTCATTTGCAATACTTACATGGTCTCATGTATCGTATCAGGGTATGATTTTACTCTGGGATTTTGACACTGTTGGTGTGAGCTGTGTGAGCCAATTACGACGTGTTAGGCCTGTGCATCATTTGCCAATGTAACGTTTCACTGAATGAAACAAGTTAGCCATAGGGGTAATTTAAGAAATGCAACTTCTATTCCTGGGAGTTGAAATTGCAAACCAAACAAGTAATAGTTATTCCTGGGAATTTAATATTAAAGATTCCTGGGAATTTAACATCCTAACCAAACACTTTTTCTTAAAATACCCAGGTATAAAATTCCAATCATTATATTCCTGGGAAACTTATTCCTAGGAATAATTTTCAAATCCGTGAAACAAACGCCCCCATTGTATTGTATCAAAGAAAGACATGTAGGCATGCCAACGGGTCGGGTCGATGACGAGTTTTGCCTCCCCTATCTCTGTCCCATTTTTAGCGGGTTCAGGTTTTGACATCTCCATCCCCGTCTCGATAGGATCGGGTTTCCCCGCGGGCCCCCCGACTCCGCTCTATATATGTAAAAAAATTGAAAAATTATATATGATAATTAATAAATTAATCAAAATAAAATCATAATTATTATACAATGATAAAACAAAATAAAAAAATATCAAAATAAAATTTTCTCTTGAAAAAAGATTAAATTAAAAATAAACAAAATATATAAAACAAAATAAATGAGTATACATGCATAAAACAAAATAAAAATTAACAATTTATATTTAGCCGGGCGGGTTTGGGTCGGGGGCTGGTCGAGTATCAACATTCCCAGACCCACCCCATCGCCGGTCAAAGCAAGTTTAAATCAAAATCGAATTCGGTGTCATTTGGTACCCATGAGTTCAAGTTACATTGCCATGCCTAAATACATGCGACAAAATTTCCAATAATAGAAATGGTTGAGAAGAGTACAAAAGAAGTCATTGCATCAGAAGAAGATATGTGTCAAAACTTTCCTCCAATGCTACTCTCTTTTATTATATACTAGTTTATTTACCCGTGCTCGTACGAGTTATCTAAATTTTATGATGTGCAAAGTAAAATAAATAATTTATTTATTTTTTGACTGAAAAATAAATCGTTTATGAAAAGTTATAAAATTAAAAGTAGCTAAATTTGTATAGTAAAATAATAATGAATATTGATTGATAATTGATATAATTAATAAGTGAAAATATGTGAGTCAATTAAAGGTTTTACACTTTGAAATTATTGTTTGACAAGAGGTAATAATTGTTGCTATAATTAAAACAATAACTTAAAAAATTAAATTGATTTTTATGTTGTCACATGACTTAGATAATATTTTGATTAAATGACAAATATCTAGATATGAGAATTAATTTATTGATATGATTTAATTTATTTACATTTTGAATTTGAATTTGATTTAATTCAAATTTGATTAAATGGTAAACGTCTAGATATGCGCATTAATTAATTGATATATCTTAATTAATGAAATAACATGAATTAAAAAATAAAAAATAAAATATTTTCTATTTTTGCGGGAAAAGAATGAATGTGAAACTGTCACGTGACATGAGTCTACGTGGCAAAACTCCATTTTATATAAAATAGTAGATAAGATTCTATAGCCACAGGCCAATTTGCATTTCTTTTGTTTTGCAAATTTTTGTTAATTTCATAATATATATAATAATTTTAATAATATAAATTTTTATTTAAATATTTGTATATATTACTAAATAAACAAAAATTTAGTGCCAAAAAAAAGGGAACCTCGGCGATCGCCCATCCCACGCCACCGCTGATCCTAGACACACATTACCACTATGTTTGGGAGGAGAGAAGGAAAGTGGAGGAAAGAGAAAGTTTATTGAAGAATGTAAAAAATGTGCATAAATAAGTGTGACAGATCAATAATAATATAACACATCATCAATTTTACACTTTAACCAATAAACTTTATTTACTCCCACTTTCTTTCCTCCCACTTTCTTACATACCAAACATAGCCTAAGTGCCTCTTTCATTACGTGCCTTTTTGTATTCCGCCTTTTTAATCTATAGCGAACTAATTGGTTCTCATTAAGAAGAAAATATTTACATAGTACTCCTTCCGGACTCAAATCTATAATATTATATAAAATAGAGTTTTGCCACGTATACTCATGTCACGTGTCAGCTCCACATTCATTCTTTTTCTTCTAAAATAAAAATAATTTATTTTTTAATATTTTAGTTCACGATATTTTATTAATTAAGATATATTAATCACTTAATGCTTATATCTAGACTTGTATCAATCAATCAAATATGAATTAAATTAAATTCAAATTCAAATTCAAAATGTAATAAATTAAATCATATCAATCAATTAATTATCATATCTGGACAATTGTCATTCAATCAAAATATTATTTAAGTTATGTGATAACATAAGAATCATTAATCGTTTTGCCTAAATGAATTTAATTTTTTTGGTTATTGTCATTATATAATTTGTATATTTTATCTCTTACATATTACTAAAATTTAAATTTCCAACATTCCCCAGAAATATAAATATTCTCAGCATTCCAGTGTGCACATGATTGTTTATGTTTAATTACAATAAATGTTAAATCAATATGTATTTTTATTTTTTTCTTAAATTGGATATTATACACGATAGAAACCATAATTTAATATAGGATTAATTTGTTGTCCAATATAGATAATTGATTATCTCTTTTTCATATTACTTATTTTGAAGTTATCTTATTGTAATTTAGATAAATCATTCAATTTTGTGCTTTATATTTTTTTTATAAAAATCATAGTTGAGAAAATCATATATAAATATAAGGAAAATACAACCGGTATTTTTTTGTTTGTTTGTTATATTTTAAAATTGGTCTATACGTATAAATACATATATTCTCTACTTCATAATGAATTATCTATAATATTTTTTGATAAACTCAAATATGCTAATACTTTCTTAAAAAAAACAAGTCTTCAAATTTATTGTTGCAGGATATATTTATAACTCATACACCTGTATAAGGGAAAAAAAACACTTATTACCAAAAAAAAATTATAGGGTTTTCATTCGTCTTTCAAGTTTGAATTTTCGGTGTGACCACTGCGCTCTGCTTCTCAGCCCTCACCGTGCCCACTCCGGGCGCAGATCTTCCGTCCACTGCCTAGATCGATCAGTCACCGATCGATTGTTTTCGCCGTCGAACTCGCAGCGTCCACTCCGTCCTCGCTGTTTCGACTCACCGGTTGACCGTATCCATTCCTCACTGGTTGGAACATCCACTGTCGAAGTGCCGACTTCTTTATCGCGTTGCCTCCAGCTTCATTCTTACCTTTGACGGTGGTAAAACCCCTTATCTCTTGGTGTAATCTTGAAATTGTTAGGAGGTGTCTGTCTCTGTGTTAAATGACCGTAATAGAAGAGTAGTACCAATAGTACAGCCTCCATATTCATCTTCAATTCTTCAGATTTGCAGCTAATGATTTTCTAGATTGCCTGTTAGATTTGCACTTATTACTATTTTTCGAATTGGGTTTGCACCTAAAAGGACCGTAATAGAAGGGATAATACTTTAGAATTCCTGCTTTTTCATCATTTTAACCAACGAATTTCTTTCTCTTTTTGGCCTAATTTTTTTGTTTTTGTTTTCAATTTTCTGAAGAAGTTGTAAACAAGTCCTTTATTGTTTTAGCAACCTTCTCTGCATTTGATTTCCTCATTTCACCTTCCATGTCTTCAGAAAAACGATCTTGGGTTTTAACTTTCAAGCTTAATTGGAATTAATACTAATTGTGTGGATAAGAAATTATATGTTGATGAATTATGCTCGGAACCAGAAACATAGAAATTCATTGTTTGTAAATAATCATAAAAGAAATTCATTTTTAATATTTCCCTGTGATTAGTAAAATGGTTCTCTCTCTAATTCTCTCATCTTTCATGGTATCATTCGCTATTACCGATCCCGGTACCGTTTCTTGCTTCGCGCTTCCGTCACAGTAGTTCTCTTGTCCTTGCGTTTCTATGGCGGCGGTGTCATCGGAACAGTCGCATGCCTCCTCTCAGGCGCAACCTTCTTTCACCGGCAATGGCAATCACAACTCGTTTGGACCGAAGCTTTCGATCAAACTGCAAGACAATAACTTCCTTCTGTGGAATCAACAAGTGGAAGGCGTCATCACATCGCACAAGATGCATCAGTTTGTGGTGAACCCTAAGATTCCAGTGAAGTTCAAGTCTGAAACGGATCGAACTGTTGGAATGGTTTCCGAAGAGTATGATTCGTGGTTGGTTCAAGATCAATCACTTTTTACCTGGTTGCTCTCTACGCTGTCCGAATCTGTTCTTCCTCGCGTGCTTTCTTGCAAGCATTCTCACGAAGTGTGGGACAAGATTCATCAGCATTTCTACGCACACTTGAAGGCTCGTGCGAGACAACTACGATCGGAGTTAAAATCCACTAAGAAAGGCAACAAATCGATTGCTGAATATGTTCTTCGCATTAAAGCCATAGCCGATTCTTTGTCGGCTATTGGAGATCCTATCTCCGAGCGAGACCAAGTCGATGCCGTTCTCGATGGTCTGCTAGAGGACTACAACCAATTTGTAATGCTGATCTACGCACGCTCTGATTCGCCCTCTCTGTATGACATTGAGGCGTTGCTTTATGTCCAAGAGGTTCAATTGGACAAGTTCCGTCAAGAACTGTCCACTCCAAATGTGAGTGCAAATGTTGAACATGTCAACCATTCGCAAGAACAAATGAATTTCAGATCTGGAAACTCTGGTCCAAGAGGAAGAGGCACAGTACCGTGGTCGCGGGTCGCGCCTAATGGTGTCAGAGGCCTACATGCCGCCAGGTGGCAAGTATGGTCACTTTCGCTGGTTGATTGTTGGTATCGATACGATGAATCCTTCTGCCTTCGCCAAACAGGTTCCAACCGAGGCGCTCCAACTGCTGCACGCAGAAATGCCTCTGCACAGAATGAAACCCCTACATCCACTCAAGGCCCTTCACCTAATGCAAATCTTGCCACGCATCAACCTGCCTTTACACAGGAGTTAACATTGCCTTCAGGACTTGACTCTCAAGCATGGTTTGCTGATTCAGGTGCATCACATCACCTAACTTCTTATAGTTCTTGTTTGAACACTAGCACACCTTAACACAGGCTCACAAAAAGTGCATGTAGGTAATGGCCAAGGTCTTCCTATAGTCTCTGTTGGTTCATATTCTTTTGCATCTAATCTTGTTCCAAACACTGTTTTGTCACTCAAAAATATGTTGCATGTTCCTGACATAACTAGAAACTTGCTATCTGTGTCAACATTTGCTAAAGATAATCATGTGTTTTTTGAATTCCACCCTTCTCACTGTCTTGTGAAATCCGTGCATCTAAGCGAGGTGTTACTTGAGGTTTCCTTGATGAAAATGGTCTTTACAAGTTCAAGAGTTTGAGTCCTCAAGCAATGTTCCCAAGTCTCAATTTCCTGCTGAGCCAATCAGAATGCGAAGTACGCAAATGTAGTTGTTTCTAATGTAGCCAATAAGTCCGAAATGTACTTTCTTTGCTTGGCATCATAGGTTAGGCCATGCCAATTTAATGCAATAAAGTGTCCTTCAACCGTAATATTCAATTCCACTAGCAAAGGTTATGCTGAATTCTGTAATGCCTGCTGTTTAGGCAAGTCCCATAGGCTTCATGCCCCTCCTTCCCTCACTTTGTACTCTTCACCATTTGAAGTAATATACACAGATTTATGGGGACCTTCTCCTTATCCTTCGAGTGATGGCTACCTATATTACATTGCTTTTGTAGATGCTTTTACCAAATACACATGGATCTATTTTTTAAAGCAAAAATCTGAGGCTCTACATGCTTTTAAACTGTTTCATGCACATATAAAAACTCAGTTTAGTGCAAATCTCAAGGCTGTCCAGTCTGACTTTGGGGGAGAGTTTAGACCTTTCACAAAGTACCTAAGTGAGCTAGGCATCACACATAGACTCACATGTCCACCTACCTCACACCAAAATGGTTCACTGAGAGAAACATAGTGCAAGTAGTGGAAATGGGGTTAACTTGCTTGCACATGCTTCTATGCCTCTTCCTATGGGATCATAGTTTTACCACCTCATACCTCATAAATAGGTTGCCGCCTCTGCCTTGTCCCAATTTACTTCTCCCTATCATGCCTTGTTTAACACCATTCCGATTATAAAACAATTAAATCTTTTGGTCAGTGCATGCTGCTTTCTTTGCTTAGGCCTTATAATCAACATAAATTAGATTTTAGAAGCACCGAGTGTGTGTTTCTGAGTTTCACCTCAAAGATAAAGGGTATAAATGTCTAAGCAAAGAAGGTCGAATTTATGTGTCCAAGGATGTATTATTCAATGAATATAAATTTCCTTATTCAAGTATGTGTCGTCCACTTTTCGAAAAACAGTATTCACATGTGCCTCTCTCTTCCAAATTGCTTCGTGTTTAGGTCTCCAGACTCTTCTCGTGGTCGACCACTCCCACCCGTGACACTACAAATTGCTTTGTCTTCTTAGTCACCTCTCACATTACCACCCGTGGATTCTGCACTGCTGTGTCCTCATCCCCGGTCTCTTTCTTCCTCATCTCAAACACCTTTTTCTCATATACCTCACCTCAGATCTGCATAAATACACACATCAGTTCAAATTTCTTGTCTCCTACAATAAAGCTGAGTACAAAATTGATAGCACACAAACCGGTTTTGCATCCCCGCCACATGAAGAGGCTTCGACCTCAACATTGCTGCCATTCAACATGCACATCCCATGTTGACTAGAGCCAAACAGAACTCGAGGCCAAAGGTGTTTGTGGCACATGTTGAACCTAGTTCAAGAAAGCAAGCTTTAGCTCAACCAATGTGGGTTGATGCAATGAACAGAATATATCTTGCCTTGCTTGCAAACAACAATTGGACACTCACCTCTCTTCCCTCTCACAGAAAAGCCATAGGCTGCAAATGGGTTTTCAGAATCAAAGAAAACCCAGATGGAAGTGTAAATAAGTACAAGGCCAGGCTTGTTGCCAAGGGGTTCCATCAGCAACCTGGTTTCGATTTTAGTGAGACTTTCTCACCTGTGGTAAAGCTTACTACAATCCGGGTAATCTTGACACTTGCCCTGACACATAAATGGGAACTTCAGCAGATAGACATCAACAATGCCTTCCTCAATGGCCTGTTGCAAGAGGAAGTGTACATGCAACAACCCCCTGTTTTTGAAGCTTCTGACAAGGCATTAGTATGCAAGTTAAATAGAGCTTTGTATGATGCAAGGCGGGCTCCCAGCTCAGTATGAGAGGCTTACCCAAGCCTTGATTCAGTTTGGTTTTGTGGCTAGCAGGTGCGATCATTCTCTCTTCATTTACAAAGCTCATGGTGTTACTCTCTATGCTTTGGTTTATGTTGATGACATCCTTGTCACTGGTTCTTCTTCTAAACTTGTTCATACTTTGATTGACCGGCTACACTCAAAATTTGCACTGAAAAAGCTGGGCAGACCTGACTATTTCTTAGGTGTTGAAGTCAGGTACCTGCAAAATGGCTCAATGCTTCTTACTTCGCCAAAGTATAAGTGGATCTCACGCAGAGCTAATATGGTGGCTGCAAATGGTGCTCCTACACCCATGCTCAGCAATTGCAAACTCAGTAGGCATGGATCTGATGTGGTTTCGACCTCACCAAAGATAGATCCATAAAGTGGGGCCTTGTTACAAGATGTGAACTCTCACAAGGCCTGGATATTCGACAAAGGTCAACAAGGTCCACAAGATCTGCCTTCTCTCTTGATAGTCATTGGAGAGCTGTAAAAAGGATTTTGAGGTATCTCAGTGGAACTGTGCATCATGGCTTGCTCCTTCAGCTTGCAGCTTCTGACAATAAATTTTCTCTTAGAGCGTACAGTGACAGTGATTGGGCCAGTGACCCAGATGATAGGCGATCCACATCTGGCTCATGTATTTTCTTTGGCCCGAATCTAGTATCCTGGAGTTGCAAGAAGCAGCCACTTGTGGCTCGGTCTAGTGCAGAGGCCGAATATAGAGGTATGGCTCACTCCACCTCAGAGTTACTTTGGTCGCACCCTCCTCTCTGAACTACATGTCCCTGTGCTGCGGCCTACTTTGCTTTGTGACAACTTAAGTGCAGTTTTACTTGCTCATAATTCTGTACTACATGCTCGAACTAAACATATTGAATTGGACATCCACTTTGTTAGAGAAAGAGTAGTGTCAAAAGCTCTCTGCATACAGCATGTTCCAGCAACATTACAATTGGCAGATGCCCTTACCAAGCCATTGCCAACAACTCAGTTTCAAGATCTTCGGACCAAACTCAAGGTTCTTGCTGCACAACCTCCTTGATTTTGTAGGGGGAGTAATAGAGTAAATGTATAGAATATATTTAGATTTCTTGACTGCCAGCTGTATGCCATGCTGGCAAGTCAGTTGCATAGCTGTTAGGTCACTGCCATGCTGGCAGGTTCTGTTAGTGAATTTGTTAGAAGCTAATCAAGCTTTAAATACCTTGTTTGTAACAGAATCATAAAAGAAATTCATTTGTAATATTTCCCTGTGATTAGTAAAATGGTTCTCTCTCTAATTCTCTCATCTTTCAAGATGTAATTCCTATTTCTAGAATTACTGCTAAGGCTGATTTTTCGAATCTGTACACGAGTGAGAAGGAAAAGCTTAGGCAAGAACTAGCTAGAATTCCTAGTAGGATATCTTTAACTTACGATTTGTGAACCGCTTGTACTACTCATGGTTAGATATGTTTGCCAACCCATTTTGTTTGCACAAATTAAAATTTAAATAGCAAAATTCTCAATATCTGTCACATGCCTCCCCCAGCCCCCCTCAAACTAGATATGAGTTGTCCAAGAAGCTTTAGTTCCCTAATTAAGGCTCTTGGTTTTGATGTTATAAGAACAAGCTTACCATTTAACCTTCAAAGAATGATGTGGTTCTCATGATACTGTCATTTGTTATATTTCTGCTACAGATTCAGTTTGGTCGGATTATCATGTATGCTTTATTTGTTTTCATCTCTTTCATTGCCATTCCTTTTGATCTTGACACCCCCCCCCTCTCTCTCTCAATAATGTATTCTCTCTATTTGTTTCTGACAAACTTTAACTTGTTGTGTATGATCTTAATTTATGAATAGTTGTTACCTTTAATTAATAGGTCTAAACTTACCTTACCATCTGGTGTGCCCCAAATCTACTGGTTGTTGCCAACTTGTGTGATTTTAGCTATGAAACTATGAATTGTCCATTTGATGGTTATCAAGTTTTGCTCTTTTTTTTGTCTAATAATAATTTATTGTACAGATTTGAATTAGAAACACAAGGAGGAAGCAGCATCCATGGATTCACAGGGCCAGACAACTTCTTTGCAGCGACTTCAGAATGTGGAAAAGGTGATATTTTGAAAGCATATAGAAGTAACACTGCAGGAGTGTCAGAGCATTGCAGTTTGTTTTGGTTGATTTTCTTTTCCCGGGAATGTGCAGAGAATTGTGCAGGTTTTGGAGCTCGCAGGAGGAGTCATGGATGAGCTTGCAAGCCCTGTTGGTCCCAGGAAAGATGTGGTCCAAAATCACTGCCTTGAATTCATGCAATTAATAAAGGTTCTTGTCTCTCAGGAATCTCTTTATTATTTTGTTTTAAGAGGGTGGCATTATGGATTCAAGTCCCCAGGAAAAACACTTGCAAAACTACACTAGTATGACTAAAGATTAAAGTGGTCCCATTTCAATAATTAACATCATATAAAGATGAACACCAGGCATTGCATATTATAACAATATTTTATGAAGTTTACACTAATTATGTTCTAATGCCACCTATATTACTTGCAACAACATTTCTCGGAGCTAGAATCTGAAATCAGAATCTGTGGAATTTGGCTCCTCAAAGGCGAGGGATACACTTCAGAGGATAAAGTGCAAAGTTATAATTATTGATTAAAAAATTAACGGTTTAGATTTTTAACAGCTTAATGGATTGTTATACAAGTGCAAGTATTTTATCAAAATTTAAACTATTAATTTTTCAATCAATGGACATCTCTTCACTTTATCCTCCAATGTGCAAACCTTCTCACTGTGTAGGAACCAAATCCAAATCAACTGTGATATCCCATACATGGATGTCTTTCATCATGGCATTCCAATTCTGTGTCATCAAATGTATGATCTTGCTATTAGCAGTTACCTCAGCTGTAGTGGATTATCAAACTTTTTTTTTTCCTGTACCCTTACAGTGTGTATATTTAGGCTTTGTTTTTGCAACTATGATAAAGAGCACCTCCATTGTAAGACAAATCAAGTGTGCCATAGCACAACACTTATTAAGCTTTCACAAGAAAACTAAACACAAAATTCAAGAAATCCATATTAAAGGTATGAAATGATGTCTTACTTCTAGTAAGAATAATGTATCCTAGATCCATACAAGTTACAACTAAGTGTATGTTTGGGTAATTGGTGCAAACTGCATGGATACTTTTGAGTGGATTGTATTTGGAATATCTACCTTTAGAAGAATTAGTTGTGTTTGAAAATGTTTACTAAACTCTCCCAAGAGTAAGTTTTGTCCCGTTAGTTACTTGACTGTGTGTGTGGTTTTTCGGTGCCACAGTTTTCAGTTTGTCCCTAACCATCAGTAAGGTTGGTTATTCAGAATTAAATAGTGAAAATGATGAATTTCAGTTAGTGAATAAAGTTGTGAACTTGTGATCAATGGAATCTGTTCTTAGTTTGGTTCGTCATTGTGAATTTGATGTCCAACCCTGCTGTAATTTTGTAAGGTTTTTTAAACTTTTTTTCTTTTAATTCTTTTAGGACATCCAGGTGGCGCTACGTGATGAAATAAAAAGTGCTTGTGAATATCGTCCATTTGAGAAATGTGATTATGGTTCAAGAATAGCCAATGAGATATGTTACAAGAAGGTGGAATATGTCATGTCACAGTTGGATGCAATGCAACAAACCATAGATGAGTATCATGCAGCAGTCTGAAAATTTCGCAGCTTTAGTTCCCTATAGAAGCCCGGATATTACCTCCTGGTTTGAAATTCAGTAATTTGGGGATGCTTGATAGATCTTTTTCGATAGGGTAAGATATCAAATTGGAATGGAGATTCATTTCTGAACCCCCTGCCCCCCTTTTTTTCTTCAACAGGGGACTATGGCATTTTTTTTATACGGAAGGGCCTGTTGATCAATTAAGAATAATTATTAAGTTCTGGATTCAATTTTCAATGAATAGATAGTTATAGCAAACAACAAATATTTGAAATAAGCATGGTAATCAAAACCGGCCCTGTGTCCGGTCCGGGTGAGCCCCTATAACCGCCTGGCAGCGGACCGGTCGGTTCGGCGGGAGAACCGGCAAGAATCGGCCAAAACCGGCTGGTTTTGGGTTGAACCGGTTTTTTTTTTTTTAATTGTGTTTATTTAATAAAAAAATTCAATTTTACTCTCAACAGGACTTGAACTCCTGTCTTCAAGGGCCACAACAAGCCATCTTACCACTAGGCTACATATTATTTTGTATATAAATTGAAATATTATTTATATATTATATATTTTTTAATATATATATATATATACCATATATATAATATATATACTATATATATTATATATTTGGTATATATATATTAAAAAAAAATATTTTATTAATATTTTATTAAACCCGGTTCGATCCCGGTCTGACTCAAAAACCCACATTGACCTTTTCCGGTTCAATGTCCGGTCCAGTTTTAATTACCTTGGAAATAAGGCACTAATTGATTCTTTCCTACCTTTTTTTTTTGTCAAACTTTCGTACCGTTTAAAAGGCACACAAAATTTGTATTTTCGCTCCAATTTCTATTTGCACGTGGATTGGCTTAAAGTCATACCTACCTAACTTTAGAACATTTCCTACTACCTTGTTGGTTAATTAGCAGTTAAATTTAATAAATTGTATTACCTGACATGCCTGGGTTGCAAATTCTCATAAATGAACTATTAAATGAACTGTTTTGCATGATTTTTATGCACCAGAGTATATTTCTCTCAATGTTTTAGAAGATAAAACTGAGGTTGGCTTATAAATTTTTTGTATAAGATTGTTTTTATGATAATAAAAAAATTAAAATATAATAAATATCATGCTAATAAGTAATATTAGAGGATCCCGACTTAGTTAAATTAAGAGAAATTGCTTGGTAAGAGTTTTGCACAAGGAATCAATCACAGTACAAGAAACTGGAGGAAAGGAGTAGCATAACAAATTTTAATTGGAAAGCAAAGTATTACAGAATAGTCAACCAATTTTTCTGAAAGCATCAACAAGATAATAGAATCCACTTCAAAACTCCTAATAATAGTAGCACATCTCTGCATAAGGTCTCCCATTGTCTCCCCAGCAAGACAGAAACTGAACGAAAGCAATGCAAAACCATCATTAGTTGAGGAGATGGGTCTGCATTTCAGAAGCAGAAACTCACTCTGGGACGCTTTGTTCATCTTCAGCGACAGACAGGCATGTGAACCTATATCAGATTACTGTGGCCACCAAGGAGTCATGTAATGTAATGACTGCCAGAAATGAACCACTGACTATTTTCTTTCTCCTACCAAACTAAAAGTATCCTGAACTCATCCCCAAAAGATTTTCTAATGCCTATATTCTCATAATACAATACAGTGAAGCAAAGCTGTTTTCCCAGAGATAAGCAGCCAACACAACCCGAACTTATTGCGTACACCCTTGATCTCTTTGACATACCAAACTGAACTTAATGCTTGCAAGAGTGGTAAGAAATAGCTGAGTATAGCATTAGCCTCCTCAGATGAGAAGGCAACTCAAAACACATCCCCCTTCCATGTTTTAGTGACATCAACCAGATTAGCCACAATATAAACATGGGATTATGACACTGTCAAATGCAAGGTAGCACAGGATCACTTGTGCCAGTCAATGGTCAGCATGAATTGGCCACTACCTGAGTCTGGAGTACATCTCAACATGTTGATCGTCTCATCTAAATACATGAAGAATACATTGAGGGCGTGTTTGGATGAAGTAATTCAAAATTCTAAGATATTAAATTACTTCAATTGAATTCTAATCGTTTATGAAATTTATTGGTTGGATATAGTAACTAAATTTCTTCATTCTTAAAATTCTTTGTTTGATTATAGTAATTAAATAAGGTAATCTATAAACATAAAACAAATCTAAAATTATTTTCACTTTTCTTGAAAAAAGTATTTATTTTAAAAAAATTCGGAAAACAATTTTTTTTTTTTGAAAAAATGAATTTTCGAAAAAAACATTTTTAGAAAAAAGTTAAAAAATAAATTTTCGAAAAAACAATATTTCCGAAAAACATTTCAGATAAAAATAATTTCAGGAAAAAAATTATTTTTGGGGAAAAATTATTTTCAAAAATAAGAAAAAGAAAAAGAGGGAGTACGGAAAGAATTTCAAATTCTTAACTTTTAGATGGTATTTCAAATTCCCTAAATTTAACCTTATTCTCTATATTTATTATCCAAACATGGTAATTTGATTTGAGACATTTGAATTACGCTCTAAAATTACATTACCTCATTAAAATCTCTCATTCAAAGACACCCGGAGTCTCTACTTTTGAAAGCATCATATCAAATTGAAAAGAAAAATAATATTGAATGTTATGCTATAACTCTTGAAAAAAATAATGTTGTCATAGTTCACAACACATCACAATTTCAAAAGATATCAGAGACATGCTAGTTGAACAAAGAATAATTGCAGCTGTGAGACGATTTGAATGATCAAGTCCTTTGTAGTGTGTGCAAGAACCAAGCCCTAAACCTCACCTTCACTTAAAGGGCTAGATTTTAAGAGAAATAAGAGGGATACCTTCCAACATGTAGCAGACACAATTCAAACACAATACAAAAGAACAAAAGGAAAATTATAAGATAATGCTAAAGTGACAACTTTCGTGAGAGGAAAAATACAGCCCTAAACTGAATCCAAAAAACAGTTGGAAGGGAGATACGGCTATTCTCTTCTCACTCAAGTTCTACCCATGATAAAAGTAAGTAGATTGCAGTTCACGTAAAAATTAAAGATCATATGCAATCAGATCAATCAAATTTGTTAGTAAGTGCTAAAGTAGATATATACAAACTTTAAGAATGAGTTCCAACAGTATATCATGATTGATTCCCATACTGTTGCCCCATCTGGTCATAATTATCTATGATCACTCTAGAGCTATTCTATATAGAAGGATTAAGTAATGATATTATTCCTAAAATTTCTATTCTGGCTATATTGGAATTTAGAACCCTTGGCAGATTTCTCTGTCATGACTGAATCATATTGAAGTTTGGATTTTCAACTACACCAATGTTAAATTCTATTTTGCGGACTTTGGATTGGGACCATTTGGTTGAAGCTACATCAAAAGTAATATTCAATAATACTTGCAAATAATGAGAACTGTAATGTGTTTTAAGATCATTTTCTTTTGTCTGCACTAGTTGATAAAAGTGAATAAGGCAAGGTAATGATATCTCATGACAGATCAAACATATTTTAGCAGCTCATTCGCTTCCCTACACAACAATTTAACAATGATCATTCTTCTTTTAAGAACCAAGACCACTTTTCAAGAGATGTAATTTTAATAAATTGCAGATAGACATGACATGTCAGGCTATAGGCTCACGTTCCATGTACCAATCCAGACCAGGTAGGTTTGTCCGATGGGGCAATACCATCTCTGTGGTCTTCATTTGATTTAGAAGTTGTTTTGGTTAGATAAATCCAAAATTAAAAATTCGCAAAACCTTAAACAGGACAATTTCCTATTCAGGACTGAAGTCCTAGTCTCAAATGAAAGGAATGAACATGCCTGATGGGCATAATGTGGCAAGAAAAACCTTCTCAAAAGTAGGACCTGAACTTTCACTAACTCAAAATGTGTGACAGAAGTCCAGGATCGTAACATTTATCTGAATCCAAAATACAGTTTTGAACTTTACATAGAACTATCTAGCTACTATTTGGTCTTCTAATATCATTGCATTGAACTACAGCATATCACTTGAAACTGATGCTCACAATTACAATTGCATCTAGTTATTTAATTTGCAAACTCCCAACTAAAAAGCTATTTCTTAACAAAAGAGCAAGGGAAATTTAGACAAGAACATATTGCTATATACTAAAGGAAAAAATATATATATAATATTATAATTTTTTATCGAATTTACAAGAATTGGGACTTAATATGTGTGCAAAGCTTGCTACATACTCGGATACTCCTATAATATTGTCAGTTGGTTTAGATTGAAGACAAAATTGAGAACTCAAAGGTGGCCGTGGTGGACTAGCGACTAACCTGAAGAAATCCTTTAGAACATCCAAGATTTACACCTGATAATAACCTGCCCAGTCCCTCTTTTAGAGAAGGGGACAATGCAGGACAGGAAGTCAAAACATCAAGCGACTGAATCACACCTTTGCTGGCAAGTAACCGAAAAGCCGATGAGACACCTTTAACTATGATATCCTTATGTTCCACATCATAATTGTCCACAAGAAGTAACAAAAACTCAAGAAGAGTATTGGTCATTTCAACATATTTTGGAACAGAATGCACCATCAACAAAATTGCAGGCTCTATGTTCATGATATTGTCCACCCTTTCATCAAAAAAGAGCCAGTCATAAAACAAAGCAAGTTTCCCATTGGCCTCAACATAATTCTTCCTACAAGACTTCAAAAGCCAACCAATAACAGCCCATCTAGGAACCACATCAGACTGAATAATCTCATTTGGTGGGTGGTGTGCACAGCATATAAACCTAACTATATCAACTATAACAGTCTCTTTATCAGGCTCATTGAGAAACTTCCTAGCAAACCACATGAAGTGCCTCTTTTGATGCCCCAACTTCACATGAGTAAGCAAAAACCTCAATTGGGTCTCCATTTCAGGAGTGATCCTAAGCAAAGCATACCTACTCGAAGTCCTGGTGCAGTAAAACTGAGAAACACTCCCAAATCCTAAAGTAGATGGATTCAACATCAGGTCCTTCCATATAGCCCTGAACTCAGGAACATGAACCAAATCCTGCAACAACCGAATAAAATCTCTTCCAATTTTTAAACACAAGTGAAACTCTTCCCTCACTATCTTCACACAAAAATGAATCTCCAACCGCTTCAAAGACTCCAACTTTTCAACATTTAACCTGTAATGATCAGCCAAAACTCGAGGAAACACATACAAGGCACTGCACAAAACGTGGGGTGCTTCTTCCAATAAGCATTCCCATTTATCCAAGAAGAGAGTCACTAACTTCATACACAGCCATAAATTGCCGTCGCTGAAATCACCGCCAATGATTTGCCTCAAAAGGGAGATTAAGAGAGCGTCGCAGCCAATCGCCGAGACCCGAACCATTTCATTGGTGACCCAAAGCAACTGGTTTTTCACCGAACCAAGGAGCTTCGGGTAGAGGTGGTGAACAATTTTGAGGAGCAAGTTGCAGAAGGTGGCGTAACCGTCGGTGACGAGGGCGTGCAAGTGCTTAATGTGGGTTTTGGCGAAATTGGATTCGCTCAAAACGCCGTGAAGGATTGCGCGGTTGAGGTGAGTGTATTCATCGGGTTTTGAAATTTTTAAGGAGAGAGGGGGTCTCAGGGATTGTTCCAGAGATTCGAAGGCTTGTCTCAGAGTCACTTCGATTTCATTTTCGGCTTCGTGAGGTGCCGACAGGGTCAGCTTCGAAACCATACCACTGCACAGGTGAAAAGTGAAACGAGCGAAAAACGCAGGTTTTGAGGGAAACGCTAGGCGAATAATTTTGTCAGCTGTAGTTTCTCTTGGATTAAAAGAGAGGGAAACGAGGTTGCTCACCTTATTGCTAGCTATGCTTCGGCTCGGTCTCTCCCGGCTAACTGGGTGTCCCACCCCCCGATTGCCATCAAACAAGCGCTGATTCGAGATAAGGCCTCCGGCAGTAGTGGTGCGGGCTCGTCTTATTCTGATGTGCACCACGCGGATCTATCCTTCGAGCCTCTTCAGGGGGAATCTGCTAGAACTCCATAGTTCTCGTCCCCTCAGATAGGCCCTGTACCTCGCATGTGGGGCAAGCCGGTGTTTCTGATTTTCTCGCGGTGGGGGATGCAGAGAGAGAGACAGTGGTTGGGGTCTTTTGACTGGGAAGTGGTTTTGTACTTTACTACTTTAGCTAACAAGGCTAGGATCTAGTGCAGCGTGTTCTCCTTAGGTACCATGCGCCTGTCGCTGCTGTAAGACTGGACGTTGTCTATTGGGCCTCTAGTTAGCTGTGTTTGAAATACATGACTTTTTTTGAACAAAAAAACAAAAAAAAAGAGAGAAACGCTGGGGCAATATGGAGAAAGTCATTTAGACCCGCAATAAAATCTTCCGGTGGGATTGTACCAAAAAAAAAACAAAACAAAACAAAAACTTCCGGTGGGATTTTGCGAGTGAGTGCCATTGATTTGATAAAAAATAGGGAGAGCAAATTTAATAAAAGTCCTTCTTAAACATTTTTTTGTCTCAGTACAAATGGTTAGAGGAGAGAGGGAAAGATAGAGTGGAGGGGAAAGTGAGCAGACGAAGATTTAATCCTCGCCTCCCAAATGGCCCACACAACCCATACGTATGTTTTACCAACAAGTTGTGCTCTCTGTACTATTGAACATGTTTATGTCATGATACTCATGTTCCGCGTGTTTTATTTGTTTTAGATTACCATGTTTGTAGACACCGGTAACGTCCAATCATTGCGATTTGTCTTTGAGAAGAACAAATTTTGTGGGAGTAACTTTATTGGCTGGTATCGAAACTTGAGGATTGTTCTTAAGCAAGAAATGAAGTTGTATGTGCTCGATGAGCCTACTCCCGAACCATTGCATCTAGAGGTGAGAGAGATGTTTCCTAGAAGCACCTAAACGACACTATTGATGTTGGCCGCCTCATGCTTGTCACCAAGAACTTTGACTTGCAGAAGCAACATGAGGACATGGAAGCGTTTGATATGATCGAACACGTGAGGATGCTCTTTTAGAAGCATGCCAGACAAGAAAAGGTATCAGGAATCAATAGCCCTTTTTCCACTGCAGCCTGGCAGAGGGAAATTTAGCAGGCCCTCATGTGCTCCAAATGATTGGGTACATTGCGATCCTTGAGAGACTGGGTTTTCCTTTGGGCAGTGAGCTAGCAACGAACTTGATCCTGGGATCGTTGCCATATAGCTTTAGCCAAATCATCATGCATTATAACATGAACGATGTGGCTACACCATTGTCAGAGTTTACAAACATGTTGAGGGCTGCCGAGCAGAGCATCAACAAGTGGAAAGGGGAAGGCAATGATGATGGTCCCGTATGGAAAGGGGAAGGACAAGAAACCCGATTTTTTGTCGCTGAAGAGCAAGGGGAAAGAATAAGTTCAAGCTCAGTAGTTCTGCCTTTAAATCAACTGATAGGGTGGTTGCCACTGTTTTGGCCAAGTGGGCCATGGGTGGAGGAATTGCCCAAAATAAATAAAAACCGATCGATAAATAGTAGTTTAATCAGTATAATCTTTTTTTTAACAAAAATATAAGATTACTCCTTTTGTAACAAAATATAAGCAAAAAAATATTTGACCAAATACATGTATTTTTTTATTTATATTTTGTTAGGGAGGGAGTATTTACCGATATATTTATTTATATACATACTAATTTCTAAAATCAAATTGCCACGTGTGAAAGGTAAGTAGGGGCAGCATATGAAAATGAAAATGGATGAGGTGTTTGAGAAAAGAGAAGATCCAGTGAGATGAAATGAATGTAATAAAGCCCATTGTTGTGTTTACAATCACATTAAGTAGTGCGCTTGTGTTTCTACTTGTGTTCCCCAAAAACCCGTCTTATTCTTCTCCTTCTGGAAAAGGAGAACCAATGGCTCGTAGCTTTATTCTATGGCTGCACGGTCTGGGTGACTCTGGCCCTGCCAACGAACCCATCAAGACCTTATTCACTTCTCCCGAATTCAGAAACACCAAATGGTCCTTCCCTTCCGCCCCTCACGCCCCAGTCACTTGCAACTGTATGATTGCTATACCGTCTTCTCTCTCTCTCTCTCTCCCTAACTTTATTCTTTTAATTCTTAGATCAGCCACAGCCACACAATTGAACTTGTGATTTACTCAACTGTTATTACGACTCCCTTAGTCCATGAGAATCATTTTCTTCTTCCGTATCGTATGAATAGAGAGCTAATTAGGGATTATTAACAACAACTTCTGATTCTGAGTGACGCTCCTTGGTTTTATTTATGCTAAATCTGTTTCCTATGAATATGATCTCTCCTCTGATTCCTCAGTCCCCTGTTTAGTATTGAATTTTCTGCTTGGTATCTTTCATTTAATTTCGAATCAAATTATAAGTGGCATGTTAACATCAACTAAGATGGCATTGTTGCAACATCATAGACTTACAATCCGGTTTTCGTTTAGGGTTAATACTGTGAAAAACTGAAAATGATATATGCTTTCCCATTTTAAAAGACGATGAATATATTACATTGATTTTGCTTATTCTTGTAGATGGTTCGGTAATGCCTTCATGGTTTGACATTCAGGAGATTCCTGTGACAGCTGTAAGTTTAGCTTTCTTTTCTCTCTATGATTATTTCTTGTATAATAAGTGGTCTCTCCTTTTGAGAGAAAAAAAATGCTGTATGATCCTTCTTGAAGGCAAGCGATCCTTATTTTTTTTTTTTGTATGCTTGAGGCTTTTATATATCCATTTTCCACATTTCTGTGTTTCAAAATGTTGTCAGGATGTAAATGGGAGTATATTACTTTTAGTTGAATTGCATAGTTTTATATTTGGGTTACAAAATAAGACTGGCAGGGTTCAAATGTCCACAGTAAGCATGATTCTTTTCAAAGCATATCACCCTGTGTTTTTATTGTGGTGATGGGCAGGGTTCAAATGTCCACTTGACAGTGGGAATGATTCTGTTTAAAGCGTCACCCTTTGTGTTTTTATCATGGTGGTGCTAACTGTTAACCGATTAATAACCATGGGATCTGCAGAGTCACTGATAACCGATTGATGAGGCATTCAAAGATAGCTTCTCTTTCTTTTCAAAAATCTCACTTTTCACTTTTTAGATCTTGCCAAGGTCGAACATCCATGACAGCTGCTTCTTGTAAATATCTTTGTGCAACTCGGTCGTTCTGAGAAGTTTATAGTCCATTTTCTAATTCCTTTTCTGGCCTGTCTTTATAACCTACAAGTAGAAAGATAATTGGTTGCAAAGCATCATGTAAAGTATCGTAGCTGGAATCTTCAGGCCAGAATTGCATATTTGATTGAGGCCTTTCCTCGGAAACAAAATTTATTGCAAGTCAAGTCCGTCAGCATCGGCACATAATCCTTTAACTCTGAATCAAGCCAAAATGTCCAGGAGTAATCTAAATGAGATTATCCTCTTTGCTTCTGGGAATTCATACTGCATTGGCTTACCGCACTAAGAAATACTACAACCTTCAAGCCAGAGGGGGAGCCAAGAAATTGGTTTTAGGAGGGCAAAAATATATAAGTACATTTTGTAAATTTATTTTTTTATTATGTGAAAAATTGAAGAATATATGAAACAAAATACAAAAGAATAGGAAATTGGGGGATGCCATGGCATAGCCATGTCCCCCTTCCCTCCGCCCTTGCTTCAAGCATAATTGACAACTGGTAATGTCTTCAGCACTTCTGAGACCTTTCTTCTGAAATGAATATCTGGAAGCAGACTTGACAACCAAATTGCTGTGATGGAAGGGGTTGGAAAAATTGGAGGCACGTGCCACAGGCAATGTATTCCTCCTGCATATAGAAATAGAATAAAAATATATATCAGATACAGTATGCTTCCAATTTAAAGTTTTCTTATAATGTGGTAATCAATCCTGTTAGTACTGTAAAAATCCCCAACATAATGATTGGTAATTGCACCAGGTGAATAATGGATCAGTAGTTTGATAACCCAGCACGTTAAAAGTATAATACACTGCAAGAAGAGCTCTTGGGTCCCAGCCGCCTTGGAGCTTTTCTGTGATAGGCTGATAGCCTCAATAATGGTTTGTTTACTAACACAGTACTGTACTGGCAATAAACCAATTTCTCATTATTCTTGTCATCTTTCTCCAGTGAAATACTCCCGCCGGTCCACTATATAAGAAACAACACCTTTTTAGGTTCATTGAATAACTCGTGTATTTGGTCTATAATATAGACCAAATACACGAGTTATTCAATGAACCTAAAAAGGTGTTGTTTCTTATATAGTGGACCGGAGGGAGTATTACTTAGTCTGATGAGAATCTTCTGGACTTGGCGACACAACATTGGCCTGGCCAATCGTGAAACTGCCTTCTTTGTCAGATATACTAAGAATTTTTATTTTGACATCTCAGAATTCAACAGTTAATGGGAGTTATCCTTACAGGCACAGCCTTTAAAAACCGGATCAGTTATAATATTATTTTGTCCTTATCTTTCCTGATTTAATTGCTAGTTTCTGCGTGATGTAAGTGACACCCTTCTCTTATATATGATGCACCAGTATATGGTGCGCTAATGTGCCTCCTTATCTTAATCATGTGATTTCAGGCCAAAACTTTGCTGCTTATGGGCATGATCAATTTTCTCTGATAAATTTATTTGACAGTATCATACTTGTAAATGTCATGTAACAAGCTTAAAGAAGGGCTCTCTCTTTTCTTTGTTCTTTTTTTCTTTCATTTTTTGGTTCAATTATTAACTAAAAAGCTTGCTGTACCTGTTGAGTAACTTGAGTCATGCAATTACTTTTATTCTATTTAGGATGATGTTGTTGATCTTATCACTTTATGATGTACATCATTTTTGCTTATATTTGTCAGGATTCTCCAAAAGATGAGAGTGGTTTACTTAAAGCTGTTCAAAATGTGCATGCTACAATAGACAAGGAAATAGCTGCTGGCATAAACCCTGACAATATATTCATCTGTGGATTCAGTCAAGGAGGTCTCTCTTTCATTTTCCATGTCTATATGGTTGTATCTGTGCATGTGTTTGCACATTTTTCTTCCTTCCCACCAATTCTTGATAGAAAAACAGGTATTTATAAACAACTTGTTGATGGTGACATTGTTTTGCAGGTGCCTTGACCTTGGCTAGTGTTCTGCTGTACCCTAAAACTTTAGGTGGAGGTGCAGTCTTTAGTGGTTGGGTTCCATTTAATTCGTCTATTATACAACAAATTACACCTGAAGCTAAGCGGGTACTTTTACTATTCTGTGCCATCTTAATTTCTTTCCTCTCGCTTTTCTTTTCTTGTCAAGCTTTCTCTTAGCTATACTCTGTCCATTTTCTTCAAGAGTAATTATGATCATTTTGGAATTTCAATGGGGTATTGAAACAAAATGGTTGCCTCTTGCTGGCAACCAATTTGGTTTGGCACTAACTACATCTGAATCAAATGCTTAGGTGTAAATATTTAGTTTGGCCGTATCTTTGTTCTTTGGAACAAGATGTTTATTTGCCATATCCCAACAAAAGTACACCGACCCAACAGAGAAAACCATACCTGCGGCTTTAAATATAGAACAGCTTGGATTTCTATTTTCATCCACAGTCAAGCACGGGTGCCAGCTTTGCTGGTTTTCCTTATCGAGGCCTGTTGTTGTTGACATATAATTGTCCTTGGAACCATGACACTTCACAAATTTAACTGCTTATGTCAATAGTATTTTCAATTTAGAATCACTTTCCATATAAGCCATGAGCCTTACACTAGAATAACTTAGTATCAGTGGCGGAGTATTTTTAATTTGTAAAAACATATAATTTATATAGCCAGTTATAATAAAAATTGACTTAATTGAATTTTGCAGTTTGCGGTTATCATCCATGTTTTTTTGTTGACGTAATATACGTAAAATATTCTACAGACACCCATATTGTGGTCCCATGGGCTGGTTGATAGAACAGTATTGTTTGAGGCCGGACAAGCAGGTCCCCCATTCCTTGAAAAAATTGGTGTTAGCTGTGAGTTTAAGGTGAAATTCCAAGTTTTCAACAATTGGGTTATTTATCCGATGAGTCCTTCTGTCCATGATTGATATTGACATTTGTATTAGCAGGCTTATCCTGGTCTTGGTCACTCGATAAGCAATGAGGAGCTGCGGTATCTTGAGTCATGGATCAAGGCACGCTTACAGAGTTCTTCCTAAATTGTTATGTCAGCCAGTATCTCATACACTGCAACTCAATAATTTGAATATATGCTTGTACTACTTGTGTAGACCTCCTGATCACTTTATCTATTTTCACTTTGTTCTTCTCAATTTTTAATAGGAATCAGAATTCTTGATCCCATTTCATATCATTGTGGAATATACCATTAGCTATTTTTTATTTTTCTATTTTTCCTTTTCTCTCTCAAAAACACAGTAACTTTGCTTTTTGTCTGCCTTAGTATATGGAATAATTTACTTTAAGCTAGAGATTTCTTCTTTTTACTCCTACTTAATTATTTATTGAAACCTGGTAATAATGATCACAAGGTCACGATTGAGGATCGATACAGTTTGATTGGAAATTTAGCATAAATGTAGCCAGTTGTAACTTTTCTGACTTTAAGGTGTCTGTGAGGAAAAAAAAAAAAAAGAAGGGGTGGGGGGAGGGGGGAGGACGGTGAACAAGTCACTCAAATTCACCAGAAAAATGTGATGCCATGTGGTAAAGATAGAGGGAAAAAAGAAATGTTAGTAATGCGATCCCTGATGCCTATTTCTCTTTTGAGCTCTAGAAACAACCCCACATAGAAAAATGAATAAAATGTTTACTCGTTTTATACGGTGGCCATGCCAAATGACCTTTTCCGTCAAGTAGCAATAGTCATGCAGCATATTTTCTGCGTCTTCTTTCAAGTGGGACCGATTCATATGCCAATGATATCGGTGTTAGTTGGACCAAACCATCTTCTCAAGTCCCTGGAATCTTGGTTTCTCTGAAAAGCATAGCACACTATCTTTATACCCTTGGATTTCAACTTTCCTTTGTAGAATTATAGGATAGTGTTATCTAACCCATTTACCTAAACCAAATTGCCCAAACTCATATCATTGGTGAGTTAGCATGCATAACCTCATTTTCATTTCTCTCGCAGGCTAGCGCAGCTTCCTATAAGTCGAAATGCTACTTCAGGTGTTGTCCCTAGTGAGCTTTTGTTGCCTTCTTGCGTATGCCGTTTTCTCCTCTCTTTCGACCAAGGCCAATTGGGTTTCAAGATCGTAGCCAATATGTTTTCGGCGGGGGGGCTCACTCTTTGGGGATTAATGAAGACATACAAAGTACCTGACATATGTCAAGCATCTAAATTTTTAACGTCAGAAGTGTATCTTATGACAATAATGTTACAAGCATCCTATGCCTTTTAATCACGCTTGCGTACCGATTTGCACCTCACGGGTTTCATAATTTGAGTAAGAAAAATGATAACAAGTGTCCTTAGGGTATTGGTTAAGGTATCAAAATAGGTAAGTTTGTATGGAAAAATGATACATTATTTTATCGAAAAGTGTTTAACTTATATTCTCAAGACAAACTTTCTTTTTATAGATTCCGTAACTAATGCCCTTAGGGCACTCGTTAGCAAGACCCTTTGAGTAAACTCTTATTTTTACCACAACTTTGACAAGAAATTTTTATGTTAATTCTTACATTAATGAAGAATGAATTTTTCATTTTTTTTTTGTCAATAATGTTAGTCCTTAATAGACGGATAAAAACATAGATTGATAATTTTTATTCGGTGTTTATTGAGATTAAGACCAGAGGGGTAAAAGGAAAATACTTTGGAGCTTTATATGATAATGATAACAAATTTTAAATTCTTTAAAAAATGCTAGATATTAATTAGGGTTAAGAGAAAATTAATCTTACGTATCACGTATTAACGAATAAACGCAAACTTCTAAATTGACAGGTTGAATTCAAAACAAAATCCTCAAATATACTTTGCCAAACTTGACTACATTAGTACATTACTTCATAAAGTATAGGAGAGTGATCTTATTTTTCAATGACAAAATTAACGTTTTTTTTGTTGTGAGTAAATTACACCTCACATCCTAACCGAAGTTTAGATTATATTTTTCTCTCATATTATTTTAAAACATATACTCTTCTCCTTGAGATAAGAATGAATTACCTATCTTTAAGGCGGAAAAATTACCGTGACTTTAGTGTATTTTATGAGAGAAAAATATGAAAAAAAAAGAAATATGATGAGAGAAAGTCATAGCCGACTTTCCCGCACTAAAAGTAGGGAATCCATTTTCCCTTAAAAGATAGTAGTATCACATTTCCAGCACTATGACTTTCCAAATTTGCAGGTAAATCATTGTTATCTTTACTGTTATAATAATGGAAGCATTTAAAACACAATTTAAAAATGAAATAAACAGATTTGCAATTTCAGCCTGTTGATTTTTTTTGATTAAAAATTTTAGCCCGCTGATTTGACCCATAATTACAAATGACTAATGATAACTGACATAAAATAGGAGACTACTAACATATTGATGTATGAAATCAATCTAGTCATGATAATAGGAATATTACGTGTATAATTAATTTTAGAACTAATGAATAAAATCAATTTAGTCCGGACTATTGACAATGTAAAATTAAATAATTTTTTTTGGCAACAATTGAAATTATTAGGTTTTGACACGTGTTATAGTCTTATGTGTCAGAACTCTAATTTATATATTATAGTTGATTGATTGATTGGTCTCTTACACATCAGCAACGACCACATCACCAATGACGTATTACGCCCACACGTACAGTTAGCGGTCATGTCAACACATTACTAATGATGTTGGACGAAAACTAATGTTTTAGTCAATTTTGTTAGGCGGCGTCTAAGCTACATTGGCGGTTTAGGTGGTGCACATGCTGCACCTTTGTCTACTCTTGATTGAGCACCGTTGTCGTATCTAATGTTGTACTATCCATACATTATGCTCCCCATCTCTCCTAGTCACTCACTGCAAGTTGCTAACCCTCAGCAGCCAGTAGACGCTCTTCCCTCACTAGCCACTCTCCCTACGGTCGCCTCACTCCAGTGCCCCTTCTCCATAATCATTTGGTTGGTACCTTAGACAGTTGATCAAATTCTGAAACCCTTGAATTTGGTGCCCAATATTCATCGCCTAATCTGCCATAGGATCTGTTGTTGTCGCGCGAGCTTAACGGATTGGGGGTGGTCCCTCTAACGGATGTGATGTGGTGGTAGCAGACTTGGCGGATTTTCCAGCTGGTGTGAGTGATGGTCCTTATAACTACACATCTGTTGCGCATGAGTGCCCACGTCCACGAGTCCTTGTCATGCTTTCTATGAGCGGGATTCTTGGCCATCTCGACCACATTGGAAATGGCTTCTTCAACCGGATCTCGAGTCACACGGTGGAGTTTGATCCATGGTTGAGATGATGGCTGAGCATTATGTCGAGGGAGTCACCGGAGAAGGTTGTTTAGATGGTAGAGGCGACAACGACGATAGGTGGGAGGGAATATTTTAGAGAAGGAGAAGAATATGGCGTGACGGTCACACAGTATAATCTATGATACTGTTCAATCTAACGGTAAAAAAATTGAGACACAGTGATGCACCTAACATGATGCGGCAAGTTAGTTATTTATTTTGATATTTTCGTTTATTGTTATTGAGTGTTTGTGATTATGTTTTTTTTAAGATAGAAACGCAATGCTCATTAAAACCTAAAGATTCAATACAATGTGGAGCAAGATTAAAAACTCGGGGACTAACCATAAAGAGTGTCGCCTTAGTTAAGGCATGAACAACACTATTTGCTCGTGATTATGTTTATACCATCTAACTTAGGTAAAGATATTAACGAGATATAGAATATTATATTTGTAGAAAAAGGCCAAATGTTAATAAAAGTAACTTTAACATTGAAATTGATTTTTTTATTATTTATAACCATTATATAATGAGCTTATTTTGATTTAAGAAATATAAAATTCAAGATTTTATTTTAAAATTAAAACGTGTGAAGATAATTTTTTTTTAAAATTAATAATTTAAATTTTGTTTTAACCAAATAATCTAAACTAATGTAACTCAGTGTGTGTTTGTTTACTATTCTTACATCCCAAAATTGAGGCGTGAAATCATAGTGAGTAGAAATAAGGAAGAACTAGGAAAATTTGAAAATAGTGTATCGCACCACGTTTTTTTCATTTTGCAGTGAAAAATTTACCCAAAAAAAATTAAAGAATAAAAATCAAATTAGTCCTATTAAATATGATTGCTTTGATATTATTGATTACAAAACCCTAATCAATCAATGTATGTTTGTATTCGGATTCGGAAGTTGCAAACAATACTAGCAAGACGGCCAGGGAGAGAGTGCGCGTGGGTGGCCGCGCGTTTGTGTCAGTTAGCGTAAAAAAATGTTTGAAAATTGAAACCCCAGTCCACAAAGACCGAAGCAAAGACAGGGACATATGAGAGGCGAGGGACCCATCACTGCACAAATCACAAGTGTAAAAAGTAAAAACGTACTACTACGGTTGAGAGGTGCAGAAACGCAGCAAGACCCGCATCGCACTTGAACACTCCCCAAAACGCACGTCACGTCTCTCTCTCTCTCATCCCACACAGAATGAGAATAATAAAACCTAATCATCAATCAACCCTTCAAAGTCTAATAATCCCTCTTGTGTTCTTTTCTCTTTCCGTCTCGTCTCGTCTCGTCTCTTCTCTTCTCTAAACTTGTAACTGAAAACCAAACCAAAACAAAAACAACGATGAAAAAGCTGTACCGAAAGGGAACCGTTCATCCGTCGCCGCCAACCATATCTGACCAGCTTTCCTTCCTCCCAGCAACCATCCTCACGCTCACCGTTGCTCTCTCACCGGAAGACAGAGAAGTCCTCGCTTACCTCATCTCCTGCTCTTCTTCTTCTTCTTTTAACGGCGGCAACCCTCGCCGGACAACCAAGGGTGGTGTCGTCAACGTCGACGGCGACCATCCTCCTCTTTTCCATTGCAGCTGCTTCCGCTGCTACATGAGTTACTGGGTCCGTTGGGACTCCTCACCAAATCACCAACTCATACACGAAATCATCGATGCTTTTGAAGACTCGCTGGCGCAAACCAGCAACAAGAAAGTCAAGAGAAACAAGAGAGGCTCCAACAACAAAAAATCCCCTGAGTTGAAGCGCTCCGAGTTAGCCCTGAGTTCACCGCGTAACTCGTCTGTGCCTGCCGAGTTGGAATCGGTGGGGGAGAGTAGTAGTAGTAGTAGTAGTAGTATTAGTAATAATACTAGTGGTGGTGTTGGTGAAGGAGGGGATGGGGTTGAAGATGAGGAGAAAGGGTCGGTGAGAAGGTTTGTTAGTTTCATTGGAGAAAGGATTTGGGGTGCTTGGGGCCAGTGAATGATTTTGGAACACAAAAAATTAAGGTGGGTTTAATAACCCTTCTTACCCTTTATTAATTTCCTCTACTCTTTGTTTATTTTTATATAAATTATTTTTTCTTCCTGTTTGTACATTAATCAATCCACTGCAATGTATAAAAGGAAATCGTAGTTTGGTTTTTGTGATCCTGGAGATTGTTTTTGTTGTAGTCACTATTAAATTAAAACGTACTTATCAACCCACTTTTTTTCTCCTGATTTAAGCTAATTAACTACATTTCCGTCGCTTGTTTTTGAGCAAAATGCTCTTTCTTAATTGAACTGAAAACGGTAAAAAGATGTTTTCTTTCTCCAGCCTGAGGATATCGTGGATATTAGTTTGTAGGTATGCGGATTGATATGTTGTTTGCAAATTTCATGGCCTGAATTAATCTTTTTTAACTCGAGAGGAAGCTTGTTTTTCTAAGATTGCTGAGGACTTGATTTCTCTTTTTCCATGAGGAAACTTAACAAAAAGGAAGCTTTCTTCTTATTTCTTCTTTCCTCTTCCAAATGTCATGGCCTGATCGTTAGTGATTGATTTATTCTGAAGCTAATTGGTAGTCCTCTCAGCACGAGCATTTTGTTAATGGAACCTCTTGAAAGGACTTTGAACTACTGTAGTTTAACTTATTTTTATACTATTAAAATTATATTTATGGATAATAAGGGGTTGCTAAGCCAATGATTTCTGGAATTTATGTTGCGATGTGTCTTTAGTTGTTTTTATAGATGTTTCTAAATTTCGAAGAGAGCTTTTACGTAATTATAGACCAGATATATTAGTTATTCAATGTACTTATAAAGTATATTTGTCTTTTATATATAGTATTTATATACAGGATGGGAGGAAATATTTACGAAGAATTTGCGAAAAAAGAAATAAGTACAAAACTTTAGTATTTGGTAATTAAATGGATGAATGATGTTTACGAACGGTTAAAAATTTAACCCCTTAAGAAGAAAACATAAAATAAAATTTTAAAGGAAAAAGGTTGAGGACGGGGGGATTTTTTTTTGTTTTATGGTAATGGTAGTAATTCTTTCTTTTAATATTACTGAATTCTAATGTCACCAGTCATCCTGCCTTTAAATGGGACATTATTTTCTCATCCTAAATTTATTCAATCAAAAAAATAATAATATCACCGGTCATTGATGATTATCTAAAATCTAAAATAATTCTAAACATTCCACTTTTTTAATCCACAAAATGGGTTATTTATGGATTTTTTTTGTTGGTATTATTATGGTTTTTTTTGTCAAATAAATTACTCAAAAAGTTCCTATATTTTGAGACTTAGGGGAACAACCAATCGGGTATAAACCAACCTGTTTTGATTCGTTCGAGATTAGTCTCGTACGGGTCTAAAGGATCTGCTGTGAGGATATCTGGAGAGTTCACTCGGTTCAAAGGGTTAATTAGGGTGTGTCTAAAAAAAACTCTAGACTTTATTTTAGGTTTTAATTTAGTCTCTATTTTATTTTTTGTTTTGAAATTGCCCTTTATATTGTAAAGTTATATCAATTTGGTCTTTTTTTTTTTCAAAATAGTTTCTTATTCTGTAAAAATTATCCCAATATATACCATTTTTTCCAAATTGGCCCATTATCTTACAAAATTATACCAATATCGTCTTCTCCGTACAATAATTTAAACAAAAAGGACTATATTGGTATAACTTTGTAAAATAAGAGGCTATTTTGGAAAAAAAAAGAAATCAAATTGAAACCTAAAATAAAAATAAGAAAAAAAATATAATTTACTCCCTCTTGACTCAATTATAAGCAAGAAAAGTAGTCATGTTTGGTGGTCTAAAATATAAACAAATTCTAACTAATTTTACTTTGTTAAATATTATTATTACTAAAATATTTTTTATTTAATATTATTATGGAACAATTTCTCACGTGGAAAATAAAAAAAATGATAATTTAAAAAATGTAATTAATTTTTTGATTGTAGAAAAATTAAATAAACTTAACTGACTTTCTTATTTTATGTAAAATTAAGTATTTTTGGTTTAGTCTAAATAGAAACTCGTAAAGCCGCAAACGTGTTTTTTAATATTAAAAAATAAAATAAGTCTGAAAAAAGTAGTACTAGAATATGACTCGGGAAGGCAAAGCGGGCCAACCCGCCCCAACCCGCTTTAAATTCAAAAGCTTGTGTTCAACTTTTTTACCACCTCGCCTAATGGCGGTGGCCAACAGTGAGATCGCCACCCAACATAAAAAAAATAATTATATTTTGGCCTTTTTGTTGTTGGGTATAAAAAAAATTCAATATGTAAAAAAATCGTTTTTTTTTTCCCTTTTGATTGCAAGCCCAATACTCAACATATAATCCTCCAGTCTAATAATTTTTTTGTACCATTTTTTTTTTAGAGTGATTTAATTTGTTGAGCTATTTTTTATTTGAATAGCATATGTACTCTATTTTCTGGGCTTAGTTAGTGGGAGTGGGACGGTTTTTGTTTGTTTGATGAGATTATGGGCCTTTTTTTTTCCAGACTGTGGAGTTATATGGGCCGCGTGTGGAACTTCTTGTAAATTATAATAGATAAATAAAAAGCGGGTGGCGGTACGCCCGCCGCCCGCCTCGGCCCTGGGTTGATGGTCCAAGCGGGGCGGGTTATGTGGGTTGGCGGGTTCAATACCCCAACCCAACCTGCCCCATTTTGGCGGGTTGGCGGGCCGGCCCAACGGGCCAGGCCCACTTTGCCACCCCTAAATATGAGAGATGGGGATGGGTAGGTGTCGCGAAGAACGAGGACGGCGAATGCTATGGCTTCGTTTAAAGCAAAAAAAAAAAAAAGCCCCGTATTCGATTACGGGTTTGGTTCGGCAAGTCACAAACGTGTTTGGTTTTGTGGTGACAAATTAATTTTAATTGAATTGATTTTATAAAATTGATTTTGGTTTAAAAGTAAGTTGAACTTAAACTGATTTATATTTGAATCATGGTTATTAAAACTGGACCAGACACAGGTCCGGTTCCCGGTCTTCATAACCGGCTGGTAAAGAACCAGCCGGTCCGGGGTCGAACCATTTTTTTTTGAAAATTTTAATTGCCTTTATTAAAAAAAATTAATTTTGGTCTCAACAAGGCTTGAACCTCTGTCTTCAAGGCCACAACAAGTCATCTTGCCACTAGGATACATGTTATTTTATGTATAAATTGAAATGTTATGTATATATATTATATATTTGATATAAAATATTTTAAAAATAATATTTTATTAGTTCCGGTTCTATCCCGATCTGACTCCAAAACCCTGAACCCTTGCCTACTCCGGTTCAATACCTGGTCCGGTTTTAATTACGATGGTTTGAATATATTCACGAAAAAAGTCATTTTTATCTATTTATGTTTGGATAATTTGGATCAAAATTGTTTTTGTGTGTGTATATATACTTGTCACTTTTAATAAATTTGAGAATTGATTTTATGTCACCGCAGAAGCTACAAACCTTAGCTTTTGAGTAGAATTGATTTTGAGGCCGGAATCCATTTTAGAGTCGGAAGCCAAACATAACTATTTGTGGTCAAACCACGTTTGACCAACCAAAAAGTGATTCTAGAGGGTCTCGCCGTGTAACCAAACATATGCTAAGGGCACTACACTTCAGTCCAAATTGATTGTGCGATATTCTCCGGGGGCCATTTTTTTTTTGTACTCTCCGACGGGCCATTTTTATTCATTGATAATCCATTCTATGGAAGTCTTTGACATGTCGTCTTTAATTATACCATTTCATAGAATGAGTAGTTTTGGAAGAAAACTCTACTTTTAGAAGTATTAATTAGGAAAACAAGTTTCAAAGCAATTCCTTAGTCTGTGTGAATTATGGTTTTATTTCTTATAATATGGAGCAGATGTAGTATTAAAAATTCTATTTGTATTAATATTTTTTTCTCTACTTTGCGACAGAGTATTTGTGATTTTGGTCAAGTTTTTTTTTTCTTGAGAGGTTTTAGTTTTTTTTTTAAAAAAAATTAAACAAATATGATCCAATTATGGACATTCTTTCACATAAACCCTTTAAAGTCTTATTTTGTATTTGTCATCACCCTTACCTCGCGCATAGAAAGATGTCGCATTGACCACGATGACCTTATAATTACCGGTAGGCACGAGGTTAAAGCTTGTCATGTCTTAAAGGTGTATCATGAACAACGCTGCCACTGCTATGGGACACATAGGTGCGTGGGAACGAGGCAAAGCTCCCACACGTCGATAGCGAGGTAGTAGGAACAAGCATCGACCCTTTGGGGCACTAAACTCCCCTAGATGGGGAAGGGGACCTCCACTTTAGGAGGGAGCTTTAGCATCCTGGATTCAGAAAGCTTTAGCAGATATAGCTTTTTACGCATAATGGGAGGGAGACCCCAGATAGAAGCAAGGAGGTGGCGAGAACTTGGTGTTTGTAATTGGGGGAGGGATACGGTGTTTTGTCAGTGCAGGAGTAGTGGCACATGTGGAGGACTACCACTAGATGGAGAAACGACGTCGATGGTCATGTCGAGAAATCCTAGCGCAAGCCTAGGGAGAAAACAACGTTGAGGGTCACACCGAGAAACCCTAACATAGCCTAGGAGAAATGACTTGTATAGTAGCTCCTTTTAGGGAACTAAACGGCTTGTATACGATGCCTATTGCCTAGACTTAAATAGAAAGGAATTGAATGACTTAATTGCAACCATTTAAGACTTGAAGACTAAAATCAGTTAAAAAAAAAAAATAGAGCGAGCAAAATTACACTCATTCCAAACTAGAGGGACGGAAAATATAATTAAAACTTTTTTTATGCAAGTGCTTGAAGAATATGTATTGGCAAATTTTATACCGTTAATTAGGGGTGTGCAAAAGGGCTTTTTGGATATGACAGTAGTGAAATGCTTATTTATTGAAAATATTATAAAATTTTCCTGTCCCCGCGAAGATTGATTATTACATTGAATGTGAGAATGTAAAATGTCGCATTTTGGTGACGTGGGGCACGCTTCATGCACATTGCAACCTGTACTCCTTTGGTTACACTAAACTTGGGTGACATAATTTCTTATTTTGACAACTCATTTGCGACACCTTATACCATACGCATTGTTCATGTGTTGTCATGTGGTTAATAATTTGTAAATACTTGGTTAATTTAGTTTATTATGTGGTTAATGAGTTATGATTTTTTTTGGATAGAATTAATTTCATTCTTTCACAACCCAGTAAAAAGTACATAGTTAATGACTTGTAAATACTTTTTGGACTATATTTAATGATATCATTCCTAAAATATGCTTCAATTCATTTAGATTTCATTTTTCAATTACCTCTTGTATTCCCATTAAACAAGTTTTTATGAAGGATATTTTGGAGAATACAATTATTTTTGTGATTACAACAAGACAATTAAATGAGATTAACTACTATTCTTAATTAACATGAATTTTTTTTATTGCTTACTACCTCTGGTCTCTAATATAAGAAGAAAAAAATCACCAAGACCAATGGAGCTTATTTAATGATATAAAATTAAAATATTATCCCAAATATATCTCTATCATTAAATAGAATGTATACGAAAAGATTAGTTTTTAGTAAAGATACATATCAAATTAAATAGGGATATAAAAGAAATTTTAACAATCGATACATTTTGAAATGAGTTTATTTTTCTTATAATTATAAAAAAAATACAAAAAAGAATTCTTATATCAGGAAGCAGAAATAGTACTCACTCTGTTCCTCAATGCATGTCGTTTAAGGTTCATTTGTAATTACTAAGGAAGAGCTTTGTGAACAAAATTATTCATGTTATACACCAAACTTTCAGTTTCCCACTCCACCCATTAAATCTCTCTCTACATTGAAGTCTCTAAAAAAAGAAAAGCTTTTCAACACAAGTGTTAACCTATTTTTTTTAAAAAAGAATATTTTGACGGCTACATGTTGAAAAAGAATATCTTTCCTTTAAATTTAAATTATCATAATAAATTTACTTCTTTAGAAACAAAATACTAGATGTATCATAATTAATTCATCTTTGAACTTCTCAATTTTTTATTAATCAATTTATGGAAAATGTGTGAGACAATTAATTGGGACAAGGGTATACCCCTCCGTTTCTTTTTACATGTCAGTTTTTAAGAGAAATTTTGTTTCTAATTACCTGTTATTCTTAAAGTTTAGGATTACATTAATTACTTGTTTGTCAATTATACCCTTAATTATTTATTGTAGAGAGAGAAATATGTTCTATGGAGTAATGAATGGTCAAAGGTATCATAGGTAAAAGACTAATGATTTCATCAACAGCTACAAAATTTATTAATTTCCTTGATTATTGCAAATTAACCTTAAACGACAAATTAAAAGGAACGGATGGAGTATTTGCCAAAGGATAACCTTAAAGTATCAAAATGAAAGTAAAAAGGAACAATTTTTTTTCTAAAAAAACCTACAAGTAATAAGTAACCGAGGGAGTACTCCCTCCGTCCCATTATATATATATCTGTGTGTGCGGGCGTGCGCGTGTGTGCGCGTGCGTGTGTGTGTGTGGGTGGGTGCGCGCATGCTCGCGCGCTTGCTTGTGTCTGTGCGTGTGCGCGTGCGTGTGCGCGTGGGTGGGTGGGTGTGTGCGTGCGTGTGTGTGAAAAAAATGTGTGCGTGTGTGTGAAAAAAAAAATCCCAAAATATATGTCATTTTCTATTTTGAATGTAATATTAAATGCTTTCTGCCAATTTGACCTCTAATATTAAATACTTTCTGCCAATGTTACGTAATATTAAATGTTTTCTATCAAGGTTAATTTAGTAAAATTGTTGTTCTCTTTTTTCGTTTATTATTTTTTCTTAAAACGTGTGATTAAGCCAAATATATATAATGGGACAGATGGAGTACCGTGTTGGAAAGGAGAGGGAGTACTTAGCAATTGTCATTAGGGGTGTTCAAATCCAAACCAATCCAAAGAAAAACCGCAAACCGATCCAAAAAACCAAAAACTGCAAAAAATTGATATTTTTTGGATTTGTTTATACCATTTTTTTCGTCAACTGTGCGGTTTGATTCAGTGTGCGGTTTACTTACTTAGAACCGAGCCAATCCAAACCAAACCCCATGTTGTTAAAAAGGTAAATTTAAAGAGAATTTGAGGTAAATCAACTCTTTAAATATATACCAAACTGGAACCTAACAAAACCAAAGTAAATCTACTATTTAAATATTTACCAAAAAATTAATCCTTTAAAAAATTGACTCTAAATATGTTATTTGAAGTAATATAAATAATTAATATATAACGTTCCACAAAAAATAAAAACTGAATCATCCGATTCAGTCCAAACCGTAATTAATCGGATCGGATTGTAAGAAAGTCATCTAAACCAAACCGAACCGAAAAATGAATTCTCTGCTGTAGCCTCTATCTATCTCTCTCTTCTCCCACTTTTTTTGAATTTTTTTGATAAAATAAATCCAACGACCAAGATCATACAAGAAATTGATCCAATGGTCTAAAGCTATACAACTGTGTGAATGCATCATTCACGCTACAGCAAGAAATCCGGGTCCACCAAATTGCATATTATGTTAATCTTTAAATCAGATAACTTTATATTTTAAAACTGAACCAAATCATACCGTAAACACCCTAACTATCAGCATCATTGTTTCCATAAGCGCTCCATCCCTATAGACATGAATGTGATACACATAAATGCTAGTAATTAATTGACACGATTTGCAAGAGGGTATCTTTGGAGTTTGGAATGCGGATCTCCATGCTTTGTGTTCGGCGGCTAATAAATAAATAATAACAAAAGAGGGGACAATCTCCTCAATTATGTAGCCGCATGCATGGGACATATTCCACCCCTATATCCTCACCTTTCTACTCTACTGTCCCTATGGCGTATTTTATTTGTTTAAAAATAATTAAATCATAATAAAAATATTTATTTCGTACTCTATCCGAAACTTCCTTCGATTTCGGATATATAAAAAAATTACACTAATTAAAAATAATGTTTAATCACATATATAATTATTTTTTCAATATATATTTTATTTTTCGTGATATTTTTATTACGTAATTCATTTAGTTTTGAAAATATGTTATAATGGGCTAATTGAAAATGAATATATCTCTTCCTTCCTCAAATCTCTCATTATTCATAAATATTCAATAGTATTTGCATATTTGTTTCTTAGCCTATGTTTGGGAGGGTGGAGAGAAAATAGAGGGGAAAGAAAATTTTTAGTAAAGTGTGAAAAAGATGCATTGATAAATGTGACAGATCAATAATAATATAACACATCATCAATTTTACACTTTAACCAATAAATTTTCTTTCCTCTCACTTTCTTTCTTCTCATTTTCTTACATACCAATCAATTTTACACTTTAACCAATAAAATTTTTAATGTTTTGCTCTCTTTACTCAATTCGTAAATCATCTCTACTCGACCAACACCATATTTGTAAGGAAATTAAAATAATTTTTAGAAGAATCTATCTATATTATATACAATTGAGAACAACCCCAAATATAGAATGTTCCAACTCATTTTCTCACATCCAATCAAAATTCAGAAACAATTCAATGTGGTAACACACAAATCGTTCCCTCAAAAAGTGGTGACATAGTATAGACAATCGTTTAAAAAAACAAAAAACCAAAAAAAAAATACAAATATGGAAAATGTTTAAATGTAACCCACGAATTTAATGACTTTTCAACAAACAATTATTTCTGAAATCCTAATATAAACAGCAGTTGAAACAAAAAATCGGTAACCAATCTTTTTTCAAATAGTCATATCCAAATTAATTAAATACAAAAAAATTATATATTCAAATTTTATTATAATATACAATTGTAATGCTTCTGTATTCAAAATCTAATTCCAATATTAAAAAAATAAAAATTATAACAAACATACTAGCTTTTGGTTTATCCTATTTTTAATTTCCAATTTCTAATATTACTACAAATAAAAAATGACAACAAATATTAAAAAAAACAGTCATAGTCAGTCTAATAAATAAAATAGGAAAAATAGAAACGAAAAAATAAATGTTAGCCAATAAAATAACCTAAACTTATAAAGGTATTACGAATTTAATTGTTTAATAAAAAATAGAACGAATTCGAAGAAAATAACAAATGGAAAGAGCATTCATATAATTGCTGAATTAGGTCAAGATACATAGCATTTATTTCCCATTTATTGTATGATATAAAATGAAATAAAAAATAATGACTTATATGATACCAGATTCTAAATAATTACAGATTCAAATTTTATAATAATATACAATTTTAATGCTTCCTTATTCAAATTCTAATTCCAAAATTAAAAAAATAAAAAATTATAACAAATATACTAGCTTTCGGTTTATCCTATTTTTGATTTCTATTATTACTACAAATAAAAACTGGCAACAAATATTAAAAAAAAGAGTCATAGTAAGTCTAATAAATAAAATAGGAAAAATTGAAATGAAGAAAATAAATGTTAGCCAATAAAATAACATGCTAAACTTATAAAGGTATTGTGAATTTAATTGTTTAATAAAAAATAGGACAAATTTGAAAAAAAAAATGGAAAAAGCTTCCATATAATTGCTTAATTAGGTCCAGATACATAACATTTATTTCTCATTTATTGTATGATATAAAATGAAATAAAAGAATAATGACTTATATGATACCAGATTCTAAATTTAATTGTAAACAAATGATGAAGGTAACCAACATAGAGTAACTTAAAAGGAAATAAATGGAAGTAAAATAACATGCTAAACTTATAAAAGGTTTTACAAATTTAATTGTTTAATTAAAAAGGACAAATTCAAAAAAATTAGTTAAATGTTTGCGCGTGTATAAAATAAAATGTTAGTTAAAAAGGCATTGGTCCTTTTTACATAAAAAGGAATAAAATAACCTGCTAAAACGATATAATGAATATGATTTTTTTTTGTTTTCTTTTCGTGCTAAAGTGAATATATTTTAAATTTTTAAAATAAACAATAAAGAAAAATCCGTAAAAAAAGAAATCAAACATATAACTGACGAATTAAAATTGTTTCCAATTAAAAATAAATAAATGAAACATGTCCAGATACATAGCATTTATTGGTCATTGATTGTATGACATAAAAGAAAATAAAGGGTTAATAATATGAGACCATATCGAAATATGATTGTACATGTTTCTAAAAATGTGTCAAATAAAAAAGGGCAGACCAAAATTTGCAAATGTGCAGAGAAAACATTACATTTTGAACGTTGATGGTCAAACTAGGTAATTAAAATCGGACCGGATATTGAACCAGAGAGGGCCAGGGTTCAAGGTTTTTAGGTCGGACCGGGGTAGAACCGGGATCGGACCGGGTTCGAATAAAATATTATTTTTTAAATATTTAATACAATATATAGATAAATAAAAATTATAATGTTATATGATTAAAAAATTATATTATAGTTACAAAAATAAAAAAAATGTAATATTATAACACACATAATACGTACCTGATATTTTTTGACTGAATCTGATAATAAATGTTTTAAAGAAAGAGAATCGCGTGTGGTGTGCAACGTTCCTACTGCCAAAACAATGGGCTTTGTGTGCCCTCATATCAGTCATTACTCCTTTTTTTATTTGCACTGTGGTTTTTATCAAAAGCGAGAAAGAGAGTTTTTAATTTTTTATTCAGTTCTAGATTGTTCAAGAGCGAGAAAGAGAGTCATTACTCCTATGTGTGCCCTCGGATCACGATTTGTCTTGATAGAGATCGCGTGCGATTTCATTAGGCAATCTCGGCCTTCAAATCGATCGGATGGGCGAGAATAAAACTACATGAAATCACCAAATCGATCTCGACTGGCCGAGATTGGAACAGCGCCACGATTTCACGCAGCTACACGCGAATCGCAGGAAACTGGACTGCGTGTGGCCTCTCACAGAGATGAGAACGAGAGCATCTCCTTCAAGAGCGAGAACGAGAAACGAGAAAGCACAAAAAAAAGGATCCTCAGCCTTCTCCTTCAAACCTCTCGCCTCACCTTCAGATTCTCCATCTCCTTCGTAGCACCTTCTTCTCCTTCAAACTCTGTCGTTCTCCTTCTCATTCGGTCTTGCAACATCACATCTTTCGTTCTCCTTCTCCTTCTCAACGGTGATGACCTTCCATTTCTCCCTCACTCAGCCTCTTTCCATCTCTCGTTCTCATTTTCAACGGCTCTGAAATCTTCAGATCTCTGAATCTGTGAAACCCCCAAACCCTCATCTTTGAATCTTTTTTAAAAAAAAATTGGCCTATTTTTTGAACCGGCCGGTTCTGGCAAAAACCTGGTTTTCACTGGTTTTCCCGATTTTTAAGCCGGTTTCCGGTCCTTTCTTCTGGTTTCCTGCCAAGCGGTCCAATAGGGTGTTTCGGACCGGACTGGTACCCGGTTCCCGGTCCAACCGGTCCGGTCCGGTTTTTGTTACCATCAAACTTATGAGATGAGAGCCTAGAATCTATACCTATATAATATACAATGAAAAATGTTCTAAATATAGAAAGTAACAAATGGCATGCTAAAATGAAAATTAAAATAAAAATCAGCTCCAAATGTTACGTTAAAAACGATTCCCTCCAAAAAGTATAATACGTGGCATTACAACTCAGCTAAAAATGTTAGGCGCTGAAATGAAATCACCAAATTTATTGCAATACTAATCGGCATATTTAAAACGATTTTTCTAACTCGTGCAATCTTGCACGCGTTAAGGTGTATTAAATAACTAATTTTTTAATTAATATAGTATAATTAATTAATTATGATTCTCCCCTATAATATCTCTATTTCTACCAAAATATAATAACTATTTGATTCTTGCGTTTTATTGTTTGCATTCTCTCTCTTTCAAGGCCCCTCTTTCTTTTCCATGGCTTTTTCTATATTTTCAGAATTTTCAAAACCAAAATTCCTGGAATTCTTTGTAGGACATTCATCATCATCACTGTCAATATCCAAAAATCTGGCCCTATTCTGAGCAGCACTCCTCCGAAGCATAAAGACGTTAAAATAGTAGCTGACAATTTTTTTATTAATTGGTTCGATAATGGAACGTAGCTGACAAATGTTTGACAAAAAATAAACTAGTCTTTAAGAAATACTGGAAAACGACTTTCATAGCAAAAGTTAATAAATCATTAAACGTCAAAAAATAAAATGATGCCCCAATTGGCAAAGGTTGTTTCTCACAACATATCTCAGAGCACCACCAGAAATCGCAGCAAAGCAACGCCGTGGAGGAACCCTAACCTAACCCAAGTCAAAATCGTCACTTCCCTCTCCCTCTCAAAGACAGTAGTAGATTGAAATATAGTAACCCATACAAAAAGAAGACTAATATCAAAAGTAAAAAAATGAAAGCCGCTTGATTACCTACTTGTTTTTAATGATGGTGGAAAATTTTTCACAAACATGTTCAAGTAGAGGGGTCTTGAGAGATATAACCATATTTTTGAAAGAATCATAATTAATTAACTATACTATATTAATTAAAAATGTAGTTATTTAATACACCTTAACGCGTGTAAGGTTGCACGCATTAGAAAAATCGTTAAAAAGCAAACAAAGTGTATGAATTGCAACAGCCAAAATAAATGCGTAATTTAGTCTAGACTAATAATCTAAGGGTAAATATTTCTAAATGATTATTTTAAAAAATCAATAATAATTAACTTAATACAATGCATAATTTGTGATTTGATTTCTCCCCTCCCTCTTTATTTCCAGATGATTCACGTTTCCACCGTGACAATTGTCTATATATTCATTCTCTCTCATCAACTATTCATCTGTATTTTTTTCCATTTTTCTTTTCTTTCTTTTTTTTTTTTGGTAAAATTCCCGTTTTTCTATTATTCATTTTTGTTCTCTCATTCCTTATTTCTTTGATTTCAGATGTATGATTTTTTGCTTTTCCGATGACTATTTCACGAGGGTTTTGTCGTCACAAAAAAAAAAAAAAAAGGAGACAAATTTGACAACAAGATGGGAACTCTTTTGTAAATTTGTTTTGTTCACATATAAACTTCATAAAGAGTTATTACTCAATACTCAATATGTTTTTTTTATAGGCAAATATTAGTATGTTAGTTGTTAGATTAGTTTTCTCCTTCGGTAAGATTTGTACCTGTACCTTTAACTCTTTCACTCCTTCATACCCTTAGCTCAAACCAGTTGAGCTACCCATTCCTCCCACTCAATACTCAATATGTATCTTCAGTAGTCTATATGAACAACATGACCACTGCTTCAAGTATTCCTTTTTCCCATTCATTTTGGGTCATTTTTTTAATCTCATTCTCTATGGTTTCTGTTACCGATTGCACTTTGTATCATTTGATTCTTATTTTTGAAGTGCATATTTTTGGAGCACGCAGTATTTGCTTGTGTTTTTTCTGTGAGTTAGTTTCTCCTGCGCTATACACAACTAGAATTAAGTGATTTAGAGACAAATTTTAGTGACGGAAAATAATAATTGGTCTCTAATTTCGTGGTAGCAAAACTTAGTGACGGTCATAATTTTAATTCCTTTTCAATATTGGAGGGAAATACTTGGTTAAGAATTTCTCTGCCATACCATTCCAATCAGTGATAGAGTTGGGTTCCAAGGAATTTAACCAAGCCTTGGCTCTATCCTTCAAGGAGTATGGGAATAGCCTGAGTCTGAAGGCATCATCTGTAACTCCAGGAATTTTGAAGTTACTGCACACTTCAAGGAATTGTTTCAGGTGCAAGTGAGGGTCTTCTTGAGGTGTGCCACCAAATTGTCCCACAGTTTGCAGCATTTGGAACATCATAGGCTTAAATTCAAAATGATTTGCAGTAATGTCAGGCCTTACTATGCCCGTGTGCATGGTCTGAGGATCAAAAACAGCATAGTCCCTCATTGGCCTGTCCCTATCATTGGCTAAGCCTATGATATCAGCATGCAGCACCAAGGCTTGGTACTGACTGTGAACACTTTGCTGAACACTGCTTTCGTCTTCTGCTTCAGGAATTGTTTCTGCAGTATGGGGACCAGTTGCTGCCATATTTGCAGCAGCACCTAATGCAGCAAATGCTTGTCTCTCCCTTAACAACCTTCTGAAAGTTCTGTCAATCTCAGGATCCAACTGATATTCTGGTGCCGTGTGCCTGCGCATGTGCAGAGTTGAGCACTAACAGCTGACACAACACCCAAAAGAATTAGAATATCTCAACTAACAAACCTACTAAATTCAAAACTTTGTAAATTTAATCAATTCAATCCCCGGCAACGGCGCCAAAAACTTGTTGTGTAAAATAATAACACAATTGTGCAAGTATACACAATCGCAACAAGTAGTAAAGATTAAATCAAGATCGTTCCCACGAGGATTGATTAATTGAATTCACAAGTCTTTCCATTAGTAAATGAGTTAGTGAGTAAGTAATAAAACCAGAAAATAAACATCAAGTTTTTGTGATTTTAATGAGTGAATAAGACAGAATTAATCAAGTGATTTGAGAATAAAATGGATAAAAGCAGTTAGGATTCAGTTCATTCATATTTCCACTAGGTTGGTTTCAGTGCCATAAGTCAGTGCCATATGGCACCTGGGCGCAGGGCACTAATGTGTGTGCCTTTCAGCACTTTCACCAGGGTTAAGTAAAGGTTCCCTTATGTCTAAGCCCCCTTTATGTTCCCCCTTGTCTAATTAATATGGCCAAGAACACCCTATAAGTCGATTGCCTATGTCTAGTTTAATCTAACTCAATTAAAGTGTCCTCTAATTGATAATCCTTATAGTGCCTCATGAATTCAAGATGTCACCACCTTTCAAAGACCTAACATACATGCACCTAACCTAAGTTGATCAGGCTCAAGTTAAGCATATTAAAAATAAATGCGCATGAGACACAGATGCATAGGCAAGGATTTATAGACATTAACCAACCAAGTTTTAATACAAAGTCACTTCATCCTAACCTAAGAAAATTAGCTCATAATGAGCCTAAAAACAAAACAACATAAACTGGTGCCGCAAACAAAGTTCATGGCACTAGAGTAGAGTATAGAGACTATTACAGATATGAATGAAACAGAAAAACAGAGTTGAATCTCAGCCTTGTGAGCTCGAAAACCACTCTCTCTAATCAGCAATGCCTTGCTGTCTCTGCTTCAATCTGCACTGAGCAAGTAACTTCTCTCCATGAACAAGGTTAATAGCTTGAATCAATGGTGTTTTGGAAGAAGGAAGGTGAGATGCGGCTGCTTCTATTTTCAGGGGGAGACAGACGCTGCCCTAGCAGAAAGAATGTATCAGAACCAGCCCCCTTTTCATTAGGTCATTATCCTTTTTATACTCTCTCCTCAAAATGGGCTGACCACTACTAATCCCCAAAAAGATACTTCCTTTTAAGCCCAAAAGTGAGAGCCTTTTGTCTTGTATTGAGCTGAGAGAAAAGTGCATTAGGACAAGGAGGGGACCACACTAAAAACGCAGTCGCAAAGAAGACACAAAAGGACAGAGTCCTTTGTTTAGCTTCACTGAATGATCACACGCTGCTGCTTCAAAATCCAGAGCTGCTAGCAACACAGTGCCGTGGCATGGCACCAGACTTGGCACTGAACAATTCTCATAAAAATCTGCACAATGTGACAAAAACATCAAAATGCTCACAAAAGCACCAAAGTGCTTTAAACAGCTCCAAATCAGGGAAACCACATTATTTACATAAATCTAATAATTAAAGGACCTAAATTACTCTTAAACTCACATGATTCATAGTTATAAAGGCATAAATAACTCTTATTTCTAAGAGTTATCAACACCTCGTAAGGCTCTTCTGGTTGAGGCAAAATCAACACAGGCGCTGTCGTCAAGAGCTCTTTCAGTCTTTGAAAACTGGATTCGCACTCCTCAGTCCAGGCAAAAGGTTGATCCTTCCTCGTAAGCCGTGTAAGAGGCGCGACAATCTTCGAGAAACCTTCAATGAATCTTCGATAATAGCCTGCTAAGCCAACAAAACTCCTGATATCAGTGACTGTCCTCGGCTGTTCCCACACTAGCACAGCTTCAATCTTAGTTGGATCCACAACTATCCCTTCTTCGAAAATCACATGACCAAGAAAATTCACCTCTTCGAGCCAAAATTCACACTTCGACAGGTTGGCATAGAGTTGCTTCTCACGCAATATCTGTAGTACTCGACGTAAGTGTTCTTCGTGCTCTTCTCTGTTCCTCGAGTAGATCAGGATGTCATCGATGAACACTACTACAAACTGATCCAAGAACGAATGGAAAATCCTGTTCATATAGTCCATAAACACAGCTGGCGCATTTGTCACTCCAAACGGCATCACCAAATACTCGTAGTGACTATACCTAGTCCTGAAAGCTGTTTTGGGGACATCTTCCTCCTTCACGCGAATATGATGATAACCAGACTTCAAATCTATCTTGGAAAAGATCGCCGCTCCACGAAGTTGATCCATCAAGTCGTCAATACGGGGTAACGGATACCGGTTCTTCACAGTAACCTTGTTGAGCTCGCGGTAGTCCACGCACAGACTTGATCGTCCATCCTTCTTCTTAACCAACAACACCGAGCTCCCCACGGTGACACGCCTGGTCGTATGAATTGCTTTGACTCTAAGTGTTCGATCCGGGACTTCACTCTTTCATCTCGGCAGAGACATCCCTGTATGGCGCTTTGGAAATCGGTCCTGTTCTGGAATCAACTCGATGGAGAACTTCGACCTCTCGTGACCGGGTGGTAACCCTGGCACGCCTTCTGAAAACGCCCACAAAGTCACACACCACCGGTACATTCTTCACTTCGATCTCTTGGAAAACTTCAACTAGCGGATACATGTATTCTCTAGTTCCTTCTTGCAAAGAAACTCCAATATGTTCAGCAGAAAGATAATTGGAGACTCCAAGGTCTGGGGAAATTACAGTTTTACGGGCACAGTCCAAGAGGACATGGTGGTGTGACAACCAATCCATCCCGAGGATGACATCTAAGCCCTTAAGAGGCAAACAAACCAAATTGACGACAAACTTTCTACTCTGAATAACCACTACACAATTAAGACATGCAGTGTTTGTGACTAAGGTTTTAGCAGCTGGGGTTGTAACTACCAATTTGAACGGTAAAGCAGTCACAGTCAAGTTCAAATGGTTCACACAATCAGAGGAAATAAAGGAATGGGTTGCACCTGAATCAAAGAGAACGGATAAGGATTTACCCTCAATCTCACATTCACCTTGAATAAGATCATCAGCTCGCTCTGCTTCCTCACCGCTCATGTAGAAGACTCTGCCTTTAGCTACCTGACGCTTCCCTTTGGCCTTTGCCGCAAGCATTGCCGGTTCAGCTTTAGGTGTGGGACAATCCTTGGCAAAATGCCCTGGCTTCTTACAGTTGAAACATACCTCCTCCTTCTGAGTGCAGTCACTCGCATAATGTCCTGGCCTTCCACAACGATAGCAAGTCACCTCGGCACGGCCGACCTCCGCTTCGCTCCTTGGGTCATCGGACGATATTGTCCCCTGTTGTTGTTCCCCTGAGGTCGGTTGTAAGGCTTCTTCTGCAGTTGTTTCCCCTTCTGTGTAAACCTCTGCCCCGCACTCTGGGGTCTCACCGGTCCGCCTACAACAGTTTTCTTCTTGTGGCTTCTTACACCTCTACCTCAACACAACGATCTATCGACTCTTGTAGATTTCGATCCTCGGTGACACCACCGACTTCAATGTCAAATCTTAATCCTCGTTGGAACCTCTCACTTAACCATCCTTGGTCACTCGATCACAAAATGGACTGAAATACCTCGCGATGACTCAAACTTGGCCGCATACTCGAACCTTTGTCATCGCCTTGTTGTAGTTGAAGAAACTCTTGCTCCTTCTCGGCTCGTGCGATGTCTGGGAAGTATTTGTCCAAGAACCTTCCACGAAAAAGCTCCCTGTTATCTCGCGACGTTCGCTTATCGCTGCTTGCTTCACTCCCTTCCACCAATACTCTGCGTCTCCTAGCGGCAAGTAGGTGGCGTAGTCTACCTTCACGTTGTTTGGGCAATGGAGTGCCTCGAAGATCTTCTCGATCTCTTGCATCCAAAGATCGGCTTTATCTGGTTTGGTTCATCAGTAAAACTTCGGTGGATCATGCTTCCTAAAGTCCGCTAATCCTCTCGCCTCGACACTCAGCTCTGCTCATTGTTGTTCTTTGTAAGTTTCTTTGGGTAAACGCCGCCGTCTGTTGAGCCATCGCGTTAACTGTTGAGTTGCGACGGTGATTCTTGAGCCATGGTTGCCGCCATCTCGGTCATAGCTTGAATTGCTCGTTCCATGTCGACGTTCTCGCATAAATTGCCGTATCCCTACGAGGTGGCATTAGATTCCACAAAGTTCAAAACCCCGCTAATCTCACAACAAGGATGTGTTAAAACACACTGCTTCAATCAAGAAACAGTTCAAACAATTTTTCAAGCAATAAGTGCTTCACTTAATCAAACAGCAATCAATATAGTACAACCAGGTACCCGACATACATATCCCGACACAGTGACCAGTCCAAAATTCCTATACACACGGCCGAATCAAGCCTGATACCAACATTGTAACGACCCGTTTCCGGACCGCTACCGAGCTCAACATACCGAGCTCGAGTTACCGAGCTCAACACACCGAGCTCAAGTTACCCTGTATGCGATATGTTTTAAAACGATACTCTTGTGCCCTTTAGAAAGTACGGTCTATTATTATATATATATATATATATATTTTTTTTTATAAGACCAACTCGTGCACATCAGAGTAATTACAGCTTTTCGAAACATGGTGCAACTAAGACACAAGACTTAAGTCCTAAATGACAACACGCAGGTATAACAAGTACATACTTATATATACAAGATATAAAAAGTGCATACAAAAAGACAGTAATAATGTACAAAGAAAATACACCTAAGGTATGACGACTTCAAGAGAGCAATCATACCCTGGGGGTACTTCAGGCAGACACCCACGCAGGGGGCTGCTCCAAAAGTAAAACCACCAGTCTACCCTGTGCTCAAAATGACATCTAGCCCAAACTGGTCACAACCTCAGAACACAAAAACATAGACAAAGCAAATCACGACAAGTAGAGGTCGTCGCTCGGATCCTCGTCGAGATCCTCCTCGCCATCATCTGCTGTCGAGTTCCCTGCGCCCTCGACCTCGCCTGGGTAACCATCATGGATTGAAGGCACCACGGGAAAGGGTCAACTTCTCAACAAATCAAGATAATCACGGCATAAAGAAATAAGTAAACAACGAAGTATAACATTCACCAAACGTAACTCAACCATCTCACTCTAGACTCGACTCAACTCGCTATCCATTTTCTCTCGACTCGACAATTATTCCGGAATGCACACGCCGTACCGTATGCTGGAAAGTCCAGCCGTAGCCTTGGGATCTTCGCTCTCCCTAGGACAGTCAACTCAGGTCCCATAGCGTGGCGATGCTTAGAAGTCCCCATAAACGGAAAAGGGGACCTAGCACCCTCTCCGCTATCCGGGTCGCAACTTCAAATGCCAACGACTCGCTAAGCTCTCTCACTCAATGAACAATTAAGCATCACGATATTCAAAGAGTTACGCATAAAATTACTTGACCGCATATCAAATAAAGAGAGCATGCTTAACATGAAGAAAACGCAATTCGACATTTAAGCAATAAAAACATTCTGCATGAAGAAACGCAATTCAACAGCAACACGCAATTCGCAGCATATATTCAATCTCATATCAAATAATGCATAACTCAATCATATCACAACATTTCAAGCTCGACACAAATCAAGGAATCCATACATAGGAATATAACAATAAAAATCCTAGAATGTCTAGAAGTGCCCTTACCGAACTCCAAGCTAACGCTGATCGACAACGACCTCAACACGGCTGTCTTCAAACGAGCTCGACAACGACCTCGACACGTACGGCTCTCAGTCAACCTCGGTTTCGTGTTCTCGTACACCCTGATCTCCTTGCAGCACGATCTCAGAAATCACACTGCCTAATACGAGCATAACTTAGTTCTATCTATGGGTTCTAATAACACTTAGCTCTCATTACCCCAATCTTAACTACAACCCAAGTAAATATTAAAACTCCTTTTCTCTAATAATTTTATTAAAAACTTCTTTTATACATCACCAGACAAAGCCATTTTTCCAAAGTACTAATTCAAGCTTAAAATCAAGTAACACATTAAGCACAAATTAACCAAATCTAAGTTTATGTTTTCTGAAAAATATTTTCATCATGAAGAAGAAAACCTATGAATACGACATGATTTAGAAGCATAAAAACTAGCTAAAATGGAGAGAAGAAGTGGCGCTAACAGTAACATGAAGGAAGAGAAAATTCTGTTTTTCATACCTCAAATGATGATCGAGGTGGTGATATATGTCGAGGAGATGATGAGGAACAAGATTGATGAAGAGAGTTTGTGCAAAGACTCAATAAAATCCAAGGTTCTTCGATGGAAGTTTTGGAGAGGAAGAGGAAACTCAGAGAAGAAGAAAGAAGAAAAGAGAAAGTGAGGGTTGTGAGGGGCTGATCGTGATATACAGCTGGTAAAGAACCATTTAAATGAATTTTTCTTTTTTTAAAAAAAAACACAAATAAGTGACGTGTAACTACTGTTATGAGATGCTAATCTCATCAATCATTCTACCCATCTAATCTCTCCTTTCTCATGATTACCCTCTAATCTATAGGTTAAAGATCTAAAAAAAACACAGCGACGAGAACTGCAAACCGATAATATAAATTTATAAATATTACAAACAATATAATCATTAACGCTAAACAACGTTCGTACAATACGAGTGTTACAGTCTCGACACGAGGTCGATCAGAGTGCTTGTGCAAGCGCAGAAGGCTCTAACACGAGTTCGTGCACGCGGCCTCCTCAGTTCGACATGCGACCTCCTCAGCTCGGTACGCGACCTCATCAGTTCGACATATGACCTCGACACGCGATCTGGCACGGAATCTCGACACGAGGTCTTGACGCGAGGTCTCGATACGATGTCCTAATACGAGGTCGATCTCGTCCTCAGGTGTTACAGAGTCGTTTTGAGAAGTTGAGAGTATTGTCAAGTTGTGACAGTAGAATACTCTTGAGGAAATTGTAATCAGTCTGATTATAGTGGAAAATCCTTCAGGAACGAAGGGACTAGACGTAGCTACCAGTTTGGTAGTGAACTAGTATAAATTTCTGTGTCTCCTGCTTTACTGCTTTCTATTCATTTCTATCTTGTTGAGTTAAAAACAAGTTTTCACAAACTGATTTTCAGCGTCCGGTTTATTTTCACCGTCCGATTAACAAACAGTTTTTGAGAAACTTTTATTCTAAGTGTTTTTAACATTAAGTTTGCGAAAAGTTTTCAACACAATTCAACCCCCCTTCTTGTGTTCACGTTCAAAAAGTTCGACCAGATATCAGTTTTTAATTTTCTTGGCTACTAAGCCATTAATCATTGAGGTTTTTTGCCAGTTTGTACTTAATAATCTCGAACAACAAGTTAATTATTTTTGAAATGGCATTGAAAGTGTAAATAGACAAGATTGGCCGTCAGCAGCCAATGACTTGATTGACAAGTAACTTAAACAGAAAATAAAGTGGAGTATGGAAATACAATGTTATGAACATACATCCATGAATTTAAACATACAAATTTTAATTGATGTGGAAATGTAAAGAAAAACATCTAAATGACTGTAATTAAATGAAAGCATTCAAAGAACATGAATTTAAAAGAAAGCTTATAAATAGCAGTTTTAAAGGTAAGTGACAGAAAAGGTAAATTGCTGAAATGTAAAGAAATTATATAAAAGCATGAAACGTAAATGACAGTGAAGTAAAGAACATGAAATAAAGTACTGGAATTGAAATGAATGCAGTAAGTAAATTGACTTTAAAAGAAATAATGCAGGAAGTGTAAAAACATGTATAAGTTCGAGACGAAATTTAACATGCAGAAAAGTTTTAATGCAGTAAAAGTTGTAAAGAAATTCACAAATTGAATAAAAAATTTGCAGATAAGTTAAATGAAGAACAAAGCAATAATTGGAAATGAAATTGAATTGAATTGCAACTTGCTGAAAGTAAGGAGTGGAAGGCATACAATGATCGTTTTCCTTTAATCTGCTTCGCCATCGAGATGTTAGGAATTTAGATCATGTATCCAACCTGAGTTACATCGTAAGAACTGCTATTTATAGACAAAAATGTAAAAAACTGGCTATCATCTAACCTGACACGTGTACGGACACAGGGTCGGTAGTTGATTTCAGTAAAACTACTCAATCTCGACAGTAGCACTTCCTATCGAGTTTGTTCATGTATTGCCTAAAGCCTAAGTCTAATTCGACCATGCTCATTTTGACATCTTCAGCGCTTCATGCACTCCAGCGAATAACCACCACGTCACTTGGTCTTTTAAACTTAGCCAATTTTTATCACTTATTCTGGCTCCTTGTGCCTTCACTTGTCGAATATTTGAAGTTCCGTCGAGAAACCTAAATTTGAAATCTAGCACCTAACAAGCAGTAATTTTTCTTATTGCATCTATGAATGTATGAATTAAATGAAGATGCACATGGTTATTGAGAAGATTCTAACGCTTCCTTTTCAAGCCGCATGAGTGAGTGCAAGCTCCCTAATCCAGCAAGATTTAACTAACCACCCTTTCTTTCGCCTTAGACGACCAAGCATCAAGATCTATTTTCGCAAATCGTGCTAACCAGCCCTACCTTTGTCTCTGATGTATGAGAACAATCATCCCTTTGCAAGGAACAACAATGAGACCCTATTCAATAAGGCCCTATTGAATTAGGGACCACCATATCAGAATTCAAATCGAAATCACTAGTAAATACACCAATGTCCTTGGTTCCCCTTCATGGAAATCAGTATTATCAAGTTTTTCATCATAATCTCCTTCCTCTTGCTCTCCATCAATTTCATGTCAATTTCAACAATTTACTGCAAGACTTCATCTATATTTATTCTCTATATCTAAATTTTTTTGATAGATAAATGTTAGTAATTGTTAGTAAATATTAGATTAGTGGCTTGGGATGGGTTTGAACCCACACACCTTATGTCTCCCAACTCCTATATTTATTCTCTATATCTAATATTAACAAGTGTTTTAAAAATTTTGCTGAGAAATCAGAATAAAAATTATTCAATAAGAATAAAATTTTTAAGTTTTTGATGTATTAAATGTTATTAACATTTTCACTGTAATAAAATCGTACACATACTCAATATTTTATTGATAAGTTTAAATTGTATAATTTTTTTTTGACAAGAAATTGTGTCAGTTTTTGGGGTTGTTACATCACGCTCCAACCCTAGCAGAGCGTCGCTCTGCTGCTTCTCCCCCAACCCTTGGGTTTTGTCGTGACTTCTTTTCCCAGGTTCTTCCTGGCTTCCCCTACCTCTTTGTAGGTTCTCTTCCTCCATTTTTTAGGAGCTGTCTCTTCTCCTACGAAAATTAGCCCCCTCCCTCCCTACTTCTCCTTTTGACAAAAAGCGTCAACCTTTTGCCAAAAACTCCTCCATTTTCTCCTCACACTACCTTCTTTCCTTCCTGACCCATCAGATTTGTGATAGAATGTGGAGGAATCTGAATCTGCTAGGGAGTTTTGCACTTTGGTTTCCAACTCTCCATTGTCCCTCTGCCATTTTCAAGGAGGATCCACTCATGCTCGCGGCAGACTCAGAGCCAACACGCCCCCACCAAAACCACCACCCACCTCCACGGCTGCTTCCCCGACATCAAATTTGGCACGCACTCGTCCTTCTCCAAAGCCACCATGGTTGTACTGTGTTTCCTGTTTATTATTGTTGTTTAGTACTAGTTCTAGTAGCAGATTTTATTTTGTGATTCCCTTATTGTGCTTTTGGGCATTTTGGAACAACTTTATGTGTGTAGAGCCATTAGTGACTACCATCATTATTGGCACCCTTTTCACCCATCATATAGCTCCTGGTCACGTGGTCTATTTGGACATTTGTGAGATCAATTGTAGTCGAAATGTGCTTACAAAAGATGAAGAAATGATCCGTAACATGATAGAGATAAATGCGGTGAAGTCTTTGTATAGAGCTTATGTCTCTTTAGTCTTTGATCGTGTGTGGAAAAAAAATTCTGGTGGGAAAGTAAGCTCTAGTTATTGGTTAGGTTTGTCCCTTTGTTTTGTGAACAGCTTTTATGCAATGCTTTCTGGTTTTATGAATGAAATTTATGTTTTACTGTAAAAAAATGCCAATCACTATAAGAATTTTAGTCGTTACCGAGGGCCAAAAGCCCTCGCTAACACTGAAAAGCCCTTGCTAACACTGATTTTACCGAGGGCCCAGTGTCCGTAGGTTAATCGCCCATCGGTAACTGATACCGAGGGTTTTTTCAAAAAGGTCGCAGGTAATTACCGAGGGCCTTTTGCCATAGGTATTAGCAAGGGTCTTTGGCCATAGGTAATCGTAGTGCTGTTAGCGAGGGCCACTGGGCGTAGATAAACAGATATTTTAATATCCTGGGACTTTAGTAAGGGCTTTTGGCCGCAGGTAATTTTTTCGTTACCGTGGGTCTTTGGCCCTCACTAATATTAGGTAAGTGTCTCACGAAGAAATGACATAGTTACCGGCGGCCTTTGGCCCTTGCTAATATTAGCAGTTTTAAAAAAAAAAGTTCAATGCCAATGCTGAACCGGGAAATAATTTGAAAACTACAAATTAGACTACAAATGAAAAAAAAAAGCCATACCCAGGACTTCAAACAAAATCTCATAAATTGAACATTTTTTCCCATGAAAATGAAGAAGAGACCAGAAAAGAACCAGAAAAGAAGAGAACCAGAAAACATAATCTCGTAAGTATGAAGAAGAGACCAGATAAAAGCCATACCCAACACTAAAATGAAGAACGAACCAGCAAAGAAAAAAAAGAATCACACAGAACAGAATCACACAGAACGAAAATAAAGAAGAGACCAACAATTAAGGAAGGAAAAATTTTCACACAGAGAAGCTCTTCATAGTCTCTTTGTTCCACCGTTGTCTGAAAAAAATGAAACAAACATCCAGTCAATAAAACAAAAAAAATTATTCTTTTGAATTTAAGAAACAAAAAAATAGAAGAAGAAAAGAGAATGAGAGAATGATTACCTAAGTGAGAAGACAAGAGAACAAACTGGGGAGGGGGGCGCAGCGCTGTGAGAGCAGATGGGGAGGGGAGGGCGCTGTGCTGAAGGGGGAACTGGGACGTGAGTTTCCTTTTTTTTTTTTCATCTAGTGACATGGGTGGGTTTTATTAAAAGTGGGTAGGTAATTAATGTTGGAAAAAATAAGAAATGAGGTGGGGGGGTGTATCTGCCAGCGCTGGGGTTAGGGAGTTTTATTTTTTATTTTTTCTTTATTCATTTTTTTCTTTTCACTGTTTTTTATTTAAGACAAAAATATTGTTATTATTTTTGCCTTATTTTTATTTAAGACAACTTATTCAACGAAAGATTATTTTTTATTACAATACCAAAAGATTATTCATTTAAAAAATTAAACACTTGTTAATAGTGTGATGCATACATTACGTGACAATAAAAAAGACATTAATAAAACAAACAGATATTACATTTTAATAAAAAAAGACATTAATAAAACAATAAGAAACAATACATTTTAATTAAAAAGACATTACATTTTAATAAAAAAGACATTAATAAAACACTAACAAACACTACATTTTAATAAAAAAGACATTACATTCTTAAAATGAAACAGTAACAGACATTACATCCTTATGGTTCACTCAGGTCAGTTACGTCAACATTAGCGTCATACTCAGCTGTGCGAACGCACAACTCGATTGGGAATGTACGAAATGTATGCTGGAGGTGGAGGGTGAACATCATGCGTACGTCAGCAGTGTTTTCTATGTCCATGCTCTGATATATAATCCTCCTGCGTGCGTCAAGCCGAGGACGACGATATATTACCTTCTGCACCATAAGTTCACCGAGATTGAGTTTGCGGTGAATCTTGGATTTCAGGTCCTCAAACGTATTGTTGTCGTATTGAAGCCTAAGTGGTGTTGGTTGTGATTGGAATGCACACACAAACTTTACGCCATCAGAACCATTTATTATTGACCCCCCGTAATATAGATAGGAAAGGGCTGACCCCGAATAAGGGTGAAGCTCAACCAAGCGCTCATCGTCAACGGGCCTATATTGAAGCAACTCTTCATGAATCTGGTTAGTCCGTCTTTGCAAAACAGCATATAGCTCTATAGGACCATAACTAGCATGTTCACCAAATGCTTCGAACATCCCTTCTATGTCGCCACTTTTTTCAAGTTTCATCTGGAAATAAGTAACACGACCGTAGTCAACGGACATAGGGCATCGATAATAGATCTCGTCCACCCTTTGTGATCCAGCTCTGGTCTTTCGATGAATCTTCTACTTCAATTCATCGATGGTGATGTCTTCCTTTATCGTCATTTGTTTTGGATCACAATATTCAAACTTCACGCCATCAACGGTTGTTGTAATTCTACCATCATAATACACAATGGCCATAGTCGACTCCATAAAGAACTGGGTTGACTGGGTGAGTGCTGCCATGGGCTGAGTAATGAAAGAGTTTAGGGTTGTGATTGTTTATGAATAGGGGTGAAGCAGAATGGTTCTATTTATAACAAATGTGGTGATGTGTGTATTTATAACAAATGTGAATGTACTTGTGGGGGCAGTGGCCCATAGTAAAGCCCCTGGGGACGTGTGTATGGCGGTGTCGTTGGCCTAACCCCTTGCTGCAGCAGTAATTCTAACAACTGTCTCTGCTGCTCCTTTAATACCTCCTGCCCCCTTATGGCCTCATCCATCTGATACTGCAAATCTGATACTTTCCTCTGCATCTCTGCATATTCTTTTACGGTGTAAGAGCGTCCTGTACTAGCGGTAGAAGAAGAAGAAGCATTAATATCGAGGTGAGAAATCCCTTTCCTATAACATGAGGATAGAACCCCAACGCCGTACACCCGTCCCTTCTTCTTGCTGCCAGAAACCTCCACCCATTTGCTTAGCTGAACTTGACTCACATCGCCAGTAGGGGCGGATGACTCACCAGTACCCTGAGCTTGAGAAAGATATTGAGTCATCGCTTGCTCAAAATGTTCCTGGTATGCATATTTAAAAACAAATAAGTCCAAAGTAGGAGCCACGTAAGCATGAGAATTATAAAAAATTATATATATTTAAAATTACCTGAACCTGCCTCGCACGCTCATCAACAAATTCGCCAGTTTTCTTCCGAAGGTTGACTTTTTATGTAGCTCGTGCAATTCCACTGGTCGCCTGAACCTCTTTCCTTTAAGTAATACAACATAAAATATATAATAGTAAGCATACCATAATTAATTAAGTTTAATATATATATATATATGTACCTTACACACCGGAGGTTCCATCAACACTGCACAGATCCGGGAATGCATGTATGTGTATATATATACACATACATGCATTCAGATCTATCTTGTAAGGTACCACCTTTCTCGGATGCCCTGTTACTCTTATTACGCTCACAAATTTTTTTGTACTCTTCGCAGTTCCAATGCGCGGTCAATGCTTTCCAAATATTACCTCCCATTCAATGGGAACGCTTTCCCGCTTTGCGCGCATCTAGAAGCATATCAGATAAGCGGCGTGCAGCTCTGTGGTGAAAGTTTTTCTTTATAACCCAAGTACATTTTTCCTATATTGTAGGAGAGTAAAAATAACGTAGTTTTATAATAGCACGTCTATTAAAGTTTTCCAAATAATTAGCTAAAACAACAAGTTCATGCATGAAATTATAAATCACATATTACCTTAAAAACATTGAACATCATGTATGCATCATCTTTATTCTCTTTTATCTGTCCCCGTAAGGTCTAAGGATGTTGAAACTTCTCCTTTATAACAGTTGTGATTGCCTTGGAAGATGGTTTAGATGGAAGAAACCTTAACAATAAACATACATGTTAAATAGTTAAACGTGAATTATTGATTAAGAAAATTCAGATAATTAATAAAACTTCAATATGGCATAAAATGAATTAATACTTATGCGCTACCAGCAGGTACAATATGAACTCGTCCATCTTCGCTTAACACCACCTCGTCGATGACATCTTCATCACCTGAAATCGGTGATGAGGGTGAACGAGTACTGTGACCACTGCCAGCGTCACTGTGGTGTAGATCCTCAAGAATCGCAGATGAAGTATTGCCATGCTCAAAGTGAGAACTACCACTGCCACCACTAACATGTACATTGCTTGTAGGTGCAAAATGTGGACTAAACTGTGTCTCTGGAACAGACAGACTGTCTTGTGTGGCTGGAATGGAAGGACCTACGATAGGACGATGGGACGACCTACGACGGCGATTAGTATCAACCTTCTCCTTCCCTTTCCCACCAGTTGATGGTGTATGGCCATGACCTCCCGATGTCATGTCTATGTACACACACACACAAACATTTGGATCATTAAAAAATTGTAGCACTAATTCATACAAATTACATACAAGTACAATATTCGGTACTGAATAACCTGCAATAACAATACTGAGTCACACAATATGGACGTACTTTTTAAGGCAAGAAAAGTAAAGGAGCCTCGTTAAAACCTTCTGATGCAAAACCCCCCTTAGGGAAAAATCATCTAGAAGGAAAAAGAGTACTCCCCATGAATTTATTATAAATGAGAAAAACATACAAAAATGATGAGGGGACAAAACCAATACTTATGACAGCCAAGTAATAAATTTGTAATTAAAACTGGTGATACCAAATTAAAACTGGTAATTTATTCATCCCATTCTTCATCGAAATCAATTTCAGATTCTGCTTCGGATTCAACCGCATCCACCAATTCATCTCCATCAACTTCTTCACCAGTGTTTGGCAAGTGATCACATAGGCGACTAAACCTTTCAACTTCAATCACATCATTTACATCGGATATTTCATTCATTTGATAAGACACTTCTTCCTCTGCATCATCTGCTTCAATGCGAGACCTTGGTTTTGTCTTAATTGCAACACACCAGTCTCGTTTGTCCGTTCGTGTTGATGGATAAGGGACATAATACACCTGTCTTGCATGTTGCGCCATCACGAACTGATCAAACATTGGATATCTTCTGCTCATTTTAATGTCCATTGTATTAAATTTAGGATTCTTTTTCGTGCCTCTATCAGATGGATCAAACCACATACAATAAAATAGAACCACTTTTGCACTATAGTCTAAAGTAGTGTAAGCTAGTTCGTATATGTGTTGAATCACACCGTAGAAGTCATCTTCACCCCCTCTGCTGCTACTTTTTATGTAAACTCCACTATTTATTGTTTCTTTGCCCTCTGTCCATGACTGCATGTGAAATTTGTACCCATTCACAAAGTATGTGTGTCATTCTTTGACACATGTTCGAGGACGATCAGATAAGTTTCTCAAGTGTTGGTTGAGAGGAGTTGGTGGATGGAGATAAACCTATATGAATGCAATTGAACAAGTTATAATTTATTTATGGACAATAATATAATTAGAAGTTTAATAATTTTATGTACCTGTTGTCTAAACCACTGTGAAATTTTTTTATGTATATGAGCAGAAGATTGTTGCTGACCTACTTGCTCGGATGACAAAAATTTCCTGATGAAATTGGATAACAAATCAATAAGGTACGGTTTCTGGATCAAGAAATTAAGATTATTATATGATACACTTACTCTAGATAGGGTTTGACTTCGGTGCAATTAATCAGTACATGAACATGTGCTGATGTTAACTCTTCATCCTTTAACCAATGAATTGATTCTCCCCCAGCATGACGACCAGGGAGACAAAAGACTGATAGGGCTAATGGATGTATTTCATAGTCGGCAACCACTTCATTTCTTCTACTTTGTGGGGACAACATTGATTTGTTGAAATAGTATGAACAAAAAAAGTTGTTTCGCGATGCAAGTAAGGCGAACAGATTGATCCTTCAATCTTAGCTTTATTTTTCACCGACCGTTTTGAATCACCCATGAACCTGTAGAGAAAGGTTAACAAAATTGGTTTCTTTGACAAGAATGGATAGTTATAGTCACTAATTTAGGAAAAAATATACCTTTCAAATGGATACATCCACCTATATTGAACAAGTCCACCAAGTCTAGCTTCTTTTACAAGATGCACTGGGAGATGCTCCATAGAGTCAAAGAAACCAGGGGGAAATATCTTCTCCAACTTACATAGAATCAATTAAATGTCTTGCTCCATCTTAATAAGATCAACCTTTCTCAATTTTGCAGAACACAAATTCTTAAAAAAATTGACTTAATTCTGTTAATGGGATCAAAACATGTGCTGGCAACTTACTAAAGGCAATAGGAAGTAAACACTTCATGAATACATGACATTCATGACTCTTCATTCCTTGCATATTCCCATTGTTCACATTGCCACGTCTTGATAAATTGGAAGAATAACCATTAGGCATCTTGAGCTCCGTTATCCACTGATAAATTGATTTTGCATCCTCTGGAGATAAAGTGTAATTGGCTACTGGTTTTAAGGTCTTCCCAGTAGTCTCGTCATCCACCAACAACAAGTCCTTTCGCCTGCAATAAATAGCTAAGTCCCACCTAGCTTTGTCATTGTCTTTGGTTTTGCCCTCCACATTCATCACTGTGTTAAATATGTTGTTAAAGATATTATTCTCAATGTGCATAACATCTAGATTGTGTCTCAATAAATTGTCTTTCCAATACTCGAGATCCCAAAAAATACTTCTTTTTGTCCAATTATGCCACTCTCCATAACTTTCTGGATGTTCGATGTCACCATTTATTGGTTGTACTTTTGGTAGATCCTTAACTTTTCTCCATACCTGTTCTGATGTCAGCCTACGGGGTGGGTCTTCATTTTCAACTGCCCCCTTCACAAAGGCATTCTTATTCTTCCTAAATGGATGATCGCTTAGTAAGAACCTACGGTGCGAGTCAAACCAAGAAGTCTTCCCGCCGTAGTGCAAGGTAAATGTTTCCTGTCCTCCAAGCAAATCGGACACTCCATGAGTCCCCTATCCAGATAACATGTCATAAGTAGGGAAGTCATTAATGGTCCACATTAAGGCTACTCTCATCATAAAATTTTGCTTTCGCGCGATATCATACGTCAAAACCCCAGTCCACAACCTTTTCAAATCCTCGATCAAAGGTTGTAAATAGATATCAATACGTCGGTGAGGTTGGGCCTGGAATTACACATGATAAGAACATGTAAGGTTTAGAAATACACATATTGGGAAGAAGATTGTATGGGGTGACAATAACTGGCCAACAAGAATACGATTTAGTTGACGCCTGGACATACAGTGTAAACTCATCAGAGCATAACCCATGTCGGACATTCCGTGGATCCATGGAAAAATCAGGATGTACCCGATCAAAATGCTTCCATGCCTCACCATCTGACAGGTGGCGCAACTCACCTAAATTTCTTCTATTGTCATAGTGCCACATCATTTTACCTGCAGTTTGCCACGTCCTTGGAACTGGTTTACTCCTACTTGTCCCTATTTTGCGAGGACAATATCTTGGCTCTTGACAAAATTTACGTTCAGTCAGCGCACCATCATTTGTGCCAAATTTGTTGTCATAGTACAACATGCAACCTTGCACACAACAGTCAATCCTCTGAACACCTAATCCCAGCTTTGACACCAACCTTTTAGCATTGTAATAACTCTGTGGCAAACCAGCTTTGATAGGTGTTGCGTCCAACATCATTTTTGTTATATAATCTATACAAAGCTTGGGAACATTAAAGGTTCCTTTGAGACCCAAAAGCCTCACACACATTGATAATGTAGAGTGTTCAGACCCATCATACAAGGACTTATTTGTCTCTGTCAATAGATTATAAAACCTTTGTGCTGCCTCATTCGGAAGTTCCTCCATATCATCATATTGTTGCTCTCCGAACGACACATTCACCCCGAGAGCATCGAAAATCATTCCCTGCATCACGTCAGACTGTTCATAATTTTGAAATCCCATATCCGTTGGGCCACTGCTCGAGGCATCTGTGCCACTGCTTTTAACATATTGTAAGTTAACTGTGGGAAGAACTTCGCCATGATTAGCTCAAATCCAATAATTACGCCGGAACCCATCATATACAAGTCATGTATGACTTCGTCTGCAGTTTTAACACTTCTACACTTGCAATTGTCGCATGGACATCTAGCCCCCCTTCAATAAGGAAAATATCATCGCGCATTGTATGCTTAACAAACTTATCAACCCCTTTTACAAATAGTCGTTTCAAACCCCTTCTTCCAGAACAAGTCCTATCATACATCCAACTACGGTCCATTTTCTGCAATTTACTAAAAACATATATTAATTACAACGTAACACATATTTTTCCTAATAGGTATTTTTTCAAAACATAAAATATTAAAACATAATAAAATCCTAGCATAACAATAACATTTAATTCTAAACATATAATATAATAAAGGCTAAAACTAACATGTATTCTATAAAAAAATATTTAAACATTTAAAAACATAAATAGCGTTCTCCTAAGGTTTATATTTCTTCCTTTATAAAAAAACAACTATATAATTTGGTGAAAAATATTTTAAATATATACCTTGTCATATATTACTAAAAACATATATTCATTACAACGTAACACATGTATTTTTTTTTCGTGTTAACACACATTTTTTCTAACAGGTGTTTTTGAAAACATAATATATTAAAACATAATATAATCTTGGCAAAACAATAACATTTAATTCTAAACATATAATAATATAATAAAACCTAAAACTATCATATATTCATTCAAAAAACAAATATTTAAACAATTAAAAACATATAGCGTTCTCCTAAGATATATTTCTCCCTTTATAAAAAAATAATTATATAATTTGATAAAAAAAATTAAATCTCTTCTCTCCATATATTACTAAAAACATATATTCATTACAACGTAGCACACACTTTTTTTTTTGGTGCTAACACACATTTTTTCTAACAGGTGTTTTTGAAAACATAAGATAATCCTAGTATAACAATAACATTTAATTATAAACATATAATATAATAAAACCTAATACTATCACTTATTCATTCAAATAAATATTTAAACATTTTTATGTATGTAACGTTCTCCTAAGGTATGTTTTCCTATTTTTCTAAAACAACTATTTTATTTTATGTTCAGAATATTCTAAATACATTCATATATTATAAAAAATTTACAGTATGTCAATATATTATATTTAATACGAATTAAATGTTAAGGTATTTATGCTGACTGTGAGTAATTAATATATAATATTCTGGCTATATTAATAACTATTATGTCAAAAAAATTTAATAAATTACTAAATAAATAAATTAAAAAATTAATAAGTATTCAGTCAAAAAAAAATCTAACCTGTGAGTGAGTGAGTGTGGTTCCAGTGGTAATGATTTCGTCAAGGTGGCTTCAGATCTACTAAAAAAAAATAAGAAAGAATGTATGTAATTTTTTGATGACATAGAAAAATATAAATAGTTATAGGGAGAAACTTAGTATGAGAAGGGAGATCGAATCAGACAAAAAATAAATGCAAACAATACCGTATAATAGCAATTAAAACTTATTGTAACAATGTAAGACAGAGACGAAGCCGGAACTAAGCGAAAGAAGCAGGAAAGAAGCGGAAGAAGCAGGAAAACAGAAGCAGGAACAAAGAAGCAGGTCGTGTAGAAGTGCTGCGTGCGGATTTATAATGATCAGATTTAGTGTCTGCCAGGCCGACGCTAAGTATGGCGGAGAAAATGATGTATGTTAGTACCGTCGGCCAGGCCGATGCTAACACTGGGCGCAGAAAAAAAAAAATTTACCGTCGGCTAGGCCGATGCTAAATGCAGGTGGAGAAATCTAGGATCGTGGATACCATCGGCCAGGCCGACGCTAAAACTTGAACACGAAAATTCAAAAGTTACCGTTGGCTAGGCTGACGCTAAAGTGGGCGGAGTAACCAATGCTAGCCTTTACCATAAGCTGTTGGCTGTCGCTAAATACAGTGTCAGAACGGTCAACTGCTTTTTGTTACCGTGGGTCAAAAGCCCTCGCTAACTGTCCCCATATTGTTTCCTACGACTCAGACCCTCGGTAATCAAAAAATTACCTACCACAAGTAACCCCTCGCTAATATTTCGCAGGTAACTGAGCAAATTCTTGTAGTGAATGTAAAGTGCTAGTCGCATCATATAATCGCCCATCAACCCAAATTATCATTTTAGAACCCGGGCCCAATAAGTTTCAACCTTTATAATGGTGGATTATATGAGACCATAGCCGAAAGACGCCTTTGTTAGTGGATAACAAGGAGCTTATGAGGTATCTATGCAGGTAACTTATGAAGCTCATGTGCTCCAAAATAGGAAATGTATACATATTGTATCTGTATCGGATATCGATGCTCATCGGATACTTCTCGATACATGTCCTAAAAGTATCCCTATTATTTTTTACTTATTTAAAATTTTTATTATTGAGGATACTTTCTGATACTACTAGGATACTTCCTGAGTCTCATATCTGACGACATATCAGTTTCTTTCAATCCTTACGGCAGTTCTGGTCTCTCTATCCTGTCGGCGATTTTGGGTCTCTCCGTCTCTGGTTTTCTTCTTCCGACTGAAGTAGTGTTGTGGGGTATTTCTTTTGCAAAAATATTGTTCTGGTGTTCAGATGTTATACGTTTTGTTCATTCTCACCTATTGTGTTGTACTCATAGTTGTCAAAATGGACCTGCATCCGGTTTGTATGAACCTGATAACCGGTCTGCTCAAGAACCAAGCACAAAACTGGAGAACTGGTAAAAAACTGAGAAAAAAAGGGGGCTAAAACCGGTTTGATGCGCTAAAAAAAGCGATTATTTTATTTTAATTCTTTTTTAAAAATGGTAAATTATGTCATTTTTTGCATATGAGAGAAATTTGTATCCATTGTTTTGTACGTTGGTGGATTAAATCAAATATTATAACAAAATTTAGAATAATTTGTATATTAGTGTCATTATGGGAGTACTTACATTATACTATTTATAATTATTTAACATTAGAATGTTATTACGACATATTTTCTTTGGTTTAATATGTAATTTTATATGTTATATGTTGATTTATAAGATTTTAAGTGGAATTTAATTTTTTTAAGTTGTGAAGTTATGAATATTATGTTATTTTTTGCTTATTATTGCTTTATATATTGTATTAAAAAAATTTAAAAAATATTATTTAATTTATTTCCTGTCCGACCCCGGTCAAACCTTGAACCTTGAACCTTGAACCAGTACTTTGTCCGGTTTGATGTTCGGTCCGGTTTTGACAACCTTGGTTGTACTGTATGTAAAAAAATTATAAAATAGCCGGGAAGAGGGTTTAAGTGCTTAGTATTGGTCCAATGTCTCTTTGTTAACAAGCATTCTACATATATATAAGTTTTCATATGAAATTTTGTTAATGTATTCTGACCATATCGTATTCTGAATTTCAAAAAGTTCCCGTATTCGTGTCATATCGTACCTGTATCGTACTACGGATTCGGGCTTCATAGGTATTGACATTGAACTCAAGTGTGAGTTAAGTGAACACAACGATCCTACCTACATTTGTCGGACATCTCTAGGTATTTAAAATAGCTTATAAAAATAACTTATTAAATGCTAATAATTATTTTCAACTTATTTATATAAGTTATATCGGATTGCTTATAGAAACAGTTTACACATTACTTATACATAATTTATCCTTTTTTTCTTCAATTGTAAAAATATATTATACATAGACTCATATATATTAAATATTTATTGACTAACCTCTTGACTAAGTTGTTTATCCAAACTTCCACATAATTCATTAGTTCCAGCTTGATCTCCGAAAGCTTCTTCTGCAGGAATCTTTAAACAAAAGCTGTATTGGCCATGGCGGATCTACATATAATGGATTGGGGGTAATTGCCCCCACGAGATAAAATATTTTTAGTTCAATATATTTTGTAATTTTCTTTTTTCCCCCATAGCAAAATAAACGTTGCCCCCAGGTTACACAATCCGCTTTGTACACAACTTTCGATTCTCTCGCGCGTAACACTTTTATTTTACCTGCACACTTTTTTCTTCACTCAGGCCACGTACCTAACACCACACGCCCATACTGACAAATAACAATTAAAATCAAACTCACACTCTGCACCTCCCTCCCCATTTGAATTTTTTTTATAAGCAAATGTTAGTGGTTAGTTTGTTAGCCAAATGTGGCGTATTTAGTTTAGGTTAGGTGTTTGTTTTATTTTTCATTTTTGTTTTTTTGTTTTATCTATTTTGTTATTTTTTTGGAATTTGGATTGGGCTCCAGCCCATCAGACTTTAATCTTTTATAGGCTCATTATCTTTCATAAAGAATTTTTGGTATACTATTTTTTCGCAATTTTCTCCATTAGGGGTAAAATAAGCAATACTTTGTACATTTAATTAGAGGTTTCCGTTTTCGAACAAATGTCGTTGGGTACTAATATATGTTGGAACCTAAACGATTGAGAAGTTTAGACCCTTATTAATTTTGATGATAACAAAGTACTTGCAAGTGAACAAATTATCTTCTAATAAGTCTTGAAGTGTGCAGGTATTAAAATTGTTTACGCTTTATAAGTCACTTAAGCAAGAAGGAGAAATTCACAAGAAATTGAATACATTCCATATGTGTTAGCATCCGGTTTACTCCAGCGTCTTGTGTATAGCGAGCGTCCGGTAGTGATATTCTTTGAAACATGGATTACTCAATTGCTGTGAGCGTCCGTCCATTATTCTAAGCAAGCATCTGATCTATTAATGAAGCATGTGATGGTCATGTTTATGCTCTCCTACCTCAGCTATTTGAAATGGAATTCGAATTTGATTTTATGCGCTCATTTTGATGTACGAGGTATCAAAGGTGACATCTTTAGTATAAGACAAAATTCGTACAAGACAATTGTGAAAAGCAGATAGTACAAAAACGGTAATGTGTCGTATTCTGATATTCTCTGGAAAGGAAGAAAAGGAAAGCATTTCAAATTACCACACTCAATGACATGGAGCAGAAATTTACTGCAATGGTAATACCCCTCAGAGACTCCTACAAATACCCCAATGTATTCATTGAAGAACGTTGCCAAAAATTACTAGAAACTACATTCTAAAAGAGCTATTACACAAGTGAGCAATCAAGTTTCTTGCCAAGTTTCTGGACACCAAAAACTGAACCTCATCGTCTGATATTCTTTCTTTTAGAAAGTTATTTGTTTTTGTGCTCAATCTTTTCATCCTCTCTGTGAGAGTTATTTGATTGTATTCAAAAGAATATTACTTTGTAAAAGTTGTTCCGCCTAGTTAAGGCTTTGTTCCTCAAATGCTCGAACGTACTGGGTCGTTTTGAGAAGTTAAGAGTATTGTCAAGTTTGTGACAATAGAATACTCTTAAGGAATTTGTAATCAGTTGATTATAGTGGAAATCCTTCAGGAAAGAAGGGACTAGACGTAGCTACAGGTTGGTGGTAAACTAGTATAAATCTATGTGTCTTTTGCTTTATTGCTTTACATTTATTCTTGTCTTGCAAAGAAAAACAAGTTTTCTTAAAACTTCAATTCTAGCGTCTGGTCATTCTCCAGCATCCGACAACTTATAGATTTAAAATCAAGAGTTCAAAAGTGTTTTTAACTTAAAGTTTGCGAAAAGTTTTTAACACAATTCAACCTCGCTTCTTGTGCTCACGTTCAGTTGGTATTAGAGCTCGGCCTCTTGGTTGGGCACTTAACAGTGTTAAGAGAAAAAATCCTATATTGTGAACATGTCTACAGAAGGTGGTCACATGAACCGTCCTCGTTTATTTACTAGAGAAAAATTTGACTATTGGAAAGATAAGATAAAAGCTTTCTTTGAGACACAACAACTTGAGTTGTGGGATATTGTTAACAGTGATTACATTCTTCCCACTAATACTGTTGGTGTTGCAATAGCCAGAGAAAATTGAAATGATGAGCAAAAAAAGAGACATCAAATCAATCAAAAAGCCAGATTCATTCTTATCTGTGCTATGTCAGAAAAGGAATATGACAAATGTGACAAATTTGATACTGCCAAAGAAATTTGGGATTCTCTTGTTTTGTCTTATGAGGGCACTGCCCAAGTAAGAGAGACTAAAGCTAGCATGTTGGTTCGCCAATATGAGCTGTTCAAAATGGAAGATGGTGAAAATATTGAATCTATGTTTGGAAGGTTCCAAACACTTGTTCATCGATTCTGTGCCCTTGGAAAAAGTTATACCACACCTGACCATGTGAGAAAGATCCTGAGAAGTTTGACCAAGCAGTGGAGACCCAAAGTCACTGCTATTCAAGAAGCAAAAGATTTAAATGTCTTAAGACTTGAAGATCTCTTGAGTTCTTTGAAAGCTCATGAACTTGAACTGAATGAAGAAGAATCTGTGAAGAAAAACAAGTATATTGCTTAGAAAGTCAACAAATATAAAGCCAGTACTTCTAAAGCCCTTCAGGCTGAAGAAGAATCAGAAGATGAAGCTTCAGAAGGAGACGTTGATGGGTCAGATGATGAGCTCGCGTTCATATCCAGGAAGATCCAAAGAATGTGGAAGAAAAAAAACTTCAAGAAGAAATTCCACAAGAAAGATGTCGAGGACAAGAAGGAAAGCAAAGACAAAAGCTAAGTTGTTTGCTATGAATGTTAAAAGCCTGGACACTTCAAATCTGATTGTCCTAATCTTAAGAAGAAGCCCACATGAAGTTCCTTCAAGGGAAAGAAAAAGAGTCTCATGGCCACATGGGAAGATCTGGATTTATCCTCCTCTGAGGAAGATATTGAAGAAGAAGCCAATATATGATTTAGATTCTGAAGAAGAAGTTGAAGAGGTAATAATATATGATTCTTATTCTGAACTTCAACTTGCATTTGATGATCTTCTTAAGGACTTTGCCACTCTCTCCAATGATTACAAAGCTTTGAAAAAGAAATTTTCAAAATTATCACAAGAATTTCAAGTTTTGCAAAATGAAAACTCAAAGCTCAATGAAGAGAACCAGAAGCTGAAAACTGAAAATCAACATCTGATAGATAGTCAGCGTCTGGTGACATGTCAGCAACCAGAAGCTGAGAGCTCTCAAACTGAAAGCTCTGAAGCTAAAGGCAATCCTAAGTGTAAATCAAATGATTATGAATATGCCTTTCAAAAGTTTCTTGCAGAGAGTGTAACTCGAAGCAAGCAAGCTTCAATGATCTGGGGTGTCAGTAAAATGACAACTCAAGGTCTTGGCTACATATCAGATAAATCCTCTTTAGAAAATAAAAATCCTGCATCTGATAAATCCAATGATCACAGTGAATGCTTGCATTGTACTTACTGCAACAAACCTGGTCATTTGAAAAGTGCATGTACTGCTTTAAAGACTAAGAAAGACAAGTATCCTTCAAGAACTAACAAGAAAGGACCCAAAAAGATATAGGTACCTAAAGATAAAATAGTCTATGTTGCAGACATGCTTAACAACAAATTCAACACACCTATCTTGGTACTTAGACAGTGGATGCTCGCATCACATGACGGGAGAAAAGCATATGTTCCAAGAGCTAAGGCCTTGAGAAAAAGGATTTGTTGGTTTCAGAGGAAACCAGAAAGGTAAAATAGTTGGAATTGGTCGCATTGGTAAAGGCTCTCTTCCCTCTATTGATAATGTACTTTATGTTGAAGGACTAAAGCATAATTTATTGAGCATAAGTCAATTATGTGATAATGGTTATGAGGTCATTTTTACAGAAACTGTATGTTCAGTAAAAAGCAAGAAAGATAATTCTATTTTCTTTACAGTAAAGAGGAAACAAAATATTTATAAAATTGATCTTTCTGAACTTGCAAAACAAGATGTCAAGTGTCTCATGTCTGTTGAAGATGAACAATGGATTTGGCATAAAAGATTGGGTCATGCCAATTTAATATTAATCTCAAAACTAAACAAGCACATTCTTGTTAGAGGCTTACCAAATCTTAAATTCCAATCTGATACTCTCTGTGAGGCATGTCAAAGAGGAAAACAAGTTAAAACTTCTTTTCATTCGAAAAATGTTGTTTCAACCTCTAGATCACTTGAGCTTTTGCATCTTGATCTTTTTGGTCCAACAAAGACAGCCTCTTTAACTGGAAAGAAATATGGGTTAGTCATTGTTGATGATTTTACTAGATGGACATGGGTTAGATTCCTTGCCCACAAGGATGAGTCATTCAAAGTATTTACCGTTTTTTTGCAAATCAGTTCAAAATGAAAAAGAATTTGTATTTCTTCAATTAGGAGTGATCATGGGGGAGAATTTGAAAATGAAAGCTTTCAAAAATTTTGTGAAGAAAATAGCATCTCCCACAATTTCTCCTCTCCTAAAACACCACAACAAAATGGTGTTGTAGAAAGGAAAAATAAGTCCCTCCAAGAAATGGCCAGGACCATGATCAATGAAGCTGATATTGCAAAATATTGTTGGGCAGAAGCAGTAAACACAACTTGTTATATTCAAAATAGAATTCTTATTAGACCTATTTTGAAGAAGACTCCTTATGAAATGTGGAAAGGTAGAAAACTAAACATATCTTATTTTCATCCCTTTGGTTGTATATGTTATATTCTGAATACAAATGATCAACTTGGTACGTTTGATTCCAAAGCTGACAAAGGTATCTTTTTGGGATACTCTGAAAGATTTAAAGCTTTTAGAATATACAATAAAGAAACTTTAATAGTGTAAGAATCCATTCATGTCAAGTTTGATGATAAGAAGCATGACACTGCCATGTCAGAGCTAGATGAATTATTTTTAGAGTTAAATATTGGTGATACAACAAACAATGAACATGCATCTTCAGCATCTGGTGGTGACCAGACACATGATTCTACTTAAGCGGAAGCTGAAACCAGAAAGTGTTGGAGATACAAAACTAATTATCCTAAAGATCAAATCATAGGAGAACCTGGAGATAGAGTAAGAACCAGATCCTCTTTCAAAGAGCATGCAAATATTGCACTTCTATCTAAAATGGAACCTAAGATGATTGATCAAGCATTGGAAGATGAAGGTTGGATTCTGGCTATGCAAGAAGAATTGAATCAGTTCTAAAGAAATGATGTGTGGAAATTAGTCACTCTACCAGAAGATAAGTAAGCTATTGGTACTAAATGGGTATTTAGAAACAAGCTTGATGAAGATGATAAGGTAGTGAGAAACAAACCAAGATTAGTTGCTCAAGGTTATTCATAAGAAGAATGTATTGATTTTACAGAAACTTTTGTACTTGTTGCAAGGTTAGAAGCTATTCGCATTTTACTTTTATTTGTTGCACACCATGAGATAATTCTTTATCAAATGGATGTGGAAAGCGCTTTCTTAAATGGTTTTATAGCTGACGAAGTCTATGTGAAACAACTTCCTGGTTTTGAAGACATTGAATTTCCAGAACCTGTTTTTAAGCTTAAAAAGGCTCTGTATGGTCTTAAGCAAGCTCCTCGAGCTTGGTATGATAGACTGAGTTCCTTTTTAATGGAAAACGGTTTTATTAGAGGTCAAGTAGACACTACTCTATTTAGAAAAACATCAAATAAGCATTTTATACTTGTTCAAATTTATGTTGATGATATTATATTTGGAGCTACTAATGAAAGCCTTTGCAAAGAATTTTCAAAGCTAATGTAGGCTAAATTTGAAATGAGCATGATGGGAGAATTGAAGTTTTTCCTTGGAATTCAAATTAAGCAATGCAATGATGGTAGTTATATACATCAAAGCAAATACATCAAGGAATTGCTAAAGAAATTCAAGATGGTGGATTGCAAGCCAATGAGCACACCTATGCATCCTACATGTACTCTTAGTAAAGATGAAGCTGGTAAGAAGGTAGATCAGAAAATATACAGAAGTATGATTGGATCTCTACTTTATCTTACTGCTTCAAGACCTGATATTATGTACAACGTCTGCCTGTGTGCTAGATTTCAATCTGATCCTAGAGAATCACACTTGAGTGATGTTAAAAGAATATTTAGATATTTGCAAGGATCTATTAATCTTGGTTTGCTTTATAAGAAATCAAAAGATTACAAGATAGGTTTCTGTGATGCTGACTTTGCTAGAGGCTGAATTGAAAGAAAGAGCACAAGTGGAGGCTGTCAATTCCTTTGAGCAAATCTTGTGTCTTGGTCAAGCAAAAGACAAAGTGCAAATGCACTCTCAATAATAGAAGCTGAATACATCTCAGCTGCAAGTTGTAGCTCTCAACTTCTGTGGATGAAATATCAACTTGAAGACTACTTGATAAAAGAGAGTAACATTCCTATCTTTTGTGACAATACATCTGCAATTTGTCTTACTAAGAATCCAATATTGCATTCTAGAGCAAAGCACATTGAGATTAAATATCACTTCATAAGAGACTATGTTCAGAATGGTATTCTTGAAATAAAATTTGTAGACACTGATCATCAGTGGGCTGACATCTTTACAGAATCCCTTGCTGAAGATAGATTCAATTTTATAAAAAGAAACTTAAATTTTCAACTTATAGAAGAATGATTAATCTCAGCGTCTTATGATATGCATCATTCAGCATCCGATATGACATAAGCATTCACACATGTACACATATGATATGTCATTCACATCACATAACTCAGCGTCCGGTGAAATGGTTTGCGTGCGTCTGCGCACACACGTGTCACGTGCGTGTGGGACTTAAGCATCTCATCACACCTAACCTGAGTCATGATTATTTAGGTTTTCAATAAAATCTTTTTCTTGATTTTAAATTCATTTTGGCAACTGCGTTTAATGAAAAGGAGAATCTTTATTTTATTTTATTTTTGATTTTTTTTTATTCAGAGGAAATGTGAAGAGTTTTTTTTTAAAAAAAGTAAATGTACTATTTTATCAAAACTTTTTCACTACTTCGCCTCTTTCGCTACACACTCACTCTGTTTTTATCTGCAAAAACTGCTCTCTCTCTTTCTCTCTGTGATTTCTCTGAAACCCTAAACCTCCATCACCTACTCACCAACTGCAACCATGACTGATGTTAAGGTCAGACAATACACTGCTATCATCGACACCGTGACAGAAGCAAAAGTCTTGACTGAGAACAGAATTGACTTGAAAAGTTTCAAGCTTTATGGGTTTGATTTAGATGAAGATTTGACAAATCTGGGTTGGAAAAACTACTTCCTTTGATGTTATGGTTAATGCTATCAAGGAAGTCTGGGAAAATGTTCATATGCTTCCGGGTGGAATAGTTGAAGGTCATGTCAGAGGTTTCAAGTTGGTGCTCACTATAAACACCATCGTTGATACCATTAAGTGCCCCTGTGAAGGCATTAGTTACTATGCGGGTTGGGAAGACGCTTTCAGAGGAATGAAAAACTTCAACGAGGCTCTGTTCGAGAACTACTGCCAGTTGAAGGAAAATGATGCAACTCCCTCTGCCAAGGATCTGCAAAGTCATTACAGAGTTCTACACAAAATTATCGCTAAGAGCGTTATTCTGAAGACTGGGTCAAGTGACATAGTGAACTATGAGCAGAAGAATATTATGAGAAATTACATGGCTGGTCACAAAATCAACTTGCCCAGGTTGATTTTCAACAATATTGTCAATGCGCTTGTTAGTTCAATAAAGGGTTCTGCTGACAAGAAGAACATTATCAAGGTTATTCCTTATGGAGTTCTTCTTACTATAATGATGGTTAAGGATGGAATTGTAAGAAGGCTTAGTGCCTTGATAAACAAAGAAGAAAGAGATAAGTATTTTAGAATTGGTGCTATTGTTCTTCCTGGGGTTTTTGGAGTCAATAGTTTGGTGAGAATGAAATTGATCAATGCTGATATGATCAAGAAGGTGAAAAAGGAACAAGGAGAAGAAACAAAAACTAAAGTTAGTAAAGAAGCTGAAACAAAACCCACCAGAAGTTCAGTATCTGGTGTGAAGAGAACTGGTGAGTCTCCAGCAAGGAAGACAAGAAGCAAGAAGCAGAAGGTGCCTCCTGCACCTAAAAGGAGGGATAATCCAGAAGATGATGAGGACTGAGTCCCCATCAGAAGCATTATGGAGAAAAGGAGAAAGGCAGAAGCTAAAAAGCCTATTTCAGCGTCTGGCCCTAAGAAGCAAGTTCCTCCACCTCCTCCTCCTACTGCTGCCCCAAAAGGAAAAAGAAAGAGATTGGTTAGGCACTCTAAGCTTAACGCAAAGGTACTGGATTTTACCATTGATGATTCCATTACTACCTTTGGTTCTGATGACACTATTTATGCAACACCACTCTCTTTTTCATCACCACAAACACACTCCACACAACCATCACCCTCCAAAACACTAGCCAAGAAAACCACAAAAACCAAATCTCAAACCACTGCCCTTATCACTCAACAACATCCATCAACCAAACCACAAACCTCCCAATTAACCACAAAGTCCAGAACACATACATTTCCCTTACCACAACCCTCATCAAACACATCTCTCACTACATACATTTCATCACTCAACTCTCACCCTTTCAACCTACTCTTCAAAATCCCTCCAAACCAAACCAAAACATACAAAGTCAAGGTGACTTCCCCTCTCCCACTTTCTCTCACTCTCAAACCTACCAACTACCATGGTGCCAAGAAATCTGTGTCATCTATAAACAAACCACGGTTTGTAAGAGAAGAAGTGTATCATTCCATCTATGATCACCCTTCTCTGTGGCACTTGAAGACATTCACCTCCGGGGTTGCAAGACTGGAGATTGCCCCTCTTTCAAGCCTCACTGTCTCTAAAGATGATGAGAAAGTGGAAAGGTCATTTGGTGGAAGGTTAAGACCTCTTTCAAACAGAGGAATTATTCCTTTCTCTTTTGATGTTCCACATGTTCTGCCACAACATGAATCTCTCACTCTAAAGGAATGCAGAGGATGGATCACAGATGATGAAAAGTCATTCATGGCTCACTGCCTTGAAATGAAGAAGATGGAATTGGTTTATTTGAACAAAGATCCCTCCTCAGCATCTGTAAAGATTGTGCCTGATAGGCAAAGGTGGCTACCCTGGTCTATCCATGGTAAAAGGAAGGAGCCAGCTCCTGGTAAACTTCCAACATCTATTGGTATCAAGGACTATGAAGAAGCTCCTAGGAAATACGATGTCAAAGCATTCTCTGAGCTTCCGGTTAAGAAGCTATCTGAAGACCATGCTCGGCTTGTGTATCTGAACCTCCTCAACGGAGATGATTGGAAAACTGGTTCTTCTGGCTGCTGTAACGCAGAAAAGGCAACTATCCCTACTGTTGGTTCTATCAGCGGGGTAACAGACACAAACCTTGCTGTTGTTCATTTTGATGACATGTTTATGTGTTCTGTTATTAGACCTCTAAGTGTTATGAAAATTGAAGACCAATGGGCTGTTATATGCAAACACTTTGATATTGGATTCAGTTGGAGTAAAATGGCTATGTCTTGGAAAGACAAAGCCATTCTACCTCACTTTAGGCCTCTCAATATTGAAGAAGATGATAGGGAGAATTTGCATAGGTTGTACCTGGCTGAAAATGAAGGACTTATCTTCATTTTTTATGGAATGAGAGTTTTTATAAGAAGCAATTTTGGAGAAGATGCCTTTGCAAATTTTGATGCATATGTTGAAGATCTGCTTAAGCACAGGGAAACTATATTTCTGCGTATCCTTTACCCTGAAGAGATTGTGCAAAGATAGGAACGGGCTATGGAAATTGAGAAACAGAAGCTGGAAAAATTCATCAAATGGAGCTTACCAAATGATGGTGTCTTTCAGAGGGTCAAGGAAAGAAAGAATTTGAAACTAAGTCTGTTACAGGCAGTGCTAGCAGAGCACCAGAAGCTGGAATTTCAATGAGCTGTTATTGTTGAACCTGTTCTAAAAGTTGCTCCTGCTCCTTTTGCTGTAAATGATGTTGTCATCTTGCCTAGAGCTGAATTTGAAGCTAATCAGAAGGTGAACCGGCTGGAATGCACTGTGAACCTTCTTATGGAACACCTCAATCAAATTCTGCCTCCTCCATAAAACCCCTAAAAACACTTTGTTTTATTTCAAATATTTTAATTGTGTGTTAATTTTTGGTACAATTATCTTTTTTTTTGTACAAATTTATTTGATCTGACCTTTATCTTCAAATTTTTCTGGTATTATTACTTATTGTTTTGACTATGATGTGTTTTACACTCTTTTTGTCTGATGACAAAAGGGAGAGTAAAAGAAAGGTCTGATAAACACGTTGGAAGTCTGATAAACTCGCTGAAGTATCACACATGTCATGCATAAATCATTTCATAACATATTCATTGTATGTGATTTGTTGTTCTGTTACTCATTGATATTCATTGTCTTGTGCTCTGATAATCATTAATATTTGCTGGCACAATTTTATTATAATTGGTACAATGAATTTGAATATCTGATCCTCGAAAATTGTTTGAGTATATTTGGTATTGGTACAATGATCTCAGCATCTGTTCTCATCGTTTAATTGAATATATGCTCTGATACTTGTATGCCTTTTACGATCACAATGCTCTAATCATTAAAAATCACTCTAATACCTGAATTATTTAATTTTATCTGATTTATTGAACTCAAGGGGAGACTCTTGAATTTTTTTTTGAAATTAAATTGTTCATCAACCTTGGATATTTGTCATCATAAAAAAGGGGGAGATTGTTGGAACCTAAACGATTGAGAAGTTTAGACCCTCATTAATTTTGATGATAACAAAGTACTTGCAAGTGAACAAATTATTTTCTAATAAGTCTTGAAGTGTGCAGGTATTAAAATTGTTTACGCTTTATAAGTCACTCAAGCAAGAAGGAGAAATTCACAAGAAATTGAATACATTCCATGTGTGTCAACATCTGGTTCACTCCAGCGTCTTGTGTATAGCGAGCGCCCGGTAGTGTTCTTCTTTGACACGTGGATTACTCAATTGCTGCGAGCGTCCGTTATTCTGAGCAAGCATCTGATCTATTAATGAAGCACGTGATGATCGCGTTTATGCTCTCCTACCTCAGCTATTTGGAACGGAATTCGAATTTTATTTTATGCGCTCATTTTGATGTACAAGGTATCAAAAGTGACACTTTTAGTATAAGACAAAATTCATACAAGGCAATTGTGAAAAGGAGATAGTACAAAAACGGTAATGTGTACTATTTTGATATTATCTGAAAAGGAAGAAAAGGAAAGCATTTCAAATTACCTCACTCAATGATATGGAGTTGAAATTTGCTGCAACGGTAATACCCCTCAGAGACTCCTATAAATACCCCAAGGTATTCATTGAAGAACGTTGCCAAAAACTGCTAGAAACTATATTCTGAAAGAGTTATTACTTAAGTGAGCAATCAAGTTTTGTGACAAGTTTCTGGACATTAAAAACTGAACCTCATTGTCTGATATTCTTTCTTTTAGAAAGTTATTTGTTTTTGTGCTCAATCTTTTCATCCTCTCTGTGAGAGTTATTTGATTGTATTCAAAAGAATATTACTTTGTAAAAGTTGTTCTGCCTAGTTAAGGCTTTGTTCCTCAAAGACTCGAACGTACTGAGTCGTTTTGAGAAGTTAAGAATATTGTCAAGTTTGTGACAGTAGAATACTCTTAATGAATTTGTAATCAGTTGATTATAGTGGAAATCCTTCAGGAACGAAAGGACTAGACGTAGCTACCAGGTTGGTGGTAAACTAGTATAAATCTCTGTGTCTTTTGCTAGTATAAACTTCAATTCTAGCGTCTGGTCATTCTCCAGCATCCGATAACTTACAGATTTAAAATCAAGAGTTCAAAAATGTTTTTAACTTAAAGTTTGCGAAAAGTTTTTAACACAATTCAACCTCCTTTCTTGTGTTCACGTTCAATATATTTCCTATGTATAACCGACCCCAAACCCAGAATCTGGCTTCAAAAATATTTTTCTAAAAAGGGTTTTACAAATGCTTTTTCTATTTAAATGAACCTTGGTGGCGACTCACTCTTTTGAACAACTTTCGAAATTTTAGGTCGCTCCAAGCTTATAATATTTGTCTTTCTGTGAAAATATTTTAGACATATTCTTGCCCCATTATAGAAAATTTCTGGATCAGCCACTGGTGCTGGCTTATACCCATTTGAACTTGTAAATTTCCTCTGGCAGGAGCAAATTTTAACTCCACATCCCTTTTTATTGATTAAAACTCATGTGAAATCCACTGTATAACATATATGTGGCAACTAACCAATAATAAATCTCAACAACCAAATCATCAATAATATTATTCTTTTTCTCGTCAAAAAACAATATTATTCCTTTATTTCTATTTTTTTAATATTTTCCACTCCTTCTGGACTCAATTCAAAAGTGCCTAATTTTAGAGTGATTAAAAACTGTAATTAAGTGCATTTAATTTTCTTTAATTCTTAACTATATTTACTAAATTACCCCTAATCATAATGATACTCATGATTTTACTTAAAAAATAAAAGTTAAATTAATTTAATAATATTTTTGGAGTAATAACATTAAAATAGGTTAATTTAAATTTAATTATATTTGAGTACATGGAAATTGAACACTATTCTTCTTATAATTGAGTCCGAAGTATTATTAAGGCTGCCAAGAAACTAGATGCCTTAATATGCCGTAGGACAAATTTTTCAGATTCGTGTGCCCCACCATCTCCACCAATCACCATCAACAAACAGCAGGGACAGCAGTTCCCTGCGGGAAATTTAACACATTGGGGTATTATGACCATAAAATTATGTATTTGAGATAAGTGGGTTTTTATTTACGTGTCTAATATAAGTCGAAACTATTAGTCACGATTTATTTTTTTTTTAATTTTTTTTAAATTAGTCATGATTGTCAACCATGATTGATATTTTTTTTTATAAGTCGTGACTCTTGTTCACGACATGCTTTATTTTTTACAAAGTCGTGAATGGTATTCACGACACGCCCTTTTTAATTTTTTTTTATAAATCGTGAGTAAGTGTATCTTTAATCTATGATCAAGTGGGTAGATTTCACAAAAGTAAATTAATAGATCAAACCTATTATATTATAATGGGCTATGGTTAAAATTTGGGTTTAAAGTTCTACCAGATTTCGGACAGTGTTTTGCATCCAACAGTACAATTTGGACCATCTTTTGAACCCAAAATTTAACAATAGCCTATAATGATATAATAAGTTTGATCTATGAATTTATTTTTGTGAAATTTACTTACTTGATCATAGATTAAAAATACAGTTAACCGGTAAATTTGTCCTATTAACACAAGATTAAGTGTATTTTTAATCTATGACAAAGTAAGTAAATTTTACGAAAGTAAATTAATAGATCAAACGTATTATATCATAACAGACTATGATTAAAATTTGGATTTAAAATTCTACTAGATTTTGGACAGTATTTTGCACCTAGCAGTACAATTTAGACTATTTTTTGCATCCAAAATTTATCAAAAAATTTTCAAAATTAGGGTTTTATAGTGAAATTATGGTTTCATTCACGATTTATAAAAAAATAAAAAAATTAAAAGGATATATCGTGCATACTATTCACGACTTTGTAAAAAAATTAAAATCAATAAATAAAAAGCATGACGTGAACAAGAGTCACCACTTATAAAAAAATAAAATATAAATCATGATTGTCAATCATGACTCATAAAAAAATTAAAAAAAATAAATCATGATTGATAATCTCGACTTAAACTAAACATGTAAATAAAAATAAAGTTACCTCAAATACGTAATTTCTGATCAAATCCTCGAGGCGCGGTCCGTGTCAATCTCAAGTTCTTGCCGCAAAAATATGTGGGCTGAGCTTAACTCTGCAATATTATTACGTGACGCTCATAATCTATTTCTGCATTTAATTGAGTTCGTAATCTTACTTAGAGAGCGTTTGTTACAGTTTTTTTTAGAATAAAATCATTTTTTTTATGTTAAAAATCATTTTTTTAATTTTAATTGTGTTTGTTTCAGATTTTTTAGAAAATGATTTTTTTAAAAAAATGATTTTTAGGGTAAAAATGAAAAGCTGAAAAAAGTAGCTTCTCATTCATAAGAGTTGAAAAAATGATTTTTATAATCCTAAACAAACAAACATTAGCTTCTGATTTTTTTAAAATCTATAAAAAATAATCTCTAGATTATTTTAAAACATAATCACTTTTTTTTTAAGCCGTAACAAACGGGCCCTTAAGCTACTGAAAATAACGATGTCCTATTCCTAAGTCCATCAATAGTCCCAGTTGAAAATTACTCCATTCATTCCTTAATATAAGATATTTTTGACCATTTTATACCCTTTAAAAAAATGAATTTTGTTAATTATTAGTATTAAATCTGTACAAAATGTGTGTTATTTTTTCAAAGTTACTCTTCTCATCTTCTAAGACTATTAAGAAAGAAAGTGAATTAATGCACCTTAGTATAGGGGTAATTTTGTAAAACAATAATTAATGCACATTGGTATTTGAAAATTGTCTTATATTATGAGACAAGAAAATTTTACAAAAATATCATATATTAAGTGACGGGGGGAGTATTAACAAAAAAAAAAATAGTCCCAGTTGAGGCAGAATTTAATTGGGATATATTTTTAATACAACTGTGTTATTTGAATATTTAATTTTAAACACTGTATATGACATCGTATACCTCTATTCCTATTTCTCACTTAGTACTTTTTATCTTATACTCCCTCCATTATTTAATATAAACAAAAAAAATTATGTATTTAGTTCAAATTTACACGAATTTTAAAAATACCAAAAAAAAAACAAAAAGCCATCGTACTCTTTTTAATACTCCGCCCTTTCTAGTACAATATTTATTGAATATGTTCAAGTTTTATACGAGTCCCTTAAAAAAGAATGTGAACAATTTCATAAGTGCAGTTGAGATGGTAAAAGGTTGTTGGAATATTTGATGTGTCGGGACATGGGTTCGAACTCGTGGTACCCTATTCTTCACGCCTAATGTGTGTGAGTTTTGCCGCCAGGCTGTTTAAAAAAAATGTGAATGTGAACACAAATTTTTTAATGTAACCCACTGGAAATTCGTTTAACAACCATAATAAAATGTGTATTAGAAAGAGTACTGCATTATTAGCACTGTTGTTTAATCATTTATACGTAACCATCGCAACAGGAATTTACTAATTTGGCTAACCGAAACCTCCGGTCGTGTAAATTTTTATAGCGTAGTTATAAGCTAGCAGGGTGTTCAGTTATTTAAAGTGGAAATAAACTTCTAAGACGAGAAGAAGGATATCATAGGCGAGGAAGTATTTTGTTGGAGGGTGAGATTGAATCCTCTCCTTTATCACTTCACTCGTTAACTTCTTCACTTCAACTACCAAGCCAACCTTGTAACTCCTCAATGGTTTCTGATCATGTTGTTTGGTGGATGGCTGTGGTTGTATTTGGTTTGCTTCTGGTGGTTGGTTAGCTTCGGATTACGGTTTGCTGCTACTTCTAGACACAAGTAATGTTATTTGCACATTTTTTGCATCGACAACATAGCATATAAATGTAACTCTAAATAATTTCACTGTATAATTCTGTACTGGACTTTTCCACGTTTGCCAATTGTGTAGATCGCATCATTCAGCTGTATCTGTCTTTAATTATTTTTATCTTGATGAAATAACTCATTCCTTTAAACGAGACAACTGAAAAATTGAAGGAAAAAAAAAAGTTGAAATTGAAGTACAAATAAATAAGTGATACAGTTGAAAGAACATGAAGCATCATGTGTAAAAACTATAATGGGCTATGTTATATTCAAGTTATATGAAGGTTTTAACATAGAAGAAGATACTATATAACAACAATTAATACCTTATAGAGGGGGAAATGGGAATGAAATCAATTCAAGCATGTACAGGTATGGAGGAGCTCATGGAGACGCAGCCTTTCAAGCGTTCAATAATGAAGTTTCGGCTGACAAGTCCTGAATGATGAGTTAGAGGAAGACCCTCCTTCACACACTCATCGTACTTCTCAAGAGTAGCCACAATATCACTGAAATCTGGTCGCTTGGAAGGGTTTGCTGACCAACAACGCTTTATGAGATGTGCAAGTGCTGGCTGACAACTAGCAGGTAGTGGAGGCCTTTCGTTCTGCTCAAAATAAACTCAATCACTATCTGTGCCCTTTTTCAAAGACTAAGCAGAGAACTAGAGAAACGATGCAGCATTCTATTCTGTGATTCTATCTAAAAGCATTTATTTATCTATCAGTAAATATGTTTTTAGCACCTATAATTATTCCAAATTTTGTTTTTAGTCTCTTTACGCGTGAATTACAAAATTGTATGCTTTTAATCTATTTTTAGGACTAAAAATATATAGTTTTGTAATTTATAGGATTAAGAATAGGTATATGGACTAAAAACAAAACATGTAAATTTTATAGTTACTAAAAACATATTTAACCCTTTATTTATTTATTTATTTATCATAATAAAGATGACATGGCTTAAATTTAGATATTGGTTCTGACCTTCTCAGCAACCGCAAAAGCAGCTTGCACAGGGGTCATTCCTTGAAAGGGAAGCAGAGCGGTAGTGAGTTCCCAAAGCACAATTCCAAAACTATAGACATCAACTTTACGAGTATAGGGTTTTTCCTTAATCATCTCCGGCGCCATCCAACGATAAGTTCCCATGTTTCCTTTTGTCTCCCGGCACCGTGTTTCAAGACATGATGTTCCAAAATCCGCCACCTTAACCCTCATCTCATCATTGAGAAGCAAGTTATTTGACTTGAGGTCTCTGTGAATCACACCTTGCGAATGAAGGTACTCCATACCCCTTGATATGTCAAGAGCTAACCTTAGTACAGTTTCTACTGAAAGTGAGTATGGTTCTTTCTTGTTCAGATACATCCTCAGAGTTCCTTGTGACATGTATTCTGTTATGATACAGTACACTGGCGGTTTTTTACATGCTGCAATGAACTGTAAATTAAATATCAGACATAAGTCACCAATTCAAAAAAAAAATATACACATCCCTACAGATAAAGTATGAGGATGAAACTATTTATGAGTATGACTAAAGTTTTAAATTGTGGTCGTGTTTGTAATCTTTGATATTGCGGAGAATAGGATTGAGTTAGGCCCAATTCCAAATTACAATATGGTATCAGAGTGAGATCCGTTGAGCCACTTGTTATTGAGCCCCTGGGTCACGCTCCAGATATTCAGTGCTGAACGTGAGGGGTGTGTTAAGGGATACAGATCACCTCAATCTTTTTTCTCTCGTGTTCTCTCTCCTGTTCCTAAATCCTCAACCTTAAAAGTTTATCTCTCCCATTTGTGATATTTAAAACCCCTCTCCCCCTTTTATTTTTGTATGGACAAGATTGAACTGAATTCTCCAATTATCGAAGATGATCCGGTCTCGTGTGTTGAGAGTCTCACATTGTATGAACTGATTAGTAGTTATAAGTGTGAGACTACATCTCTGACCTCATAAGCTAGCTTTTGGAGTTGAGTAAGACCAAGTCCCAAATTTTAATGTCAAATATGATTGATATAGCTGCAAATTGCAATCACAGTCGCTTTGCTAACGTAGAGGCATAAAAAACTTGATGCAGCGGCTTAAAATCGAACAAACATTCAATGTCCCAAAAAGTGGTGTCACACTCTCTCCTCACTAATTAAAGGCCAGGGATATACATATGTGTTAAAAAGTTATAATTATTTTATTATGTGACAAATTGTCATTGGTGGATGATAAAAAATGTGACAGAAAAGTGAGACAGAAGATTTTCATCCCGTAAAATCACAGTTGTGGACCGCTTTTTAAAACATTGAGTATGAACACATATAGACATAAGTTGGGTACATCATAGTAATGCCACACATTTGAGACCAAGTTGGTGTTAATCTTTTTCCCCACTAAAGTGATAGTAAGTGGCATTTACCCAAAAAAAGTGATAGTAAGTGGCAGGGGGTCTTTATTTATAATAAAATAAAACAAGGAACTGAGTGCTTTCCTTCAATTTCCAAACCGACACACACAAAAAATAAAACAAAGAACATAAGGACAAGAAGTTAACAATATTTGTTTAATAAATTACCTGCACTATGTTAGGATGAAAGAGACGTGAAAGTAAAGCAACTTCAGATTTGAATTGCTGTTCTAGTAAGGCTCTTCTCTCTTCGTTCTGAGTTGGAATCCTAACCATTTTCACAGCAACAGCTCTCTGCTTGTAAATTCCACGGTAAATCCTACTGTGAGCCCCAGATGCAAACTTGTTACCTATGAAAAGTTGAGAAAGATCAGCAGTCCATTCTTCCTGATCCTCCTTATTAGAAGCTTCCCATGTCTCCACATTCTCCGAGTCCAATATCATCGACCACGATTCCAAGCTATCGAATCTTTTTCTTTCCATGTTGTCTGCGTCAGAATTCAACCTGTTCTTGGATGAAGAAGGAGAAGGCTCTGGTAAAGGTTTGCTCTTCGACCTCCGCAGCCGAAGCCCGTTGAAACATGATCCCGCCATTGAAAAAGAAAGATATATATATATTATGGAACCATATCAAGCAATTGTCACACTTGGTAAACTCTTACAGAACACAAGAACTAGAGACACAAAAAGAAAAGTAAAGGGATGCTGCTGGGATTTCATTGTGTAAGGAAAATCGGAACAAAATGCAGAGAAGAGGAAGTTTCATGAAAATGGAATTATGCCAAGAAAGTGGGAAGAAGAGGAGGAAGAAGAAGAAGAAGAAACAGTTTTTTTTTTCACGGTTTCTTCTAATAGGATGGATCGGGAGGATTAGGTTGTTTAGCAGCATAAAGAAAGGAAAAAGCTTCAGGGGTGTCTCGTGACTGCTTGTTGGTTCAAAAGTAAACTGATCATAGCGAAAGAGAGCGAGAGATGCTTTTTTTTTTTTTGGTCTATTTAATTGAGCTACCTTGCTTTGTTTCTGTTCTGTTTCGGTTTCTTTTCTTGCATGCATCATAATCATAAATGTCAAGTGGCCACAGTGCAAAGCTTGGTAGATTTTAGCTTTTGTCCAACAATTTTGCACCTTGTAAGTATTTTGGGATATGTCCCCTATCCCATCCTTTCTTTAAGTTCTGTAGCACCAAATTGTTTTGGGACTAAAAAAAGTACTAGATTAATTCATGTGGCACTTAACGCAATCAAAAGATAAAGAAAAGAGAAACCAAGTGCCAAGTCAAGGACCGTTTGATTCAAGTCTTAGAAAATCAACTTCTCTTTGGCGAGGTACTGATCAGGTACATCAGGTATGGTACGTTGTTATTGACGGACTTGGATGAACTAATTTAATTAGTATTGGCAGACATTTTTTTGTGAGGTTCCTTTATTCGATCTATCGATGATCCATCGAACACTAACCAAGAGATAACATACAATTTGATCGAGACAATATATGTTCTCTAATTGAGGAGTGCTATCAATACACTCTTTAACACCTTCTTTTCGACACTCACTTTCTTATTTGTTGAAATTCAAATGGGTTCCACTAAATCATGAGTCCCCATAAATTTGGTAGGACCCATATGAACTTTAACTAATAAGAGAAATTGTGTTGGAAAGAGTATGTTACTAGCATTTCGCTCTCTAATTATAAGTTTATGCTTCAATCTAAGCATTGGTTTGAAATTTTGCAAAGCAGAGATTCCAAGCTTGGAATCAGACCTTTTAAAAAAAAAATTAAAAGGTGTGGAATCTAATTAATGGCTATTTTTTTTGGAAACAAATTAGAAGGGTGGAAAACTAGACGTATAAAGATGAAAGATTAAGGGAACACAATACCCGCACCAAACCCTCTATTTAAGCATCCAATGATTCATTCCAATCACTCAATGTGGCCCGATATAGTTTGCTACCCATCACTCTCTACTGAGTTGAAGTTTGGTTATATATTGGTGTTTACACCAAAAAATAGTTGGTCAGATCATGTATTAGCCATTCAAATAAAAGTGCAAGTATTTGCCTAACAGTTGAGTTTTAATCAGCTGCAAAACCGTATCATCTGAATCATAATCGGCTAACTCAAGATCGACTAAGGCAAGATCGGCTAAATCTAAGGTCAGTCGCCTGAGATGAGGGGAACCAAACAAAACTACTTAGCTGAGATAGGCAGCGGGGGAGCAACAGCTGAGCAGAATCAGTTGACGCAGACTCAGCTGACGCAGTATCAACTGATGCAACAGCTGACATAGAATTAGCTGCACGTGGCTGCTAAGTCTAAATGGGCTTGGAGGCTTTTAAATGGGTCTTATGGGCTTGTGTGAATGTTGATTAAGGGCCCAAGAGATTACGAATATATTTAAAAAGGAAGAAATGACAAAGTCAAAGCGCGGCAACCACTTTCCTAGATTTTTGGGAAGAAGATTAGAGGTGATTTCAGAGAGAGAATGTGAAGATCAGAAGGTAACCACCTGAAATCAAGGGATAAGCAATTCAAAAACGTGCACCCACTTCCTTGAAAATAGGAAAATGGAGAACATGGTCAAGTGGTGGATAAATTAGCCGTTATAGTGGATTTTTTGCCCATATCTTAGCTGATTGAGAAGATATGCGAATTATATGAGCTGGCCAAGTCAACGACGTGATAGAATGCCTATTTCCTTAAAAATAGGATTGTGGAGGACGTGGTCAGGTGACATGACAGTCAATACCTTAACTGACTAAGCGCTTTTGGGCCATAACTTAGCTGACGGGGTAGTTACTTATATTTATGTTGTTAGTCATGATCTTATATGATGTAATATGTGAGTTAATGGGTTAAGAACGTGGCAAATAGGGCAAGTATAAGTTTCTTAGGTAGTCTTTGTCTATAAATACCAATTGTACAAATTGTATTCAACACACACATTCAATCAAAACAAGTCTTTACAATTATCTTTACTTTATCGCTTTTCTTTATCTTTATTTTCATGCAACTTTAGTTTGGTGTTCAACCTTCTACACTAAACGCTTTCTGCAGTAGTCTAGGAACCCGCAGTTGAGGAACAGAGTCCTTTTCTCAGCGTAATCGCCTGATAAAAAAAGGGATCATTGTGAGCACTATTATGAGTATAAGCCCAAAGGGAGAGCTCATCCCAAAAGATTATCCTATTAGGTGGAAGAATCCCTAAGCTTATACACCCCACTTGGTAGGTGAGGCTCCCCAATATGGGACTCATAACATTGCTACCCCCTTTAAGTGCCGACGTCCACGGCGGCTTTCACTCTATCGACACTGACCCGGTGGTAGCCCTTTCCCATTTGGCAGCTTCACTCATCTATTAGTATTCGGTGGTGTACCTTAATCCAGCTTATAGGCAGCCCTTTCCGTAGTCCAACTCTCAATGAAAACACCAATGTAAGGAATCTAAGAAACTACATTAACTAACTAATAAAGTAAAATGAAAATGCTAAAGATAAAACTAACATTCTAAACTTTCTTTCATATTTCTTCTTGTGCTCTTTTGCTCAATAGGCAAATAAATTTATAGAGTTACCAAATGGTGTTCTACTTAGCATATTCTTAGATTCCTCTTTACAACCTTCTAGAATTACAATGACTCAGCATAATAGAAAATGACAATTCATACCATCAAAGGCTTCTAGACCATTCTATTACTAAGGCTTGCTATAATATACTTGGGCTTGGGCCATAACACCAGCTTAGTGGCAGGAGCTTGACCTTGTAACCTCAAGGGACAGAGTTCAAATTCTCTCAGGGACGGTTGTAATATGACCATTAATGCCACTGAAATAATAATATATCCCCTTCCCTCATTCCCTTTAAAAAGGAGAGAAAAAAAATCTAAACCAATGTGTCAATTTGTTAAAAGCTATATTGTTCTTGCGCAATTTTAACTCGTGTATATCATTGTTGGATTATTTTAGCATAAACCAAAACTTGGTTGTTGTCTTCTGGTTTTTTGTTGTACATGATATGTAGCATTGAACATGTCATCTTTCTATGAACTTTGATGTTTCACAAATGCATTTTCTTTTCCTCATACTCCACAGATTTGATATTTGCAATTAAAGCACAATGCATAAATGAAATGATTTGCTATGGGGCAGCATGCAATAAACATGTATAAGTTGGGAATGGATTCCCTCGCGTGGTTTTTTCTCCAGTTTTCTACATTGAAACAATCTCCACCCTTTAAACCCTTTATCACTCCCATTTCTAACATTTTAATGTTGAGCACACACTCTCTCACTTGTTTCAATGGAGGGCCCAAATTCCACGGGAGAAAAAAAAGGGAGACAATCCCTTCCCGTATAAGTTATAAACCCAACGATAATTACCAAGTGAACTTTCAGAATCTTGTCTGAGTGAAATATAAGACATGCCTGTCTTTTTAATCAATCAAATAGATTTTTCCCCCTCTTCAGGAACAATCTGGACAACGAAAAGCAAGAAAAACTTAAAAAAATTGACATATCATAGACATCTAAGGAGAGCCCGTGATTATACGCAAAATGAGTTAACTTTACAATAAGTAGAGTTCCATCAAGATGAACCTTTAGACATTATTTCATAGACATTATTTCTCTGATGAAGAGACTGCAACAATGAGCCTTCAGACATTTGTTATTTAAATTTAAATTAAATAAGAGTTAAACATTTGATAACTATTCTTTCCCCCCTTAAAATGTAAGAACTCTTATCAACTACAACTATAGCAGGATTTAGGGTACACAATTTTTTTCCTTCCAATTTTATTCTTAACTCCAATTTTTTTTCCGGTCTCGTTCCCACACAACAATAACTTTTACGAAGGCAATTTCCTTTCCTTGTTACTGTAATTTATGTGAGTGACTCAACAAGAACAAAAAGATTGCATCAACAAGAACGGTCAGGACTAAAACAATGGCACACACAAAAAATTAAAAATGCGAACAGACACAACAATGTCTTTCTTTTCGCTAGTTTCATTATCATGCAAAAGGCAGCTCAATGATATCTATCCTTACAGTAATTTTTTTAAAAAAATTGAAAAGCATGCTAAATATATATTTCCACGCGGCGTGGGTGAAATCAAGGATAATACATTTTGGGCTTGGCCAGTAACAGAAGGATACTAGAAGATGAAATTGGAAGCTACAGCCTGGATGGCATTCCCCCAGAAACTACTACAGTTTCTCCTGTTATATAAGAAGCATCATCAGATGCCAAAAAAGCTGTAGCAGCAGCCATGTCTTCAGTTGTACCAAGCCTTCCAAGTATTGTCTTCCCTTCAAGCTCCTGCCTCTGCAGTAGTACACACACAAAATAAATTCAAACGATACAGTGAGGAAGGAGATTCGAGGCAAGAGGAAAAACCTATTTGGGTCAAAAGATACTCACTATAGCATCATTACTGGTAATGAATGAAGCAAAATGAGTTGGCACAAAACCAGGAGCAACACAGTTTACGCGAGTGTTTGGGGCCATCTCAGCAGCCAGCGCCTGCACATCATATTTAAATAATTATCATATTTTAAAGAAAAATAGCAGCACTTTATATGGTTTTTGAAGGAATAGTTCAAAGTCGAATACTAACTTTTGTAAGTCCAAGAAGGGCTGTTTTGGTCACTCCATACATAGCCATAGAAGCCGGTGGGTTATAACCAGCAATTGAGGAAATGATAACAACAGAAGAACCCTTCTGCAAGTGAGGAACTGCATCCTGTATAAATAATAAAGTGGACAACACATCATATACCATTTTACAACATCAGCACACCACATGAAGATGGCAGAAAGAGAAAATGCCGAAAAATATATATAGGATTGTTTGTTTCTTTTCTTCTATTTGTTGAGAACGTTTCACAGCTTAATTACCTTCAGAAGAAGTATAGAGGCTTTGACATTTATCTCCCACAACTTGTCAAGGACCGAGTCTTTTGTTTGCAGAATGGAATCAACAGAAGGATTTGCAGCAGCATTGGACACAACAACATCAATTTTTCCGTACTTCTGTAACAAACCAAAATGTTCAAACACATATTAGAACTGCATTCAAAAAGTTGGAAAGACAGATTATAATGAAAGATTATCAAACTAATGCACTATGGAAAACCAAGGCCCAAGTCTAGGTCTAGCCTTCAGTTCATAATAACAAATCATATTGTCTGCTAATTCGATTTAGACTACGATTGATGAGTGCTAAGATTCCAATAACAGATTTAGTTTATTTAGCCAATTGATAAATGAAGAGAATAGGGGACTAAATGCAGAGATAAAATCAACACAAGCCTTCCATTGAACTTGGACAATCTAACAGAATAAAATTCATATGAAGAAAACCTTACCTCCACAGTTTTGTCTATTAGATTCTTCCTTTGTTGAGCATTTGAGACATGACAAACAACAGCCAACACTTCAATTCCTTTGGCCCTGAGTTTTTCAGCAGCCACATCAACATTTTGCTGCAGTAATTCAACAAAAATCGAAAAATGTTTTCACTTTTCAGTAACGAACAAATATATGTGCAAAAGTATCACATGATTTTCCTATAGCTAGTTGTAGGTGAAACCTGAAAAGACATAAATCATCTGTTCCAACTGGTCTTCTTATTTAACTATTAGCTCTTCTCTTGCCAATTCTCTCCTTAATTTTTCCAAGCAAAGATGAATCAAATAAGGGGAAAACCTCAATTCTTTTAGCCAAATACAAAAACAGGATTTTTGATAGCAAAAAAAAAAAAATTGAAAACTACGACCAAGATTGAATTGTTTGGGGGAGGCATGAACATGAACCTGTCTGCGAGAAGAGATGACAACAGAAGCACCCTCCAAGCCAAGCCTCTCGGCTATGCTAAAGCCAATTCCCTGGGTGGAAGCCGTCACGATTGCAACCTTGCCTTTGAATCTCTTTGGTATTTCCATTTCTACTTTGTCACCAATCAATCCAACACAGACGCTTAGGTTTGTGTCTGAAACTGAGAAACAAGGAAGCAGACTCCGCGGTGCTTTCTAACAAGACGCGATCGTCTTCAGATTTATTTTCGTATTTTCACTACATGTCATAACTCATACTCTTTCCTCTCGATTATAATCAACAAAAACTTTATGTACCGTAGTCTTAAATATAATTAAATTTGATTAATTTTATCTTATTTAATATTAATATTTTTAAAATATTTTTATTAAACTCACAATAAAAATCTTATGTATCGTAGTCTTAAATATAATTAAATTTAATTAATTTTATCTTATTTAATATTAATATTCTTAAAATACCCTTATTAAACTCACATATTAGTTTCGATGTACATTTAGAAATTAATTAATACAATAAATAATAATTAAGAGTAATTTTGAGATGAAATTTATTCTCTAATTAAAATTAACAAAATTAAATAACTTTCTTAATTAGCGTATTTTTTTTTCTAATAATAAAACCAGAAGGAGTAAGAATTAACGCTGCCAGCTTACTCACAGCTAAGCTAAGTGCTCAAATAAAATAATGTTATGTATATCATATTATCTAATCAACAAAAATATTAACGGTAAGGTTAATACCAAAAAAAAAACATACTACGGTTTGTTCCGCTATTAAATTTTAAAAACATTTTGTCCATTTTTTTCTAGAAAATTTGAGTTTTTGTTTTACTTTTTCCCCTTGGTAAAGATGGCTCACAATTTTTTTTGATATAAAAAAATTTAGGTGTGTTGAGTAACAGGACTCACCAAGGTTAAAAAAATTCTCAAAGACTCAAAAAACGCTTGCGGATCTACTTATATATTATCCACCAACTAGTGACAAATCTAGAAATTTTTTAGTGGGGGCAAAAAGTAGTCTATAATATTTTCAACGAAGAAAAATATTATAATTTTTTATAAAATACATAATTTTTTTACGCACCTAATTTATCTTTTTTACGATACATAATTTCTTTTTTATTTCTTATAATTTTCTACTTTTATTTAAAAATGAGAGTAAAGTCTTAAAGTAGTCATTGAGAAAAAAAATGAAGGTATGTCTATCCTCAACAATCTCAAATATCAGTAAAATAAGTCATTTTTTACGATAATTTTGAGAGATATTTTAGTCCAATCAAAGAGTAATTAGCCAAAATTTAAAATTTTTGAGAAGCAAATGAATACTTTCCATTTTCTCGAGACGAATTATGTTTTCATATTTTTTCTCAATAATCAACTTCGGCCATTATTCTAAAAAAATGTCTTATGAAGACAACACTTATGTTTTTTTATCGGGGTAAAATTGTTTTTATTAAATAAGTTCAAGAAAAAAATATTTCTCTTGGGGTCAATTGCCCCCGTATCCTCGGACCTACGTCCTTCACTCAACGATGTTAAAAAACATCGATTAAATACACTAGATATGATTGTAAAGCACCGACCTTTGTTGTCCCACTTCCGCTCACAAGAGCACCAGAAATGTTTGATGGGATGATGAGCACCTTCATATGGTGCAACTTCATTATGTGAAGGCGAACAAAAGAAATGGAGAACGGGAATATTATAAACCATCCCCTTTCTATAATCTTATGCCATGGACCGGACTGGACTGGACTTTAAAGGTTATAGACATTAGACAATGAACATGAAAAAATCCATTATTTCCTTTACTTTGAAAGAATCTAAAGATTACAGTCAAGAAGCATTCATGACAAAATCAATAACAAGCTTAAATATTTTTTAATTCAATCATAAGGATTTCTGAATTTCTTTAACAGCTCCGGTATTTCATATCCAAGCATGTCATCTACGGCTTGAATCATTTTAGGCTTTAATTTCTCAAATTTGTCGATGCTATAACCACTCAAAACCTCTCGGAAGTTGTCCACATTAGGAAAATCACCAGCTGGTAGATGGAACTCCCTTTGAACCTGTTTTACAAGATCATAAATGATATTTAATTAAGAAATTAAGGGAAACAAGGAAGGAGAAATGAAAAGAGGATACCTTTCTAAATTCATCTTCAAGATTATCTATAAGCCTTTGTTGGGCCTTAGCTTTGCCCATCATTGCAGGCATCTCCATCTTAAGATGGCTAATTATATATGCATGAATTTTAGCTGATCTAGCACGTTTGACAAATTCATTGATCTGCATCATTCCAATGACATCAAAATTTAGAACCAGAAAATAAAAATAATAAAAATGAGTATAAGCTTGCAGTGATCTGCCATATTCATATACTTCACTCATTTGTACGATCCAAACAATAATATGAAAACAGAGCTGTACCCGACTGTCGCATGCCTTTCTTGGAATATCTACCAAATCTGAAAGGAGATCATTCTGTTCCTTCTCAAAGAGTTCCTGTCCTAATGGGCCAACAGAGCCTTCATTTATAGGCTTATCATTGAATGAGCTGGAAAATCAAGAAAAGTAGAATAAACTTACAACTGAAGAATGTCAAATTAATTGGAGAACGAATCCATTAATGTAATGTGAAAGCAATGTGAAGCACAAGCAGATACTATGCATTAAATGTGAATTTCGCCCACAAAATGTTAAGAAAAGATAATAAGATCATTTTTTCACCAGAACTGTGAATAAAATAAAAATCGTATAATGTTCAATTGCAACAAGATAGCAAACGCTTAAATCAATAGTCAAGAGTAAATACTAAAATTTAGCCCTAGTAAATAAAGCAATGAATCATTAACTGTATTTCAAAGATAATTAACCTACCCAATATATACACGCACAACTTCTGGAGTATTCAGAACTTTACCCAGAGACCACATCAAAGCTCCATAAACTCTCATGAGCTACAGTATTACAATACGAGGCACATAAGTAGGCCAACAATTGTAAAACAAACAGTCAAACATTTTTAGATTAGGTTAAATTACATTGTTGATACTGCCTTACTTGTTGAGTATCAATTTGGTCTGCCTTATTTAAAACCACACGTATCTTGTCATCATGACCACGTAAGGAGGCAATCACACGTTTGAATTCATCACTAATGTCAAGTTTATGAGGATCAAATAGGAGAAGAATCAGATCACATTTTGCAGCAAACCAAGAAATAACACCCGTGAAATCATAACTTCGCTGAGTCCTTTGCTTTTCTCCAGAGAGGACACCAGGGGTGTCCACAAATGTTATTTCATCTAGCAGCTAAAAGAAAATATTGCTTCAAGTTAAAGGACAAATAAATGACACAAATAATTGTCAATTGAGCAAAACTGAAAGTGGAAATATATAGAAAACTCACTGGATGTGGCATTTGAGAACATTGGAACTTTGACAGAAATGAACCGCCAAAGGTTGATAGGCCACTAAAAGGCATGTTAGCATCAACAGCTACAGTATTTCCAGGAATACTCCTCTCATCATGTCCAGACTACAAATAAAAAGATATTGAGCTTTGAACCTCCATGAACACAATGGAATGAATTAACAATTACAGAATGATCATTGTCGCCCCCCAAAAAAATGTTCAGTTTGGATTTGATTAACTTTCAAAAGCAATACTAGAAAAAGAAGATTATGGTACCATGACAACAACAAATCTGTCAGTTGTAGGCTCTGGTCCAATGTGTGCCCCTGTGTGAAGAGTTAGATGACGAAGGATTAATAAAGTAATTCATATCCCTCTATCATCAATTTTATGCATGAAGCAATTTATATAATGCAGTTGCTAGATCATCCACAACTAAACCAACCTGGATAATCACATCTTAGCAAATGCTTTATAAATGTTGTCTTCCCGGTGGAATATTGACCAAGAAGCATGACCATCGGTTTAGCATCGAAATCACTATTGGTCTGGAAGGGACAAATCACAAACATTCTTAAACTTGATATCATCATAATTACATGAGTATATCATGATACTACCTTGTTCACACATGTAGTTCACAGAAATTAGCATATTTTATTCATATATTGTTTAAATGTCACTTACCAATAATGGAGATGCAAAATCATTGAATCGATAAGTGACCTCCAATGGTTTTAGCCGCTCCACATACAATCGCTTCAAGCCATCAATTATAGATGTCACTGCATTGAGAGGTAACTAGAAAAGCAAACTACTCTCGTTAGAATATACATAGTAGAGCTTGAAAAGAAACAAATTCACAAATGCACATTCCAAATTGTTTTTGCATGGCAATTACATCGCTTCAATATTGCCTTGTATATGTCATCTTATTCATAATGCAATGACTGTAAGCAAGAGAGATTGTTATCAATTCTGAATGCATCTACCTCTCAAATTAGTTCATCCACGTAAAAAAAAGAAAATAAAGCATTCAATAATAAAAGGTGGCCTTTCATTTTTGCACTGAAAAAATAATTCTCATTTGTCCATTACAAATATGAAAAAGTAAATATACAAAACTTACCACATTTTTACATATTGGTTGTTCAACTGTAAAAACAACTTGGTCTTTCATTTTTTTCTCTTACAATTTTTTTATTTGCTTTCAGAGCAAACAACTTTATTTTTGTCAAAGAGGGCATCAATTTGGAGGACTCACTTTCTTTACAGATTTTGAAGCAACCCGTGGATTAGGTTGCAAAGGCCGAGGCTGACCAGTCCCTATGTATTATCAGTAAAATAATTCAATCAACATTAATTGAACAATAGGATGAAAAAAAATTAATTGAACAACACAATGTCATTAATAATTAATTAATAATGAAAGAAAAAATCAAATGTCTAACCAAATACATCAGGTTGGGCATTTATTGTTGAACTCTCTGTTTTCTGGGGAAAAAAAAAAAAAGAAACCAACAAGAAAAGGATTCAACAGATATAATATGATCTAATTGACAAAGTAGAAAGTGAGATAAAAAAAACACTGCTTACTGCTACTAATGCATCAAGTCCTTCCATTACTGGAGGTTTAATATTTTCGTTGTCAACTGAAATCAATAGAAATGGGACAATAAAATGCATTAGAACAAGTAAAAGTACAAAGTATTGAGAGCAATAGAAAATATAAGTTGGACAGAAGGGAAACTCAGTCTCTTTGAATCCAACAGATAATAATATATATATACATATAGCATCATATTGTAAACCATCATGCAAATTGACCAATACCCTCCCTGTTTAGGTGGTTCATGAAGTGTATAGGTTAGTCATTTCTGCAAGTATCAAGACCAGCAGATTTTCTCAGGTCTGTTTGCTCTTTCAATATTCCTTGAAATTTAAATGTATAATACCTGAGAAATAAAACATTAATGAACTTTCTATTGTTGATATCATTAAGCCTCATAGTTACATACTGAGTGCCCAGTACCATGCCAAATGATTTACAATCAACAGATAAAGAGGTCATGAGACACGAGACCTCACTTCATCATCCTTGTCATGATACGTTTGATGTTCCGCAAGAAAAAAGGATAAGCCCATTCTCTCATTTTATAAGGTAAAAATCAATGCTAACAATTTATGCAGACATATACTTTCTGGCCACAACGATACCCTATTTACAATTTTACAGAAGGCAAATAGCAGGCACAAAGCATTAATCAGTGAACTTACTTTCAGTTTTAAGGATATCTGAGTTGAGATCATATCCCGCCTGTGCCACCGCAATGAGCTGTTTATTAAAACAAACATTCAATCTTGAAGTCAGATTCCGATATCACATAATCCATATTAAACTCAAGAGCTCTGTATTACAAAATCACTAACCTGCATTGCGGTAACAAACTCTTCGAAACCTAAAAATCCTCGTCTTTTGGTATCCGCAATAGCCCAAACCTATGTGTGGAAAATGGGGAATTACTGGTGAAATTTCACTAGAATAAAATGCAGTTAAGCCAGCTTAAGTTAGGAAAAATGATTGTACTGGGAAAAGAGTTCCTGTAACTTAATTGGAGAGTGAATAAAATTGTAGTTGAAATGAAGAATAAAAATTAATAAAAAAACGAATATATACCTGCTTGAGTTGAGAGCGAGATAAGTTGGAGAGAGCAAGGAACTTGGTAGCATCATTCCCAGTGACACGGCCATCTCCATCTACGATCAAATAATAAATGAAAAGCAAAATGAAAAAGAATAAATAATCGGCTTAAATTTCATGAAACAAATTGAAGAACTAAGCAATGTAGCAAAACCTGAATCGGCGAAGCTGAACCATTGCTGGTACGTCTTCATTTGCTCTTTCGAACACGAATCGATCCAATCGGATACCGTTTTCATCTTCTTGAATTCGTAAACTTGGCAAGCAACTCACTCTGAATCTCAATCTCAGGGTTTTGTTTATAGATAGTGAGATCAGTTGAGAGTTGAGAGTTCCTTTCCTTCCTTTTTAATTTTCAAAAGATTACGCATCCAGGTGACGGGTTTCAATGTGCTGTTTCGCATCGGCCACTTCAATTGAAATTCGTGATTTTATTTCGTTCTCAATTAGCGCGTGAGATTAAGTTTATTTGTTTCGTTTAGAGTGGGGCCCTCGAGTTTAATGTAACACAAAACCAGGGGATCGTTTCACCGCTTGATATATTCTGGAATCTGGAAAACGGATTACACTCTCTTCCTTGCCATTTTGAACTTTTGAAATTGCAGCGCCACTGCCAAGTTCTGTTATGATCCATTATTAAAAGGAAGGTATTTTGGGAAGAAAATGCATGCAGCTCCTTAAATTTCATGTCTTTTATAAGTAACTATTTTTATTTTTTAATTTTATTTCAATTAGTTTTTAAACTCCGATTATTATTGTAATAAATGTATCTGTTAATTTTGGTTCACTCATCAGGTTAATAAATCTTTACATTTTATCATTATTAAATTTGTTAAGCCCTTTTCAAAAAAAAAAATAAATTGTTAAGCATTTTTTGGTATACAAATTTATTAAGCTATTGATTTGTATTTTTTATTTTTTATGCAAATTTATTTTTTATCGTATTTTTGTATTCAAATATAATCTGATTTTAAATTTGTTAAAATAAAAGAAGAAAAAAAAATAAGACAAAACACGACTTCTATGGTTTTTAATTTACCGAATAAATATCCAGATCGTACCATAGAGACACAAAATCTCATGTAGGTGGCTCAGTGGTTGAGCCAAGAAACATGAATGAGTTGCAAGCATGAGGTGTAGGGCTCAGATCCTTATCACTAACAAAATCCCACAGAAGCAACGTTAAGAACATCCATACCGCACGAAGAAGAAGAAGAGGAGAAGATTAAGGTTTCTATTTCTTGACTTTCTGCAAATGTATATGTCATCGATTTTTATTCAATTTCAAAATAATTTTTCATTGTTTAACGAATTTTAAAATTTCACTAATAATTAATTATGTTTTTAGTTAATTTAAAGTGGAGTACAGTTTGTCAACAAAAAAAAAAGTTAATTTAAAGTACAGTTAGATGACATGACATCAACTTAAATGAAATGGTAGCCACTTAGTCCACCTAGATTGTCCACTCAGATGTCACATAAGCCTGTCATTAACTCGGTTAATTATTAGACGTCAATTTAACATATGAATAAAATGTCTGAAATTTTAAAAACTGGAGGACGAAAAATCTGAAATTAAAAAAAAAGACCAAAACCTTGAATTGGTGAAAATAAGGGGACTAAAACTATAATTAAGCCAATAAAAAATTAGCATTTTTTAAATTATATAAATTCTAAAACTAATTTCATATCGTTATTGAAATGCGATTTTATTATTTTGAAAAATTGGATTCAATGACTTTATTTTTAAGAACTTAGATTTATTACAACTTTTAACTTTATTTTAGAATTTTAAAAAAAAACTTTACTTTAGAATTAGAATTTTAATTCTAAATTATGTATACATATATAATAGCTTAATAATATAATTAATTACTACTTATTATGTATGTATAAATTTTGAAGTGAAAAAAGGGTCAGTTGAGATCCATCTGGTGCGCCCGTAAATTGGCCAGATTAGGTAATACGTAGTTATGCCTAAAGACGACTAGTTTTCATGAGCTTAAATTTTATGCCAAGTACAAAAAAAAAAATGTTATTATGCTTAAATTGACATGTAAGTATGTAACCATCTAGTTTTTGCATGATTACCAACTTCAACAATCATCACTGAGGTCCCATGTAAGTGGCTCAGTGGTTGAGCCAAGGAACATGAAAGAGTTGCAAGCAGGAGGTGCAGGGCTCAGATCCTTGCCACTAACAAAATTCTCCTCCCCTCTAACAAAACTAACCACTAACATTTGTCTATCAAAAAAAAAAAACAATCATCACTGAGCTGCAACGTGACGGCCATCCCACCTATATCAAAGAGGTGTACGTGGTTTCATAGGAAGTTAACCAAACTGTACGTGAATTTTAGGTGATAGCTATGGTGAGATAGTGCATTATGTGGTTTTATGGTGAACTGATGCTTGAAAATAGCTCGAAATTCAAACGACGACTGTCGCCACTCCCCAATAAGTAGAAGCTCGCAATCCTCCACATTCACACGATTGAGATGGTGACTTAATTGTTGCCAATTCGGTAAAAATAAAGGAAAATGAATATATTGAGTTTTAAGTCATTCATCTTCGTTTTTTCCCTTGTTTTTTGTCGAACAAGCACCGATTATGTAACTATCTCAGTCGTGTGGACATTGGGGACTGTGAGCTTCTACTTATGTGGGGGCGGGGGCGGGGGTGGTCATCGTTGGAGTTTCGAACTGTTTTCAAGTATCGGTCCACCGTAAACTACATGAATGCACTGTCCCATTCTAGAAGCCGCCTTTATTCTATTGGAAAAGACTAATAAAACAAGTGTATTATTTAAAGTGACATTCACCTATTATGTGATACTTTCCTATTCCAATTACATGGATGATTTACTTCACGAGTGAGGTATCTAGTTCAAGTCTAGGTCGACCCAATTGTGCCAAGGAAAAAAAATAGAAGATTGACTTAACTCCTTCATGCATGCTCTAACTTGGCTCGGGGGTATACAACTCAATTGGTAGAGTTATCCTCTTGCAATTGTGTTGTTGCAATTACGGGTTCGATGTCTAATTGTCCATACAGTAATGGTAGTATCATATACCTGGACCGTTGGATTGTTTTTTCTATGAGATGGGAAAGGGGAACATAATATGTTCCCAAAAGACGAGTAAACAGTCATTTTAGTCCCTAAATATGTGAGATGTTGTCACTGTAGTCCCTTAATGTATCGAACTTACAAATCATCCCGAGTGTGTCTTCTATTAATAATTTTAAGAACCAAACTGATTAATAAAAGACACATTCAAGGACTAAACTAACTAACGAAAAACACATTTGATGACCAAAATGACTAACTTCTTGACATATTCAGGGATTTTTTTTAATTTTGATACATTAAGGGACTATAATGATAACGCCTCATACATTCAGGAACCAAAATGGTTGTTTACTCCTTCATAAATTAACCTCTTTCTACTATCGGGTGAAAAAAAGTTCCGAAAAACTAAAAAAAAAAATTAAATAAAATGATTTAGTTCTGATTGATTTGGTTTTTAAAAATTATTTTTTGTTTTATAAAACTTAATAAAGAACAAATTGTATTCTTCTTAAATTTTTTAATACAGAAAATTGTTTCTAAAAAGTCTAATCCAATAGGCCCTTATTCTAGTTTTTAGAAGTTCAAACACAAGTGAAAATAACCATGAGAAACGATTATTTATAGAGTTAACCATCGATTTGGTCCCTAAAGTATCGTTCTCTTTCCTATTTAGTCGCCAAAGTATGTAAAAATATTAAATATTCCCTCACGTTTTCTCTCATCCATCAAGTTAGTCCCTCTGTTAGTATGAGTCCGTTTGAATGTTGTTAAGTGCCATGTTGGCCATTTCCTCTCTTCTATGTGTATCCTAAATATTCCTTAAAATACGTCATATCAGTCCCTACAACGTAAGTCCTAATTCTAATTCATAAATTAGATTTTTTTACGAGTAATTCATAAACTATATGCTGCCTAGTTTGACAACAACACATGGCTTAGAAAGGACAATTAAATGACACTCAACCCCTCCAAAAAACAATTGTTAAATTATTTAGGACTAATGTTAGACGAGGGATGAAAATCAAAACCTGAAAAAGCAACGAAAATGAGGAGGGGAGCTTGCCTCTAAGTGAGTGGTGGGGATGAAAGTGATGGGTAATGAAGTTTAGAGTCTGACTTGTTTGCACGTAGGAGAGAGAGGGACTGGCCGAATAACTAAAATGATGTATTTTATGGACTTTAGAGACTATTTATGATACACATAGGAGAAATGAAATGACTAACATACACATTCAAATGGGTTCACACTAACAGAGAGACTAACTTGATGGATGAGAAAAAATGTTAGAGACTATTTAATACTTTTACATAGTTTAACGACTAAATAGGAAAGAGTGATATTTGAGGGTGGAAATTAGGGCTGGAAATGAGTTGAGCTGCTCGAACATAGTTCGTGACTCGACTCGATAATTAGCTCGTTGAACTTGGTTCATGAACCAAATGAGTCGAACTTGAGCTAAAAATTGAGCTCGTTAAATAAATGAGCTGAACTTGAGCTATGCATAGCTCGACTCGTTTGGTTCATGAGCTGGCTCGATATTTATTATATATATATATAAAATAAATAATAGAAAATCCTCTTTACTCGCAGCACCCCTTTCATTTTTCTTTTGCGCCCCCTTTCCTCCAAGCCCATGTGGAGAAAGCCACTACACCCAAACCTTTACACCATCCAAAACTAGAAAACCCTAAAACTGAAACCCCCACGGCGCCTCTCACTCCATTCTCTCATCTCATCCTTTCCAAACCCTAATATCTCTCCCCCTCTCTCAAATTGATTGCCCCTTTTCTCTCCCTCTCTATCTTATCCTTCTTCTTCCTCAATCTCTCCACCATCCCCTTTCCATAGCTAACCCTAACCCTAAAAGAAAGATAGTGTCGCAGCCTCCCTCTCTCCCTCAAATATTTTCTTTCCATTTTTTTCCTTTTCTCTCCATCAAAACCGCGACACACCCCCAAAAGAACGAGATCAGATTTCCAACAAGATCACGAAATTGCGCAAAAAAGGGAGATTTTGTTCCGATTTCAGTTTTAATTCTTTAAGGTTATGATCTTTTACTGATATGCATTTTTTTTCTTTTGTGCAAAGGATCTGAGAACAAGGCTCTAAAAAGGAGGCATTCGGATCTGAAAAGGAGGGAAGCAAACCCAAAGGAGAAAAACCCAGAGGAAACGTGAAGAACGAGATCTGGAGAGAAGGAATACGAACGAAGATGAACAGAGACAAGCAAGAAGAAGCCACGGTCCTAGTCCTGTGAGGTTACCAAAAACCAAAAAATTGAACACTATTTAGTTTTAGGTTTTCTTTTCTTCTCCTTCATTTCGATTCTGTATCTTGCTCTGAGACTACTAAATCCAGGTTTTGTTCATTTTTATATTTCTATTCATCTCATTGTAATCTCTCATATATAAAGATAAAGATGTAATATGGACTCAAATCTGGGATGAAAATGTGATGTTTGCTTTGTTCTGCTTCTGTTATTCTTTTCTTTTTTACGGTTTGTGATTATTTTGCACCGGTCGGACTAAGGTCCCGGTTGTTGCCGCCAACATCGCCATCCTGTTCAAAGTTTAGGGTTCACGCTAGATTAGGGTTTCCAAGGACCCTTACGTATTTTATTTTTATTTTTTCGTTTTTATAAATACAATTTTTATTCTAAATTTGAAACTTAAGTACTAAAAATCATATATTTAAAAGCAAAAAACAGAAAAAGGGGAATGGTAGACCACTTCTTATTCCCTTGATTCTCTGGTTATTTTGTTTGTTTTTTTTATTTTTTATTTTTTGTGATTTGAGCTCACGAGTTGAACCGAGCTGTTGGCGAGTTCGAATCGAATCGAGTTCGAGCTAAAAAAAGTGGTTCATATCGAACTCGAGTCGAGCTACGAGCGAAACTAAGTTTAGTCGAGTCGAGTCGAGCTGAATCAAGTTCGACTCAGCTCGACTCAATTCCAGCCCTAGTGGAAATTGAGGGTTAACTCTTATTTATAACTGACCAACTTCCCTGGTCTACGTTCTTCACAACTTGAGGACCAAACCCAAAATCATGTGTTTGAAGGACCGGAATTTCTTTTACTCGGACCAAAACACAAGTTGATTTATTTAAATTAATTTTAATTTAGAACCAATTGAACTCGTGATAAAAGTTAGGATTTTAATCGACTTGCAAATCAATATTTATGTTGGAGCATCTTAAAAAGAAGGAAATAATTTTCGTCATATTTTAGTTTTTTTTTTTTTCATATCCATAACAAGTATAAGTAACGTTGATAAACAAATAAGGAAACAAGTACAAATTCTCCTGGATGTTAGTCCCGACAAAGTCATCGTCTCTTTTATGAATGGAGGGTGAGCCCCTTAAATTGTTAATTTCATTAGGGGATAGAGGCTTCATATCCTTTTGGGGGGTGTTTTAAGTTGTTAAGATCAGTTTACAGTTTATTGTGTAAATGATGTACCTTTCTTTGGTCCTGCAGTGGATTGGGGTACCTACCCAATTTGTGTTATCAATTTATATTTATTGTTCAAAAAATAATAAGGATACGAGTATAAATTTAAATACATCAAATTCCAAAGTGATTAACATCTCAATAAGAAAAAAAGTTTTTAGACACTGGTTAAGAAGTCACACTACAACATGAGATACTGGATATGTCCATTCACTAACAAAATGTGTCATAATTATGTGAAACCCCTAGGTACAAGAGAGAGAAGGTTAACACACGATTTTATGTAAGGAAGACTTCACCGCCTCATTAATAAGACTGACAAGAAGGAAACATCTGGTAAACCATACACAGTCGAGAGAGATGTGGTATCCTGACAATAGAGGATACACACCCTAGTACATGGATGTGACACAATTACGAGGTATGATCTCGACACACGAAGATAAGCATCACGTCTCACTCAGATCTACACTAAGTAAAGAGACTTGTATCTTCATGAAAATATATGTTACTGTATCCCTTCTCTAGCCTAAGACTAAAACACTTACTGGCTTAAGTGTTAGAGTACCAACCCTCTACCGCTTACAAACCATGCCAGACCAAAGGAAAACTTCTTTGATCATACTATTGGAAGCCCAATTAAACACTTGATCAATTGGAGAATCAGTACAAAAACAAAATTCGAGTGAATTTCTAATTTGCATTCAACTTAACCCCAAAAGAATTTAAAATAAAATATATTCTTATTTTAAAACTTTCCAAACAACATAATATTTATAAAACAAATTAGTTCTTTAAATCGATAATTGGTACAGTCATATGGCCACCGCGCATTAGCCGTGCATCAATCTGAAACCCCAAACCACCCCCACCCCCCAAAAAAAACATACACACACACACGCATATACATGTTAAAAAAAATAAACAAAGAACCCCTTATTTAATTGCAAAAAGTTACGTATATAAAAATAATAAATATCCTCCTTCAAAAAAAAATAATAAATATCCAAATAAATTAAAACTTTATGTTACAAAGAAAATGAAAGGCACAACCAAACGAGAGTTACTTAGGCTTTCTACAGGTCAAAGCAAGCAGCAATTCGTGTTCATTTGCTTTCACTTGAAAATAAACAGCAACAGAACTGCATCATAATCATGACAATAATAGTAAGCAAACAAAGATTTAATGGCAAATGAATAGAACAACTCCTACTAATTTAAAAGTATTTCAATATAATACCATTTCTGCCGAGTTTCAAACAAATGTATACAATAGAATGATATAAAAGATAAGGTGGTTAGTAGACTTTTGAGTTGAAATTGGAACATTAAACGGGATATTTTGCAAAATAACTCATCGAATCACTTCATTAAAATTCATCTCTAAGAAAAAAAGATAGTAATAATAAACCTCTTGCTTATAATATTTTTAAAAATTACACACAAAGCTATGAGTTAATTTAGTTCTACTTTTACGTATTGTTTGTTTGTAAGACAAGAAAAGCCGACGATAGAAAGGAAAGATTTTTAAGATTCACGCTCTCATCGTTTGGTTTCGCAATTAAAAGGCAAGGAAAGATTGTTTTTTTTGTGGACCCATGCTCAAAATATTTTCCTCCCAATTTGGAATGAAAACATTGTGGAATGGGAGTGGATCCTCTCATGTTGAAAAAAACATGAGGGGTCATGTTTTTTATCCCTGCCATTCAATCATTCTATCCCCATTTTTAAACACACTCTTTCTCTCATTCATCATATTAGATGAAGGGTTGGGATTCAAAAAAATAACATGAGGGGATCCATTCCCGTTGTGGAACCATGATTTTAAACGAAAAAAATGATCCAAACACCCTTGTTTTTGGGGCACCGATTCTGGAAATTTTTGCCTAACCGCTAGTTTCATGAATTCTTCATACTAATGAATAATACTGTACAACCTCTCTCCATGTTTTTTCCATCTTTAGTTTGTTATTTAAATAAACTTTCTCATTCGCCTAAAAAAATGTAAACATTCACAAATGAAAATCACTTACGAGTATTTTTTATTTTATTTTAAGGGACACAAATAAATATTTTAAGAGTATATTAATATTTTTCTTTTTTCACACATTTTTTATTTTATTTCAATAGATAAATAAATATTTTAAACATATCTTGAATTTTGATGGAATATTTTTATTTTTATATTTTTATTGTCTTTATTATATCTCATATTTACTTAGGGATATTCATGTCATTTTACAAATATGTTTCTTTCTTTTCTCTCACCCTTTCTTTCTCTTTTCTCTCCTACCAAACCACTAAATAATCATCTCATTTTCTACTCTTTTTCTTTTCTTCTATCTTTCTTTCCTCTGTCTTTCTTTCCTCTATTTTTCTTTTGTAAACCAAACATAGTGTTAGTATTTCTTTGGATTGAACTATTGAATTTTATGTTACCTACGAAACATTCTAATTTGCATTTCCTTTATTTTGTTTTTATCCAAACATAGAGGCAAAATTTTCAGAACAATAAATATATGAGGTAACTACATCATTACCTTAGATAATATGGAGGAAGGCCTGCCACATTGATTCTGGACATTAGTAGAGTTGTTTAGTGACGGAGCCTTACCAGGGATGCGGCGAGACGCAATTTTCTTTTCTTCTCTTATTTCGTTGAATATAGCAGTATACCCCTCTCCTGATTTGGGGTCTGTAACATCCCAAGCACCAAATTCTGGTATCAGTACTGTTCCTCCGTGGCTCTGTCTTGAATAACACATAAATTTTATGATTAGTTGTTAAAAAGCCAATAAATATGATTAGCCATTAGCTTTAATTAGACAACAATAACCATTATTATGCTCCATATTTCATAAGACTATTGAGTACCAATTGATAGTGATGTTGAGAGAATTGGGATACTCACAGCATTGTCCTTGGAGGAATGGCTTCCACCTCTGCGTTTAAGATGACTTGAAAAGAAGCTACCAATGAAACTATCTCCTACAGATATGCTTTTTCTGTGATCTGATTTCACTCTCTGAATGACTGAGTAGTCAGAATTACTTCTTTCACTGGCAGACTCTGCCGTGAAGCTACCCCAAGTCCTGTGATGTGGATGGCTTCTGGTGTTGCTTTTCCCCTCCTCAATATGGCTTATTTTTTCTATAGAGCTAGTACTATTGGAACGAGTGTGAGCACAAGCCTTCACTGCATCATCATCATCATTGTCTTCAACTCCTTTCATGTACAGATTGAAGGCCTCTGGATCATTTGGATTTATAATGGCCTTTTCTTTGAGTGCATTCTCAAAATATATAGTGTATGGGACGTTGTCATTATCCCAATTGCCAAACTTTGGGACATGGGAATTCTGTCGTTCATGAGCCATTTGCAAAGAATTTGTGAGTGAATGAATTTGGTTATGTAACAAATTATGGAGAAGACTTGGGGATCAAGGATCATAGTCATTTAAATCTTTGGAATTTGACTGGCCTGTGACCCGAATTGAAGGTTATAATGCTAATTAATTCTAAATATGTTCAACAGACAATTCTCTCTAATCAATCAATGATATAACAAGTCATAATCAATCTTACTAGTAGACTAAATAATAATAATAATAATAATAACAACAACAATAATAATAATAATAACAACAATAATAATAATAATAATAATAATAATAATAATAATAATAATAATAATAATTCATTCAAATCACCTCTGCTTTGACATGTTTAGTTGCTTTAGATCAATTATGTTTTTCACATGTAAAAAAACACAAGGTGGGTATCTTATGAATTAACAATCAACAGATGTTTAGAGTGGAGACTATATAGTATGAACACTTACCGTCATATTATTGAGAGTTGTGACAAACAGAAGTACTAGCAGCAGAGTAATGATTGTTAAGAACTTGGCGCTGTGGTGTTATGACCAAGATGGAGAAACTTTGGACCCAGAAATTGGAGAACATGACCAACAAAATAAACATCGATGGTTACGAAGCTTCTTTCACTATGTTGAATGCTGAAAAAAATGGCGACGTTTTCTTCTACTTTAGAGTTGGACAAAGTCTAAACTTTGTGAAATTAATTTGGTACTCCATAAGAAATTATCTATTCTGTCTAAGAAAACAATAAAAAAATAATATATTGACATTTATTTTGTCTTTTATTAGAGAAAATTAACGTCGGTTTATTTATTTAGTTATAAAAAGTGGCATTTATTTAGATTTTTTTCGTTAACAATGTTATTAACATTCTCCTTTTTGATTGTCCGGTAGAATCGTAGATACACCCAAACCTTTTTTTGTCCAAACACCAAACCCTTATCATCTCCATCTCCCAAGCCATGCATTAACTGCTATCTGCTACAAACAACGAAAGAGGCAAGACTTCATTATTAATATTATTTGGAAAAGTGAATTAATTCATCGCACAATATTGGTATAAAATATTAAAATAGAGGTTTATTAATCTGAAAAAAGTACCAGTTAAATGTCCGAGATAGATGCCTTGAATCATAGAGTAGTATTTAACAAGTATCCATATAATATACGGGCATTTCCATAATATATAAAAAAAAAATATTTAATTGAAGAAAGTATTAGTAAAAAAAATTAAGAAAATAAAATTAATTAAGAACAACAAAACCTTTTTCCACTAGGTAGGGTAATGGGGTTAACCAAATGTATCAATTGACACTATGTTCTATCATGTATTAGGTCCAAAGATAGATCATTTATCTTTAAAAGAGTGTTTGTGTAAACAATTTAATTAATCACTTTTATCGTATAATATGTAATGTATGAGTTATTTCTACCATAAATGAGGAGATATGAGAAACTCCGCATAAACTTTGTATGAGCTGTTTTTATGGAGAGCTTATGGAAATAATGTGAAAATAACTTATAGACAAAGCATAAACTATTTTTATATATAAGTTGTTTTAAACATTTACACAAGTACTCAGGGCCGGCCCTGTGGCTGTGCAAACAGTGCTACAGCACAGGGCCTCAAATTTGGCCCAAAATTTATTATGACAAAAAATGGGGGATAGGGATTCAGTTTCACTTTCAGTGTTTCACCCGCTGGCGCTTGGAAGTTGGATCAGAAGAAATAATTGATCGACCAAAAAAAACAGATCAGAAGAATCGCCGCACAGATCGCTTGAACTGAATTAATTGAGGAGCTTGAAAAATTAGGGATTTGATTCGAATTGCAACGTTTAAATGTCTGTAACCCTAACCCTAACCGAATCCTCTCCCTCTGAAATTCTCTTTCTCTTGATTCCTCTTCTTCTTCTTCTTCTCGCTGATTCCGCTGCGTCGTGCCGCTTTCGTCTCCACTCTCCATTTCGAGTCTTCGACCTACTCTGCGTTTGAGTTTGACCTTCTTTCTCCAGGCTAAAGCAAAGAAGAATACGATTCCTCCGTTTCACCCAAGTCTTCGGCGAGCGGCGAGTGATAAGACTGAAAGTGCGAACTCTTTGTTTCAACATTTTTTTTCTTTCATTATCTTCTTTTTTGTGTGAAAGACTGAAAGTTCATGTGGCTGTGGTGGCTGAGAGCCTGAGACAGTGAGACTGAGAGAAGAAGAGGGAGTGAATGAGTGATTCGATTCGAGTGAAGTGAGGAATTGAGGAAAGAAGGACTGAAGGAGAAGGATGAAGGAACAAAGCATTGCGCGGTGGAAGATGGGATGGTTCTAGATAGAATCTACCCGCTGACGCTGAGCAAATGTTAGACTTAGAAGGCTAGAAGCAGAAATTGAAATGAAAAGCGTGGCCGTGGAACTGTGTGGAAGATTCGAGACTCGAGTTATCTTTATGGGACAGAGTGAAGCGTGAGTGAGTGAACTGTGAAACTGAAGCGTGAATGTGAAGTGTGAACATAGGGAAAATGATTAAATGAAAAGGAAAAGATAATACAAAATGAAAAAAAAAATAAAGAAATGGCAGTATGGCACAACGCACAATAAGAAAAAAAGGAAATATAGATGAATGAAGCGAAGGGATTTGTCAGTTTGTGTCATGTCTTAGTTTTTTTAGTCAGCAAAGTGTGTAGTCTGAAGAGATAAAATTGATTAAAATAATTGGAATACTGTGTTGAAAAAATGACTATTTTAAGATTCACATTATTTTATTATTTTTGACTTTCTTAAATATGACCATATGGCATCTGTATTATCTTTGACTCACATTATCTGGCTATCTGCATATTTTGATCACTTTTAACCAAAACAGCAAGGTGGAACTGTGGAAGAAAACCATTATCGGGTACGATGGCACAGGCACCGCCTCTTTTAAATCCAGGTTGTTTCTTTCTTTACCTTAGTCTTTTTTACTATGCCTCCTAGAAAGTATGAATCTGGATATGAGAAGCGTAAAAAAAAGAAAAGACTTGAAGAGTTAACTCAATCTCAAAGAGGAGCTCTTGATAATTTTTTTAGAAAAGAACCACAAATTCCTGTTGAAAATCAGAATGTTGATAATGTTGATGTTGAAATTCTTGAAACTGTGGTTACTACTGAGAATAATAATATGGAGAATGAAAGTGTTGATCCGAAAAATAGAGGTGAAGTGCCCATTGAAAATGATAATTTGAATAATCAAAATGTTGATGCTGAAAATGGTGATGGTGTTAATTTGAATAATTCACCTGATAATGAAGATAATAATCCATTAGAGCAAGCAAATTCATTTGAACATTCTTTTGATATATTTGATCTAAGAAATTGGGATGCTCTTGATTCTAAAATGATTGATTTATTAGTTACAAAAGGTCCTAAAAGAGATTTGTCCGTTGTGAATGGTCCTAAAGATAAATTTTCTAGACGCTTTACGGCTAATTTGTATACTAGAGTTTTATCAAATGGAGAGAAGTGTGATAGAGATTGGCTTGTTTATTCGAAAGAGCTTGATAGAGTATTTTGTTTTTGTTGTAAAGTTTTTAAAATAGGGATTGGTAGAGGCCAATTAACAAATGAGGGTTTTAGTGATTGGGCACATATTGGTGAAAGACTTAGAGAGCATGAGACAGGCATGGAACATGTTAAGAATATGACTACTTGGTATGAGTTGCATCAAAGGCTGCAAAAGAATCAGACTATTGATAAAATGAATCAAAGACTAATTGAGAAAGAAAAAGATCACTGGAAAAATGTTTTAAAAAGAATTATTTCAATAGTGAAATTCCTTGCTAAACATAGTTTGGCCTTTCGTGGTTCTAATGAGAGATTGTACCAAAATATCAATGGCAATTTTTTGGGCTTAATTGAAATGTTAGCAGAATTTGACCCAATTGTCCAAGAACATATTAGACGTATTACAAATGATAATATTCACATTCATTATCTTGGGCATAACATCCAAAATGAGTTAATACTTTTGCTTGCTTCTGCAATTAAAACTGAAATCATTAGAAAAATCAAACAAGCAAAGTATTTCTCAGTGATACTTGATTGTACTCCTGATGTTAGTCACCAAGAGCAAATGTCTTTGATAATAAGATATGTGGATGTTTCTTCAAATTCTGTTAGCATTGAGGAATCTTTTTTAGGATTTTTGAATGTGAATGATACAACTGGCCAAGGGCTTTTTGATGTTTTACAAAATGAATTGAAAAATCTTGATCTTGACTTATTTGATGTGCGAGGACAGGGTTATGATAATGGGTCAAATATGAAAGGAAAACATCAAGGTGTACAAAAGAAATTTTTAGACATAAATCCGAGAGCCTTTTATACTCCTTGTGGTTGTCATAGTCTTAATTTGGCATTGTGTGATATGGCTAACTCTTGTATTATAAAGCACAAGATTTTTTTGGAGTTGTTCAACGCATTTATACAATTTTTGCCAATTCTATTAAGAGATGGCAAATTTTGAAAGATAACGTAAAAGGGTTGACTCCAAAATCATTGTCATCCACTCGTTGGGAGAGCCGTGTAGATAGTGTCAAAGCTATAAGAGCTCAAATGTCAGATTTTAGAGAAGCTTTACTTGAAGTGTCGGAAAATGATCTCGATTCTAAAATAAGAAGTGAAGCTAAATCTTTAGTAACAAATGAGCTTAGTGATTTTGAGTTTTTAATGGCTATAATTATCTGGTTTGAAATATTATCCGCAATTAATTTGGTTAGCAAGCTTTTACAATCAAAGGATATGCTTATTGATGTTGCTATGGAAAAAATAAAGGGGTTGATTTCATTTTTTGAGGGATATAGAGAAACTGGTTTTTATAATGCCTTGGATAATGCTAAAGAAATTGCTATTGAATTGAATATCGACCCAGTATGTAACACCCCAAATTTCTAAGCTAAGTTGAGAATAAGTTATGAGGAGAATTGTGTGATTGTATCCAAGCTTAATTTGATTTCAAGGTGAGTGGATATAATTACACAAAGTTTTGATAAGAAAGTTAATGGGTTTGAGTTGAGGAATAAGTGTGGATTTAATCCTAAGATGGTTAAAGGTGTTGATTTGTAGTTATGGAAGTTAATTTGAGAAGAAAGTCTCAAGGTTTGGCGTTAGAACTAAGTTTTCCTGGTTTTTCTGCAGTGTGAATCGATTCATATATCCTGGGAATCGATTCACAGCATTAAAGATCCATTGGCATCAAATTTTAGCAGTGGGAATCGATTCACAGAAGCCAGGAATCGATTCACATAAGACAAAGTCACCGGGACTCGCAGTGTGAATCGATTCATTCATTAAAACTGCAATTCAGGCGCTTTTTACACTGTGGGAATCGATTCACACTATGCTGTGAATCGATTCACAGCTGCAGAGGTGTATAAAAACGTTGTTTCAGCGAGCAGAACGCAGAAATAGAGAAAGGGAAAGGAGAAAGAGGAGAGGAGAGCTAGGGTTTCACCCTTTGAGAAGGATTGAAGAGATTCATGTTGGATTTCTTCAATCACTTGCCTAAATGGAGAGTTTGAGAGAGGAGATTTGAGTATTTGGAAGATTTGGGTTTGAACCCTAGAGAGGAGAAGAAGAAGCACGAATTTGGAGAAGAATAAGGGGGAGAAGACCAAGCTCCAGCAAGGATGGTTCAAGTTCTTGGATGGAGAAGGAAGATTGAAGGTTGAAGATCAAGATTTGGGAAGTATTTGGAGGAGCCCCAAGTTGAGCAAAGAGGGAAAAGCTTGAAGAGGAGCAAAGAGTCCAAAGTTCAACCACCTTCCTAGCTCAATGTCTTGAAGAATAGAGGTGAGTTCTTCAACCCTTAGGTGATGGGCACCCATAAGTCCCACATATAGGAATTTCTTTTCCTTTAGTAATATGTGAACCCTAGGTTCAAGTTAGGTTTTAGATACCTATAAGAGGTTGAGTTATTATTGTTATGATTGTCATGATTGTTATGATTGTGTAGTGGGCTTGATTAAAAGAGGTTGGCGACTGCCCCCAACCCCCCACAGTTGAATGTATGCTTGATGTTTTCTCTCTTGAGAACTCCATAGAGTTTCAAGGGATTAGTTAATGTATGTGTTGTCCATTAATTTGGTGAATTATGAGGCTTGTCAAAGGGCCATAAGCTTAAGTTATAGAGGTCGAAGAAAGGACCCTAGGAAAAGGATGTAATAGAAAGAATGTATGAATTAGTGTTCATGATTTGGAGTCATTAGATAAAAAGGGATGCTATTAATATAAGCTTGATTCATAGAAATAGTTGTAATTTCTTTGAATAGTTGGGTAATGAGGATGATGTGATGAATCCTAGTTAGCCAGGTTGCATTTCTATGAACATGCATACAATCATAAGCATAAGCATATGCATAAGCTAAAGTCCATGGCAAGACTCCTCTATTTATAGGAGTAGATCGGTTTGGTTAGCCAAGTGGGGCATGCCTTGGAGGGTTATGACGTCTAACCACCATTCCGAAAGTGTGTAATTGGGGTCTAGGGACTGAAGCCTACGACACTACCCAATAACACAAAATGCATTACATTGCATAGCCTCATATTATATACCTCCTTATGAATGGTATAATATGTGAAGTGATGTTAAGTTGATGAATGTTGATGAATTCCTTGTGTATATATATATATACATATATGTATTCGGAATTAGCTTAGTTAGTTGTATGGAATCTTGGATAGCACATCCCTAGTCGCTTAATTATTATATAATAATGGTGCCTAGAAGTAGAAAGAGATGTCGTAAGATTGGTTTCTATGATATAGAGAAAAGCAAAGATGTGTTAAGCATAAGTGAGTAAGTAAGAACAATACATTCTTAGTCAATGAAGTTGCAATTTACATTGTAGTAAGGTTAATCGTGCTAAGCATAGGTTAAAGAATGAAGGTTTACAAGATTGATGTGGGTTGGCTACACATTATTGTGTTCAGTTTAATCACAAGTTGATAAGTGACATATTGGACCTAGGATTACCATATTTATAATATACTAAGTTTTTTATTCAAGCTAGCGCCTTCTAAAGCGTCTTAGCTTAGGGAGATCAAGAAGTTTCAGGTCAAGTCCTTATGTTACATAGAGAGAGTATGTCTAGGTTTGAGATGCCTAAGTTAGTCTTCTCAGCCTAGAATGTTCCGAGGAGAGAATGGTGAGGAGTCCGTGAAGGGCTCACTGAGATTTATAATCTCACCCTTTTCCTTTTATTTGTTTCAGATAAGCAGTTTTATATTGAAGTGGAAATTTTATATTCCAAGTTATGTATAATTTGTAATCTATTCATTCGATTTATGAATTAAGTTTGATTTATGACTTGGATTACTGTAATCAAGTCTGTAAGTTATTAGTAACTCCTGTGCTTTAATGTAATTTGTCGTACTTTCAATTATGTTGAGGTGCGGGTGTTACACAGTATTTCCCCAAAAACGTATAATTAGAAGAAAAAGACAATTTGATGAGAATTTGAATACCCCATCAGTTGAGCTATCTGGAGAGGAATCTTTTAGGGTTAATTATTTTCTTTACCTTGTTGATCAAGCTGTTGTTTCTCTTAATAAGAGATTTGAGCAATACCAAGTGTATGAAAGTATTTTTGGTTTCTTGTTTACTTCTCACAAGTTACAATCATTGGACAATGCAACTTTGATGTCTTGTTGTAGTCATTTTGAACAGGCATTGAAACATAATGAGCAATCTGATATTGATGGGAATGAATTATTTGTGGAGTTAAAGTTACTAAGAGAAATCTTTCCTTCAGAAAAAATAGGACCTATTGATATATTAAGATTTTTAAAAGGCTTAGATTGTTTTCCTAATACAATTATTGCATATAGAATTTTATTGACTATTCCGGTGACAGTTGCTTCTGCAGAAAGAAGTTTTTCAAAATTGAAGTTGTTGAAGTCTTACTTGCGGTCTACCATGTTACAAGAAAGGCTTAATGGATTAGCATTGATAGCAGTTGAGAATGATCTTTTGGAGACAATACAATATGAAGACTTGGTTGATGAATTTGCTTCAAAAAGTGTTAGAAGGATGGCTCTTTTTAAATAGCTAGAAGGTTGATATTAGCTTCAAGTTGTATTGGTAGGATTTTAATAATCTTCTTTGCATTTATTAGAACAATTACCCTTTTTGAAATAATATTTAAGATTGTCCTTTTTTTTGAAATAATATTTTGAAATAATATTTAATTATTAAAATTATTTTTTTTATTAGGGGCCCAATTTTTTAAATTAGAACAGGACCCCTAAAATGTTTAAGACGGCCCTGCAAGTACTTATATCATAAAATAACACTAGATAAATTCTTTCAAACACCCCATAAATCTCTCTTAATGGTTTGACCTACAATATTTCTTGATTCACCACTATTGGTCTATTGCTGACAATTGGAGACTATCCTTTCCCTTCATGCACGTCCAAATCACATATAGTTAACTGAATAGTTGATTAAACATTTAATATTAATTTAGTTTGACTTAACATGTAAACTCTAAAAATTAGTTTAATTGATAAAATTTGGTTTAATAGCAATAAAAATAAAAACAAATATAAATATTAATTAAAATTTTAACGATTACTATAAATATCATTATATTTAATATTTAATTGTAGAAATTAGTAGTATTGATTAAATAAATTAAAGAAAGTAAAACATTTATTTAATTGAACATTTAATTACGAAAAAATCAACAATAATTTGATTTAATATGAAATCATAGATGAATGTCTTTAATACTAGAATGTGTAACCCGTGCCATGAAGAAAGTAATGATAAAAGTAACATAAGTCGTATTTTTCTTTGATTTCTTTTCAAAGTTGAAGATAAATTTATTTTGATGGCTTCTATACGAAATTTCTTTCCCTCTTTATTTTTCGGTCATTCAAATGAGTGAAATAATCTATTTCTCTTCGATATTTGTCGTATGTATTTCTTTTTTTAATAAGTATTTGAAATAATTTATTTAAATTTATTTTGATGATATAAATACTTGTATAAGTATTTAGAAAAATTTACAAAAATAGTTTATAATATATTTATAAATTGTTTTAATTTATTTTAATATTCAATATGATTTATAGAAAATGCTAACACTAAATTTATTTCTTATCTTTTTTTATAATAAATGGGATTAGCAATAAGGCTAAGGAACGAGACAAGGGGTACTACACCCCATTATATCAAAACGCAAAAGAAGACTATGATGGGGAGGGTGATAATCTAAAATGGTCTAAGAGAAGCCACCAGAGTTGCCCAATCTAGCAAGAACATCAGCACAAACGTTTGACTCGCGATAAATATGATTAATTTGCACATGTCATTTCGTGTCATGAATCAAGTGAAGGATCTCAGAAGTTGAAGGGGGCTATATAGTAGTGAAGCCTTTTTTGATGATGGTCGTCAACATCTCGGAATAAGTTTCCCTGAAAAGGAAATCAGTGAGAAGCTGTTTAGAAGTCGAAGACCATGGAGCATACCCCAAAACTCAACAATAACAGCAACAGAGATTCCAATAAAGCAATGAAATTCTTTATTAAAGTTGCCAAAAGATTCTCTAATGAGACCTCCACAAGAGAAAGATTAATAATCAAAATTATGTGAGTCGTCGTTCACATTTAATTTGAAATAGGCTTCTGGGGGTGTTTTTCAAGCTATGTGCAACTACTTCATAACTGGACTAAAGTACACCGGTCGCGATAAATATGATTAATTTGCACATGTCATTTCGTGTCATGAATCAAGTGAAGGATCTCAGAAGTTGAAGGGGGCTATATAGTAGTGAAGCCTTTTTTGATGATGGTCGTCAACACCTCGGAATAAGTTTCCCTGAAAAGGAAATCAGTGAGAAGCTGTTTAGAAGTCGAAGACCATGGAGCATACCCCAAAACTCAACAATAACAGCAACAGAGATTCCAATAAAGCAATGAAATTCTTTATTAAAGTTGCCAAAAGATTCTCTAATGAGACCTCCACAAGAGAAAGATTAATAATCAAAATTATGTGAGTCGTCGTTCACATTTAATTTGAAATAGGCTTCTGGGGGTGTTTTTCAAGCTATGTGCAACTACTTCATAACTGGACTAAAGTACACCGGTAAGGGCTTCAATTTTATCTTTAAGAATAAAATCGAACTAGCCATGACTTTGATGATTAAGACCAATACCAAGAATGATCTTGCTATACAAAATAAGAGAATTTTGATCCTTCCAAAGGCACTATATGGTGACACCAAGAAAGTAGGCCAATGCATATTTGCTATGCCAATATTTGATCAGTAGTAAGATTCTAATGAAGTCAGTCATACAAACCTAAGCTAAAAAATTTGCTCCAATTATCTTCGACAATGAAAGCATCCCCAAAGTCACAAATTTCACCACAGTCATGAATGGATTCGTCATATAGATTACAACGAGAACAAGTCGCATCCAAGTCATATTTCTGAGTTTCATCTCCTCAATAGTAAGCAATTTACCATGACAAAGCTTCCAAAAGAAAGCTGTAACGCGCTAAGAGACGTGTCATTTCCAAGCAAGGGAAGAATAAAAGTTCAGGATTATTAGTACTTGCATCAGTATGTGAGAACTCAAAAGTGGACTTGATGGTAAAAGCCCTGTCGTTTGTAAGAGATCAGGAAAGATAATCTTTGTTACCAAAAACCGGCAGTAGTTTGTTATAAAAAAAAAGGGGGGGCAGTAGTTTGATACAGACAATTTAATCACAGATTATCGCGGGCAACTTGCATCATTTGCATAACTCACAACAAGAAATCAACTCATTTCCCATTTCTTACACTTCTATCCACTCTCAAAAAATTATTTTACAATAAAAAAAAATTTTATTTTCAAGAACTTAATAATATAAACCGCTATTAATTAACCTATTGATACAACGTCGGTTGCGTCCATCCATCCAATTCAGTAAAATCCGAAGAAAAATATCAAAATTAAGAAGGGAAAAAAAAGGAGGCAACTTTTGACGTGAGGGAGTTTGGTTGGGTAAGCAAGGGGTTTGGGTTTTTCGTCGTGGCTTCCGATTTCAGCATATTCTTTCTGTACACGTCTTCCTTTCCAGTCGTCACACCACCAGACTCAAAGCATCTTATCGAAGATCCTAAAACTTTTTCTCCCTCTATCTCTCTCTCTTTTTCTTCCTTCCTCTATATTCCAAACTCACTGTGCAAATCTATTTATTACCTATAGTAATAGTAACAAGACAGGTCCTGAAAACTGGAGATCCCCTGAATCGCTCATCTGCATAACATTGCATCTTTCACTGTTCCGGATTTTGGCGCCAAAACCATGAAGCTCGACAATTCCAACGGTCAGATGTCCTTTGTTGGCGACGATTCGCCGCCGCATAACTCCGACGAGGCTGAAGAGATATTCGTGCCGCCGCTGAACTTCGCGATGGTCGACAATGGCATTTTCAGGTCCGGATTTCCTGATTCCGCCAACTATGGATTCCTAAAATCCCTTCGTCTCCGTTCCGTAATGTGAGAGTTCGGTTTCCCTTTCTATGTTGTATTGTTTGAGCGATCTGTATTATGTATAAGCAATACACATTCGTTTTCATGCAGATGTTTGTGTCCTGAACCGTACCCAGAAGCGTCTGCGGAGTTTTTGAAGGCCAACGGAATAAGGCTCTATCAATTCGGGATCGATGGCTGTAAGGTTTGTATTTCTTTTCCTTAGATCGCCATTTGTACTCTGAGAGTCTGAAATGCTTCTTTTTATTGTTTTTGTTTCTGTTTTTAAATTATGCTTTCTTGTTGTCTTGCAATTAACTAGAGTTAGTTAATTCCAACGTGTTGTTGTATACTTGCGTGATGCTTTGGAAAATTGTCAAGCCAGTGCCACTTTCCTGTTTATTGTAATTTTCTGATCCAACTTTGCCAGATTTGGTATAATTTTCTAATCTTAGTCTGTGTTACTATTTTGATCTGTTACTGCAGTGCTACTGCAGTGCTGGATACGATTCAATAGTAATTTTGAAGATGAGTTTGAATATCTGGAATAAGATACATGTGTCAATTTTTTTTTTCTTTTACTGAGGTTGCACAAGGTGATGGAGTAAATTTGTTGAAGGCATCATCTTTAGAATTGAATGTTCCTTCAGATTCTCTTGAAAATAAATAACATTAAGGATAATTAACACCGATTGGGAATCCAAGCATAAGTATGCATGTGCATACACGGTGTAATATACGAGGGAAGTAAACCAACTATTATGATAGACACTATCATTTTCATATATTACTTACAATATTAGTATAGGCTATGTAACCAAGTATTTTCAGTTGTTTCAAGGCTTGTATTCACTAAGAAGCTGTGTACCTTCACTTATAGGTCTCATTATGCCCTACCGCGTTGGTTATTCAATTGAAACAGTTGTTTGTGACAGCTGAACTAATCCCGGTTTTAAATAGAAAATCTTTTGTGCTTTCAGGTGTAAGCACTATTTGAAATGGTTGCAAGATTCAATGCTCCTAGACAAGTATTGGATTTAGGGGGGTTGGTGTCTCTTCAGTTTCAAGGGACAATTCCATTTTGAAAGTGAACTCTTTGATTTGAAAACTTCAAATAAGACTAATTGATAATAACCTTTAGTTGAACGAAAGAGAATATTGATAGTTAGTGAAGTTTGCTTTGATTCTTTGGATTCATAGGGCAAGTTCGTTTAGAATTTTTCAAAAAATCCTATGGAAAAACCATCTGGTTTTACTTTTAGTTATGTGAACTATATGCCTAATGATATCGTGTTCAAGCACTACATAATTTATTTATTTATATTACCATTGATATATTATTTAGTGGATAAGCTAACATGGAGGCCCTTCGTAGAAAACAAAAATTAATATTTGTACTTACTCTTTTATTCTCAATTAGTTGTAGTGGTACACAATTCATCCTCAAGCCAATCTAGGATAACTTGCAGCTTCAGGATCCAAGCAAACATCTCACGTTTCTGTTAGCAGCCAGCCCTGACTCCTGTGTTCCATATTCTGTGCTCTATCCTCTTCGGAAAGCTATTTAAGAATCTGCATATGTATTATTCACTGTCCTTGGCAAAGTCTTGCTTCATTTAAGATGTTTAGCACAAAATAAAAAATAAATAAAAAAAAATCTCAACCAAAAAATAAAAAATAAAAAAATAAAAAACCTCTTTACCTCCATCTAACAGTATCATCCATATTATCTGTATAATACCCCTTGTAATAAAACCTAAGTTGCTTCTGTTTAAATGAATTTGACATTTATGACTAGAGATTGTTTCAGCTTCGAGGAATGGTCTTTAAAAGCAATCTGCCTTAGCCTTACACAATAGCAAAATTTAAACTGATACCATTCCCACTACATGTTTCATGCTATTGACGGCAGGTGAGTAACCTACTAACCTGAATTTTTTAAGTGCTACTCTAAGTTACTTTGTACATTGAGGACTCATTTTATTAGGAAATCAATCTTTAGCTGGTGTTTGAAGGTGTCTCCTATGCTGAATTTGCTCTTTACTTTTAGCAACCCTCAGTATATTTTTCTACAGGCTATAGTCTTTATATCCTGGAAATCTCCCTTAACATTGAATGATAGCAACCCCCTTCCCCATAAATTGTCTTGTTCCACTTGTGGTGCAAGGCAAGGGAGGAGAAGCAAAAGACGAAGAATATGATATTTTAACTGATATCTAAAAAAAATATAGCTCTACATACTAATTACACATAATGTGGGCAGGAACCCTTTGTCAACATCCCAGATGATAAGATTCGTGAAGCTTTGAAAGTAGTCCTCGGTATTACAGAATCTTGAACTCCATTCCCTTAATAGCACAGTTTGTTTGGTGATATATTAACCATATTGGTGCGTGATTTTTGTTTCTTCAGATGTTAGGAACCACCCTTTGCTGATTCATTGTAAACGAGGGAAGGTATGCACTTTGTTCTTTGAATCTTTGTTTTTATTAAATCTTTTAGATTATTAATTTTTGTTCGGTGATTTTATAATGAACAGCACCGCACTGGTTGTCTCGTGGGATGCATAAGAAGATTGCAGAGATGGTGTCTATCATCTATTTTTGACGAGTACCAAAGGTTTGCAGGTGCCAAAGCCAGAGTGTCAGACCAAAGGTTCATCGAATTGTTTGATATTTCCAGTTTGAAGCACAACCCACTGGCATTTTCATCCTCAAGAAAATAGGAATTGAAATAATGGGGGCAATTTAGAAAGCTGCTGCTTCCTCCCATGGAATATTTCCATGATGAAGTGAAGTGTCTTTTTTATCTTTTTTCATTGAAAATTAGAGCAAGATGAGTAGGATTTTTAGTGAGATGTTCTGCTTTGTTACCTTTTTTTTCCCTTACTGTTTCTTATGTTTGATGCCCAATTTACGGGTTCACGCAAAGTTGTGGATTGGATAGTTGTTACAGCCTTTTTTCTTTCTCTATATCAGTTGAGAGTCTATTTGGTCACGATAAGATAGACAAGATATAACAAGTTATTAGGTGAGCAAGTAAGATAGGATAAGTCGATCTTATTATCTTATTTTATCATGTACTCTAACTAAAATTCTATTATGTGTTGAGAGCTAAGTTAGAAACCAAAAAAATAAGATTAAAAAGAATTTCATCCATAGATAAATAGACTTTTATCCTCTTAAACTTAATACATGCATATATGCTTGCATACATATATACATAAATACCTAAGTACATATTCAACTAATGAAATTAATGCATTTTTTAAAAACAATATAACACTTGAAAGAATTTCAAGTCTCCTGGGCCAGATGGTTGCCATCCCTTATTTTTCAAATCTCAATGGGACGTGCTGAGTGGTTCTATTCATATTTTTGTGCAAGAGGTAAATTAAACTTGTTTGACCCTTATTCCTGAATGTGATGAGCCTTCCTTAATTACTCAATTCAGACCCATAGAATTGCGTAATGTCATTTATAAGATAATCACGAAGATAGTGGCTCAAAGGCTTAAAAGAATTCTTCCAAGGGTTGTTTCTCAAAATCATAACAGTTTTGTTCGAGGTAGATGTAATTCTGATAATGTTAGCTTTACAAGAAGCAATTCACTCAATGAATCATCTCAAACGCAAAAGAGGCTTTATGTTTCTTAAATTGGATTTAGAAAAAGCCTACGATTGTCTTGAATGGAGATTGGTATTCCTGGTCACTTACGTTCAGTCATTGAGGTTTACATCTTTTCAGCTGAAATGAGTATTAATTGGAATTGTAATCATACTCAATCTTGTAAATCTCATTGAGGAATTACACAAGGAGATCATATTTCTCCTTATCTATTTGTCTTGGCTTTGGAAAGATTGGGTCATAGAATCAATGATGCAGTTAAATGATGGAGGATGGCTTCCTCTAAGATTCAGTATAGGTATGGGTCCTAACCTTTCTCTTATGTTTTTTTGCTGATGATTTGGTTTTAGTGGCAGAGGCTTCTCTTCCTCAAGCTAGCTTGCTGCGTGAAATTCTTAAGGAATTTTGTGATGCCTTGGGTCAAAAACTCTACCTAAATAAATCTCAGGTTTTTCTCCTCTAAGAATGTTATAGGTGATTTAGCTAATGTTATCAGTCGTGAGCTGTGAGCTGACTATTGAAGCAACAAATGATATTCGCATTTATTTGGGAGCTCCTATGATCCATCAAAGAAAATCCAAAGAGAATTTCAATTTCATTTTGGACAAGATGAGGAAAAATGTATCGAGTTGGATGACAAGTTCTTTGTCTTTTGTTGGAATAATTAACTTGGCTCAATCTTCCTTAAAAAGTCATTCCAGGTTATGTTAAGCTTGTTCTGACCTTAAGTCCCGACATCGTTTTCTGAGATATTGTCCATGAGGGCCCACATCATATGTGGCCCAAAGTGGACAATACTTCGGAAAACGATGTCGGGACTTGAGGTCGGAACAATGGCGCGCCAGGTAGGGGCCCCACGGCCCTTTAGCCCATTGGCCTTGACTGAGGGGCTAATGTTCCAGATACACCAAAAAGTCTCACATTGCTCGGAAATCAAGGCCAAAGGGAGTTTATAAATATTCATATGCCTTAACCCACTGAAGCGTCTTTTAAAGACAAAACAATGAGGGTCCACATTACATGTGGCCCAAAGTGGACAATACGTCGAAAAACGATGTCAGGACTTGAGGTCGGAACAATGGCGCGCCAGGTAGGGGGCCCACGACCCTTTAGCCCATTTGCCTTGACTGTGAGACTATTGTTCCGGATACATCAAAAAGTTTCACATTGCTCGAAAATCAAGGCCAAAAGGAGTTTATAAACACCCACATGTCTTAACCTACATAGGCGCCTTTTAAGGAGAAAACTATGAGGGCCCACCTCACATGTGGCTCAAAGTGGACAATACCTCACCTCAGAAAACGATGTCGAGACTTGAGGTTGGAACAATGGTGCGCCACGTAAGGGTCCCACGACCCTTTAGCCCCTTAGCCTTGACTGGGGGACTACTGTTTTGGATATACCAAAAAGTCTCACATTACTTGGGAATCAAGGCCAAAGGGAGTTTATAAACACTCACATGTCTTAACCCACCGAGACTCCTTTTAAGGACAAAATTATGAGGGCCCACATCACATGTGGCCCAAAGTGGACAATACCTCAGAAAACAATGTCGAGACTTGAGGTCGGAACAAAGCTTATAGCTGCTTTGTGTGATGAGGTAGACAAAATTTGTCGTGATTTATTTGGGAAAGCTCATAGGAGAAAAGATGTCATCTGATATCTTGCGAGAAGATTTGCAAGCTTAAGAGTGAAGGTTGTCTGAACGTTTAGAATTTAAGAAATTTAAATGAGGCCTAAATGATGAAGTTGGCATGGCAAATGATAGATCAGCCTCACAAACTTTGGGTGCAAATCATGTGCAAGAAATATGCTTGTAGTGGCCTGTTCCAAAAATTTAGTAGAGGAGCAATGCTTTTATTGCTTGGAGAGCTATTTCAAATTCTTGGCATTTGGTGGAAAAGAATTTGGCTTGGGTAGTGAGAAACGGCAACATTCCCCGCTTCGACAAGGACCCATGGATTCCTGGTATCAAAATGATATTTAAGCTAAAAAATTTGACCCAAAATATATGTCATTTTCTATTTTCAATGTAATATTAAATGCTTTTTGCCAATTATACCCTCAAATACTCCACTTTACATTTATGACAATAGTTAATACACCAATGGTTAATACTACATCTGTTCCTTTTATAAGAAAATTTTTATAAGAAAAAGTAACTAATTTCAAGATGTATTTATTACAAAAGTTCCTTTTATACCCTTGTGTTGTGACTTTATGTATTTCCAGACTTCTTTATTTTTATGAATTAATGGCATAGTGGGTATAATGTGAGGGGTATATTCAGAATGACATTTCAATTATATGACATTAAATATGTTTCATTAGTCTTTGTGTTTTTTGTTTTTTCTTCTTATAATAAGGAACAGAAGTAGTAAGGTTAATTTGGTAAAATTATCACTCTTTTTATTTATTTATTATTTTTTTTAAAGTGTGTGATTTAGCCAAATATGACATATATACTGGGAATGAGGGAGTATTATTGTTACCAATTGACTTCAAACACAAGAGGGGGGTGAATTGTGATAGCGGTGCTTATATAAAGAATTACAGAAAATAAATGACCGAATAATAAATAAAGAACAAAAATAAATAAAGTGCTTGAATGATAAAGAGACAGAGAACAAAGAAGAGCACGCAGCAATTTATACAGGTTCGGCCACCAAACACCCCTGGCTCACGCCCCGTCTCCCAAAGCAAACCACTATGGGATTTTCACTAAAACACTAGCTTTAAATCGTGTTCACTAGAAACCTTTACAACTCTAAACTGCAGAGCAATACGCTCAAGAGATATCACCTCTCTATGAACACCTTGGGATTCCTACCCAAAAATAAATGATTTTCACAAATAAAATGAGACTAAAAAGATACACTCAATAAAGTGCGGATATAACAAATCAAGCTCAAATAATACAACTCAAATTTTGTAGAATAAAAAGACTCCTTTAAAATTGTGCTAAAATAAGTGTGAGTGATGAAAAATATTTGATGAGTTTTTGGCACAAAAATTAAGCAAAGGCGTTGTTGTTGTTGTTGTTAAGAAAGAGCACAAATACAGTTAATTTATAGACCACCGAGGAGCGCTGTCTGCTGAGTTGATTTGTCCGCTGCACGTGATCTGGTCAGCTGGAATTTGTCCGCGCGCTGAAAACACGGAGACGGCCGATACGACCTCTCAAGACTCTCAGACGACCTCGCCACACCGACAGACGACCTCGACACAGCCGCAAGATATGCCTCAACACTACAAAGACTCTGCACACACCAGATATCGATCTCCTCATCGCCTCGGCTCATAGCTCAAGACGCCGACCTCATCAAGACGACACGCGACCTCTGTGAAGCGACCTCATCACCGACACGGATCATCGCCAAGACGCGACAAGAGCTCATCACGCGACTCTGACGCGACTTCATAAGCTTGACACGCGACCTCCTCCTCGCTCGACATACTACTTCCTCGTGAGCTCAACATCCGACTTCCTCCTCACCGACATCCGATTTACTCAGAGCTCGACATACGACTTCCTCAGATCTCGACAAGCGACTTAATCCTCACCGACATCCGAGCTCCTCACCGACATCCGACACGAGATATGCATGTCAAAATATTTTGTGCGTGTGTGATTTAATTTTAATTGAGAGCTTTTTATTACTACTTACAAATTGTCTTAATAAAGATAAATAAATACCCAGAACCCAAAGACTTGAGAAACAATCATTCTTGATACGCGTCTTGGTATTCTTTTCCACTTTTTGCACGGTTGACTATTTGCAAAGCTCCCTTTTGTCAATCATCAAAATCATCCTGTCAAGGCATGTATTCACAATTATAAATCAATAGCAGCCAAATGAGATGTTTCAGAAAGTGTGGGCTTGGGCTAGTTCCTCAAAGAATTAGAGATTTTATGTGGAAGCTAACTCATCATGGCAGATTGCTAACTAATGATCAACGAGTTAGACTCAACATTAGCTCAGATGATCTAAAGACCTCTCAAGCGATAAATTTTTCCTTCCAACACTAAAGAGGCGCTCTGGTTCCCCTAGGGTTTCTCTAGGGTTTGTCGGCGGATCGCCGCCGCGATTCCGACACACACGGTGCCGCCCGGTCGGTGCAAAGGGCACCGTTTTCCATTCTCTCTTCAAGCCACCTCCTCTGCTTTCACCTACCCTGAAAATATTGCGACCACAGTTCTGTTCCTCTACCAGGTTGGTGACCACCACCATGGCCCTTCATCTCTCATGGTGGCAGTGACTTGCCTCCAGCCACAGAATGGGAACCTGCACCCCCACCACCGAAACCTCCACCATATCGCTGCGAAGTTTTCTCTGCAAACCTACCTCCTACCGAAACGAACCCTCCCCTTCCTCCACCAGGGCCACCCGATTTCACCCCCTTCCATCCCCAGCTACCACCAACCGCAACAAACCCTCCCCTTCCACAACCAGTGCTTCCTGATTTCGACCTTTCCCAACCCCATCTGCACTATCTTGAGGCATATTATCACCAGCTGGCGGCCACAATTTCCATACCCACAGGTTCCACAATCACAGATCCCTCTCCAACCACCATAGACAGTTCTATGGAATCCCAAATGCCAGTGACTTCTCTGCCGTGCCCTAGCCAATTTGTGCGATGCAGAGCTAATTTTAACAGATCTGGCCCTATTGTTCTATGGGTCTTCAAATACCTCTGCAGTGAAGCTTTCTTCTTCATAATTTGTTCAATCTGGTGGTGTTCCGGTGATCAACCCAGTGTTAAAGTCAAATTTGAGCACCTTGGTCCCAGATCTAGTGTTGCATGCAGAGCATGGCCACCAACGGAAGAGAAGGCTTCAGGGGCGTTTCAGTCTTTTGGCTTGAGAACACCATTGAAACCCTAATGGCCTAGACCAAAATGACTCAAGTGTTAATAGGGTCTGTGGTGATGGTTTGAGCTTGGTTTTATTTGATGTGTTGCTTGTTGGGCTGTTAGTTGTTTTAGAATAATGTGGTAGACCTTGTTCTTAATAGTCAGGAGCATCTCACTTGCTTAAGGATATTTTTTGAGATTGCGGTAATCATGTATTGTGCCCCAATAGAGGGCTGGTTGTTTTATGCTTGGTGTAATGTTTTGAGGCTTTGCCCATACGAATGAAATATTGCACTTTTGACCCAAAAAAAAAACATTAACTCAGATGGAAATTGTCCAAGGTGTGATTCTCAGCATGAGATTATTATGCATCTTCGTGACTATGATCAAGATCAACCTTTGATCTACCATTGTTAATCCCCAAAACTTTTCAGCAGAAGCTTCCATTCATGGTCGGATTGGAACATTGACTCTGCCTACGTTGGTCATTTCCAAGTACCCTGACATATTATATTTGGAGTTGCTATTAATGCTATTTTGAAAGCAAAGTTAATTCATAGGGAGTTTGTCAAGGCATTCCTCTTGTTTGCTTCCCTTCTAAAATAGGAACTCCATGTAGCAGTAGCACAGTCTCCCCCTCCAGTGAATGTAGATGCCTCTCATTCTCTCATCACACAAGTACTTGTGGGTTTTGGGGTTCACTTCTTGTTCTTGGTATAAGACAAGCTGCGCAATCTCAATAACCCTTGAAATGGACTTTCAAGCTGCTAAGCAATCGTCGTGTTAGTTTGTGTCTTCTTGTTTGTGCTTGTTTTAGGTTCCCTTTTGTAATAAAAAAAATATATACTTGAGAATTATTGGATTAAATGGAAAACTGTCCTTTTTTAACTGAGATGGAAAACGGTTGCACTTCAATGATTAGATTACCAAAACTCATTTTCATCTAAAATCATTTGTAATGTACATTAATTATTTTTTTAATGGTGCAAAATTATTAAAATATTTCCCCCATGTAAACATGACTCCCTCAATAACGTGTGTGAAAAAAACTAATTTTGTAAACGATCTCAACCCCTGGATATTTGAGTGACATTAGTTAAACTAAACCCTTTCACATTCATCATAACTAACATCTCAACCAGTTAAAAAAGTAATGATTGTAAATTACAATCTAACTTGAAACATTTATCGTAGAGCTAATATTTTATCCTAAATTTTTTAAAGCATAACTCAAGCCTAGAGACCCTTCTAAACTGATCAGTGATTTAGTAATGTTTGTTATTGTCAACTAGCGAACACCAAATGAAACATGATAGATAATCTGTATGTTTGTAGTCCGTCCCATCGAATGGATATTGCTTCAGCAATGTTACAACCGCAGAAATCAATCACTATGTTATCATAATCATAAAAGCAATTTATCATGATCATAAACAGACCAAAGGGCTTTCACCCACGTGCAGAACAATAATAACATAAAAATAAACATAAATCAAACATCCTGAATTATAAAAAAACGCGAAGTGAGAAGGAACGGGTGCATCAGTGAATGAACAGAGTCCGCACGGATATGTAAATCCACTCGGTTCAAAGTGAAGAAATTTTTATTTACACATCATATGCACTTTCTTCTTTCGATTAAAAATCCTCTTATTTTCAAAGCATTTACTGAAACATCTAAGATGAAAGCATTCGACAGGGAAACAAAATGGGTCAATATTAAATGGAAAAGAAAGCGAAGAGAAAAAAAAAATGAATGTAGACGAGGAACAATCGATTCGCCAATCAAAACAAGGACGACCGAAACGATGACTCGCCGATTGCGTTTGTTATGCCTCAATGTTCATAGATGGCAGAGACACTTTAACAGTCTCTTCATTCTCTTGATAACAATTGAGGCCTTTCTTTCTTAATAAATTCAAAACGAACCATTGAAATTGAAATCCTCAGTATAAAACAACTAACTTTGACAACCTTTAATCTCCTAGGCGGTGTTGTTGTACATCGCCGCCGTTGGACACATTATGAAGATTGAGACAGGGAGTGCGTATTGACAATGGGAGCAATTTATAGGTGCAAACCTAAACCTAGCGCGTCAATCTATGTCAATAGACCAAAATGCCCTGCTTCCTTCGCTTATTTACGAAATTAGCCTTAATATCTCTTAAATATTACAGGCAGCGTGCGTGTCATGCTTCATGTGGAAGGTCAGCACCGGGTTGGGATGATTCTTTAGATCGGACGGTTGAGGATGAGGAAGGTCCTCGGGACCCACCACATCTAGCAATAAGAAACTGATCCAACTATCTAGGGTTTCGTTTCTTAGTTCCCAAAACCCAACGAGAGCAGAGAGCACTAGTGATTTCTCCACTACTAAACTAACACCATTTTCATTTCATTTTTTTTTTTTTTTTTGCTTCTTCTAGAGTCTTCCATCCACTGCTACTGCGCTTTCGTTCAGCCTCTCACGGATAAGTGTAAGTCCCTTTCACCCATCATCTCCCTTTCGGTCCTCGGCTTCATCGGATAGATAATTTTAGTGCAGAAACATTGTCTCTTTACTTTACTATTGATTTTAATTTTGATTTAGATAACTAATTGTGTGTGTGGAGAGAGAGAGAGGATGGGGAAATCAGGGGGTAGAAGAAAGAAGGGTGTTTCCGTTGACAACAATTCGGCTTCTGCCCAAACGGCGAATGGTGGGGTTGAGTTGGATTCGTCAATTTTTTTGAAGAAGGCACATGAACTGAAAGAAGAAGGGAATAGGAGGTTTCAAAATAAGGACTATGCAGGTGCTCTTGAACAGTATGAGAATGCTATTAAACTAACCCCCAAAACGCACCCTGACAGAGCAGTTTTCCACAGCAATAGGGCTGCGTGTTTGATGCAAATGAAGCCCATAGATTATGAAGCCGTGATTGCTGAGTGCACCATGGCGCTTCAGGTCCAGCCTCGATTTGTCCGTGCTCTTCTTCGGAGGGCCCGGGCTCTCGAGGCTGTGGGCAAGTATGAAATGGCTGGGCAAGATGTGCAGTCCTTGTTGGGGGCTGACCCTAATCACCGTGATGCTTTGGAGATTGCCCAGAGATTGAGGACTGCATTGGGACCTCGCCAGGAAGCCCAGCAGGACCTCCACAGTCGTCCCTCCCCTGCGGCCCTTGGTGCTTCGGCTGTCCGCGGTGCCCCTATTGCTGGATTAGGTCCATGTTTGCCTGCCCGGCCAGTACCCAAGAAGGGAGCAAATCCAGCAGTTGGGTCGGTTGTCTCTCCTAATAACAAGGGAGACAAGTCTCAACCAGTTTTACCAATTGAAAATGGTCCTGAGACTAAGTCACAGATGCCAAAACTTGTGTTGAAGCCTTCAAATGGTTCTGCAAAGCCACCTAGCCTGAAAAATGAAAATCACAAGGAGCAGTCATCTCATTCATTGGCTATTCACGGGCAGCGGGAGGTCACAATTCAGTGGAGACCATTGAAGCTTGTTTATGATCATGACATTAGGCTTGCCCAGATGCCTGTCAATTGCAGTTTCAGAGTACTGAGAGACATAGTAAGCAAAAGATTTCCTTCGTCAAATTCTGTTCTGATCAAGTACAAGGATTGTGATGGTGATTTGGTTACCATAACTTCTACCAATGAACTCAGATTGGCAGAGTCTACTGTTGATAGCCATCTCCTGAAAGAACCTGAAGCAGATAAAAGTGATTCCTTTTCGATGCTGAGACTACATATTGTTGAAGTTAGTCCGGAGCAGGAACCACCTTTATTGGAAGAAGAAGAGGAAGAAAAACCTGTTGAGAATGAAGGGACCAAGGGAGATGAGAGTGGATCTCATACTTCCCTTGGTGAATCTGTCACTGAAGTTCCTGATACCGAGGTTGATAAGATAGGGAAGGATGCTCCGAAGGAAAAGCCGGGAGCCACGGGAGATAATGAATGCAAAGAAGTGGAGATGGATGATTGGTTGTTTGAGTTTGCTCAGATTTTCCGCTCACATGTTGGTATTGACCCAGATGCTCATATTGATTTGCACGAGCTTGGGATGGAGCTTTGTTCAGAGGCACTTGAGGAAACAGTTACTAGTGAGGAGGCTCAGGATCTATTTGATAAGGCTGCTTCAAAGTTCCAGGAGGTGGCAGCTTTGGCATTCTTCAACTGGGGTAATGTTCACATGTGCGCTGCTAGGAAGCGGATCCCCCTAGATGAGTCAGCTGGGAAGGAGGTAGTGGCAGAACAGCTTCAAGTGGCTTATGACTGGGTCAGGGAAAAGTATTCTTTGGCAAGAGAGAAGTATGAGGAAGCGCTCTTGATCAAACCAGACTTCTATGAGGGACTGTTGGCTCTGGGGCAGCAACAATTTGAAATGGCCAAACTCCATTGGTCTTTTGCACTTGCTAAGAAGATAGATCTATCAGGCTGGGATTCCACAGAGACTCTTCAACTTTTTGGCAGTGCAGAGGAGAAGATGAAGGCTGCAACAGATATGTGGGAGAAGTTGGAGGAACAGAGAGCAAAAGAGCTAAAGGACCCAAATGCAACTAAGAAAGAAGAGCTATTGAGAAGAAGAAAGAAACAGGGTAGTGCTGCTGAAGGTGAGTCTTCCAGTGTTGGTGGTCAGGGTGAAATATCTGCAGAAGAAGCTGCTGAGCAAGCAGTGGTCATGAGATCACAGATTCATCTCTTCTGGGGTAATATGCTTTTTGAAAAATCCCAAGTTGAATGCAAATTAGGAATGAGTGGTTGGAAGAAAAACCTGGATGCTGCAACCGAACGCTTTAAGCTTGCAGGAGCTTCTGAGGTAGATATTTCGATGGTTCTAAAAAATCATTGCTCAAATGGAGATGCAAAAGGAGATGATGAAAAGGTCCAGAGCCCAGAACCCAATAAGACTGGTGAACTAGAGATCAACAAGGCCAATCAAGTATGAAATAAATAATTTGGCTCTGAAATCTTTTTTTTTTTGGTTCAGTCGTGTCTTCAATGAAACTATGGACAAGGAATATCCTTGTCTTTAAGAGCTCAAAAGGGATGCTTGAATTCTTTTGAAATAGAAATTGAAAATTTAGGGTGCCTTAACTAGATAGCTCTGCCCTTTTACTTTTTCCCCTTTTCTCTGAAGTTCTCAGTGATCTGATGAAGGGAGATTGTTTTTTCACATTATTTACACAGTTATGGATTTCCAGTGATCAATTTATTTCACTTGCTTAATCATTTTTGTAACCGGCTTTGTTTGTAATACTGTTGCAATTTATTGAGGATTGCATGCTTTTTCGACTCTTGACATTTGCTTTGTTGGGTCTTGCCAATATGCTGCATGTATTGCTGATTTTATGACGTGAAATATTGTAAGGTTTTGCATTGAATGTGTTTCTTTCATAGACATGGTTAATGTTTGAAGTGTCAGTTATATCCTGGGAATCCTTTGGCAGGAGTCTTAAAGCAAGACACTTGAGAATCTTCTTGTTAGTGCCCCCGAAAAGTAAAATAAAAAATAGAAAAGAATATATTGCAAAGGAAACAAAAATAGATGGATTCCTCTACACACTATCTGTAAATTCAATTCTAATGGAGAGACAGGGCCAATAATCATCCGATGGATGGTTTCTATCATTGAGTTGAAAACCATGGCATTAATGAACAGATTGGTTGTCACAAAATGCATAGGACAAGTTTCTTGGCTGTGTGATGATTGATGATTGTGTGGTGAAATGGGTTTGGAATTTGGATAGGTCACAGGTCAGTATTAGTGTCTTCAACGTTTCAACCTATAGCCATCAGATTACGTGCGATGTTGGTATTTCTCAAGTGGGAAAACACTGAGGCTTTCACTAATCTTTGCTTTCTTAAATAAGTTCTTTAACTTAGCGTGTGTTTGGTTCTGTGGTGACGAGAATTAATTTTGACAGAATTGATTTTGGTTAAACGTGAGTTGAACGTAACATGATTTTTGTTTGGATATGTACACATAAAAAGTGATTTTTATCAATCAATGTTGTTTGGATATATTTGATCAAAATTGCTTTTAGGTATATAATTATCAAAATGGGTCATAACTTAAAATTATACTAGAAACTTAAATTTTTTATGGTGATATTAGAAACTTAAATTTTGGTAAAATAGACAATATAAGTACTAAATTAGCATAACAGTACTAAATATAAAGCATAGTAACAAAAACCGGACCAGACCGACCGGTTGGACCGGGAATCGGCCTGAACTGGCCAAAACTGGCCGGTTTAGGGTTGAACCAGTTCGTCTCTTTTTTTTTTCTTGGAAATTTTTAATTACCTTTATTAATTAAAAAAAAATCAGTTTTTGGTCTCAACAAGGCTTGAATCCCTGTCCTCAAGGTCATAGCAAACCATCTTACCACTAGGCTACATGTTATTTTATGTATAAATTAAAATATTATCTATTTTTTAATATATATACACCAAATATAATATATATATATATATATATATATATATATATATATATATATATATATACTACATATATTATATATTTGGTATATATATATTTAAAAAATATTTTATTAAACCCGGTTCGACCCCGGTCCGACCCAAAAACCCTGAATCCTGGCCCTCTCCGGTTCAATGTCCGGTCTGGTTTTAATTATCTTGATATAAAGTATTTAAATTAAAATTATAAATAGAGAATATAATTTAAAGTGTAATACAATATCAAACATTACTACAATACTAATTATTTTGCCTATACTCAATAATTTGATTTTGAATCGAGTCACGAACATGTTTCATCTCTAATGAAGAAGCTGTTCTTAAGATTTGAGATGGGTCCAAGTTCATCGGTTTACGATAATCATCACTGTCAAGAGCTATGTTTTCATCTTCATAACAACTGAAATCAATATCTATTTCAGCATTCCTTCGGATAAAGTTATGTAAAGCCATTGTTGCAACGACTATTTTAACTTGTGTTTCCATTTTAAACTTAGGCATGCTATGTAGAATTGCAAACCTGTTCTTCCATACACTAAAGGTCATTTTTATTGTACACCTTAAACTTGAGTGATAATAATTGAATACTTCATTATGATTTGCGAACCCATGAGAGTGCCTAAAATCAGGAAGGTGGTAACGTTCACATCTGTAAGGACCAAGGTACCCCATTGGTGTTGGATAGCCAGCATCCACCAAATAATACTTGCCTAATAAAAAATAAAATTATTAAAATGGAAATAACGAAAGTAATAATAAAGCAATTTATTTATAGTCATACAAAAGAATATACCTGGTGGAGGATGTGGAAAATTCAAGTTCGCATTTGTCAGAGCGACGTCAAAAACGCGAACATCATGGGCAGTATCTTCCCACCCAGCTAATACAAAAGTGAAACACATTTCCAATCACATACAGCCATTATGTTTTGTGTTGGATATCCCTTTCTTCTAATAAACCTGGTTTTTTCACTAGCACTGGCCACACATCACACATGTGTACCATCAATTGCTCCTATAGCATTCTTAAAAAATGGCCAATACCGTTGATCACTTCTAATTTTTGCATGACTATCATAAAACATAGGATCTTGAGGCTTAATGTATTTGATGGACAACTTTAGACAATCAAATAGTACCTGATGGAAATGTCTACTTGCAGTCTCTCCTGAGTGTTGGAATCTTTCTTGAATCATTCTATTACCTACCTCGTGGCCAACAACAACTAAAAACATTGCAACCATCTCTTCAACTCCCATGCGGTTAGTGGACTTCAAACCAAGCTCAACTAATTCAGTGCAAAGTCTATGAAAAATATATTTTTTCCATTCTAAACATCTCACAGCAACGAGTGGGATTTCCTTGCAATATTTCTTGCACCTATGCATGTCCTGTTAGTTCACTAGTTCTACATGGCTCTTTGCATAAATGTTTTACTGCATACTCACCAATTAGTGCAGCCACATAAAAAGCATCTACAAAAATAGCATCATTTTCATTTGTATTCAACTCCGATTGTTCATTCGAACTATTCATTTTTCCCCTTAACACCGAAATCACATTCAAGCAAATCAGCATTATGTAGCAAAACAGAATCAACATATAGGCTAAATGGCTAAATTGGTGCCATATGATAAATGACTCCAAGTCCAAGTCAATAGCCAACACAAACATTTCCAACAAATTGCTTAACTATACACATGCCTCACACACAAGATATAAAATGAATCAAATCATAACTTGACCTTCATTACTGTTCCACATGCAAATTAGCATAACACATAACACAACCCCAAATCCCCATTTGGGGTTGCTTGCAAACTATCAATGCTCAATGAGCTTCCTCCTTCCTCTTGTTTTAAATTCTGAATAAGATTACGATTACGATTACAATAAAACCTACAACCACCAAAGCTAGTAGTATAAAATCTTAGTGAAATCACAAAGCACTAAACTTCACACAGAAAATTATGCAGCAGAATTGTCTTGAGAGCATTATGCAGTAGCAGAATTGAGAGCATCATTCACGCACAAAACCAACAAAATTGGGCAGCATCATTCAAGCACAAAACCAGCAAAATTGGGCAGCATTCCATTGACAGTTCCATGTTCAACAGCAAAACAAAACCAGCAAAATAAAGGCATAATACATTGATTCAAATACATAAAATAACCAGCAAAACAGTCCAGTCCTAATAGCATCTTAACTCCTAATACATAAGCAACTCCTAATACATAAGCTAACAACATCTTAATGTTGGGTTTTCAAGAGGAACAATTTTAATTTTCATGACAGAATAATCCTCTTGAGCGGAAAAAACCTCATTTCTATGGATCATGTCATTGCAAAGAATCATAAAGAAAATTATTGTGTGTAGCGTTTACCTCTTGAAGCGTAGAGGAGATCGATCACCAACACTACGATCTTGTAGTGTCTCTACTCAGTCCACACGAACGGTAGCCTCGGAATGCGTCTTGCTAGTTGACGGCAACAGGAAGGAGGCACAGAAAGGTCTAAGAAACTTAGACTAGGGTTGGAGCGTTAAGCTTATATACTCCCTTCCTTTCATTATGTTGCCCTAATGGGCCTCATACAATATGTGCCCATTTCCTTCTTATTTAATTAAATCATTATTTAATTAAATAATCTGATTCCGATTAAACCGTTCTATCGTGTGACCCTATAGGTTCCCATTAAATTGACAATAATATTAAATATTAAAATAATATTAAATATTATAAACAATGAGCGGCATCTAGCAATGCATCATTGCTACCCAATTAACGGGGAAAAACCGGTGATCCGATTTTAACCTTACCGCGACCAAGATTACTGTGAAGTCGATGTCCCTTCGTCCATGTGTCATAATTGAACACGAGGCATAAATGTGTCATCCTCGTTAAGTCCAATCATATGTTCCTCGATACCAGAATGGACGTGTAATCACAAGCGGGCCCAATATCATATATTGACCCACTTTCGTGTGGCCACGCATATTTCACGTCTCACTCTATTGAGAGGCCCAAGACATTACTCCTGTTATGTAGGAGGGACGAATCCTGTCTACATCACTCGCACCCCTCAACATGATTCATTGAAGGCCCAATTATTATCTTTATGATCATCCTGTTACGGATGATGTTTGATAGCATTAAAGCCTACAACTCCACATGTAGGAATCGCAGTGACTTCAAGTCAAAGGACTACTTCACTATGGTCGCCATGAGGAGCGCCTATGACACTTGCATAACTATTATGAAGCGTCCTCATAGTGGGTCAGTCCAATATAAATATTACTCCTCATATTTATACTTGTGTGCCGACTTGATATCGCATATCCATGACCCATGAGATGTGGTCATCAGTCTACTCACACAATAGTCTCTATGCATTATTGTCATCCTAATTAACAATAATACTCGACTACGGATGCTTTAAGAATAACGTTCTATATGTTCAATGGGGTCTCATGATCAAGTCACACTTGATGTTCCATGAAACGAACTGTCTATTCTAAGGACTTTATTATGCTATAAAATAAATAACACAATAAATGAAATGCCTCGTATATATATCAAATATATAATCAAAGTCATGACACAAATAATAATCTACTAAAACTAGATTGGCCACTAGGGCTTACACTAACAATCTCCCACTAGCACTAGAGCCAATCGGGCATCAATCTAATACCCATCGATCTAGTGTGAGCATCATGCTTCTGCTGAGCAAGAGGCTTCGTCAGTGGGTCTGCAACATTGTCCAGTGTAGGTACTCTGCATATCTTTACATCTCCTCTATCGACGATCTCTCGAATGAGATGGAAACGCCTAAGTATATGTTTGGATCGCTGGTGAGATCTAGGTTCCTTGGCTTGCGCGATTGCTCCATTGTTATCACAAAAGAGGTCAATCGGGTCTGAAATGCTAGGAACAACGCCAAGTTCACTAATGAACTTCTTGATCCAAACGGCCTCTTTGGCTGCATTAGAAGCGACTATATACTCACCTCTGTAGTAGAATCAAGAATCGCCTCTTGCTTTGAACTCTTCCAGCTAATACTCGCCATTTAGGCAAAACACAAACCCCGATTGCGATCGGGAATCATCCCTGTCGGTTTGGAAGCTAGCATCAGTGTAACCCTTTACAACAAGCTCTTCCTCACCGCCATATACCAAGAACGAATCCTTAGTCTTTCTCAAGTACTTAAGGATGTTCTTGATAGCTGTCCAATGGCCTTCACCAGGGTCAGATTGATATCTACTCGTTACGCTTAAAGCATACGAGATATCTGGTCTAGTACACATCACAGCGTACATGATAGAACCAATTGCCGAAGCATATGGAACTTTACTCATGCGTTCCCTTTCATCTGATGAGGTAGGGCATTGTCCCTTGGACAAATACACGCCATGTGACATAGGCAAAAGACCTTTCTTGGAATCTTGCATATTAAAGCGCCTAAGCACTTTGTCAACATATGTACTCTAACTAAGGCCGAGTAGCCTCAGTGATCTATCTCTATAGATCCTGATTCCTAGCACGTAGGATGCCTCGCCTAAGTCTTTCATCGAGAAACATTTCCCTAACCATGTTTTCACATTTTGCAGTGTAGGGATATCATTTCCGATGAGTAGTATGTCATCCACATACAATACCAGAAAAACAATTATACTCCCACTAACCTTCTTGTAGACACAAGGCTCATCTTCGTTCTTGATGAATCCAAACTGTCTTACAGTTTCATCAAAACGAAGATTCCAACTTCTAGAAGCTTGCTTTAATCCATAAATGGACCTTTGCAACTTGCATACCTTTTCAGCATTTTTTGGATCGACAAAACCCTCGGGTTGTGTCATATACACATCCTCGAGAAGATTCCCATTAAGGAATGCAGTCTTGGCATCCATCTGCCAGATCTCATAGTCATGGTATGCAGCAATGGCAAGTAGGATCCGGACAGATTTAAGCATTGCGACTAGGGAGAAGGTTTCATCATAGTCTATTCCATGAATTTGCTTGAACCCTTTCGCCACCAATCGTGCCTTGAAGGTATTCACCTTACCATCCATGTCAGTCTTCTTCTTGAAGACCCACTTGCACCCTATGGGTTTTACCCCTTTGGGTGGCTCAACCAAGGTCCATACCTGGTTAGTGTACATGGACTCCATCTCAGATCCCATGGCCTCTAGCCACTTCTCAGATTCTGGGCCAATTACGGCCTCCTGGTAAGTCACAGGCTCATCTTGATCCATGAGCATGACATCACCTTCTTCAGTTAGGAGAAGTCCATATCTCTCAGGTTGGCGGCGTGGCCTGCTAGACTCCACTTGGATCTTGTGCTACTTGAACCATTGGTTGAACCACAACACTTTGTGGTACTGGTTCTTGTTCCATTACAGGTGGTTTAGTATTTTGTGGGTCTTGGATTTCTCCAAGTTCTACATTCCTCCCACTGGCTCTTTTAGAGATGTATTCCTTCTCAAGGAACACTCCAGTCCTTGCAACAAACACTTTGTCCTCGGAGGTGTTGTAGAAATAGTATCCCTTAGTTTCTTTAGGGTACCCCACAAATATACATTTATCTGATTTAGGTCCAAGTTTATCTGAAATCATACGTTTCACATAAACATGGCAGCCCCAAATCTTTAGAAAGGACATACGGTCTTCTACCGTCCATATCTCATATGGTGTCTTTTCAACCGCCTTAGATGGAACACGGTTAAGGGTGAAAGCAGCTGTAAGTAAAGCATATCCCCAGAAAGAGTCATGGAGGTCTGACTGACTCATCATAGATCGAACTATGTCTAACAAGGTACGATTCCTCCTTTCGGACACACCATTCCATTGTGGTGTTCCAGGTGGTGTGAGTTGGGATACTATCCCACACTCCTTCAGATAGTCATCAAACTCCTGGCTTAAGTACTCACCACCACGATCTGATCGTATGGCCTTAATACTCTTACCAAGTTGGTTCTCCACTTCATTCTTGAATTCTTTGAACTTTTCAAAGGTTTCAGACTTGTGTTTCATTAGATACACAAACCCATATCTACTGAAATCATCAGTAAATGTAACGAAGTAGGGAAAACCACCTCTAGCGCTTTGCTTAGTGGACCACATACATCACTATGTATTAAGCCCAAAGATCACTAGCCCTTTCACCTTGTCCGATGAAGCGGGACCTTGGTCATCTTTCCCAATAAGCAAGATTCGCATACCTCAAATGATTCATAATCAAATGAGTCCAAGAGTCCATCTTTATGGAGTTTGGAAATACGCTTCTCACCTATATGGCCTAAACGACAAAGCGAAGGTATGTCGGGTTCAAATCATTTGGTTTGACCTTTTCCGCATTTATGTTAAAAATAGGCATATCAAGATCAATGACATAAAGCCCATTACTCATAGGTGCACTAGCGTAGAAAACATCATCCAAATAAAGCGAACAACATTTGTCCTTAATAATAATATTAAAACCTTTCTTGTCCAAACAAGAAATAGAGATAATGTTTACGCTAATTCTTTGGAACAAAATAACAATTATCCAATTCCAAAATAAGCCCAGAGGGCAAAGTCAAAACATAAGACCCTACAGCTAATGCAAAGAACCTTTGCTCCATTTCCAACTCGTAGGTCCACTTCGCCATCGTCAAAGTCCTACTCCTTCTTAGTCCCTGCACATTAGTACAAATGTGAGAACCACATCCCAGTATCTAATACCCATGATGTCAAGTAGATAAATTAACCTCAATAACATAAATACCAAGTGGAAGTCTCACTTCCTTTCTTCTTCTTGCACTCTTCTAGGTATTTTTGGCCAGTTCCTCTTCCAATGTCCGGTTTTCCACAATGGAAGCAGAAGCATCCTTAGCAACCCCGCCACCGCTTCTGGCTAGAAGAACTTTGCTTGAACTGTTTCTTGCCCTTGTCCTTTGTAGCCCAAGAAGCTAGCCTTTTGCCCTTCCCCTTTCCAGAGTTGACCATCATAATGGCCTTTCCCTTTCCCTTGTTAATATTTTGCTCAGCAGTTCTCAACATACCTGCAAGCTCTGGCAACGGTTTAGCAAAATCGTTCATGTTATACTGCATGACGAAATGGCTAAAGTTATCCGGCAACGATTACAGGATAAGGTCCGTTGCCAGCTCTGGGCCCAAAGGAAATCCCAGCCTCTCGAGACTCTCAATGTACCCAATCATCTTAAGTACATGAGGCCCTACTGGGTTTCCTTCAGCCAACCTGCAATGGAAAAGGGCCCTGGAGGTGTCAAATCTCTCCTGCCTAGCTTGCCCTTGAAAAAGCATCTTGAGGTGTTCGATCATATCGAACGCCTCCATGTTCTCGTGTTGCCTTTGCAACTCCGAAGTCATGGTAGCTAGCATGAGACATCCAACATCTATGGCGTCGTTGAGGTGCTTACGGTAAGCATCCTCTCACCTTAGGGCCGATGCGGCCGGGTGCCTCGTGCAATCGCTCATCAAGTGCATACAACTTCCTCTCTTGCTTGAGAACAATTCTCAAGTTTCGCTGCCAGTCGAGAAAGTTGCTTCCAGACAGCTTGTCCTTCTCAAGGACAGATCGCAATGACATGGTATTAGCGGTGTTGCCAGACATGGTAATCTAAAACAAAATAAACATGCAGAGATAAGTATCATGATAATAACATATTTAATAAGGACTTTTATTAAATACGCTCCCACTATTTTACTCAAACCAATGACCCTCCTCATTGGCTCGGAAAATCCCGTTGGAAGATTTTCTAGTGGGCTAAGATCCATATTTCGCCACGTCCTGAGTCAGCTTTGGCTGATCGCCCAGAACTCAGCTATTTAGGTAGGAAACTATTTCCAATTGCATCTATATGCAACTCTTGGATCAGCTGGGTGAATAACCCTTTATTCTAATTCATCTTATGAATTAAAGCCCAACTCTTGCCTCTAGGCCCATTTCCTTCTTATTGGATTCGACCCAGTTAAGTCAAACCCGATGGTTGGCAGTTGGATATTTCACCTATCGCGCCTCACCAAGATAAAATAAGGTGCTCAGCTTTGGCATGACCCACACTTACTCTATCCTGGCCTTGACGAGTGTCACACATCGGAAGGCATTTCGACTTAATATTTTCTTTGAGGGAATTTTATTGTAAATGATCTCACCGGCGTTGTATTAACATACAAGGCGTTTTGCTCTCAGCATACATGTCACACACATGTCTATGTACATTCATCTAACATACAAAACATACAAGACATACATGCTCATACATATTTAAAACATTCAGATAATATATTTCATGCAACACTTGCGTAAATATAAAACGAGATATGATATTACGGTTATGGCCTTCTAAGAAAGGAAAAAAAAAAGGTTAAACTATTACAATTCTTTAAGCTTCTCAAGCTCCTCCATATAGTGTTGCCTCCTCTTCAACTCTTTAAAGTAAATAAATATTTATTTAAAATAAATAAATAAAATAAAAGGCACGACACGTAGGTCGTATTTAATTTAAAACAAGTCACGACACGCAGGTCGTATTTACCAAAATAAATAAACACTATTATCTAAGGCCATAACTATAAACCATGGGCGTATAATATTTAATAATAAACAATAATAATAAAAAAAATTTATTACTATCATTTTAAACATAAATGAATTCACAAAATGAAGTCATATCCTGACATTCAATTGCGATCAAATTATGGCACGTACAGGGACGGAAACCAAATTATGATTTTCCAAATCAATTAATTGACATTTCCTTTTGTGCAACGCAAAAACCATTTGACTCTTATTTACGCAAAAGGCATCATCGCTGATTAACCAAAAGATGTCAAAAAAAAGTTTTTTTTTTCAGAAATCATGGATTCCAAAAATGTCACAAACAATGACCAATGAAGTCACACCGGATATTCATCACGTTTTATCTATAATGCAGAATCAAAATGAACACCAGGTCTCACAATTACAAAAAAAAAAATGCCGCACAACCATTCTTGCCGTGAAGTCAAAACTGAAAATGCATTTTAATTCTCAAATGAAAGAAACGTACAGCTCATGCTTTCTTGAAAACATTGACCAATCACATAAAGCAATCAACCAATTAAAGCTGAAATGTGCGCAGACCAAAACGAAGGAAAACGCAACACGATCAAAATGTAGATTCGGATATGAACAGCGATGAATAGCGCATAGAAGCATACAATGCTAACACACATATATCATCATATATATTAAAATCATTAAGGATTCAAGCAATCAAACATCCTATGCTTTGATACCACTGTTGGGTTTTCAAGAGGAACAATTTTAATTTTTATGACAGAATAATCCTCTTGAGCGGAAAAAACCTCATTTCTATGGATCATGTCATTGCAAAGAATCATAAAGAAAATTATTGTGTGTAGCGTTTACCTCTTGAAGCGTAGAGGAGATCGATCACCAACACTACGATCTTGTAGTGTCTCTACTCAGTCCACACGAACGGTAGCCTCGGAATGCGTCTTGCTAGTTGACGGCAACAGGAAGGAGGCACAGAAAGGTCTAAGAAACTTAGACTAGGGTTGGAGCGTTAAGCTTATATACTCCCTTCCTTTCATTATGTTGCCCTAATGGGCCTCATACAATATGTGTCAATTTCCTTCTTATTTAATTAAATCATTATTTAATTAAATAATATGATTCCGATTAAACCGTTCTATCGTGTGACCCTATAGGTTCCCATTAAGTTGACAATAATATTAAATATTAAAATAATATTAAATATTATAAACAATGAGCGGCATCTAGCAATGCATCATTGCTCCCCAATTAATGGGGAAAAACCGGTGATCTGATTTTAACCTTACCGCGACCAAGATTACTGTGAAGTTGATGTCCCTTCGTCCATGTGTCATAATTGAACACGAGGCATAAATGTGTCATCCTCGTTAAGTCCAATCATATGTTCCTCGATACCAGAATGGACGTGTAATCACAAGCGGGCCCAATATCATATATTGACTCACTTTCGAGTGGCCATGCATATTTCACGTCTCACTCTATCGAGAGGCCCAAGACATTACTCCTGTTATGTAGGAGGGACGAATCCTGTCTACATCACTCGCACCCCTCAACATGATTCATTGAAGGCCCAATTATTATCTTTATGATCATCCTGTTACGGATGACGTTTGATAGCATTAAAGCCTACAACTCCACATGTAGGAATCGCAGTGACTTCAAGTCAAAGGACTACTTCACTATGGTCGCCATGAGGAGTGCCTATGACACTTGCATAACTATTATGAAGCGTCCTCATAGTGGGTCAGTCCAATATAAATATTACTCCTAATATTTATACCTGTGTGCCGACTTGATATCGCATATCCATGACCCATGAGATGTGGTCATCAGTCTACTCACACAATAGTCTCTATGCATTATTGTCGTCCTAATTAACAACAATACTCGACTACGGATGCTTTAAGAATAACGTTCTATATGTTCAATGGGGTCTCATAATCAAGTCACACTTGATGTTCCATGAAACGAACTGTCTATTCTAAGGACTTTATTATGCTATAAAATAAATAACACAATAAATGAAATGCCTCATATATATATCAAATATATAATCAAAGTCATGACACAAATAATAATCTACTAAAACTAGATTGGCCACTAGGGCTTACACTAACACTTAAGTCCTAATAGCATAAGCCAATTCTAATACATAAGCATCTTAATTCCTAATACATAAGCAACTCCTAATGCATAATCAAATTCTAATACATATCAGCAACTTAATTCCTAATTCTTCGGCAAGTCCAGTTACATATTTATAAATGGCAAAGGGTTATCTGCTGCATGCTTAAGCCAATTCAACCTTTTATCCCCTGAACCTCGCAAAGCAACAAACATCTCCCTCGCCGGCTTAAACATCATTAGTTGACAGCATTTTGCATGCCAATCAAGATCATTCATAACTTCTTCCAAGTTCTGAATCTCAGCCATCACTTTGCCAATAGATGCACTTGCCATAGCATCATTGCGTGACCTACATGTCTCGGTAATCACATTAACAGCCTCAACTATCTTTGAGGAGGCACTTGCCTTTTTCTTACTTGTCTTTTCGGTCCCACTAGTTCTCTTTCTCTTCTCTCCACTCTTTTGGCTAACAGCTCCTTGTGACGAATTCAGCCCAATATTTGCAAATTCATTCGTTGCTCCAACACTTGCATCATCACTATCACCCGAGCCTTCTTCCATATCTAGGACAATATTCTCTAGGCATGGGTGATATCCATAATTTTCATCATCATTTGGAGCATTTGGTAACACCCCACTTGATGGTGCCCATGCCATCTGATGCGTCCGAAATAGCATATAGTTTAGTGTTAGTTTTGCATCGCATCTTAGTCATTTTAGTCATTTTAATCCATGTTATTTATGCATTTGGCTTGATTTGAGTAATGCACTTGGTTTTGGTTCAATTGTGCTTAAAGGAAGGTATTTGTCCTAGGAAAAAGGAGAAAAATCACTTGGAATAAGTTGGGGTAATTTGTGCTACAAGTTGATAATGTAATGTTGTCTCAGCCTGATACCTGTTCAATGTTTTAATCATATCTGGAGTTTTAGGTGTCCAAATGGGATGAAACCGGTTCCATTGGAAAGCTAAGATCCGTAGCTTCAACTTTCATGAAGACACTTTGAGCTAATTCGGAAGTTAAAGAGGTGAAAAATACAAAACAATATGAAGCACGACCTAGCCATGTCAGGAAGCACGACCGTGTTGCGACAGCACCTGAACAGCGCGAGAAACAGAACGAAGCACGACCTAGCCATGCCTCACGCCACGGTCGTGCTACGACAGCACCCTGGACGCAGAATTTTACGTTTTTACATGTTTTGGACTTGTTTTTTTACTCCTTTTCACCCTAGACTATAAATAGACACTTTAGAGACTTGTCTAGGGTTCGAATTTTGATTCTTAGAGGCACGGTGGAGGATTGGGATCAATCTCTTCGTCTCTTCTCTCTCGATTTCCTGGTTTGAATGTTTATTTATATAGATTCTATTCTATCCATCATGTTAGAGTAGTTTCCCTTGTTCTAGGATTTGGGGCTATGTCTTTTGATGTCTTTTGGATGATTATTTGATACTCTCTCTATTACTTTGAATGCAATTCGATTTCGTTCTTATTGTTATTATTATTTCTTATGAATTCGGTGGCCACGTATTCATATGTCTTAGATTTTTAGGGATGAACCGAGAGGTGAACCTTTGTTATCGGAACCATAAGAACGAAACAAGCTATCATATTTCTTAATGAGTTTAATTCGATTTCAATTACCACGAGAGTAGGAATTGTATCGCTTAAGCACGGTTTCTGTATCCTGGGAGGGAACTTTTACTAAATTAGGATAGTTTGCCTTCAATTGAATTCATTTGTTAATAAGAGAGTAGTCAATTAGGATTTCAGAGCATCATTGTGGTACCCCCAGTCCTAGAAGCTTTTCCTTATTATTAAAATCATCCATTACATTGTTCTTAATTTATTTTATTTCTATTACAATAACATATTCTATTTCTCGAATTAGTTTAATTAGCATAAAAGCAGTCTCTGTGGGATCGATATTTTATTAGTTGACGACAACTCCGTGCACTTGCGGATTTGAGCCACCAAGTTTTTGGCGCCGTTGCTGGGGATTGTTGAATTGATTTTTAACAAGGCAAACGAGTACTTTTTACAATTATTTTTTTTTTCTGTTTATAAATTAAAAAAAAATTAAAATTTCTTTTCTCTTCTTATAAAGTTGTTGTGTTGCTCACAATTCTCTTAGCTTTTGTAGCATGCTGCCTCTTAGATGTGATTTTTGTGGATTTTTCCATAGAAATGACACTTGTGAGGATTTTTTGGTCATATCACCAGAAGATGAGGATCTATTAGTCATGGTGGATGATATCCGCTTCTGTAGCATGCAGCCTCTTAGATGTGATTTTTGTAGATGAAAGCATAGAAATGGCTATTATGAGGATTTCTTAGTCATGGCAGAAGAAGAAGAAGATTATTGCATGGAAAGTATCTTAGGTGAAGAAGATTCACATCCTCAAACTCAATTCGAAGAATCACATGACAGAGACTCTTACCTCAAAAATGTTCTGGTTGAATTCATGAGAGCCAACCAAGATTCATTTGATAGATATGAGGTTCAATGTGAGAGGTTATTAGAGCAATTATCCCAATTTGAGCAGAAGCAAGTGGAGATAGAGATTGAACATAACTTCATTGTGGCATTGGAAGAAGAATTGAAAAACAAAAATAGTGACATAGAAGAGGACCCAAGGGTGAGGCATAGAGAGATTCATGTGACAGCTCAACCCTTGGTCATTGAAGAGAATGGTCATCTGCAAGTTGAATTTGATGTGCTTCAAGATAAGGAGTGGGGGAAACAATATCCCAAATGTATAATTGCTGAGGCATGGGAACACTTACTTCCCTAAGCCAAGTACATGGGAATTCTCTCCAAAAGAAGGAAGCGGAAGGAAGAAATCTTCTTCCTGACATATTATCCACCCTAATAGGGGTGTTGAAGTGTCAAGCTAATGATGTTAAAGAAGCGCTTCTTGGGAGGCAACCCAAGTTTTTCGGTGAGTTCTTTCCTCCTCATCCCTGCTTCAACTTAAATTTTTACATTGGGGACAATGTAAGTTTTTAAGCTTGGGGTAAGGGGTTTGCATTTTTGCATTTAGATTTGCATCTCATTTTAGTTTTTGCTTTTTGTCTTAATTTTTGTTTTTGTTTGCATCATTTTATCCCCCAATTGCTCTGTTGCCCTCCTAATTTTTCTATGTGTGCCACATTTTTGTTGAAATTTGAGATTGCAATGATTTGGAACCCAATTATTTTCTCTTGTGATGGGCTTAAAGGTAGTGTTCTTAATGTACATAGGGATAATCTTTTGATAAGTTGATGATTAGCATATGGCACTCTGATTTGATGTCTTTCACTGATTTTAACTTCTAAATGTGAAACCTGGGCTTATATTTGGGCTTGTACTTCATCATGTTCTTATGCCCCTTCTCCTTGTATGAGTGTGTTCCTCTTGATTGTGTTCTCTAGAACTTGACTTGAAACCGTTTCAAAACTTGAAAATTTTTTATTACACACTTGAATATGATTAAGGCATTTTAGGCATGTTTTCAAGCCTCTGATTTTTGAATGAAAGCTTCCTCTAGTTGCCCCTTTTGAGCCTTAACTGGAATAAATTTTCTTGGTACCCATGCCATTGTCAAATGTTTATGGTACCTTTTAGAGCATGTTTAAGGGAGCAATTAGATGCTTAATCTGTGAATTATTTTGATGCTTAAACTTGGGATCTCTTCTGTTGTTTAATTTCTCCCCAATAATTATTGCAAAATCTCAAAAGAAGGGGGAATAAATAATAAAAAAAATAATAAATAATAAAAAAATAAAAAAATAGAAAAGGAAAAAAAAAACAACAGAAGAGGAGCAAAATAAAAAGGTTTTGAAAGCAAAAAGGGAAAATGTATTGCTCCACTTATTCTGCTTAAAAGGATTGCTTTAATTGTTCATGTTGTTAGCCCTTGTATTTCCCCTTTTCTTGTTTTTATCCCACCTTAAAAGTTAAATCTCATGGCCACGTTACAACCTTTTGAAAGACCTTTTGATTCTTGTGTGTTTTCATTAATTATTTGCTGAGATTTGGTTAATAGTCAAGCCTATAGCAGAGCACTTTCATTGATGGATATGAGCGAATTGTCTTAACCTTTAAAACACTTGGAGAGTGATAAGGAGAGTGCCCTTATCAGTGACAGACATGATTTCAGAGAGCCTAAACTTCTAATTGGACTTGATTTTGATTGTCTCTATTGTGTTTGATAGTCCTTTAGCCTATTACTTGATTTTGCTTCTATCTCGGGTTTCTTATCGGTTGCATCTCGTATTTTCCATGTCGTCTTTGGCCACAGTAATTGCTTGAGGACAAGCAAAATTCTAAGCTTAGGGTAATTTGATGCGTTCGAAATAGCATATAGTTTAATGTTAGTTTTGCATCGCATCTTAGTCATTTTAGTCATTTTAATCCATGTTATTTATGCATTTGGCTTGATTTGAATAATGCACTTGGTTTTGGTTCAATTGTGCTTAAAGGAAGGTATTTGTCCTAGGAAAAAGGAGAAAAATCACTTGGAATAAGTTGGGGTAATTTGTGCTACAAGTTAATAATGTAATGATGTCTCAGCCTGACACCTGTTCAATGTTTTAATCATATCTGGAGTTTTAGGTGTCCAAATGAGATGAAACCGGTGCCATTGGAAAGCTAAGATCCATAGTTTCAGCTTTCATGAAGACACCTTGAGCTAATTCGGACGTTAAAGAGGTGAAAAATACAAAACAACATGAAGCACGGCCTAGCCGTGTCAAGCTACTGGCCGTGTTGCGGCGGCCTGAGCAATAGCGAGAAACAGAATGAAGCACGGCCTAGCCATGTTACGACAGCACCCTGGGCGCAGAATTTTACGTTTTTACATGTTTTGGACTTGTTTTTTACTCCTTTTCACCCTAGACTATAAATAGACACTTTAGAGACTTGTCTAGGGTTCAAACTTTGATTCTTGGAGGCACGGTGGAGGATTTGGATCAATCTCTTCGTCTCTTCTCTCTCAATTTCCTGGTTTGAATGTTTATTTATATGGATTCTATTCTATCCATCATGTTAGAGTAGTTTTCCTTGTTCTAGGATTTGGAGCTATGCCTTTTGATGTCTTTTGGATGATTATTTGATACTCTCTCTATTACTTTGAATGCAATTCGATTTCGTTCTTATTGTTATTATTATTTCTTATGAATTCGGTGGCCACGTATTCATATGTCTTAGATTTCTAGGGATGAACCGAGAGGTGAACCTTTGTTATCGGAACCATAAGAACAGAACTTAGGATTAAAATCACGAGAGTAATTTTTAGTCCTTCGAGGATAAAACAAGCTATCATATTTCTTAATGGGTTTAATTTGATTTCAATTACCATGAGAGTAGGAATTGTATCGCTTAAGCACGGTTTCTGTATCCTGGGAGGGAACTTTTACTAAATTATGATAGCTTGCCTTCAATTGAATTCATTTGTTAATAAGAGAATAGTCAATTAGGATTTCAGAACATCATTGTGGTACCCCCAGTCCTAGAAGCTTTTCCTTATTATTAAAATCATCCATTACATTGTTCTTAATTTATTTTATTTCTATTACAATAACAAATTCTATTTCTCGAATTAGTTTAATTAGCGTAAAAGCAGTCTCCGTGGGATCGATATTTTATTACTTGACGACAATTCCATGCACTTGCGGATTTGAGCCATCACCATCTCTCCGGTATCCACTACATCCTTGAAAAGTGTGGTTAATTGGTGAGCGAATGGAAGTCCCTTGTTCCTAAATTTTCCATATAGAGGGTTTTCCTGCATGTTCACGACCAAATATAATAAACACCAAATATAATGTATTGAGTCTTATAAAGCACCAAATTTGTTTATGACATACCAGTTGCTTGTTCTCCCACCATTATCAGGTGCGTCAAAGGTATTTTTCTCATTATCCCACCCTATTCCAGTTTCTTTCCCAAACAAGTTATACCATGCTCGCCAATCCTTTCTCAGACTATCATACATATTCTTTAGTTGAGCCTTTCCATACTTCCTTCTGGTTAAGTCATTAAATTGGGAAACAATTTCTTTCCATTATTTCTTGGTAAAGCTAGTACCAATGCGTTCCCCCTTGGAAACTTGAACCAGACATGTTTCGACAAAATATTCAGTTGCTTTGTAATCCTAAACAGCTTTGGATTTCTTATCTCCATCATTAGTTTGAGGAGTCACCATTCTATGTAGACCAAGTAAGAAGGAAAATAAAAATTTTACCCAACCATAACTAACTATGAAAATAATAACAAATAAATTAATAGCAAAAACAGAATCAGCAAAGGCTACTCATTCTCATGCCTAAACAGAATCGACAAAAATTAATAGCAAAAAACAGAATCAGCAACCATAACTAACTATGAATAAGCAAAAGTATCAGTATCAAAACATCAAAAATTTTACCTAACCATAAATCACAAGCCAGCAAAAGCATCAGTATTAGTAGCAAATCATAGAATCAGCAAGGCAGAATCAGCAAGGCAGCAAGGCAGAATCAGAGTTTAGTTTAGGCATTTTATCAAACACAATAAAAACGTTTTTTCAAATAGCAAACATTCATCCTTAAAAATTAGTTATTCAAACCGATTTTTACAACAGCACAAAACGTCAGTATCTAAACATATTTTTACAACTTAATAGACCAAATTAGTGCTTACCTTGGGCTGAGAATGAGCTTGAAGAGCTTGAGAAGTTCGCTTTGTTTCTGGTTGTTCTATGTTTCTTCCAATCCGTGAGCTTGAGAATGAGCCACCTCCAAGCGACTGTCTTCAATTTAAAGAAGGGTTGTAATAAATTTTGTAAATTAGATGATGGAAGTTTAGCAAAAATAAGGAATGAAGGTAGGTGTATGATGTCTTCGGTAGATCGAATGTCCTCAAATGGAATGTTGCAGTTATTGTGAGGCCATGGAGGAAGGTAGGAGACGAGTGATTGCATTTATGAAGGGCAATTTATGAAGGGCTGATCAGAAATATTACAGGAGCCAAGGGAGAATCAATTCAGATCGAACGCGGAAGCTACCCAGCGCAGCTTCAGCTTGAACGCGAGTCCAGCATCGAACGTGCGACGTCTTCAGATCTCGAAGTGGAGAGCCAAACAAGGTAGAATCATGTTTGGAAGTGTGAGACGCACGTTGGGTGAGTTGAAACGTGTAACCAAACACACGCTTACAAAAACAAAATCAGCACTGAATTGCCTTCATGTTTATTCTTAATGACGGAATTTTTAATTTTGTATAATCTTTTTATATATTTGTTTATTTGGATTAAACGACAACGGGATAAGATGTGCCTTTCAACTATCATGTTTGTTCTTTTCTTTTCCTATTTCACAATGCAGTGTCCCCTCCCCCTTTTTTGTTCTCTTAGATCCATCTGAACAAAAAGGCAAGGGCATGGGAAGTATTTTTCTGAATCTACTAAAATTCTTAGTGTTCCTTCCCTGGAATGTTCAATGATACATATTAAATACTCATAGATAGATACTCATATCACATGGTTACACCAAAAAGCTAATATAAAACAATCATTTTCAGTGCCTAGTAGGCTTGTTTAATTTCCCATCTAAGCAACCAGTGCATGATAGTGAGTCTAGTAAGGAATCAACTAAAACTCAAGTCAGAAGAGAGGAGCATGTAATTTTCTCATCTAGTTGCCTTTAGCTTTGCGTATATCAACTTGCTTGGTCACTAACTATCATTAAAGACTTAACTCTTACCTACCCTTGTTCTACTTGCGAAGGATGCATTTTTTTTTTTTTGACTAAAAAAGTAGGCACCTTTCTTGCTATCAGAATGCATATATAATCCTGCCTAAAATTCTTCTACAGACAACCTCATTCACCATGTCTTCTGCATTCTTTGATACCAGTTTTATGTTCATGACTTGCATGCTTTTCTTCTGTTTCAGCGTATCCAATTGGGTTTCTAAGTAATTTTAGGAGCTTTGACCGGGAAGTAAGAAGTCCCATTTCATCATTTTTTTAAGCAACGAATTAACATGCAAATGCATTAAAGTAAGAAAGGTAATTCCAACTATGTTGACACCGCCACCCTTACCAATTATTTGCAGCACGCCAAAAGTTTATTGAAAAAAAAAAAAAAAAAAAAAAAAGCCATGAGGGTACATAAACCGAACCCAGGCAAGAAGAGTCATATAAACCGAAAATAAGGCAAGCTCAACTTATTACGGGTGAAGTCGGGCAAAATAAACCTAGTTGGCAAATCCCACCAAGTAAAAACTCTACTAGCAATGTCAAAGTTAGCTAATTTATCAGCATAATTGTTACCCTCCCTATAAATATGAGAAACAAAGAATTGTATTTGACTACACAACAAAGGACAATTATCCCATCGATTTCTAATTTTCTAAGCAGTGGCGGAGCTTGATTGAAATAGTTGAGGGGGCCATAAAATCATTCCATATATATATTTAGTATTTCACAAGTGATACATCAATTGCCATATGGTGCAGTGGCTTGGTTTTCTTGCTTTTAAGCACAAGAACACGGTTCGAATCCCTCACAGATCATTTCTTTTCGTCATTTCCACGCAAAGAAGCATATTAAGCAAAGAAAAAAGATAACATGCATTGCCATGGACTCGATCACTCGCTCCCGCGAGTCACAAAAGATGCACTTACCGCTGCGCCGCTGCGAACATTTTAAACATATGTTGCATAACATGTATATATACCAAGAAAATGTAAAATGTCTGGGGGAGCCACAGCTCCCCTATGTCCCCAAGAAACTCCGCCCCTGTTTCCAAGGGACTACATGATTAGACTTGAAGGCCTGCACCACTATCAAAGAGTCGCACTCCAGCCAAAGCTTTCGCCAACCTTTATGAAAAGCCAACTCAATGGCCATGATAGCACCGGTAAACTCGACCATAATAGAATTTGAAACCCCAATGAAATCAGCAAAACAACTCATGATAGCAGTGCTGCTATCTTTAAAAATACTGCCACAGGCTGAAAAACCAAGACTCCCTTTAGAGACACCATCAGTATTACATTTGATCCAGCTACATAGAGACGGGTGCCAATCAACTTGCCTGATAAAAGCAAAAAAATTTAAAATAGAGAACTTTTGACCAGAAGAAGAGTCTCATTTCATCATTATGACTAGTTGAAACAGTGAAACCATGGTCCATTGTTAGTTCTCTCATCAACTGAAAGACCTACTTTTTTCCAACTTTATCCTGTTCAGTGTTGGCTCTCAAAACCAACGATAATGCTTTCCTACCAGCTTTGGATTCTTAATATTATCAACATTCTGGTTTGGTTGCTGTCCAATGTCAAGAGCTTACTATTTTTTATTATTATACTGGATGCCTTTCGGTTACTCAAAAGGGAACTTGGAATTTACAAACAAGAACTAGCAATGAGAAAAACCTCAATAAAGCACGGAATTTACTTTTTGGAAAAAAGAAAAAGAAACTGCTATGGCAATAGAACTTGGTAAGGACAAAGTTACAGTATACAGATTGTTCCCACACACAAAAAAAAAAAAGGTTAGTGTCTACAGATACTGTTAAGTGATTGAAAAAATACACACGGAAATGGGTCTCCAATTCAAAGAGTGAAATAAGATATATGATATAACGGCCATTGTCCCTCAATAACTTAGGGAAACACATGTTAAATTCAGATAAAATGATCGGCAAAATAATCAGGGCTTGTTTATTTAAGCTTTTAAATAAATTATGATATACATTTTTAAATAAATTTTTAAAAATATTTTTTTAGTTTTTTTTAAAAAAGCACGAAAACAGTCATTTGTGGTTTTTACTTGTCCAATTGATATAAATTCTTTTAAACAAATATTTTAATTAAAAAGTCATTAAAATAATTAATAAACAAAGGACTTAATTAACTCGATGACACAGGATCCACTTTCTCCCATTCTTTTTTGCATTGCAGAAGAGGTTCTCAGTAGAGGAATTTCTAAGCTAGCTACTACAACAAATCTTGCGATTTTCTAGGGCCAAAAGCCCTAGGAAATGACTGATCTTTCGAGGGCCCACTCGCAGAAGAGAATCCGCTGCTCGGAAACAGTTTCCGAGGGTTATTTTCGGGAAACCGTAGGAAATTTCTTAGGGTCTCAAGCTGTAAGAAACACAGGAAATTTCCTAGGGCTCAGTGCCCTCGAAAATTTCCTACAACCTTAGCCCTAGAAAATGCCAAGGTTTTAATAAAAAAAAATTAATCCCCCAAAGCACTGTCCCCTTCCTAGGCTCTTCCTTTGTTCCAGTAACCATAACCAAACAGAGAAGATACACACATTTAGTAATAAAACATATACGATGAAGAACAATAACCCCCCAAATTCGGAATAAAAAACCAAGAAATTTAAACACCAACAAATTTAAAAAAAAAATTGAATCTGGGCTACTAACAATACACACATTTACTAACAATGCTGAATCTCCATTCCTAAAAAAAGTACATATTCAAAATAAAAAATAACGAATTCAGTAAATAAAAAACCAAGAAATTTAAAAAAAATGAAAAACAGAACCAAAAAATATTGTCTCTTCCTCTTCACACAGTGGACTGTCTCTTCCTCTTCATGCTCTCCTTCTTCCTCCACTTCTGCTGGGTGCCATCATTACCCTCGCCTTCTTCAATCCTTTTAACATGCAGTATTTTCTTCACCATCACACATGCAGTATTTTCTTCCTCTAAATCCCAAACCAACCACCACCATGTCTTCTCTTCTCAACCCTTTTGACATGCCAAATCTGAGTTAGGGTTCTTAAAAAATTTGGGGGGGGGGAATCAGAAATGGAAGAAGGAAGGGGACTCACCATGGAAGAGAAAAGAAGAAGTGGTCGCGGCTTTGAAACTCCGGTGCGGCGGTAATGAGTTCTGATGCGGTGGTCGTCGGCGAAGGTGCTCCGATCATGAATCTTCTTGAGGGGTTTTGTTGTGGACGGTGTGAGGAGTCTTTTCATCGGGATCTCGCCTGAGAGGCGCGGTCCTTCATGGCTATCGCAATCCTTCTTGTAATGAAAAAGATACTGATAGCTCGCCTCAAATCAACCACACAACAACAATAACCCTAGCTTCAGTCCTCTGCCATTGAAAACCTGGCTCAACACCGAATCCTTCAACCACATCAAGCTAGGGTTTTTGGTCATCTTCATGGCGAACACAGATCTCGGATCTCAAGATCCACCAACAAATCGCTCGAAAAAACACTCGTAAGCGGAAGAAGGAGGCAACGCTGTTGCAGAACCTGCGGAGGGAATACTACCCTGTTGTGGCGCTGTTGCAGAACCTGCGGAAGGAGGCAACGCTGATGGAAGAGAGCAACCCTGTTGCGGCGCTGATGGAAGAGAAACAGGGTGCTCCAAGTTTTTAATCTATCGAGCCACATTTTCCAAATTTGAGAATGAGAGAGAGCGAGCTGGGTGTTGGTGTTTTATGTTTAAAAAAAAATTAACCTCACATACCGAGTGGCTGGGCACTCGGTTAGCAAAAATTAAAAAAAAATAAATGGCTGACATAAACCTAGGGCTAGGCCCTAGGTGTTTTGCCTGATTATTAAAAAAAAAGGCAAAAATCAGACAAAAATTCCGAGGGTTTTTTTTAATGTAGCCCTAGGTAAATTTTATATGAGTATTTTCCTAGGGCTTTGGCCCTAGGTAATTTCCTAGGGTCACATGCCCTAGGAAATTTTTGTAGGGTGGACAAAATTCTTGTAGTGAGTGCATGATGGTCATTTGCAATTGATGGCTGGTCCTCGAGGTTTTCAGATGCCTAGTCATGTTTTATATGCTGATGATATTCTCGTTTTTGGTAGAGCTTCCAAGAAGAGTTTGAAGAGTCTTCTTAATTTGTTTAAAGATTATGAGCAGGTGTCTGGTCAAGTTATTAGTACAGATAAATCTAAATTCTACACTGCCTCATTGTCACCAGCAAGAATTGGTAGCATTTCTGGTATCCTCGGGTTTAATGCTGCTTGCCTTCTGTTTACATATTTAGGAGTACTTTTGTTTCGAGGTAAGCCCAGAAAGCTTCATTTTATGCCTATTGCTGACAGGATCCATAATAAGCTTAGTGCTTGGAAGGGTTCTCTTTTATCTATCATGGGTAGATTTCATTTGGTGCATTCTGTAATTTAAGGCGTGCTTATATACAATTGTCATATTTATGCTTGGACATCCAGTTTTCTTAATTCTGTTGACTCTTGGCTCCAAAATTTTATTTGGTCTGGCAACACTAATGTCCGGAAGCATGTTACAGTTTCTTGGCACAAAGTGTGCAAACCTGTTTCTAAAGGAGGCTTGGGGCTCAGTTCAAGCAATCAAGAGAGCTGGTTTGTTAAGTTTGGGTTGGAATATTCTCTCCTCCGACATGAAGTGGGCTAAATTGATTAAAGCTAGAGCTTTTAAGAAAAACTCCCCTGTGAGGTATCACAGCTCCTCGTCTATTTGGTCAGGTGTTAAGCACTTCATCCCCGGTATTTTGGAGAATGTTACTTGGCAAATATGTTCTGAGGACAACATTAATTTTTGGTTGGGTGTATGATTATCTCATCTATTTCTAGGCTCCTTGGAATTCCAGACCATATTAAGTGCTCCCTTCAATCCAAAGTGAGAGATTTTATTATTGATGGTGGTTGGTCGATTCCGCAATCTCTGTTTTCTCACTATCCTGCACTTAAAAATGAGATTGATAAAATTACTTTACCTGTTTTACCATTGGAGGATGCTCTTAGATGGAAGCACACAGACTCATGTACTTTTCTTTTAAGAAAGCTTATAATTTCTTACATCCTTCTGGTCAAGTTGTTCCTTGGGCTAAGACCATTTGGAGTACTTGCATCCCTCCTTCAAAATCTTTTTTGTTGTGGCGCATTTTGCGTGGGAAAGTTCCTACTGATGAGAATCTCAGATCCAGGGAATTATTATGGTTTCTATTTGTTGTCTTAATGGTCAGGTAGATGAATCTTCTCATCACTTGTTTTTACAGTGTCCTTTTGCTCAACAGCTATGGCTTTGGCTTGGAAGTATTTTAGATTTGAGAATAGATTGTACTGACTTCCATTCCATCTTGAGCATCTGCAATAAGAATTGGTGTTCCCAAGTTTCGGGATATTGTTCTTGCTAGTATCATATATGTTTTTTGGTTCATTTGGCATTGCAGGAATAAAGCTAGATTTGATAATAAGTTGCTCCCTATTTAGTCTGCTATTAATTTGATTATTTCAAGTGTCTCCTTGGCTGGTAACTCTAGCTCCGAATCTATGTCATCATCCATGATGGACTTTTCTATTCTCAAATCTTTCCTTGTTGAAAGTCATCCCGGTAAATCTCCTTCCATTATGAGAGTCTTGTGGAGTTCTCCTCGTTGTTATACTATCAAATGCAATACTGATGGTGCTGCCAAATGTTGTCCTGGTCCTTCTGCTTGTGGTGGAATCTTTCGGGACAATAATGCTGCCACTCTTGGGCGCTTCGTGGAAAATCTTGATATTCGGAATGCTTTATATGCTGAGCTATGTTGACTATTGAGATTGCTTATAAAAGAGGTTGGAGGAATATTTGGTTGGAATGTGATTCTTCTCTTGTTCTTTCTGCTTTTAGTAATTTTTCTTTAGTTCCTTGGTCTCTTCGTAATAGGTGGATTAATTGTATTGAGCTGACTAAGAACATGTCTTTTATTTTCTCGTATATTTATAGAGAGGGAAATGCTTGTGCTGACAAGCTGGCCTCTTTTGGGTTAATAACCCGAGTTTTGTCTGGTGGGATACTATTCCTCCTTTCATAACTTCGGAGTTTGCCCACAATAGAAGTAGGCTTCCGAATTATAGATTTAAATGATTTTCCTTGGGTAAGGTTTATGCCCCCAAAGTCCTTTTCTTGTATCTTTTTTTACTATTTTTTAATAAAATAATGGTATGCTGCAAATGATTGATAGAAATTGTGGTGCCAACCTAGTTGATATCACAGTTTCTATAGTAATGCTTCACATACTATTTTACTTTAAAAACTCGATGACAATCAAGTCAAAAAAAACTATATGACAATAACTAATATTAGCTTAGCTTGACTTTTTGGTAAATCCCCCCAAATATTTAGATCCAACATCCGTCGACTGTATGGTGACATCATCTCAAGCACATATATAGCTGAGTTCTTTTCTTTTTCGTTTTAATTCAATTTATGTGAATTGAGGTGTAATCCAATTGCCTATAAGATAAATCCAAGGATTCTTCTCCTAATGAAGAAATGATAAATCACACCAACCATTTGATTTACCGAACGCAAAAAATTCTCGAGAAAATTCTATTTTTCTTACATGGATGTATCCATACACTGAGGCAAGACAAAAAAGGGAAAAAGAAAAGGAGAGAGGGGGGGTGGGATTAGCAATGCCAATGCCCAGATAAAAAATCTCAGGCCACTTTATGTCTATTACAACTTTCGTCATTCTAGTCGGCAGGTAATTTTTTCCCCCTATTGCAAGACATGATTATTCCAAACCATAATAAGCCAAAGAAGAATCGTGAGATCGATGTACCAAGAAAAAAAAAAAAGAATCGTGAGATCGTTTCTTATAAGGGAAACGCTAATTGGCACGAGAAAGTTCCGCACGAGGAAGCACGAAATCCACTTGTCCTAATTTAATTGGTTTATCATTTTATTTTCGACCCAACGATGTATGGTTATGCAGGCCTACTGTTATGATGTTACACATCGTGCGGATCATGCGTATTCCAATTCGGGCCAAATAGCATTACTGTTCTTATAAAATGGCTAAGATCGGGTTACATTATAAAATAGTGCATCAACACATGACACTAACTTAACCATCACAGACAGAAAGCTGATATTTTATTGTTTAACTATATATGTAGATTTATGCTACACATGCATATCGGTGCGTACCAATCAAATATACCAAAAACATTAGCCTGACCCAACTCATCTAAACTTTAATTCATAAAAAAAAAAATACCAAAAACATTCAGTAAGCTCAGTAAACCAAACATGCAAAACTAATATAAATAATGTTCTCATCTCAGGCTTAGCCAGTTGCTATGGGAATGCTGGATTCCATGGCCTTCATAGCTTCAAACCTTGGCTCTTTGGCCTCAAATTTGAGGCCAGCATAGAGCTTCATGTAATCGTCAAAAACAAATTTCGGATAGACTTGGCTTGTCTCATCTTCCTTCACTAAGGTTGGTACTGGAGAGATTAGTGCATCATTGCCTGGATTGTAAAATGAGGCTAAGGACATTCTGTTACCATCTGTTTGAGCAATTACACGGTGCATGACACTCTTGTATTTTCCATTGGTAATCACCTGTTTATATTAGAAAGACCACACAATTAAATTAATAAATAAAGTTAATGTTGCATTAAGCCAGCAGGCACATGTATGTATATTCTGTATTACTGTGGAAATAACTAAATACACCTCCCATTTTACTAGTATGCACCCACTCTCTAGAAGTTTATTTCTCGAGGCGTGTCGTTTTGTTGTCTAATAGTTTATTTCTGGACAAATCCAACAAATTATGTTATCCGAAAATAAACTTCCGGTAGGGTAAGTGCATGCTAGCAAAAATGGGAGGTGATTTCAGTAATTCCATGTTAGTGTATGTACCTCAAGTTGGTCACCAAGGTTGATGACAATGGAATGGCGCATTGGTGGGACATCAATCCAGTGGCCATCTTTAAGGAGCTGAAGTCCACCAACCTTGTCATCTTGAAACAGTAGAATGATGCCACCAGCATCTGTGTGGGCCCTGAGGCCTTTGATGAGTTCTGGCTTGGGACAAGGAGGGTAGTTGCTAACTTTGGTGCCAAAATTTGGGCCCTTGGACCCATAAAAAACCTTCTTAAGATACCCTTCCTCTAAACCAAGATTCACACACAGCAAATCAAGAATTAGCTCAGCTAGTTTCTCCAGTTCCAGTGCAAATTCCTTCATTGCCTTCCTGAAATTAGTACCAAGAAAATAACACAAATTAATTAGATTATATCTAAACAAAAATATTGCTCAAAGAAAAGGGCTCCAATATATAAATTTTTTAATGGTGCATGATTTTAATTATATATCGAGCATGACCAACCTGTAATCATCACCAAGATCAGGGATCTCTGAGATGTTAGAGGAAGGAAGGTGGCGCAAAAAGAAAGTGCTTTCCCAGTCCAAGTCATTGATTTCAGACTGAGCAGACTCCAGACCTTTGGTTTCTACCCTTTCTTTGAACCTTTGCTCCATACACTTCTTGTAGTGCTCTTTTGTTAGCCTCTCCACTGTGTCCATCAACTCTATGGATATCCCATGGTTCACCAACTTGATATATAAAACAAAACCCAAAAACAATTAACACATTAACAAATAAACTCAACATATATATGCAAGGGAAAGTTCTCATTAAAAGACTCCTAGAGTACCTCAAAGAAACCCCAGTTCTCACAGGCATCTTTTATCATCTCCATGGTCGATGCTTTCTCTTCAGTGTTGAGCTTCCCCATGTCAACTACTGGAAACTTCTCCATTTTGCTTATTCCTTTTTCTCCTGTTTTTCTCTCTCACTTTAATTTAATATATAGAACGGCTGTGTGACTATTTGCTGTGAGGAGTAAGGTTGTCTGAGGTGCAATTTATAGGCCTTTTTGGCTTCAAGGGAAGGAAGAAATTATTTAATTAAAAAAATATAAAAGAGAAAAAGTTATGCTGATCGAACTCGTGAGCTCTTCATGATATTTAGCTGACTATATATCTTCCACATTGACACGAAATTCATAACAAATCTAACACGTTAAGTGAGTTAAAAATTAATTAAAAGGATTAACATATAGGTTACAAATCGCGAATTGAAAATTTACTAGTAAACTTTTTGGAGTTTTTTTTTTAATAATGTGTTGTGACATCGTTAGAAAAAGTATTTCTTAATATAATTATTGTGAGTTAATTTTTTTTAATTACGTGATAATGTATGATTAAATAATACTCCTTCTGGTCCTATTTATAATAGACCAAATATATGAGTTATTCAATGAACAAAATTTTAGCTTTATCTCTTATAAATAAGACCGGAGGGAATAATATATAAACTTTTACATTAGCAGTGCATGTATTAATATTAATTTCACCAATAACACATGCTGTGAGGTGTCGTTTTCTTTCCTTTCGTTAACGAAGTGTTTGAGGAATGTACGTATACAATATTTAAGTTGAAAAGAACCCGAATATCAGTCTAGTGGATATTTATAAATAACAAATCACGGTAGGTATAAGGCTAAAAAATCTAATACAAATTTTGAAGGGGATCATTGAAAGAATATAGAGATAAACCAAATTGGGTGGGAAACTTTAATCTTGGGAAAAGGAAAGGGAAAAATAATAGGAAGCCAAATCTAATCTCAATTTTATTATCTAATCTCAATTTTAAAAGACAAAGCAGGTTTTCATTCGTGGATGGAGTATATATTATGTGTGTTCACATCACATCCTGATGGGCCACTAGCTACCATCTTTTAATTTGTCACTGAGAATGTGGCCATGAAAGGTTCGAGTCATCTTCGTTTTTGGTAGGAAATGGGGCCCTATTTGGGTGACTGCTTTTTTTCAGAAATTTTTCCAACCCCACATCTACAGGTGGCTACGAATTAACTTTCCTCGTACACGCGCTACTCTCTTTCATATTCGGTTTTTTTCCTTGATTTTTTTTTTCTTTTTATTTTGTTCATAGATCATAAGATCTTGCATTTTCTTGTCTTTAATTTTTGTTTTTCTCAGAAAGCACCAAGACAGGTTAGTAAAACTATATATTAAAACTATTGTATGTGAATTACGTAAAGATCGAAACTGTCTCTCACAACGTTAATAACCTCTCCTATATGTAAAGGAAAGACCTAAAGCTAAACCTTAGACATCATCGACCAAAATCAATTATACTCTTATTAATTGCTTATTTATTTTTGTGATGACATGGCATATAAGGTCAATGTGGGTTTGACCATGAGGTGGCTTGCTGACTTGGTTGTTATTTTGCCAGCTGGCAGTGAATGTTATTCACTTTCATGTAATCTCTGTAACTGAGTGGTAGAAAACAAGAATCGCATTCTTGGTTAAGCTCTTGGGTATAAAAGGGTTTTGGGGAGTGAAACACTATATCTGTGAGGATCAAAGAGGGAAGCAACTACTCATTGTAATCGATTCTTTGACTCTGAATGAATTGGACAAAGTTGTGCTAAGTCCCGGAGACGTAGGCAAGATTGATGCCGAACTCAGTCATCAAACTTTCTGGCGTGTTTGTTCCTTTTGCATGTCTTTAATTGTTTGCACTTGCATTGTTAATTTCATAGCTTAATCTATCAAATCCTGTGTTAAGATTCTGGGTTTTATTAACTGTGTTAACAGGGTTATTCCATAACAACTGGTATCAGTAGCTATCGGACAGGAAGGAAGATCGATGGCAATGGCGAAGTTCGACATTGACAAGTTCAACGGCAAAAACAATTTTTCTCTCTGGAGATTAAAGAGGAGGGCTCTTCTGGTTCAATAAGGATTGGAAGAAGCCTTGGAAGGAGAAAAGAAACTACCAGCAACGCTTTCAGAGAAAGAAAAGAAAGACCTCATGAACAACGCTCACAGTGCGATAATTTTGTGTTTGGGGGACAAGGTGCTTCTAGAGGTGTCAAAGGAAACTACTGTTGCGGCTCTTTGGCTGAAACTCGAACACCTCTACATGACAAAGACTCTTGCTAATCGTCTTCATCTTAAACAAAGGTTGTATACTCTGAAAATGCAATAGGAAACCACCATAGAAGATCACACGGATGAGTTCATTAGGTTGATCATTGACCTAGAGAACATTGATGTGAAATTGGAGGATGAAGACTAAGCACTGCTTGTTGGTGATTTCGGCAGTGTACCGAATCGCACAAGTAATAAAGTGATAAGTAAGATCGTCTCCACAGGGATTGCGATTGATTATTCAACTAAACAAAGTTCGTAACTATTTTGAACGAGAACCGAATAGTGGTATTTGGAAATAAGTAGATTCGTAACAACTGAAAATAACAATAACAACTATTTGTAATTAAATGGTATAAAAACGACTAGGGGTTTGAATCCTCTTGTATCCACTCTCATGCATTTAATCTACAACCAACGCAAGTTATTTCATACAAATAGAAGTTCGAATCAACTAAATTAGTTTAAGAACAATCCCTTGCCTCATAAACCCTTTACTCTAACTAAAACCCCCAATCCCTTAGGTGATTTATAGTTAGGTTAAGCATTAAGAATAGTGATTCATAAGAACACATAATCACAAAGTTATATTCTTATATATACTCATCATGACTATGGCTAACAATCTCAGTTCAAGTTCTTCACCCAATTTCCCAATCATCATGAAAAACCCCAATCGATTCAATAGCGGCCAAGTATCGAAAAGCATTAAGCGCGGAGAATTGAAAGCTCAATTGAAATGAAATAAACTTGCTTTAATATAATAGAATTAACTACATAAAAGTTTCATCAAGATTCATCTAACCCTAGTCTAAAAAGCATAGTTACTCATAGAGAAAGAAAAACCAAACCAGAAATTCATGAGAATTAATGAAGAGATTGTTCCCAATCCTCCACCGTGCTTCCAAATAACAAAGTTCGAACCCTAGACAAGTCTCTAAAGTGTCTATTTATAGTCTAGGGTGAAAAGGAGTAAAAAACAGGTCCAAAACATGTAAAAACGTAAAATTCTGCGTCTAGGGTGCTGTCGTAGCACGGCCGTGCTTCCTGACACGGCTAGGCCGTGTTTCATGTTGTTTTGTATTTTTCACCTCTTTAACGTCCGAATTAGCTCAATGTGTCTTCATGAAAGTTGAAGCTATGGATCTTAGCTTTCCAATGGCACCAGTTTATCTCATTTGGACACCTAAAACTCCATATATGATTAAAACATTGAACAAGTGTCAGGCTGAGACAGCATTACATTATCAACTTGTAGCACAAATTACCCCAACTTATTCCAAGTGATTTTTCTCCTTTTTCCTAGGACAAATACCTTCCTTTAAGCACAATTGAACCAAAACCAAGTGTGTTATTCAAATCAAGCCAAATGCATAAATAACATGGATTAAAATGACTAAAATGACTAAGATGCGATGCAAAACTAACACTAAACTATATACTATTTCGAACGCATCATTGCTCTTAATCTGTTCTTTATCAAGCTCTTATGAAGTTCTTGCTGATACACTCATATATGGGAGGGATTCCATATCTCTGGAAGAGGTCCAAGTTGCTTTAATGGCCAAGGAATTGTCCAAAAGATCAGATGGTAAAGAATTTGAGGCAGGTGAAAATCTCATGGTCAGAGGAAGGAGTGAAAAGAAAGAAGGCAAGGGAAAGAATGGATCAAGATCAAAATCGAAGACCAAATACAAATGCTTCATTTGTCACAAAAAGGGTAATTTCAAGAAAAATCGCCCGGAAAGAAAATCAAAGAAGAAGAATAATGGTGATGCCTCTTTTGCCTTAGATGGTTATGATAGTTCTGAGTTATTGGTTGCTGCAAACAGTCAAGGGGAAGCAGAATGGGTCATGGACTCGGGTTGCTCTTACCATATGTGTTCAAAGAGGGAATGATTCTATGAATACAAAACTTTTGAAGGAGGTCAAGTTCTAATGGGAAACAATGCCACTTGCAAGGTTGTTGGCATTAGATCTATTAAACTTAGGCTTGCTAATGGCACTGAGAAAATACTGACTAAGGTTAGGCATGTTCCCGATCTTAAGAGAAACCTAATTTCTTTAGGAACTCTTGAGGAAGCAGGGTTCAGCTTCAAAGTTGAACAATCTGTTTTGAAAATTCTAAAGGGATCAAGGGTTGTCATGAAGGGTGAGAGGAGCAAGAATTGTTTGTATATACTCAAGGGAGACACCATCACTACTGAATCTAATGTGGCTGCAGAATCAGGTTCCAACAGGAGCAAGTTATGGCATCAAAAGATGGGTCATATCAGTGAAAAGGGGCTGAAAGAGTTAGGCAAGCAAGGGCTATTGGGTGAAGACTGATTGGAGGACCTAGACTTTTGCAAACACTATGTGTATGGGAAGCAAACAAGGGTGAAGTTCTCAACTGGGGTTCACAAAACTAAAGACAGACTTGGGTACATCCACTCAGACTCATGGAGGACATCTAGAACACCTACTCATGGAGGTAACAGGTATTTCATGACTTTTATTGATGATTTCAGTAGAAAGGTTTGGATATATCTGCTAAAAACAAAAAATGAAGCCTTTAAAACATTTGTTGAATGGAAAACTAAGGTGGAAAATCAGTGTGATAAAAAGGTCAAAGCACTTAGGACTGATAATGGCTTAGAGTATTGTAATGATGAAATCAATAAATTCTGCAAAGAACATGGAATTTATAGGAATAATACAGTGAACAGAACCCCTCAGCAAAATGGCCTTGCTGAGAGGATGAATAGGACTCTTTTAGAGAGGGTTAGGTGCATGTTGTCTAATGCAAACCTCTCTAAACACTTTTGGGGAGAAGCAGTGCACATAGCCTGCTATCTCATCGATAGGAGTCCTTCAATTGCACTTGAAAATAAGACTCCACAAGAGGTCTGGAATGGCAAGCCTACAGAATACAAAAACCTCAAGATCTTTGGGTGTACTGTGTACTATCATGTCAATGAGGGAAAGTTAGAGCCAAAGGCAAAGAGGGGTCTGTTTGTAGGGTATTCAGAGGGTGTCAAGGGCTACAAATCTAGTAAGAGGAAAAGAAAAAATGCATTATAAGCAAGGATGTGAAGTTTCATGAATCTGAATTGCTTGGAAATAAAAAACATAGGGAAGTTATTGGTAATTCTACTGATAAGGACAGACATCGGCTTGAGGTGGAGCTTGGGGGGAAAACTAAACAAGGTGCAGTGAGACAAGACCAGCAGGATCAAGCAGAAATTGATGAGCAGGCAGAATCAGAAACTGGATCAGAAGAAGAGTATCTTCTCTGCAAAGACAGAGAAAGAAGGGTCATCAAGCCTTCTACAGGATATGGACAAGAATATGTGAACTATGAGAAATATTATGCGAGATTGCGTGTGCACACAGTAAAAAATTTACTTCAATCGTAATAAGGATAAAATTTAAATAAAAATATACTCTCTCCGTCCCAAATTATAAGAGTTTTTTAGCTTTTTTATTTGTCTCATTTTATAAGGTCATTTTGAAGTTTCACTGTAGCATTAATTATTTTTTTCACCCATTACCCTTCTTTGTTTTAATCAATAAATTAAATGAAGTGTAATCTAATTTACTTTTCCAATGAATTTAATGGTGGTCTAGGTAAAAAAATAATAAAAATTATAGACAAATTTATTATATTTTAACTACATTAATTACGTTCCTTGGTGGGAAAGATTTTGCCAAAAGACTCTTATAATTTGGGATGAAGGGAGTAATAATTTTAATAAAAAATATTGTTATGCAGTTTTTTTTTGAATAAATATTGTTATTTGTTTTAAAAAAGTATCACCTGAAAATTTGTTTTAAAACTGAAAATACATTAAGCCGACCCTGTGTGGGAGTATGGAATAGATCTTGTGTGAGGCTGCGAGCATTTTAAAAACACATATAATACCACTAATCTAATTTATCATACATTATATTTAAAAATTATGTTGTGCTAAAATTCTCTGTCACACTTGTCGCATATTTTTCTTTATTCATCCGTAAATGAATGCTAGATCTTATAATTATTCTAAATCATAAATCGAAGCCACAACCTATACTAGATTCGACACATACATAAATAACTTTGAGATGATTTAGTACTCCCTTCGTCCTTAATATATGTTACAATTGACCAAATCATACAGTTTAAGAAAAAGTAATAAATAAAAGAAAGAGAGTGATAATTTTACCAAATTAACTCCATTAACTATTGGTGTATTAACTATAGTCATAAATACAAAGTGGAATATTTAAGGGTATAATTGACAAACAAACATTTAATGTTGTATTGAAAATTGAAAGTGACATATATTTTAAGACAATTATTTTTGATAAATATGACATATTGCGGGACGGAGGGAGTATCAATTTGTCGGCTTCCCCAAAAATATAGTGTATCTTTAATCATAAAGTCAGGCACAGTGACCAAATAATCCTCTTTTATGGAGTATAATATATTATCATGTTGTAACTAACCCAGAATTACCTATCAGTTTGTCTTTTTTTGCTTTTGTTTCTCTTCTTATATTTATACTTGGGGGAGGCGGGAATTGAACGGTAGTTAATTATGGTTTTCTGTATTCTACTCCCTCGGAAGTCGAAACTCAATTATAAGTAAAAATATCTAATTTCACATAGATTAAGGACGATAGTTAAGTATATTTAATTTTATTGATTTTATATAAAATATGAATTATATTTACTAAATTACTCTTAATTATAATAGTTTTTACAACTTTTTTTGGAAAATAAAAGTTGAATTAACTTAAGGCTATTTTTGTAATAATAGCATTAAATATGAGTAAGTTAGTTAAAATTTATTTATTTTTGAGCACTTTTTTCATATAATTGAGAACGGAAAGGGGTACTAAATTGTGGGTTATCTTTCTTTCAAGTGATAGAAACAGACAGAAATATACAACAAACACTATGTGCTTTTAATTGTTTATAGTCAATTAATACAAAAAGCATGCATGGGCTGCAGAGTTGACGGGAATTGGACTCACTTACTTTCGGTCTTGCCTCACATGCAATGCTGCTTTCTGTAATGGTTATGTTGTGGCAGAATATTGTGTCTCGTACTAGTATTGTGTTGTGGGTAGTTAATTAGCTTTTCACCGCAATCACAAGCATGCCACTGCATGTTAAAACAGTTAATGTTGGAAAGTAACCCGAAACTTCATGTCCTTGAAAATTAATATTCTGTCTCTTTTTCTTTATCCGCTGTCATTTTCAACAGATCAAGCATTTGATTAGTGGACTGATACAATACAATGATTAAAAACAGTTTATGACTTGGACTGAGTTGTTTGAAAAGAATCTATACGTGGGTCATTATGCAAGATCTGATTAAAACACGCCTAGATCCAGTTCCAGACTTCCAGTCCATGAATTGGATTTAATGGACTACTATGGTATCTAAGAAAGTTTGTATATGATTATCAAGAGGATTTTATTCTATTCTGTATAGTCGTTGCTTGATGAACAAACAGGTGAACGCCTTTTCAAATGTGAACAGCTTGTGAATCCAAAGATGACTTTGGAAAAATGAGTAATTAATCATATATATATATATATATATATATATATATATATATATATATGGCCCGTTTGGATTAATTTATGAACAGCTTATTTAGGTTTATCTACTGATATAAGTACTTGTGAGTGTGTTTGAGAAGGCTTATGAAAACGGCTTATGGTCCGTCGGAAGCTGGCTTAAGCTTATTTTCATAAGCTATATTTATTAGTTTATCAAAAGTCTAATGCGGCAGCTTATAACAAATGAAAGCGGAACACACCCATTTCGAAACCAGCACAGTTCTTTTTTCCTTCTTCTTGCATTTCATTTTTTTTTATATGCTTGCATCTTTGCTTCGTTTTGTACTGATTGTACTGATTGTCTTTTTTTTATTATTATTATTTTACAATATCACCATCCTTTTTACTCTGAGGTTTCTGGTTTGTTAAAATGAAATTATTTCTTTATTACTATTATTCAAATAAATTTTATTTTTTCATTTCCAAATTAAATGAAACCATTTTACATGATGTTTTCCAATGTTAAAGCAATATTATCTTTTTAATGATAATTGTGATATGTAATGTTATTTTTTATAAATTTTTAGTTTATTTTTTATTATGATTCTATTATTATTTTTTCAATTTCTTTAAAAATATAATATCTTATAAGAGCTTATGTAATGATATATCTAAACACTTAAATTTTTTTATAAGCACTTTTTAATATACATATCCAAACACAAATAACTTATTGAATTTAAGTGCTTATGATAAAGCTCTAATATAATAAATGCTTATGTCATAAATGCTTAATTAAGTTGTTTATCCAAACATGATTATAGTGTAAAAGGTTGGTCAACTTATATATTTTCCGTGTAAATAGAAAGATTACGAACACTACACACGTGAGAGCCCGCTCAAAATTTGTATCAAAATTAATTTGACAGCATTGATCAAATATTAATTTTTAATACTTTGTAAGAACTAAAGTTACAATCACAAAGTCCCTGCCACAGCTTTCGATCGAGATTTGATAACTTGAAGCTTCCATGATATAGAATGTCCTTTCATAAATTTAAAAAAAAAAACTAATAATGGCTCTAATGCCTTTAATTAAGTAGTTTTATGTACTTGCAGAAGAGGAAGAGCACACACGTCACATGCATGTGCAAGCAGGATATTTAATTAGTACTTTGTCTCTTATTCTGAATTCTTTGAATTTGTTCTTGCTTATCCTGTTTGTGACCTCCAACGACTTATTAGAACTGTAATATTCATGAAAAGTAACAATCGGGGACATCAACAATTATCTTCTGATGTACAATATTCTTTCATAATTAATGTGGATATACCGAGTACTAGTACCAAAATTCCTTTTCTTATCGTTGAACCTTGTAACTTGTGAGGCAAGCCTGCAATACATTTTCCTTTATTTTTTATTGAAGCTTAGAATTTCTGTTAATTATTTTGCAAGTAAATTACACGAATTGGGGAAAACTCTGGGGGACGTATGGCTCACTTTTCAATTTGGTCTTTGGCCCTTTTTGTTCCCAACGACGTACTACCGAAGCCCAACTCAAAACATAAAGACGTTGGACCCAGTTGGTTGCCATGCATAAAGGTTATAGGTACCCCCACCCCCAAGTTTTTGACAGCTACACCCTCCCCCATTTTGCCAAAAATACCCTTATTTTGTCCCTCTCCTTTTCCCCTCCATGCGACCTACTCCCCCTTCCCCCGCCTGGCCCCTCGCCTACTAATTTTTTCCTTTTTCCTTTATTTTGGAAATACAATTGAGACAAGCTTTCTAAGTGCAGCGCTTCCAACCCTAGCGTCTCTCTTTCTTCTCTCTAAACATTCACTAGAGAGGGGGTGGTTTTTGGTCATTTTTTGGCCTGGAACCACCCCTCTACAATGTTTTTATCTCCTTTTATCCAAATAAGTGGTTTTTTCACATAGATCTAGCTTTTCTTTCGTGTTTTTCTGTGTTTTTATCGTCTGAGTGCGGCATTGTTTTGTTCGTCGTCTTGGTGCGGTGTTGTTTAGTTTTTCATCTTTTTGCGAGGTTCGTTTGGCTCAGATTGGCAAATCAGCTTTGTTCCATTTCAAAGTCAATCAACATGTGGGCGTCAACGCTACAGATCCAGAGTGCTAAAGGTGGTCACCACCAACCTCAGCATCCTTTCTCCCTACAAATGGCTCCTGAGCATGTGGTTTGATTGGTCATCTCCGAGACCACCTATAGTCAATTTGAGTCTGCACAGAGTAAAGTAATGACCCGTAACTGGATGAGATTAAAGACTGTGACTTCTCACTTCTCTTTGGCCATTGACCGTACTTGGAAGCTTTTGTTTTGGCTGTTAGGATTAAGACGGCTTGGTAATGCCATATTGGCTTCTGCTCTGATTAAGTGTTTCATTATCGTGTACTTTGGTAACTTAGATATTCGTGTTGATTTTCAATTGTGGATAGGGAATGCCTCAACACATTCTATTCAATCTGGATGTATGGATCTTTTGTCTAATTATTGAATGAAGTTTGATTATCGTAAAAAAAATATACAATTTTTGTTTTTGCCATTTAGAAACTAGTTTCAATAAAGCAAAAAAAAAATGCTTGCTGAAAAATGTATTATCATAATAGGAAAAAAAAAAAACACCGGTGACAATTTTTTCCAACATTGATTTTCAGAATAGAAAAAAAGAAAAAATTACGATTATGTAGGGTAGGATGTTAATTTCCACCTACACGTGGGATCCTTGCCGATATTGTCCCGTTTAGGACCCTGTGGATGGGGAATTTTTTCTTGCAAGGACAAGGACAGGGAGCGAAGGAGTACTACTAGTTCTTGCCCCACCCATTGACATCCTTAGGGAAGGGAGACTGTGGGGGTTTTGCTGGCTGCATAGGGGAAGGGAGGGGTGGGGCGAGGGGGAGTGAGAGAAATTGATCTAGAGCGGGGGAGTAGGGGTGTGGGTCGTAGGGAAGGGGAAATGGAGATGGAGGGGATATGAGTACTTTTGGGAAATATGGGGGAAGGGGTGTTGTTGACAAAAACGGGGGGGGGGGGGAGGGGTGTATGTAGCTGCTGCCATGTATATATTGTAGTGCGAATGTGATTGGTAAACCAGCGACATACAATGTTCACCCACGGGGGTTGCTATTTCACCCCTTTTTTCGAACACACCACTTCTGAGGTTTTTCCTTTTTCTCCTAAATACCCCATAACTTTCAGACGAAACTAAAACATCGTTTTTAAATTACACTCTCGCAACCCCATTTCCCACACTTCATCTTCTTCTTTAACCCTTCACCCCCATTTCCCCACCAACTAGAGCCCGTACTCACACCCTACTCTCTCCAATCTTATTCCCTCCCCCCATTTCGGTCACCCAGGGAACCTCCTTATAGTTCAACCTTGTGCTCACTCTAATAAGGTGGTGTTTCATTCTTTTTTTTTTCTTTTTGAATTTGATAGTGTTCAAAACTTTATTTTTGAACATATTTTTGAAATTTGAATATCTGAATGTATACATCAAAAGTTATTTTTTGACTTCCAAAAGTATGCATCCGAACCCCAATTAGAAAATAGCTCGGATGTATATTTCTAGATGTGATAAAAAAAATAACGTATGGATGCATATATCAGGATATTCGAATTTCAAAAAATAAAGTCGTCCAAGAGTATAATTTCGGAAATATATTTTCAAAAATCGTATTTGTGTGCTTCGGAAGTATACTCCCAGAGTTTGTTGATGTTTGCATCTAGAATTATAATTTTAAAAGGTACTAAAGTTTTGAAAAACAAATTAGTTGATGCATTTTATGTTGTGCATATATGGTACTAACCAGAGGTGGACATGTTGGACCACGTCAAGGCCAATAACCTCCTCATGCAGACGTGGGATGCAACAGAGGTACCCCCAGTGGAAGTATCCGCACCATTTATGGGGGCGGAGGATATGTCCATCCTCCTATCGTTTTTGGACCACGTCACAACCTACATATTGACAGGAAATGTAATAACTGTTATATTTATTTTGTTACAATTATTATGATAATTATGATAGCAATTTTTGTGTTTGCATGAATTGATCAACTGCGAACGCAAGCGTTAGTTCTAAAGATGGATGGCTACAGAACATCGCCAATGCATTCGAGATGACACCCCTTACACAATGCAGCTACATGAAGGTGGACATGGGTCTCCTGGCTGCCTTTGTTGATAGGTGTCAGAAGGAGACCAACACCTTCCACCTCCCAAGTGACAAGATGCCATCACGCCAGACGACGTCTCCACCTTGCTGCACTTATTGATCATACCCATCTTTTATCGTACGCTCCTATCAGTTGATAGTATGCGTGTGAGATGATGAAACGACTTCTTGGCTATACGCATATGGAGGCTATGATGGAGGTGACCAGAGGCGCACATGTGTGACTCAGCTGGTTGCGATTGCTCTACACGTTCAAGCTGGAACATGGGGTGGAGCATCGACAGCATGTTGTGAGTAGAGCTGGGTATATGGACCAAGGCCATGGATTAGCCTGTTTAACCCGAGGCCCGCTTGGGCCAAAACCAAAAAAAATAGCCCATTTTGATACAGACTTATATGGGTCAGCCCATTTAACCCACGGGTTAGGCGGGCCATCCCGCGACCCGTTTAATTATTATATTTTAAAAAAATTAAAGATTATGTGGCAAAAAAAAAAAACAGATTATTTGACCCAAATTTATCTGGCCCAAATAATACTCCACCGAATTGGTTTTTGACAAATAATACTTTGTCTCAATGTGAGTAGCACCTTATTCTTTTGCCCAAGTTACTATTTTTTTTAATTTTATGGTCATTTTCTGTTTTTTAGTGTGGGCTGCGGGCCAACCCGTTTAACCGCGGGCCAGACATGGGCCCAAACATTTCAGCCCTTATAATTATGCAGACTAGTTGGCCCGGTCCGTTTGTGTTACTAGTTTACACGGACCGGGCTGACCCGCCTACCCAGCTCTAGTTGCGAGGATGTTTATGCTACACCCGGTGGGCACCATCATTTATGTGAATAAAAGCTCCATGTATGTTTACATGGAGTCAACTTCCGAAAGTTAAAAAAATATTTGGATATTTACTTTTAAAGTGTATTTAAGAAATCAACTTCTACTCAGCATGTTACAAACATTTTTTATTTTTTTACTAATGTTACAAATATTTTAGAAGTTAATTTCTAGACGTTATAAATGATTCGGAAGTTAACATTTTAAAGTCTAATTATTAACGAAATGGAATACAACGTCCAGAAGTAAAATTCTGAAAAGATAGATATTTTGATTAAAAAAATATGGAAAGACTCTAGGACGTATTAGCGAAAACGGGAGTGCAAATAGCAACCCCCTTCTCCCCTCGTTTGTTTTTCTACTTTTAGGGCCGTCATTTAAAAACCCAAACTAGCTTGAATTCATTGTACAAGCAATCCAAAAAATCCTTCATATATTGTTTGATTAGTTTGGCATATTTAAAAGGCTTTTGTGCGGGCACGAGTTTGTAAACTTTATACGGTCTGCTCTACCTCGTTTATATTATAGCAAATGTTATAACTCCTTCATGTGTGAAGCAAAATGACTTAAATAACCCCTACATCTAAAAAACTCAAAAACCATGTCATGCCCCCTCCCTACCACCCTTCCCCTCTCCACCATTCCCCACCCCATGACCACCACCTTTTCCCTCCCCATCATTCCCCATCCAATCACCCCCAACCCCCTCCCCACCATGTTTCAGAGCCATGACAACCCTCTCCCTCATTCCTAACCCTCAGTTTCTCATTTGTGAAACTTAATTTTTTTACGTTTACTAGACACACCTCCTATGATCCGAAAATTAAATTTTCGAAAGTTAATAAAAAATGCATGTGGGCAGAAAAGTGAAAAAAAGGGAGGGTTTTTTTTTATATACGCCCGAAATCTAAATATCAGGAACATCCGAAAATAAGGTTCTGGAATGTCTAAAAAAGCAAAAAAAAAAAAGTTCACGGGTGCAATAAAAAGGTGGGTGATGGATGGAGTCGGTGGCGACAGACATGGGAGATGGTGGAGTTGGGATTTCGGTCGCCAAAGAAGGTGGGAGGTTGTGCGGAGGGTGGTCATGGGGGAGATGGTGTGATGGTGGTGGGGAAGGAAAGGGGAAGAGGAAGAAGATTAGTTTAGAATTTTTTTAGGGGATAGGAGTATTTAGTCAGTTTAGTGAGAGGGGTGCCAAAATTAAAAAGGGGAGGATTATAAAAAGAGGACATGTGCTTGTATTTTACCAAAATGCATTAGTTTATATAAACTGCCTGCTGATATTAATGAGAGAATTGCCATGTCAGTCACATGAAATTTTCTACAAAAACAATTTACGATTAATTACATGACAGATTCAACTTCCTCTTTTTTCTTTTAGACATAAAATTAAACACAAGCACATAACCTCTTTCAAATACTCACCATAATTCTTATTTTCTCTCATATTTGTCTCTAAGATTCTATAGGTAAAAAACTAGTTGAAAGTGATTTTTGTCCCTCAAGTTCTAATCGAGCGAATTGAGTCCTTAGATATCACAATGTGCGATTTTGGTCCTACAGATTCTAACTGAGCGAGTTAGGTCCTCTAGGTATCACAATTGTGTGATTTTGCTCAATCCGTTCAATTATCATTCATTTTATAATTGAAAATATTGTAAAGACTTTTTAATTTTTAAGCCAACTAACATGTCACCTAGATCAAATTATGTGCTAGGCTATATCCACATGTGATACATCAACATTTCTTTTAAACATTGAATGACAAGAGGGACAAAAATCGCACAATTGCAATAATTGAAGGACCAAATTTGCACAACTGGAACATGGGGACCAAAATTGCATAACTGCAACACTTAAGGGACCAAATTAGCACAATTGAAACTTGGAGAACTAAAATCTCACAATCGTTATACTTGAGGGACATAAAGGCTCTGTTTGGTAAGGTCATTTTGCGAGCTTGTAGTGGATAGCTTATAGCAGATAGGCTTGTAGAAGGTGTTTGGTAACATTAGCTTATAGTGTTTTTTCAGACGCTACTTGAAGGAGCATTTGAGCTTATAGCATTTTTCTGACGCTACTTGAAGTACATAGACTTTTTTACTTATATTAAGACCGGTGGATGTAGTAACTAATTGAGTGCGGTCAAATACATTTGCCTAAATTAAAATAATAGAAATGATCCCCTTGTAGAAATCTGACTCGCCACATTTTTTGACCCTATATTAAATATCAATTTCAAACAAATTAAATTAAAATAAAAAAAAATATGCAAGACTTTGTTTTCCTTCGTCCCGTTTGTTTACTTAGCTGTCGTTAAAACCGACAAAATACTTTATGAAATGGGCGGGGTCCAAGAAAATATAGCTAGAAAAGCTATTTCATTAGCAGCTTCCAAAATACCTATACGAACTCAATTCATTCTTTCAGAATAATCATTAGAACGAAAGGAAAAAGGTCTTTAGTATAAAAAAATTGCAATTGTGGGTTTCTGTTTTTTTTCCTTCAACTTTTTGACTAAAACATAAAAAAATAATAATATGATTCAACCTCAAGCCTATTTAAAATGTACAGAAATGATAAATGAACAGCCCATTTTTTACACTGTATATCAACACCGAGACCTGCAGGGGTAGTTTCGTCATTCGCATGTGATCTATTTCTCCTTGTTTTTCTATTTTATTTCCTTCTCTCTTCCCGCTCAGTCTCCCCGCTTAGTCTCTCTCGCGTTGCTCTACTGTCTTCTCTCTTGTCTCGTGTGCTCTCTTCTCTCTCGCGTTGCTCTGCTCTCTGCTCTCTTGCATTGCCCCACTCTACTCTTTTTTCTCTTGCATTGTGTTGCTCTGCTCTGCTATCGCGTTGCTCTGCTTGCGCCGCAACACCGTTCTTTGTCTCTTCCCGCTTGGTGTCTCTGTTCCTCCTTGCCGCCGCCATCGCACCGCACCACGATCTGCTTTCACTGTTTGCTAGTCCGAAGCAAAACCATTCCCGAAGAACCCCCAGGTAACGATTCTGGCTTTATTTTCAATTCTGATTTTTGTGTTTGGGGTTTATTCTTTCCCTTACTCAGTTGTTACTTAGTTTGTAACTTCTTCTAATTTGTGTTTAGGGTTTATTGTTACATAGCACAAAATGCACACCTTTTCTTTTCTGTCTCAGATATGTCAAATGCACAAGTTTTCCCATTGTTTTACTTTTGGAGCTGCTATTTCTTATGGAAAAATAACGGCACGAGTTGCAAGATTACATTTTTTTTCAATTAAAATAATACGTAATGCATGTGCTTAGCGAAATACACGGGCAATTGGAATTGAAATCAACCTATTAGCTCCCTTTAGGTCCCCAATATAACTAACTGAAACTAAGATATGGACAGAAAAATCTACCAAGAGCAAATTATTGATACAGGTATACACAAATAAGAGAGGCTAATTGAAATCTTCAGGTGATAGCAAATTCTCCAAATTCAAACTACTAGTATCCAAGAAAATAGAGAAGAGAAGACAAGAGAAGGAGAAAAATGGAAAATAAGTGCGAATGGCGCGTGAAGGATCCAAGAAAATGGGTCATGAGTTTCAGAAGATGTCGAGAATCTCGAGAATGGAACGATTACAAAGGGGACAAGTCCCTCGGTTCAGCCACAGCTCCCTCGAACACACCCTGCAAAAAGTGTGACCACACGGTATGAACGCCGCGCCTTTCTTCCTTCCCATGCACACGCAGCACACCGAATCATTCCCCTCCACCACCGTCTCCCCTACTCCTTTCTCCGCTTCCACTTCCGTTTCCTCCAACAGCCTCATTAACGACACCCTCCACGGCGTCCCTCCTTCTCCGCCGCCCGCCGCCTCCTGCGATCCCCGCAACTGACGCTCCGCCGCCAACGCCGCCGCAAGATTCATGCCCGAACCCGACGGACCCGGACCAACGCACTCGAGTTGGGTCGGGTCCGGATCTTGACCCTGGAGTCGTTGCTCTTGCTCCTCCGTAGATCCTTCTTCTTGTTGTTCGTGCCTGACGGGACGGAAAACCCAGGTGGCCCCACAGCAACCCATTCCGGTGAATCTGAGGCGTTCTTTGAGAGTCCGCCTCCTCCGCGTGCCTCTATCCGTGCCGTCCATTTGCTCCGTTAGCAAACCAAGAATGGTTCTGGTTTCTCTTTCAGCGCGCAGCGATTCCTGCAGTATCAGACCGAGTTGACTCATATCGACCCTGTCCACAGAAGTTGCAAAAGCGGTGCGGTGCGTCAAGAAGACATGATGGAAGAAGGAACGGCTACAAATTAAGAAACGGATCAGAGAAGAGAACACCGAGATCCCGTGAGGTGAGGTCCGTCCTTCAATTCATGATATGGGGAACAGAAAAATGACGCAAACAGAAAACACAACAAGTGTCCAAAGAAACGCAACCTTTAATTAATTAAAAAAAAAAAGTACTACACTTTGGACACTCCCTCGTTCAAAAGAGAGGAATTGGAAACTGGGGTAGAATGGAAGTGTGTGTGAGAGATACTAGCAAAACAGAAATGATAGGAAACAAAGAGGGACAAAATAGAAGGGGAGAGAGATAAAGGGGTGTGGAAACGGTATTGAGTATTTAATTTTCTTTATACCCTCTCTCCTCGCGGTTTGAGTTACACAGCCAATATTTCCTCATTCAGGTGACAAAGCCAAATGCGTTACTATACGACTGTTTTGTGTTGACGACTTTATTCGCTCATGGGTCCCCCTTTATTAATTATTTTTATTTATTATATTCATAAATTATTGTAATAATTTTCCTATAAAAAAAATAGTATTGTTATAAAAACCGGACCGGTCGATTGAATCGGTTCGCTCGGAAATTGAACACCATAACGGTCCAGTCAGGCTATCAGATCGAAATCTATCATTTCACTACACTAGGAACGTCTTCTGGTTATTTTGTTACAAACAATATATATAATAGATATGTTACATATAAAATTTAAATTTTTTAACAAAAACCGGTTCATACGGTTCAACTAATGACCAACTGATTCGACCACTGACCTATCAACCCAATACCCTGACCGAGTCGACTATTGGTCCGGGTTTAATAATATTGGTCGTAATATTGGTTTTTGCACGTTGTAGAAATAAATTTGTAAATTGTACTAATGCAAAGAAAAATTCAGTTTTTTCATTCTTTCTTTGAGGCTGTTGGTACAGATACAATTGTTGCTTCTTCACTTCTTCTGGCCGGCGGCCTCTGCGAAGAAGTCAAAAGCCAATTGGCGTTGAAGCCGACCCGCAATTCAAGGATTTGCCAAATTGCTCTTCGCCCCCGTAATCATCTTTTTTTTTGTTGGTATAATCTTATTTTGGATAGTACTATTAAATTAAATAAATAATCATCTAGAAATTGTCTGTAAATAAAACAAGCAGTCTGAGTTCATAAGCCTCCTATTTTCTACGAGGGACTAGTCATAGTGATTATGATAATAACATCGTCCATGATGATCACATCATCATTTAGCACAACTTGTTTTATTTTAAAGAAAATTATGTGTCAGGAATCTTGAATTTGCTCTTTCTATACATAACTTGTGAATATGGCCAAATAGGCATAAGAAAGCAAATTAATAGTGCAACACTTGTAATAGCTTATCTTTGGTTTGGGCATTGGCGTGATTGTCTTAAATCCAAATTAACGTAATTCTGTCTTCTTGACATCCACATATTAAGTATATCCAAAATCAATCATTGCACTGCAATATTGTCTTATGATGGTTCACGGTGTTTAACAATAAATAAATAAATTGATGGTTCACGGAGGAAAATAATTGAGACTCCTTGTTCAATAGCGTTCATATATCCAATCTTTATTCTTAGCCAATACAACAGTTCCTGATGAGAGATAAACTAAACTTTAAAAAAAAAAAAAAACCGAACCCCGCACGCACGTCTTTTTCAATTAGTTGCACCAATATTACTTATACACCTTGCGTTAGACGTGCATATTTATTTTTCTATAATTTTTTATTCTTTTCTTCACCTTGCGTTAGGCATGCTGCATGCATATTTCTTCATCATTCACTACTCTCTAACATTCCCTTGACAATAAAAAGAGAATTACATATATAGCTTGGGACAAAACATGAGAGTTGCTGTGAACTCATAAAACATATTATGAGTGTGTTTGGTTCTACTGTAGCGTCGGAAATTTATTTTGAGTAAATTAATTTTAGTTAAATTTGAGTTAAATGTAAAGTAATTTATGTTTAAATACGTTCATGCAAAAATGAGTTGAATAAGAGAATAAAAATCACGTTCGCAGACAAAAGCTAAAATTTCTAGCCTCAACTTAGAATCAATTCTAGAGGCATAAGTCAATTCTAGAGACAAAATCAATTCTACTCAGGAACATCCAAACACATCAAAATCAATATATTTTCGTCTCTATAGCTAGTCACTTTCTACTCTCCCAAGAGTGAAACCAAATTACGCCACTATTTTGACTATTGATAAGCACATCTAGTCCTTTAGCACACGACACAGTGATGCCTGATCTGAAATCGAAACACCTTACTATCAAGCTAGCTTACTAGATGACAGCTTAAAGTTACGTTTCACTTTTCAGCTAGCTGTGATTTATGACTGTTGAGAGCTTCTGATTTGTAGAATTCGTTTCTATTTTCTTGATCTGATTTGGGTTGAAGATTATCGGCAGCCGGCTACACCATTAATCCCTTTGATGACCATAAAATTACAGCCATAGCCTTCAGTAACCACAAGTATTGTAGTACGTGGTGGGGTGTAACGCCGAGCTACCCTTACTGGCAGTAATTGTACAGTAAATATTTCACCCACTTCTACATTTGATTATTTACAATTACAATAGCGTTCATTAATCAGATATTGAGATCATGTGGGTCGGGGGTTGTGCTTTTTACTTACAGTACTATCTTTTCTCTAAATTAAATGCAAGTTGCAGGGACCGTGGTGGTGGTCTGTTTTATTTTTTTCTTTTTTTCTTTTTTTTTATTTTGATAGAAGGTGGTCAGTTTTCACGGGCAAATAATTCACGTACGGTGTTTTTTTTTTTATATGGAATGATGATGTAATTAAAACAACCAATTACATTACAGTGTTTATAATCCATTTCACTCGAGAGAGGATGTTTCCCCGCTCTCCTCCTGGAGATCCAACTCAACATAGCGGACTAGCGGTGATAATATTATCACCACCACTCAGGAAGTTATCATTCTATAGAAGGAAGAATTAACGGTATGTAAGAAAGCTCTCGTAGGTTCATTCAAGTTCAGATATCAGACATAAACAAAAGTGGCCGGCCACGTTATGTCATCATGAAGGTAATCAATCATCCTACCGTGATTAATGCTAAAATTTCTTGATTTCTCATTTTAACATGCAATTTGTTGGTGTTGGGACTTTTAGTCCCACGTCGGGTAAAATAGTAGAGAGGAGTGAACCTCTTTTTTATAAAAGGAGGCTTGAACCTTGATTTTATGTACACCATTCAAAAGCTTGTCTATCAACTTTTGTCTCTAGATAAATTTCTCTCTTTGTTTTAGAATTTAATAAAATTCTTAGTATGCTCTGTGGTTGCAGCTTGGGCTGAACCTCCACATCAGAAAAAGAATTTATTAGGAATATTTCTTGTAAAATGAGAGGTGGGAGAAATAAGTTTTGCTAGTGGGGAAGCTTTGTGGGCGTGCGGGGGTGCAGAGAGAAAATTGTGTAGTTGTAATAATTTTCTACATAGTGGATTTTTCTCTGGTGCTGGTGGTTTTTCTCCTGGTTTTGGAGTTTTCCACGTTAAATACTTGTGTTGTTATTATTTCTCTATTTTGTTTTTCCAATTTTCCACAAGTGCAGTTTCTGGGGAAGAGAATTTGAAGAGTCAAATTCCCAACAAGTGGTATCAAGAGCATAGGTTCTGCCAAAGAGGATGTCGGAAAGCAGAGTTTCAAATGCAGTCAGATTTGATATAGAGAAATTTGACGGAAATGTCAACTTTGGCTTGTGGCAGATACAAGTCAAGGATGTGTTGATTCAGTCTGGTTTACACAAGGCTTTGAAGGGCAGGGTTACTCCTGAAAGTAGTGGAGATGCTGATAATGAGGCTAACATTATCTCCGATCTTGATATCTTTTGAAAGAAGGACATGTATATCCTTATGGCATGGGTCTCAAAGTTGTCATGATAAAGGATATTAAATGTTAGCGGGACCACATTTTGCACACGGGCATTGGTTGACATTGATGCAGGGTGTGTGGTGAAATTTATGTCGATGGCTGATTAACTTCCATGAGAGTCAAATATGGGAGTTGTACCATAGTTTTTTTCAGCAAGGTTATATTTCGACATGTGCCGACGTTAAATGCTTGGGATGGCTAGTTCTCAGTGATTATGCTTTTATGGTGGAGCATGACTGCGTTGTAGTGATAGCGAAAGCTATGAGAATCTTCATCAAGGTGGAGCGTTGTGGGACCACAAAGTCACAAGGTGGAGATTGTTGGTGTTGGGACTTTTAGTCCCACATCGGGTAAAATAGTAAAGAGGAGTGAACCTCTTTGTTATAAAAGGAGGCTTAGGCCTTGGTTTTATGTACATCATTCAAAAGTTTGTCTAACAACTTTTGTCTCTAGATAAATTCCTCTCTTTGTTTTAGAATTTAATAGAATTCTTAATATGCTCTGTGGTTGCAGCTTGGGCTGAACCTCCACATCAGAAAAAGAATTTATTAGGAATATTTCTTGTAAAAGGAGAGGTGTGAGGAATAAGTTTTGCAAGTGGGGAAGCTTTGTGGGTGTACGGGGGTGCAGAGAGAAAATTGTGTAGTTGTAATAATTTTCTACATAATGAATTTTTCTCTGGTGCTGGTGGTTTTTCTCCTGGTTTGGGAGTTTTCCACGTTAAATACTTGTGTTGTTATTATTTCTCTATTTTATTTTTCCAATTTTCCACGAGTACAATTTTTGGGAAAAAGAATTTGAAGAGTCAATTTCCCAACACAATTGATTGGGAATGTCGAATATGTTTTGGGGATTGTTAAGTGGGGAGCATGATGCATATTCCTGCTGTAATCTTTCTGGATCAATTATTGGTATCGGTTAGTCAATGACTCAATGGAGTCCAACCAACCAAGAACATAGCCTTTGACGCGCAACCAATTAGAACTTCGGTTACATATCACGCACGCCTACACGCAATTAAGCACGCAACTACTAGAGGCTCTTTGTGATCATGAACCGAAGTATAGTACAATGATCAATTATGGAAAAAAGCGAAAGATAAACACACGAAGGGCTTGATTGTTTTCGGTGAAAAACGAAAGAGAGATATTGCTGATAGAGAATAACGCGAGAAACAAGCATTTTCCACTTATTGGAGCGTCTGAGAAAAACGAGAGAAAGAGTAAAAAGCACCGGGTACCACCACCTTTTATTTTCTCCGCATGAGAGCGAAGAAAGGGGTGAGAGGGTGACTTTTTCTGTGAAAATTCGTTGGTATCCTTGTTATTCATCACAATGTGTAGTTTTTTTAGCTAAGGATATTTTTGTCTTTTAAAAAATAATCAACACTTCTATCTTCTTTTTTTCTATTGTCTTTCTCTTATTCCAATTAATATCTCAAATCTACCATATTTCTCACTTTTTTCTCTCATTTCATACTCTCTCATCGCAATTTCTCTCGTGAATCAATCAAAGGCAATATGAGACGAACGGTTTTCATATGTTGGATTACGATTTCTTTTGAATTAGTTTTGACTTCTATTTATTTTAAGAATGTAACCACTGCATCCTCTTATTCGTGTAAATTCTTGCATGGTATTATTCATACAGTATAGCATCTGTCATTCATTATTTACTTCTTATTAGCTTAACACCGTATGGGATGTGAAAACACACACACAAAACATAAGTTACATAACATACTGATGGCGGCTTCTAGGGTGGGGAAGCTCTCATGTGATTCATGGTGGATCATTTTTGTTTACCTTTAGATCAAATTGTCCCACCAGATCTTATTATGGGTTGTCTACACCAAATCACACCTTCTCCCCCCCTCTTGTATCTCTCTTCCCTTGAGATTCCATTCTCCATCTCAGATCTCTCTCTCCGCAGTTGGTGGATATTCATGCGATGGGAACACGGGCGGAGGTTTGCGATCCACGATGGCAAAGGAATCACAGTCACTCGCAACAACTTAGAGAAAAAGAAAGAAAGATGGATTTAAGATAGAGAGAGCGAGATATGTTGAGAGAGAGGTGAGATCTGCAGAAAGGGAGAAGCATGAAGAGCCGCAGATGGTGGCTGGGTGACAGTGTCCAAGATGACGTGTTGAGGAGAAAGAACCGAGTGGTGAAAGATTTGTGTTCAGCGATGGGGGTTTCGCATTGGTCGCGGTGATGGCGGCAGTACACGCGATGACAGCCGCGATTTTGCAGCAAGGATGGGGTGGAGGCAGCGCCGTTAACGGAGGAAGAGATCCGTGGAGGGTCGTGCCTACAAAATTTGGGGCCTAGGCGAAACTATCAGACAGACTTAATATAATATACATTATTAATTTTCATAATATTTTTTTTAGCTTTTTCAGTTGCAAAATTATTTATTAAAATTTTATAATTAAGTAATTCTAATAATTCACTTTCGATATGTAATATTTATAATCTATTCAATCTATCACGTAGCATTGTTGATATAAGATAGGATTTAATCAATTTTGAATTTTGAGAAATTTCTTTCAGCAATAGCAATTGTTAGAGGTATTGTCAATAATATAATTATATATGCAATGAGAGAACTTGAAAATAAAGAAAATTGCACGTTGATATTATCTACTGCAACAGTTTAATATTGGTTATCTCTTTGGAAAGGTCACTTCAAAATAACATGAAAAGAATATGAAGGTATAGAGAAAAAGAATGAGAGAGCAAAACAATTTGAGTGGAGGTTAAAAAAACAATTTGAGCCGATTAAAAACTGTAATTAGTTTATTTGTTGCAACCTATTTTATAGATGTTTTTTTTTTATAATCAATAGAAGTTGTCATATCTCAATTTTGTCCGTCCCCTATTTATTTATTTATTTATTTTGTTTAAATTACTAATAAAAATATTTTTGGTCTTGGAATAAAAAGAAGAAGGAAAAAGTGAAAAAGAAAAAAAAAGAAAAGGGGATGCTGGAAATAAAGTAGAGGGGTGCAAATAGCCCAGCGCAACACCCAATCCAGCACAGCCCACCTCTTCCTGCTTGCACCTCGCGTCTCTTCTCATACGCCCCGTGCGCCTCATTCCTTCTCTCACTCGATGCACCCCCTCTCATTTTCGCAGACTCCCCTAAACCTCAAACCTGTGCGGCCCATTTGTTCAACTTAAGCGTAGCCAACTACCGAACCCGAATTTGGTTCAAAGACCATTTTTTTCAAGTTATTTCTAAAAAGGGGTTTTTCCTATAGGTTTCCTTAATAAACATAGGTGGCGGCTCCATTGAATTTTTGGGTGGTTGTCACAGAAGTATTATTACAGTATCATGAGCGAAGAAGTATTTTGTTTTTGATAATACGTTGTAAAATGAAGCATTGAGGTTGCACTCATAATTAGTGAAGTGTGTCTTTTTTTTTCCTTCCCAAAATGTGTGCATTCAATTAAGCCCAATTAAGATCAATACATATATGGAGCTATACGGCTTGCATCTGTTGAGGTATTTGAATGTGTAAAATTGGCTTAATATATAAAGGACTGATGCACCCAAAGAAAATACTCAAATAGGCAACAAAATAAAATATGTTGTAAAATATTTACTAATTACTATCACCAAGTGGGGCCTAAGGCCATGGCCTTAGTTGTCTATACTATAGCCACGATCCGTGCGGGAGAGGATGTAATCAAAGGCGTTTCGCAGATGTGCGCCTGTTCGCGGATGAGACGATGGTGTCGGGGTCGGCGTCGGCCTTCCTTTTCTCTGATTTTTTCTTCTGAAACTTCTTCTCTCGTTTTTTTAATTTATTTTCTGATACGTTAATGGTGTTGTGTCTGTTGGAGAATGGTGTTGGTTAACGATGAATTCTTCTATTTTTTTTCTTTGTTTTTTATCCGTTTCTACATACTACAATTGTTGCTAATTTGAAATTTGGTTTCTTATGATCTTTTCTTCTTTGTTGTGGTTAGAAAATTCAAAAAGGGAGGTGGTTCAAGGTTGGAGCTTTATCAGATTATTGCACAGAAAGAGAGAACCGGGGTGGAGAGAGAGAAACACAGGGTGAGAGGATTGGAAAATGGGATGATTAGGTGTGGACAGTCCATCATAATATTCGGTTAAATTATTTGATCCAAAGGTAAATAATCGTGGTCCGTTACAAATCATATGATACATTATCCCACCCTAGCCATAGCCCATACTGCTGTATATAACTCTTATATTATACGAGCATTGTATGATATATAAAAAATCAAATAAAAAATGTTTTTGAAATTAATTCTTATATGTTACATTTAATATCTGAGTCCCAACTTTTTAAATGTTTCTCTTAAATTACTTCCTTCTTCAATATGTGACGTGATATCTTTCACACATATAACTTTTAGGGTTAACTAAACTTTTGGTCCCCCTAGTTTTGGTTATGTGCAATTTTGGTTCCTAAATTTTTTTTAAAACAATTTTAGTCCCCATATTTTAAAAATTAAGCAAATATGGTTTTACCGTCAATTTTTTTTCACTAAACCCCTTAGCGTCAGTTTGGAACCGGGGAAAGTGAGCAGAAAAGAAAACACAGGATAGAAAACACAGTTTTCAAGAAGTTTTCCATTGTTTGATTTTGCTACCTTGGTGAAGGAAAGACAAAAATATTGTGGCACCCACCTCAAAATCTTTTCTTCTCAGATTGGGAAGAAAAGTGACGGCCAACCATTTTTATATTTCAAATGACCGAAATACCCTTACTTTTTTTTACTCTCTTTTGTTATTTATTAATAAATTAATAAATAATTTTAAAAGATAAAATAAATATTTAATAAAATAATTTTACTCTCTTTATTATTTATTGTCATTTTTAATTTATATTTGATTTTAACAATTTTTTTATATTTTTATTCTTTTTATCGTATTTTATTTTTGTTTACGGATATTTATGTCATTTTATAATTACTCATTTCTTTCTTTCCTTTTATTTTTCCTCAAACCAAACCACTAAACAATCATCTCATTTTCTACTCATTTTCTCTTCTTTTCCCTTCCTTTCCTCTATTTTTCTTTCCTAAACCAAACAACCCCTTAAAGTCTCATTTTTTATTAAAATATTTGGGGCTCGATGATGGATTAAAGATATAAAATAATTTTAAAAGTAAAAAAATGATGAATTTTGTAGAATGTGAGATTATGGTTTCAAGAAAATAAAATTTGGCATTTTTTATTTGAAATTAAATTTGATATTTTAATTGGTGAGTTTTAAGTAAAATGATGTTTAAAATAATTTAATCAATTTAATTTGTGTAATTTTTTAATAAATTATAAGAATTTGAAACTTTTAAATAATGAAAAATAACGAAAGGATTTAATTGTGACAAATGAAAACTTGAGGGACTAAAATCACTCAAAAAATTAAGGAGACTAAAATCGCACATAACCCAAATTAGAGGGGTGAAAAACGCAAATAAGCCATTTTTTATTATCTCTCTCTCACATACACATAATTCAATTGTGCCTAATAGTTGATTATCACAGTATCCCGAGAGCATTTGTACTATCATGGAAGTTGGATTTTGGTTACTTTTAGTTTAATTACTTTGTTAGTCCCTTAATTTGAGAATTTTTAAATAAGTCCTAAACCTAAAAAAATTTAATTGGGTCCCTAATTTTTATTCTGGTGTTTAAACTTTTAAATAATTTTTAATTTAGTCCTCCAAAATTTTAAATAATTTTTAATTAGGTCTCCAAATTTTTAAATAATATTTAATTAGTTCATGTACTCTCTGGTTTAATAGAGACCAGGTTAAAAATTATTTAAGAGTTCAGATATCTAATTACAAATTATTTAAAAGTTTAGAGATCTAATTAAAATTTAGGGACCCAATTACAAATTACTGACAAGTTTAGAGACTTAATTATATTTTTTTTTGTTCAGTGACCTATTTAAAAATTCTCAAATAGTTTAAAAAACCTATGTAGTAATTAACCTTACATTTTCTATAGAGAGAATTTTACTTAACCATCACTCCTATAACACAATAGTTTTTTTTGTGACAATTATAACACAATAGTTAATCTCATTATGTTTGTGGGGATTTCTGGTTAAACACTAAAAAAATGAACACAAATTTTTAAAATATATATATCAAAGCTATATATATAATTTTAAATACTTTTAATATATTAAAAAATACCGTGCAGCACAAAAAATATTTGATATTTATTTTAATAATGGTTAATAATATCCTATTATATTTCATCAAAAAAATATTGTATTATATTTAATGTTTATGGATTAAAAAATTTTAAGTATTGACTAAAGAAATGAAATAAAAATCTTATTTAAAAAACTAATTAAAAAGCAACATAATATTAATTTAGTTTGGATAAACGCGCAGATTATATGTTACAATGTAACAAAGATTTATGGCTAGTAAGAAAGAATAGATTTTTTTTTTTGGAGAATACAAATTAATTTAAAGAATGAGAACTCAGATTTATTATAAAAAATAGATAAATATATCAATAGTAATATTTTTAAATCATTTATAAATATTTTGCTAATTTTTGAAACAATTCTTTTACTTTGGTTAGATGTTAATTTATATTCGACTAATTCTATGTAAAGTTAGAAGAAAAACTATTATTATAAAATACAATCACTTAACAACACTATCTGGCTAAAAATCTTTTGAAAGTAGACTTACGGAAAGAGAAATATCTATTATCTTATAAAACGATATTATGTTATTAAATTTGTATCTTCGTAATTATTTATATGGTTATAATAGGAATAAAAATATAATAAAATAACAAAACATAAGGATGAGTAAAGCATCCTATCAAGGTTGTTAGACTCGTGAGTCGACTCGTCCGATTCTAAGAGTTTACATTTCTACATGGACGAAACGAATTGACTCACCCTGTAACTCGTTTCTGCACAAACTCGGGTGGACTCGGTGGACTCGTGGTAGACTCGGACTGACTTGCGAGTCTGAACCGAGTCAGTGAATCAGTGTTGACATTTAAAAAAAACTTAAAACGCTACCATTTCATGCGTTTCGTTCTTTTTTTTTGTTGAAAAAATACTTAGTCCTCAAGTTTTGCTCCGTACGCATACAAAAAAGAGGAAGATCAATCGTTTCCTTATTATACTTAGTCTGCAAGTCTTGATGATATTATAGTAAGTATTTGAGATGTGTAGATTTGTTTAATATTATTTTAAATATTAGGTAAACTTGTACGAGTTTACGAGTTGAGTCTACGAATCGAGTCTACTTATGCTCCACGAGTTTGCCTAGACTCTTTCATTAATATTATTTTAAATATTAGATAAACTCGTCGAGTCTACGAGTCGAGTCTACCTATGCTCCACGAGTCTGTCTAGACTCTCATGTTTGACAACTTTGGATCCTATAGCGAACGGGGATTGACACACATAAAAGTAGCCTCCCCTCGTAAGTTCGAATCTTGAATTCCCTCTTTGGTAAACTATATGTAAATTCCGCCATAAACTCTCTGTTAGGTTGGTGGTTCTCCATTCTTTTGTCGGGGTGTATACGGGTCTGGGTCGACCCGATCAATCTAACAATCCAACCCAACCCAAAGCATTTTTTTTTGTAATTTGGATCGAGCCCAAACCAACCCGTTCAAACCCGAAGAGGTTTGGTTTGGGTAACGGATTTATGATTTCAAATCCGTAAACCTGCGAACTCAATCCGACAACATGAAGTATATTTTTTTATATATCTTATTATCACACAGTCATAATTTATGAGAGATGAGATACTACTTGCCCGCTTAAATTAAGGTTTCTTTCTATTTTGTGAAAATTTTATGGAATAGAATGTCATTTTAAAAACTGTGCAATTTAGTTTAAGTGTTACTGAAAATTTTGTAGAATTTTAAGCGATTAATGACATTTTTTTGAAATTTTAAAAACTATTTTTTTGTATCACGATCCGCGAACCCAACCCGAACCAACCCACCCACCGAATTGGTTTGGTTCAGATTTGACAAGAAAACTATGGGTTTTTGACCCAACACAAATCCAGAAATTTGGATTGGTTCAGGTACCGGGTTTGGACCCAACCCGACCCGTGTACACCCTAATTCTTTGTATGGAGTGTGCCTCCCCTAATATAAATTATAAATTATTTGTCATAAAAATGACCCTACGAGTATTCACAAAAATATCTATAATGGGTAATAATTATATTTTCAACAGAATGAGTATGAGTAATTACCTGCAACAATTAATGGGGATCGGTGCATGTGCATATACCCTAGTACCACTCTGTATTGTGATTGAGAGAGATAGAAAAATGAATTCCATTAATGAATAAAAGGATTACAAATGAGTTTATATTGTGAGCTCGCGAAGAAATAACCGAAAATGAATAATATTCTAATACCCTCTCAAGGTGAAGAATATATGTCTAATATTTCGGGCTTGTATACAAACTTTGAGAAGAGTGGTATGGACAATGCTTTGGCGAAAAGGTCAGCGAGTTGATGTTGGCTCAAAACATAAACAAGCTTGATAAATTGGTACTGCACTAACTCCAATGGTAATCGGTTTCTATGAGTTTAGACCTCTCATGGTGAAATGGATTTGATGCAAGGTGATAGCATACCATTCACGGGTGAAACATGAAGAGTACCTTCGGGAAAGGTCAAAGATGGTGGCTTTGTTGGTTATGGACGTGAACATTGTGCGTCGTGCTTGATCGATCGACCTAGTTGATGGAGCGCTTTCGCTTTACAGGCTCAACGCTCGAAGGTTGTGTATCGTACCAGACTTATCGACCGGAGGCAGAATGACTCATAAATATGATCAAACACCAGATTGAGACTAACGATTGGGAGACAAGCATATGACCGACCGAACAGGGAGATAAACATTTACTCATGAGGTCTTCGTTCTTGGATCGGTCGGTCAGTCTTTCCCAATATTGATCATCCATTTGGGCCCAAATATGAGGCCTACTATCGGACCCATTTAGTAACTATATAAGGACACTCATTCAAAAGACAAGATAACTTGACTACCCTAATGACTCTACTATATTGAATGGAGACCTGACTTTGGCATCGGAGTGGCTTTGCAGGTACCCCACTAGCTGCACCACCTTGACGGACTCCATAACTAGCGGAGCCACCATCTTCAACCTCGCCCGAAGGTACTCCTCATTTTCCACTCGTGAACACATGCTGATTGTCAAAGAAGATCATAGTTGAACTTGAATCAACATTGACTTCAAAATGAACAAGAAGCCGCTTCAGACAAACAATTTCACTTGCTACTGAGGACAAGGCCCGATACTCTACCTTTGTAGATAAAAAGGAATCGACTAGGATCTTCTTAAGTTATTGGCAGAGATAAACTATTCGTGGGCTAATTGATTTCTTGGCAACAGAAACAGTTTTAATGGGTATAATATAGCTATATATATTACGGTGAAGCAGCAGGACAAGGCAAAGTGTCAAAGGAAAAGCAAAAAGTTGCTGTTAAGAAGAAGGTAGCATGTGATGTGATAGATAAGTGTAAGTTGCTGTCAAAAGGAAAAAATATAGGAAAAAACCTGTTCTTTACACAACATTGTTTATGACAATAGCAATATAATTATTGAACTGGTGCTGTATAGAATTTTCATGTAAATAAACTATGCTATAAGCAAAGATAATTTCATGGCTCTGAAGCAGTGCTGTCTTTTTTTTTTTTTGCAAAAGAAAGGAGAGGGGTCTCGTTAAAATCTTCTGATGCAAAACCCACCTTAGGGAAAAAACACCAAGAAGGAAAAAGAGTACCCCCGCCTAAAATTTATTGAAACAAAAAGAGAAAAGAAAACAAAAAACATGGGGGGACTAGGCCAAAACCCATGAACCAAAACAACAAAGAAAACAACAAAAAAGCAAAAACCACCTAAATAAAGGCCAAAACAAGGTTTGATATGCACAGACATCACGACTATCAAAAATTTGAGTTCAATTTTAAGTCTACTGTGGGTTCGAACCCAGCTCTGAAGCAGTGCTGTCAGAAAGGAATCTATCAAATAATAATGGCAAAACATATCCATGCTTAAACAATAGATAATGAAGGGATATTTGGATTCTTTCCCACATTTTTATCATACAAAGACCTAACATGATTATTTATATGACTCCCGAGTTATATTAAAAAAATAAATGTAATAAAAAAAAATAAAAAATAAACCGACGGGAGAGAATCCAAATCCAATGAAGAGAACTATTCCGCAAAGTCAGCACACTTCACCTTTCATGTAGATCATGCATTCACAATTTTACTGTCCATACGAAATCTTTGACCCATTCACATAATGAATTAATTATGCTAAAATTGATTCATTATTTTTAATTGGGGAGTGAATGTGAATATCTCATTATTTGTTACCATCGGCATTTACATGATGATAAGAACAAATCAGTACAAACCTCATGAAAAACCTCAAGTATAAGACTATGGTACTCTTCAGAGTTCATCGAGATATAATAATTCAACAGACTACGAAGATCTTTCGCGGCTTGAAGACGGTTCGCAGTTATCATCTCCATCATAGACTCCCTAAAATCCTCTCTAGGATCGTAAGAGCACTTTTCCATTGCTAACATTACAACAAACTTGGTTCCTTCTCTTCTCTGCTGCCTTCTTCTCTCTACATGTCTAGCTTCAGGCATTTCCCTAATCATTTGGTCAAGTCTCTCTTGCACCATGGCATGTGCTAGGCTAGAAACAGAAGGGAACCTATCAGAGGCAGAAGAACTCTCTGCTTCCTCTGAGGAAGAAACACTGAACCTGCAGCTACTGCTACAACACAAGGCCCTGCATCCTCTCTGTTGGAGCTGATGTTGCTTTGAGGCTTTCATTGTAGGACACAAGGACAAAGCTTTGAAGGGAAATTTTGTGCAAAAATAATCACTTATGCACAATTCATAAGTGGGACAAAGCAGTGAATTTAATCATTATGTTTTGTTCTAAGAACATTCAAAATTAAATTAGGTGTTAGCTTGGAGGGGAGATGGGGGACATACCTATAGTTAATTGAGCCAAAGATCATTATGTTTAACTAGACCTTTCAATCATGATCTCAACCCTTTTAGGATAACATTAGGTGGCCTAACTTTTAAGATCTGATCAATAAGAAGGGAAAAAGAGAGGGGTCATGAATGAAGCCTCTTTAACAAGAGCTAGTTGATGACATGCCTTGTGAAGCTTTAGCACACTAGCTAAGTAATTTAACACACCATCTGCCCCATGACCCAGTTTCTATTTGAATTTTAGAAAAATTATAAAAGCAATTGGTAACCAATCATTTAATTATTTAAGCTAAAAATGTCTAAAATCGTTGTCTTTTGCTTCAATAATGGCCTTCTGGAAAATATTGGATAACTAGATGAATCAAATGAGCATTTTTATTTATTTATTTATTTATTTATTTATTTATTTATTTATTGTTGATTGAAATTTCAGTTGCATGAATTGATTTTGCTGCAGTAGTGGTTGTGAAGTCCAATTATGGAGAAAATCAGATAAAAGATACACACAGCTAAGAATCTCTTTAACAGATTCTTCTTTGTATGGTACACAGTACAAAGCAGCAAACTAAAGCAAAAGGAGGTCAGTGAGTGATTAGCATGTGATTATCATTGATTACTTTGCTAATAAGAGAGAAACATGATCCTCGTTTCTCCGCATCATTAAGGTAAAATAACATGTCAATATTCAGTACAACCAAGTTGTTTCTGCATGCCTTGAAGCACATGTTGCTATAATGATTTTTATTTTTTACTCACTAATAATAATAATAAAGATAAAGCAAAAGCGTAAGTCGGATACATAGAGTAGAGTAGGGAAACACGAGACAGACTGACCCTTTAAGCTTTTGCTTTTTTCTTTTCTCTATAAAATAGTATTAGGAACCGGGTGAAAAGAGGAGCTAAGCTTGTGATTGGTTGGCGAGAAATGCCAACGAGAGAGACACAAGCGAGAGAGAGAGCAAAGAAATGAACAATTTCTCGCGATTGGTTGTCGAAAAAATAGGGGAGAGAGACTCAAATCCGGTGAGCCCCACACACTTTTCATTTCTCCTCACTTCTGCGAAGAAAGGGGTAGAGAACGCCATTTTTCTGGTTTTTTCCATTTCTACCCTGCTCTCACAGTCCATCAAACCGAAATCGCGTCGGAACAGTGCTGGTCTCGGTGCAAAACTCAATCTCCATTTGTTTTTGTGTTGCGCCGTTCACAGAGCTTTCGGTGTTGCTCCCTGTTTTAGAAGAAATCAAGAGAAGTATGGAGGAAGAAGAAAAAGCAAAACGCAGGATGAAGATGAAAAAACGAAGGAGACGTCTGGCGGCAGCTCCTCCTTTGTTTGTGCACAGTGTCTATCTAAAAGAGGGATTAGGGTTGCTGTTGGGCTTGGTTAAAAGAGAAGAAGCCCACGTTGCTATTGGTTCTTATGTTAACTAAATCTATGCTCACCCGAATATTTTTATAACAATTTGACTAAATCTAAATTAATAATTTATTTAGAAATTAATTTAAATTAAATTAGATTAAAAATAAAAACTTTATTAATTGAGTTAAAGTAATTAGATTAATTTAAGTTATTCGATTATTACAATTAATTATATTAATTAAAATATGTGTATATTAGTTTTTTAGTTAAGGGCATTTTTGTCTTTCTAGAATTAATATACTCTTCTCTCTTTTCTATTTCTCTTCTCTTTCTCTTATTCCAATCAATACCTCAAATCTATTCTATTTCTCACATATTTCTCTCTTCTAACACTCTCTCTCACCTATTTCTCTCTTCACAATTTCTCTCACAAACCAATCACACCATAAATGTACTCGTATCGTTCATATGTGATTCCCAATGGCCAATTCTCTCTCTGTTTCGCCCATGGCAAGTTATAGTCATCAATGAATGTTTTCTTTTTAATTGTTGAAAAGACTTTTTACATCGGTTAAAAAAAGCATTTTATATTGGTTATACATCTGTTATAAATTCAGACGATATTAAAAGTGGAGACTTTTTACATCGGTTATTGAACCAATGTGAAAAAACCTTTTTTACATCGGTTATAAAAGAACCGATATAAAAAGTCCTGATCTAAAAAGTCACTTCTATCTTATAAGTGAGTTTTTACATCGATTCTGAGAACAACCGATATTACATCGGATATTCTCAGAACCGATATAAAAAGTCTTTTTTTATTAAGAAAAAAACTAGAGGATTTGTATATAGAACTAAATTTTACTTAAAATCAAACGTTGCTATATACATAAACATGGCTAATTATTTACTTAGAATCAAACATAGCTAAATTCCAAAATATATTTATTGTTTTATAATCACTAAATTCAAAGAATCCAATGAATTTACAGCCTTGATGCAACAATTACAATAAAGTCATAAGACTGTCTATAATAAATTTACAATGAATACAACATAGTGAAATGTTGCTCAGCCCTGCAAAAACACAGTGAAAGAAACACATTAAAACATATAAGATTCTAGTTCAGGACAAGCAACCAGACATAAGTAACATACCTTGTTAGAAGATACACATTCTAGCTCAAACCAATTCAAACCATGGCTTACTTATTGCCTCCTTCACAACATTGTCAACAAGTTCCTCTGCCTGCATGCATGCATGGTAACACATTTTAAATATATTTTCTCAATGTCAATGTAAAATCAGTTATTTTGCGATTCTATAAATCCAGTTAGAAGTACTAAAGTTTTCCTTATTTTTAATCTTTTTAATGCTTTTAAGTAGAGCTACAATTTCATCACAACATGGATATCCACTGAGCGCCAATCATAAAATATAAAATGGTGATGACTTGCTTGTTGCCAGTATGATCAAGCAGAAAGAAATGGAAAGGAAAGTATTGCATTACCAGATAATTCTCAAAGGAACTATGTGGTATGCCAAACGTGTGATCCACAACATTAGCATTGCTCAAGGCAGGCATATTCTGCGGTTTGATGGAATTAAAGATATGATTAGCATCACTCGTAAATAATTTAAAGGGTTAATAGTGCTTTTGGTCCCTGTAATTTCAGGGAAATTCAGTTTTAGTTCCTGTAAAAATATTTTTTTTAAAATAGTCTCTGTAATTTACGATTCTTCTACTTTTAGTCCCTGTAAAAAAATTTGTTTAGATTTAGTCCATGTAATTTTAAGATTCTTCCACTTTTAGTCCGTGTAATTTTAAGATTTTTCCACTTTTATAGGGACTAAAAGTGGAAAAATCTTAAAATTACAGGGACTAAATCTAAACAAAAAATTTTACAGGGACTAAAAGTGAAAGAATCTTAAATTACAAGGACTATTTAAAAAAAAAATACAGGGACTAAAACTGAATTTTCCTAAAATTACAGGGACCAAAAGAACTATTAATCCTAATTTAAATAACCAGCAAAAGCGAATTATGCAGGAATGACTACATTAACCATTAATTAACACACAAAATAGCAGAGAGACAAAGTTAAGATCTTCAGTTTTCTAATACTCACCTGAGAGTAGGGAAAGCAGGGAGCTTGAGGTGGTGGCAACACTGGGCAGCCCCATGCATCTGCAACATCAAGTGATCACATGTCAAACTACAACCATTACCATATTTTATACTCATTTTCTATCTAACAAACTCAGTGAGGTAAGCAAGAAAAATCAGTACACAACACTTAAAAAAACCAAGAGAACCAGCTTTTGTAATCATGTTTTAAATGTCACCAAACACAAGAAAAGCCATTTCTCATACTTTGTCATTTTTTTAAAAGACAGCCACTGAGCCATTCCCTAGTAGATTGTAACTACAGATCACATTCTTTCACCAAATAGTTTGATAGATCTGTAGAGGACCATAAATTAATTCATTGTACTCAATTCCTCTAAAAACATACTTAAGTACAGCAAAATCATATCTATGTATCTTTCCAAATATTTCAACATTTTCCAAAGAGACATCAGCAAAATAAAATGAGCAAACAACAACCGTAATCACAGAAGAAGGATATGCAAGCAAGAAATACTAGCAGTGGCACCTTGAGACCATGAAGAGAAGACGTAAGGTGCGACTATTTCCCACTTGAATAAATATTTTAACAGTATATATATATATATATATATAAACCACATAACCGAGATAAAAATGGGGCAGACCAATGTGCAGTACAAGCTTCCAAATACCAACTAGTATGGCATGACACACAATTAAATTGTATATAAGAACCCAAAAGTGTAAGTTTATATATAGTACACTGCACTTCCTAGACACTAAGAAACATAAAAAATTGAAATCTGCAATATATCACAAAATGTTCAAACCACAAAATCTAAATAATGAAAACACTCATCACAACATACCGCATCAGATGCATCTTTGGCCGCCCTAAACCGCCTAGACTGTTGTTGGTTCATTTTAGCCCTCGGCGCAACACCATCTACAAATTGAACCCAAAAAATTACAAATAAGCATAATCATTAATAACTTACAGATCATTATACTACAAAATCACAAACAATCACAATAAAGGGAGACAAAACACAAACCAATGGCCATAAAGAGCAGCTTCCGAGACCGCACCATGACAAACAGCCTGGCAATGTAATCGAACATGCACTGAAACACCTCCTCGAAAGAGGTCGGAGATGGCTGCAATCAAATAACACGAAATCGTCCATGTTTTTCCAAATCCAAAATATTAATAATTAATAACTAATAATAATAACAACAACAGCAATAATAATTAGAACGAGAAAATTTACCCTATCTTCGGGGTGGAAATAGGGGTGAATGATGCCGTTCATGTCGAGGTAGAGGTTTTTCTTACTCGTAACCACCGGAATTTGAACGCCTTCGATAACCACCGGTTCCTCCTTGATGGCGTCCACAACCACCATCGGATATTTTTCCGCCAGCCACCTGTAGAACGCTGGGACTCCCATCTTTCCCTCTCACACTTAGATCACGGCGATTCTGCTCTTGCGGTGGATCTGCAGGTCCGTCGGAGGCTCGCGACAGTGCGTAGTGGCTGGATTCGCAGACACGGGCTTACGGCCTCAAATGGCGCAGTAGGGAGAAGGTACAGCGGCGGTTACCTTTGTTGCACAGGAAAGAAGACCGCCAACAGCACGTCCTTGTGCGCGACGATGTGAAACCCTTACCTCGCGAAACCCTTACCTCGCGAAATCAAAAACAAATCGAAGCCTAAAATCAGAAGGTAGAAAAGGGAACCGGGAAGAAGGAAGAACAAGAGTAACCCTTACCACGCAAAGATTACTGGAGATCGAAGAGCTTCAAAGCGCGACAGAGGAGGAAGATGAAGAGAGCGCGGCGGAGGCGAAGGGTTTGAGAGCAGAGATGCAGAGAGTGCGGCGGAGGCGCAATGAGGTAGAGGGACGCGTAACGAGGGAGAGACGCATGTTAGTTTTTAGTTTTTACATTGGTTACATCGGTTGACCTAGCAACTGACAACTGATGTAAAAGGTTAATTTTTAATGACTTTTTTATATCGGTTACGATTCCAACTGATGTAAAATCAAAGCGAAAAAAAACATTCTATACCGGTTAAACTCATAACTGATGTAAAATGATTGACGTTAATTACAAAATTGCCACCGCATTACTTTTTACATCGAGTGTTCATTTAACCGAGGTAAAAACCCGATGTAAAATCTGTTTTTTCCACTAGTGTAACATGATATTAGGTTTAGTAAATGATTTTAAAAGCAGAAAGTTAACATAGGACTTTCTTTAACTTGATTCTTTTATAAATATTAAAATATATAAAATTAATCTTTATATTGAGCCTAAAAAATAAAATGGTAAAATATGTTTTTGCTCCTTAGAAAATTAGTAAATTTTGTTTTTAGTCCCTCAAAAAAATTTGTTATTTTTAATACCTGGTTATATTGTAGTCCCCACCATTACCCAACCCATGTTAAGTGATGACGTGACATACTACATGCACAAATCAACACATGGATAAGTTAGTATGAGGTGGATGCCTTGTTGGATTCTAATACAGTAATTTGTAATTTAAATAAAATAATTAAAAAGTAAAAAAAAAAACCCTAATTCAATACTGCATTGCTGCCCGTTTCCCCTTTCATCATCAAACCTGCATTCTATCCTCAAGTGCCAGATGTGTCCCCACCATTCCTCACTACCCCCACCCCGATGAATCCCACTCCCTCTCCTTTCCCCCTTATCATCCACCCATCCCATTTGTGATTTCTTAAAATGGTGGCTTGCAGGAGCTGTCAGAAAAGGCGCAAATATAGCGGAGTGGAGGTGTCTCGTGATGCCAACGAGTTCGCTAGGGCTTGGTGGGGGTGTTCTGACTTTGTAAAATCCAAAAGGATAAGGGAGGTGTGGGATTGGGGTTAGGGTTTTCTTATTGGGTGATTTTCTATTCTGGGTCTCTATTATGCAAATTGGGTTGTTGATTTTCTCTGTTCTTATTGAGCTATTGACGAAGGCAATGGATCCAAGGAGGAAACTAGAGGGTTGTTGCGGTTGAACCTCGATGGCCTAACAGGTGAATGAGATGGAGCTGATTTTGGTTGTCTCAGGTGGCTGATCCATTTTGCCAAAGGTGTTTCATCAGAAGTCAGTGCCAGATCCTTTATGTGCTCTCTTACCACAAAACGACCTAGGGTGAACTCGTTGGACCCATTCCTTCCATTATTCACGTTGAAACGGAAGGGGCATAAGGGTTATGCAGAAACTGGGTTCCAAGACTTGCCAGAGATTGGCAATTCTGACAATCCCAAATTTTCTCTACTGCAAAAAAAGTTTCGCACATTTTGCTTTTGTATTTAAGGAAGTATAGCTTTGGGATTTTAGATTTATTCTGTAAAATTTGCTTCGTACAACATGCAATATGTTGCCGCAAAATTTGGGATGTGGGATTATGGATTTAATATGTACATTTTGCTTTTATTTCGTGATATATGAATTTGGGGATTCTTCCTTCTCTTGAAAAAATTATGTCGTGTTTGATGGTTGAATTAGGAGCTTTTCATTTGCTTTCTTCTTCTACGAGTTTCTGAAATGAATTTACTGGGAGAGGGAACTGAAGGGGAAGTCCGAAGCGTTTCTAGGTTGTAAATGGGATGGGTGGGGGTGAGAAGTCCGAAGGGCAGGGGGAGAGATAGAGATGGTAGGGGTGAGGGTTGCTTGTTACATCCACAAACCTTGATAAGGGAGGGGGAATTTAAGTTATTAATTATTATTCTTTTTTTTAAATAAAATACTCATTGCATTTCATTCATTATAAAGTCTTCAATACAGGTCGGTACTATGTCAAAAATTTGGTGACTAGTATAGAATTTTTCCGCCCTCGCAAGCGTATGAGCCACAAAATTTGCTTGTCTCCTAACGAAACTAACATCACGGTTTATTTGATTAACTAGCTTAGCCTTCCAAAACGAAAGAATAGAACCTAACTCAGTGTTTGGGAAGTGGTCCCCAAGGACACCATCTACTACTGGTTGACAGTCCAGTTCAATGATAACCTTGTGGTCTCCTAACTCACTAAGCCAAGTGATAGTTTTCTAAGTCCTATGGCTTCAGCTTCTTTTGGTTGCGGTATCCCTTCAAAGCGCTTCGTAACAGCCCAGATAAATTCTCCTGTGTCATTTCTAATGCAAAATCCCACACCAAAGCACAGTTGATCTTCAAAAATTGCAGCATCCACATTACATTTTAGCACCCCCTGCTTTGGCTTCTTCCACTTATGAATGTTGGCTCTCGACCGGTTGTGTGTGCCACCTCCCCGATTCGCTCTAATCCTCTCCCAGGCCTCAATGTATTCCAAGGCGAGTCTCACCGCCAGTGCCTCAGGTTGGAGCTCATTCTCCCAAACCTTTAGGTTTCTTCTTCGCCAAATACACCAGAACATTGCAGCAACCTTGCTTCTGTGGTGAACCGGTAGATGCTCAAACACACTAAAAATGAAATCTGCGCAATCCATCGCTGCTTGTTGAAATTGATCGATGACTGACCACAGCCCATATACCTTCCACAGCTGAATCGCGTGATGACACCCCAGAAACACATGCCAATCATTTTTCGGGAGATTTGCGTACAACGGACACAGGGTTGAGCAGTCCACCCCATTGGAGAGGATCCTTTCTCTTATTGGTAAAATCCCTTTGCAATTCGCCATAATAGATGCTTGATCTTCTGAGGTGTTTTCAGCTTCCAAATGTTCATCCAGTTTCCAGGAATTCGCAGTTCATCGTTGCGTATGACATGCTCCATTAGATGGTGATATGCCGACTTGACACTGTAAACCCCACTCCTGCTACAGCTCCTGTAGACTTGGTCCTCCGTGTGACCCAGCAATAAGGCCATGCGCTCCAATTTGACCAAGTCTTCGTGATTGAGAATAGATTGGGCCAGGCCCATATTCCACGCTTGAGTACCACTGTGTATCAGGTCTGCAACAACTAAGTTCTCAAGACCATATGATGGCCTACTTTTGACAAAAGGGTTTACTAGGTCCTTGAGCCAAGGGTCTGTCCAAACTTTTATTTTTTTTATTCCATCCCCTACACGCCACCTTAGTCCTGCTTTAACTATTACCTGTGAAGAGTGGATACTACGCCATACATAACTTGGGTTATGGCCCAACCGAGCCCCCAAAAAATCCCCTCTTGGGAAATATTTGGCTTTGAAGACACGCATCACTATAGCATCATGGTCGGTTGATAACTTCCAACCCTGCTTCCCTAGCATAGCTAAATTGAAACCATAGAAATGGCGGAATTTCATACCTCCATATTCCTTCCTCATAGATAGACGATCCCAACTCAACCAATTGATACCCTTTCCAGAATTTCTATTTGAGCCCCACCAAAAAGAATTAATCATTCTCTGAAGCTCCTCTCCCAGAGAAGTTGGGATAAGGAACGTGCTCATGCAATAGGTGGGGATTGCTTGTGCTACAGATTTTATTAACACCTCCTTTCCTGCTTTTGAAAGATGCTTACCCGACCAGTGTTGAATCTTTTTCCAAGTGCGATCTTTAAGATAATTGAACATAGCCTTCTTGTTCCGCCCACTTATAGATGGAAGACCCAAATACTTGCCAGTGCCCAAAACCTCCATCACACTGAGGGTGGAGGATACCGCCCTTCTCTTCTCCTGGTAGGTATTCTTGCTAAAATAGACCTCTGACTTTTGAAGGTTAATAACTTGACAAGATGCCTTTTCATAAGTGGTTAAGATCTCCTTCAAATTGACACTATCTTGGTCTGTGGCCCTGCAAAATAAAAAACAGTCGTCAGCAAATAAAAAGTGTCAGGAGTGGGGCTCCTGTACACACTTTTAGACCATGGATATCTCCTCTAGCTTCCGCCCTTTTAAGTAAAGAAGTGAGTCCCTCCGTGCAAATAATAAACAAGTTAGGAGACAGTGGGTCCCCTTGCCTAAGTTCTCTCCCCGGAATAACAGGACTAAGACATTCACCATTCATCATAACCATGTACTGCACAGTCTCTAGACACATTGTCATCCATCTTACCCACTTCTCATGGAAACCCAACTTAGTTATAATCCCATCCAAGTACCCCCAGTCCACCCTATCATAAGCCTTACTAATATCAATCTTTAAGGCTACCTTCCCTTCTTTACTATTGACCTTACAATTCATATGATGTACGAGTTCAATAGCCACCATCACATTGTCTAAGATAGACCTATGCTCAACAAACGCAGACTACTCCTGGGATATGCACTTAGGTAAAAGAGGTTTCAGTCTATTGTATAGGACCTTCGAAATAATCTTGTACACCACATTACAGAAGGAGATCGGTCTCAACTCTTTCATGGAGGAGGAATTCTCATTCTTAAGGATAAGGACAATGCTAGTGTCATTCAAATGGTTGGGGAAAACTCTATTCTCAAGCCAGGCTGCACCTGCATAGAAAAGCTCCATTCCACAAAGATCCCAAAACCTTTTGTACTACATGGAAAATGATTTTGCGTCCACATAAGTTGTGGTATGTCTAGTCAGATTGACATGTCAACAATTAAAAGATGCAAATTAACAGTAGGGACCAAAAGTGTGGACGACAAATTAGCAGGGGACTAAAAAAATGAAATTTTTGTCGAGAGACTAAAAGCATAATTCGCTAATTTTTGGGACCTCAAACATAATTTACCCAAAATAAAATAATTGGCATCACAATTTTGGCATGCTTCAACTTCGCAATGCCAGCCTACAAGTAAAAATTAAATGTGGTAGAGAAAATAAAAAATTAAAAAATATTTTTACTAATATAATAAACAAACATTTAATTAAAATTAAATTAAGAAATATCTAATAAGATAATATATTTTAAATTATTTATTTATTTCTTAAAATAAAAAAGAATATAATGAATTAAAATGGAATTAAAAAAACTAAATTAAATGATAAACTGTTATTATTTTTTACCTAGGGGTGTGTCTGTCTGTGTGTGTATATATATATATATATATATATATGGAGATGGATCAAATTACACCTGTATAATAATTGGGTAATGTTATATCGTTCAAAAACTTTGTAACTAATACTTATATTACAAAAATTAACGGTTGGATTTAAAGATACTATCACATAGATCATATCTACCAAAAATTACATTATTTAAAAAAATTATTTTGCTTAATTTAATATCAAGTATTAATATTAATTCCATCAAAAAAGAATACTGTAACAAGTAATTATTAAAAAAATAACATTCCGTGCGGCCTCCCACTCAAATGCCAAAGGGGGGCTTTTGTCATTTTATCCGAAAAAGTGTTCCTTCCGTAGCTTTCCGTCCAACTTCGGGCAATACTTATGTGGGGTCCACCATATAGTTTCTTTCCTTTCCTGTTTAACTAGAAACCAAACGAGAGAAAGCGAAATATTGCCCAACCTTTCTCTCCCTCCTCTTTCTTTCCTGGAGTTAGGGAATTATTAATTACACCCCCAATTTTTGCTAATATGCACTTTGTCAACTTTTCATTTTTTTCCCTCCAAAATGCCAATGTCCGAAAATATACTTATGGACGTTGTAAACTCATATCACACGTCAAATTGTCTTCTAGAGGTTCATTTACGAACTATTTACAACGTCTGGATATATACTTCCGAACAATTTTTAGCACTCTTTGGAAATATATTACCACACATTTTAGCACCTTTCGAAAATCTAGTTCCACACGGTGTCGCGGTGTATTTTAAACCTAACAATCTGTTACAATCCTTCACCTTTCTCTTTCCCTCACATTCCTTATCCTCTTATTTTCCTCTTCCTCTCACATAATTCCACCCACATTTTGGTACGTTATTTTGGTTACCTCATTTTGGTGATTTTAGGTTTTGATTCATCATTTGAGTGTTGATTTCCCTCATTTGAGCTGTTTCTAAAGTTTTTTCCCCAAGTTCGCAGTGTCTCCAAAAACTAATTTTCGGACAATTCTGAAGTTTAAGTTTTAGATGTTCTCTAATTGCTTTTCAGAAATAAGGTTCCAGAGTCTACTCAGAAGCCAAAAATGTTTAAATTATATGTGTTTGATTGTTTGAAATAGACTTGCATGGATGACTGGATGAGCTTGATGTCCGAAGAAGTGGCAATGTCATCTGAGTGGATGCCAGATACCATGACATCAGATTGGATGTTGGATACCATGCCACCCTCGTGGTTGACAAATGAAGAACATTTCAGACACTATCAATATGCAGAAGAAGAAAAAAGCAATAGAGGAGAGGGAAGAGGGGTTACACATGTGGTTTTGACGAGAGTTGGGAGGGTATTTTGGTTTTGATGCAATGGCAGTTGTTGGGGGTGTTGGATTGGAAAAGGGTTTAGAGAAAGAGAGAGAGAGAAAAAAAAAGTGAAGAGAGAGAAAGTGAAAAGGGAAGGGAGAAGACTGAGAGGATGGGTGAAAGGGTTTTGTTAAAAACCAGATTTTGACATTACCAGAAATATATTTTCGGACAAATTTTCGCCCGGAAATATATTATTGGAAGAGGGTTAAAATGAAAAAAGAAAAAGAAAAAGAAAAAGACATATGTGGTGTATATTAGAAAAATAAAGGGAGCGTTAAATAGTTATTCCCTTTTTTATCTTGCTTGTGTAAGCCCTTTATTTTTAAAAATTCAGTGTGGTTTGAAGGCCTGTCGTGCCCGGCTTTTATATGTCTACCCGAGGAAAGGAAAGGGAAAGGCCCATGATTTTGAGGCCTCCCCTATTTAATTTTACCACCTCTCCCTCCCCCTAAAAAGTCTAAAATACCATTTACTTAACCTTCACCTTTCTCGGTATGCGATGCTTTGTCTCCCTTTTTTTTGTTAGATTTGAATTTCCCGGATTCTAAATTTCGGAATGTCCCGGCAATAAGAATCCGGAAGTGTTTCGAACAACTTAACGTTGTTTCGCCTCCCTTTTTTGCTAGATTTGAATTTTTCGGATTCTAAATTCCGGAATGTCCCGACAATAAAAATTCGATAGTGTTTCGCCTCTCTTTTTTTTGTTAGATTTGAAATTTCCGGATTCTAAATTCCGGAATATCCCGGAAATAAAAATCCGGGAGTGTTTAGGCTCTCTTTTTTTGCTAGATTTGAATTTTTCGGATTCTAAATTCCGGAATGTTCCGGCAATAAAAATTCGGTAGTGTTTTGCCTCTTTTTTTTCTAGATTTGAAGTTTCCGGATTCTAAATTCTGGAATATCCCAGAAATAAAAATTCGGGAGTGTTTAGGCTTTTTTTTTTTGCTAGATTTGAAGTTTCCGGATTCTAAATTCCGGAATAATCCAGGATTTGATATTTTTTCTGGTTGTTCTCAGAGCATCCTGCAATTTCCGCCTCCACCTTGTAACCATAGGACATAATCTTCTCAGTTCCTTTGCAAACACAAATTGAAATTTCCTTGCATTGTTCGAATCGATTTCTTTGCGGATTTATTTTTTTTTCTTTTGTTGAAATTGTTCAGAGCATTTCAGAGAAGAACCGTAAAGAGATATGCAAATACCTCTTCCAAGGTGCGTTGATCTTGTGCACTACTTTACGTTTGCATTTTGTTTTGTTCTGTTGTATTTGAATTGGTTTAAGTTGTTGTTCAGAGGGAGTATGCTATGCAAAGAAGGACCACAATCTCCCGAAGCACCCTGAGAGATTGAAGTGTTGAATCTGCAAATGATTAAGCTGATGCAGAGCTTCAAGTCGAGGGAGTATGCGAGGGAGGTGAGAAAGAAGGAGGGTAATTCAACAGATGGATATTTTAAGCAAGGGTAAAATTGTATTTTAAAAAATATGGGAGGTGTAGAAATTAATAGTGAGATGTGGTAAAATCAAACCCCAAACGGAAACTGTGAAACAGAGTGCAAATGTGCAATAGGGCCACCGATATTTCGTTGACCCAATGACGAGTAAAAGTAGACACACATAATCAAGAAACCAACCTTGACCCAAAAAAACAATAAAGAAACCAAGCAACTCTTAGCCCAAGGTAAACACCAGGATCCATGTGCAACAAAGTACTCCTTATTTATGTATTTTTATAGTATTTTATTAAGAAAAATGATAATAAGTACTCTTAAGACATTAATTAAGGAATTAAAATAAGTAAATTTATATGAAAAAAATGATATATTTATTACATCGAAAAGTGTTTAACTTATATTCTCAAGATAAACTTTTTTATATGGATTCTTTAACCAATACCCTTAAGACACTTGTTAACAAATCCCTTTTATTAATGTACTCTTTTTGTGGAAAATAAATTTGTGAAAAGGAGTAGAAGTTGTAATCGAATTAAGGGAGGAAAATGAGATGAGATAAACAAGATAAAAGGCGCTTGTTTGAGGTATTTTTAAATAATTTTAATATTATGTAAAAATGTAATTTATATTTTTTTAATGGGAAAAAAATTTATTAATCTCTATTATATACATTTAAGAATAAACCTCATTGATTGTTATTCCAGGTGTCAGTCTCTCAGAGAAATCTCATTTAATGATACTCCAAGTGTCATTCTCTCATACATAGTTCATCTAATATTGATCTACGTGTCAATCTCTCTAATAAATACTATCACATGTGTCAACCATTGTCAGCAAAAAAATCTGGCATGTCGCACCCCTTACAATTAATGCATTTAATTTATTATTCGAATTTCTGCTTGAAATATTATTTTGATTTGCAATAAATGCATTAAAAAAAATCATATCTATATACATGGTAGTTTAATACACTATAGTAACAATTATTTTTTTTTAAAAAATTAATTTTCATAAATGTGTTATATATTTTAACTAACAATTATATTTTATTACAAATTAGTAAACAAATTATTTAACCAACATACAAATGTGTTGCATATTATACTTTATTATAAATTAAATTTCTAAACATTATATTTATTTAAATGGTAATTCATCTATTTCGTTCCTACTAAAAGGTTTAAAAATGAGAAACTCCTGTTATTACAATATATTGAATGTTATTAATCGTATTTGAAATTGTTTCATAATACTAATTGATTGGAATAAATGCTAATTGATTGCAATAAAATTATTTGATTGTTTATTTAATTCAATATTAACAAAAAATTCAGACAAAAAATGGAAAAACAATAAATAAACAATCATGATTAGTTGGAATCAATTTTTACGGCCAATATTCCAATTAATATTTCAAAATCATATTCTTTTCCGAATCGATTTTTACGTTTAATTGAATCTCATTAATTAAAAAATCATTGACTGCACCGCATCAGTGATTGTGACGAGAATTACAACGGTTTCTATCTCTTCGGATTTTATAATTTAATGCCTGATGCAATTCTGATTTGCAATTTCTTGGATCATCAATTTTCAAAATTCAAATTGCGGTATTATTTTTGTCATTGTTGTGTGTTTGCACTGCATGCTCTCTCTCACCCTCTTCATATGGCTTCAAACTCCAGCGCCACCAGTCCACCACCCTCCACTCACCAACCTATGATTCCGACCAGACTATGTCAGACACCACTTTCGTCCAAGTCGATCCGTCGAACTTCCAGGCTTACGACATAGTTCAGAAATAATCGAAGCATTCAAAGAGCGTTAGCCCAAAACCTCCCCCTCACTCTCCCATCGCATCCGGCAGCCCAGGCCCACCGTCTCCCCACCGCCTAGATACTATGTGCCAGGCAAAGCTCATGTTGTTGGGGAAGCTCGCCTTCGCGCAAGCATGGTGACGACATCGGTGAGCTCTGTTGATACACGGGTCTTCTTGCCTTTTTTGCCTAATATTTTGCATTTTATATCTCGCTTATTCTATGGGGTTTTGTATTATTATGTTATTTAAGCTTTGCCTTTTATTTAGTTGAGGTGGAGAGGAAGAACCCTTCACATTGTGGATAAGGTCTGACTTCCCTTATCACTTAATATAGCTTCAATTCTGATAATGATTAGTTGGAATTTGGAACCCATCTCAGTTTTGGGAAGATCTTATAGTGGAATTAAAAAAGAAGCGGGCCAGCCTCTTCTGACCGTGGAGTTACAAATGTAGTTGCGGAAAGAGGAATGTTTTGGAATTGTTAACCACCAACAGGAGTTAAATTGAACTCCAACTTGGATTCAGGTGTGAGCGTTTTTTCTCCGTTGATTTTTTGCTTTGATGTAAATCATTGAATTTTATTGGGTTCATTTTTATGCTATATATTGGATTAAGTTTTGTTTTAGTTTATTGTTGTGTGATCTTGCTAAATTTCTAGAATGCTTTTTCATGGCAGTTTGATGATACAACATGAAATGTGACATGAATGTTATTTTTCTTTTATGATACAACATTAATTATTTATTATGAGATGCATATATATGCAGGGAAGAAGATAAAGACACCTGTATGTATTATGGTTTCACTATCCATGGACAAGGTCACACAATAGTATTCTTTGTTTGGTATGTTACAACTCAAGTTAATACCATTTTGTGTGCATTCAGGAATGCATTCGGTCCAGTTTTTGTTTACTCTGCCAGTTCCTCCATTTCTTTTACGTCTTCAAAACAAGCTTGAGTTTATAAGATGTTTCATCTAACAGGTTGCTATCCTTTAACATTTTCTCTTGGTCATTTTTTTATGCATTTCTTCTGAATTATTTGTATTTTTTGTTGTTGTTATTTTTTAATAGAGTATAATAATGAAAGGCCCATGGTTTGTAGTATGTATAAGTTGTTCTTGCAAATTGTGAACCATTGCTATTATTTGTTATGTTTCTTATTAGCATATTGTTGCTCTTGGTGAGGGACAGATGAAATGCACAACACTTAAAGCCTTGAAATTGAAATATGTTTTGTAATATATTTCTTTTGTTATTTTTGTTGTTGTTGTTGTTATGATTATTATGATTTACTAATGATAATGGGTGTGTTATATAAACACGCCATTCATGCTACACACAAAAAGGTTGACAAAAATATGATTTACTTGGTTGGGATTATCACTGCTAATTAATCAACTATATGCAAATCAAACAGATTATATTCTTGATGTGTTATATGGAGGAGTGGAGCTGAATTATTTTTGCTTTCTCATGGAGATGTTACTAACTCAGTGATTGTTACTCACTTTGTTAGAGTGAACACATTCAAAGGTAAGTATGTTAATCAATAATTATGTACTCTTAACCAGTAAAAATTACCAAGGATATCACTTAACCGACATGCATGTTCAAGGCTGTTTTCAGGGGGTTTGAGTTTTCGTTCTGATAATTCAAACTGATTTGATTGGTTCAAAATTCTAACAATATGCTTACCTTTGTCTCTTGCAGCTTATCTTGGTGACTGAATCAACACGATTTGTTTAAACATTAAAGGGTGGTATTGTCAAGCCCGAAAGGTATAAAACTCTGTTGCTTTGATTGGGTATTTTGTGATATTTATAGTCCCCAAAACTAAAGAAATATTAAGTTATGGATTCTTTGTGTGATGTTTTTTCCTAAGCATTTCATAATACTTTAGCGAGTTTTTTTTTGTTGTATTATAAGCTCTAAAACTAAAAGAAGAATGAAATTCCAGAATTCCTTTTTACTTCATTAATAAGTGCACGACAATCGCTGCTTGGATATATATGTTATTTATACATTGTTTCAGGTTTTTAATGGACTTTTTTTGTTTGTCACTTACTTTTCATTCATTGTCAACTAAAATTTTCTTAATTTAGCATCACAAGCGAGGAGTCATTGTTTGTTATGCTTTCAAATTAATCATGCTTGGTTATATGAGTGAGGGAATGTACTCACGAAATGGGGTTGAGAATCTCATTTAAGTTTGCTTAGGTGGCTTTGTCTTAGCCTGCTTCCTCCCTCTCTCTCTCTCTCTCTTCCCCCTCGGTTATGAATGATCATCTAACTATTTTTGTTTGTTAAGCAAAAACTGGATTATATCCATGATCCTTATTGCTTCTTTGTTCCCATTCATGTGCTTAAGAATTGGATTTATGTTAAACAGAACTGCTATATTCTATGGGTCTCTGGCAGCTGTGCTGTTTGACACAATGTTTGATGTTTTTGTCATTTGGGTTTTCATCTCTTTCCCTCTCCCACTTATTGACACATTTGTTGGAAGAAACTGGAGTGGTGCTCCAAAAAAACCATGTTGAGTAAAATACTATTCCCCATCCCATCCCTGAGAAGTGGTACCTCACACAGTCAGTGGTTTCTCTAAAAGGTGAGCTTTTTGAATCTAACTCATTGATTTGGACCTTCAATGTAACTTCATTCTTAGATAAATGGTACCAAATCAAAAGAAAGACCACAGATTACAGTTGTTGTGCTTGCAGAGATCAAAGCTTAATCTCATCACGAGAGTTCACCAAGAGATTATGTGAATAAGCATAATTGAGTTACTCTTTCCTTTGAGGAGTATAATGCTCTGACCTGCAAAGCTCGAGACACTAAGGAACAATCTAAGAGGAACAATTTTGCTATGAAACAATCACTTTTAGTCTTGGTTCATGATTTTATAGTATACGTCGGTTTAACTCTTTACTCAAATCTTATAATCGTCTATGAATATTCTTATGTTCTTATTTTCAGTTTGAACAATCATTTGACAATAGATTAGATGTGCATGTAAAATCACATTGAATTGGTTTCAAGATGGATTGTTGGAGCATTCATGCACATAATATGTTCATATGCTTGAGCTCATTAATTTTTTTTATATTTAACTTGAGCTCATTAAATTGAAATTAGCTCATTAAATTGAAATTAGTAGAGTAACTATAGAACTGCTTTTCTATCCTTTTTTTATGGTATTCCTATTATCTTACAAAAAGATTCACTCTATTATAAAGTGTCTACATAACGTGCTATTTGTGCTGTATATGTTAATAAGGAAAATTTTTGCTTCAGTTTCTCTTAACAGTTTCCACTATTTGCTATCATTGTTTTCGGGCTTTCCAATAATATAGGATATTTTAGGGGTACTTAATACAGTCTATGCCATTGAGATGGAAAAAATAATAAAATAATTTATATTTATAAATTAAAAATAAACGATAGAATACAATGATGAGCAGGTATATGTATTAAAATAAACTAAATAAGAGAAAATAGAGATAAGTGAAGCGTTTTTATTATAGTAAACTGAAAATAGCTAAAAGTGTATAATAAATTATAAAAAATTAAAATTCGATTTTTGTATTACGGTTGTTATTTTTGAAATATTGTGAATAACTCATACAAAAATACAAGCTTATATGTATGATAATTTTTATTTTTGTTGGTCCAAGTAATCCCACCTCAATGATAAGAAATTTGAGATGCTTGAATGGTACTTATGTAACCTTTCTTAAATCGGTTTATTAAGAAAGGTGTTGTTGATACATAAGTACCATCTAAGCATCTCAAATTTCTTATCATTGAGGTGGGATTACTTGGACCAACAAAAATAAAAATTATCATAAATATAAGCTTGTATTTTTGTATGAGTTATTCACAATATTTCAAAAATAACAACCATAATACAGAAATCAAATTTTAATTTTTTATAAAATATTGTTGGAGTTATGTTATAGAGATGAAATTAGCCTTCTTTAATATCAATGGATATGGATATACTTCTAAGTATAAAGCGTGAGATTAATTAATAAATATAATTTTAGATTTTAGATTTTGTTATCAATTGATAATGGAGTTTGATTATTCTAATTTATTGGAGTAAATATTATTTTTTTATGAGTGGAGCAATATTAGTTATTAGTAAATATTTGTATAAATGAATCTTCGCATCTTATATAGATAGAAACCATATAAGAAAATTTATTAATATCTGGTCAAAAATAAATATTTTTCCTCCTGAATTTGAAGTTTGAAAATAATTAATCTATATTTAATTATGTGATGTGATTCAAAATTAAATTAAAGTATCATGTTTATTTTGCCCTTCTCCTTGCAAATTTGAAATTATAATAATTTTTTTTGATCAATCATAAATAAATTCTTATTTATTATTTTTCACACAGATTTAAACTAATAACGCTCGCCTTAATTTATAAATGTTATTAAGAAACTAATAATTAAGTAATATTGATAAGAATCCTCTCACCTAATATTTCTCTTGAGAAAGTAATCTTTTTATCTTATAACAATTATTTAAACTATTTTGTTGCTCTAGTGAGTGTGTGTTTGTGTGCGCGCACTTAAGTGCGTGCATGCGTGTGATAGGTAGCGATAATTTATAATCTATCATTTACGATTCATAATTAATAAATAAATAAATCCGTTATACTTTTTAAACATGATTCCTCATAGATTTTTATTACAAACTTTTATATATTTTAAATTTCAAATATTTTATAAAGTTCCCCCATATGTTATAAGCCAAATATAAATTAAATTTCAATCTATGATATAAATCTATTATCAAAGGGAGGCTTAGATTTTGAAGGTTGGAATGTATGCCAAATGTTGTTTCTTCTAAATCCTACTAGGTGTATGATTATAATTTTTAAGCATGTACTATGCTGACCTACATATATATTTAAAAAAAGTTATGATTCTATCATCTACATCTATTGTCAAAAGGAGGCTTAGATATTAAAGCTTTGAATGTAAACAATGTTGCCTCTTCTAAACCCTAGGTGCATGATTATAATTTATAAGTATTTATTGTGTGTAGCACGAGCCTATAATATATTGCAAAAGAATGATGATTCAATGATCTAAATCTATTCTCAAAGGGAGACTTTGATATTGAAGGTCTGAGTGTATATATACAGAAAGTTACATCTTCTAAACCATCGGTGTATGATTATAATTTTGAAATATACATTGTGCATAGCACGGGCCTACAAATATATCTAAGAAATTTATAATTTTCTTTCAGTATAATATACAAAGCATAAGACACAATGATGAACATTTTACAAGAAAACACAATATTTTACACGAAAAAATATTAATGTCTATATGTAAATTTGTCAATATTGAAATCATAGATAAAATATTACATGTGGGAATAAAATGAAAACAATGAGCAGGAAAAAAAGTTACATTTCAGTGAACTCACAAGGATATGAGCATTTTTCGTACAAGTTTAAAATCTCAATTCTTAAATATTTTTATACCATTTACATCAAAAAAAAAAATTTTATACAAATTATCGTCCCTTTCTTTCTTATTAATAGCATTCACTAAATATAATAATTTATTTTTCGCATCAAATATATGTATTCTACCAACATCAATTAACATGTACATGACACAGGTCAACAGAATCATAGACTATTTTACTACATATATAATAGTAATTTGTAACTTTAAAATTATTACGATTTGTGATCCATGATTAAATAAATTAAATAATATATAAATTTATGTATACAAGTCCTTTTACAAATGGTTAGAAAAAATATTTATATATAATATTTCAATTATTTTATACTCTATAAATTTTAGAAGACACACATACCCGTGCATGGCACGGGTTGCTATACTAGTTTAATTACAATTATAAAACACTTTTTATTTTTAAAAAGTAGTATTACTATTTATTAGCAATTTTTGTTTAGAAACTAATCAAAGTAGCTTTTCAAAATTATTGGAAATTTTATTTTAAAAAAATTAAACTGACAGACCAAAATTTGTGTATAATAAAAAACTAAGAAAGGGCTCAAAATCCCTTCTCCGAAGGAATGATTACAATGACAAAAAGGGAATATGTCCATACTTCTAAATTCACACGTATTAACAGGTGTACCGACCTAGCGGTGTCACTGGTCAAGTATCTAATCCAGTCTAATCCTTTTTGTTTTTTTATTGAAATTCCAGTCTTTTTTATTTTTATTTTTATCAATAGTATAATATTTTATTCAAAGATAACGACTTCGAAACATTACACAATAGCAAACGTTCTACCCACTAACAGGTAACGGGTCCTTTTTTTTTTTTTTTACATGATCACGGGTCCTCTTTTTTACCCAGAACGTAAAAACAAAAACAACTCAAGATAAATAAAGTTTGGTTTGGTATTTTATTTATTTATTGAGTGAATGATTGGTAAGCGCTTGAATTCGAAGTGATCAGTGATCGCAGTGATCAGTAAAACCGTCTCACTCTCACTCTCTTGGCGACCGACAAAATAACAATGGCGCCGTCTTTCGCAATTGACGATGCCGATGGCTCCAGCGGCGGCAGGGTGGCTCCTCCTTCGGTTACCGGCCGATTCGCTTCCGTTTACAGCGAGGTCCAAAACAGTCGTATCGTCCATACCCTCCCTCTCCCTTCCGTTCTCAAAAGCCCTTTCAAGATTGTCGATGGTCCTCAAAGCTCCGCTGCTGGCAGCCCTGGTCTGTGTTTCTCTCTCCTTCACTTTCCCTCTCATCTAATAAACCACTCCCGCTTCATCTCAAATTTCAATTTCTCATCAACGTCTCGAGTTCACTGTAATTTCTCGATTTTCTCGTTTCTGCAGATGAGATCGCGAAGCTGTTTCCAAACCTGTTCGGGCAACCGTCGGCGTTGCTGGTGCCGAGTGGTTCGGACACGGTGCAGCCCAATCAAAAGTTGAAGATCGGTGTGGTTTTGTCCGGTGGTCAGGCTCCTGGTGGTCACAATGTTATTTCTGGAATTTTCGGTAAGGATAATTTTCAATTCAACGGAATCAGTCTTTGTTGGAATTTTCAGGTCTATTACCTAAATTTTCTGTGGTTCATGGTTGACTTTCAATTTGTTCATTTGATTTTGGTTTTAGATTACCTGCAAGACAGTGCAAAAGGAAGCACATTGTATGGTTTCAGGGGTGGTCCTGCAGGCATCATGAAGTGCAAATACGTTGAGCTCACCTCAGACTATATTTATCCTTATAGAAATCAGGTTTATTTTCTTAGTTACAAGTTTTTGGAGCATCAACATTTGTACTTGCTATAAATGTATTTAAGAGGATCTTTTTTTCTTTATTCAATTTCATAGTTCTTATGAAAATTTGTTACTTGTATCTTTCGAGCTTCGCATTTTCCCTCTGTACACTGAGTCTACAACTGGTAAAAGCAATTTCAGCTTTTTCAAGAAGGTTGTGGGATTGAATAGATATCTGTCTTTCGCTTGGGTGTTGTTTGTAATATCTTCTTGACTTCTAATGCTGTACACTTGATGCATTTGACATGCCTTATATTGCTGGTTCATTACATGCAAATGTTTTCAAGTGTCCTGCTATAACCATTGTTACGTTTTCCTAGAAATCACGATATCGTGATGACTAACAGGAATGAGTTCTGTTGGCAGGGTGGCTTTGACATGATTCGCAGCGGGAGGGACAAGATCGAAACTCCAGAACAGGTTGGTCTGTTATTCTGCTATAAGGATTGTTCATTTGAACTCTTATGCATCTTCTAGTATGAAGAGTAATTTGTTTTACATGTGCAGTTTAAACAAGCTGAAGAAACAGTGCAGAAACTAGACTTGGATGGGCTTGTTGTTATTGGTGGAGATGACTCAAACACAAATGCATGCCTCCTTGCTGAGTATTTCAGGTTTGTATAAACGGAATTCTATTTTTGGCACAATATATGTTTTGGAACAGTGACAGATTTTTTTTGGGGTGAGGAGGGTGGAGGGAGGGGGCAATGCATCATCTCATGTAGTCATTGTTAATGCGGTTCTATCTGCCTGTCAGTTTATGATTTACCTTCAATGGCCTTTCAGCTGTCCATTAATTATATAAATTTTCTTGGCATATACAAATGAGAAGATGAGAAAAATAACCTTTCATGAATATGCATTATTCCTGTTTGTTGATCTATTTCTTGTTTCATATGGATTTATACAGGAGTAAAAATATGAAAACTCATGTTATCGGGTGCCCTAAAACCATTGATGGTGATTTGAAATGCAAAGAAGTTCCCACGAGTTTTGGTTTTGATACCGCATGCAAGGTGAACAAGGCTATGTAGATAGTCTTAACTTTGCATTTATAATTTTGTATTTGTTTAATCTTTCAGACTCTGTTAACATTTCAAAAATGTAATCTTGTCTTTGGATCGCAAATTATTTGCTAAACAAAAATTTATGGCTAGACTAGTATGAGAATCTCCTGCTAATCCTAGCAATATAGTTAACATTTTTCATTGAATATTTTTTGTTAGAATATATGAAAAAAAAATTATTATTTTTTGATCATATATTAGAGTAATTTAGAGTCTATCTCTTAGGATTGGTTTCCATAATTCCTTATATATCATGATATGTTTCCTTTTTTGATTAAGAATAGTAGTCTAGCGCTAGTATAAATAACGGTCATTGTTTATCTTTCGGAATCAAGTTCAACATATCATTCACATCAATATCAATATAGGGACCATTTGTTTAAGCTTTTGAAAAGATGATTTTAATATGGCATAAAAAAATGATTTATTTTTTTTAAGTTTCTACATAAAGTAGAAGTTATTTTGTTTGATTACAATTATAAAGGGCACTTTTATCTTAAATGGTAATTATAGTTTTTTTAGAAGCTACTCAAAGCAGCTTCTCAAAATAATCAGAAATTTGACCTTTTTTTTTTCTTCCAGTTTTTTTTTTTTTCTTTCCAAAAGCTTAAGCAGGCACAGAGTTTTTGAAAGTTATTTTTTTCAAAATAAAAATGAAATTTTCATGGAAAAAGCTAAAACAAACAGCCTCATAATTTTACTATTCTGAGTATCCTTTTTCCTCCTTCTATACCTAAAGGACTAAATCCTATAACTTCAACATTTTATCAAAGTTCCAATGTTGTCGATGGCGGATTGCGGCCCATAGCGGATTGTCAAAATCCCGTCATACTCGGCCGCCTCAAAATGCCATATGGCGGATGGCGCCGCCATACAGTATAAAAATGACATAGCGGATTGCTCAAAAACCGCCACCGCAATCCGCTATGGCGGTTTTTTAACAACACTGCAAAATTCCTAAAAAGGAAAACATGTTGTCAAAGTAGTTGTTATTATCCTAGATGTAGTCTGGCGCTGACTTTTGTCCTAGTTGCAGCCTGTCTCGACTTTTGTCCCATACGCTATATGGCCTCAAATTTTGCTCCAAATGTAGTCTCTAGCCCCATCTTTTGTCCTAGATGTGATTCAGCCCAGCCGATCTCCATTCTCAAATTTTTTTTTTTTTTTTTTTCTTTTTCTAGTGGGTACATATGTAACAACTTTAAAGCTTAGCTTTTTCTTTAGAGGGTGATGTATATGTGAAAAGATGCAATATCTTGGTCGTTTCTTAGAGTAATTTGGAGTATCTCTTAGGGTCTATTTGGTCCAAATGAGTAGAAGGGATGGGAGGAGAGATAACCTTCTCTTTGTTTGGTTCACCAGGGGGCGAAAGGGATTTAATAGAGAAAAAGAACTAATTTACATTTTATACTCTTATAACTTTTTATATTAGGATATTTTAGTCAATGCATTTAAAATTTAATAAATCCATCTTCTCTCTCCTCCTTGGGGGGAGCCAAAACCAAGTCAGAAGGGATTTTGCTTACCTTCCCTTCCCACCCTTCCAAAAAATTGAACTTAACAAGCAAAATTTAAAATAATCCCTTCCCTTCTCTCCCCTTCATTTCCCTCCAACCAAACACTATATTGGGATTGGCCTCCATAATTTTTTATATATTATGATTTATTTCCTCGTTTGATTAAGGCTAGGATTCTTGTATTTGTATAAATAAGGATTAGTGCTTTGTCTTTTGTAGTCACATCTAACAGGTCATTTACATCAATACCATTATAGTTTTATTATTCTTTTTCCTCCTCCTATACCGAAAGAACTAAAGCCTATAACTGCAAAGTTTTCTTTCTTCGGCTGTTATATGTTCCTTGAACTATACATAATTTATGGCATCTTCCATTAATGCCGCTTTTACCTGGTCTGACCTTGTTCACATTTTTATTTTTATATATTGCAGATATATGCAGAAATGATTGGAAATGTTATGATAGATGCTCGATCAACAGGAAAATATTACCATTGTATGTATATGAAAGTGGAAAACTTTTTAGAACTATTACAATGAATGATCGGGTACTTTGCAGAGTTGCACTGACCAACTTAATGCATCACCTTGGATATTCAGATATTTATTTCTGTTACTACTCATTTGCTTCTCATTTCTTAAAAAATGGACCCCTTAACCTTATAAATTTTGCATATTTTGCGCTTTAGTTCCCAGTATTACTTGTTCTCATTATGACATGTGAAGAACTGAAGCTCTGAAGTCATGTTTTCGATTCTTTTCTTTTGAAATTACAAATACAATTATCGTGACAACAGAAACATATTCCAATACTTATAGGGCTTTATTTGTGGCTTATGCCATATTTTGATTCAAATTTTATGCTTTTATGATATTTTACTCTCCTATTTGACTTTTGAGATATAAATACCTTGTTCATACATTTTCCATGCATTATGTTCTCTTGTTATGGGTTTTCCTACTTCTGATTCTCTTTAATTGCATTTGTGTTTATGATTTACTCTTGTTGAAAGGTTCATTTACTTTCATGACATTTTATCGAGTCGTTAACAAGTCCATGACAATAAACCGATGCCCTACCTGTTCATTATTGTTCTGCTGAGTTTCAAACTGGGGTAAGATATGATCACCTGTCTGCAGTTGTGCGGCTTATGGGGCGGGCAGCTTCACACATTACACTGGAATGTGCTTTACAAACTCATCCAAACATTACAATTATTGGAGAAGAGGTTTGTCATAAATTTGATCATTTTATCTTGCGTTTGGGCAGAGCAGGGGTTAATGAAATCGATATTAAATGCATCCATGTTGATTTTGTGATTAAAGTTTGCTAATGGCTCTCCACTGCTCATATTGTTTGTCATGTTAATTTTAAGCGAAACAGAAATAACTGTTTGGTACAGCTCTGTAACCAGAGAAGTATGCTTAAACAGAAGACATGGTCCAAATTTTGCTTGAACATAATAAAAAATTGTATGGACCATGATATAGCAATACTAATGGGCTGATGAAAAAATTTAGTGGAGCCTTAAGTTACTAATACCTTTCAACTTTCGTCACTTCCCCCCCCTCCTCCCCGGCGGGAGCTAAAGATGATTTCCTTGTGGAATTTATCTACTTAGATTCAGTGACATGTCAAGGTGCCCTGTCAAATATTTGATTTGACCAGTAAAATATTATTTCAGGTTGCTGCCAAGAAGTTGACACTGAAGAATGTCACTGACTACATTGTAGATATCATTTCTAAGAGAGCTGAGGTTAATTATAACTATGGGGTCATTCTTATCCCTGAGGGTCTAATTGATTTCATACCTGAGGTAGCTATCACTCTTCATGAAAAGAATTCATTTTAATTGTTTTTCTCCCTTTATGATGTTTTGGCATCTGTTCGCGTCCAAAGAATATGGATATGCATGTCGATAATAATAATTTTTATCTTCTATTCATTTGCAGGTCCAGCACCTTATTGCAGAACTCAATGAAATTCTGGTCCATGATACTGTGGATGAGGGCGGGCTATGGAAGAAGAAACTCACTGATCAGTCATTACAGCTTTTTGAATTTTTACCTCAAACAATTCAAGAGCAATTAATGCTTGAAAGAGATCCGCATGGAAATGTTCAGGTGCTTAATAGTGTTACGCTTGCTGTAATTATTTTGCCCCATTATACAATTCGACTATACCTCATTGTTGGTATATTCCCAATTAGGTTGCTAAGATAGAAACAGAGAAAATGCTTATTCAGATGGTTGAAACTGAGTTGGAGAAGAGAAAGCAAGAAGGCACATATAAAGGCGGATTTAAAGGGCAGTCTCACTTTTTCGGGTACTCCATCTAATTTAGATATCATTCTTGGAGTTGCAAGGTTTGAAGATATAAGTTGATATGGTGCAAAAAAAATATAAAAAAGGAGGTTCTGTGGACTTGCTTTATAATCCGCCTTTAATTTAAAAAAAAAAAAAAAATCTTTTGACCATACATTTGCTAATGGTATGACTATGTTCGACTTCATTGATTAGTGTTTGTAGTTACCCACACTCCTTTAAAATATGCAGCTATGAAGGGAGATGCGGTTTGCCAACTAATTTTGATTCTACTTACTGTTATGCATTGGGTTATGGTGCTGGAGCCCTCCTTCAAAGTGGGAAGACTGGATTAATATCATCGGTTTGTGTTTTTCCAATGCTCTTTTCTTTTCATTATCTTGTGATTATCAAATTAAATATTTCTTCTGGATTGTTCTTAATGATTGATTGTGGTTGATATTGTCTGAGGTTGCTGAGGCCAACAACTCAATTCTTGGATTGGCTATGATATTTTGTTCAGGTTGGGAATTTGTGCGCTCCCATTGAAGAGTGGACTGTTGGTGGAACTGCACTCACCTCACTAATGGACGTGGAGAGGAGACATGGTACGCATTGTAATCTATAAAAGCTTTTGTCTTACAGTTTACCCCAAGGCCTATTTTGTCTTACAGTTTACCCCAAGGCCTTTTGTCTCCATGTTGATACAAAAATTAGTTTCATAGTTATACCTGTGCTGCCACCACTGGTGTTGACTATAAATATATTTAAAATTAGAAGTATTTTTTCATATGTATTTTCTGGGCTATAAATATTCACAAGTTGTTTCTATTAACAATATCTGGTAATGTTAAAATTCCACAGAACTACACATTTCATTTACTTGAATGCTTTCTGATTCCTCTAATGTTTTGTTGTTTATGAATTGTGTGATTTTCTTTGCAGGTAAATTCAAGCCCGTGATCAAGAAAGCAATGGTGGAGCTTGAAGGTATATCTATTCATCTATTCTATGCTCCTCAAAAATAGCAAGAAGCCGAGAACTATATTTTCGCCCACATGGAAGGTTAACAATGAAATGAAAGGAGGGGGGGGATATTTACTTCTGTGGGTCCGTAATGTGGCACAAAAGAATAGTTTTTGACTTTTTTCCCCTCCCTTTTCATTAATCACCATGCGGTACTTGGTTGCCAACCTTCAGGGCTTGGATCTATATTTTCAGTTCTTCATAAATGTGGTTCATAAATATCAGATACTGTAATGATTACTGTTATAATATCAGCTCGACGAATGACTACATTTCATGTTGAATCTTCAGGGGCGCCCTTCATAAAGTTTGCCTCCTTGCGGGATGAGTGGGCCCTAAAGAATTGCTACGTCAGTCCAGGTATGCATCGACTGTTCTGTCACTTATTGTTACATCTGTCTGCACCTAAAAAAGTCATGCTTCTTTGCTTAGTTCGTATTTCAGTACGCTCTATTACTGGGTAAAAGTGGATCTCACTGTTTTGGAAATGAGTTCCACCAAGTAAGGACTGAAACCTACATGATTTAGTGGGATCAACATGAGTTTTCAACTATTAATGGAGATTGTGTTAAAGAAGTGTATTAAAGAATGTGTTTCTAGCTTCTTGTAATTTATGTTAGCTGGAAATTAGTGCTGTAAATCGGAATTTGTTCTTATGTTCAACTGGAGAAACGCTCATGATGTTGATGTTTACTTTAGGTCCAATTCAATTTACTGGCCCAGGATCCGATGCAATTAGTCACACTCTACTCTTGGAGCTTGGTGCTCAAGCTTAGGCGGATTTTGAGACCTCGTTTTGATGGGAATTACTGCAAATATAATAGACCGGAGATTTGTTAGGGCTTGTGTTTTTTTTACTGTTGTAACTTCATGAGATGAGTGATTATGTGAGAAGAGCCTCTATAGATATAATAATCAATCAAAAATTGAAAAACGTCAAAAAAATACAATAAAGCTTTTGCTGAAGTTATTTTAAAGTTATCTGTTCCTATTGATTTTGCCTATAAAGCTTGCGAATATGCTAAACTGAGGTTCATTTTTGGGGAGAATGTGTCTATTATTTTAGTTCAATGCTCCCACTATTTTGATACCATATTACATTGGTTCTGTTTGATAAAAAAAACTGATAAGTTGGCAAAAAAAACTGAAAGGCTGGATGGAAGTTAGTTAGTTAAATGAAGTGTTTTGTAAAATTAGCTATTGTTGACCAAAAAAAGTGTTTGACAAAATTAGTTATTGAACTAGTTGATACATATAAAATAATATAAAAAGCTATATTCATGATATTATATATAATATTTAACTAATTATTAATTTTAATACTTTAATTTACTTTAAATTATATATCATCTTAAAAATTGAGATATTAATTTTTATAATTTTATTTTAATTTTTTTAAATAAAATTAGATAATATATATCAATCTAGGTTATAATTTAGATTATAAAGCTATGTAATTAAATATTTGATTTAATTTTTACGCAAAAAATAAAATAAAATCACATGATCACTTGAAAATTAGTTAATTTTATTATTTAATCTGAATCATTCATGATTTGACCCAATAATTAGTACCAAAAAAAAGACCTAATAATTAGAAAATTAGAATTTATTCTTCTCAATTTCACATAAAAATGCTCTCTTTCTATGTATGTACAAAAAGAGAACATAAGTTAGCTAAAGCATCTACACTTCTACTAGCCTCACGGTAAACACGATGGAGTTAAGCATCCCAATCTTGGAGTTGTAGGAACTGTAAAATTTCTTCGATGGAATTAACAACTGCCTGGGAATCCATCAAATATCATTGAATGGAGATTTAAGTTGAGAGCGAGGTGAATTCCTAACAGAAGCTCCGACATTTATGCCCAAAATGAGTTGCTGAAGCCAAGATTTCAATGAAAGCCTACTATAAATGTACTACCATTTTCGTCTCGTATTAATCCCCTACGAGCAGCATTGCTATATGCTCCATGAAATGAAACATCTACACTTACCTAAAGGTATTCTTCGGAGGAGGATGCCAAGAGATGTTTGCCTTTTTTATGCTTTCTTCCACATAAATTGGAATAGGTCTAAGAGCCTATTGACTAATGAGATGACCATGCCCCATAATAACATGAATGATGGAGTTAGGCACATCTGTCTTTTTATTAAAGATCAAATTGTTTCTATCACTCAACATACACCAGTGACCAGACCACATGTAGTGCCTCAAATAGGATTACCTCTCCATGGGAGAGAACATGTGGGAAACAAAAAAAAAAAAAAAGAACACCACCAGGCCGTGACTACAAAAAGGGTCATTCAATACCATTTCGTAGAACTGATCTCACCGTCTCATATGTTAAGATTAAGACATGCATGTAATCATAGACTAAATAACTTGCTCCAATAATCATCCTTAATGAAAGAGGACCAAATGTGAGAGATTAGCTGGCAATATTGGATCACGTGAATCACATATTTTGGTTGTTCCTAACATCTTGGGTAGATATCCTCCTGAGAAAATCCCCTGTGAAACCTCTCTACATTAGTCATTAATCTTTCATGAGCAAGCTTCCACAAAAATGCCCCTGATACGTTGTGGTCCAAACCAAGACCATATTTTGGAAACTGAAAAGCAGTACTATGACCCTTATCCTCTGCATCATACAAATGCGCATGTGTTGTCTTAATTGAAAAATAACCATCAGCAGTATAACTCCAGCAAGGAAAGTCTTGCTGAAGTCCTTCCTCACATTGTATATCATAAAGGAGAAGTGATGCAATTACCTAGCCTTGAATGAATCATAAGAACCCCAAGGTATTTTCCTAAGTCAAGAGTTCGGGTAATACCAAGCTAGTTTACTGATATGTAAGGTTGTATCCATAGTTACATTTGCTGAAAAGAATACATGAGATTTCTGTAGAATAATTTTTTTGTCCAGAAGATGCACATAACAAATCCAGAACTCTCTTCATCTCAAACACTTGAGAAGAAGATGCTTCAGCAACTAGTAATATATTACGTGCAAAGTTATTTTTTGTAAGCCCACTCACTGAGTTGGCCGGATGCGAGCCGGGTTGCTAGTTGGCTGGTTGAATCCAGTTTTTTACTGGTTTTTTGACGTCATCACCGAGTAGTCAAGGACATATCCGATCTGATAGCCTGACCGGACCGGCAAGGGGTCCCGGTTAAATCGATTCAACCTGCCGGTCCGGTCCGATTTTTTAAACACCGGCGCAAAGAACAAGTGGAAAATCTCTGGACCTCTTATACTAAATCTCCACGGAAACCAAGCTCTAATCTCAATTGAATCTTGAGTGCAGTGTGCCAACTTTTCCATTGCAAGCACAAAAAGATAAGTTGACAATAACAGATGTGTTGACAATGGATCATTTTGATGAAGACCCCATGAAGGCGTAAATGTGGGACTAGAGCAGCCACTTTAATTTATATTCATTTTTGTAGTAATGTCGGTGAATAGCATAAATTATGTCCCCTCACTTAGAGGAAAACGAATCACATTTGGAATTTTAGAAATCTCAGTGCATTCTATTTAACTGTAAAACAATGAAATAGGTAGTGATTAGGGAGCAAATTGTCCAGGTCTAAGACTATAATTAAGCACACATTTATCAAAAAGATAAAACAACATTGTCTCTTCAATGTGAAGAATTGAAGATGCATGTGACTATCTTTAGACTTTATTTAATTTCACTAAATATAACTTGGAGCACTCATTTATGCAGATGATCTAGTTGCGATGTCGAAGGCAGCACAGACACAACACACGTGAACTACTATATCGCAGCGAACGAGTAACCGCACCACTCTGTACAAATACATGACACGTGGCCTATCCAATTTTCATGGTTATATTCTTTGCTTCAATTTCCCTACCTTCAAAAATTTCTACCGTCTGTTCCCCACTGCTGGTTGTTTTGGCAATTTCAGCGACATGAGGACGTCGGGACCGGGGTTCAAACCCGGTGTTACCGTTTGCGTGTGTGTGTTTGTTATTTACCATTTCTACTAGCTGACTAAAAAAAAATTCTACCGTCTACTTTTTTTTATAAATAAAAGTTTATGTGAGTTAGGTATTAAAGACTCATTAGGGTCAGAGCAGGCCTCAAGACTCAGAGATTTCACATGTTACATATTACATTCCGATGAGGTTCTCACATTGATAGTGAGATTCGAAATGCACGTTCTTCTGACATATGAGTTGTATCCTTATCAACTGCATGACCAACCATCGTTGGCCTACCTTTTTTTTCTTCTACATGTAATGGTACTGCTGTTGGCTTCTTTGGCTGCAAGCGGGGTGTTAGACAGGGAGATCCCCTGTCCCCGGAAGATGTTTTAAGCAGAGGTATTTCTAAGCTAGTTGATGATGGTCAGCTCCAGCTGATTAATTGCCCCAGAGGTTTCCATATGCCCAGTCATGTGTTATATGCTGATGATATAATATTTTTTTGCAGAGCTACTAAAAAAAGCTTATCTAGTCTGTTGGGTCTTTTCACTTCGTATGAGCAAGTCTCTGGCCAGGTTATTAGCAAAGAAAAATCTAAATTTTACACTGGTAGCATCTCTCAATCTCGTATTCATGCAATCTCGGAAATGCTTGGCTTTTCTATAGGTACTATCCCTTTTACTTATCTCGGGGTTCCTTTGTTTAAAGATAAGTCTCGAAGAGTGCATTTATTGCCTAGCTGATAGAATAAAGGCAAAGTTATCCTCCTGGAAATGCTCTTTATTATCTATCATGGGTAGAGTTCAACTTGTGAATTCTATTATTCTTGGTATGTTGATTTACAGTTTTCGCATTTATGCTTGGCCTGCTAATCTTCTTAATTCTGTTGATACTTGGATTATAAATTTTATTTGGTCTAGAGATATTAGTACCAGGAAAATTGTTATTGTGGCTTGGAGTAAGGTGTGTAAGCCGCTTCAAGAAGGTGGTTTAGGCTTGAAATCTATCAAAGCTATTAATAATGCTGGCATGTTGAAGCTTGGGTGGAATTTCATTTCTTCATAATTAAATTGGGCTCTTTTAATGAAAGCGAGGGTTTATAGAAATAATGCCCTTGTGAACTATCATGTATCCTCTTCTATTTGGCCTGGGATTAAATCTAGTATTTCTGAGATTTTGGAGCATTCAACTTGGTAGCTTGGTAATGGTCTCAAAATAAATTTTTGGACTGATACTTGGATTTCTAGGCCAATTGTGAATGTTCTTGGTATACCTTCTAATTTGCACAGGGACTTTGAGGCTACTTTGAGTGACTTTATTATTAATGGTAGATGGTTCATACCTGCTGCTCTTATTATACATTTCTCTCATCTTTATTCTGAAATCCATGATGTAGTTATTCCTACTGTTCTAATGGATGACAAGTTGATGTGGAATACATCTACTTCAGGGGATCTGACTTTTAAAGATGTCTTCCTCTTCCATAACCCTGTGGGACAGGTGGTTCCTTGGACCAAAATAGTTTGGAATAATTTTATCCCACCTTCTAAATCCTTTATTATTTGGAGGATTCTTCGTAACAAGATGCCGAAGAATGATCAACTTTGGAATAGAGGTTGCACTGTTGTTTCAGTTTGTAGTCTTTGTGGTAATGCTTCAGAATCTACTCATCACCTTTTCCTTGACTGTTTTGCCAAATCTATTTGGAATTGGCTTGGAGGTATTATGAATACTTCGATAGATAGTTCCTCTTTTCATAACATTTTATCTTTACCCCTTCATGGTTGGAGCCCCCTGATGTGTGACATTGTCTCTGCTACTATTGTTAATGTTTGTTGGGCGATTTGGCACTGCAGGAACAACGCCAGCTTTGATAATAAAATTATCCCCCTGCACTCGGTTATTTATTTAATCCTTTCTGATGTGGCTTTAGCAGGAAACACATCCAATTCTTTTATGTCTTCTTCTATTGCTGAATTTATGATTATAAAGGCTTTCAAGGTGAATGGTAATTACAGAAGTTCTCCGAATATTAAAGAGGTTATTTGGATTCCCTCAGCTTCTTATATGGTTAATATACAAACGCGGCTGCCAAAGGTTTCCCTGGCCCAGCCTCTTGTGGTGGTATTTTTAGAGATAAAAGTGCTGTTGTCATTGGTTGCTTCTCTGCTAACATTGGTATCAATTATGCGCTTCATGCTGAGCTAATCAGAGCCATGCTGGCTATAGAAATTGCTTTTAGCAAATGTTGAAATATTTTGTGGTTGGAGTGTGATTCTCAGTTGGTGGTTTCAGCTTTCAAGAATGGTAAGGTGGTTCTTTGGAAGCTCAGAAATAGATGGAATAATTGTTTTCATTTAACCAGCCAGATGAGCTTTATTTGAACTCATATTTATAGAGAGGGAAATGCTTGCGCTGATAAGCTTGCTGGTCATGGTTCTAGCATCAATGGTTTTGTTTGGTGGGATCTTATTCCTAGTTTCATTGATGAAGATTTTTTTCAGAAATAGGTTACAGTTGCCTAGTTATAGGTTTAGGTGACTATCCATGGGTTCGTTGCTAGTCCTCCCATGTGGATTATTTTCTGTTTCCTTTTTATTTTTGATTTTGGTGTGCTGCAAATGATTGATAATGTCTTTGGTGCCAACATAGTTGGGATTAAAGTCATTAAAGTGATGTTTTTGCGTGTCATTATTGCTTTTCTTAGATCTAGCTTCTTTATTATAGGTTTGATTTTCCTTCCTATTGGTTTCAATATTGTTTATGATAATAGGTTTTGGCCTAGTCCCCCTTGTTTATTTGTTTATCTTTTTTTCCTTTTTTTATTAATAAAATTTAAGGAGGAGTACTATTTTTCCTTCTAGATGTTTTTTTCCTGAGGAGGGTTTTGCATCAGAAGGTTTTAACAAAGCTCATTTCCTTTCTTTTGCAAAAAAAAAAAAAGTGCAGGAACAAAAATGAAAATAAAAATTTGATATAAAATTGCTTTCTTAAAATATATTTATTTGTCATTATATTATAAAAAAATATAGGTATTAATCAAATATTTAAAAAAAATAAAGTAATCTTTTAAAAAATAACTTTTAATAAATCTACCGCCCTTTGAACATTAAATCTGTAACACCCCACCAAGCGCATACCGGCCTTTGGCCCTCTGCAACGGTGAGTGTGCCACTCACAGGACTTCACCATTCGCTTAAATGGTGTTTTTGAATTGAGTTGGTGATGGGGGATGCTTCCTAAAGGCCTTTATCCCTTTGGGCATGGGTTCGAATCCCCCAGAGGGCAAAAACACCATTTAAGCGAATGGTGAAGTCCTGTGAGTGGCACGCTCACCGTTGCAGAGGGCCAAAGGCCGGTATGCGCTTGGTGGGGTGTTACAGATGTTCTATCTATAGTAACACCCCATCAAGCGCATACCGGCCCTGGTGGGATGCTTCCCGTGGCCTTTAAGCCACTGGGTGCGGGTTCGAGTCCCACATAAGGCAAAAACCCCGCATGTGGCTGCGGGAGTGTCCTGTGAGTGGCACGCTCACCATTGTAGAGGGCCAAAGGCCGGTATGCGCTTGGTGAGGTGTTACAGATGTTCTATATATAATGTGACACAAGAACATGATCAATTGGATAAAAAATGATCACGTGGATTGCTTGCAATGGTGGCCATGAGGGAGTGCGGGGTGTGCGACCGCACGAAGCCCCATTTTTTAGGGGGTATCGACAATTTTTTTACTTAAAGATGTTGCTACATGTTCGGGTTGATAGATACACATGTAACTACTTTTGCTATAATTTTATTGTAATTTGTTGGTTTGGTTTGAACTTTTCAATGTTGCGGTAATCATTAACTTTTCTTTTGCAATATTTTATTTCCTTGAGGTTATATTAAAACAATTAATAACTAGCTTTTTGTATCTCTTGTGTACTAAAGGTTACCTGCTTTTGATATTTAACGTATATATTTGACTTATAAAAAATAGGACACTAATTTCTCAGTTCGTACAAGGCACCCAAAATATCGGGACGGCCCTGATTGCTTGAAACCCGTTGACGATCAAACATGGTGGGGTAGTTGGGTCAAGGGCTAAAACTTTTTGCCATTGGCATTAATTAAGTGTGTGATAATCAAATAGACGCTTTTAGATCATAGTAAAATTACATGAAAACGCATCTGTCTAAGACATTCTATACACATTCGGATACAGACACGAGGTGTTATAAAACATGCTGGTTTAGTAGCATGACGTCCGGTGAACATTGTTGAACTATGCACTTGACTTAATTTATGTCTCACCTATATGGGAGATTGGGTTGGGTCGGGTCGGGTCCATAATGTTGTAACCTTTTGGGGGAATATGGTATATCGTAATTTGGAAGCAAATAAAATAAGCACAATCGGACAATTAATCTGCTCCTCCGTCCGTTTGTTTTCTTTCCTACTAGTACCATACCCGTGTATACGCACAGGTCGCGCAGCGTTTGTATAATTATTATGGACCCGTGTGTCACCTATCATGTTAAGGTTCAAATTTAAGAATATATTTGATTAAAAACATCCAAAGTCTGAGTAGAATAATAGCAGTAAAAAAATATGCTGAGATATTGAATTACAATTAAGAATAGTAAGGTTATTATATGCATTTCATACCAATACAAAAATATTTTTTTTAATTCTTTTAAATCAATATTGCTTCAAGTAGATAAATCAGCAATATTAAACAATAATAGAAGCAACATAAATGGTATAGGTTTTTCTATTTTGTAAACTTGAACATAAATGGTATAAAATTATTATGTACTCAAAGACAATGAAATTATACCGATAACATATAATATTTTCCCGTCGTTACTCAAAAACAATAAACTTGTTATTGTTATATTCTCAAGGACAATGAAATTATACTGATAACATGTAATGTTTTCCGGTGAGACTCAAAAGCAAATAATCATATATTAATAGTAAAGAGATTTATAAATTTGATATGTGCTCAAAGACAACAAAATTATATCGATAACAAATAATGTTATTCCGCAGGGACTCCAAAGTAAAATAATCAATTATAAAAAATATAAAATAAAAGAAAAATAGAAAAAGAAAAAAGCGTAAAAAAATAATTTATAAAAAATAAAGACATTTATAAAATTGATATGTTCTCAAAGACAATAAAATTATTCCGACAACATCTAATATTTTTCCGTCGGGACGCAAAAGAAAAATAACTACTTACAAATAATAAAAATATTTATAAAATTGATATGTGCTCAAACATTTCATCCCCTTACCACCGAAACAAGAAAAAAAGAGAAAGAAAGATGAAAGAGTGAGAGTCTGGTGAATGGGTAAAAAAAAGAATACTCTACGCAAAATATCAGTGAATGAGAACAGCTAGTGAAATGACGTTGGTTCATTTGCATAACACAATATGAAATAAAGTAAGAAAGAACACATAATGTTTTCCCGTTATGACTGAAGAGTAAAATAATTATTTATAAATAATAAGGAGATTTATAAAATTGTTTTGAGATAAAATACAATAAAATCAAATCCGATAACATGTAATGTTTTTCCGTTGGGACTCAATGGTAAAATATTCATTTATAAATAATAAAGACATTTATGAAATTGACATGTGGTCAAAGAAAACAAAAAAATAGAGTTTTTCCGTGAAGAAATTAAAAATTAAACACAAAAGTAATTATTTAAGGTTTTTACGTAAAGAAATTATAACAACATTTATAACAACATTAGCCAGATACCCGTGCTATCGCACGAGTCCTGTTGGTTTTTTCGCATATCTTCAATACTTCTCTGTTTTAGTTGCAATGTAAAAGAGAAAATAAAAGCATGTGCTATTATGTCACAATGAATGAGCTAGGGAAATAATAGTAATTTAGTCGTATATTCCTAATATAACTATTTTAGTTGCAATGTCCTCAATTTCTTTAAAAATGTAATATTTCTTCGTCAGGACTCAAAAACAAAATAATCATTTATGAATAATAAAGACATTTATAAAGTTTGATACGTGCTCAACGACAATAAAATTATATCGATAACAATAATATTTCATCGTCAGGACTCAAAAGCAAAACAATTATTTATAAATAATAAATACTTTTATAAAATTGAATGGCATACTGTTCAAAAACAATGAAATTATACCAATAATATGTATTATTTTCCCGTTGGGACTCAAAAGCAAAATAATCATTTATAAATAATAAATACATTTATAAATTTGATACGTTATCAAGGACATTTATATATTGACATGTACTAAAAGACAATGAAGTTATATTCACAACATATATTATTTCTCCGCAGGGACTGAAAAGTAAAATAATTATTTATAAATTGGATGTGTTTAAAAGAGGAAGACGCAAAAGAGGAAGATGCAATGACTTCTTGATGTAGAAAGGAGAAGAAGCATAAACGGATAAAAATGAGAGAGTAAAATAAAGATAAAAAGAAAGAAAAATTTAGAGCATGGGATGAAATGAAAAAGAAAGAAAATTGGGAATGAAAATATAATGCGTGTCATATAGTTGTTGTCTTGCTAAAAATAAAATGAGTAAATATCTAAATTGGTCATCGATAAAAATTACGGAAAACGTGAAAGGAAGAGAGAGAAAGTTGGAAGTTGGTTGAAAGCTGTGTAATAAAGAATAAAAAAATAATATAGAAATATTTTAGGACATGAATTGTCATTTTTAGTCTTGAAAGTGATGATGTGTCAATATTTTAAAATGTCTAGTTTAGTAATTTTGATACCCTAACCAATTTTAAATTAGATAGTATATTAGATAGTACTCTTTCCGTCCCTTAATATAGTACCATCTTTGACCATTTCACGTCCTTTAAGAAAACGAGTTTTGTTAGTTATTAGCATTAAATTCGTACAAAATATGTGCTATTTTTCTCAAGTTACACTTATCATCTTCCAAGACTATTAAGAAAGAGAGTTAATGTATCTTGATATAGAGGATAATTTTGTAAAAAAATAATTAATGCACCTTGATTTTTAAAAATGGTCTTATATTAAGGAACAAATTTTTTTTACTAAAAATATCTTATATTAAGAGATAGAGGGAGCAAAAGCTAGTAGTAGATTGTAGATAGATAAAAAATATCTTGTCGATCTATAATGGAAAGAGCAAAAAGGTGCCGTGGGGGGAAAAAGAAAACAGAGCTGTCAGAAGCAACAAATAAGAGAGAGGAAAGCATAAAAAAAATAAGAGAGAGAGAAAAGTGAAGGGATATACAGAGGTTGATTGGGCGGGAAAATTTTTATTAAGGAGTTGGGAACTGTTGTATTGGTTCCTAGCCTTGTAGGTTGAGTGTACTAATTGTAAAGACCAAATCTCATCTTTTGGCTTATTGACAGGATTTTCTCTTGCACTGCTTTTCATGAATACCTTTTTGATTGAGTTTTCTTCCCAACCACTCCTAAGGTAACATGTCTTGCCACTTTTTTTGTAATCGGTACACTGATCCGTTGCATACCTTTAATATTATATATTTATGTATTTTAATTTTCATTTGACAAAATACAATATTTCTTCTCTTATACCTTTTTTCACCTTTTGATAATTGTAACTGTCATGAACGGAAACTAATAATATTTCTCCGGTCCAAATTATAAGAAACAACACTTTTTTGACTCATTAAATAACTATGTATTTAATCGTTTGGCTAGTTGATATTATAGTGTTTATATTATAATATTAGGAGAAATTCAGTTTTAAGTATATTTAACTTCCTAAGTATTAATACAATCGATTATAATTTGTAGCAAATATAATTTGAAAGACAAAGCTTGGTAATAAGTACCAATGTTCAGAAGGAGAACATTAAATATAAAGGCTTAAACTGACTTTTTATTAGGTCCAAATTTAGAATAGATGAACATGAAAGAAAGGAAGCAAAAGAATGCAGCTAGCATCTGACAACAACAAAAAAGTGGTTGTGTTATTCATTGAAAAAGACTTGTTCAGAAAGAAAACTGGCTTTATGAAAGTGATACTATTTCATGAAGGAGAAAAATAAAAACCATAAGCAAATACCAGCTCCTTTCCTAATATTACTGAGATGTTCAACAGTTCAAGTGCTTTCGAGGCCACAAATATCAACTCAAGTGTTCCACCAGCACATACCAGCTTGTATCAGTCAGTTTTAACTACAAAACCTTTGTGCAAGTTACTCTGACTTTGGAAGCGAGACATGACGCCTTTATGGAAGATTGTACGCACAAATAATTTCTTACGGTAATTAATATGTAACTGGGTATAAATTATAAAATCATTTTTTGATGACAGTAGCACCAACTTGGGGCCTTTCTAGTATACAGAGCAGTTTGATGACCCGCCTCTTCACCCATCACAAAGACATTAGGACCAACTGACATTTTCTCATCGAGTGGGAGTTCAAAGCCTCTCTCACTGTCATCACACCTACAACAGAAAAATCAATTGTAATTAATTACACCTTGAGACTGATAGTTCATTAGGACTAATAAGAATCAATGGTTACAATCTATCCAAGCAGAGAAATTTAGATCAAATTGTTAGGTGAAAATATTGATTGTGTTTCACGCAAAGCACACCAGTAGATGCTTGTTACTTCTTGTTGCAATTTCTACTTCAAAGTAAGCTTGATAAAACATGTACATGAACAAAAGTATTCTGGCAGCTTGCAAATGCAAATTGACCGTTTCTGCATAAGCACTCTTGATAGCATGTCAGTGACACAATTCAAGACTTGAAAAAACAGAGCTTGGGGACTTATTGCCGAATTTTATAACTGTAATTCTAACTGTTAGAAGTCTAATTTATTAACATAATGTATGTGAGCATTTGCTGAAAAAACATGGAATAAAAAAGGAAGTCAAATAAAAACTTAAGAGGCTAGTAGTCGTACCTGACTGTATCTTTAAAAAAATTATGAAATTTCTTTAAAAAGTGATATCCATATCTGTACACAATAGTAAAAAAAAAAAAAATTTGGTCACATCAAAAGTTTCATAACCATGGAATTAGAAAATAAGTGAACTGCACATTGAGCTATATATAAAGGTTATAAAAAAGGACAAAGAGACAGATGAATGGCATAGCTTCTGGTTTTTTACTTTCACACAGACATAAATAGTAAAGAAAAACTAAAAGATATAATTCTAGACTATACCTTCTCACCATCGCAAATCTTGTACTTTTGAAATTGGTCTTCCAAAACATGCAGTGATATAGATACAACAACGGTCACAAAGTCAAGATAGAAAGAAACCATAAAAATCAGTCCTAACCTAATTTCATTGGAGGATAATATAAGATCAAGTGAAGCATACATGTTATCATGTGTCCATGACTCATCCCAATGGATAAGATATCCGAGTAGCTCATCCTAACCAATTTAATTAACAAAAGCATTGGGAGCATAAATAATTACACAATTAGAAAAGCGCTGAAATCATTTTGCAAAAGGAAGAAAGCTATAGCAATTAGAAAAAGGAATAAAGGAATTTATACCTGAAAGTGGAGTTTTGCAAATGGAGATAGTGGGGTGGTCCTGGAAAACTTTCTCATGACCGAAAAATCTGCACAATCCAAAAACCAAACCTTCTGAGGTTAATCATACACAAACCAAAAATAGCAAGAACAAATATAACTAAGATATCAACAACTATAATAGGCATTCATATAGAACAATAAGAGTTTGTTTTTTATGTTTCTCATAAGTTATTAATAGAGATGCAAATAAATTTGCACAAAGAAGAGAAATCCATAGCATGGTGATCAAATTCAACATGGTTGAAAAAGTTCAGAGCTTAGTAAAATCATGAAAGAAGTTTATTTCCCTATCAAATCCCCAAATGAAACACAAAGGGCAATGCTATTTCACATAAGACCATCTAGTTTTCCATTTATGGTTCCTTGTTAATAGAAGATGTTATCTTTTCTATACAACAACTATAAACAATACAAACACAAAATTCACTTAATCATGCTTTTTAAAATATCTTAAGAAGCAAAGATGAATTCTCTGAGAGCCATCGTTCTTCTTAGGAACTCAGCATGCATCCATCACCAAATATAATATCTTAAGAAGCCTCTCTAACCTATAATATAAATATAAATAAATAGATTAAAAGATTCAAGAATGTAAGACACACATAAAGAATTCGGCAGAGGTAAATAGAGCATAAAGGAACCAAGCACAAAACTCAAAAAAAGTAGCATATATAGAGGTAAATGGAAAAACTCAAAGAAAGTGGCTATAGATGCTACAACCACTCAATTTGAGAAAAATACCAAAGCAACATCTTGCTAGTTTTCTACAAGTGACCTTTCAACCTCAACTTTCTGCTGTCACAAACCAATCCAGAGCGTGAGAACATATATCTACAAACAAAATTGATTTTTTTTTTCTTATAAGAAAGCTGAAAACCTGAGCAATGAGTTTCACCTACCACTTTCTCAAACATTACAGATTAGAAGTTTAGTTGTTGATTTCATAACTAAAAAAAATTAGTAATAAACTCTCAATGTCCAATCTGCAATTTTATGAAACATAAAAACTATCACATAACAAAACATAAAAACTATTTTTGCACAACATTAAAATGAGCTGCTCACCTCTCAACCACCAAGTGTGAGACCCTTCTTCTATTTGCGAGATGCCTAAAAACTTTTGAATAGCTACTGTGAAATACTGACTCATGCGAATCGTGTCATGCACCGTAAATCTGACCATTTTTAAAAAATAAATATAAAAGAAAAAAATGAAAGGAAACCAAAAAAATACAAAGACAAAAGAAACGTGATTATCACCTGAAAAGCTTTGGGGGAAAAAAGAAAATGCAGAACAAAGAAAATGACCCTTACAACAAAAAACGGGGAAAAATCAAAACTTTAGGGGAAAAGACCAGATGAAGAGGTAGAGAAGTATAAGCAACCATCTTCACAAACCCATCTCCTCTTCCTTTTTTTCATATCCAAAATCTTCTCCTCTATCATTTGAATAATCGTTGGATTTCATGGGCCAACATCTGCGAAAAATCATAAACCAAATTAGTACGAAATCAAATAAAAAATAATGAAAGAACGAAAAAAACTCCCTTTTTGTGTCCAAATCCGCGATTTGGTGGTTGATCCGATTCGGTTGGAAGATTGGGGTGAGAGTGAGGGATAGGCCGAGAAAGAGGGAGAGAAAGGGAGACATGGGTTGCGCCATTGCTAGAGGAGAGAAGAGAAGGAAAATAGGGTTAGGTTTTTTAGGGTTTGGGTGGAAGAAAAGGAGAAGAAGAGATGGGGAAAGAGAAGGAGTGGTCACCGCGGCCATCTCCTAGGGTTAGGGTTGGTGGTGGTTACAAGGAAGAGAGGGATGAGAGAAAGAAAGAGAGAAAAAACTGAGGAGGATGAGATTGAGATCGAGATCAGAGGGAGGAGAAAGAGGAGGTAGAAAACGGAGGGAGATGGTGAGAGAGAAGACGAGATTGAGATCGATGTTTGCTTTCTGCTTGTGTACTGACACAAGTTTTCTCTGCTTTGTGGCAGAAAGCAAATAATGGAACAGTGAATGAAGACAATTTTAGCCCCATTTTTGGTGACATGTTGAAAATGTAAGAAGGGGTAAAGAAGGAAAATCATTGGTGGTTTGGATTCTTAGATTAATAATTAATTAATAATTAATTAATTAATAGGGGATTCTACCGAATTGGCTTCTTGTGTTAGGTGTCCAGTACGCTCACTTTGAATATGCACAACAAAAGAGGAGAGCCATTTTCATTTTTATCTTTAAAGACGCAACATATCTGCTTGGTTTTTTCTTTTGGAACCTATGAGTTTTTCTATTTAGAACATTTTTATTTCTCTGATTTAGTTTTCTATATTGTTCTGTTGTCTCGAATATCAATTAGTCGTGGATCGGTTAACTTTCACAACGGTGATTCCCTTTTCTTCAAGCGATTACGTCAAGGAAGGAACTCTGTTCCTTAGCTATGGGTCCCTTAACTCACTCCAGAAAGGTTTAAGTCAGTGAACTAAGATAAAAACTGGGACGTAAAGGTAAACATAAACTGCGAATAAAAGCTTTGAGCGAAAAAATATAAGTTATTTGATTGATCGATCTTTTCAAAATGTATGTACAATTGGGTATTTATAGTAGCAACTAAGAACTATCCCTATTTACCACGTTTAGTTGGCTAACACTGATACATTCCTAGTTGGCAGTTATTCGGCTGAGTCGTGCCATGCTCCACTAACCACGATACTAAAAACTAGGCGCATTAGTGCATTGTGGCCACGTCCCTTCAACCAACGGTCCTCTATGTGCAAAGATCTCCTCAGATTCCCTCGCTCAGCTCCTAAAACCATGGGGAACAATCTTAATCAGTTTTTCCTTGGATATTTAATTAATTCAAAATTACTCCCACGTCACTCGACTTATGGAGCAAGAATCTGATCCCATACGTGACTCTATGCTATCCCCATGGGCTCAATATCTTCCTTGAAGCCCAATCACCCAAGGCCCATGTATAGCTTCCAATTTCTCGCTGAACCTATCACCGACACGCCATATCGACCGGTAGGAACATCTACCGATGAGCACCCGCTATTTGATCTATTCGATTGGGACTAGCTTGGTGGTTACGATGAATATTTTGGGTGTAAACAATTGCCCTACACTGCTCTCGTAGTAACATCCTAGGTTTAGGTGGCGGCGTAATCATTCAAGTTAAATCACCTTTTTAAATCATAAATGCGAGGTCATCCATTAACAACAACTTTTTGAATCGTGTAACGGCTAATCCTCATCCATCCGATTTATTCGCCTTTAAATCCCACTATCAGTGATTTACTTTTCCTTTAAATACTCATCAGTCGAATTACCTCTTACGCTTACTTTCAACCCTAACTCCTGTAGCTTTCACCATCTCCAACCTCTTCATCTTTCACCTAACAATCAGGCCCGCCATGTCTTCTGCTTCTGATTCTCAAAACCAATCTCACGCGTATGATGGCGAACAATCTTCTTCCTCTTCCATGAACCTTGACTGCTCGCTTAGCCCTCCTGAGGCTCCCGACTCTGGTCTCCAATCTCCCTTATTCGAGATTCGGGGCTCTCTTTCATTGGCTCCTTCCACTTCCGATATGGGTGAAGCGGGCTGCCTTCGACGGAGTATATGGCCCTCTCTGCGCGCATTGCCCATTTCCCCGCGATCGTTTACCACCAGGTCCAAACCTCATCGATCTTCGTTCATGGCCTCGTTCGTCTCAAATTTCTACCTCGATTGGGTGGATCGGCTAAAGGCTGTGAAGTCCGATAAGTGGAAACAATGGGGTCTCTATGATATAATCATGCTGTCAACCAAGGACATCCCCCTTAACCTAGAGCTGCTTTATGGCTTCTTCGGCTACTGGAGCATTGCCACAAACACCTTCGCTTTCCCCTGGGGTATGGTTTCCCCCACTCTTCTGGACGTGGCGGCTATTTTGGGGCTCCCGATCACAGGCGATGACGTCCTTTCCCATTATTCCTTCCAGGTTCCTGAACTAAGGTTCCACTTTTCCAAACACACCTCCGGATACTCCAATTTCATTGCCAATAATGCCAAGTCCAGAGGGTCCGTATGCGATCACGAGAACACAACGCATTCTTACGCCTTTGGTTCAGCAAGTACTTTCTCTGTTCCAGTTCCATTGCCGTGGTTCAAGAGTTACAGCTTTATGTAGCTCTTGTGAACTCTGATGGCAATTTTTCTTGGGGAACCCTTTTCCTCTCATACCTCTATCGCTGCCTGTTCACCATTATGGATCGGCTACAAAGGGGTGAAGATATCGTGAACGCTCGGGCCCACTGGTTTTTACAACTCTGGATAATGCTCTATTTTCCAGAGTTTATCGACTCGCTCTTCAACCCTAGCGTTCTTCCCCGGGATGCAGGTGTATTGGGTACCCATTTGGTGCTCACTCCTTGTGAGCCTTCTTATGCTTTTACTGTGGCCACCAAGCTCTTTGGTCTGACCCGGATAGCTGCTGATTGGTGCCCTGTCTTGGAGAAAGGTATTGGGCCTTTCTGGATCTTCTCCACTAATGACCCTCTCCCAGTCGATCAGCAGAACCAATTGGAGCTTAACTGGAGCTCAGTCTTGACCTCTCGTGACTTGCTTTGTGGTCTTAAACCCACCTCACAAAACAACAAGTCGTCGGCTGAGTTCTACTTTTCAAACTGCGTGGCAAAGCAGTTTGGGTTGTTACAGCACATTCCTTTGCCATACGACTCTATGGTAGGGAGCCTGGGTCGACTGCCCTTTAGCGCCACTGATGTGATGGAGGTGGTTTCTACCAACTTCAAAAAGATCCAGGCCTTCCACTTCCTCCCCTTCACTCCCGTATCGGGTGAGACTTCTGCTTTTGTCAATTGGTGGCCATCAGTGAAAGACAGGCTGTTCCCTGATCGGCTGGATAGATATGCAACCCGGTTAATCCTCACTGATGTAGCCGAGGCGATGAGGCAGTCGAGCCAACCCAAAAGCACTCCTGTTAAGACCAAGCCCCGGGTCCAAACCCAAGTCCAGAAACGGTCTTCTACCAGGATGAAGACCTCAGTACTTCAGCCAGGTAAGTGCCCCTATATTCGGCTCTTTGCAGTTCTTGCTTTTAGACTCAAAGTAATTTCTTACTTTTCTTGTCTTATGGCAGCCACAACCACTACTCCACAATTCATTGTCGTTGAAGACGACCCCGTTACTCCTCCCGCCAAGAAAAGAACAAGGGCCCCTGGCATCGTAATAGAAGAACTCACGAGGTTCAAAGCCAAGCTCAAAGAGAAAACACATTCGACTAGCAAAGGCAAACAGCCGAAGGTAAAGGTACATAACTTGTTCTTATCTCCCTTTTCCTTAATATCCTTTGTTAGCCTGAATCTAACCACCTTACTTTCAGAAGCCGCGTGTGGAGATTCCTACCTCCTTTGTTCAAGAATTTGCCGAGGGCACTAGCTCTCAATTTCCTCCACCGGTACAACCGATTTCTTATCCTTTCAACATATATTACTTGTTTACTTAATCGGTTAACCATGGTTTTCCATAGGACCCCCAATCACAAGCTGAAGAGACTGGCTATGAAGCTCCCCAGATGCCTTCGCCTCCTACAGCTCCCGCAGTTCCTATTTCAGAAGAAGAGCTGACGAAGTATTTCACCTCTGCTGACCCCTTCTCAGCGGCCTCCTCTCCTATTTCCAATCATTTGGAGAGAGTTGATGCAAAGATCGATGGGGAAATACCAACCAAAGGAGCGGGTTGCCCATCCGAGGACTTCTTTGTTCAAGCCGCCTACTTTACCGACATCTCTGCGGCTAGCCAGAGGTGTACCATACCTTGGCTCTTCAATCAACGACTGCCTCTCCAATACGGCGATTCAAGGAGGTTCATGACGTGACTTCTCATGATCTCAAAAGATGAAGGACCTCCAGAACAAAAGGCTCGGCCCAAACCTCTTTCCTATTGTTGGAGAAGGAGCGTCAAGAAGCCCTAAGCCGCGCCAGAACAAAGATGAGCGGCTAGCCGTTACATTGGTGAGTTAGAGAGGATCAAAGGAGATAGCAGAGTTGACTCCTCAATCGGCCGCTTTAATCGAAAAGCTCATCAACTCAACAAAGATTATGATTTGTTCAAGCAATCTTCCTCTTTGGATCGTGATTTGGCGGTCTTTGGCGCTCGTAAGACAAAGCTTAGACAAAGATCTTGAGACTAGCCGCTACTGGTTAGCCGAGGCCAATCAAGCTTGGCACTCCTTCAAGCATCGCCAGAGGAGGTTAGGAAACAGAAGCTATCGTAGCACCGATCCTTCAACTAGTCGCCAAGGCGCGATCCTGAAGATCTTTGTTGTTTCCCGGTGAAGGCATTAGTCGAAGTGCGCCAGCAGAACCTATCCCAGATATAGTGAAGCTTCGCTATGACCGATGCTCCTACATCGCCACCGATCCAGTCCTGCCAGTTGAGGAAAAATCAAGTGAGGCTCCCGAGGCGGCAGTTTCCTAGTTTCACATTTAAGCTTTTGTAATTTTGGCTAGGTGGCCAGCCTGTGGTCACCACAAACAATTTTGCTTTTATGCTAATGCACTTGCTTTTAATTCTCCAATATGCTTTCCCACATAGTGGGGTAATATCTCTTGAGGTATTTTCCATTGATGCTTCTATTTAGTTCTTTGCCTTGCATGTTGACTAGCCGATAAGCACCACCATGATAAGCTTTGCTAACAATGAATGGCCCTTCCCAATTTGGTGACCATTTCCCAAACTTAGGATCCTTGATCCCAACAGGTAGTATGGTTTTCCAAACCAGGTCTCCTTCAACAAACCTTTTTGGCTTCACACGCTTGTTGTAAGCCCTAGCCATCTTTTGCTTGCTATGCTCAATCTGATCTAAGGCCATGAGTCGATCTTCGTCAACCGAATCTAATTCCATTAACATGGCCCTGTTGATATTCATCCAGGCTCAAGAGGTTTTGCTTTGCTACTCTTAGTGAAGTCACGTTTATTTCTAAGGGTAACATCGCATTTTGGCCATATGTTAGCCGATACGAGTAAATCGGTCGCACTACACTTGGAGTTCCTCACGGCCCACAATGCCTCATTCAATGTTTCATGCCATTTCCTTGGCTTATCCTCAATGTTCTTTTTGATTATATCAATAAGAACTTTGTTGGTGGCCTCAGCTTGCCCATTGGCTTGAGCATAATAAGGGGATGAGTGAATTAACTTAATCCCAAATTGTTGTGCAAAGGCCACCACTTTCTCCCCAGTGAACATAGTGCCTTGATCTGTGGTGATGGTTTCAGGTATTCCAAATCTATATATGATCTGGCATTGGATAAACCTAATCACCTCCTCCTGAGTCACATTCACCATCGGCTGGGCTTCTACCCACTTGGTGAAGCAGTCAGTCGCAACTATGATAAACGCATGTCTCTTGGACGAAGGTGGATAGATTTTGCCTATTAAATCCATTGCCCATCCCCTGAATGGCCAAGGTTTTATCACTGGGTGGAGGTTTTTGGCTGGAACCCTTTGAATTGGACCATGCAGCTGACACGCCTCACATCCTTTGGCATATTGATAACAATCAGCTGTGATGGTAGGCCAATAATATCCATGTCGGTATATTAGCCATTTCATCGTGGGTCCACAGCGAGATCCACAGCTTCCTTCATGTACTTCCCCCATGACCTTCATGGATTCCTCTTTATCAATACACTTGAGTAGCACTCCATTGATGGCTCTCCTGTAAACTTCATTGTCTACCAATACGTATTTGAGTGCTTTCTGCTTGAGTTTGAAGTCAGTACTGCTTGAAGGATCTTTAAGATAGTCGATTAACTCTTGTTTCCAAGAGTCGATCGCTCTATTGGTGCACACTCCAGTTGGGTACTCTTCATGTTTTACTTTGACTATCATGTCTTTATACCGAGGCTGTTGAGCCAAATCATTAGCCTCTTCATTCTCTTCTCTAGGAATGTGATGTACTACTGCATCAGCAAACAAGCGAAGTAGCTTGCTAGCCGTTTCATAGCATTCTTTCAAGTTAGGGTTATTGCATCTATACTCCCCAGTTAGCTGTTTTATTACCAACTGTGAATCTCCCATGACTTGAACATAATTTGTTTTCATGGCTGCCAGGATCTTAAGCCCTAAAATCAAAGCTTTGTATTCTGCCTGATTATTAGAATACCCAAGATCCAGCTGACACATGAATTTCCAACTTTTCCCAGTTGGATCAGTGATGGTGATGCCAAAGACCTACCCCTTTGGGTTCGTGACCCATCAAACATCAGCACCCAAGGTTTCAAGTTAATACATGCAACGTGTTCGGCTAATGGGTCTTTGACTTCAACACAAGGGTGTTGAGCCAGAAAATCGGCCACCGCCTGGCCTTTCATTGCTCTTAATGGAACGTATTTTAGCGCGAAAGCATTTAACTTAATGGCCCACTTCATCAGTCGACCCTGTAAGACAGGCCTATTAAGTAAATACCTAATAATATCAATTTTGCACAAAACCAAATAAACATAATTTCTCAATAGGGGTGTATCTGGTTTCTGCATCATTCAAGGTGCGGCTGAGATAGTATACAGCTCTTTCAACTCCATCATCAGCATCCTGCGCCATCAAGCAGCCGATTGACTCTTCTTCAACAGCTATATACAATTTGAGCGGCCTTCCTGACACTGGAGGAGTTAGCACGGGAGGTTTGGCCAACGCTTGCTTAATTTGGTCAAAGGCCTGTTGTTGCTCCTTCCCCCATACCATATCCTCCGTATCCTTTAATTTCAGCAAGGGGGAAAAAGCCTTCATTTTTCCAGCCGAATTGGCTATGAACCTTCTTAGAAAATTGATCTTGCCAATCAAACTTTGCAGCTCCTTCTTATTCCTAGGAGGTCTGGCTTCCAAGATAGCTTTCACCTTGTTCTTGTCTACTTCTATTCCTTGATGGTGGACCAAAAATCCTAGGAAATTGCCAGCTGCCACTCCAAAAGCACATTTGGCCGGATTCATTTTTAGCCCATGGGCACGCATCCTTTTCAGGGCCTGCTCTAGCTCGACTAGATGGCTTTCAAAATCCTCAGACTTGACAACCACGTCATCTATGTATACTTCCATGGTTTTGCCGATCAAGTCATGGAAGATGGAGTTCATGGCCCTTTGATAAGTGGCTCCTGCATTCTTGAGCCCAAAAGGCATGACCACCCATTCGTAAATCCCCAATGCTCCCTGAAACCTGGCGTCGCCTTGTGAGTATCTTCTTTTGCTAGAAAGATCTGGTTATACCCCGAGTACCCATCCATAAAGGTGAGAATGACATGTGTAGTCAGCCAGATCGACTAACATGTCGACCACAGGCATAGCATACTCATCCTTGGGAGCCCAAGTTCAAGTTCCCGTAGTCTATACATACTCTTATCCGCCATTCTTCTTGGCGATAGGGACTATGTTAGATAGCCATTCAACGCATTTAGCCGTTCTTATAAAGCCTGGCCTTGATGGCCTTTCAATTTCAACTTTAATTTGAGGCATCACGGGGATTGAACTGCGAGGCGCCGCTTGAACGGTTTGTATCCCGCTTTGATAGGCAACCCGTGTTCTACCAACCTTCTCGCCAAACCAGGCATTTCAAGTAATTCCAGGCAAAGCAATCTTTGTACCGGGATTAATTCGACTATCTTACCCCGCTTGTCTTCCTCAAGCAATCCACTCACCTTCACGATTACGGGTTGTTACGCCGTGCCCAAATTGATCTCAATTAAAGGATCTTACGCCTCAAACGCAGGAGCAGCCTTGTGAAGAGGGAATCCAATTCCATAGGCTCTACCGCACACACCTCATCGAGCTTGTCGCACCTTCCTCCCCTGGAGAGTAGTACCTCCTCTTCCTCTGCAGTTGTCATAATCTTCCATCATGGCATCCATCGCTTTGGACTCGGCCTTAAAGATTTCTAGCCGACCCAAAAGGTCTTCGAGTACCGGGATGCCCTACTCATATGTTATTCGCTCATCAGCCGTGGTTCGCCCGAGATCTTAACGAACCCCTCATTAGTAAGGTTGCATGCTTTCCATACCCTTCCTCATAATCCTCCGGGATGGCAATAGGCCCTAGGTGTGGGGAATAGAACAGGCTTCCAACATTTTTACCTCTACCGGTGCGGGTTCTTATCTGCTTCGACTGTCTCCACGTTGTCTCCAACCCAAAACATGAGCTTCTGATGAAGAGTGGAGGGGACACACTGACTTGTATGAATCCAGTCCCTTCCCAGAATCACGCTATAGGAAGGTTTGCCATCAACCACGAAGAAAGCTGCTTTGATGGTCTTGGGGCCTACTGTGACTTCAGCTATCAAGACTCCAAGTGCCCTGGAAGGTTCCCCCAGGAAGTTGGACATTTTCATGTTGGTGGGAACTAGGTCCTCAAGACTTTTTCCCAGTTTTCTCATGGTTGTCACAGGCATGACATTTAGCACAGCCCCTCCATCCACGAAGACCCTTCCAAAATCTTCCCATTAATATAGGCCCTGATGTAAAGGGGCTTCAAATGTTTCATCATCTCTTCTGTAGGTTTCTCAAAGACTACCTTGGTGACCTCATCAGCCGGTGTATCGGCTAACGTAGCCCATTCTGCTTCTTCAGCAAACACGTCCCCCTCCAAACCTCCTGGTTGTGGGCTGTTTGCCCAGAATTCTTCTGGGAATAAGCTGATAGCCTCTATCTCACCAAGGCCGTCGGCCTCTTCATTGAACAGGAGATCCAACAAGGAGTCTTCCATGATGTCATCTTGTTCCCGGTGCATCTCTGGGATCATCGAACCTTCTACGGTGATCGCCTCTTCATCTACATCGATCGCAGCCGATCGGACCTCGCCAGGGACAGTTCCTGTTCGAGTTGGCTCTACATTTTTGGGCACTTCTTTTCCTCAGCCTTAGCTTCCGACTTCTGAAAGCCTTATCCAATGCTTCACTAACGATTTCTAAGGGATCTCCTCTTCTCGCTATTCTTTACATCGGCTATCATCTGCAGAGTTTGTTTCATCTTCCTGGATGCACTCATTCTCTGCATCCTTCTCTTTTGGGTTCTTGTCAGCACGGCTGGTATCGCCTTTTTGTCCTTGGCATACTTATTCAAGAACCAGTGTCCTTCTGTGACATTAGCCGGGGGTTTCAGCATTTTCTGTGTTTTTAACTTCTCATCATTCCTCACTGTTATCTTTAGGGAGGACATTCCTCCTTCTACAGTGAACTCGGCTATCCTTCTCTTATCCCTGGGAATAGGCTCCTCATCAATCCTGGGTAAAGATAGCCTACCACTTTCTCTAATGGTTGGCCGATCTTGCCCCCCAGTTTTTTCGATAGGTGCCTTGCCTTTCTCTTTGTCAGGATTCCCTATTGGGGCCTGGCAGTGTGTAATGTTGTGTTTCACCAATTCCTGGGTGAGCCTACCTGGTTTGGGTGGCTTGCCCCCCTTCCTAGGTCTTGCTTCTGGTTGGGGGTTTCCCAGTCTGTCAAAGACGGAAACCCTGGCATCTTGAGGTCCCAGTCGATCGAAATGGGTTGAATCGGCTGGTCCCTTTTTTGGCCTCCAGACTTGTTGCACAGATATCCTGTGCTTGTGGCTGGGCCCTTCGTCATCAAGTCCTGAGAATGAGACCATACCTATCCCAAGGGCAGGAAAAGGATCAGTATCCACTGTCATTTCTGCAATTCCTTTGTCTGCAAGCTTGAACCTCCCCTCCTTTATCCCCTTCTGAATGGCCTTCCTAAAAACCATGCAATTTTGGGTTGCGTGATTATAAGAATTGTGCCACTTGCAGTATTTCTTGTCCTTCAACTCCTCAGCAGGTGGGATTTTGTGCCCATCCAGCAGCCGAATTTGCTTATCCTTAAGCAAGTAGTCAAAGATCTGGTCTGCCTTGGAGATATCGAAGGAGTATTCTGTCTTGCCATCTCCTGAACTTGGCTCTTTTCCTTTGCCAGCTCTTAGGGCAGGGCAAGTATAACCTTTACCCTTCACTATTTCAGCTGCCATGATATCTGCCGTGGAATCGGCTGAATCATCATCAGAGTCCTCAGCTTCTACAATGGATACCAACTCGGGGCCTCTCCCCTTACTCGCTCGCCTCTTTTCTTTCTCCTGGATAAATTGCTCAATGCGAGTAGCCCTTGAGACTAACTGGTTCATGTCAGTGCAAGCTTGGCCGACTAGCTTTTCCTTGAGTTGGGGATGCATGCTGCTAATGGCCATGGTCGCATATTCGCCTCGAGGAACTGTCTTGAACATTTCCCACCATTTTCCTGAACCTTTCCACAAAATCGCGGTAGATTCATCTACCTGTTGCCTCGGGTTCATGAGATCGACGCGGATGACTTGAGGTTGGGGCCGATAGAATCATCATGAAAGCACCTCTCCATATCTGACCATGTTTGTATAGAATTAGGTGTCAAAGAGGAATACCATGTAAAAGCTGTTCCAGTAAGTGACAAGGGGAACAGCTGTAATTTGTGGTACTCATTCTGGTTCCCTTCACCACATTGGGCAGTAAACCTGCCTACATGCTCCATAGTCGATTTGCCATCTTCCCCGGAGAAAGTAGCAAAGTCTGGAGTCCTGTATCCCCTAGGCAGAGGTACCAATCTATCCACCCACTCAGGGTAAGGTTTCCTGTAGATTGGACGATCCGCAGGCTTCACCGCACACCAAAGTATTTTTGATGGTGTGCTGCAATGGCCGGTGAGTCTAGCATTTGTGAACCCCACGGCCTCACTTCTCCCAGTAGAGGCGTGATGCGTGGTTCTTTGTCTCCAAGTTGGGGGATCTTGCTGGGATGCTTGTTACGGAGGATTGGGGTAGCCTGGTTGATTAAACAATGGAGGTGGGTAAACCCCCCATGGCTGCTCCATGTTTCCTTCGCCGGGTGCCCTATATTGAGTTCCAGGCACACTTGTGTTAAATGGTAGAGGTGGGATCTGTCCCCATGACTGCTCTGCCATCAAACTAGGTGCCCTTGGAGGAGTTGACCCCATTTGAGTGCCTGCAGATACTTCAGGATAGGATGGGTAGAATGGAAGATTAGCCGATACGGGTGGAACCTGGTTCCATGGTCAGCGACCTGCATATCCCCAGGTGGTCTTATACCACCCAATCTCGCACCAAGAGTTTGCCCCCGATATCTTTGTGGGTTAGTCGCTGTCTGTGAACCATAAGGCCGAGCATATGGCATAGCTTGCGGCATACCAATTGGTCCCATCGCATCCGGTGGCCTCCTAGCCATCTGCACTGGCCCAAAATGAAGGTTAGCGTGGTTGTTCACGCTATTCGCCACCGGTTGCCCTCCGGTGTTCAACGTGGCAAAAGCACCATCGTCTTGGGAATTAATTGGATTAGAAGGTACTGTTCTATATTAAGGAACTCGAGTAGGTCCTACTGAATGTAGGTTAGGTGGCTGGCCGTGCACTGCACGAGTCATGTTAATTTGAACTCGAATTGGTCACTTTGGCCGCACTCAATTTGGATGACGAGTCCTGCCTGGGTAGGGTACCCCACTTGCGTTGGGATAGCAGAATTGATAGAGCTTTCACTTGCGCGAGCCCTTCTGGCCTCTGTCTCCCTGGCCTGTTGTACTTCGTTATGCACCATGGGTTTCACAATATCAGCCAACTGTTGCGACACTTGGTACATGATATCATTGATTCCCAAATCGAGTTGTTGGCGTATAAACGAAGCGGTCATCACCACCGGGGTCTCATTGAGCTCGTTGGGTTGAGTTTCAGCCTCCATCTCTGCTTGTACTTGCTCTACTGGTGGAACATTGCTTCCACGGGATGGGCTTCCTTCAACCGGTTTTCTGGGATTGCTCATTGCTGTCATATTGCTCAAACTCTTGCCCGAATGCAAGTGCATACGCCACTGGTAATCCTGACCTGGGGATTCGAACGTGTTGATTCGTTCACCTTTTGTCCCACCGGGCATGCCAAGTTTGTTGTCTCGAATATCAATTAGCCGTGGATCGGCTAACTTTCACAACGGTGATTCCCTTTTCTTCAAGCGATTACGCCAAGGAAGGAACTCTGTTCCTTAGCTATGGGTCCCTTAACTCACTCCAGAAAGGTTTAAGTCAGTGAACTAAGATAAAAACTGGGACGTAAAGGTAAACATAAACTGCGAATAAAAGCTTTGAACGAAAAAATATAAGTTATTTGATTGATCGATCTTTTCAAAATGTATGTACAACTGGGTATTTATAGTAGCAACTAAGAACTATCCCTATCTACCACGTTCAGTTGGCTAACACTGATACATTCCTAGTTGGCAGTTATTCGGCTGAGTCGTGCCATGCTCCACTAACCACGATCCTAAAAACTAGGCGCATTAGTGCATTGTGGCCACGTCCCTTCAACCAACGGTCCTCTATGTGCAAAGATCTCCTCAGATTCCCTCGCTCAGCTCCTAAAACCATGGGGAACAATCTTAATCAGTTTTCCTTGGATATTTAATTAATTCAAAATTACTCCCACGTCACTCAACTCGTGGAGCAAGAATCTGATCCCATACGTGACCCCACGCTATCCCCATGGGCCTGAATATCTTCCTTGAAGCCCAATCAGTCCAAGGCCCATGTATAGCTTCCAATTTCCTGCTTTCGAACCTATCAGCTGACACGCCATATCGACTGGTAGGAACATCGGCTGATGAGCAATCGGCTATTTGATCTATTCGACTGGGACTAGCTTCGGCTGGTTCTGATGAATATTTTGGGTGTAAACATGTTCATATATACTTATCTATCGTATATGTTTATAAATTTAAAAAAAATGATATTTGAGACTTGCTTTGTTATTATTAATGATAATAAAGCTGTAAAAAACTAGCGCGCTATTTTTACTTCGTTTCCTTTTATAACTAGCATAGTATCTGTGCCTCTCAATCCGTCGGGATAAAGAGAAAAATAATAACTTATAAATAATAAAATATTTATAAAATTTGTTACATGCAAAAAAGATAAAACTATATCTAGAACATGTAATATTTTCTTATTGGGAGACAAAAGAAAAATAATCATTTATACTGACATGTAATGTATTCCCATCAAGAATCAAAATTAAGATGATGAAATTATACCGAGAATATGTAAAAATTTTCTCATAGGACTTAAAAAAATAATCATTTATCATCTATAAATAAAAAAAATTATAAATATTGAATATAAAAAAAATCAAAAAACTAAAGGAAAAAATCGTTAAGATGACACGAACAGTTATATAAACCCGTGCGACAACATCTAATATTTTCCCATTGGGACTTAAACATAAACGTAATTATTTATGAAATTATACTGAGAACATGTAATGTTACCCCGTTAGGACTTTAAAGCAAAACAATCATTTATAAATAATAAAGACATTTATAAAATAATCATTTATGAAACTATACCGACATGTAATATTTTCCCGTAGAAAATCAAAAGTAAAATAATCATTTATAGATAAGAAAGACATTTATAGATTTTGATATATGATCAAAGACGATGAAATTATACCGACAACATTTAATGTTTCCCGTAGGGACGCAAAAGAAAAATAATCATTTATACCGACATGTAATGTATTCCCATCAAGAATCAAAATTAAGATGTTGAAATTATACCGAGAACATGTAAAAATTTTCTCTTAGGATTTGAAAAAATAATCATTTATCATCTATAAATAAAAAAAATCATAAATATTGAATATAAAAAAATCAAAAAACTAAAGGAAAAAATTGTTAAGACGACACGAATAGCTATATAGACCGGTGCGACAACATCTAATATTTTTCTATTGGGACTTAAACGTAAAAGTAATCATTTATGAAATTATATTGAGAACATGTAATGTTACCCCCGTTAGGACTTAAAAGCAAAACAATCATTTATAAATAATAAAGATATTTGTAAAATAATTATTTATGAAACTATATCATGTAATGTTTTTTCGTGGAAAATCAAAAGTAAAATAATCATTTATAGATAATAAAGACATTTATAGATTTTGATATATGATCAAAGACGATGAAATTAAGAAGTAAAAACTTTAAGTAAAAACGAAAAGAAAATAAAAAAAATAAAAAAAAATATCATAGAAACTCAAAAGTCAAATAAATATTTAGAAATTCTAAATATATTAAGAAGAAGAAGATTTCACTAAAGGTGTTGTCTTGTGGTTTAATGAAGAAAGAAAGAAAAAAGTGGGCAAAAAGAAGAAGAGAGCAAAAGGAGAGAAAACGGCCGGAGAATCGCATTGAAAAGAGAGGAAAAGATAAGGGGAAAAAATGCTTAAAGACCTAAAAACTTAAAGGATTTATTTGGCCCTAATTAAAAATTTAGAGGACTTATTTGGCCGAAAAAGATTTATTTGGCCCAACTTAAAAATTTAAAAGACTTATTTGAAAAGAAAAAAAAAAGAAAAAAAGTGTGAGCTACCGCGCCAGAGAACAGAAATTTGAAGGAAAAAAAAGAGAAAAGTGGGAGTATGTGGCCCAACTTAAAGGATTTATTTGTCTGAAAATCACTTATTTGACCCAACTTAAAAACTTAAAGGATTTATTTGGCCCAACTTAAAAATTTATAGGACCTATTTGGCCCAACTTAAAAATATTATAGGACCTATTTGACCCAACTTAAATACTTAAATGATTTATTTGGTCTAATTTAAAAACTTAAAGAGTTTTTTTGGCCAAAAAGGCGAAGAAGGGAGCAAAAAATGAGAATTAAAAAGTCAAAAATTATATATCAAAAACTTAAAAGCCGGAGATTGAAGTTCAAAAGAGAGGAAAAGATAAAAAAAAAAAAAAGGCGCAGCCGCATAAAAAGAACAAAAAGTAAAAAAAAAAGTAAAAGGGAGGAGCTGTTGATGCGAGAGGGAGCGAGATTTTTTTTTGTCAAATGTTGACATGTGCCCCATTAAGGGGTTTGTTTTCTTAAATTTAGATAGAAGTTTTGTATAAAAATGATAAAAAATAATTTTGTTTTACTTTTATCGTTTATTGTACAAATTTTTTAGAATAAAAAAAGTGAAAATAATGTGATAATTTTTGGTTATCAATAAAAATAAAACATTTTCTAAAACTAAACACGTCCTTACCTTTTCTTTTCACTCTTTTTTATTTCAATAAACAAAATGTTACAGATTGTGCTCTTTGATAGCATTGTTATGTTTTTTACAGTAGCAGTGGTTTGTATTGTCATGTTACAGTTCTTGCATGTTTATATGTAGATGAGTTTGAATTGGTTTCTGGTGAGTTTAATTTGAATCGGTTTCACGAGGTAGTTTCATTGTTCAATATTCCATATTAATCTCTATATTAAGTACACTAGTACTAAAAAGGAAGAAAAAAGACCCTAAGATTACATTATGGAAGATTCGCAGTGTATTGGTTCGATAGACTAAATTAAGGATGGATTCACTAAGCAGGACTACTAGTTTTTAATTGGTTCACGAGAGGAATTATGAAGAGAGAGTATGAAAAGAGAGATAAATGTGAGAAATAGGGTAAATTTTGGGTATTGATTAGAACAAGAGAAAAAGAAGAGAAAAAGAGAAGAGAAAAGTGTTGATTATTTTTTAAAAGACATCAATATTTTTGACTAAAAATTTAAATAATTTGAAATATAATGAGAGAATAAGGGTAGAAGTGTAAAAAGAAAAAAAAAGGCGGCTGACCGATTTTCTTAGCAACTATGCGAAGAAAAATTTTTCGCATGAGACCTACACTTTTTTTTTTCCTTCACGTTTTCACGCCATTCCAATCAGGTGAAAATCACATTCTCTCGCCGTTCTCTCTCGCAGCAATCTCTCTCTCACCGTTTTCACCGAAAACAATCAAGGCCACAGTAAACACCTAAACCAATAAATTAAATAGTAGTACTACCAAGTGTTTCTTGTTACCTAGCTAGTAGCTGGTTAATATTACTACCTTCATTTTTATATATAAGTCTTTTTTTGACAATACACAAAAATTAAAAAAACTACTAGTTTTTACATTAAATTTATCAATAATGTATATTCTCTTTACAAAACTATCCTTCAATTATTAACAGAAATAAATAGTTAGTTTTTTAATTTTTTCTATTTAATTAGAAGTATTTTAGTAAAAAAATAATTAATATATTTTATAATTTAAAAAGAATCTTATAAAAAAATTTAAAAAAGTTTATATATAAGGAGGGAGGTAGTAATTCACATGTGATAACCCAACCTAGGAGAGCAATAATAATTGGTTGTGATCTTAAAGGCCTATTAAATTGGTGGGTGACTATCACATCGCAACCACCCAAAAAGAAAAAAGTTTGCAGGAGACATGGTCTCAATGAATGAGAGCACAGAGTTTTGATGGAGGAATGAATGGAAAGAGGAGAATGGTGGAAAGGTGTACAATAAGCATCAAAGTCAATGGAGTAGTTATCGAGGAAGCGAAATTGCAGAAGACCGCGAAATTGCAGAAGACCAACGCTTAGTATTGGGAGCCATGTCCTCTAGGATAGGGTTTGGTCCGAATGCATATATAGGTCCCCCCCTCTTCTTCTCTTTTCTCCCTTTTCCATGTTGTCCTCTAGGATTGCTTCTTCTATTCTTTCAACTTTCTATTCTCGTGGATCTCTTTTTTTTTTTAGTTTATCGATTATTGTACTTTTTTCATCCCATTATATATGTCATATTTATAAAAAAAAAATTATCCTAAAATATATGTCACACTCTATTTTCAATGTACTCATTACATATTTTCTACGAAATTTATCCCTAATTATATTTTTAGAATGGTTGTTCTCTCTCTTTCATTTATTGATTTTTCTTAAACTACGTGATTTGTCCAACTATAACATATATTAGAGGACGGAAGGAGTAGTATGCACTAGGTTACCTAATATAAGCAAAAAAAAAATCTATGTATTTAGTCCAAATTTAGACCAAATATATATACAATCTTTTTTGTTTATATTGGGTAACTGAGAGAGTACTAATTTTATTGACTAAATTATACATTTGGTCCTCTATGTTTATTTTAGTTTTCAATTTGGTCCTCTACGTTTTATTTGTTTCATTTTGGTCCCTTACGTTTCAAACGTTCCGTCACTAAAAGCCAATTGTACGTCAGTATAGGTCTTCTTGTACGTTTCAAAATGGACTTTTACCTACAGACAATTGACTTTTAGTGACGGAAATGACCAACATGTTGTAACGTTTGAAATGTAAGGGACCAAAACGAAACAAATAAAACGTAGATGACCAAATTGAAAACTAAAATAAACATAGAGGACTTAATATATAATTTAGCCAATTTTATTCTATTAAGCCTTGGACCTAAGGCAAAATGAAAGAGTTGAGAATCATTCATTTGAAGGGATGTTTCGTTTTCTAATTCCTACAAACCACAACACTAATAGTCTATTTGTTTCCGCGGTGAAAGGGAGAGCACCACGCGTTCGTTTTGAAGCTACAAGAGATAGCGTGCACGTTCAAATTCATCGGGACGCGGTTTCAACGTAAAAGCAAACACACGCTAAAAGAGCCTGTTAATTGGTATAAAGATTTTCCTCACCGCACAATCGAAAATGTAGTGTCCTGAGGCAGAAAAATCAAGGATTTCTAAAGCATCTCCATAGATGCTTTTACCAAACGCTAAATTTCACCAGAATATTTCTGAGGGCAAGAATCTTATATAAACACACCCTAAATCGGTGACTTACCATGAGTTGATGTTACAATACTCTTGTAGCTCTGTTATTGGTTAAAACTATTTGTCATACTCCATTCGTTCCAAAATGAGTGTCGTTTTAGAAAAGAAATTTTTTTTAAAAGTCTTGCTAATGAGTGCCCTAAGTAGTTAGGGAATCATAAAAGGAAACTTTGTCTTGAGAATACAAATTAAACATTATTCAATGTAATAAATACATCATTTTCTCATATAAACTTATATTTTTTGCTTCTTTAACCAATGTCCTAAGGACATTTGTTAGCATTTTCTATATTTTAAAATAAGTGTCATTTTATCTTTTCAATATAACATTAATTAATTTTTTTCAATTGTACCTCCAAATTAATATTGTGTACATCACTCCCAAGTAACTATACTTCACTATGAATTTATAAACAACCAATGGTTAACAAAAATAATTTTGTAAAATTGTCACTCACATTCATTCATTTATTGTCTTTCTTAATCTGTGTAAAAAAACCTTAAACGACACTTATTTTAGAACGAAAGGAGTATTAATCAATTATCCGATTTCTATAATTTCTATTTATGAATTAGTATCCATTCAGGTGGTTCTGTTTATCGATGAGTTTTTTTACCACGACATGGGTGTGAAGTATTCAACGGTTTCATCGATGATTAATCTTTGCCAGAAAATTTGGCTGACCATCTTTAGTGAAATCTTCTCTCTCAATACGTTTTTTTTCTATTCACAAAGCTCGAACTCGAGACCTTGTATAAATGATTCAAACCCAATTTCACTAGAACCAATATAATGTTGGTATGTATCGTTGAGTTTATAAACTTGATTTCATTTGCAATCAATATATATATATTGATTAACTTTTTATGAGGTTATCTTCTCACTAAACCATGTAAAATGCGATTGATTGGTATCATCTTGTTTACGCAAGACGAAAATGAATTATTCAAAGTGAAATTTATCGACAAAGCTGCTTGGGATAATACTCGATTGAAGAGCAAAATGAGTCCTTTTCCGTCTTGAATATAAGAAAAAAAACCAACTCTTGTTAATTAAAATATTAGTTAACATTATTTAATTTTCTTGATATAATAAAAAATTCTACATCCGTTCCATTTTGTTTGACATTTTAACAAAATATTTATCTCATTTTAAATATCATTTTACAATATTATTAAAGTATTAAATACTTATTTCTTACTCCCTCGTTCCTGATAAAAACTTTTTCACTTGGTAAAAAATGTTGGAATTAATTCATTATTAATAACAACAACAAGAACAAGCATGCTCAAATCTCATAGAAGAAAAAAACCTTAGGCGAAAGCTATAAAGACATACAAGCATGCTCAATAAGAACAACATGTTCTCTACCCTTAGGATCTACGACATGTTGGATTATCAAGGATTAGAAGAATACATGGATCCATAGCAATCAATCACCTGAAGCGGAATACCAAAGGAATGATCACGAACAACCAACGAGCAACTGAATCCATAGCAACGAACAACGAGCATGTTAGCGGTGGCTTTATGGTTCTTCTTCAACCGAATTTTCTTGAGCTCTCTCACGAGACTTTAGGTTCTCTTCATATGGGGAGAAGAGAATGGATGACGGCGATTCGGTGTATTGGGGACCATAGCCTTCTTTATAGTGTGTTAAACCTAATAGGGTACCCATTATCCCCTTATCGGGCCACACTTACATCTACTCATATAAGGTCCATATCAATTAAATTAGGAGTCCAATGAGCTTACCTTATTTTAACTTTATATGATCACATAAAATATAGCTCATTTATGATAAATAGCTAATATAATTATTAATGATATCGGCTCATATTAATTATTGGAATATAAAATTCCAACAATCTCCCACTTGAGCTATATATCATAATAATTATATCAGAATTCCTTAGTGCGCATATCTGAATGCTATTTATCTTTAGACTTCCTCCTTACAATCTGGTCCAATTCATGTATCAATAATGAAACCACCGCGGCTTTTGTCACTTCTGTAAATTGCGACTAAACCCCGACGATCACCACACCAACACACTTGATGACATAGATCAATATGGATGAGTAGCATGGAAATTACATGGAATGTGATCTCAATCATGCATATTTCCAACTGGTCCTGTAAACATAACAGAGTAGAGAGATTGAGTAATGTTGATTGAATTCATTTCATTTTCAGTAACAAATACATTATGCTCGAGTACATTATATACTGAGACACTAGGGAACTGCCTCTACAGCTGGCAGCAATGAGACTAACAAACTAGACAACTGGCTAACACACTAGCCAGCTTGGCAACTTATTTTACTTATTCTATATACACTTATATCCCCCCTCAAACTCAAGGAGGTTGCTGACTAGGAAACACCTTGAGTTTGGTCCTTATGGAGTCAAAATTCGATGGAGACAGTGGCTTGGTGAATGAATCGCAATCGATCGGCGGGGACATGCGAGAATATTGAGTGCTTGGCAATGACTTTCTCACGAACAAAATGAAGATCTAGTTCAATGTGCTTAGTTCGTGCATGCGATGTCGGATTATGAGTAAGTGCCACTGCAGTAAGATTATCACATAACAAGGTGGGAGCTCGAAATGGGACTTTAAGTTACGATAAAGGGACTGAATCCACATAATCTCAGTGTGGTATTAGCCATACCTGCGATACTCCGCTTCGTGCTAGAACGAGCAACAAGTCACGCTTCTTAGAGCCCCAAGAAATGAGATTAGGACCAAAATAAATGCAAGAACCTGAAGTAGGCGGCGATCATCTTGGTCGGTTGCCCGGTCGACATCACTATAAGCTCTTAATGTGTATGGAAAACCAGGTGGTGCGGTGCAATAATGGACCATGGTGAGGATCCCAGAAGATATCTTAAGATTCGTTTCACGACTTTCCAATGTGACTCAAGAGGCCGAGCCATGAATTGAGACACTTTATTAACACCAAGGATATATCCGTAGAGTAAGGGTTGCATCTTTGCGGGGCCCCAACAATGGACTGTCTGAGAGAAGAATCAAGAATGATGTCGCTGCCATACTTGCTTAATCTGCGACTACTAAGCATAGGAGAGTTAATTCCTTTGGAGTCAATCATCTTGGCTTTGCTTAGTAAATCTCGATATACTTGGACCGATTTAACAACAATGACCCATTTGGCAAGTGTTTGACTTCAACACCCAAGAAGTAATCAAGTTTACCAAGTTGCTTAAGTGTAAAGCTGCTTGTTGAGCTTCGAATTAAGTCTGAATGAGTGAGGTGCGTAACCGGTGATCAAAATGTCATCCACATAGATTAAAGCATAGATACATGCACCTTGATGTGAGTAGATCAGCAAGGAGGAGTCACATCTGCTCTTTTGAAAACCAAATCAAGTAATGCAAGAGTGAGCCTCTCATACCATGCCCGAGGGGCCTGTTTTAGGCCATAAAGTGGCCAGGTTCAGTTTGCACACTAGAGACTTGTCACTAGACTCAAAACCGGGTGGTTGAGTCATATATACTTCCTCTTGAAGAAAACCATTCAAGAAAGCGTTGTTAACATCAATTTGCTGCACATCCCACTTATTTGTGATGGCCAAGGTTAGAATGATGCGAATGGTGACTGGTTTAATCACTGGAGAAAAGGTTTCGGTGAAATCAAAACCTGGAGTTTGATGGAAACCCTTTGCTACTAACCTTGCCTTGAGTTTATTGACACTTCCATCCGGGTTTTCTTTTATTCGAAACACCCATTTGCACCCAATTGCTTTCCTATGAGGTGGTGGAGAGACTAAAGTCCATGTATTGTTTGCCAAGAGTGCTTTGTATTCAGCTTGCTGATGCGCTCATAATAGCATATAGTTTGTTGTTAGTTTTGCATTGCATAGTAGGCATTGTAGTGGTTTTTACCCATAGTTCTCATGCATTTTTGCTTGAATTAGATAATGCACTTGGTTTGAGTTCAATTGTGCAGAAAAGAAGGTTATTGGCCTAGGAAAGCGGAGTTAGATCACTTAAACGGATGTTGCAACCAACTCGGAGGCCAAAATGACAAATATGACAAGATCAGAGGAAAACACGGCCTGCCCGTGCCCTATGGCACGGCCGTGCCTTGGTGGAGATGAAGAAACGCAAGAATTTGAAGTCAGTAAATAACACGGCCAGGCCGTGTTATCCACACGGCCGTGCCTCTGCTTCCAGACAACAACACGGCCTGGCCGTGTTCGTCCCCACGCCCGTGTCGGGCTGCTCATCTGCGTTTTTGTGCTTTAAAAGCAGCACGGCCAGGCCGTGCCAGGCTCCACGGCCGTGCTGCGTCTCGGCCAGACTTTTATTTTTTGCGCGTTTTGACTCAATTTTTAGATGTTTTTCAACCCTTTTGGTCCATAACTATATATAGATAGATGAAACATTGACCTAGGGACTGGCTACTGTTTTAGTGGCCTCTTGTGAGTTTGAATCAAGAACAAGGATTCTAGGCAAAGTTGAGGAATCAATGGAGTCTATTGCTGCTTCTACATCTCAAATGCTTGGTTCTTTCTCTTCCATGAGGAACTAATTCCTTTGTACTAGGGTAAGATGAACTTTGTGGATCCTTTTATGTAATTGAATTCAGAATTTTCAATGCAAGTTTGATGTATGTCATTTGATCAATTATCTCTTTTCTTAATGCGATTCTATGCTTGATCACCATGGGGTTGAACTAGGGTTTAACATCAATTGGAAAGTTGAAGTTTTAAACTTGCTTTGGGATATTTTGACATATCTATAGGGTTATAGGGATATAATTCTCTTTGGTATGAGTTTGTATGAATCCTTATCCTTATTGCTTGATTTAATTAATTGGAACCTAAGGGATTAGGGCTTATTAGTTGAATTAAAGGGATTAAGAGGAAAGGAATTTTCGTTAATCTAATTTAGAGGATTCGAACTTCAAATATGTGATCATTACTTGCATTGGAATAGGATTCAAGAGCGTAAAGGGTGAGACAAAGGGATTCGAACCCTAGTCACTCTATTCTTCTTAATATTTAAATCAATTGTTTTGTTAGTCATTATCTTATTGTTGAGCACAAATTACACAATTCAAACACTACTCGTTAAATCGATAGTTCAAATAGTACATCGTTGGTATAGTTAAGAATTGGTCACAATCCTGTGGATACGATCTTTTATTACTTAACGACGAAATCGTACACTTGCGATTTTGCCCAACAAGTTTTTCTTGTGCCGTTCTTGAGGGATTGTTGAATTAATTTTTAACAAGGCAAACGAGTACCTTTTTGAACTATTTCTTTTATTTATTTTCTGAAAAAAAAACAAATTTACATTAACTGTTGCTTTGCTACTTACCTGTTGCCTGAGTTTTGTGCATGCGAGGTAAACAAACAGGTGAACTGTTGTTTGACCCAGAAATTGAAAAGACAGCAAGGGCATTAAGGAAGAAGACAAAAGAGGCAAAACAGCAACAAAAACAATCCTCCGCATCTACTTCTCAAGTCACCACTCAAGAAGTTATGGGGGACCAACCACGTACTTTGGGTGATTTTGGGAGACGGAACAACCATGCCAGGACTGTCAATGCCTACCAACAGGTTGAGGCAAATGCCAATTTTGAAATCAAGCCGGCTTTGCTAAACACTCTCAAGCAAAGCCAATTCGCGGGGAATGAAATTGATGACCCAAATCAACACCTAGTGAGCTTCTATGAAATCTGTGATACTTTTGGGTTGGCTGGAGTGACTGAGGGAAGCAAGAAATTGAGGCTTTTCCCTTGGACCCTGCGAGAGAGAGCAAGAGATTGGCTAGACACCCTGCCTACTGGAAGCATTGCAACTTGGGACGATTTGGAGGAGAAATTCATGACAAATTTTTTTCCACCCTCCAAATTCATCAAAAGAAGAGGTGAGATTCATGGCTTCCAACAGAACTAAAGTGAGAACTTATATGAGGCATGGGAGAGATTCAAGCTCCTTCTAAAGAGGTGTCCAGGGCATGGATATAATGACTTCAACCAGATGCAAATGTTACAGTAATGGTTTGAGGCCGAACACCAGGATGATGTTGGATGCCTCACCGGAGGTACAATCAACAACAAGACAATTTGAAGAAGCAAGAACCTTGGTGGAGCAAATGGCTTCCAATGGCGATTATGTCGAGAATGACAGAGGGACACTGGGTAAAAGAGGAGTCCTATAATTGGAAACACAAGATGCGCTTTTGGCTCAGAATAAATTAGTCTCTCAACAATTGGAGGCTATCACAAAAGAGTTGAAAGCACTGAAAGTGGGAACCTCTTCCTCTGCTCAGGTGAACCAAGTAAATCAAAGTTTGAGATGTGACTTCTGCCAAGGGCCTCATGAGAATGGAGGGTGTGATACATTAGGAAACTCCAAGGAGCAAGCTAATTACATGGGTGATTTTCAAAGGCAAGGAGGGAATCCGTATTCTAACACCTATAATCCAGGGTGGAAGAATCATCCCAACTTCTCTTGGAAGCAGCAAGATAACCCATCATCCAGCAACCCTCCACAACCGCAAAAGCAAGAGAGGCCAAATCAATTAGAAGAAGCTCTTATTCAGTTTATGAAGATGACACAATCCAACTTCCAGAATCATGAGTCACATTTCAAAAATCAGGAGGCTTCGATCAAGAATCTGGAAAATCAGATCGGGCAACTCTCAAAGCAACTTGCAGAACAATCTAAAGGTAAGTTTTCTGCTAGCACAGTAGATAACCCCAAAACTAAAAATTGTAGTGCTATTTTTTTGAGAAGTGGAAAGTTGTTGTCTGGCGTAGAGAGAAAGAAAAAGAGCGAAAAAAGTGAAGTGGATGGAGTTGAAAAAGAGAGAGTGGAAGTAGAAAAAGAATTTGAAAAAGAAAAAGGTGGAGTTGAAAATGAGAGTAGAGTAAATATTGAAAAAGAAAAAAAAGAGAAGGTGAGGAAGACCGAGTTGTTACTGACAAACTGCAAGTACAAGAGAAGCCCAGAGTTGTTCCTCCATATAAGAAGCTGCCATATCCTCCTGTGAGCAAGAAAAAGGAGAAGGATGAACAATTCTCTAAGTTCATGGATGTTTTCAAGCGTCTCCAAATCAACATTCCTTTTGCAGAAGCTCTTGAGCAAATGCCCACATATGCAAAATTTATGAAGGAGTTGTTGACCAAAAAGAGAAGGTTCAAGGAGGATGAGACGGTAGCCTTGACTGAAGAGTGTAGTGCCATTATCCAAAGGAAGCTTCCTCCAAAGATGAAGGATCCAGGAAGCTTTACAATTCATTGCACTATTGGGAATTTGCACATTGGAAAGGCTCTCTGTGATTTAGGAGCTAGCATTAATCTGATGCCCCTCTCTATGTTGAAACGGCTGGGAGGAGGTGAAGTCAAGCCTACCAAGATGTCTTTGCAACTGGCAGATAGATCGGTGAAATACCCCTATGGAATACTGGAGGATGTATTGGTAAGGGTTGGCAAATTCCTTTTTCCGGCAGACTTTGTGATCCTTGACATGGAAGAAGACAAGGAGGTCCCTCTTCTTCTTGGAAGACCTTTCCTAGCTACAGGAAGAGCCTTGATTGATGTCCAACAAGGTAAATTAATTTTGAGGTTCCAAGATGAGAAAGAGACTTTCAATGTGTTTGAGGGTATAAGGCATCCCGATGACACCGAAAAGTGCTCTAGAATTGATGTGGTTGGGCAGCCGGTTGGAGAGAATCTTGATCAGAACCGACCTTCCAAACCCTTAGAGAAGAGGACAATGAATTCTATTGAGGAGATGTCTGAAGAGCTGGATGATGAGATGAAAAAAAATTTAGTGCAGAAAAAAGGAAGAAAAGGAAAGAGTAGTTTGCATATGGGCCATGGGAAACAATTCCCAAATTGCAAAATTCCAAAGAAGGCACATGTAGAACCTACTCATTCTTATGAAGAGCGCACCAAACAGGCGAGGGATGACAATGTCAACCCACATAAATTCAAGAGGAGAAAAAGGAGACCAATGCGAAAAGGGGAAATGATTTCCATGCAAGCACTCAGGGCTATGGGTGTGCATCTTCCCAAGGAAGGCGATGCTTCAATCTTATTTTCCTCCTTTAAGGAGCCTTGATCGACTCCTGCAAGCGTCAAGCTAGTGACGTTAAAGAAGCGCTTCTTGGGAGGCAACCCAAGTTTTTCGGTGAGTTCTTTCCTCCTCATCCCTATCCCAGTTTAATTGTTTACATTGGGGACAATGTAAATTTTTAAGCTTGGGGTAGGGCGTTTAAATTTTTGCATTTAGTTTTGCATATTAGTTTTGCATTTTTAGTTTAATGTTTGTATATTTGTTTTAACTGTTGTTTTGTTCGCATCATTTTATCCCCCAATTGTACGATATCCTCTTGTGTTTTGGCATGTGTGCTACAACCTTTTTGAAATTTGAGATTGCAATGAGTTTGAACTCAACTATCTTTTCTTGTGATAGGCTTTAAGGCAATATTCTTAATGTACATAGGGATAATCTTTGGATAAGTTGAGAATTAGCATGTGGCACTCTGATTTGATGTCTTTCACTGAATTTAACTTCTAAATGTGAGACTTGAGCTTAATATTGGGGCTTTTACTTTATCATGTTTATATGCCCCCCTTTTCCTTGTATGAGTGTATCCATCATGATTGTGCTCTCTAGAACTTGACTTGAAACCGTTTCAAAACTTGAAAATTTTTGTCAACACACTTGAATATGATTTAGGCAATTTAGGCATGTTTCAAGCCTCTGTTTGTTGAATGAAAACTCCCTCTAGTTGCCCCTTTTGAGCCTGAACTGAAATTAATTTTCTTGGTACCCAGGTGAAATGTTTGAGTACCTCTTAAAGTATGTGTAAGGGAGCAATTAGTTGTGAATCTTGTGTTAATTATGCAGTGCTTGACATTTGGGACCTCTTCTGTCATTCAATTCCTTCCCAGTAACTCAAATGGGGGAGGAAACAAACAAAAAATAAAATAAAATAAAATAATAAATATATAAAATAAAATAACAGAAGAGGAGCAAAGTAAAAAGGTGTTGAAAACGAAAGGGAGAATAAATTGTTCCGCTTATGCTGCTTTAAAATGGTTGTTTTCTTTGTCTATTATTTTAGCCCTTGTGTTCCCCCTTTCTTGTTTTTATCCCACCGTGCAAGAAAAATCCCATGGCCACGTTACAACCTTACAAAGACCTTTTGATTCTTGTGTGTTTTCATGAATTGTATGCTGAGATTTGGTTAATAGTCAAGCTTATGGTAGAACACTTTTATGGATGGATTTGAGCGATTTTTCATAATCTTTAAACACCTGGAGAGTTGGGAGGAGAGTGCCCTATCAGTGAGAGACATGATTCCAGAGCGCCTGATTCTCTAATTGAACTTGATTTTGGTTGTCCCTATTGTCAGTTCTAGCCTTTAGCCTATTGCTTGAATGTGCTATTATCTCGGGTTCCTTATTTGTTGCGTCTCTTGTTTCTTTGCTTATCTTTGGCCACTGCAATTGCTTGAGGACAAGCAAGATTCTAAGCTTGGGGTAATTTGATGCGCTCATAATAGCATATAGTTTGTTGTTAGTTTTGCATTGCATAGTAGGCATTGTAGTGGTTTTTACCCATAGTTCTCATGCATTTTTGCTTGAATTAGATAATGCACTTGGTTTGAGTTCAATTGTGCAGAAAAGAAGGTTATTGGCCTAGGAAAGCGGAGCTAAATCACTTAAACGAATGTTGCAACCAACTCGGAGGCTAAAATGACAAATATGGCAAGATCAGAGGAAAACACGACCTGCCCGTGCCCTATGGCACGGCCGTGCCTTGGTGGAGATGAAGAAACGCAAGAATTTGAAATCAGTAAATAACACGGCCAGGCCGTGTTATCCACACGGCCGTGCCTCTGCTTCCAGACAACAACACGGCCTGGCCGTGTTCGTCCCCACGCCCGTGTCGGGCTGCTCATCTCCGTTTTTGTGCTTTAAAAGCAGCACGGCCAGGCCGTGCCAGGCTCCACGGCCATGCTGCGTCTCGGCCAGACTTTTATTTTTGCGCGTTTTGACTTAATTTTTAGATGTTTTTCAACCCTTTTGGTCCAGAACTATATATCGATAGATGAAACATTGACCTAGGGGCTGACTACTGTTTTAGTGGCCTCTTGTGAGTTTGAATCAAGAACAAGGATTCTAGGCAAAGTTGAGGAATCAATGGAGTCTATTGCTGCTTCTACATCTCAAATGCTTGGTTCTTTCTCTTCCATGAGGAACTAATTCCTTTGTACTAGGGTAAGATGAACTTTGTGGATCCTTTTATGTAATTGAATTCAGAATTTTCAATGCAAGTTTGATGTATGTCATTTGATCAATTATCTCTTTTCTTAATGCGATTCTATGCTTGATCACCATGGGGTTGAACTAGGGTTTAACATCAATTGGAAAGTTGAAGTTTTAAACTTGCTTTGGGATATTTTGACATATCTATAGGGTTATAGGGATATAATTCTCTTTGGTATGAGTTTGTATGAATCCTTATCCTTATTGCTTGATTTAATTAATTGGAACCTAAGGGATTAGGGCTTATTAGTTGAATTAAAGGGATTAAGAGGAAAGGAATTTTCGTTAATCTAATTTAGAGGATTCGAACTTCAAATACGTGATCATTACTTGCATTGGAATAGGATTCAAGAGCGTAAAGGGTGAGACAAAGGGATTCGAACCCTAGTCACTCTATTCTTCTTAATATTTAAATCAATTGTTTTGTTAGATTATCTTATTGTTGAGCACAAATTACACAATTCAAACACTACTCGTTCGTCTGATAGTTCAAATAGTACATCGTTGGTATAGTTAAGAATTGGTCACAATCCCTGTGGATACGATCTTTTATTACTTAACGACGAAATCGTACACTTGCGATTTTGCCCAACACTTGCATGGCTGCTAACCATTGAGGATCAATCAATGCCTGCCTTACAGTTTTGGGTTCAACAAGGGCTGCAAAGGACTTTGGTTTTAGATTTCCTGTTTTAGCTCTAGTAAGCATAGGATGCTGATTATAGTTTAAAACAGAGTCAACAACAGGAGGCACTGCAGAACCAGACACTGTAGGCACTGCAGAGTTCAAGGAAGACTGAGATGAAGAGAAACTCAAAGAAGGAGTGACCTGAGGTGACAGACACGCTGACTATGAAGCCTCAGCAGAGGTGGAAATTAATGGAATTGAAGCAGGATAGCAAACTTGAGAAGACTTGGAAGAAGAATTGGAAGAGAACAACCAAGAATAAGGGAATTTAAGTTCATTGAACACCACATCCTTTGAAATATAAATTACGCCATCACCGCTAAACACTTGTGACCTTTGTGTTGTGGAGAGAGTCCTAGGTACACACATTCTGCAGATCGAAACTGAAATTTATGTTTGTTATATGGTCTAAGATGAGGAAAAGCAGAGCAGCCAAAGGTTTTGATGCAGAGGTAATCAGGAATGACTTTGTATAAGGCATGATAAGGAGAGGAAAAGGTAGGTAAGGTCTTTGAGGAGTCTATTAATTAGAAAAACTGCTTGTGTGAAGCTATGGTCCCAGAATTTAAGAGGAATAGATGCATGAGCTAAGATGGTAAGTCCCATCTCCACAATTTGCCTATGCTTTCGTTCAACTGTTCCATTTTGATGAGATGTGTGAGGGCATGTTAACCTATGGTGAATGCCAAGGTCAGCTAGGAGACAAGTAAAGGGTCGAAACTCTCCTCCCCAATCAGATTGGAGAGCCTTAATGGATGTTTGAAACTGATTTTTGATTAATGCAAAAAACTGTCTGAATGCATTTATAGAATCAGATTTGTTTTTCAAGAAATAAATCCAAGTATACTTTGTATAAGTGTCTACAAAGGTAATATAGTAATTGTAACCATAGTAAGAAGTAAAAGGGGCAGGACCCCACAAGTCACAATGAATTACTTCAAATGGTTGTGTATACACTATTTGAGAAGGAGGAGCATACAGCCTGTGGGACTTACCTAGACAACAAGCACTGCAATGGTCTAAAATTTGTTTATGCTGAAATGGAATATTACAGAGATGCAAAATAGATTTCACAGCATTAGAATGTGTGTGACCTAGTCTGAAATGCCACTGTGTAATGGTATTAACAAGTGGTGAATCAACAATGTTACAATTAAGTGAAGTAGTGGCAATATTATTGAAAGCAGGAAATACAGAAGTTTGAGACTTAGAGCTAGAACTTGATGATGAGCTTGGAAGAAACCGAAATGGTTGAAACTGATAGAGGCCATCTGGACCCAGGAAGCCTTCAAGAAGCACCCGATCATATGCCTGACATTTTACAAGACAATGAAAAGGGTGAAACTCAAAAAATACTTTGTTATCTTGAGCAAATTTACTAACAGATAACAAATTCTTAGAAATTTTTGGAACATGTAATAAATTGTTCAGAGAGAGAGGAATATTTGTATTAGAATTAGAAAGAATTTGAGAGTGACCAAAGGATTTGATAGGCACACCTTGACCGTTCCCCATGATTACTTGTTCATGGCCATTGTAAGGAGTTTGCTGAGCAAGGTTCTGTGGATTGAATGTGAGGTGGTGGGAGGCACCAGAGTCTGGATACCAAGTCTGATCCAGACCAGTTGTTCACGATATTCAGGTGTGGGAGAGGCATACTGAGGAAATGCAACATTAGCCATTGGGCGAGATTGTGAGTATCCTGAGCCAAATTTACGAGTCTTTGGTGTAGGGAAACCCTGGAGGAACTGAACCATGAGACCTTGGACCTTGAGATTGATGCGGAGACGCTGCATTTTGATCAAAACGAAACCAACAGCGATAGGCCTCATGTCCCGGTTTAGCACAGATTTGGCATTGAGGACGAGAGAATCCTCTGCCACCACCACGGAATCGACCACGACCTCGACCATTCCGGCCATTACCGCCACCGCGACCAGAATTGTAATAGAAATTATTAGAGTTCTGCGATTCTGGACTCTGATTTGCAGCATTTGCAGAGTTTGGAGTGACATTTGCTTGAGCAACGTTTGCCGAAACACTTGGATTGGTTAATTCCTGACGAAATTTATCGAATTGTGCTTCCTGCACCATCAATAGTGATTCAATGTCTTCAACTGAAGGAGAATCCAAGCGACTGTAAATCATCATAACGAAAGAGTTGTATTCTTCAGGTAAACCTTCTAGGATAGCATCCACATGATCCTGATCAGTTACAGAATCTCCAACCGCAATTAGAGAGTCAATGATAGCTTTGATCCGAAGCAAATATTCAGAGATGGATCTTGAGGCCTTCTTTGTGTTTTTCAACTCGGATCGCAATTGACGAGAAAGTGCTTTGAGCAGCGAATAGAAATGTTTATGTACCTTATCCCAGACTTAGAACGCGTGCTTGCAGCCAAGAACACGCGGTAACACACCATCAGAAAGTGACGATAGGAGCCAGGTAAAGAGGATTTGGTCTTGCATGAGCCACTTCTGGTATTCATCAGAAGGTTTGTCATTCACACGATCTTCTTCCGTAGCATACATGAGAGGAATTTTAGGGTTCAGGACAAAGCGATGCAGGTTGTGCGCAGTAATTACGCCATTGACCTGTTGACTCCACATCAGAAAATTCTTTTCATCTAGTTTAATCGTCAAAGAATGTGTGAGACCTGATTTCTTTCCTGGTTCAACGATTTTGGTGACGATTGGAGAAACTTGCGATGAAATTATTTCGTGATCTTGAGACGGTGATGATTAAGCCATTACGAATACAGAAAATCGTATCGAAGAAGATGAAACAGCAGTAGAAGGCGGTGGCGCGCAATAAAGAAGACGATTGTGCGCGGTGAAATGAAAGCGATTCACAGTCGAAGAAAGCGATTCTGAGTGAACGCGGCCGGATGCTCGATGATACCATGTAAACATAACAGAGTAGAGAGATTGAGTAATGTTGATTGAATTCATTTCATTTTCAGTAACAAATACATTCTGCTCGAGTACATTATATACTGAGACACTAGTGGAATCGCTCTACAAAGGCAAAGAATGAGACTAACAAACTAGACAGCTGGCTAACACACTAGCCAGCTTGGCAACTTATTTTACTTATTCTATATACACTTATAGGTCCTACTTAAATCTTTGGTGAGATCAATTTTGCAAAATTTAATTCTGCAAAACAAAATCCTTAATGTGCAAATTAATTTTGCACACAAGATACAAATATGTTTATAATGTATTCATAAACATAATATTTATTTCTGCAGAAAATCCAAAATAACATAAAATTTGTGTCTTAAACATAGACCACAAATAAAGACTCTCACTAAGCTAAGACAACCTTAGTGACAACACACCCATATAAGCAACATGCTCATGAAAAACCTTAGGTGTCAAGCCCTTAGTCAGTGGATAGCTAGCATGGAATTAGCCTCTATGTGCTCTATAGAAATTCTTTTATCCTGAATTCATTATTTCAACAACGAACACCTTTATGTCAATAGACATTGTATCATTCTTTATTGTTGTTGAAGTATGATACGACCAACTTATCTGTCACACTGTAACTTAAGTGGTATTTTAATACCTTTCACTATATGCAACCTAGTGACATAGATATTTCAGTCATATCCCATAATTTGATATTTATATTATTAACATCCTGAATATCAGAGTCAGAGTTCTTAATGATCTCTAATCTTTCAGATCTCTGAATGTGGGCATATATAGACTTTTGTTCTCCTTAATGATTCTTATGGTTGCATTTTGTAATAATTCAAACTAGAATTGCTCAAGTATCTGCCACATGATCCCACGATGTATGTCGTTTCCTAATGTGTACAGATAAGATCATCCCATAGCTAGAGCATAGGGAACTCCCAGTATTTTCTGAATTTCCAGATTTTCTTTCGGGCAAAAATTGAGACTAAAATTGTCTCCCTTAGTAACTGTGGTATCCCCTGGTTTACTATATTTCATGTCGAAGTTATTTAAACTTTGTCGATATAGCTCTTTTGTGATAATCCCAGAATACCCCAAGAGAGATCTCTCAGAATTTTGGATTCTAAATACAAAAGAGACGTCCCCAAGATCCTTCATCTCTAAATTTTCGTTATAGATTTCTCGGTTTCGCTCAACCAGACTATATCGCTATTGACTAGATAAAATATCATCGACATATAGTAGCAGTAATATAAACTTACTCCCACTGGCCTTGTAATACCCACAAGTCGTCCACAATCCTCATCTCGAGACCAAATGAGACAATTACCTGATGAGACATTGCAGTATCACTAATGAGACGACTTCTTTAGCTAATGGGTGGATTACGCCAGTTCACAAATCATCTTTGGGTCTATCAACATAAGGTATATCGATTTCATCATATACATTTGTTTCATTAATGTTGCCATTAAGAAACACCATCTTGGCATCCATCTTATGTAGCTCCAAAGTTATAATGAGCAATGACCGCTGTAATTGTCCGAAAAAGAGTCTTTCAATAAAACCAAATAGAATGACTCTTTACGGTCAATCCTTTCTTTATGGCTCCCAATGCTCTAGTTCTTGAGGGTGTTGAGTTTGATCTTCATGAATAATTTCCTTAACTTGATTGGGAGGAAGAATAATAATGTCCTCACGAGGATCCAAATTTGCTACACCAATAGCAACTGTATGAATTGGTTCAATAATTAGGACCGCTTCTTCCTCACTCAATTTTGTTCTCTAACATTATCTCTCCCCCAAACTCAATATCCTCAAAGAACTATATATGCAGTTCTCGTCTCAAAAAAAAAATCTTTAATTTGGGACCAAAGTTTATACCTCTCAGACCTTTTATAGATTGTCACAAGTCACAGCTCAATTGACTCTAATAGTATTTGAATTTAAAAGACAAATTGAATCCATTGTTTAAAAAAATAAACCCAAAATCATCTTAATTTGTTCAAAGAGAAAAAAAAAACCAAAATTTATCCCAAAATTTGATTCAACCAAATTGTCTTTTAATTTCAAATATAAGCCAATAACAACAATCTAAAATGCATAGAGTCTCAATCTTCACCGACTTTGCCAAATTCTATATGGATGCATTTTTCAGCGTCACTTAGCCTTTGTCAGTTAAGACAACCTTAGTTGTTTCTTTTGAGAGAGATCATTAACAGTTTCATCCTTAGTTTTCTTTATTTGCCATTATCCTTTGGGGTATTTACCAAATGAGTACTATTTTATTTTTCTCTTGCTTCACCATTTATTTTCTTGCACACCTTATGAAATAATCTTATTAAAGATTATTTCCTCCTTTGACAGTTGTAGACTGATTTAATCTGATCTAATTGTGCAAGAAAGAATACAAATGCTAAATGTTTGAGCAAGTCGTTAGACTACTCAAGTTTTAACGCCTTAAGTTTGAAGACAATATCTGAATATTTTCATAATGTGCTCCTCATATTCCCTTTACTTTCATACTTAATGAAAATTAAGCTCTCCAACGAGTGCTTATTTTCGCCTCATTGCCTTTTGCAAGCACTTTTAATGTCAGCAAGGAAATTTACGACATAAATTATGTCATCGAAAATAACACCCCTAAAGGCCTCTGAAATATTGTACTTTATGACCATTAAACTTATGCGGCTGGAGCAGTCCTACTTCTCATACTTGATTCTCACTTCATAGATACCGAATTGAGCGAGAGAAAATGGGTTTCTTCATTCTTATGCTAGGTCTAGATCCAAAACTTTCTTTAATGTTCTGTCTTTAATCCTAAAACTCTAAACTTTTAAGGATTAAATTGAACTCAAAACAGCAGATACACAAACTATTATAGTTCAAAAAAAGAACAAAAATACTAAAATATACTTATCAAAATATCCGATGCAACATTAATACCAAGTCTTTGGACTATGATATTAATTGCTATTGATATTTTGTTGTAATGATCAAACAATGTCGACAAGTCCTGTCAAACAATGGTTGTCTTTGGACATCTCATTGCTCACATGGAGAAATTATCCTTATAATCGCCACAGGTTTACCATTACAGGTGTGAATGCAATCCGGCCAAATATTAACCTTCCTTTGGGCCGATTAGTATTCGCATGGACACGCACCCACACAATATCAATTGTCACGTCAAATTAAAATAGTTAATAAGACATGTTCAATTATTCTTTATCTGTAAATTAAAGACCCAAACAAGATACCAAGCGCACCATTAATCCTCAATCTTTGGATTGTAAGGACTAACTGCAAGCAGTACTCTCAACGCAACGATCAAACATTGGCGATAAGTCCTGTCAAGCAATGGTTGCCTTTGGGCATTCCAATTGCTCACATGGATAAATTGTCTTTATAATCACCACACATTTATCATCGTAGGTATGGAATTATGCGGCCAAGTTGCGCCTTCCTTTGGGCCGACAACAACTCGCATGAATAACTCCACACTACATCTTTTGTAAATTTAATTGAACTAATCTACGCAACATAGGTTACTTTGGCAACATGTTGTTTCAATCAACCCAATTAAAGATACTAGACAATTATTAATTAAAAAATGGGAGGGCCTTAGTTTACATAAATTCAACACCTATTAAACCAACATAGAAGACCACTCTGATACCACTTGTTTCAATCAACCACCTGAAGCGGAATACCAAAGGAATGATCACGAACAACCAACGAGCAACTGAATCCATAGCAACGAACAACGAGCATGTTAGCGGTGGTTTTATGGTTCTTCCTCAACCGAATCTTCTTGAGCTCTCTCACGAGACTTTAGGTTCTCTTCATATGGGGAGAAGAGAATGGATGACGGCGATTCGGTGTATTGGGGACCATAGCCTTCTTTATAGTGTGTTAAACCTAACAGGGTACCCATTATCCCCTTATCGGGCCACACTTACATCTACTCATATAAGGTCCATATCAATTAAATTAGGAGTCCAATGAGCTTACCTTATTTTAACTTTATATGATCACATAAAATATAGCTCATTTATGATAAATAGCTAATATAATTATTAATGATATCAGCCCATATTAATTATTGGAATATAAAATTCCAACAATTTGTTCTCTAACTTTATCTCTCCCCCAAACTCAATATCCTTAAAGAACTATATATGCAGTTCCCGTCTCAAAAAAAAATCTTTAACTTGGGACCAAAGTTTATACCTCTCAGACCTTTTATAGATTGTCACAAGTCACAGCTCAATTGACTCCAACAGTATTTGAATTTAAAAGACAAATTGACATCCGTTCCATTTTGTTTGACATTTTAACAAAATATTTATCTCATTTTAATTATCATTTTACAATATTATTAAAGTATTAAATACCTATTTCTTACTCCCTCGTTCCTGATAAAAACTTTTTCACTTGGTAAAAAAAACCACCAAAATCACTAGTCTTCAAATTACTAAAATCGAAGACATATTTAATGCCATAAACCAATGTTACATATTCAAGACAACCAGCTGGTTTTCCTAGGTCTTTGGCAAACTTCAAAGTTGCTTCACAAATTTAACCGTAGTGGATGGATTGGGTGGCAATACGAACAGGAATAAACAAAATCAAACAGTCAGAACAAAAGACAAAGGAATCACCAATTGCATGGCTCTCAAATTATTTAAGCAAAAAATAGCCTTACGAACATACGTACTCCCTTTGGACTCATTATAACTAAAAATACCTAATTTCACATTAATTAAAAAAAATAGTTAAAAAAATTTAATTTTCTTGATTTCATATAAAATATGAACTATATTTACTTAACTATCCTCAATCATAATGATACTCACAACTTTTCTTAGAAAACAAAAATTGAATTAACTTAAAGGTATTTTTGGAACAATGACATTAAATATAGGTAGATAGTTAAAATTTGCTTATATTTGAGTCTACCAAACATAAACACTTTTTTTGTTGTTACTTATAACTGAGTCCAAAGGGAGTAAGTAGTACTCAAGAATTACTCATGTTGTCCTAATATATAACAACATTTTAACTAATTCCCTCTCGTCAAGAAAATTAGTTAATTTAGTTAGTAGCTTTAAATACCATGTCAATATTTCGTATTGTATTACTTTTCTCAAAACCCATAATCCCATTTTTTTCACTTAATTAATTATAAAACTCATCATCTCACCCTTTTCTCGATCTTCAATAGAGAGAGAAAAAGAGTTTATCTTGGTAATGCAACTTATTTATTGTTTATTAACAAAAAAATATAAATTAAATAAGATTACTGTGGTAAAAAAAATATAAATTAATACAATAAATAATTTCAAAAAAATATCATAAAATTGAACAAATAAATTACTCAAAAGATTCTTGCGGAAGGAATAATTAATAGACATGGGAGAAATTGGGGGATATTTTGTTTAACAAACAGGAGATATTTTATTTAACAAACAAAATATCCTTGCTGCATAACGAAATGGAGATATCTTCCAAAAGATGACCTAGCCATCAGGTCTCCCCAACACTCTCTTCTCTCTCTTCGACTCCTATTTTTCTCCTCATTCATCCACCACCGGAGGGGCATAATTTTTGGCCTAAAATCACCTCTCTATACCGTTTTCTTTTTTCTTTTTATTTGAATAAGTGGTTTTTCACATAGATCTGAGTTTTTTTTGTTGTGTTTTTCCTTTGATTTAGTCGTCTTAGTGCGGCATTGTGTTGTTCATCGTCTTGGTGCGGCTTTGTTTTGTTTTCCCGTCTTGTTACGGTGTTTATTTGGTTCAGATTGACAGATCAGCTTCGAACAATTACAGATCTAATGAAGACTTGAGCGTCAACGTTGCAGATCCGGAGGCATGAGTATTCCGATTACTTTGATTTTTTCATAATTATAGGCAATTTGTCGTTTTGCGCTATTAACCTGGGTGTTGTGAGTTTATTCGCATATTCATCCTTTTCGGTTTTTAGCGATATTGAATTTGTGATGTATTCGATGTATTTACTAATTTGAATGAATGAATATCTTTTTTAGTAAGAAAAAAAACAAAAAACAAAATATCCTTGCTAAAAAGCAACAAAATATCTGTTTCTCTTTTAAAAGATAGTCGTAGTTTCATAGAAAACCAGACGTAAAATTTATTTAAAAGTTAAAGGCCTATATTTTGATTGTTTTATAAAAAAAAAGGCCTATATTTGATTTACATGTTATGTGTTTGAAAATATATGTAGTGTTAACTTCCTGTATATATTTCTATCAAAAAAAAAAAAACTTCTTGTATATATATAAGCATAAAAGTGTACAATTTTTGTATATAAAAAATATGAATTTGTTTGAAGTGGAGCCTTGTTCCTTAATGAAATATTCTTGTTTTGCCTGCACATGGCTCATCATCTTGCCTCCAAACAAACGCCATTAACAGCCTCAAAAAAAAAAAAAATACAACCTAAACTCTATTCTTTGGGGTTTTCAAGTTTGAAGACGTAACAGTCTAAATTCTCAATTCCCGAATGAAGTTAGTCCCCACGGGCCACACTAGCCTACAACCACTTGCACATCATATGATAAACCATATCCCTTTTGGTGGGGTCCACTTGGGTTGTCAACTTATGGGGGTCCCAAATTAGATTTTACGAAACCCGTTGCCATAAAAATGGGCTTCAGCTGGAGCCCAATTACGATTGAGTTTCTTCTTAGGCACTTGCGGCTACATGACAACCGTAATAACCGTATGATTTTGATGTATCCTCTTCAACTTTTCTCCATCTTATGCCCAGTTGCTGAGTATACATCACGAGCAGAGATTCTTTATTTCTTTTAAGAAATAAATAATTTTATTACTATAATTTTGAGTAAATAAATATACACATTTCTAAAATAAGTGACATATATTTAGTATTTATGTGTATTTATACACCTAATACTATAGTAATAGACCCTCTATTTATTTTGAGAAATAGAGAAGATCTCAACTTATACATCACATACGGTGAATTTAATGATTGATTTGTTTTATATAATAAAAAAAAATCGGCATTAGTTTTATGTAATAAATAAATTTTATTGCATGTATAAACCATACATATTTGAATTCAAAATTCCTACTGATTATAAACAGAACTTCATGATTGAAATTTTGAATTCGAGATAATTAATATGCTCGTAAAGATAAGAAATAGTATTTACCAACCTCACTGGTTGCTAATGGTGAACAAGTAAAAATGCAAATGAAATTATTCAACAGAGCATCATGATCGACTCTTGACTACTTATAGGAATAAAAGTCAACAATCACAAATTGGGTATTCTGATTTCTATTTTTCCTTTGTCCCATGATGTTGTTTATCCGACATAATTACTGGATATTGCTGGGGAAACGTTGCATATAATGTGGCCTGCAATTCGTTTTGTGATTCAGATTCAACCCCATTCTCTATTCTTTACAAAATAATAATCTATCTATTCTTTACATTTGCAAACACGTAACCAACAAGAGGCTCAAGTTCCTATCAACATCTATTTGATGGCACATAGTCACGCAGTTATTATTAATACTTGTTGGTATCGCAGGATGTCGATTTCAAACAATATATGCCTGTTATTGAATTGTATTCTGATTAATAGTATATTTACAAAAGGATATTATTTTTTGACGATTATATATAAAAGGATATTAGATAACCGGGTTTAATCGAGTCGGTTCTTAGATTTTGGGTGCTCTAGACAAACCAAAAAAATTGTGCCTTTGTAATTATTTGAATATTATTGTCCTTGCATTTTTTGTTGAAAAATCATTAATAATCAGTTCAATCAAGGTTCTTTAAAAAGTCATTTTCAATAAAAATCAAAGCAAAACTATTTAATTTATCTTGTGACATAGCAGATCGCAAATAAAATTTTAACAATTTCAATTTAAAAAAACTTCTTTCAGCAAATACAACAGTAATAGGGATAGTTAATAGGGATAATTAATTGCCTTCAAAGAATTCAATATCATATAGTTTAATTTTGATTCAACTGTTAAACCTTTCTAATGACTTTCAATTCTTCAAATAAAATTTCACTATCAAGATCATAAGAATTTTCATGTTTTACGTAAGTTTTAAGATGTTTGTAGCATGATTTCAAGTCCTTATAAGAGAATGATCTAAGTCTTTTAATACTAAACAAAAATCCAAAAATCTCCCTATATATGCTATGGTACTGCTCAAATCTTTTTGTAAGTGAACCAATTGTTTGATCTACAATATATAAAAAATAATGAATCCTAAAAGACTTATCAGCAGACTCAAGGATCGGTTGTGTGCATTTAGAGAAATTTTCATCATAGGGTTTTTCTACGAATTTGACGTTTTTGAACAAACACACATTCAAAAAAAATCGTTAACTTTAGTACAAAAATTTACAATATCGCAAAGTGTCAAGTTACGGCTATGACAACCACATGATATGTATAAGGCTCTAGGATTTATTTCTAATAATTTTCTTTGTACACGTTGCTATTTACCTTTTATATTTGATCCATTATCATATTTTTATCCTCTCAGGTTATTAATATCAAGACCAAGAGTTTCTAAAATATTTTTTAATTCCTCAAATAATCTTTGACCTGTTTTTTTTTAACGGAATCTTTGACCTGTTGTATCATAAATATTTGTATCCACTACCAAGAAAAAATAATTTGGTGCTCCCAAAAAATTGGGGCCCTAGGCGGTCGCCCATCCCGCCCATGCTCAAGGCCACTACAACTTTAAATAGTTTTATTATCATCATATGCAAGGTTATCAAACACGAGAGTCCAGACAAACTCGTGGAGCATAGGTAAACTCGACTCGTAAACTCGTACGAGTTTACCAATGTTTAAAATAATATTAATGAGAGAGTCTAGACAAACTCGTGGAGCATAAGTAGACTCAACTTGTAGACTCGACTCGTAAACTCGTACGAGTTTACCTACTATTTAAAATAATATTAAACAAATCTACACATCACAAATACTTACTATAATATCATCTAGACAAAATAGTTATGGGAAATCATATGCACTTGACTTATTTCTATATCCCAAAAAAGCATAATTTATTTACTTGCTTCGATATCCCATATAAAAATTTCAAAAACTGTTACACAGACTGATTATTTATTTCAATAATTTCATTAGTTTTCATTTTTAAATTCTAAAATACAAATGAAGTGACAACAAGGGGAAAAAGCTGCAGTACAGAGTAATGAATAAAAGAGTTACAAGGCTACCTAAAACAAGGGGTATCTGTTACCTAATTTTGTGTGAACATTAAAATAAAATACAATAAAATGTTTGTATCAGTATCGCTTGTGTGTGTGAAGAATGATTGATCTTCCTCTTTTTTGTACGCGTACGGAGCGAAATTTGCAAACTCGGCTCAGAATGAAACGCATAAAATGGTATCGTTTTGAGGGTGTTTTTAAAATATCAACACCGACTCGCTGACTCAGCTCAGACTTGAGAGTCAGTCAGAGTCTACCACAAGTCCAACCGAGTTTGTGCAGAAACGAGTTGCAGGGAGAGTCAACTCGTTTCGTCCATGTAGAAACGTAAACTCGTAGAATCAGACGAGTCGACTCGCGAGTCTAACAACCATGATCATATGAACTTTCTCACTTTTCTGAATTCATACTCATAATGAATACTTTCATATATATTAAATCTTATACGTATTCACTTGACGACTATTTATGTATAATTAACTTGTGGTTTCAAGTAAAAACAAGAAGCGTCGGGTAACTAAGATTTCTTTTACTACCTTATAGCATTTTTTTCATGGAGGAAACTTAGAAACGGTGTTTTAGAGCAGGTTTTTACTGTTCTCTTATCATCTCATGCCATTAGGCTCGTTTTTTCCACGTCAGTCTTAGTGATTCCATAGGTGGTCACCCGATGCGCCGTTAACTCATGACGTTATCCTTCTCCGTTAACTCTTTTCTCCCTTCTCCTTACTCTCTGCAAGTCACTTTCGTCCTTCATATCTCATCCAACAAAACAGATCAGGCAACAATGGTGGGGTGCCCCCACACTCTATTTTGCAGTCCCTAATCACCTTCTCTAGCAATCGTAGCCTGACTGAAACCCAAACATCATGTCCAATATCTCAACCTATCATCGCATATGCATTCCATTATTTTCTTCGTGCCGAAAAGACACCCAACTTCCAATCAAGCCACCGAAGGATCTGCGGAGCTATGAATCTATAACACCCAACTTTATTTTTTTACTTTTATGTGCTGATTTCTAATTTTAGTTTTGGTGTAGTGTAGTTAATGCCTTTGGCATGTGTCAGGCTTGGCTATTCTACTCACAACTTGGAAACGATTAGCAGTTTGCAGCGGCGCCCCAAACCTTCTTCTCTCGTCTTCCGCCTTAGCCAGCAAAAATGACTAAGAGAACCAAGAAGGCCGGTATTGTTGGGAAATACGGCACCGATATGGTGCTAGTTTAAGGAAGCAAATTAAGAAGATGGATTCGTTTGTTACACATCGAATACTGCCAGTGCTGTAACTGTGCGAAGCACTATCCGAAGGCTGAGAAAGCAGACCGAGAGTTGAAATTTGAAAACCAGTTTACATTTGTTTCTCATCATTGCAGAAATTTTGTGCTCTTTTAACTTTTAAGATAGTTATATTTGTTTGGATAGCTGGTTGAGAACAGAATTTGACAGGTTTTTGTTAAGTGTATCAATGATGCTACTTTTAATTCTCGAATAATTTCTGATTGAGTTAAGAATCCTCATTTGGAGACAAGAATTCAATTTTGTAAATTACATTCTCTCTCTGTTCCGTTGTATCATTACCTAATTGTTTTATCTCAAAAAATTCCCAAATAACTTAATCGAGTAACAAAAATAAAAAATACTTACCTTTTGAATCCAAACACAGAACGTCATCAATCAATATCTCTTGATCCGTTGATGTCCCGTGCAGAAACTTCAAAGCATGGATGAGTAGCGATTGGTCCCTGTTTTTCTGCTTCAATATTCAAAGTTTCCATCCAATCGGGTATTCACTTGAACGATGAACGTGAAACATTCAGAGAGAAATGAGAACCCGAGTGCATGGGTGAACGCGATATACCAGGAGAATGGAGTAGTGTGCAGGTAAAAACGAGATAACGGCGGAGAGTGACGCACGAGGTAACAGAGTAGTGGGTAACTGCTTTGGGCGTCACTAGGTCTGACGTGGCATGAGATAATAAGAGAACCGTAAGAACCTGCCGTAGTGCACCGTGTGTAAGTTTCGTCCTTTTTTCATAGGTTACTGGAAATAGTGTTTGATCTTATAATCTATAGATTATCATATTTTTTCTCATTTTTATTCTTATTATATTAAATATATTCTTTTGTTTACCCTCTCTTAAATGAAAAAAAAATATTAACCTTAGGCATCTCTCTCATTATATAAATTTATGTTGTTACATAAATTTTTTATAAATCATGACAAAATAAATAAAAATAATATTTTAATTAATAAAAACAAGTTTAATGATAAATAATAAACAAATAAATAAATTAGATTATAAACTTATACATTTCAGAATTTTAAATTCTAAATACCTTAAAAATTAGTTTAATTAACAAAAATTTATATTAATAATAATTTATAAATATTTTGTTATAATTAATGTTGATTGAAAAAACTTAGCCATTATTCGTCAAAAAAAGAAATTTAAGCATTAATCAAAAATATATTTTTATGTCATTTTATATTCACAGTTAATTCAACTACTAATTTTGTTAAACATTTCAAATTCAATCTGATAATTTATCCATTATAAGTTCAACTGCTATCGGCTAGCTTATCCTCTATTCGCTATAAGTCCATCTGCTACCAGCTAACTTATTTGTTTTTCGCTACTTTTTCCCAAACAGAGCCTTTTCCTAACATACGTTGTTCTATTGATTGAAATTCAGATGAGTTTCACCGAATTTTGGTAGAGTCATGGTGAAATATGATTGGATGGCCATGTAAAACTTTACTACACTATCGGTGCATATAAATTAAACTTAAAAGTGGGACTCAATCTCAAAATAGTGAGATCCATTAATTTGAATTTCCTCATAAAAAATGTTTTTAAAAAAGAGTGTTTGTGTGTGTTGCTAGCACTCCTCAAAACAATTTCGTGAGATCCATGCCAACAAAAATCAACTCTTTGAATCAATGACTCGTTTGATGGCCAGGATAGGATTGTCATGGATAAAAGAGTTGGATAAGGATATGACATGATATAAACATGATAAACACTTATTTTGTCATGCGTTTGATGTGCACTTGATAATAAACTAGATAGCATCGTATTATCCTATCATGTGCTTGCATCACCATTGACAGACACACCTTCCTTTCCACCACAATTGTCATTTGAAGCACTATTAGCCATATATGCTGAATTCTTCTGGAAATATAGTGAAAAACCATGATTTCTATAACACGTGTCTATAGTATGACAAGATCAAACACATTAACTACATACCTTGTTTATAGTTTTTCGTCCTGACCCTGCAACATAACATTTCCCTTGAGGCTTCTTATACCCAGCAACATTCACCAAGACATCATCACCAGCAAAATTACATTGTCTTTCATGTTGAATCACCACAGAAAAAATTAGGCTAAATTGTAATTTTGGTCCCCCTATTTTGCTCAATTTTTTATTTCAGTCCCTCTATTTCTAAACTCGGACATTTAATCCCCCTATTTTTAAAAATTCTGATATTTAGTCCAAATGTTAAATTGGCTGCCAAATTGAGTGACGTGGATCTCAGTTAGCATATGTGGCATATGAGTTGTCATATGCTGAATTGCCATTTCACCAACACAGTCCATGTCATTAATGCCATCATATTTTCAAATTAAAAAAAAGGAAATCCCATAAATTAAAAAAAGGGATCTGCGAACCCTAGAATCATCATCATCTTGAAACTTAAAAAAACGAGAACCCAGAATCATCATCATCATCTTCTTCAAATACACACCTAGAATCATCTGTAGCCGTGAGTCATCTTCAAATACACACCCAGAATCATCTTCAATACAAACCCAGAACCACAGAATCAAGTCAGAACCCAGAACCATCATCGTCTTCCTCCTGAAAACTCAGAAACCCAGAACCCACCATCATCGTCTTCCACCAATTTATCAGAACCCCAACACTAATTTATCAGAACCCCAACACAATCCCACCCCATCCATGTCCCTCTACCCACCCTTGCACCTTCAACATTAAGAACACCACCACCCCCATCGAACACCAAAATAGGGTTCCTGGCGGCGCAAATGATAAAGGAAAGAGATTGAAATAATAAGAAAAATGAACACTAGAGAAACCCCAATTTCAGAACAAGTTTCCCTTCTTTGATTCTAACAGGACCAAAAAATACAAAAACAAAAAAAAGAAAGAAACTAAGGTTCAAAACATTAATAACCAACAGACTCCTTTGAGCTCTATCTCCTTGTTTCTACGACTGCTTCTTCTTCTTTGGATCTCCAAACTTCTTGCCCTCGATCTCCAGATCCGCTGCAAAGTGGCGGTTAGGGTTTGTGAAATCGTCCTTGTTTTCGCGAAACTAATGGGGGTTTTGTATAGCATGATGAAAGCATCACGATTGTGGCTTGGGTGCTCCGATTCGCGGCCTGTGGTGGTGGCCGACAGCGAAGAAGAAGAACAGCGAAGAAGAACAGCGAAGAGCAGCGAAGGACACGCAGAGGCAGCAAAGAACACGCAGAAGCAGCTCTGCAGTGAAGAAGAAGAGCAGAGGAAGAGGAAAAAGGGAGAAACGGATAGAGAAGGAGAGGGGACGAAGGAATGGGGGTGAGCAATTAGGGTTCCTTCGCACCAGAGCCCCTTTCTTTTAATTTTTAGGATTTCTTTTTTTTTCTTAATTTGAAAATTTGTTGGATTTAATGACATGGAACAATATTGATGAAATGACACCTTAGCATATGACAATTCAGATGCTACATATGCTAAATAAGATCCACGTCACTCAGTTTGGCAGCCAATTTAACATTTGGACTAAATGTCAGAATTTTTAAAAATAGGGGACTAAATGTCCGAATTTAGAAATGGAGGGACTAAAATAAAAATTGAGCAAAATAGGGGGACCAAAATTACAATTTAGCCAAAAAATTATATTCAAGTTAGGCAAGGGATCCAACAAAAGTATTTGGGATCTAACTACTTAAAAATTGTCATTCAATCCAATTAAAAATCTAATAGCATAATTCAAATTATGGTGATGCCTTGGATTTCTCATAGCAGCATAGGTACATTTCACACAACAAGTATAGCAAGACACTGGCATGTAAGTTTCTAAGTCTTCCCATAAAATTTATAGTTCATAGGAAAACTCAGTAACAGTGTGCAAACCTTGCTTTAAGCAATAAAGCTCTTGTTGGAGTCCTGAAATTTTGACTAGATCTCATTGGGAGAAGCGCTCCTTCAAATCCTGTCATACATCAATCACATTTTCTAAGAAAATGATGCTCTGGGCTATGGGTTCTGCCACCAAATTCATTATCCATGAGTGCATCAATATTAGGGTTGGACAGAAAATAAAAACCGACCGAAAACCGAGGTATCTGAGATAATTAATGTTGTTGCTGGCAGATTCAGTCGGGTGTCGGGTACCTGGGTGGGAGAGAACAGTTAAGAATGGGCTTGACCGGACGGGTTCGGTACGCAAAATTAAATCTAGCGGTACCCAAACCCGCCCGACACGTGAACTTATGTGTTGTACTAAGTCTGTCACACTGTCCCACCACCAATGCACAACACATCACGCAGTTGTCTGTTGCCCTGACACTTGCACACACTGGGAAGCAAAATTAAGTACGCAACGTTCAAATCAAATACTGTAATAGTCTCACATTATTTTACTCCTAAACACAATTAATAATATATGATATGATGAGTGAGAAAAAGCACATGAAAGAGAAAACAAAAAACTATGTGAACTCGTTCATGTTCAACGGAAAAGGAAGAACACCCATTTGCTTTTTTAGTTGTACTTGGCCACCATCAGAGGAAAGAAAGTGTTGCAGAAGCCTTTCCGGCAGGGTGAGGGCCGAACATCTCGTTCTCTTTCCCAAGCCACAGAAGTCACCTTTCTCCCCTCATCTCTCTCGTTCTTCCCTTTTCTCTCTGTAATCTTCTTTTCTGGCGACCTCCCCACCATGGTGTTGAGCTCCCAGCTTCATCATCCTTTTCTCCAACACCTCCACTCTCCGGCCACAGCTTCCAACCGAACAAACCCACCCGCCAGAACCGTCAACCGACGAAACCACCGCCCGTCGAATCCAATACTCAAAACGGACGACAATGGATGCACTTTTTCTAACTTTGATTTTCTTCGGATAAACTATTTTGAGGCCGAACCCGGCCATGACCGACCGATGTCCACCCCTAATCAATATGTTGTATCTACTCCAAGCCTTATAGCTTGGATCAAGGGTATCAAGAATTTCAATGTTCCTGTCTATGAAATCAAATTTGTTCTTCCCACCAAGAGCTCTTCTTATGGATCTAGCCCAGACATGGTAATTAGATCCATTAAGCACTGGTGTGACTGTACAAAATTTGGACCATCTTTTGGGTGAACATAATATGGAGTAGCAAAATCCTGTGAGGGATCAACAATTCGATTCTGAGCAGTATTGGATGCATTGCTCGTACCCAATTCTGAGGATGAATTGTTATGACCGTGAGCTATTAGAGATCATGCAACATACTATACTTTTTAGGCAAATACTAATAAGTGCCCTAAGGACACTGTTTAGAAATTCTCAAAAGTAAATTTTTATGGGAAATTGTGTATTCAATACATTGGAAGAGATATACTTAGTTTTTCAATAAATAATTATCTTATTTAGAATCCTTAAACAATATCTTCAGGGCACTCAATAACAAGACCCTATTTTTTAACTAAATTTCAGACTTTTTTTTATAAAAAAATAGACTAATTTTAATGGGTATATATAAATCAAAGTTGTAAAAATCTATGAAGGACTGAAGTCATTAGATATTAGATATCTATTTACTATTGAAAGAATTTAAGTCCTGGCCAAGCAACCACCTCTCTTTGCAACAAGTGGCAATTTATATTGTTGACACATGGCACAACTATTATTTATTATTTATTATCTTTTTAATTTTTTTTGAACTATCAGCTAAACAAGAAACCAAAGTCAAGTCACGTTGAAAATGTAATTTACTATTGAAAGAATTTAAGTCCTGGCCAAGCAACCACCTCCCTTTGCAACAAGTGGCAATTTATTATCTTTTTTAAAAAATTTTAACTCTCAGCTAAACAAGAAACCAAAGTCAAGTCACGTTGAAAATGTAACCAAAAAAAATTGTCAACGTTCAAGATTTATTTGCTCAGAAGATTTCCCATCCCTCTCATCCACTTTTTCCTCTCTTAAATTGAATTTTATTATCTTTTTAATTTTTTTTGAACTCTCAGCTAAACAAGAAACGAAAGTCAAGTCACGTTGAAAATGTAACCAAAAAAAAATTGTCAACGTTCAAGATTTATTTGCTCAGAAGATTTCTCATCCCTCTCATTCACTTTTTCCTCTCTTAAATTGAATTTTTAATTATATCACTTTCTTCAACTTCTGAAAATTTCGTCCGTGTACAGACTGCTACTCTGCTTCATTTCATTTTACACAACCTCCCTGTTGTGCAAAATATGAAGTGCAATGTGCAAGTATACACAATCGTAACAAGTAATAAAGAGTAAGTAAAGATCGTTCCCACGGGGATTGATTACGGTTAATTCCACAAATTCTCAATTTGGCTAATCTAGTTAATGAGAGAACAAAGTAACAAGTAACACATTAATTTGAGGTGATGGTGACAGTAATTTAAAGTGCAATTGACAGTAAAAATAAATTAAAAAGATGTGATAAAAATCTGAGAAAAACAGCTAGGATTTCAGTTCATTCATATTTTCACCAAGTTGGTTTCAGTGTCATAAGTCAGTGCCATTTGGCATTGGGCGCAGGGCACTAATGTGTGTACCTTTCAGTACTTTCACCAAGGTTAAGTAAAGGGTACCTTATGTCTAAGCCCCATTATGTTCCCCCCTGTCTTCTAAGTGTGGCCTAGAACACCCTATGAGACAGATTTCCTATGTCTAGTTTAATCAAAATTAATTAAAGTGTCCCTTAATTAATACCCATCATATTAACACATGAATTCAACATGTTACCACCTTTCAGTACCTAACATACATGTACCCAACAAAAGTTGGCCAGACTTAGGTCAAGCATATTGTAAATAAATGCGCATGAGTCAAAGGTTCAAAGGCAAAGACTGATAGACATTCACCAATAAGGATTCAATACAAAATCACATCATCCTAGCATAAAGTATTTAGCTCATAATAAACAAAAACATAGAATAGCAGAAACTGGTGCCAAAAACTGCTGTCATGGCACCAGAAATCTGCAGGCGTAAATGTCTACAAACGTAAGCGAAACAAAGACGTGGAGGCCTTCAAATCATCGAGATGAGAGAACACTTCACCGCAACAATGTCTTGTTGTGCATTTCCTTGCTATGTCCGAGATTGGTTCAAAGATCCATGTTTTTCAGCATGTTTTTCTCATAAAAATGGTGTATGGAAGGGATATGGAAATGAAGAATGATGGATGAAGGTGATGTTGAGGATGGCAGCTGCTGTCCAGAGGAATAAAAACAAATTCTAATCTAGGGCACAACCCGTGCACCAGCCTCCTTTCCTTGATTAGGTCATTTTGTTTTTATAGTCACTCCTCAAATGGGCTGACCAATGGTAAACCCAATGAAAGTTGATTCCTTTTGGCCCATAAATACATGCTTTTGTCCTTGAGCAGAGAGAGAAAACACTGCAGAGCAGTGGGGACCATCAGAAGTACACGCTGCAGCCTTGCACTAAAGGACAAAGTCCTTTCCTTCAGCTCTAATGAATTAAAAACGCTGCTGCAGTAAGGACATGGGCTGTAACTTCAGAGTGCAGTGCCATGGCACTAGATTTGGCACTAAGTATTTCTCAATAAAATCCTGCACAATGTCAAAACACATCAAAATGCTCACAAAAGCACCAAAGTGCTTTAAAAAGCTCCAAGCAAGGGAAATCCCATTATTTACACAATTCTAATAATTAAAGGATCTAAATTACTCTTAAACTCACATTATTCATAGCCATAAAAGCATAAATAATTCTTATTTCTAAGAGTTATCACACCCCCAAACTTGAACCATTGCTTGTCCTCAAGTAATGACACATGGACAACAGCAGAAAATAGAAAATTATCACAAATGCAGCAGCACTGAACAAGTGAATTAAAACAACAAAATTTTTATTGAGTAGTTTTCACATGGCTTCACATTCAAACTAACACTTTGCAAGCAATCCCTTTGGGCATCATGCTTCCTTGGTTTGTTCCACTAACCTCAAGTGTGTGTGTGCACCCCTTATGCTCAATTAGAAAGCTAGTATAGTCCTATCAATGTCATCTCAGTTTCCCCCTAAAGTGTCCCTAATTTGCACCTCCTAATCAAATAAAAGGGAATAGGCTTACAATTTGGGTACTAGGGGCTGCATAAGATCAGAATATACAAACATAACTTGAATGATCAAGGCACAATGCACACTTATTCAATTTTTACTATTTTTTTTGCCTTTTACTAGAACTTGCCTCTTTACCTTTTGACGCGAATAACAACAATTATAATGAAGTTACCCGGTTACTCAACAAAGAGGTTCATTCCATTTTCTCCTCTTTTTTTTATTTATATTTTTGGCTTTTTCTATTTAATAGAGTGTGTGCATTGGCCGATTCTTTAGATATTTACAATGAGCATACCCCCAAACTTATCTAATTGCCTATACCCCCTTATTGGTCAAATTTGGCAACAAGGTTCAGTTCACAAAAGGGGTTCAACTTCAACTAGTTAACAAGCTACCTATTCTTTCCTCTTAAGCTAAGGGTTTGTGTCAAAGGTCAGTGTTCCTATCAATTAACAATCAGCACAAAGTTCCAACACATTCAAGCACAAATTCCTCATTAAGCTTAGCCAATGTGTCAACCGAAACCATTTTTTTAATAGCATACAAATAGGACAACACTGCTACAAATGCAACATAACATAATCCTAAACTATGCCCCCCCAACATAGTACCTTGCAGTGTCCCCACTGCAAAAGTTCTATGCTAGATGAAGGGTTGACATAAAAACAACAAATTAAGCAACCTATGAACAAACTAAAACAAAATTCAGCAAATAACAAAACAAACAAACATACTAAATATTTACTACAGAAAAACAGTAAAAGAGCTAGAGTGAGAACATTCCTGCTTGAAGCCGAGCACTTTTCTTTCTTAGCTGGCCTCTACCTTACCCACAAGCTAGGCAATTGGCTCCTCATCAGAATTTTCATTGATAGTGATCACCTCCTCCTCCACAAATTGGTCTAACCATATCAATGATCATCAAAGTTGGTGATGGTCTTCATCCTTGTCCAAGGCCACTTGATAATTTCCTCTTTCACTACTTCCTTTATGATTGAATTCAATCCTCTTTTGCCCTCAATGATATTCTTTAGATCATTTCCCACCAAAATGTTTTTCCTTCCTTGAATAGCTCCTTGTGTTCAAGTTGAGTCAGTGCCACAGTTTCAAATTCTCCCAAAATTTTCTTCTTGGTTAGCACATCTTTCATGAATTTCATGTAATTCGGCATACGTTGGAGAGCTTTCACTTTGGGAATATTAATATGGAGCTTTTTGGAGATTGCCATAAACTTGCCAAATTGATGGTCTTGATTAGTTTTCCTCACTCTTTGTGGCAAAAGAGGTGGAGATCTTTCTGGAACTAATATGGGAAAATTATGTTTTGCAGCAGGTGCTGTGGTAGGTGCTGCAGAAAATTCTGCAGAATTTTTCTGCATAATTTTCTGGATAGCAACTGAATTGCTTGGTGTTGTACTAGCTGAAATGCCTCTTTTTGGATCAGATTCTGCCCTTTGGTCTTTTATTTCATGCCGATTGGCAAATTACTTGTCTTGGGCAGATTTCTTCAATCTTTGTGGAAAAGGAGGTGGAGGTATTTCTGGAACTAATTTGGAAAAATTATGTTTTGTATCAGGTGCTGTGGCAGGTGCTGCAAGAAATTCTGCAGAATTTTTCTGCATAATTTTCTTAGTAGCAGCAGAATTTTCCCTCCCATTTCTAAGGTGTATAGCATGACATTGCTCTATCCCAATAGGCTTTGGTGTATCTGTGGTGCTTAGCAAAGGTCCACTTAGTTTAACACTTAGTGCAGTAGCTATTTGCCCCAATTGGTTCTCCAAATTCCTCATAGCCACTATTTGGTTTTGATATTGGACTTGTGTCTCGTTCATAAAAGTATTAAGTGTTGCTTCAAGTGACAAGCCAACATCTTGGTTGGTTGATTGAACTTGTGGATGACTGTGACTTTGCTGCCCTAGAGGAGGGAATTTTTGTGGATGGTTGGGCCTGGCTTGATTATTGGAATCTTCATCTCCTTGCTTACTCCATGAAAAGTTTGGGTTATTTCCTCCATTATAATTCCCCATGTAGTTTGCTGAGACAAGGTTGCTTGGACATTCTTCGTACAAGTGGCCTCCTCCACAATAAACACAAAAAATGGCATTCACATGGGAAAAATCTTGTACTACAGCTGCTGGTTCTATTTTTGCTGCAGCAAGTGCTGCAGAATTTCTTTGCGACTGGCCGACAACATTAAGTGTTTCCAAAGATACGAGTAATTAAAGCCAATTGAGTCGAGAGGCGTAAACTTCATTCAATTCATTCACACCGCCTTTTTACAGCTTGAGTTCGGACTTGCGGTGGACCATTGGTAGTTTTACGCAATACACTCAATTAAGGCATAAGCTTCATTGTAAGATTTGCTCAATAAAGCACCACCAGAGGATGCATCCAAAATTAATCTTGAGGGTGGCAAAGAACCCATTATAAAATGTCTCCATCTGAATGCAAACAGGTATCCCATGATGTGGACACTTCCTCAGTAATTCTTTAAATCTTTCCCAAGCTTCAAACAATGATTCCTCCTCAAGTTGTCCAAAAGAGATTATGTCTTTCCTGATTCTAGCATTCTTGATGGATGGGAAATACTTTGTTAAAAACTTCTCAGCCATCACATTCCAAGAATCCACTGAATTTGGCTCTAGAGAATTAAGCCAAGCCTTGGCATGATCCTTCAAGGAGTAGGGAAATAACCTTAACCGAAAGGCATCATCAGTAATGCCTTGGAACTTGAAATTGCTTGCAACCTCCAAAAATTGCTTAAGGTGCAAATGAGGATCCTCTTGAGGTAAACCATTGAATTGACCCATCGTTTGCAGCATAAAAAACATCGCAGGCTTGAATTCAAAATGATTAGCAGCGATTTCGGGCCTCACAATGCCCGTATTCATGATTATGGGATCAAAAATAGCATAATCATGAATTGAGTGATCCCTGTCATTGGCCAACCCAACGATATTAGGCTGGACATCAGCTACATTATCCATTATGCGTGGCTAAAGAGAAGCACCTGCTACTGAACACAAACACACACCAAAGGTTAAAAAAAAAATCTCAACTAACCAAACAAACAAAATTGAAAACTTATAGAAATCAACATCTTCAATCGCCGGCAACGGCGCCAAAAACTTGTTGTGCAAAATATGAAGTGCAATGTGCAAGTATACACAATCATAACAAGTAATAAAGAGTAAGTAAAGATCGTTCCCACGGGGATTGATTACAGTTAATTCCACAAATTCTCAATTTGGCTAATCTAGTTAATGGGAGAACAAAGTAACAAGTAACACATTAATTTGAGGTGATGGTGATAGTAATTTAAAGTGCAATTGACAGTAAAAATAAATTAAAAAGATGTGATAAAAATCTGAGAAAAACAGCTAGGATTTCAGTTCATTCATATTTTCACCAAGTTGGTTTCAGTGCCATAAGTCAGTGCCATTTGGCACTGGGCGCAGGGCACTAATGTGTGTACCTTTCAGTACTTTCACCAGGGTTAAGTAAAGGGTACCTTATATCTAAGCCCCCATTATGTTCCCCCATGTCTTCTAAGTGTGGCCTAGAACACCCTATGAGACAGATTTCCTATGTCTAGTTTAATCAAAATTAATTAAAGTGTCCCTTAATTAATACCTCTCATATTAACACATGAATTCAACATGTTACCACCTTTCAGTACCTAACATACATGTACCCAACAAAAGTTGGCCAGACTTAGGTCAAGCATATTGTAAATAAATGCGCATGAGTCAAAGGTTCAAAGGCAAAGACTGATAGACATTCACCAATAAGGATTCAATACAAAATCACATCATCCTAGCATAAAGTATTTAGCTCATAATAAACAAAAACATAGAATAGTAGAAATCGGTGCCAAAATCAGCCATGGCACCGTAAATCTGGCAGGCGTAAATGTCTACAAACGTAAGCGTAAAACAAAGACGTGGAGGCCTTCAAATCTGTCAAGATGAGAGAGCACTTCACTGCAACAATGTCTTGTTGCTGCATTTCCTTGCTATGTCTGAGATTGGTTCAGCATCCATGTTTTTCAACATGTTTTTCTCATAAAAATGGTGTATGGAAGGGATATGGAAATGAAGAATGATGGATGAAGGTGATGTTGAGGATGGCAGCTGCTGTCCAGAGGAATAAAAATGAATTCTAATCTAGGGCACACCGCACTGACCTCTCCTTTCCTTGATTAGGTCATTTTGTTTTTATAGTCACTCCTCAAATGGGCTGACCAATGGTAAACCCAATGAAAGTTGATTCCTTTTGGCCCATAAATACATGCTTTTGTCCTTGAGCAGAGAGAGAAAACACTGCAGAGCAGTGAGGACCATCAGAAGTACACGCTGCAGCCTTGCACTAAAGGACAAAGTCCTTTCCTTCAGCTCTAATGAATTAAAAACGCTGCTGCAGTAAGGACATGGGTTGTAACTTCAGAGTGCGGTGCCATGGCACCAGATTTGGCACTGAGTATTTCTCAATAAAATCCTGCACAATGTCAAAACACATCAAAATGCTCACAAAAGCACAAAGTGCCTTAAAAAGCTCCAAGCAAGGGAAATCCCATTATTTACACAATTCTAATAATTAAAGGATCTAAATTACTCTTAAACTCACATGATTCATAGCTATAAAAGCATAAATAACTCTTATTTCTAAGAGTTATCACTCCCACACAATGAAAAACCATCAGAACACAATAGCTTTTTCTCTCCCTTTATTTGATCCAATTTCTTCTTTCTTCCTCATCTTTGCATCTCCTCACTCATACGGTAAGCTGCATCGTTCACTTCCACCATCCAACTTCTCCTTCCATTTTTTTTCCTTTAATGAAGCTACTGCTGAAAATTTTACAGATTTTGAGTTACTGATATTTTTGTTGACTTTTTTTCTCGCAGTTTGATCGCTATAACGGTTAGATCGCCTAACTCAGACTCACTTCTTCGTATTCCCTTCTCTTTCGTTTTTCTGCAGTGATTTTGAGTTGTTGATATTTTTGTCAATTTTTTTCTGCAGGTTGGATCGCGTAACAGGTTAGATTGCCTAACTCAGACTCACTTCTTCCTATTCCCTTCTCTTTCGTTTTTCTGTAGTGTGTTGGTACATGATTTTTTTTTCCAACTTTTTTTGTCTTCTGCTTTAAAACTTATGACCGAAATCATATCTAATTTTTTAACCTTGAGTGATTTTTTCTTAACAACTTTTTACTTCTTCAAGTTTCCAGATACTTTTTCATCGGCAGAGGTAGTATTATTTTAACTTTAGTTTCCAAACATAGCTTAAGTAGAGTGTCATATATATCAAACCCCTGTTTGAAAATCTTATCGTCCTTAGAAACAACTTTGGTAGCTAAACATTTGATAGTTTTGATTAAGAAAGTTATATTTTATATTTTTATAAGGTTATAAATTTATACAGTTAAGTTTTATACGAATCTGTCACTAATTAACTACTTTTGCAAATTTGTTTGGGTGATTTTTTATTATTCCTCACTGAATATATAGGAATATGGAACAAAATGAGAAATAATCATAACAAAATGAATGATGCTCCCTGTACATTATTGTTTTTGACAAACTACTGCTTAGGTTTTGGTCAAGTGTAACTTCGCCTATTACTTATGACTTGAGTTCATCCACTAACTTTGGTAATTTCCTTTGGTTATTTCTATAGGTACATTCTTATTGTCGTAGTCATGGCCCGCAAATTTAGCATGATCATGGACATAAATGACAAAAAACAGACATGGAAGCTTGCTGTCAGAATAACACGTGTTTGGTACGTTGAGATTCCCGCGAAACCAACTGCCATAGAAATGCTTTTGACTGATGCAAAGGTATAGTCTTTTTCTGGTATCCGCAACTTTTCACAGAGTAACATTGTAATTAGATTTGCTATTTGTGAAAAACTAGGGAGATAGGATACACGTTGTTGTAAAGGGAAATGATGCCATTCCATGGAAGCCCATCTTAAAGGAGGATAGTTGCTATACTATGCAGAATTTCGATGTCAAACCTAATGTTGGACAATATAAGACCTGTCTCCATCCATTTAAGTTGCTATTTATGAGCGGAACAACTGTGAAAGAGAATGATCTACCAGAAGTTCCTCATGATGTATTCCATTTCACACCCTTTGATGAAATACTGAGTGGAAAGGCCTGTACAGATGTGTTAGTAGGTATATCATAATTTTACTTCATTATCATTTCATAAATGTGACTATAAGCTGACTGATAACATTGAATACCAACCTTTCTGTCACTTGGTGATTTGTAACTGAAATTTTCTTTATCATTTCATAGATATCATTGGAGTTTTTAAATTCTAAATTAAAGGTTGTAACTCCTATCATGCTATTGAGGAATTTAGACCAAGCTGAAGGATTGTGCAATGGAACAAGATTGATTGTTACACGACTGGCAAACCATGTAATTGAAGCAAAGATTATGACTGGCAAGAACATTGGAAATGTGTTCTACATTCCTCGGATGACTATGTCTCCATCTCAATCACCGTGGCCGTTCAAATTTATAAGAAAACAATTTCTTTTGATTGTCTCATATGCCATGACAATCAACAAGTCTCAAGGTCAGTCACTGGCAAGTGTTGGATTGTACTTACCTAGACCTGTTTTCAGCCATGGTCAATTATACGTGGCATTTTCAAGAGTTCAGAGCAAGCAGGGGCTGAAAATCTTGATACATGATAAAGAAGGGAAGCCATCAAACACTACCATTAATGTTGTGTTTAAAGAGGTTTTCCAAAACCTCTAAAATATAAGTCTCTCTAAATTTCAGTTTAAAAAAACATGTGTAAATTATATTGCTACTTATGTATTCTAAATTCAATGTATATGGTTGATAGGTTACCATCAATTAACTCATCTTTTTGATATCTGCTGAAGTCATACGCTGAGGCGATTTTTGAGTCAAATGACTTCTTGGTATTTTACTTTAGTTCTATAATTCCAACTCATATTTTTATGCTAACATTTTGTTATTATATTATACAAACAACTACTAATTAAATTACTTTATTCAGTTTTGGGTGAATGAACTTTCAACAAGCTAAGCATGCAACTTTTGGTCTACCTAATCAATATGCATCATTTCACTTAAGAATACAATCATATAGCGGATTTTTTGGGATCTCGTGTTTTGATCTTTATCTTCTATATTTTGAGTACACTGCTTGCCAACCATAGCCAGTCTCAACTATTTCATTTTTGTAAGTGCCATGGAAAATAATGCTTTGCCCTCTACAATATAAGACAACCTCCCAAAGCAGGTAAATCACTCATTACTGGTTTAACTCATAAACTATATTCTTAAACCTTTCATTTCTTTTAGTTAATTTCTTATATTTTTATTTGGTTGAATTTGTGCATCAGGTATAGTTATGGTCTTATGAACACTTAACTTGGTTACAACACCTTGAAGCAGACTAGGGTAGTTTAGGATCAGCAACACTTATCAACATGTTCCAGTTGATAGGGATCTCTTCATGTCTACATCTCTCGGGGTTATTTGAGAAAGAGCTGAGAGTATGGAGCTTTATTGTCAACGTGTTCCAATTGATAAGAATGTCTTCATGTCTGCATTGATGAGAGCATAGAACCTTATTGTCACTTGGCAAGACAGATATTTGATTGTATTCTGAGCATAATCTATTGTGTTGTAACTATTGTCTAAGATTAATCATCAAATTATTGAAGAATCAATGGATTTTCTTGTTTCAAAACTCATTCTGAGGTCTTCCAACAATATAATTGTTGTTGTTGTTGTTGTCCAACTTGGATGAAATCTAATGCAATCCACTTTGAATACACATATGCAGTAGTATATTAAGTAATGCTTTTTAAAGTACAATATTTATAAGCAGGTGTATTTCAAAAATACGTGAAAATTAGATAACCCGTGCGAATGCACGGGTATCTTAGTAGTTTCCTCAAAAAAAAGAAGTTATTAGACATAGAGTAACTATCATTTTTCTCGCCAATCATAACATGCCAAATGGCATGTTCGTAGGACACATATGCTCCATCAAAACAAAATGGGCCCAACCTTTCCCCATAAAATCAATCCAACGCTTTCTCTTACTTTTATTACTCTCCGGCTCATTTTAATAGTATTTTTTTCACGATTCTTAAGAAAAAAATTAGATTTATTAATTTATATAATAAAATGATACTATTAGACTAAAATATTTCTATTTAAATTGGACAACTGTAATTACTCATCATAATAGAGGTTAGTTGAGATAAATGGTATATTTGGAAAAAAAGTAATTAACACTTATTGATTTTTTAAAAAAATAAGTAATTTGAGACAATAAAATATTACAAACAGGACAAGTAAAATAAGACGTAGGGAGTATTATACACACTATATACTAGTACTGCATAGTAGTACTCTCCTTTCTTTAATGTTTTGTACGGTCATTTGCTCTCCTTACTCCCCACCAAACAAACAAAAGAAACTTCCCCACCTCTCTAAAACGCCATAGCAATTAACCCCACATCAAAATCTCACTCCCTCAAATCTCCATGGACCCCAAAAGCTCCCAAGCACTCTCACCATTATCAAGAAGCAGCTACTGCAGTTCCCCCGAATTCGAGTTCTGGATGGTACGAAACCCCTCTTTCCCACAACCCAACATCCTTTCCGCCGATGAACTCTTCGTCGACGGCGTCATCCTTCCCCTCCATCTTCTATCCGCCCAAAACAAACCCGACCCGGAAACGCCCACCCCATCTCCAGACCCTGACCCGGAACCCGAGCCATCCCCCTCCATAACCGACTCAGCCGCCACCGTGTCGAAGCGATGGAAAGACATTTTCAGGAAGAGTACTGACAAGAAAAACGAGAAAGCGAAAGCGAAGAAGAAAGAGAAAAAAGTTGGAAGCGGTGGTGGTGCCTCCGCTTCAGCGGAGCTCAACATCAATATATGGCCTTTCTCCCGGAGTAGGTCCGCCGGAAACTCGGGAACCCGATCGAAATCGTACACCACCGGATTCCGGAAAGTCAACAGCGCGCCGTGTTCGCGGAGCAATTCCGCCGGAGAGTCAAAGTCCAGGAAGTGGCCGAATAGTCCGGGTCGGGCCGGGGTCCATTTGGGAAGGAGCAGCCCGGTCTGGCAGGTTCGTCGTGGAAGCTCCGCCGCCAAGAACACAGAACCACCCTCTCTGAACCCTGACAAGTCCAAAAGAGAAAGCCCCACGAATCGCCGGAGTAAGGTCGCTTCCTCCGGCGCCAGCAATGGAAGCGCCAAAGCCAAGGTTTTGAATTCGAATGTTCCAATGTGCATTGGGTACGGACACCACTTGAGCTGTAGAAGCGACAACAACAGTGCCATTGGTGTCAGTGGCGGTTCTGAATCTGTTATCCGTGGCAGTAACAGTAACGATGGTGTTCATGCTAGGAATGCTAATGTAATTGGGGGTAAGCTTTTTAATCTGCGCAGCTTCTTCACCAAGAAAAGCGTTGTAACCTCTCACTAGTGTAATAATTTTATCTTAACTGAAGCATACGATTTATTTAATTTACTAGTTACTGCTACTGAGTTTATTTTTTGTACCTTTTTATTAATCTTGTAAAGGAAGCTACAACAGGTCTATCTTATCTTTTCAATGCTGTGTTTTGTATGTAACTGAAAACAGTATCTGTCTCTGACTTACAACTTAGGATTTGGAACTAGATTGGTTAATGTCATAGCTTGAGGAAATGCCTATCCTTTTGTTCCCTTCCTCGTGTGACCTGAAACGAAATGCTTTATCAGAATGCATGTGTTTATTAATTGAGTTGTGTTCTGACATTTTCCTTTCCCTGGCTGTCTGGCTGGCTTCGCTTTTTTACATAAAAATTTAAAGGTGTCTTTTTCATTCTGGGTTTACGTGGTCAGAACAGAACAGAGGATTTTGATTTTGGGAATTGATTGGGAAATGGGAACGGAAAGAGCAGAGTATATTCGGATGGATGCCTAGAGTAGAGAGCGTGTTTCGAGTTTTGTTTGAGAGAGGTCGTCTAATTCATCTCTTTTGTCAGATTGATTCAAAATTATGTTTTAGTTTTATCAAATAGAATTTCAAACGTGCCGTTAACATATTTTAAGCCTATGGTTGGTTGCGAAACGAAGCTGTGAAGAGAGAAATAGGTGCGAGAAAGTATGAGAAGAGAGAAAAAGATGAGAAATAAAGTAGATTTGAGGTATTGATTTATTTAAGAGAAAAAAAGAGAAATAGAGAAGAGAGAAGTATTAATTATTTACAAAAATACAAAAATGCCCCTAAATAAAAAAGCTTCCATTAAAAGTAATTTTTAATTTATTTTATTTTAGTTAATTAAATAATTCCTCCCCGCGTTTTTGTCCCCTTCTCCCCATGACAGGGGCGTCAAAACTGGTTTGGCCCATTGGACCAGCCCACCAAGAGCATAAAATGGGCCAGGTTGGGTTGTGGTTCATCAACCTACAAGCCCATTTAGCCCAACCCATCTAGCTCACCAATCTTGCAAGTCACAAGCGGGTCGGGTTGGGCCAACCCATCGGGCCAGTATATATATAACTTTATATTTTTTTCTCTATTTTTGAACAATTTTTTCTTTCTTTTTTTACATTTTCGGGCGGGCTAGCCAACCAACCCACTATTGTGGTCCGTTTTGGGCGGGGTTTTGAGGGCCGGCCAGATAGGTTGGCCGATTTTAGTCTAAATTTTATATTTTTATTTATTTTTTTATTTATTTTTGTTATTTTTATTTTTTGATGGGTCAGCCCAAGCCCGCCCAACCCGTCATAGATTGGGTCGGGTTCAACATCTCAACCCATAATCCTTTGTCGGGCCGGGTTGGACTAGCCCGTTTTTACGCGGGCTCACGACGGGCCGGGCCGGGTTGGGGTCGGGCGGCCCATTTTGACATCCCTACCCCATAACTCCCAACAACCACCTCTGACACAGCTAATCCTCGTTCAGTAAATTTAATTGTTTTATAAATAAATGTAAAAAACATAATTAGATGCAAAGGGGTCTGTTATACGTGCACTGTGTTCACTATGAAAAACAAGGGGTATACACGAAAAACGATAGTCTCTTCCCGCTTTCTTCTCTGTGATGCCAAGAAACAAAGTTGTCACGGGCCCCACACATATTTGGCCTTTCTTTGGTGTTTCTACGCTGATCCAAACGAAAGAAGTGATGTATCTCTCTCCTTTTTCTCTCTTTGTTCACTCTCTTCACAAATTCACCCCAATCAATCATACCATAAATGTTACTTTTCACTCGACTACAAGGATCAAGAGTTATTTCTTATTTTGAAAATTTTACAGGAAGTACTCAGAACAATTTATTTAGAATTTATTTGAGTTTAATTTATAAGTATTGTTGGTATAAAAAAAAATTTACGCACGAATGTAAGATTGGAAAGAAATTTATGAATTTATAAAATTTGAAAAACTTAATGGATTTATATCATAGGTATTTTTATAAGATTTGAAAAAACTTATGGATTTATAACATTTGAAAGAAATAAATTAGAAAGAAAAACTATAGTGATTTTTTTTTCAACATCTCCAATTTTTTTATCGCTTAAGAATCTTTTGGGTTCTCTTAAAAAAGATTTTTATGTGTTAATATTTGATAGTGTTAATATTCTGTTATGTTTTATAGACCCGTCACCTCATTTGATACCACAAAATATAGCAGCCATGTTAACAGTACAATTGAATCCAATTCCCCACTTCAGAACTCCTCATCTTTACTTGATAGCTCCGCAGAATCAGAATTTCCTGACCCAGAAATCAAAACAGGTCGTGTTCTTACCAATGTGACATTTGATAAAAAGGTTTTCTGGTCAAAAATTTTATAGTACGAAAGACGATAAGTTAGATGATTATGACTTATGTACATAACGTTCAAGGGTCACTGTAAGTAAAGATTGTGAAGGAAGAACACAACGTGCAAGAACCAATTTTTTTGTGCACAATCATATATAAAATAATAAAATATAAACACCACAGGGGGAGAGAAGAGGAAAAAGGAGAGAGAGCGAGAGAGACGTAAATGTATAAGGTGAAGAGAAATAAGGATTGAGAAATAACAATGTAACAACATTTTACGAGAAAGGGGAGGGGGAAGGGAGGGAGGGAGGTGAAAAGAAATAAAGATTGAGAATCTAAGAAATCTCATGTGGTAGAGCAAGACTTTTTATTACTAAAATATCACTAAAAGGTCTAACAAAATTCACTTTAAAAAACATTTCATCGAAATTAGAAAGATTTTGAATACCACGTGACTTTTTTGTAACTAGTAAAAAGTTTTTATTCAATACCACTAGACTTAGACACCCTATTTAAAAAATCCTAATTGTCCTAATTGAATACCACGAGACTTTTTAGATCACTTACAAATCTTGATTGAACATCTCAAGACTTTTTCATCATAAAAAAATATTTTAAAATCTCAATACAATACGCCCTCACTTGCTACAATTGCGGATTAATGGTTCCTTTTGACATTGTGGATTGAATATAACAGTATGGCAATTAGAAAGGTTTCTTATAAGTAGTTGCACGTTGTAGATCTTTTTGAGTGGCTTTTTTTATAAATTTTTTGAGTGCATTTTCATTGATTTTTTTTATAAATTTTTTGAGTGATAAAGAAAAATAGAACCCATAATGCAGTCAAGTTTTTTGTGTGAAAATAGTTTTTGCTGGAAAATGGATGAATGAGCTTTCCCCACGTGTCGTTAGTATAGTTAAGTTTTTTAAATAGATAAATAGATGTAACATATAGTATTATAATGTATTAATCATTGTATTATTATTTTTTTTGAAGGAAAGAAACTCATATCATTTCATGTAAAATAAATGCATCAATACAAGGGTGAATGTAATTAAAATCTTGGTGAAATACTTATCATTTTTTAATTGTTTAATCAATGTAAGGAACTATAAAAGTGTTTTAAAAAAACGTGATTAAAAACCTTTGGTCAGCAGTTGTGTTATTTGTACAATCAAATAAGACATAAAAAATTGACAACTATTTTTCCGGTTAACGCAGTTCACACACGTGTTTAATGAAGTGTTGAACTTGGTTAATGGATATACTAAAGTGTTGCAACTCATTAATCATCAACTGAACTTCATTCACAACAATTTTGAACGTCAAATCGTGTTAATGACGTTCAAAAGTGTGGCTAATGAAGTTCAGTTAATGATTAATGAGTTGCAACACCTTATATATCCATTAAACAAGTTCAACACTTCATTAACGTGTGTAAACTGCGCTAACTATCAAAATACTTGTGGGGTTTAGTTCAAGTGATAAACATGAATATCAAGTTTATTTTGATTTTTAAATTGCAAAATACAAGGTAAAAGTTCCCATGAACAAATTACCCACTCGTGTATAGATGCACTAGAGATAAAAGGGAAAATCATTACCCCGTCTCTTACCCACCCCTTCTTCAACCTCACATCGCCCTCTCCCGATGTCACTCTACCCCACCTTCCCCTACCTTCTCTGTCGCCCCTTTCCTTTCCCCCAACACCCGTTCCCTTGGTCACCCCCTTTTTTGACCATTTTTTGTGGCCATTATCGAGCACCATCCCTGACCCATACACTCACGGGTCGTCCTGTAAAAAATAGAGAAAAGTCAGATTATGAGAAATAATGAAGGGAGTAATAGGGAGAGAGGAAGAAAGGAAGAGATACTCCCTCAAGCAACCGTTTCTACTCCTACCAGAGCCCTACGTTCCTCTGTGCTCCACCGTAGTCCCTTTCAAACCGTTGTCTCCACCGCCACTAGAGGTACCATTATAGCTTATTCCATAAACCTAGTTGCGAGTCATCTCATGCACAAATTCCTGTCACCTCTACTTGCCACAACCACCCCCTCCATTAGACCCTCCACCTGGAACCACTGTGCGTATCCTAAAACCCCCATCAAAAATCGCCTAAACTGCCACGGTAAGCCGCGTTCTCACTTTCCTCCATTCCTTTTCCCCTCCTTCCGCGTTTTCTTTCCTCCTCCCTGCAGCGTCCCTGTTTGTGACTCCACAATCAGTATTATTGAAGAGGAATGGTATGACAATGGATACATTGTAATAGGGTGACTCTTATGTCTTAGGTGGGTGAAGAGGCAGGGGTAGGGGGAATCGGGTGGAAAGGGTGAGGGGAGGGGTATGGGACGTGCGGGGGGAGGCAGATCATGGCATAATGATGAAAAAAATAGGTGGACAATTTTAATCTTTCCTTTTTTTTTTACCAAAATGCAAACCGCTGTAGTCCTTAAAAGAAACCAAAGCAATGATATTTTTTAGGGTTAATACAGCTTTTAGTCCCTGTAATATCAGGGAAATCCAGTTTTAGTCCATGCTAAAATTTTTGCTTAGATTTTGCCCCTGTAATATCATATTCTCTCAGTTTTAGTCTCTCACGTTATCTCTCCATCTATGTGGCATGGTGACATGTAATTTTTTTGTACACCTGACCATTTCAATGCTGACACAACATAACGCATTTTAAAAAATTAAATAAAAAAAATTAAAACACTGAAGCGGTTCTTTTCTCAATTCCCATGGAACAAACCCTCACCACCACCCTACTTCTCCTCACCTTCCTCCACTTCCCATGGAACAAATCCCTCCACTATCTCTGTCTTTTTCTTCTTCTTCTTCTTCTTCTTCTTCTTCTTCTTCTCTAGAAGCAGTACAACGAAGATCGCGCACAGAAGCTGAACCAAATTCTTGCACAGATCGCGCACATGGGAGAGCTCGCGTTGCCGAAAATCGCGCCATGCAGAGCGCCACCGTGGATGATCTAAAGGCACCGCAAACCCTAACCCATGGGCAAGTGTGTATCGCACGAAGAGAAATAGCGGCGCGCAGAAATCTTCAGGATGCAGATCTGGATCTGGTAAATAGGTGACAGCCGTGAGCCACACAGAGAGAGAGAAGTGGCGGAGGCGGAGGAGGATGCCGAAAGAGAGAGAGAGAGAAAGAGGAGCGGCAGACCAGGGAGCCAACGTGTGCATATCGGAGTAGGCCACAACTTTTGCTTGAACCTAACCAAACTCAGATCCACAAAATTGAGGAAAAAAAATCAAATCTGTTGGCGACGGTGATGGATTTGTTGAGGAGTTAATTAGTTGATGTTGGTGCAGAGGACCTCCCTTTTATTTTTACTCCCCCTTTCATTTATTCTCTTTACTGTTGCTACTGCTTTCTTCTCCCCCACTGGTTGTGATTTGTTGGGAATTTTGTTTTTGTTCTTTAAAGGAGGGAGAAGTGCAGGGGTGGGTGGTGGTGGCTGGGGGGAGGATGGGGAGGGCAGGGGATAGGGTGGTGGCCATTGGGTTGAGGGAGCGAGGGGACAGGGTGAGGGGTAGGGTACATCGAAATGGTGGTGGCTGGTGGTGGGAGAAGGAAGGGACAAGAATAGTTGTGTCAGCATTTTTTATTTAATGTGTCAGCATCAAAATGACTATGTGTAAGAAATTTACACGTCACCCATGTCATGTCACTGGAGAGATAACGTGAGAGATTAAAACTGAGAGAATCTGATATTACAGGGGCAGAATCTAAATAAAAATTTTAGCAGTGACTAAAACTGAATTTTTCTGATATTACAGGGACTAAAAGCGGTATTAACCCTATTTTTTATATATCTAAAAAATTTCAAGAAAAATTAAAATATAAAAAGAAATAAATTGTATGAGTATTTGTAATTTTGATTTCAATTATAGAAAAGAAAAGCCGAAAAAGAAAGATGGGGTAGACCAGCATTGAAATAAACGGCGTCGTATGATTCCGCTTTGTATAGTCAATGTATCGAGAAGAGATTCCCTCAGCGAGACGAGAAACAACGAGATATTGTGTTATCTCTCTCTCTCTCTCGGCAACAAGGATTCATCTTTCTATCAATGGCGTCGAGGGACAAGAAAGCATCGAAACCCTCGAGCAGTCGAGCTGGAAGGATCCGTACACTCTCCGATCTGAACCGACCAACGGCGGACTCCGACAGTGACTCCGATGACCCTCAGGAGTATTACACCGGCGGCGGAAAGAGGTTCCCCTCCCAATCCCTTCTACCTCTCCACTTCTCCCTCACAAAAAATAAAAATAAAACCCGAGTTTCTTTCTATGGTTCTTGGAACCATTTCAAACTCTAGCAGAATTTGTGTATAACTGAAAACGAGAGCTACAGTCATTTCTGCCATAATAGAGTTTCTCGTCTCATTATTAGGTGCCAATATTATTCAGTTTATCATTTTATGATTTTAGACTGTGATTGTTTTGATGTGTGACAACAATAGGTGCCTTCTTCCCCCCATTTTTCTGTGTACATGGATCTTTAATTGCATTTGATTGATGGATTATTCTCCACTTATCCTGCTACATTGCATACTGGGATGACATAGCCGATAACCTCGCCCAGTTAAAGATTAGTGATCAAATTACAGGTTAATGCCAAGAAAAACTATAGAGAGACTATTAAAAAAGATTTAGAGGCCAATGACCTCATAGTAGACATGATTTATGACAGACGATTGTGGCGTCGAGTGATCCATATAGTGGACCCCACCTAGTGGGATAAGACTTAGTTGTTGTACTTGATCAAATTAAAGGTTATCCTTTTTGGAGATATTTCATCACAGATGGATTTTATGGAGTCATGCTTTTAGACTTCTTATACCGAATTCTATGGATTTTTTTCCCTCAAAATGATCTTCGGCTGAAAGAGTTTGAAAACTTACTTCGCGGCTGGAAAAATATGCTGTTGATAAGTGCTTCTATGCTTATACATTTGGTTGAAATTTGGTCCACTTTTTTGAAAATCCATTCAGATCCAGCCCAACTTGTCACAACTGTGAGGGGCAAATCCTCAGAATACTGTCTTTTGTGCATTTCCTGATTTCCTTCCGTGTTCACAATCATCTTTGCTTTTTCCTACTTTCAGGAAAATGTTTATGTATTGTGGTAACTTTGAAGTCTATAATGACTTGTGCAAAGTTTCGTATTATGACTAAAAGCATTTGTTTTATCTACTTTATTTTATAAGGTTGGAACTATATATCTTACACATCTTTTTTTTGTAAGGATATCTGTATATGATATACAAAATATTTGCTTTTGTGCTTCACTTTTTCAGAACTTTGAGCACGTTTAAAAGAAAGTTCATTTTCAATTACCTTTATTAGAAGTATTTGTAATTTGTTTGTCAAATTTTGTTTTCAAAAGGTGTATAATATTTTTCTTTTTGATTGGAAAGTGTATGTTTTGTTGATTAAATGGGATTAGTACATCTGTGATCATGGTAGCTAAACTTTAAATTTAGTGTACATATATAAGTTTATTGAGATTAGTAATATACATATTCTAGATATCTTCAGTTGGTTTTACAATTTGGGACTTTTCTATTGGATGGATTTAACAATTGTACATTACATCTCCAGTGGAATGCTTGTCCAAGATCCTTCAAAAGGCAATGACGTGGATGCTATTTTCAATCAAGCAAGACAACTCGGAGCTGTAGAAAGGCCAGTTGATCAACTTCTGGAGCCACCGAGGTCCACATTCACAAGCTTTACTGGTACCGGCAGGTTACTCTCGGGTGAAACTGTACAATCTGCTCCTCAGCATCCCGAGACTATTGTTCACAACATTATTTTTTGGACCAATGGTTTCACTGTCGATTATGGACCTTTGAGGAGTTTGGATGATCCTGAAAATGCCTCATTTTTAGAGGTAACTGTAATCAAAGTTCTAACTCGGAAACAAATTGAAGAGGAAAAATATTGGAGTCAATGAGGTTGCATGTAGTCCAAAAGGGGAAAAAAGAGTCCAGTGTATTAGAACTTAGAAGATTGAAACTTTTCTGAAAATTATTCAGGGGATAGTGTACTGTTTCAAAAAGTTTTGCTTACAGCGTTACTTGCTATAATATGTGATTGGAGTTCTCTCTGAAATCCTTCATAGTGATTCCCTGTTGATTATTGTAAAAGTTTTTTTCCCCAAAATCTCATCCTTTGAATATGTTGGTATGTCTCATAAATCTGTTCATGCTAGTAATACTGTTACTTTCTTTTTGGTTACACTTAAATCAATGGTTTTGTTGGGTTTATTGATGTTTGTTATGTTTGAATGCAGAGCATAAAGAAATCCGAGTGTCCAAAAGAGTTTGAACCTGCAGATAGGAGGTCATCTGTCAATGTTAACCTCATAAGAAGGAATGAGAAGTATCCTGTGAGTTTTCTGTTTGAGTTCTTTGTTCTGCATCTCTCTTATTTACCATAAAACCAGGATTAAGTTGGTTGATTTTGTCCGTTATTTTAAGTGCTTTTGAATAATTTAATATTGGAATGCAATCCATGTCTTTTGTTTCCGCATGATTTTATGTCCGGCAGACAAAGTAGAAATGTATTTTTGTCAACTTCCGCCTCTGTAACTATGAAATCAGGATGAATCTGGCCGACTGTGTTAGTTTTAATCTTTTTGAAGTTCTTTTTTTTTTTTTTTTTTTAAATGTAATCTGCGTCATTTTCCCCCCTATTTTTTTGCATGATATTTATTTGTAATCTTGTACACGAAATATAAATTAGAAGTGCATTTTGTCACACTTGCAGGAACCCAAAAAGCGCCGTGTTCCATTTCAGGGTGTGGGAAGAACAATAGGAAGCAGCTCTACTTCTGCGGAGCCTGAGCCAGCTGCTCCCTCAGCACAGCTCAACACTGCTCCAACCCCTTCTGCTGGCCTAGTGATGGATCAATCATCGCCATCAGCCTCAATACAGCTGAGGTTAGCTGATGGAACCCGCTTGATATCGCGTTTTAATCATCACCACACAGTCGGAGATATTCGTGCCTTCATTGATGCGTCTAGACCTGGGGGTGGGAGGAATTATCAACTTCAGATTATGGGTTTTCCCCCGAAGCTTCTCTCGGATGAAACTCAGACTATAGAGCAGACAGGACTGGCAAATTCAGTTGTCATCCAGAAATTCTAGCAAGCTACTGAAAGACTGCTGCTTTGTGATTTTTACCAGCTCAAACACTGTAAAAAGGAAACCAGTTCTCTGCTTAGAACCTGGCGGAGTCTTATATAATGACAGTTTCATTGAGGGCTTTTGAACGTGAGGTCCTCTTAGAGCATCCACAATGGGGGTGTCATATTGGGTACCTTAAAACAGGCCAAGTCATTTTTGGGTGGGCCAAGTCATTTTTAGATACCGAGCCCAATTTTCTCTCCAATGCGGTATCTTGAAAAGCAACCCATTTTTCTCTTAAAAGTATTTTTAACCCAACGAAACGTTAGATAGATAGATAGATAGATAGATAGATAGATAGATAGATAGATAGATAGAGAGAGAGAGAGAGAGAGAGAGGAAAATGGATTCTGCCTCTCTTCTTTTCCCTCACCTCCTTCCTCTCGTTTTCTGCTTCTGCTTCTGCCCCTCCCTCCCTCGGCGCCTCTCCCTCCGTTTCGCGAGCGACTTTGTTCACGGCGCGGCGAGTCACGGCATCTACGAGATTCGTGGCGACGGTGGCTGAGATTCGTGGTTCTGCTGAGGTTTTGCTATTTTAATTTTCTGCAATGTTATTTTTTTTTGTTTTTTTTTTCTGTAAATCCATTCAATGGCATTCTGGAAATCAAATCCAGTTGTTGAAATTTTTTGTTGTTATAATTTTTGTTGTTGTAATTTCATGGCTGTTCTGCTTGGTATCAACACTGCTTCCGTTTTTTTCCCCACTTCTTTCTGTTGTTCTGAATGAGTCTCATGAAAGAAATAGTTTTTTTAATTGTAAGATATGGTGTGTAAAAATAGATACGGTGTGTTAAAATTGTAGCTCCCTCATTGCCAGCGAGATGCTCTTTAGCGCTAGAAAAAATAAGCTCTCGTTCCACGTTGGATAGATACCCAGCAAGCTACCAGCGTTGTGGATGCTCTTATAGCAAAACTAGGGTGCGGGTTCACATTTTGTTGTCGTTTTAGTTTTTATCAAAGTATTTCTTTTTTTTTTATCAAAATCAAAGGATTAAATATCTTTAGGTTCAGTTGGATGGCTTAGCTTTGGACCAAATTATTGTGTTTGGAGCAGGGTAAGACGATTGCGCTTTCCCTTTCTGCTAGCTGGGCATAATGGCTGAATTGGAAATATACTGATCACAGTTGAAATGTAGGATAGTTTACTGACCTGTCAGTTTTTTAATATACCCGTTAAGTGTACATAATATTCTAAATAAAATAAGCTGGATTGACACCTCAAGAAGAATTCCCGGGACATGAATGGTACTTTTTCATAACGTCAAAAGCCCATGATTTATCTTCCTTTGCCTTGGGGTGTGTTTGGTTTAGAAGAGAAGTTATATAAGAGAATTAGATAAGAGAGAGCGTGAGAAGAGAGAAAGATGTGAGAAATTTAGTAGATTTGAGGTATTGATTGATACAAGAGAAAGAGAAGAGAAATAGAGAAAATAGAAGTATTGATAATTTTTAAAAGCACGATAATGTCCCTAAGTTAAAAAGCCTACTGTTAAAATTAATTAAATTTTCTATTTGAATTCAGTTGATTAATTGATTAAATTACTTAATTTAATTTTTTATTAATTTAAATTATTAGATTAGTTTAAATAATTAAATTAATTTTTTTAAAAAGGGTGGTAAAAGGAGATATATTATTATTTCAGTAGCACTAATAGTTATGTTACAACTGTCCCCGAAGATATTTGAACCATGTCTCTTGGGGTTACAAGACAAATCTCTTAGCAATGAACTAGCACCTATGGACAAATAATTAAATTAATTTTTTGCGATCAATCGATTGCTGCTTGAGTGCAAGACATAATTATTAAAATTGTTGATGATCAGTTCCGTTTGCAGCGTGGTTACGTGGACAAGGGCATAAAAGGAAAAGTAGAAAAAAAACGAGGGAATCTCGGTTTGAATAAAATTATTATTTTTATGATGTCTGAATAAAAGGGCATGAAATTATTATTATTTATTATTATTATGATTGTTGAATAAAAAACACGGTTTGAAAGTTTATGGGCTGCTGTCTATTATTAATTAATTAATTAAAACAAAGATGGTTCTTTTTTTTTTTTTTTGGGTAACAAAACAAAGATAGTTCTAACTCCATGCGGTTCCACAGTGTAATAATCGTAATATGGGTAAAACAGTCATTATCGTAACATGTATGCTGTTTCTGGCCTTTTCATCACAAGGCAAGGGGTCCACACATTTTTTTTTTTACTCTCTTCTGCATCTCATCCCTAACCAATCAAGGTGAGTTGGTCTTTTCTAGCCTCACTCTCTCGCTTGTGTCTCTTTCCTTACAAATTCTTGCGTTCCAATCAGTGTTAAGGACCTCTTTCAAATAGCCTTTTTTAAGTCAATAGGAATGAATTAATGGTGAGCACCGACGAATCCATGTTGAAAGGTTTGGGGGCCAATTGCCCCCAATGAAATTTTTTTTAACTAGAAAATACTTAATAATTTTATTTTTACCCCCATAAAAAAATATATGTTGTCACCCATAAGTCAAATTCTTTTATAGTAAAAGTCTAAAATGGTCTTTGACAAAAAACATAGAGACCTATTTGATCCCTCATAAATAAAAATGATCAATTTAGTCTTTAAAAATATCAAATATTAGTCAAATTAGTCTTGATTGAGGACTAAAATATCCTTGAAAATTATCCTAAAAAGAACTAATTTGTTTGACATTTAAGATTTTTTTAGGACTAAATTGGTACTTTTTCATTTATTAAAGAGTAAATAGATCTCTATGTTTTATGTACTGATTTGAGTATTTACTCTTTTTTTTAAAAAATGGGCATCGAGAGTTATAAGAGACAAAATTTTGGTCCTCCAAAAAAAAATTCTGGATCTGCGGTGAGGGGCTTGATTTTAATTATTGTACATCCAAAACAAAAAAAAATTTCTACAACCATAAATAACCCCGTTCGAGATCATGAGCCCAATAAAGAGCCTTACCGTAGGGTGTAGCACATGTTAGCTGCAGCCTCGACAAAGGTCTGAAAGTGAAAATCCAAAAGACACAGGGATCAGACCTCCATACCCTCAACACTTCTGATGTCCTAGAAGCCATTGATTTGTCGACAAAAAATGGGCCAAAATACGTATATTTTTAGAGAAGGGATGTATTACACATGCCAAATTATGTCGTTCGAAAGTATATTTTCGGACTGGTGGGTGTATGCGACTAAAATTGGGGGTTGTATTTACTAAAACCCCCCCAAAAAAAATAAACATCAATTCGGAACAATTTCTTTATAGCACCCATGACAGGTCCTTCCCACTCCATTCATTACTCAATGGATATCAAATTGGGGAGTCAGTCACCCATATGTCCATGTCAATTCTTCATCAGGCTAATTTCTTCTTAAAATATGAAGCAAGGGAAGCTAATATATTATAAGAGGGAAATGCTATCCGGTGTTTATTTCAATAAATAAATTATATTTCTTGATTCTACCTTAAGGATACCGATTACGTGCCTGTTTGTTTCCCAACGCAAACGGCCGTTCGCTGACATTTTCTCGGTGGCGTTGGTGTAACGTGGTTTGCTTTTTAATTTTGCTGTTTGGTAATTTTTCAGTTTTCCTTTTCCGTTTGCGAAACGTCGTTTTGCAAACGGAGGTGTGATGTTGCTTTTCCGTTTGCAAAACTCCGTTTGGGTATTTTAACACTTCAAAAGTAATTCTACTTTGTCAACCAAACACAAATCAATTCTTCTAAACTCAGTTTTAAAATATTTTTACCAAACACAAATCATTTTTTAAAACTCAGTTTTCTAAACAAGATTCTACACAATCTATTCTACCACAATCTAAACCAAACGGACCCTACGAGATCCCTGGAAACTGATTCTTGTTCCCTCAGTTTCGGGGAGTGACTATTGATACTCCCCGTTTTTGCTAATACATCCCCTTTTCAGAAGTTTATTTCTAAACCGCAAAATATGTCCCGAAGGCTAAATGAGTACTAAAAATTTTTCATTCAGAAATAAACTTCTAAAAAATGGGAGTGTGTTAGAAAAAACCAAGGTGTCAATAGTTACACGCAAAAAATTATGGTTTTTCGTCCACAATAGCAATCAATATTCATCTCCGAGTTCCACTTCCACCCAATCCAATCTTGCTTCGTCAGCAATGCTTGGGGCCCCAAATATGCATTAGCGGTATTGCACCCCTGCACGAAACGGTCCAATCCCACTACTAGTGGCATGACATGAACCAGACGAGAGAAGAAAAACAAAAAAGAACATTGCTGCCATTAACCATAACAACTACAAACACCATTCCGTATAGAGGTAATTCTAGAAATCAAACTATCAGCTGTACCCAAAAAAGAAAAAAAAAAGAAAAAAAAGAAATCAAACTATCAGCTCATGCTTTTCCTTCCCTTCAACTAAAAATATCAGCAAGCATTTGCTCAATGTCAAAAAAATTAATCTCCAGGGGTAGCTCACATAGTGAGTTGGGGGACACAAAATCTCCGCTCCCCCACTAACGCTAACAAAGAGATTTACTACCATTTAAAAAAAATGTCAAACAAATTAAGTACTGTCGTGCTGTGGTACAACATCTTTTTTTATTAAAAAAAAAAAAACCACTGTCTTATATTGGCAACTAAAAAGATTTTTTTAAGAAAGTCTCCAAAATGAACCACTAGTTCCCTTCCATTAACGAAAAGCTAAATATGCTTATTAGAAATCATGATTCGCTTTATGTTGGAAAAATTGTGAACCGAAGACCAGTGAAGAAACGCCAATTATATCTGGCACCAACTTATCAACTAAGGTGCCATCTGACTTGATTAGTGAAAATTAATTAACTTTTATAACAAGCTGGCTCATGTTGTTGGAGGGTACTAACATGTGGGGACTTTCCGTGTTATCTTGTGTGGCGCATAGATAATGTGCAGCTGCAAAGGGAAGCTTGGACCCACCACTACTTGCTGTTGATTTATTCTTCCATCAAATTAACCGGTGTCGTCCTGTGTCAATTTATGTAATTAATCAAATAGGATCTTTCCCATTGGTGGAGAATATTTATGTGTCTGGCGCATATGAAGTTTAGAACCCACCATTCCAAGTTTTTGTTTATATGGTCTCTTAAATGTATCTGATGAACTGTTCCCTTCTCTTAAGTGTATCTGATGAACGATTTGCTTGAGCATGAAACCTTCAAATGAAAAATGATACTAGTAACGCCCAAGTACTTGAGTGTTTTTTTGGAGACAATGGAGAGAAATAGCTAAAATGTAAACATATGCAAAGAATTAGGGGCTGGATGGAACAATCTACCCCGTAGATGATCGAGATGCAAAAAGAGACGCCTATTTAGAATAGCGGCCCAACTTGCTATGAACAAGACGCCTATTTCGTTTTTTATTGATCTTTTTTCGCCCCTTTGCCTCAACTTTATTGTGATTTGAATGAAGTAGCTAGATATTGACTCCCTTTTTTTTTTTTGGGTAGATAGATATTGATTCCTTAATCAAATCATAACGGTCTACAAAGTGGAAAAGCTAGTTACACCTATTAGCATAAAGGTAATAAAATAACCAATGATATGAGATGATAACGTTAAGGATATGTTTGGTTCAAAAAAAGGGATCAGAGAAGAGATAGATTTCAATGGAAGGCGGTGGAGAGGAGAAAATGGGAGGGGAGGAGAGAGATTTACACTATGTTTGGGTGCAAAAGAAAAGTGAGAGGAAAGATAGTGAAAGGAATGAAAGTGAGTAGAACGTGAGATGAAAGTTTGATTGTTTGGTAGAAGGAAAAGTGAAAGAAAAGAAAAGAAAAGAGAAGAGGAAAAAAAGAGGTATATTTATAAAATGATATAATTACCCTCAAAGTAAATAGAAATTGTTATAGAGAGAATAGAAATTTAAAATATATTTTTACTAATATAAAAAACATTTAATTATAATTTAATTACGATATATCTAAAAAGTTAATAAGTTTTAAATTATTTATTTATTTCTTAAAATAAAAAAGAACAAGATGAATTAAAATGGAATTTAAAAACTTAAATTATGTAATAAATTGTTATTATTTTTTTTACGCGCGCGCGCTCACACACACACATATATATATATAAAATAAATAAATCCTACATAATTTAATATCAAGTATTACTAACATCGAATTCTTTGCGGAAATCAACTTTTTGTCGTGGGGGTGGTTTATCTCTAAGGAAGGTAGAAGGTCGGGTTGGAACTATTCCAATTGGTGTTTAAATCCCGTGGCATGTTATAATTCTCTGTAAGACCTGTGCTGTGCTTGAACTTCGTAATTGAGTTTGAGTCCCCTTGTACTCTATGTTTATTATTAATAGTTTTTTGCTTTTCAGAAAAAAAAAAACTTTGATGGACTAAACCACTTGTACAAAACTGAACTAATTAAACAAAAGAAATCAATGTTGATGGACATGCGTACAGCCTAATGCCCAAAGGGGTTTTTTAGTCATTTAATCGGAAAAGCTTGCCTTTTTTAGCTTTCCGTCCAATTTTGGGTGGATTCACTTCTTACATGGGACCCACCATATATTTTCTTTCCTTCCTTATTTAATTTGAAGCCAAACAAAAGAAAGTGGAATATTCCTTGACCTTTCTCTCCCTTCTCTTTCTTTCCTTGCACTTTCCATGGAACCAAACGTAGTGTTAATTTGATATTGTGTTTGGTTCAGAGGAGATAAGTGGAGGATAGTCTTTACATGTTTGGTTCAGGAGGGGAGGGAAGGGATTTTAATGGAGATGAGAGATTAATTTACTTATATATTCTTATAATTATTTATATTATACATTTTATATAGGGTATGAATCAAATTACACCGGTGTAATACTTGTGCAATACTACAACGTCCAATAACTTTGTAACGGATACGTGTATTACAAAACTCAATGCTGGATTGAAAGATACTATCATACAGATCATATCTTCAAAAATTTGCTTTAATCTGACCGTGTCAATTAAAATGTCCACGTGCCAGTTGCTGACTAGACTAACGTTAGCTGAATCAACAAAAAATATTTGATGGTAGGGACCAAACTTGCTAACAGGGAATATTTGGAGGACGAAAATTTGAATGAAAATTTTGTAGGAACTAAATCCAAAAAATGAGAACTTTATAAGGACTAAAAATATATTTAACCCAAAATTATATCATATTAATAATAGATTTAAATTTAGATCTATTTATTTGTAAGAGCATGCAGATTCGTCATATTTCCATTTGATTCATTTTTCTCAGTGTTTTCTCCTCTTCAATTGTTCATTTTTCTACCAGTCATTAAACTATCATGTGCCTGATCGAACGTCACAATACTGTGACAATTTCGAAACTAATCATACCAAAATTGCTCAAAATATCTACGTGTAACACTATAACAGATTGTTAAAAAAAAGCGTCACTTTAAACAGCACTACATAATAAAAGCGCTATTTAAAAATCATATAAGGCCTTAAACAGCTCTTCCTAGAGAAAGCGCTGATTAAAACTTATAAATAGAAAGCATTTATTCAAAAAAACGTTGTTAAAAAGACACGCAGGGACATCTCCAACGCTTTCTAGGGGAAACGCTGTTTATTTTCGTGATATCACCGACGCTTCCCCTAGGAAGCACTGTCTATTCCTTTAACTTTAAAACTGACTTCATGCACTCTTCCTCCTCATTCACGCCAGTCTCTGGAGTCTGGAGCCAGTGACGTTCCTATTCTGCTTCTGTGCTTCTTCAGCTGTGCTTCCTCCATCCGCCTCTGGGACTATGACAGCGAGTTCCTCCTCATCGAAGCTGCCTTCCACCTCCCTCGCTGGCTCAACCCCGACACCTCCCTCCATCGCCTTTTCCTCCGTAACGGCCAAATCCACATCATCCCCCTTAACCACCTCCCCTCCCCCTCCCTTCTCGATTCCCTCAACTTCCTCGCAACCTCCGAGTTTGAATCGTGTGCCTCCGACCCGGTTCAGTAAGCAATTACGAACTGGATCAAGGATTAACCGGACCGGGCCAGGAGGAACATGCATAGTGTTAGGGTTCCGGTGTCAGTGGCGCGGGTTTTGAAGCATGAGTCGTGCCTTATTTCGCTGGTGGTGGAAGGGTTCTACGATAGGGATATTGACGCCATGAAGTTCGCGGCGAAGATGGAGAGGTTTTTGGAGAAGGGAAGGGAGGAGGAGTTAGTGTGCATTTCGGTGAAGATGTTGAGGGCGATGTATGCGCAGCTTGTGTAGCAAACATTTCGTGCTCCGAAGGGGTACCCGGAGCTGCCGAGTCGGGACCGGAGGGAGGAGTATGCAGAGGCGGAGCTAGGGTTAAAGATTGCTTATGGGATGGAAATGATGTATCAACAACGGAAGCGTGATGGGGTGGAAGGGAAAGGTGCTACTTGGGAAGCGTTTAAGCAGAGCTTAGAGAAGAGTGGATACTTCCAAGGGCTGCTTTCGGGTTCCAATGAGTATCAGAGGTTGATGCAGAATGCTCAGTAGTATTATAGGAAAACTTCTCTGCACTCCAGTGCCAAGTTAGTGAACTGCTCTTTTCTCTTTGTTCACTCATTATATACCATGTATGAGGACTCGTTTGGATTGGATAGAGTAGATAGATACAATGGAAACTCCTTGGATTTACCATTGGTTTATTGAAGATCCCATTGGGTTTGGACTTGGAAGAAAGCCATTGTTTCGAATTAATTTTTTTTTAAGTTGGATGGGGATTGGTCTTTAGCTTGTGATATTAAAAGGTTTTTGTTATTTTATCGTTGCTGAGGTAATGATTTGTTTAGAGTCGCTCAGTGAGAGATCTGGTTAGAATGGGTAGGTGCTCTTGTTTTATTTTTGTAGTTGGAAGGTGCATTAGGGATTGGTCTACCTGGGTTATAATATAGTGATGATGTTGTTTGTTTCTAGCTCTCCAGTTTATAGTGGTTTTTGTTATTTTTTCATTACTATTTGCTAAGTTGATAATTTGTTGCAGTGACTTGATGAACGCTCCTGTTAGACGCATAGATGAAATTCTTGCTTTGCCTTATTCAGTGGACGAATTTAAGGGCCAGGAGGTTCCTCCATCTGATGATGATTCTTGGCTTTACAATGGAGAGGAAGAGTTAGATTCTGCTCTTATGGAAAGACAAAAGGAGATGGAACTTAATGATTTAAAACACAAAAGGAAAGGGAAAGCAAAAGAAGATCAAGATACTGATTCAAATGCTGATAAGTTTGATCCTGGTGATGTAGCAAAAATCATGCGGGCATTTGTTGATATGGTGTCAAGTTACAAGGGTGTTGAAGCTCCTAAAGACAGGTTAGTTTAACTGCATACTTGTTCATTTAAGTTTAACATATCTGATATGCATGCTTCCAACGACTATTGTATAAGAATCTTTTTATGAGAGAATTTGGGTCGTGAAGTGATTAATTTTTCCATCATGTTTGGCCATTGATGTAGATTAAGTTCCATAGATTTTTTTTATACAGGTCTAAGTCCAAAGCTCAAACCTGTAAATTAAGACTGAATTTTGCACAAGTCAATGTGTTTTGTTTGGATAAGCTTAATTTTAGTTATTGAATACTTCTATCATAAGTAAGTCAAACTTGAAGTTGTGTATCAATGCTTTACCTATATTGATTTCCCCTTCCCATTCTTGTAATTTCAGCTGATGAACTTATGAGCCTAATCGTTCGCATAGTACCTTACTGGTTGGCTACTTTAGTAAGTTATATGCTGGATAAAATTGGAACTTTATTTTGCATGTCATTTTTGCCAACGTGACCTATCTGATCATATTATAATGATTTCCTTGATATTGATTTCTATGCCATTTTGCAGGTTGTTGTTTGCCTAATGATTCGAAAGACAGTGTCATTCATGATTTGGCATACTTTTTGCAGGCCCATCAGAATGTTTTTTGCTAATTGGTTGATTTGATAGGAATCACATCCATTATGGAGGTAAACTTTTACCTTTCTATTAGTAATTATAACAATTCTGAGACCTTGCTGATAGGTTAGAATGCATTCTGAGATAAGTTTATTGGACAGGTTTTGGTTCGATTACTAGGCGCTGATGACCGTGTATCCCAATTTTATAGATGTGATGCAATGGTTAGCTAATGGCAATCTGCTCGAGATGATTATTGATAAACTAAGTCCATAAGTGAAGCATCTATCCAGATTTGTGTTCTTTGAGCCAACTTTTACTTGTTAGCTATTTGGTGGTGCATATGCACTTAACTGTATGCCATCCAGACATGTTTAATGAGCTTATGGGAAACGTCACTCTTTGATTTTGTTTTTCTACTCTACAAGCTTTACATTGGGCAGACCAATGCTTACTACTGGTGTCTTGAGTTTGTCCCAAAAAAATCATTTTTCTATTACATAAAGGAGTGATTAATGAAAAGCCCAATATAGGGACTCACTTTTTGTATAAATGTTTGAATTATATAGGCCTTTTGTTTTATTTTCTTGTTGCCTTTTGTGAATTTAATGTAATTTATGATTTTTATAATTTTAGTTTAATATATTTGAAACATTTGTTATTGATCTTTTAGAAGTAACTATAATTGCTAGTGAAAGCCTTTTTTTGTACTAAAAACATATTTTATTTATTTTTTATACTAAAAGCACATTTTTTTGAAGGGTGAATGAAAGAGGAAATGTGAAAATCAATAATTTTTTTTTTAAAAAGGGAATAGACAGCGCTTTTTCAAAGAAGCGCTGTCTATTCTCAACATCGCTAGCACTTCCAAAATGCTGTCTTTTTAAAACAGAATCACCAGCAGGTGATTAGGCAGCGCTTTTAAACGCTGGCGAAGGAAAAAAATAAGCGTTGTTTATTTCATTTTCTGTTTTAGTATAAGCAGGGCTGGCCTAACCTTAATTTGTATAGACCTAAAGCAACTCCAAGATAATGTTATTAATTTGATGCAGTTATATAACAAAACATGTTATATTTTGCATTACAAACGCAAAAAATCTTATTCAATACAATTAAATTGATTATTCAGTTCCCTTAAATTGATTTGGTGTGCAAGTGCCAAACCTTTTGGCTTATTTAGTGCACTCAAATAATTTATTATTATTCGATGATGCCTAAAGTATATAAGGTATATATATAAGTTTCTTGGGTGAGGACTAAAGCCCTTCCTTCACCAGACTTACCCTGGGGCCGACAGTGACGTGCTTGTAAGTATTTTTAAGTATAGATAAAACTAACACACACACATATATATATATATATATATTAAATGGTGAATATTATGTTTATGTAAACTATATTTGAATAATTATATAATTGAAATTAGTTTCTCTTAACTAAGAGGGCACAAGAGATGAGAAAATTCTACAACTATTGCAACGTATTTTACATGCACTCAAAACACAAATTCTTTCTTTGTTTGAAGAGAAAATGGGAAAAAGAAAGTTGAGTGAAGAGAAAATAAGATGAATGTATATTGTTTTCTGTTAATTAGTTACAGAGAGAAAATAGAAAGAAAAAAAAAATTAACTTGAAGTTCACATCAAATATTCCCTCATCAAATTAATTAGAGAAAAACATGAATTTGAAAAAGACTAAGTTCACTTGGATGTTACCCAATATAGATTTTTTATTTTATTTTATTTAACATGAAAACGACATTACATCAATTAATTTATTAATTTTTCACTTTTTCGTTCACATGCGGATAGAAAATTGTACTTTGCTTTCTATCTATTTTGTTTCCATACAGATAATATATATGTTCAAAATTTACTTATTTTCCATTCATTTTTTTCAATCTCTCGTTTTCTTTTTATTGATTTTTTTTTTAAATTTTCCTTTTGCATGATCCAAAGGGGAAAAAAGAGGAAGTGTCTATAGTTTTAACTTAAATCTAACCAGATGATTCGGTCAAGAATTTGGACTTGCACTGTAATAATCACAGAATCACATGAACGAGACTTGAACTCAAGTCCAAATCAATACTTAAACAAGTTGAAACCGCTATGACATGACCAAACTATTGTTATAAATGTACCTACATATATTTTTATGGTCAAGTATACTAACTTAGTTAGTAACCAAAGGACATGTATTTAGATCGACTTTTTTTATATAAATAAAAGTTTATGTGAGTTGAGTCTTGGGACTGACTACGGTTAGGAAAAGCATCAAGACTCTTTAAGTGCTTGTAGAGGTACTTAAATAATTTCCCTATAAACGAGGTCATCACATCGGCATCTGGATTCGAACTCAGTCATTGTAAGATATGAGTTAAATCCTTATTAACTGAACCAACCTTCATTGATATTTACATTACTTCTAGCACTCATGATACTCACGAAATTACATGAATGGGGATTTTTTTGTTACACATGGATGATGTTTGAACCCAAGTACAAATCAATACATAAAAAGTTTAAATCACCATGACATGACTAACTATTATTATAAATGTATGTGAGTTAAGAGGGCAAAGAGGAAGAACATCCAAGACTTGATGGGGGTGTGGGAGAAGAATATTAGGAATGAGGCACCTATTTCTTTTTGGCATGATGCACGGTTGGGTGTACCCCGCTATGCCAACTTTTCCCTAGGCTATATTCCATTTCGAAGCATATGAGGAATTTAGTAAGTGAGATAGGGAGTTGGGGGGGACAAGTATAGGTGTGTGAGTCTTTAATGGAGGAGACATCTATTTGTGTGGGAAGTTATCAAGGCTGCTGGGGATTTTTTTTATCATCACTGGAGGATAGGTGGCGTTGGATGGGTGGAGAGGGCAGTTTTTTTGGGTAAAATCTGCCTATACTCTTTTGTTTGACAAACGTGTTTAGCAGTGTGGCCTTACTAATGATAGACCGCAACCCTGGGCCAGCTGTGGAAGAGTTTTGCACCCTCTAAGATTAGTGCTTTCTCTTGGAAACTGCTACTGGATAGACTCCCTACTAGATTAAATTTGTTATGGATATGTGATGGCGGATGACACTATCGCCTGTTGTGTATTTTGTGTGGTTAAGCCGGAATCTGGGGGCCACTTGTGTGCCTTGTGTGATTTTATCTCCCATATTTGGTATGTTGTGTTTATATGGTTAGGCATAAAATTGGTAATACCCCCAGACCTTTTTACGTTGTATGTTGTTCCTATTGGCCTTGGGATGTTGAGAAGAAAGGTATGACTCTGATTTGTCATGTTGTTTTGCTGGGGTTATGAAAACTGAGAAACGAGTGTGTCTTTTCTGCTAAGATACTTAGTTGGCAGGAGTTACCAGAGCGTTTCAAGATAGTATCTTGAAGATAGTTTTTGATCTAAGATGCTTCATTGCTTGTACTATGAATGATGTTTAGGTTTAGACCCTTTGGATTGTTTATTTGGGAAGTAGCTCCCTCTATTTTCCTTTTCTGGGAAGTTGGAATACCGCTTCTATCGATGCTTTTATTAATAAAATCCTTCTCTACTCTAAAAAAATAAAAATATGATTGTCCGTACACATAATTTTATTGTTCAAGTGTACTAACTGAGCCAATAACTACACCTTTTATAATACTCCCTCCGGTTCTCAATATAAGAGAAAAAAAGGTGTTTTTTAGGGTTTCAAAATATAAGAGATATGTGAAATAAAAAGGTGTTTTTCATTGGAAAAAAGAGTATTTTTCTTGGTTTTGATGAATTAGGGTTTTGTCTCTTATATTTAGGACCGGAGGGAGTATTAGTTTTTACTTTTGAACCATACGAAAGATAATTTATTAATAAAATCCTTCTCTACTCTAAAAAAATAAAAATGATTGTCCCTACACATAATTTTATTGTTCAAGTGTACTAACTGAGCCGATAACTACACCTTTTATAATATTAGTTTTTACTTTTGAACCATACGAAAGATTAAAAAAAACTGTTGTTTGTTTTATTTTACATTATGTACTTTTCATCAGCAAAAAATATTATTTACTTATTTTTCTGTCTTTACACTTACATTTTTTTTTTTGATAAGGACTTACATTTTAGTTTTGCTATAAGTTTTGTAAGATATCTTAATCTTGAAATATGTTCTTAAGCATCTTTTAAATGATAAACCTTGTTTTAAAACCTTGTTACTCTTATTCCCATGCTTTTTGTTTTTTTATTAATTCAAAAGAATTTATTTTATGTCAATCATGTAGCTGCCGATAGACGTGACATAAAGTAATAGAACAAAGAAATACTACTGTAATTTTAAAATAAAGAAGAAAAATAAAAAGGAAAAGACCATAGCCTGGATATAGAATAGTAGCTGAATAGGGGAAGAGGCCTAGGGTTACTCGATGAATACTATTTGCCCCACACCAATACACTCACGTCACACCTTGCACTAGTGACGTCTATCGACTTTACGTTGCGATGTTGTGACAGTTTCGCGTACTATCCCCGTCTTTCCACATGTAGTAGTACTCGATCTCCCTAGCTCTTTCCCCAACCCTAATCCCTAGTTTGCAAATTAATCGCAAAGATCTGTCTTAATCCCTAAGCCTCAATTATAACCAACCAACCAATACCAAACCACCCTAGCTAGAAGGACGACCTTTTACGTTTTGGTTTTACCATACACACACAAGCAATAGAAAGATACGGCACTACTGGTGCTTTGCGAGCACATTCAAATACAATAAAATTACATCATGTAATATTTTTTTTAGAGGATAAAAAATAAAATTATTATTTATAAATAATAAATATATTTTTTTTTGGCTTTTTACAGGTTTCTTTTAACGTAGACAATCATGTTCGAGGCACATCGAACACCAAATGTGGAAACTTCTTCCAGCGGGAATTCAAACATTGGTTCGCTATGTTGTGGGGGACTAGCCCCTTTCGCTAGACCTAACCCCCATTAGTAATAATAAAAATATTTATAAAATTGATATGTGTTCAAAGACGATGAAATTGCATCGACAACATCTAATGTTTTCCCGTACAGACTAAAAAGCAAAATTATGTTTCGTAAATGATAAAGATATTTATAAAATTGAAATGTGTTCAAAGACTATAAAATTACACCGACAACATGTAATGTTTCCAAATAGGACTAAAAAGTAAATTAAACATTTAAAAATGATAAATACATTTATAAATTTGATAAGTGTTAAAAGACGATAAAATTACGACAACATGTAGTGTTTTTCCATAGGGACTAAGAAGTAAAATACCATTTATAAATAATAAACACATTTATAAATTTGATATGTGTTAAAAGACGATAAAATTACACCCAAAATATGTAATGTTTTCCCATATGGACTAAAAAACAAAATAATCATTTATAAATAATAACGATATTTATAAATTTGATGTGCTAAAAAACGATAAAATTACAACGACAACATGTAATATTTCCATGTAGGGACTAATAAGCAAAATCACCATTTATAAATAATAAAAACATTTATAAATTTGATATGTGACAAAAGACGATAAAATTATAACGACAACATGTAATGTTTGCCCGTAGGGACTAAAAAACAACATAATTATTTATAAATAATAAAGACATTTATAAATTTGATATGTGTTAAAAGACGATAAAATTACAACGACAACGTGTATTGTTTCCCCGTAAGATTGAAAAGAAAAAATAATCATTTATAAATCATAAATACATTTATAAATTTGATATGTGTAAAAGACGATAAAATTACAATGATGACACGTAATGTTTCTAGTAGGGACTAAAAAGAAAAATAATTATTTATAAATAATAAAGACAATTTTGCTCATATAAAAAATAAATTAAATATAAAAAGTATTTTAAAATAATAAAAAATGAAACAAATAAAGAAAATTAATAAATTGAAAAAATATAAAGAAAATAAAAAATGAAGAAATTTAAGAAAGTTATAAAAATAAAATGCAAATTAAAAACTACAAAATGAAGAAATATAAAAAAATAAAAAACTAGAAAAATAAAATACAAAAAACATTAAGAAAAAATAAAAATACAATATAAGCAAAAAATAGAAAATGTAAAAAAAAGCAAGAAAAATAAAATTACAATATAAGCAAAAGAAGAGAAAAAATAAAAATTTTAAAAAACAAAATAATTTTAAAAATAAATAAATAAATAAATAAAAATTAGAAAAAAAAATACATAAAAAAAAAAAAAAAAAAGAAAAAAGAATAAAAAAATTAAAAATTAAAAAATTAAAAAAAAAAGTAAAATAAATAAAAAATAGAAAATAATAAAAAAAAGAAATAAAAAAATAAAAAAATACTAAAGTGGATGGGGACTGACACGTGTATCACAAAAACATAGTTTTATTATTATTATAGATAGATAGATAGATTTTTTCTCCAATTTAATTTTTTTATCACTAAACAGTGTTCTCTAATTTAATTTAATATGATACTAGAGTTTATATGGGGTTTAATTTGATTGCAAATATCCAATTAGGTATTCGAACTTGAGGGAAACGTGTTTTGATATCATATTAATTATATAGTCAAAGTATTTCTCATCATCTCGTGGAGTCATGATAACTTAAACAATGAATTCTTTTCAAGTTTAATTGAATGTTTTACGAAATTAATGAAAAGCTTAGAACTCAATTGTTATTTTCTCATATTATATGAGACTTTGTTAACAATTGTTTATTATCTCATGCATGAATTAATTTTTAATATTTGTAAGTGGTGTCTCATCAAAAAAGAAATATCATACCATATACTTTATAATACGATTGCATTTTTTTTTCTAAATTTTATTCATAAATATATAAATATGTATATTGATATATATAATTTTTAAATAAAAGTTGGTAGAATAAGTAGAAGGTTATATTTGACAACAGCTTTTTTGACTAAATAATTAATTGATAAAAGTTAAAATTCGTGAAAACCTATAAATTTGTGAAAACTGTATAATGCTATTTTAAAAAAGAATAAAAACTACATTAAAAAATAAATGAACAATTTTATAGCTCATCTCTGATCTAATACCCGTGTCATGCGAAATGAGTTCTCAACCGAAGATAATCGATCAATAATATAAGAAAATTCTGTCAGCAGATTTAGGATCTGTTGATTCAATTTATCGTCAAGGGCTCTCATCTGTGTGTCTCGTGTGTCAATGCAAACTCTTGTGATTATTTGTCTCTATCGAGTTGCTAAGTGATATACACGAGTGACACATCATTGACCGTAAACACTTAGCTGAGTGATGAGGTCCTTTTCATCTCAGTTCTTTGATCTTAGTTTTATTTGTTGGAATTTCTATTTTGAGACATGGATATGGGTGACACTAATCCTCCTTCTCCAAAAACGGCTTCCCCTATTGCACATTTGACAAGAATGATGGAAACTCAAATGAATAATTTGAGAGAAGAATTTGTGCATAATAGAGATGAAAGTGTTGAGATTCAAACAAGATAAATGGAACAAACTTCAATGGCAACCAATAACTAAATAATATCCAGCAATCAATCAATCAACAAGGTGTAATAAATAAACAAACAAACAAAGGAGATAAAAGTAGAGAAGAAGACACCGCAATTTGGTTACGCAGCCTCGCCCCAAAGAAGATGGCCTACGCTCATGGAGAGAAAGCCTCGCTTTCACTATCAATGAGTCTTACAAGAGATTACAATTGTTTTGAACCCCTTTACAATGTCCACAAAGAACAAACCCAAGAGTTCCTAATCCTCTCTTTCCCTCTATGATAAACTCTCAAGAACGAAACAGAAAGCCTTCAATCCTCCCTCTATTCTCTCCTAAGATCCCAAGGTGTTTAATGCTGTTTCCCACCTAAAACCTCACAAAGACGCCAAGAACGGCCGCGACACAACCCTAGAAAGACTGCACGCCGCATCGATTGCTTTCGCAGTCACAGGTTTATAAACCCGACCGGAATCGATTCACGCATATAGGTGAATCGATTCACCTAGTTAAAAACTTCCTCGCAGAGTTAATGAAGTGAATCGATTCCCGCAAGCTTCCCATGCGATTCACAGAGGCGTGCTTGATTCCCAGAGAACCAACATACATGGAATCGATTCCATAGCTGGGGAATCGATTCCCAAAGTTCAAGAAACACTTTCAAGCAATTCCATGATCCTCCAAACTTATTTTAAGGCACTCTAAACTCCACAATTCTCCACCTTGACTACAAATCGCTGGTGATGCTCAACTTTATCCATCACCACTAGTCGCCTTCCATCATCGAATTACGCCTCGTGAGAAATCATCAAAGTCCAAGCAATGTTTGAACTTTGATCTAGGTAATGACTTGGTGAATACATCCGCCGGTTGTCCGACGCGCAACCTTTCAACCACAATTTCAGATTCCACGCACGCCTCTAATGAAATGTAGGCGATGTCAATGTGCTTTGTCCTTTCATGATACACTTGGTGATTTGCCAAGGGATAGCACTTTCGACTATCACAATGTACCTTCACACATCCTCGTGTAATTCCTAGCTCCCAATCATACCTTTCAACCATATGGCCTCCTTCACCCCTTCAACTAGGCGATATACTCACTGAGTAGTAGATAGCGCCACAACGGATCGTTGGTTAGCCTTCCAACTTATTGCCGCTCCAAACAATGTAAATACAAACCCGTATAAGGATTTCCTTGTATCCACATTTCTCGCATAATCAGACTACATAACCCTCCAAAGTGTCTTCTTGAGTTGCTCTGTGTACCTCAAACCACCTTTGAGTGACCCATTCAAATACCTCAAAACCCACTTCGTTGCTTCCCTAATGAGCTTGGCCCTGATTTGCCATAAACCGATCACTATGCTAATCGTGATATGCTAAGTCCTGGTCTACTACAAACCATGTCGCACATGATGCTTCCTACCCCACTAGCATATGTGGAGTAGCATCCATCTTCCTCCTCTCCTCGGACTCAGAGCTATGGTCACCGTAGAGCTTTGTGATGACTAAGGAGCGCAACTTGGCTTAGCTTCATGCATCCTAAACCGCTTCCACCACTTTCTTTCAAGTACCCACGCCGAGATAAGAATAATTCACCCTTCTTCCTGGCCCTCACGATATCCATCCCAAGTATCCTCTTAGCGCCCCAAGATCCTTCATATCTCATTCTGAATTTAGCTTCTCCTGAGCATGCTAATCTCTCTCTTTGCTAGAGCTTGCCATCGTGATATCATCAACATAGAGAAGCAGTGTGAGAACCACTTTCATCCCCTCTTCAAAATGTACACACAATCGCCGTATCTCCACTTTCTCACAAATCTCGCCTTCAAGAAAATCGCCAAAACGAAGGTACCATTGCTCTAGTATTTTGTTTCAACCCATACAAGGATTTCTTCAAAAGACATACCTTAGACTTGTCCTCTACAAACCTTCTCAAGGCATGTAGATTGTCTCTTCTAGGTCTCCATGTAAGAATGCGGTCTTCACGCCCATTTGTTCCAACTCAAGATCGACTGATTCACGAGACAATAAGAACCCTTATGGAACAATGTTTCACCACGTGAGAAAATCTCGCAGTAATCAATTCTCAACCTGTAAAACCTCGCCACAAGTCTTGCTTTTATATCTTGGTTCTTCAATTCCTAATGCCTTCCTTCTTCTTGAAGATCCACTTGCATCCAACCACCCTTGCTTAGGTAGTTTCACAAGTTTCCAGGTCCTGGTTCTTCTCCAATGAATTCATTTCCTCATTCATCGCTTCTAACCACTTTCGACCCTCTTTTGCTCTCAACTCGCTTCATCAATGTCTTCTGCCTGAAGTCTTGCACATCTTCACCGCATTTAGAGCATAACAAATTAAGTCTCAGTGATAGCCATATCTCTTAGGTGCCACGCTTTCTCCTTTCCCTATCTTCGCTAATCGACAGCCAGATCCATCGTTGGTTGTCTTCCTCTAGAACTCCGATGGTGGAGAATTATTCTCTCTTCATCATTCCTGCCTCACTAGTGGAAGGCTCCACCTCAAACCAGCCTTCTACCTCGCTTCGAAGTTACTATTCTCCAGTGTCCTTGCACTTCATCCCCATACGAGTCTCATCAAAAGTCACATCCTCGCTTATTATGAATCTTGATCCCCAGGTTCCATTTTCCACACCTTGTAAACCCTTCACACCTTCCTTGATAGCCAATGAAGACACATTTCCACTCTGGCTTCAAGCTTGTCTTGTCTAACATGAGCAAACGCCAAAGCACCGAAACCTTCAACGTAGAATATTCTCGCCGGTTTTCCACTCCAAACTTCCATAGGTGTCTTGAAGTTTAAAGCCGCTGATGGGCATCTGTTGATCAAGTAAGTCAGCTGTGCTCACAAATTTTCACCCCGTAAAACTTTTAGGTAGCCCACTCCCAAAAGCATACATCCACTCGCTCCAAAATAGTCCTCGTTTGCGCGCTCGCTGCACTATTTTTGTTGTCCCCGCCACTCCCATGTCTCTTAATTCCTCGTTTCCTCGCAGAAACTCATTAAACCGCTCAAACAAACTCCGTGCCATTGTCGGCCTCTTAAAACTTTCGGCTGTTCTATTTGATTTCCTATGAGTATGCCATTCTTTGAATTTTTCAAATGTGTCACTTTATTTTTCAAAATGTGAACCCATACTCTCCCAGAGAAATCATCAATCATGGTGAGAAAATAGGAACCCCTCCATGAGCTGTCAATACTTTGAGGGACCCCAAAGGTCCGAGTGAATATACTCAAAGCGGCTTGCTAGAATGATGCATGCCACTTCCAAACTTAACCCTACGTTGTTTTGCCTAGTATGCAATTATCACAAAATTCTAGCTTATCCAATTTATCACTACCTAGCAAACCTTGTTTAGCTAGTTCAACTAAACCTCTTTCACTAACATGCCCTATCCTTAAATGCCATAGTTTAGTTTTATTATGCTGAGCTTGACTAGCTAATGATGCATGCCCTATATAACAAAGACAAACCATCTAATATGTATAAGCCACACATTTTAGATCCTTAGCTATTACTAATGCAACCATTCGAATTTTAATCATGCCATGTTCAATCCTAGTACTATAGCCTAATCCATCAAACATGCTTATAGATAAAAAGATTTCGCTTTGAGTTCAGAACATACCTCACATCTTGTAAAAGGAATTCACTATTATTAAACATCTCGAGACTAATCGAACCCATACCTTGCACCTTACAAGCTCCTGCTGTCACCCAGCGAACGACTCCACCTTCTTTAAGCTTCAAAGTCTCAAAGTATTCCTTCCTAGGACACATGTGATAAGAACATCCCGAGTCCATGACCCGCTCTTTTCAGATTCCAAACTCGACACCACTACTGTAGCTCCCTGCACTCTCATAACCATCCTCCATAGAATTGCAACATCCACGTAATCACCCCTCTCTTTCTCAGGATGCCTTCTTAAAGTGACTCTGCCTTGTGACAATTGAAGCACTTATACTTTATTGTTCCCTTTGACTGGATTTAATTTGCAATTCTTCCCTTTGTCATTGTGGTTTCCTCTACTCTCACTTCTTCCCTCTGACACACTAAGCCTTCATCACTATCATCCACTTTCAAGTCTTGGAGCTTGGGTTAGCTCCTTGGTCCTAATAGATTGCTGACCTCCTCCAAAGTAATAGTGACTCCTTGCCATGGAGGAGTGCATCCTTAAAGTGTTCAAAGGATCTAGCAACGATTCAATAAGAGCAGCCTTATCCTCATCGAGCTTCACATCAATGTTCGCAGGTCATCAATAATTTTGTTGAATTCTCGTTAGTTGCTCCACAATAGGTTTGGTCTCTACCATCTTGAATGAGTGTAGATGTTACTTTTTGATAATCAGGCCAATGACTTTGTCATGTACAACGATTCTAACTTTGCCCACATCTCCGCGCCTTTCTCTCAGAATCTTCCTCGCTGCCTTATCGCCAAGGCACAAGATAATGGCACTTTTGCCTTATCTATCATCTCATTCTTCTCCGCTTGAGACAGTGGTAAATTCTGCATTCTTGCCTCACCCTTCAAGGCTTCAAACACTTCGCTGAATAAGTATTGCTTCCATCTTCACCTTCCATAGATCAAGTCGTTGTTACCAAAAAATTTCTCGACATCCCATTTAGTAATTCCATGGTGCTCACTTGAATGATTTGTTCTTCCCACGACGGCCGCCACTTGTTGAGATTCAAACAAGATAAATGGAACAAACTTCAATGGCAACCAATAACTAAATAATACCCAAAGAATCAATCAATCAACAAGGTGTAATAAAACAAACAAACAAAGGAGATAAAAGTAGAAGAAGACATGCACTTGTTACGCCAGTCGCTCCAAAGAAGATGGCCTACGCCTCATGGGAGAGCAGCCCTCCGCTTCACTATCAAATGAGTCTTACAAGAGATTACAATTGTTTCTGAACCCCCTTTACAATGTCCACAAAGAACAAACCCAAGAGTTCCTAATCCTCTCTCTTTCCCTCTATGATAAACTCTCAAGAACGCATAAACAGAGAAAGCCTCTCAATCCTCCCCTCTATTCTCTCCTAAGATCCCAAGGTGTTTAATGCTGTTTCCCAAATTTCCTAAAACCTCACAAAGACGCCAAGAATGGTCATGACACAACCCTAGAAAGATCGCAGACGTCAGATCGAATTAAGCTTCAGTCAGTCGTTATATAAACCCGACCGTGAATCGACTACGCACATAGGTGAATCGATTCACCTAATTAAAAACTTCCTCAAGACAAGTTAATGAAGTGAATCGATTCCTGGCAAGCTTCCCATGATTCACAGAGTTCGATTCCCAGAGAACCAAACATGCTTGAATCGATTCCCATAGCTAGGGAATCGATTCCCAGTGTTCAAGAAACACTTTTAAGCAATTCCATGATCCTCGAAACTGATTTTAAGGCACTCTAAACTCCACAGAAAGGTCTAGTGATTTGATCCTAATAGAATCACTAATAAATAAAAGGATCGTTCCATGATTTGATCTTAATTTTTCACACAAATTCAAGAAAGGGGAAAACTTAGAAGAAAACTTACAAAGAAGAAGATGAGTTAACAAGAAAGATCGCCAGACTTTTCATGGAAGAATTATAAGAACACTAGTTGAATTGCCACAAGATGTATGTAAGCTCTTGACAAAGACTCATGAAAGATTCAAAGAAGAACCCTAGAGGAGTAATGCTTTAAACTCTCTTGTATTTCACAAATGATCAAAAGGTCCCAAATGAAGCTACATCAATGCCTATTTATACTAGGCGCACCCCCTAGATTACTAATTCGCCCTTAAGCGCTAAGCATAGCCAAATACAAGGCTTTTCAAGAAATTAACTAAATTGTATTTTTTTATTACAATTAAAGAAATCCTAAACAATCTTAACTATTAAAAGCTTTTCTTGAAAACTTATACTAGGCGCTAGGTGCACCCCCTAGATTACTAATGCACCCCTAAGCGCTAAACATAGCCAAATACAAGGCTTTTCAAGAAATTAGCTAAATTGTATTTTTTTATTACAGTTAAAGAAATCCTAAACTATATCAACTATTAAAAGCTTTTCTTGAAGGCCCTTTTCTTGTCCTTATCACTAAGGAACAAGACTCCGCCATCCACTCGAATAAATTACTGAATTACTACCGCATATCTAAAGCATGGCTCGATAACGGGTAGTCTAACAATGAATCTATGATAGATTCAAATACCATATAAGAATTTGAGGAGCAAACAAAGTCTCATATTGGATAAACAAAGAGACGGACATGAGTTTATAAGCAAGAAAATGTCCCTACTGGTATGAGGCATTTTGAGAAATGTCCAAAAGCAAAACCATACGGGATTAAAGCCCAAGGTGGACAATATCATACCAATGTGGAGACATGTAAAGACCTCTCGATACCCTAACAAGCGGTATTAGAGCCGATGGTGTTGGCTTTGGTGAGTATTGAAATAGTCGTGGTGGTTAGTCGACTTTACAAGTATAAACATGCTAAATACTCGAAGGCTCTTTTGGGGAATAACCAAAAGCAAAACTACGAGGGTTTAAAGCCCAAAGTAGACAATATCATACCAATATGGAGACATGTAAAACTCCTTTGGTACCCTACATGTGTATGACCCTCATTTGAGATGTTGTCCGATAGGTACTATGCTAGGTGAGAAACATGAGGATTTTTTTGCTAAGGATATAAGGTATTTGAATAACAAAAAGGATAATAGAGCCGACGATGGAAAACCAATAACTTTTTGGAGGGGAGAGAGAAGCGAGTAGAGTATAGGCTACTCAGATAAGAAAATTGATAGGCTTATTTCATAATTAATTTTCGATTGTTAAGTCGATAGTTGGAAGAAGTGTGCATTAGTGGCATACAATCCAAGAATAGTACATGTAAGGCAAAGATATTTTTCTACCAAGTCAAAAATAAAACAGCGAAATTACATGATTTTCGGATAAAGGGTGCAAATCGAACAATTTACACTAAAATCACTCATTTTAGCCCAAAGCTCACGTGTGTAAGCCCATGTCTTTTCTAGCTTGTTTATGAGTCCAAATCGCAAAATAATATATAAAAACTTAAAAAGTTCGAACGTGGAACTTCACACTTTTGAAATACCACAAAAATACAATCATGTGTAGGTGGGTTCTAATACCCTTTGTATTCCATTTCTATAATAAAAATCACATTTTAGTCTTAAAAAAATTACCACATTATTTTGTTTTTTCATAGAAACCACGTTATTGATCTAATCGGTTAGGCTTTATTTTTTACTTAAAAAATGATTTAATTAGCTAAGTTTTGATTAGTTTAAGAGAAATAAATAAGAGAGAGTTAGAAAAGAGAGAAAGACAGAAAAAATAACGTACTTTTCTTAATTATTAGGAGAGAAATTAGTAAAAAAAGCGAGAAAAATAATGGGTCTCACAACTTTTTAATTTCTCTCCACTGTTATGGAGAAATATTGAAGAAATGAAAGAGATTGATGCAGCTGAGGAGAGAGAAAGTTGATAGAAAATTAAGAGATGAGAATGAGAGATAAAATTATCAAGAGAGAGATAGAAACGTAAAAAGGCTATAGAGAGGGCTGTAGAGAAAGCTACTATAGGAGATCCAAATCCTGCAGATGAGTTGAAACTGTCCCTAATGCCCACGCTCAAATGCAAGACAATTATAAAACCTGATACATCAATTGATAATTTTATTGATAAAAGAGTTTTACTTTAGAAATATTAAATTAATATAAATAAATCGAATCAGTTTAATTAATTAATTTAAAAACAGTGTATCAATAGTTTAATTTAATTTAAATTAGTTGTCCATCAACATAAAAAATAGTCTAATTTAATTAAAATTAATTGTATAAATTAATTTAATTAAGTTAACATAAATAAAAAAAGTAATTTAATAGTTTAATTGCTTAATTTAACTAAAATAAAAGATTAACTTATTTTTGATAGAAATGAAAATCAATACTGTATATTCGTTTTTTAGTTCAAAAATATTTTTGTCATTTCCAAAAAATAACATTTCGCTTTTCTTATTCTCTATCCAACAAATCAAGAAGAAAGAAAAACACAATTTTTCCTCTGATCTATTTCTCACCTGTTTTTTCTGTTATAAAAATAATACGGAGTACATTAAATCTGCTGTATTATATTTCTCACATTTGTCTGACTTTGATAGCTTTCGCAACCAAACACAACTTAGGTACTTCAATCATTAGACATTGGTTGATTAGTGCGGTGAAAAGTTAAAACTATCCAATATTCCGATATTAGAAAGTCGAAACAGATTTCAAAAAATAAATAAACTTGAGTGCTAGAGACTAGAGAGAGAGTTAATTAAGACATAGGAAGAGACATTCTGACTGTCCCACCAACTTTACTAGCTTTATTTACCCAGCAACAGATGCGCTTTTTCTGTAGTGAATTATCTTCGTATATGTTTTTTTTTTGACAAGTGAATTATCACATGTTATCTCCGATCTCATATATAAGAGATAAATACACTTTATAAGTTTATTGAATAACTGATGTATCAGTTATACAATAAATCTAACTGATATACCAGTTATTCAATAAACTTAAAAAATATATTTATCTCTTATATATAGGACTGGAGATAGTATTAAATAGTGAGGAATGTAGGGAGTAAATGAATATCCAGATAGAAGCATTATCATGTTGAGCTGGATAGAGGAATAGAGCATTAGAGCTTCTCTCTGATAGTTCTGATACTATCAGATATGGGAAAATGGTATTACAGCTAAAACCAAAAATTTCTTTTTTTTTTTTTTTTTGTAAGAAAAACCAAAATTTTCTATTTCGGAGCTAAGCAACAGTTCCCCGTTGAAGCAAATAAACGAAGGTGGGTTTCTCCCTTTCTCCCCCCTCTCTCTCACCCCTTGCCTACTTTTCCTTTTTTAAAAAGTTGAATTTGACAATTTACGATCGTTTCATTATTAGAATGGCCATGGCTAGTGGTTTTTTAAAAGGTGTAAGAAAAGGACAAAAACAAGGTGAGAATACAATGGGTGGACCCGTATGCTTCCGATAAAATCATGTTAGATTATTTGAAATAGGGTAAACGGTCACACTGATTTTCAAAAGCCTCACGCGCGGTTACATTACTCTTTGGTCGTATTTAAATTACAAATTAATCTCTAAATATTGATTACTTAATTTAGTTATATTAACGTCTCATAGTGATTGTTTACTACTCCTTATGTTTTTATATATAAACAATAAAATATTTTTTTAGTTCATTAAATAATTCTGTATTTAGTCTCAAATACAGATTGACATACAAATTTGGTTTATCGTGGACCAAACTGATTGACGAAATTAATTTATAATTTCGATACAATTAGAGATTAGTGTGACAATTCATCGTACATTCATGAAATATGGTGGTTGTTTACCCTTTCAAATACTAAATATTAAATATAGATAAAAATTAATTCTTTTAAAACTTTATTTTCACGTAATATCTTCTTTAATTATTTCGACAATAATTGAATTAATTTTCAATACCAATAATATTTTTAATTAATATATTTTATTTTATTATAAATTTACTGGTTAATCTAACTAATAAAGAGTTTGACTTTTTTTTGATTGAATAAGGGAAAGAATTTGACTTTATTTAAATAAGATCTTAAATCGTATATAAACAAAAATAAGCACCGTGATAGTTTTATTCTCTTAAATAATTTTGCGCAACTAAAATAATCTAATAAAAATAATAAATTCGATAATCGAATGGATGGTAATTAATTTCACTTAAGTTTAAAGTGAAAATAAATTAGTTACTCCCTCCGTCTTTTATTATTAGTTATTCAAACAAATATGGTAAATGCTGGGTGATAAATTGATAATTAAGATTTTAAAAATTATTATTATTATTAAAAATATAATTTTTCAAATTACTAATATATTTAATTTTATATTTTTTACAAAGTATTTTTTTATTTTTGGTTTGTTAACAAAGTTTTTAATTTAATTGGTACTATTGCATAATCCCAAAGAAGACAACCAATACGGAACATTAAGAGCGCGAGTTCGAATCCACAACGCTCTCATTATCTCTCTTCATCCCTGTCGAGTGACCTTTTATAATAAAGACAAAAAAAAAATGGTAGTATTGCATATCAATTTCCAAAATTTCCACAATTCCATCTATAAACTACGTAGTGCCTGTTTGTATAAGCTTTCATCGGTTTAAAATCGATTTTGACCAAAGTTACATTCACATGTTCAAAAAATTGCCTCGTGACGCGTAATTTGACATTATTGCGGTGGAAAAAATCCTATACAAAGAGACCTATAGTAGACAGAAAAGAAGAGTGATTTTATATATAAAATAAAAAAAAAGAGCCAGATTTATAAAAAAAAATCTTAATTATACTTTTGGTCCCTTAAGTATTGTAATTCTGCGATTTTGGTCTCTAAGTTCTAATTGATCGAATTGAGTCTTCTAAGTATCGCAATTGTGTAATTTTGACCCCCATGATCTAATTGATCGAGTTAGGTTTTCAAGAAATCACAATTGTACGATTTTGATTCAATTTATAACTAAAAATATTGTAAAATTTTTAAGCCAACTAACATGCTACTTAGTCTAAATTATGTGATAGGCTATATCCACACCTTTTTTTATTATAAATTGGACCAAAATATACTTTGTAATTAAAATTGCAATTAAGCCAAAAGAGAAAAAAAGAATAAATGAAGGAGGGGGGTTGGTGGTGTTTTGTTTCCGTGCTCCATAGACCTATCATCGGTATTAGCAGGTGACTTGTTGGCTCTTCCTCGATTTGATCGTTCCTTCTCTCTCGCTCTCGCTTTCGCTTTTCTTTGCCAGTAAATAGTAGTAATGGCAGTGTATCAGTGGCAGTGCAGGAAAAGAGGGGGAGAGTTTTCATCGGGAAGGTAAAACCCCTTCCTTCCTTGTTTGTTTTGTTTGTACCACTGCACTGCCTCAAGCATCGATCACACGGACGACTCTTTTCTTGAACAACAACTCCAGTTTATTTCTCTCTCTCTCTCTCTGTGTAAGTGTATACCCCGCCCGCGTGCGCTCTGCTGCTCATTCCCCTCACCAAGCGTATCCGCCATGTGCAAAAAGAGTTGTTATTAAAGCCAAAAAGGGTTGTAAGAAAGATTAACACCTAGCTAGCTGTTTCCACAAGGAAATTTGTGCAGGCTTTTTGTCAGTGGAAAAACCCTCTTCGTCTTCAACTTCATGTAGCTGACCTTAATTAATCATCCCCACCACTATCACTACTATTTCTTGTAAAAGGCCTGAAACTCATACCATAAAATCCGGGTGTGCACCTCACCTGAACAGAAAGCAACCAACCATAGATAGACTTGAGTTGAGAGAGAGAGAGAAAATTAATAATAGAAATTAAGCTATTTTTCATCTTGTTGAAGTAGTAGTGCATGTGCTATAGAAATAGGGAAAGATCGTAATGAGCAGGCAAGCAATGGAGAGGAGTTGTAATGGCACTTCTAGTTTGATGAATATGGGTTTTGGAGACAACAGTAGTGGCCTTTGTCCAACGACGAATATGATGATGATGATGCCTTTAGTCACTTCCAATCACCATCCAGTAATTAATCCTAATCTTAATAGTAATCCTAATCCTAATCCTAATGAAGACACAAACAGTCTCTACATCATGCCTTCTTGTACTAATAATAATAATCATCATCACGACCTAAACAGCAATAGAAGCCGCATGCTCCAGAATAACCACAACACCAACAGCACTGGGTTAGGTTATTTCATGGAGATCAACCATAATCACAACAACAACGATGGAAGCTCCTCCTCCTCCTCTTCTTCTTTCAAGGCCAGGATCATGGCTCATCCTCACTATCACCGTCTCTTGGCAGCCTACGTCAATTGTCAAAAGGTGAGCAAGGAACAACAAAAAGCTTAATCTTAATTATGATGATATCCATTGACCCAACGGAACGTCAAAATAGCAGACAAATTTAGACAGCCAGTGATTGAATTGAAATGATGCTTAATTAATTAGTACTACAATTTTATCTTCTACACACTCCGATCTGAGTTGTGTCACATTAGTGTCGATAACTGTGAAGTAATCAATCAATGAGTATTATTCAATTCAAAGTCTTACTTGTCACAAATTAATTATTAATTATATATATATATAGCAACAATGATATTTTCTCATACCAATTTAATTAGTTAGTTTGTGCACCTTGCAGATTGGGGCTTCGCCTGAAGTGGTGACAAGGTTAGAAGAAGCAGTGGCAGTAACAGCAGGTAACTCGGCTGCAGGGACAGCAGGCTTACTCGGTGAGGATCCGGCGCTGGATCAGTTCATGGAGGCATACTGTGAGATGCTGATCAAGTACGAGCAAGAACTGTCAAAACCCTTCAACGAAGCCATGCTCTTCCTTCACAGGATAGAGTGCCAGTTCAAATCTCTTACACTTTCTTCTCCTGATTTCGGTGATTATTATTTATTATTATGACCTCCTTCTTTTTCCTCTCTTTTCCATCTTTCGCTTCAATATATATATATATTTCTTGCTTAATTAATTGGTTCTTTGTGGTTGTTGTGTCTGATTAATTAATTAATTAAATACCGATCCATGCATGCCTGTGTTTCAAGGTTAGCTTATAGAAGAAGTACTAGTTCTTGAACTAAAGCGGGCGCTTCATTCACTTTTTTCTTTATTTTCAACTTTTAAAATGTTTTTCTTAACGTCAAGTTTATGTTTTTGGAAATTACCAAACGAATTTCCCCATTTGCGACTCTTGGCTGTTGCTTGTTCTTGAATCGATCTGAGTTCAACGAAAGATTCCACTTGGAGTGAATCCCGTGATGGGGGAACTGGCAGCTGGAAAGTGCATTTAGGTTTCTAGGGTTTCTTCAAACCGGTGCTCAAGACTTAAAGAGAGTGTTAATTTTGCGAGCTAGTTGGTAATCTTGACTGGTTGGAAATGTTAAATGCTATGCAGTCAGTCAAACGAGTACTGGGTTCAAACAAGTCCTTTGAGACCGGTACAGGAATTATTGTTATTATTATTATTATTATTTAGGAAATAATCTACGGAAATGAAAAATATTAGTATATATCAAATTTATGGATGACCAAAATTTCCATTGCATTTTGCCTAACAAAAATAATTAACTTTTCTTTTCATTATCATATCATGTTATATATGGATCAATAACTCATGATTTTGTTATTAATAAAAAAAATTTAACTCAGTGATTTTGCTAAACTAGCTTTTATATGTATATTGATAAAAAAAAATCATGCTTTTCTGCTGGGTATTCTCATTAGTTTCCTCAAGTTGGTTGGTACACATACCGAACACACTCTTTTTGCACTATAGAATTACAGAACTAGTGTATCTATGCGTGTTGTCATTATTCTGTGTGTGTGTCTGCAGGTGCAGATGCATATTGCCATACAATTTACTACAATTGTGTCTTTGATGTTATGATAATATATATATTTGCATGTCTATAATTGGAAATGGATGGCCAATGTCATATCTATATCTACATGGTGCTAATTGCTGATTGAAATTAACATGTGAACGCAACAACCATCAATATCTGTCCAACTTTGCTGCTAGAGTGATAATGACCACGTTGAAAAAAAAATACGAAGCTTATGTATACTACCTTGTGTTTTTCTGCTATAGATAATCATTTTCTTGATCCCAGTTATTTTAAGTTCATCACAATTTAGTTTGAACGAGTTTTAGGATGTGCTGTACATTGCGTATTTTGCCCTTAAAATTTAACAAAATTATCTATTAACAAAGGGAATTGTTCTCGATACAGGGTACTATCCCTTTGCATTTTCATTTCTTGTTTAGCAATTATGTATTTAATGGAATTGAATTATTATTATTATTATATTAATGCTATTGTTGTCACGAGTTTGTGAATGGTTTTTAACTGATGTTGAAATTCTTCCATGGCTGCTTTGGTCCGTCCAAGAAAGTACTGATTTTATGGCTGCATAAAGATTGTTATGTTTGAGATTTCAGATGAACAAGTGTAGTCTGTCTCTTCAGTTATAAATTTGTAAAGTAAATGAATTTGTATCCCTTTTCTCTGTGTGTTTACAATTTACAAGGAGCTCGTGTTTGTCAACTCTGCACACGCTGATCTCCTTTTGGATTGATTACGGTCTATATATGAATTGAAAAGTAGATCCTTTCAAGTAATTGGTGTAGCAGACATTCACATTTGAAGAGGATCCTTATGTTCTCTAACCTTATCGGATATGAAGAAAATTAGGGGGCGGGGGTGTCCACTAAGAAAAAAGGAGCTAGCTACTTTATTATTTATTAAGAATAAGGTTCTATATGGACATCAGATTAATTTTGTATGCATCAATTTGGTTAATCAGTTGTTTCCTAAATGCTGCAAGTTATATATTTCTTGTAACTCTTTATATAATTGATAACTGATGCGTTAACTCTAATGCTTACCATAAATGATTCGTGTGATCATCAGCTTGTGATGAAGCTAGGAATGGATCACCTGAACATGTTGATGGACACAATAACACGATAGATCCGCAGGCAGAGGACCAAGAACTGAAGCATCAACTTTTACGCAAGTACAGCGGATACCTAGGCAGTTTGAAGCAGGAATTCACAAAGAAGAGGAAAAAAGGCAAGCTGCCTAAAGAAGCAAGGCAACAATTGCTTGAGTGGTGGAGCAGACATTATAAATGGCCTTACCCATCTGTATGTTGCATGCATCTATAATAACATGATCTTTTTCTCAATCTATTCTGTTATCAATGTAAGAAAACTAATTACACTTAGTTTGAGTATCCACGTTGCTCCACGTGGCTGCAACTCTATATTTTATATAGAAAAATTATTTTTTGCTGATTTTCTCGCACTCGTGCTCAGCACGGGTTCCATGTGCTAGTTTGTTAATAGCAAAGAATGGTATTTCTGTTTTGGTATTATGATAAATTATTTCTTCTTTTTGGGGAATAATTTTTTTTCAAGGTTTTTATATGCTGATTTTTATTTTGTTAATTAACAGGAATCGCAGAAGCTGGCTCTTGCAGAGGCAACAGGTCTGGATCCGAAGCAAATTAATAACTGGTTTATTAACCAAAGGAAACGACACTGGAAGCCTTCAGAGGACATGCAATTTGTGATTGTGGATCCAAGTCATCCACACTACCACATGGATCACAATGTTCTGGGTAATCCCTTTCCCATGGATCTTTCCCACACAATGCTCTGAAAATTATTTTAGTGCTTGTGGTCTGAATGATTGTGCATTGTGTCACAATGCAATTATTTAAGGCCCTCATGAACACATAGTAATTATGTTACTTTAATTAGTAATGATATTTACGTACACATATAAAGCGTGTTACATGTATTTATCATTAGAATATTAGAATATTCACTCCTTTTGTTTATATATCATTATCAATGCCTTGTATTGTTACTCTTTAAATAACTGCGGGAGCAATAAGTTCTCTCAATATAATTATTCAATGAAATTATTTTTCATTCAATAATGTATCATAAAAGAAATTATTTTTAGAGTTTAATTGATATGTACTGACGTTGTAAATTTTTTTTACACTATTATTCAATCATATTTCATCATGTAGATGTTTGTTGAGATATTTTAGGAAATGATATAACAAAGTGGCACAATAGTGACATATGATCGGATGATATAGTAAAATTTTTTTACACTGTCAATACATATCAATTAAACTCTTATTTTTAAGGGTTTGATCCTCTGCTAGTAATTTTAATCTTGTAAAGGACTGTTTAAGTGTTTCTAGTAAAAGTGGTTTTAATTAAAATAACATTTTATGATATTTTTTAAATGATGATTTTGATAATTTTCTTGGAAAATAAACAATAGCTTTTTAAACATAGTTTAAAATTTTATTAAAAATATATATTTGGACTATACATTTTAGCAGGCCCTAAAATAATCTCTCTATAACTGATTATAACTGATTAGGGTCAATGGGCCGGACATGAATCCTCTCCATTTCTCCTTTGTTACTATAGTTTTGAGGTGTACAAAGATATAATGTATATTTGGAAGCCACCTTATGTCACATTATTATGCGTATACTCCCAAAACTAAAGTAATAAAGAAAATGAAGAGAATGAGAATTGGAGAGGATCCAGCTGTGTATAGAAGAGTCTATTTCGATGGGTTTACGGTGTGACATGGTTATTTATGGAAGAATTTGAAAGTTTATAAAAATAGCTTCTAAGATGTCTTTATATTCCAATGTTTTAAAAACCGAACCGGATATCGAACCGGTGAGACTTCCGGGTCATGGTTCAACCGCTTTTAACCGCTCGAACCGGGACGAAACCGCGGTTGAACCGCCAAAATAACCGGACCGTAAACAATGTCGGTTCAAGGTTTAACCGGTTAAACCGTCTGGTTCGGTTCGGTTTTTAAAACACTGATATATTCAGTTCATTGCTCTTTAAAATAATTTATGAAGATAGGTCAGTATTTATCCGTTCTTCAAATTTTATTTTTCAAATGAAAGTGAATGTTAAAAAAAAATTAAATTGCTTTTCAATGTATAAATCTTTAAATTAAATATACATAATTTCGCGGATACAGTGGCTTCTTTTGGTATTCAGACGCATTGTTTCACTTGGCGGAATTTGTACCCTAGTTTTACTTTTGAGGACTTTAATCGTAACAGATTTAGCCTCCTTTATTTTCGTTGTAAATGATTCCTTCCTCCCATTTGGTTTTGGTGTTGTCCCCCTATTCTTATATTCTTTCTTTTTCCATTTTTTATCAATATATCATGGTGTGCTGCAAATGATTGTTAGAGTCTGAGGTGCCAACATATGTGGGATTTCTTTCTCTATTGTGATGCTTTTACACTCCATTTTGCTTTAAAAATAAAATATACATAATTTATTGAATTTTAACGAGTATGATATATAGATATGTACAAGTATTTCTCTATATAAAAAAAGATATATACAAGTGTTGTTAGTAAACGTGGAGTCAGGTTTGGAAGTCAGCACCTGTTGTGTGTGGCTTGTGTCATACAGATACAATAGAGGATTTTTGTCTTATGGAAGCCATGACGATCTAGGGGATACACTTGTTGATGCTTCTAGATAAGTTCAGAGATTAGAACAGGATGATGATTCTTATATGTTGTACCCAACTTCACCAAATTTTAGGGTGTGAATTTGCGTATTGTTTATCAACGGAATAGTTATTTTAAGCTAATTTTACAGTTTATGATTCAAACATTACCTTGTGGCCAATTTTTGTGTGATGAAATGTTAGGGATTTTAAGGGAAAATATTGTGAGGATATAGATTTATTAAATACACATTTTTTTTTTACCAAAAAATACACATTTTTTCAAACGCAACTTTATCTTAATAAAAGATAAGCCCATTGTAACCCAGACCAATATAATGTCCAAGTTGACAAAAGAAAAACAATGCCCACATATATTGTCATGACACAGTTTGTATCCCGTAACAACTCATTGCAGTTTTTTTACTGATCACATTGCGTTTAGAGCCTTTTTTGAGACAATTATTGTGTGTAGAGCATTATTGAAGGATTAAAAAAAAATAAGAAATATTAATTAAAAATACTAGGGTGTAAGGGTGTTCGCGGATTGGATTGGTTTTAAGGGGAAAAACCATCTGATCTAATCCTTTCAGTTTTTACTCTAATCATCCAATCGGTTTGGTTTTAAAATCCAATCTGATCTGATCCGATTTACTTCGGTTTGGATTGGATTTGATTTCGGTTTCTCATTTATAATCTAATTTTCTGGTTTATATTTTTCTAAATGATGAAATTACGATAATAACGATAACTTACATTTCATAACATTAAACTAATAGTATTGCAGTAGCCAACAGTAGGGCAATAACGACCCAGCTTTTTTTGCTTCTTATAAACGAAACTATGAAATAATCAAAAAGAATCGTTGGCCCCAGAAATGCTTGCGGTACGATCATATCACACATTATTTTTCTGTATTGATATATCACGTATTATTGTATTAATGTGAAAAGGAATTATAAAATGGGAAAGAGAGGAATAGATCCACAAATTAAGAAAAATATGTTTAAAATTTTAAAAATAAGAATAAATAATTTATTTGCAAGCTTAAAAATGTACCCAAAAAAATGTTTATTAAAAAAAGTAAAATATTCTATATTATATAAAAATAAAACGATTAATTTAAAAAATTAAATTTTATAATATGTGAGAAAATATATTAAAAATAAGGTAATTATAAGTATAATATTATGTTATGTAATAATACTTTTGATCGGTTTGGATTGGATTGGTTCTATTAGAAGGATCTGAAAACCGATCCAATCCAATCCAAAATTTCGGTTTTTTACGGTTTTTGGTTTTTTCGGTTTGCGGTTAATCCGGTTTGCAGTTTTTCGGTTTAGTGGCTGCAGTTTGAATTGGATTGGATCGACTTGTGAACACCCTTACTGGGGTGTGTTTGGTTGGGGGGTTTTGAAGGGGAGGAGGGGGGAGGGGTTATTTTAAATTATGTTTGTTTGGTTCAATTTTTTTGAGGGGAAGAGAGCAAAATCTCTTCTAAGCCAATTTTGGTTCCCTTCCAAAAGTAGAGAGTTTTGAAGAGGAGAGAATGAGAGATTAAATCATTTAAAATAAAATTACTTAAATATCCTTATATATAATATGATATAAAAAGCTATAAGGATATACAAGTAAATTAATCTCTCTCCTCCATTAAAATGCCTTCTTTCCCCTCTCCTCCTGAACCAAACATGCAAATACTTCCCTCCCCTTCCATTCTCTCAACCAAACACAAAATCAAATTAAATTCCTCCTCTCCTTTACCCTTCTCTTCTCTCCCCTCCATTAAAATCTCTTCTCTCCCATTCTCTCGTTTGAACCAAACAGATAGTAAGTTATTAAGACACTACATAATATTTTTTTTTGGGTATTGAGCGGGGCAGAAGCCCAAAGAACTAAGTACAAACACTAATAGCACAGGATACAGAAACGTCGCTCAATTAGTCAAAAAAAAAAAAAACCAGAAACCTCACTCAAATCACCAAGCACAGGCCTAGCAAGGTCCCTAAGAGGATTATTAGGAAAATGGATACCCAAAAATTGGACAACCCCCAATTAGCAAGCCAATCCGCGCATGTGTTTCCCACTCTATAAAAATGATGAAAAACAATCTCCCAATATCTCTTAATACCTTGTAACGTCTGTTCCCCAAGGAACCATTCTTAAGAGTGTTAGCAATATAAGCATGAGCTATTTGCACAACAATCTTCTTCTTGCCACTTCTCCATGCCATATCAAGGCCATGTAAGACCCCTCATAACTCTGCGACATAGGCTGGAAGTGGCCCAAATTCACACCAAAGCCCATAATCCAGTTCCATCTCTCATTTCGTAGGATACCACCACACCCGGCCTCTCTAGGGTTGCCTTTAGAGGCGGGCCCGTGATTTTCCCACCTCCTCATTTTATTTTTCACACCTCCCCTCTGTGAGGCCTGAGGCTGACGAGGGGCGGGGAGCGATCGCCGGTGCATTGAGCACGGACAAAGAAGCGGCTCCTGGCATGCTTCTAGGCTATGGGACACGTGAATGAACCGAATTTTCACCGGAATGAGAGGGATCCTGAGGTTGTGCAGGTATGGGACTGCATGGTTGAAGGATGCCTTAAAAGAATTGATTGGTACTACCTATACTAACAAGATGCATCTTCTTTTCGGGAGCCCAGAACATAAGAACTCCATAGTTAAGCGTGCTTAACTTGGAGCACTCTTGGGATGGGTGACCTTTTGGGAAGTTTTCTAGAAAGCGTGTGAGTGAGGACAAAACACGCTGAAAAGACCCGTGTTGGTTTGTGGAGACAGTCGGCAATCCTGAAAATAGTATGGGTTGTTACGTATCAGAGCAGACCTCTCCCAGTACAGTGTGGTTCGAGGACGAACCATGCGGAAGCTGGTGGGCATGTGACGCCTGAGGCTGACGAGGGGCGGGGAGCGATCGCCGGTGCATTGAGCACGGACAAAGAAGCGCCTCTTGGCATGCTTTTAGGCTGGGGGACACGTGAATGAACCGAATTTACACCGGAATGAGAGGGATCATGAGGTTGTGCAGGTATGGGACTGCATGGTTGAGGGATGACTTAAAAGAATTGATTGGTACTACCTATACCAACAATATGCATATTCTTTTCGGGAGCCCAGAACATAAGAACTCCATAGTTAAACGTGCTTGACTTGGAGCACTCTTGGGATGAGTGACCTTCTGGGAAGTTTTCCAGAAAGCGTGTGAGTGAGGACAAAGCACGCTGCAAAGACTCGTGTTAGTTTGTGGGGACAGTCGGCAATCCTGAAAGTAGTATGGGTTGTTACACCCTCTCCCCAAAAAGACCAAAATACCCTTGACCCTAACCTTCCCCTCCCTTATCTTCTTCCTCTCCCTCGAGACCACCGTCCACCTCCCACCGTCCATCTTCGCTGCTACTCCCTCTTCCATCGTCCCCATTTCGATGCTTGTCTGGTTTATTTTTTTTTCTGCGAATTTACTTTTTTGGGAAACTTATTTTCGGATATTCCCGACAACAAGAATCCGGACGTTGAAAATCTTGAATATGTATTTCCGGAAACATGTTGCCAGAACTACTCGACAACAAGAATCCGGTAGTTATAAAATTTGAAAATATCCGGAATCTTGTTGCCAGGAGATTCCAGCAACACGTTTTCGGAACCTTTATTTCCAGATTCTTGCAGAGACATAATTTGCTTCCCTTCCAATTTCTTCCAATCTCCATTCCTTTTCATTCCAAACCAAATTTTAGTGAAATTAGAAGTTCAAACACAAGTATCAAAACTGACTTAATTCCGGAAACTAAATTCCTCGTGGAAGCAATGGTTCAAACCTAGATCTTCATTTTTTTAGGCATTCAGAGTACTCGAGAAAATGTTATATGTGAATAACAGAAGGGTCCTGCTTTCAGGATGAAGATAACATAGTTCATTCACATAGTAGGTTGCAGTTGCACATAACATTTTCCAGGATTTATTAATTACATAACCAACCAACAAAGAAAGAAAGAAAAAAAAATGCATTGGTAATCTTAGTCCAACGGCAACACAAAAAGCCCAAGTAAAGGTAAAGCCCACCGCTAGTAGTCATAAACTAATTGACATTTAGTTACCAGCCAACCCACTATCTACAGTGTCTCCATCATCATCATCATTAGAAACTGCATATTCAAATTCTTCATCAATGTAAGAAACTTCATCATCATGTTCTTCGGCTACAACCGAACCCGGATTAGGACCTTCGTTTTCCACAAGTGGTTCAGCAACTTCGTCTTCCACTGGTGGTTCACCAGACATAGGAATGTTAAACTTAAAACGAGAACGTCCAATGTATCTCATTTCTATCAAAGCACCATTTGGGATAAGGTAAAGACTTTGTATACGATTTGCTTCGGTGACTAAGAATGGCCGACCGTCAACCACCTCTACGTAACACGCAAAGGTGTTTCCCACGGAGTCTTCCATAGTCACGTTGTTGGTTTGACGACCATGCATCCGTCGTTGGTAAAACCAACGGGGAATTGACATATAATCCTATTAAACACAAAAAAAAAATTGTTAAAGGAGCGGAGCGAGATTGTTAAGCATTAACGACTAATCAACGAAAATGAAACGATGCTGTAAAAACCAAACTTACCTTATCAGCATGAAGTGCGGTGACGAAGTATTTTGAACGATCCATGTACAGGAGATTGGCCTTTCTGTTTATGCTGGAAATCACAAACGCTCACAAAAGCTTTCAAGAATAAATTCAAAACTGACTTAACTCCGGAATCTTGTTTCTGGAACGTACCGAAAATATGAATCCGGATGTTTTGAAAATAAATAACGTCCGAATTCCTGCTGCTAGAAGTGTCCGGAAACAAGATTTTAGAAAGTTTGAAATCGCAGAAAAAATAGAGAAGATGAACACACCTGTATTGACGGCGGACGGTGGCCGGGATGCCCGTAGCGGTTGCGACGGGACAATGCGACTGTGAGGTTGAGGTTAGGAGAGAGATTGATTGAGAGAGGAATCGTGAGAGAGAGTGGGAGGGTGAACTGAGAATGGGGAATAAAAAGAAGGAGTGGGGGGAGGTAGGGAGGTGAACCGAGGAAGAGGGAAGAAAAAGAGGAGGGAGTGGGCGGAAAAGGAGTAGGGGCATTATTGACCTTTCAAATAAAAGGGGAGGTGGAAAAATTAAGTGAGGGAGGTTTGAAAATAAAAGCCCTTAGAGGCACCATCAATGTTGAGCTTGGACCATCCTCTACTAGGAAGATGCCTTTTGACATTAAACACTACTCTTCGCGGGCCTTGCAGAATAGGCTGTAACCCCAGCCCAACTTCATCAATTTGGCGAGCCCGGTCCACTACCCTAGTCAAAGCATTCCTCGGTCACATAAAATCCTCATCGTGGACATATTTATTGCGCCATGTCCACAATCAAGGGCAAACCACATAAAACAAAGTCTTACACTTCATTGAAAAATTTATGAAATTTGATTTTCATAAGCGCTCAAAGACGATGAAATTATATCGACAATATGTAATGTTTTTCCGTCGGGACATGAAAAAAAAATAATCATTTATATAGACATGTAAAGTTTTTCCGTCGAGAAGTAAAATAATCATTTATAAATAATAAAGAGTAAAATAAAGTTTGATAGGTGATAAAAGAAGATGAAATTTGTACGACAACATGTAATTTCCCGTTAGGATTTAAATGACAAATAATCATTTACTATTTATAATTAATAAAGACATTTATAGAGATGAAATATAAAAATAAAGAAATAAAAACATTAAAAAAAGAAAAGAAAATAATAAATATAAAGTAAAATAATCATTTATAAATAATCAAAGACGATGAAATTATACCGACAACATGTAATGCTTCCCGTCAAGACGCAAAAGAAAAGTTATAGGACCTATTTGACTCAACTTAAAAACAAAAAGGAGTTATTTGGTCCGTAGAAATAAATTTGGTCCTTTAACTATTTTTTAGGCCAACTTAAAAACTTATAGGACCTATTTGACTCAACTTAAAAACAAAAAGGAGTTATTTGGTCCAACTTAAAAACTTAAAAGATTTATTTGGCCCAACTTAAAAACTTATATGACCTATTTGGCCCAACTTAAAAATTTAAAAGACTTATTTGGCCAAAAAAATAGTTAATGGACTAAATTTAAAAAAAATGAGAACAATGGGAGCGAGGCACGAGTGAGCAGGAAAAGATAAAGGCAAAAAGAGGGAGCGCATCAGGAGAAGAAAAGAAATTAAAAAAAAATGTAGAAAGTTGGGTGGGAAAAAGAATTGTCCAGGACATGACATGTGTAGAAAAAGACAAAATAGGGAGTTGATTTTCTTATATTAGTAATAGATAGATTTGGTCTTTTGACTATTTTTTAGGCCAACTTAAAAACTTATAGGACCTATTTGGCCCAACTTAAAAACATAAAGGACTTATTTGGCCCAACTTAAAAATTTAATGGACTTATTTGACCCAATTTAAAAGCTTAAATGACTTATTAGGCCGTAAAGGACTTATTTGACTCAACTTAAAAACTTATAGGACCTATTTGGCCCAACTTAAAAATTTAAAGGACTTATTTGGCCAAAAAAATAGTTAAAGGACTAAATTAAAATAAAAGAGAAAAGTGGGACCGAGGCGCGAGTAAGAGTAGAAAGTTGGGAGGGAAGAAGAATTGTCCAGGACATGACATGTGTAAAAAAAGACAAAATAGGGAGTTGATTTTCCTATATTAGTAATAGATTTGGTCTTTTAACTATTTTTTAGGTCAACTTAAAAATTTATAGGACCTATTTGGCCCAACTTAAAACATAAAGGACTTATTTGGCCTAACTTAAAAACTTAAATGACTTATTTGGCTTAACTTAAAAGCTTCAATGACTTATTAGGCCGTAAAAGACTTATTTGACCCAACTTAAAAACTTATATGACCTATTTGGCCCAACTTATAGGACCTATTTGGCCCAAGTTAAAAACTTATAGATGGTCCAGCTTAAAAACTTATAGGACCTATTTGACCCAACTTAAAAATTTAAAGGACTTATTTGGCCAAAAAAATAGTTAAAGGACTAAATCAAAAAAAAAGGAGAAAAGTGGGAGCGAGGCGCGAGTGAGCTGGAAAAGATAAAGGGAAAAAAAAAGGAGAAAGAGGGAGCACATCAGGAGAAGAAAAGAAATTTAAAAAAAAGGAAGTTGGGAGGGAAAAAGAATTGTCGAGGACATGACATGTGTAAAAAAAGACAAAATTGGGGGTTGATTTTCTTATATTAGTAATTGATTGATTTGCATAGACCTGGGGCCTTTCCAAGCCAATATAAACTTCCAAATAATCTTTCTCAGATCTTCCTTGGTCTTTTGGAGAGACCTATACGCCTCACTCACCTTAAAGTTTCCATAAGCAGAATACTTTTGGGCAAATCGATGATTATCATGTGGGGGGAAACAAGCATGAATCCTTGCCACAACCACATCAGACATCATACGTTTTATCCTCATCATATCTCACTCTTCTGTATCCAACAACCACTCACGAACAAGTGATTGATCCTCTTTAATAAACATGCTCGGGGGGCACCATTGACGTAAAGAGTCACCACACTATCCAACTGATTATCATTCCAGAATAAAGTCACAGCTCCATTGCCAAGCTCCACCCTGACACCATCAAGAGCATACATAATTTGTCCCAACAAATTAGATGTTGCCTCCTCTCAGCATTTGAACCCCAAACAAATTTTAGTTGAAGCTTCTCAGTCTCCCTACACGTTGAGACACGAATTGGAGTATGTTGCATCGTGTAGATGGCCATTGACCCCAAAACGGATTGAGCAAGAGTGACTCTTTACAACATTTTTTTTGCTTCTAGCAACACTTTTTCTTCCAACAGGTGTAAAATGTTGCTTAAAAACGCATTAGACAACATTTTATGACTGTTGCCTAAAAATACACGCCTACTGCAACACTTGTTTTGCAACATTGAATAAGTGTTGGTTAAAGTCTATACAGGAACAGTTTTGGACTGTTAGGATGACAATTTTTCAGCAACACTTGATGATTGTTCTCTTAACTTCTACAAGGAACATTTCTCGAGTGTTACACTATTTCTATAATTCACTACATTCATCCATTGTTGCCTTTGAATGAATCAATAAAAATGTAAGCGCCATTTTTTTCATTCCTTCGTTCCACAATAACAGACTTTAATATTATTATTTTATAAAACAATAAAATTATGTAGAAAAAAACTTAACGACAAACCCTTTTTGCTTCGAACAAGAGGAAGCAATTGAGCCCTAACTCCCTGATGGTGCGAGAGATGGGAGTGTCCCTTTGGCCGCAAGAGAGAGGAGAGCGAGAGAGAAACAGAATCGAAGGGAAAGAGGGTGGAGTCGACCAAAGGCTGTCAGTTGTGGCGGAGGAGAGAGAGATCTGTGGGGTGACGATGGCTGTGATACGCTGAAGGCGATCTGCCGTGGTGGCTGCCACAAACGGGAAAGTACACGATGTCAGCAAGGAGAGGGAGCGTCTCCGTCGCGAAACACAGACGCCGCTTTTGGCACGATGGTAGTTGTACCGGCGGCGGTAGCAGCAGCCCGACGTCCATTCTCTCTCTCTCTGTTGTTTTTGTTTGCTTCTTCTATTTTTGCTGCTTGTTTCTCATTTTTTGTTGTTGTTTTTGTTAGGTACCAGAGTATCGGAATGGTGTCACACAACTAAAATAAGAGACGAGAAAATAAGGAAATGAACACACAAAATTTACGTGGAAAACCCTCAACAAATAAGGGAAAAACCACGGGGCAAGGCCAGAAGAATTTCACTATGTGGAAAAATATTACAAGAATACCTCTCACAAAATACCTCACAAATACTCTCACAATACTCTTGTTGAGTATAAGAAACAATAAAAGATGAGAAGAGAAGAAGATTTGGGATGATTATAAAAGCATTACTAAGCCTCCTTATATAGGCTCCAAAGCCTTCACCAAAGCAAGAACCCACCGATGTGGGACTTGCTGTAACATTCTCCCACTTGAAGATTTTGATTGAGCCAATCATATCTTCACACCACTCTTTCTGCCTTGCCATTCCATGTCGCTTACGTTTCTGATAGGCCATAGGAGGATCGACACCAAATAAACTTGTCAAAGATTGATTGGCTTCGTCATCACATCTGCTAGGTTATCTTTGGTGTGAATCTTTTGCATATCCACGGTTCCTTTCTCTACCACTTCACGAACAAAGTGATACTGGGTATCTATATGCTTTGTCCTGGAATGAAAAGCTGGATTCCTTGCAATGTGCAAGACACTCGATCACACAATACACAGTAATCATTTGTTGCTTGTGCCCGAGTTCCTCCATTAAACCTTTAATCCGGATAGCTTCCTTGCAAGCCTGGGTAGTTGCCATGTACTCGGCCTCTGTAGTAGACAAAGCTACAACAACAGAATTTAGATAACCACCATCACTTGCTCGCAATTGTGAATACATACCCGGTAGTGGATTTCCTTTTATCAAGATCACCGCAAAATCTGAATCAACATAACCCCGACAATGAATTCTGATCCTCCGTAACATAATGCAACATCTCGAGGTTCCTTTGATGTATCTAAGGATCCTCTTTAACAAAGATTCCAATGCTCTACCTGGATTTGCCATAAACCGACTAACCGCTCCCACTGCTTGTGCAATGTCCGTGCGGTACATATCATGGCATACATAAGGCTTCCCACCGCCGATGCATACGGTGCTCGAGACATTTCCATCCTCTCCGCTTCATTGCTAGGACTCATACCGAGGATAATTTAAAATTGACAGAAGCGGGTAGAAATTGGCTTACAATCTTGCATGTTGAAGCGTGCAAGACCTTCCTTAGATAATTCGTTTGAGAAAGTCAAATCTTCCTAACATTTCTGTCTCGGTGAATTTGCATCCCTAAAATCTTGTTTTATGTCCCAAGTCCTTCATATCAAACTCCCTAGCCAATCGTGCCTTTAATTCCTGGATTCGATCTTTGTTGGGGTCTACCACCAACATGTCATCCACATACAACAAAGAAAATGATGAAATCATTATCATCAAACCTCTTGTAGTACGTGCATAATGGTCTCAACTCATGTTGTAACCAAGGCTAATTATGAAGGAATCAAATCTCTTGTACCAACATCCTGGCGCTCGCTTTAAACCGCATGCAGATTTGGTCAACCTACAAACCAAGTTTTCTTTTCCTTGTTCTTTAAAGCCTTCGTTTGGAGCATATAAATTTCTTCTTCAAGTTCTCCATGAAGAAAAGCAGTCTTTACATCCAACTGCTCAAGATGTAAATCAAATGCACACACATTGCCAACACTACCCTAATAGTAGTAAGTCCGACAACCGGAGAAAATATCTTGTCAAAGTCTATCCTTCTTTCGAGCATAACCTTTGACTACAAGTGCGGCACGATCTGGTTCCACTTGATCATTGCCGCCTCGTTTAATTTTGAACACCCATTTGTTCCCGATGGCTTTCCGACCTTTGGAAGTTCAACAAGTTCCCAAGTCTTATTTCTATGTAGGGCTTCCATTTCTTCCTGCATTCTTGTCATCCATTGAGAAGCATCTGAATCGTTTCAACGCTTCTTGAAGAGCCGATGGTTCACCTTCTTCGCCAAAAGACAAGATGCATCATGGCAGCCATAACATAGTCCGAGTGCCATGATGGTGCCGATTATCCGGCGTGTTGATCGTCGAACTCCTTCATCATTGACCTCATCTGGTTCTTGTTCTATGTGCTCGGTTTACTCGCCGGAAGAATCATCTTCTTGAGTGTTTCTCTCCAACCGCACTATAGCAGCCTCCTTGGAAGTGTGTCATTTTTTTCTCGCTCACTTTGCGCTCATTTTCTCGCAAAGACTACATCTCTGCTAACAATAAGCTTGCGGGTAGTGGGGTCCCACAAGCGATACCCTTGACATTGTCAAAGATAACCCAAGAATATACATTTTCTGGATTTTGGATCCAATTTTGTTCTTTCTTGGGAGTTGTACATTACGTCGCAGACATCCAAACACATGTAAAGAAGAATAATCTCAAGCTTTCCTTTCCACATCTCCATTGGTGACTTCAAACCAATCGCTGTTGATGGCGATCGATTTATCACGTAATGTGCGCTTTTGATCGCTTCGCCCAAAAAGATTTGGCCAATCCCGATGTTCTCAAAGATAGCTCTTGTTCTTTCTAGGAGAGTCCTGCTCATCCGCTCTCGCTACACCATTCTGAGGTGTATGTGCAACAGCTGAATTGTCTCGTAATACCTCTTGCTACGTAATGATAGAAAGTTACCATCTACATATTCTCCTCCATTGTCCGCCCTCAAGCACTTGATTTTCTTCCCAGTTTCAAGCTCTACTTGTGCTTTGAACTCCTTGAATCCTGGAAACACATCTGACTTCTTCTTGATTGGGTACACCCACAATCTCCTGGAGTAGTCATCAATGAATGATACAAAATACTTTGCTCCCCATGGATGTTTCCGCGACTCCCACACATCGTAATGTATCAAGTCTAGTATGCGTTTGCTTCGTAGCTACTTTTGCAAATTTCAATCTATGCCGCTATTTGTCACACGTTGCTCACGTGGCGGTAAAGTTACCGCCTTGAGCCCGGGTAAGAGATTGCGTTCGCAAGAACTTTCAAGCCACGCTCGACATATGGCCTAGCCTGCGATGCCACATCATCGTTGATTCTTCATGGCTCATTGATGCAACCGATGCATCCGCCTCTTGCAACGTGATCTCCCAAAAGCATGTATAGATTGCTTGTGATCTTTTTCGCTTTCATCACCACAAGGTTGCCTTCACTACTTTCAAGACTCCACCTTCAATATGGATCTTGCACCGAGGTCATCCAATTGCCCGGTGGACAATAGATTCCTTTTCAAGCCATTCACATGTCGCACTTGTATCTTACGACGCACCATCTTGCATCTTTATTCGACAAGATCGATTCCAACAATTTCTAAGGTGTGATCATTTCCCATAAACACGGATCCTACCGAGACAGGCTCATAAGTACAAAACCAATCTCGGTGTGAAGTCATGTGCCATGTCGCACTGAATCCACTATCCGGACATCATTGAGCTTCCTTCCACCTTTAGAATTTGTTGCTCGCTATACAGGATTTCTCCATCATCTGAGGTACTTGCAACACAACCTTGCGAGGTTGATGCTTCTGAGGTCTTCTCTCCATTCTTCTTGTTCCAACACTCCTTCTTCAAGTGCCCTCTCATGCCACAGTTGTAGCATTTGAGATTCTTTCTTCTTCGAGATTTTGATCTACCACGATCTTGGCTCCCACTGGGGTCACGTTCTGTTGATCTGCCTCTCATCATCATTAAAGCTTCTGCTTGCTTCGAACTTTCTGACCTTTCCTCCTTATTCTTGCGCCTGGATTCTTCTTCAAGGATTGCACCGGCAACATCATCAAAGTGAAGAGTGTCAGCAACATTGTTGTTTGTAATGTTGATGATGAGTTGATCATACGAATCTGGTAAACTCTGAAGTAAAAGTTCTGCACGTTCATTTTCTGCTATTTTGAAATCGATCTTTGTGGTGAGCAAATAGCGTGTTTAGGTGTTAATGTGATCCGTCACCAATGTGGATTCACTCATTCAAGAGTGTAGAGTTTCCTCTTCAAGAATATTCTTGTGTGAAGTGACTTAACCTCGTACAATTTGTTAAGTACATCCCAAATCTCCTGCGCCTTCTTTTCTCGCAACACTTGACAAAATCAATCCGCCATTGCTAGGTGCAAATTGGCAACAAGATTGCCATCCTTCTCTTTCCACTTTTCATTAGTCATATCTGCAGTGCGCTTCAATTGCTTCCAAGCAATTATCCTTCCTCAAAATCACGCCACCTTCACTTTCCACAGGGAGAAGTTACCCCCGTTGAACTTCTCTATCTCAAATTTTTTGTCATGGTTGTACACTAACCAAACCGGATTACACTATTTCACCGTGAATAGTACAAAGATATCGTGAACAAAGATTGTCACGTATCCCGCACACCGTAACAAATCTAGTATACGCTAACAATTCTTTGTAAAGTATACAACCACACGTATGAATAATGTAACCGTATAAGGGAATAGTATCGATAATCTTTGGAATAGTGATCAGAGGCGTAAATAGTACACCAGGTAAGTTCCCAGGAAAGAGAGGTGGGTCACCAATGGACACGCTTAAATACCAAGTCTTTCCTTAGCCAGAACTTTTCCTAGACATGCGTATGAATAGTAACCGTATATGGGAATAGTATCGTATACTGGAATAGTGATCAGATCAGAATAGTACACCAGGTAAGTTCCAGGGAAGAGAGGTGGGTCACCAATGGACACGCTTAAATACCAAGTCTTTCCTTAGCGTAACTTTTCCTAGACATGCACTTCTACACTACCACACTATTTCCAGCAACAATTCTTTTCTGATGTGGAAGATCAGACAATGCTGCAACCACAGAGCATACTAAGAACCGACACCTTCCTAGAGTGATGCAGCGGAATAGTATCACCAGCCTTGGAGCTCTGATACCACTGTTAGGTACCAGAGTATCGGAATGGTGTCACACAACTAAAATAAGAGACGAGAAAATAAGGAAATGAACACACAAAATTTACGTGGAAAACCCTCAACAAATAAGGGAAAAACCACGGGGCAAGGCCAGAAGAATTTCACTATGTGGAAAAATATTACAAGAATACCTCTCACAAAATACCTCACAAATACTCTCACAATACTCTTGTTGAGTATAAGAAACAATAAAAGATGAGAAGAGAAGAAGATTTGGGATGATTATAAAAGCATTACTAAGCCTCCTTATATAGGCTCCAAAGCCTTCACCAAAGCAAGAACCCACCGATGTGGGACTTGCTGTAACAGTTTTTGCTGATTATGTTTTCTTTTTCTTCTCTGCCTGAGGTTTTGGTTTGTGCTACTTTTGTTGTCTTTCTTTTACAGGTTCGATGAAGAATAAATGAATGGTAATGCGATGATGGCTTGGGTCTCGATGATTAACAGGCGGAGATTATGGCTTGTTTCTTTTATCCTTTGTTACTAGCTTCTTGAGTTTGATGCATACAATTTTGTAGGCAATAAATAGCATCGTGAAGAACAGCGCTTCAATGAGGTATTAAATTCCGCTTGTGTTTAAACATTTGATGGGATTTAGCATTTTGAAGAACATTACACAGTTTAATTGCTTTTCATTGATATTAGGACTTTGTTCGACTTCCCTGCCAAAACAAGTCACAGATTATTTAACTAGTTAAGACTTAAGCAATTTGAAATTCTTGCTGTTAGATAAGTTTATTCCTTACTTAGATGGAATTTTGAGGCATTGAGTATAAGATTTAGAGACTGATTTGGAGTAAGTTACTAATTTTAATGTTTAGAGACTGATTTCAATCTTTAAAATTTGTAAAAAAAAAACTTCAAATCTGTTGGAATCTCTAGTCTTCAACTGGGCTCACACTCTAGTCTCTATCCCTCTGTCTTTGCCATTTTTTTTTCCGGTAATTGTTATTTTAAAGCTGAAAATGCTGATTTTAAGATTCACAAGTGGGGTTTGGATATTTACTAATTAGACTTGAGAGATATTCATATGCGTAAGTATCACTGATAGAAGTGGACTAGTTGATTAGGATCTATTTATTACATGTGGGCCCAATGAGTCTAGTTTAGTGTTTATTGTGTTGATATAAATATAAATCTTGCATGTATTAATCAAATTGTGCTGATAAGCTTCTATTTTTATTTTTATAATAATAAAATTTTGTGTATGATATTTATAGATAAGGTAATTTATGCTAATTCTGATTGTTAATTCTGATAAAAAGATGAATTGAGACATGTGGGAAAAATGGATGTTTGTTAATTCTGATTTTAATCGAAAATATAGACCATTTCCTCTTGGGTCAAAATAATTCGTGTCATTGTTCGAAGAGCCTTTGCTTTGGCTTCTGCTTCTTGCAGTTGTTCATCTGGCACTGCAACATTAACTTTTAGGTTCTGAACAAAGAAAATAGTAGTTATAATTTATACCGGAGAAAAATTGATCAGAGCAGGTGTGTGCTTCAACTAAAAAATGAAAAGAAATTCATGCTTCCTTCAAAACTATATGAATTTCTACATGAAGGGTTTTGATCGATATCCTCATCCCTTTTGCAATCTATTGATTTCTTTGATCAGTTTTTGATTATTTCTTTGATTCTGAATGCAGGCTTTGAAGTTGTATAACCGACCGAATTGACATTGTATTCTGGATCGGGCAAACCGAAACGGTCTATGGTCCCCTCGAGCTCCGAGTCTAAGAGGCGTTTTTCTTCTTGGCTGGAAAGCGGCACTCTCATACTTTGGTTGGCCTCCAATTGTTGAACTCTTCTTCTCTAAAGTTACAAACCTCTGCTACAGGTTTTTTTTTTTATTTCCCTTCAGTTCTCCCCTTCTAATCCCAACTTAATATAGCTCATTAATCCTTACTTAATATATCTCATATATCATCTAATTTAAGAGTTGTATGTATGTCTTTTACTTTGAAAGACCAAATTTAATATGTGACAGCTTTAGATATCATTGTTAGAGTGTCTCTATAGTGAATTGTTCCAACTAATTTTTTTATCAATTTAAAATTGTTAAATATTTTCTAGGAAAATATGATGTCTTGAACTTCCTCTTTCTATATATAATATAAATATTCGCTCCTATGCTGTATGTGCTTTCTTAGTAATTAACCTCTGATATATAACTTGATGAATAATTAAGTAATAGAACTTGAATTCATTCTTCCGAATTCTATCTATAGCAACCCGATTTTTACATTCTATAATCTAGGGGGTGTATTGGATTGAGATTTTAAAGGACTATTTTGGTATAAAAAAGTGACTGGATGGTCATATATGCATTCTTCTACATCAACACACGTTCCAAATTGTAGAAAGGTAACTATTATACATAAACTATAAATTTATCATTTCTACATTATTCAAAAGTTTTGGTCTTATTTTTCATTCTTTTGTGTAGAATGATCTCAATGGACAAGATGCAAATGACGAGGAGATGCAAGATTTTTTTCGAGGAGTCCGAGATGACGCTTTTGGATCTTAGTTGTCACCAGATATTTGTTTTGGATGTATTTTTTTATTGTTAGACTCATACTTCAAAATATTGGATTTGATCAAACTATGATGTTATTTTATTTATGATTTGGATTGGTGTTTAAACTCAATTGATGTTTAACAACTATTACAGGACATATATATATATATATATATATATATATATATATATATATATATATATATATATATTATGTGACACTTAATCCATTTACTATTTATGAATTGTCTCTATAAAAATTTAAAGTTTGATGTGAGTTGAATACGGAATCAATTTATGATTTTATTTGTAAACTTGTGGATTATAATATTAAAGTAAAATATTTTCTTAATTTAATAGCGTTATTTTAAAATATTTGAAATTAAAACAAAATTAAGGCTGCAGTCGTAAAATGTTGTCATTAGTCTTTTAGGCTACCGTTATCAACTAAACTCGAAATAGAGTTATACTTACATGTTAAAACTGTATCTAATACTATGCGTAAACAGTTAAAAAATGTTGTCTATAAGTTATAGTTGTAGTTTTAAAATGTTGCATTTTATGTTTAGGGAACAGTTGCGACTTGTAGTTAAGTTAAGCAATATTTTCTGACTGTTGTGTTAGGCTAGTGTGATAACTATTGTCTATTCGTAACTAAGAAGCAACATTTTTTTTTAAGTGTAGCAAAAAAGTATGAAAATTGTTGCCATGGAGAGACACTGTGACTTCCATCCGGCGAGTTTGCTCTTCAATCTATCAGTGAACTTCAGGTCTTTACTTATTTGCTTGAAGTTACAATATTCCTTGTTTTTTCGTTGTAATTACTTCTGCTTATGGCTAAAATTTGATGCAATAGTTGAAATAAAATATTATTAGTATATTATTAATATGTTCTTATTATTTTTACATACTTATTTTTGTTAGCGTTTGTATATAAGTAACCCTTGACATTATATGCTATTTGCGTAACACATATATGTCAATGTCAATGTAAATATTATCACAACCTAGATCTTAAACCTCAAATATTAAATGTAAACTACAACCATATTTATAAATAATTGTTTGTGTTAAATGAATGTTACGTTACTTATTTTAAGAAAATATATTACAAATAGACTCATTTGAAATTTAATAATTGTTTCTATTTTTTAATTTTAACATTTATATTCAATTTAATTTTATGTTCATATATCTGGTATAATAGTTACATGAAAATTATAGAAATGGGGTAAAAAAGTTTACTCAAATTTATTCAATTCATATTATGATAATATTTGCACGAAATGAAAAAAATGGTAATGTTAAATTCATTTATTCTTTATTTTATAATTTTATTTCAATCTTAATCATATTTTTATTATTTATCCTTTTTATTCAAATTAAGGTCTTTCAAAAATTAGAAAAATATTCAGATCATGTACAAATTATTTTTATATTTTAAATTAAATTTAACCTATAATTAATGTCTGTACTTAATATCTAACAACATATAATGCAATTTTTATTATATTTAAACCCTCATTATTTTAAATAATGACTAACATTTAATATTGTTATCAAATAATATTAATAAATAATACTTAATTACATATAAAAATTATACATCAGTGAATTATTGCTTTACTTATTTATATTTTTGAAATATTTTTGTGTTAATATGTGCTTAATAATTGACAATATCATGAGGTAGTTTTAATACTTTATATATTAATTATGCAATTAAAATAATTTATATTTCATAATTGATATTCAATAAAATTCACAAATAATTTGAAATTATTTTTTCTTAAATTATTATTTACAATTGGTATTGTGATACATCCACCAACAACATTTCTTCCCATAGATTGTAAGGTATTTCCTTTACATAAGAATAAACTTGAATGATAATAAATTTAATATTAAATTTTTTCATTATGCGCATAAAATATTTTGTTTTAAATTTTTTCAAAATATTTTCATTAAAGTCTATCAAATAATGAATTAAATTTCTAGTATATAAATAATATAATTTTTAAGACATTATCTAAATAATTAATATATTCTTTTGGTATAATGCATAATAAGTAAACATTTAAACTAATTGTTGATCTAAAACATTAGTAAGTAGAAGATTAAAAGATGAGTTTTTTTTTATCAGTTAAGCTATTCGTTTAATATTATCACTATTTATAAAAAATGATTTTTATACATGTCAATAAATAATCATATTTATAATTTCTGAATAATATATACAGTGAAACATAAAAGTTAAAATATTAATGAAATAATATGTTTATTTTTATTTGTAAGTTTATTCTGTATAATTTAGTAATTTTTTAATATTAACCCTATTTGTAAAAATATTTAATATTCAGTAGAAATATATTTAATTATTTATTATTTATTTATTTATTTATTTATTTAATTCCACTCACATATGATTATATTTTATTATTTTAATATTATTTTATGAAATAATTTAGTTAAATAAATAATCTAATGTTACTTTATATTTATTTATTTATTTACTATGAGACAATTTTAAATACTTATGAGGTTTAAACCATATTTATATTAGAAATCTATGACCAATTGATTGATTTAATCTAAAACTAATATAATTATATAAGAATGTTACATATTTATAATTTGACAAATTATAATTTGCAATAATATTTAGATTTTAAATAACAAATTATAATTTATATTGTTTAATATTTATATAGTATATTTCATAAACACAGCATTTAGTATTAACTATTGAATTTAATGCTGAAACTCAGTTTTAATTTACACATATATTTAATATGATAGTTTAATCTTCTCAAAAAAATTGATATTTTAATATATAATATGATAATCATTATATGCATTTAGTATAGTATTCAATTGAATTTATTTTATTATTTTATATAATTTTGTTTATGTTTTATATTAACAATATTTATAAAAATAATGCAATTTTATCTAAAAATAATCATATTTACGACTTTTTTAATAATATATACAGTGAGATATAAAATTTAAAAAATATGATTGAATCAATGTGTTCAATTTTATCTTTGAGTTTAATCTCCATTTTGTCAAAAAAAGTTTAATAATTAATTTGTTTACTTCAAGATAATTGAGTAAAACTATTTTTAGTTATTTATTATTTATTTAATTTCACTCATACAATTGTATTTTATTTTTTAAATACTTATAAGATATAATCTATAAACTAAATTTACATTAGGCTAGTTAAATTAGAGTTTGTTGGAAAACAAAACACGCATGGTTAGTCATTATTTATATCATGCCACGTATTTGCTTTTCCCATTAGTCTGTGCAAAGTTTTTTGTAACATATTCTTACTAGCATTTTTCATAATTAACTATCCTCACATTCTGACCGACAACGCGAGAGTGTGCCTCCTTTTACGACGATGGTTTTGTGTGTGCTAGTTCATGTGAGTGAGGTTGCATGTTTAGCGTGAGAATTTTTTTTCGACAAAATGTTTAGCGTGAGATGACATGCATTTGTTAAGGCAAATGACGTAAAAGGTATAATAACTTCTCAAGAATAAACTTTCACTTTATACGGGAAAGTAAGAAATCTCAGTAGATAAACCATTAATATTTTATCATTATATGATTTATTATAATTTTTGTTTTTTCTCAATAGCGGTTAAATTCTTTACTTTGTCCTTTTAAAATAAATTACTCATTCGATACCAATACGCTACGTCTGACCTTGAATTGGAAGATAGTAACGCCTGGACTAAGACATGCTAAATTTGCATAAAATGTCAAATTTGAATTTTCGTTCACGTTTACAGTGAGGTTATCCCCAGTTGCATCATTTATAAGGTTCAACACCATCAACTTATAACGTAAGTTAAAACGCGTTATATATCTTCACTTGCATCATTTATAAGGTTCATCACCTTCAACCTAAAACGAAAGTTGAAAACCATTTTGTTTGTCACTTTGTCACAAGCATGGCCAAAATGAGTCCTGCTTCCATAGCTTTACCATCCCTAACCATTTTCATTTCCTTCTTCTTGGTTTCTATAGCTTGTTGCTTTAAAGAAGAGCGATCTATATACTTGGTCTTATTGGAAGGAGACGGGGTTGCTTTTCATGAAGATTCATCAAGAACCATCAGGTTACAATATATAGAATGCTTATTTTATATCATATAGTTCAATTTACATCCCCCACCTCACCACACATGACAATCCCTCTCCCTCCCTCCCACTTTGTTTTTTTTCTCCCTGTAAATAGTTGATACGCAACACACACACACACACAAAAAAGTAGACTTCAAAGCAACAGATTTTTTTTCCCCACACGCACACACAAATTAAGGATATATAAATGAAGGCGGGAATATTTAGTCTCAAGTTTTTTCATCAACAAGTACTTCATTAAGTTAACTGACATCAATTCAATCACATGACAATTTCTTATTGCATTACTTGCATATATAAATTATAAATGATGATACTTTAATTTTTTTTCTTCAAAAAAAACTTTAATTTCTTTTAAAATAAACTTTCTGGTTCGAGTATCGTATATATGGAATGACCTTTTAAGTGAATACACTCGACTCGATTTGATTTTAATTATCATGATTAAATATGAATTTTTGATAGTCTAACACACATAAAATGCTCTGAGTGATGGTGATCGTTATATATTCAGATTCTATGCGGTCAGAGATTTCGTGTATTTACGCAGTTAACAATTCAGAATTATTTGATCAAAATATCAAATGATTCCAATTTTAAACTAAGTAAATCGACTTTAAAAGCAAACTCCTAATTGAAGTTGCCCAATTTTGATCAAATGACTTTGAGATACCAATAGTGTGAATGTGTGGAATCTCTAACAGGAGAGAATCCCGAATTCAATGGCTGTAAACTCCTTTTAAAAGGCTTGTAGCATGATTAGAGGCAGAGAGAAGGGGGACCTACAGGGTCCATGGTCTCCCTATGTTTTTCAGATTTTTTAATTGTGCCCTATATATAATAATAGTAGTAGTAATAATAATAATACAATTTCATTAAAAAAAAAACTTAACTAAGGCCATTCCCAGTCCCAAAGCCCAATTCCAAACATTGCAACAGAACAAAAGCAGTTGCTTCTAATTTCTAAACGTGTGCAAAAACAAGAAACCGTGAAAGCTTACATCTGCGTTTTGCATCTTGCTTTTTTTTTTTTCTTTTCTTTTACTTTCATGATTTTTTTTTAATATTTTTCTACATCTGTGTAACTATGTTCTGCATCTTTAGTTTTTTTTTTTTAAATACAGAAAGGAAATGCGTCTTTGCTTTTTTTATTTTTTAGCCTGTCAGTATTTTTTAGCTTTTTTTTTGCTTTATTCTAACCTTTATTTATTTATCATTCAACGTTAGCATATATATGTTCCATTTTTTATTGGTTTTTTTTTTGTTGCTTGGTAATTAAAATTTCTAACTTTTATTTTTTTTCGTAAATTTTATTGCTTTATTTTCTATAACAATAACAAACAAAATTCATTTTTTAAGTTTATTGGTTGAGTCAAAGTGATGTATAAGAAGAATAGTATTGACTATTATTTTCAAAAGAAAAAAGAGAATGAATGATGAAACATAGTCCAATGCACCAATTTTAATTTGCTTCTTTTTTTTATGCATTGCTAATTATACAGCGAAGCCTCGAAGGCACATGCCAAGAACTTAGTGGCATCTCACGATCTGCTTCTGCAAAGCGCATTGGAGAATGGAAGCTACAATAAACTCCACAGTTTCAAACACATTATTAATGGCTTTTCTGTCCACACAACCCCTTCCCAGGTACTACTCCACTCTATCAACATCAATTTCAAGGGTGTATATATAGATATATGTACACAAATATATAATCGTTCTAATTATTTATATATGCACTGAGGTTGTGGGTTATGATAAAAAATATTTTCAGGCAAAAAGACTGAGAGGTATCCCAGGAGTGAAGTTGGTAGAGAAAGACAGAGGAGTGAAAGTGATGACAACATACACTCCTGAGTTTCTAAGTTTACCGAAAGGAGTATGGGCGGAGGGAGGAGGAGACAAAAACGCAGGTGATGGAGTGGTGATTGGTGTTATTGACAGTGGCATCAATCCACGTCATCCAAGCTTTGCTTACGACCCTTTGCACCCTTTCACATCAAATCTCTCTCATTTTGCGGGTGCATGTGAGACTGGTCCACACTTCCCACCTACTTCTTGCAATGGTAAGATTGTTTCAGCAAGATATTTCTCAGCTGGGGCTCAAGCTGCTGCCACCCTTAATTCTTCTCTCGATTTTCTTTCACCCTTTGATGCTGACGGACATGGCAGGTATATATATTAATAGTTATTACATGATTTGCTTCCTTCTGCACTGTATATATGTTCCGGATGTAACAGTAATTAATTAGATGATGTTCCTTGTTATATATATGTCTAATTAATTAATTGGCTTCAGTCATGTGGCGTCTATTGCTGCTGGAAATGCTGGTGTTCCTGTTGTTGTGAACGGTTTTTACTATGGTCGAGCCAGCGGAATGGCACCGCGTGCAAGGTGATCAGCTTTCTGTGTAGTATTCTGTTCTTTGTGTGTAATTTGGTGTTTTGTTTGGATGTTTAGTTATTTACAATGTGATGAATCACCTTTTTTTTCATGTATATATAGTCTTACTACATACAACTCATATATATATGTGGGAGCTCCTTGATTTAACTAATGCCACTAAATGAATAAAAATGAGAAAAATTAATTTACACCACAATTGCAGGATTGCTGTTTATAAGGCTATCTACCCAACCATCGGAGTTCTAGCAGATGTTATTGCGGCCATCGATCAAGTAAGTTTCACTTCCATTTCTCAAACTCAAGATTAAAAAAAAAAAAAAAAAAAAAGTCCGCAACCTCGATCAGGGGGTCACGACATCGTCATTTTCTATGTCTACGTGACCGCGATTAAGGCCGCATCAGCCACACTTGAGTGCAATTCTCTTCCATAGAATGGCACCCACTAAAACATGATAGGTTGTTTGATTTGTGCAGGCTGTCTCGGATGGGGTGGATATCATAACCCTGTCTATTGGACCAAATGATCCCCCACAAGATACATTGACCTTCCTGAGCATCTTCGACATTTCCTTGTTATTTGCAAGAAAAGCAGGAGTTTTTGTGGTGCAAGCAGCAGGGAACAACGGTCCAGTATCTTCAACTGTAGTGTCATTCAGTCCCTGGAGTGTAGGTGTTGGCGCTTGCAGCACAGACAGAAGGTACCATGCTTCAATTCTTCTTGGAAATAGCCAAATAGTAGATGGGGTGGGACTAGCAGGACCAAGTTATGGAAATGGGACAATGTTGCATAAGCTCGTCTTAGCTACGGATGCAGTTAAAACAAACGGAACATTCCCAAAGGAGTACGTAGAAGAGTGCCAACATCCAGAAGCTTTTGAACCTATTCAAGTGTTGGGAAGTATTGTTATCTGTAACTTCTCAACGGGATTCAATAATGGAACCTCAACTCTCGCTGCCATTATTGACACCGCAAATGTTCTAGGATTCGAGAGTTTTATTCTAGCTGCCAACCCAAGCTATGGTGATTTTATTGCACCGTTAGTTCCCTTTGCTACTTCTAGTATAATGATCCCTCGTGTATCTGATGCCAAGGTACGTGGTACAAAAGAGAGTTCTTGTCAATTGCCATCATTTATCACTTTTTTTTTATTTGATTTGAAAATGTGCAATCAGATAAATAAAGAAATTAATTAAAAGGGTGATTTTATTTTAAGTGTAGGCTATATTGCAATATTATGAAGAACAAACAAAGAGGGACGAGAAAGGAAGTGTAACACAATTTTGGGCTCTGGGAGCTGTGGGAGAAGGAAGAGTTGCCTCTTTTGAAGGGCGATCACCGGTTGTGAGTAGATTTTCTTCAAGGGGTCCAGATATCATTGATAAGAACAGAAATGCTGCTGATGTACTTAAACCTGATATTCTTGCTCCTGGCCACCAAATATGGGGAGCCTATAGCCCAATTAGTGCCTTACAACCTATTCTCAAAGGTACATCATCCTCATTATCATCATTACATGACCTCAAATATCATACGTTAACTCTTTTACTGTCAACACATACAGGACAGAATTTTGCATTATTATCTGGTACCAGCATGGCATGCCCTCATGTGGCTGGAATAGCTGCACTCATCAAGCAACATCATCCATCATGGACTCCATCGATGATAGCATCTGCAATCTCCACAACCAGCACAAAGCATGACAGTTTTAAAGAGCCTATGATGGCCGAAGGCTATGAGATCTACAGCCTGCATCCCTCCACTCCTTTCGAACATGGGGCGGGAATTGTGAACCCCAACCGTGCCAATGATCCAGGCTTAGTACTGTCATCAGGTATGTTACCACTTATATTATAATAGAGTAGCAGAACCAGAAAAATGCAATGCGCGTGATTAGTTTGGTTCTTGATTTCGCTCAAAGCAACATGTCATAAAATATTGAATTTTTCTAAAACAGGTCATGAAGACTTCATCAGCTTCTTGTGCTCTTTGCCTAACATCCACCCGGATAATGTCACTGCAGTCACGGGAGAACTTTGCAGTAACCCGTTTGACTATCCATTTAATCTAAACCTTCCTTCGGTAACAATATCTGCACTGAGAGGATCAGTTTCTGTGAGAAGAACTGTCATGAATGTAGGGAACAGCACAGAGACATACTTGGCCTCTGTTCTACCTCCAAATGGAACTATAGTCAACCTGAATCCAACTTGGTTTACCGTAAGTCCACAAGGAAAACAAGATCTGGAAATACAACTCAGTGTTATCCAATCAATGGAAAGTTTTAGCTTTGGTGAAATTGTTTTGACAGGAAGTTTGGACCACATTGTAAGAATAACTTTGTCAGTTTTCCCTGTTTCAGTATAATGAAGATCAAATACTAAGCGTTGAGTAAATCGTGATTTTAGTCACTATGTATGTTTGGATACCCTAAGACGGAATGTAATAGAGTGGAAAAAAAATGGAGCAAAAATATCTTAGCTGTGACATTTTTATGTTTCTTTTTTTTAACTTCTATTATTAATCAATAAATATATTTATTAATTGATAAAAATTACTAATAGTTTTTGGACGACACACTATTCTTGTAGATGTTAGGCCAGGTCTTCAGACCATGTACCCATATCACACAAAACTCTGAACAAACAGAGCCTATTGTTTTTACGAAGAATCTATTACAATCTGCAAGCTGCAGAGTAACTTCTTTGTGATGATTGACCGCAGCACACTATGAGGCATTCGTGCCTAGTACTTTTATATTCCTTTGTGCTGGCTTGATTTGTATAGAGCCAGTGTCGGGCTAAGAATCAAGGGATGTTATGACTACCAGGGGCCAGGGCCGTCCATTCCAGGATAAATTCTCTTTCCAGTGTCGTACATTTGCAACTCCTCATGCTCAGAAATTCATACAGGGAGATATTCAACACAGGGACTTCATACTATCTATTTGGTTTTTCAGATTTTAGCAACACAATATGCTTGGCATAGCCATTATGATGTAATGTAAATGTAACGGACAACTGTCACTATCTGTCAGATATCAATCCCATGCAAAGTCAAACCATGGACTAACCAATTTACCAAGAAGAAAATATTGAGTGGGAATAATGAATAACAATGTTACAAATTACATTGGGCAATTACAGTCAGCTGATGTAAATAAATCAATTTATCTTGCATATGCATTCTTTACAGCTAGGATACCCGTAAACACTTCTTGCCTTAGGCCTTGTCTGTATACACTAATGTAAATAAATCACATTAAAAGTCAAGCTATAGACTAACCAATTTGGCCAAAAAAAAGAGTGGAAATAATGAATAACAATGTTACGAATTACAATGGGCAATTAAGCTAATTAAATAAATCAATTTGTTCTGCACATACATTCTTTACACCTAGGATACCTGTAAACACTTCTTGTCTTAGGCCTTGTCTGTATACGCTAATGTAAATAAATCCCATGAGAAATCAAGCTATGGACTGACCAATTTGGGCAGAAGAAAAAAATTGAGCGGGAATAATGAATTTATGTTACAAAGTACGGTGGGAAATTACAGTCAAGCTAAAGTAAATAAATCAATTTGTCCTGCACATACATTCTTTACACCTAGGATACCTGTAAACACTTCTTGCCTTCGGCCTTGTCAGTACATGTTTAGTTTGTCTAACTGCTTTCCTCACTCTCTGTTCAAAAACACGCCATTCTATAGTAGAGTTCTTCATGAATATACTAGCAAGCCTGCGTTTATTTGGACGTATTGTTGGCATTCTTCCTCCTCCATAATATATTCGATACCCAGATACCAAGGATGATAGCTGACTTCCTGAATCAGTCATGGCAAATGCATCCGAGGCAGCACAGCCTATGAAGTCAAGTGCTGCTAACTACAATAGAACCAAAATAATTCAGTGTTCCTTTTCAATTATCATGACCACAGAGTGAGAGAGAAAAAAGGGGGAGGGAGCAGGCGTACATGCCCAAATAATGCCAAAAATTGAATATGAGGAACTATGTATAGAACGTAAAGAGTGCACAAAACAAAATTTATTGTGAAAAGGAACTTAATTAGATTTGTGACATCTTTGTTGTAAATGAAACAAGGATAACAATAACAACAAACCTGAGATGTATAATTAGCAAATGGTTCAAGTTCGGCTGAAGAAAGCAAGTTCTCTTTAGTGACTAATTTAGGGTACAAGCTGGTCAAAGCAACCAACCGTGAGCGACCTCCATACAAATTAGAACCAGCTACAAATATGTGTGTCTTGCGGTTAAAACCAAGAGCAGCAAGCATAAGAATGGCTTCTTCAGGTGTCAAAGGGCATAGGCCTTCAGACCTGAGCTCTAAAGGAGAAGGTAATCTGCATAGAAGATTCCAATTATTTTAAGTCAAAATAGTTAAAAGAGTAATGCTCTTTTCTTCATAGATTAAAATTGATGTGTAAAAGAAGATAAGTATGCATTACACACCAAGTTTTTCGAATCGTATTATAATAAGCGTAAACAGTTTCAGATGAAAAAAATATGATGCATACTTTGTAGTCTTTTTCAGCAGTGCCAGTGCAGGAAAATGGATTTCACGGTATGCTTCCAATTCTTTCCTCTCTTCTTCACCTCCCCCAAATTCACATAAAGAATGAGATACCATGTCAATTTCAAATCTGAGATGTAAAGCTAGGTATTTGGATGCTTTCTTGGAATTATTTCCACTTTTCTCCATAACTGACTCTCCAAATGGGCCAACAAGATAACGGTCCATTGGTCCAATAAGACCTGCAAGTCCGCGCAACCTTGTAAGAAGCAAAGCACCGGTTTCTTGTATTCTGGGAACAAATTGCAGGGCATGAAAATTACATCTGCAACGAAGTCTCTAGAAGTTCCCCAATTAGGAAAAGCATAGTATGGCTTGAGATCAAGAAAGATGGTAATAGTAGAGCATTGCAGGGCCTGAAAATTATATTGGAATGCTCAGGTGTCAAAGGACATTTACCTGCAGCTCAAATGGTATCGGATCAAATGCCAAGCGATTCCCAAATCCAATAAAGTGAACAACTTGATTTTTAAGTATAATAGGTAAGATGTGTTTCAAGTAAAAACTTGGCTTGGCCTCCTTCCCCATGTCAACATCTGTCACCTGGAAAAGTGTTCCAACAATTAAATACATATAGGACTGATATGGTTGGGTTTAGTCAGTTTACTGGGACGTAAGGTAAGGGAGTAACTTACAACACTGCCGATTGCCTCCAAGTCCAAAGACTGTAGTTTTTTAGGGAGTTCCCTCACTATCCGAATATCAGGAGTCAAGTTGTTAATAAAATGCTCCTCCTGATAGATATCTCTGAATTGACTATGAAATTATACAATACGCAATTATAAGTTATGTTGACAGAGTCACATCAGAATTTAAGACCCATGGACTGCAGATGTGGCAAGGAAATGATACAAGACAAAAGCTAAAACTAGAAATTCTAATAAGCCATTTTGCCCTACAAATACATGAAAAATGAAATATGTTCAACCTATCCCCCAAAGTTGTTCATAAATCTTATAGCTATTTATTTGAATAACAGATTTAATTCAACTAATACTACCTGATCGAATTTCACATGCATGTGATAACATCCGACTAATAATCAGTGTCTCAACTGACCATTGTTAACAAATAAAAAAGATATTGGGAAAACATAACAGAAAAAGGTCATGTGAGTAGCAGGATAAGGTAGAAGGGGAATGAGAAAGAGCTATAGACAGAGCATTACCTCACATCTCTCCATACACTACTGTACATAAATTTGGGGATAACCAAAGTTGAATTGAGTAACCGAGCCACAACGACAGCATTACAAACCTGTTGCAACTCAAAATTAACACAAATTATATGGTGATTATTTGAAATAAAGCATAATATGTGTTTAGGAGAGCATTTGATAAATGTGATTTTGAATGAAAATTATTTTGTAAAATTGATTTGGTTCAAATTGAGTTTGAAGTGAAGTGACTTATATTCAAATGTTTTTACTCTGAAAACAAGTTTGGTATAGAACTTGGTATAAATTTTTTAACATAACATGAAAGTTACTTTTTATTACTTCTACCCAAACCAAGGTTTTGAGACAAAGTCAATTTTGCTTGATAATAACCAAACATCTGTATTTTACCAAAATCACTTTTGACATGAGGCAAAATCAATCCTGATACTCCAACTGTGAAACCAACCACACACTGAAGCGTTTCTCCTTTAAAATCAATCAAGCCTAATAATTCAAAAGCGTTACCATAAAAACATAGCAGGATAACAAAGAATATACTTACAGCCACGCGTTGTTGATTGATCCCACCATTTGCAGTAACCAAAATGTATCCATTATTTCCCTCTATTGGAGTACAGCAAAAGAGAGCATACAGTGAGTACTAACTTATGGAACAATGAGCCTTTTTTTCCCCAGCAGTTACGTATAGGCAGAATATAAACAATTGTCAATTTTCAGGCACACATACCATTAGGTTCCCAATTTCGCTGATCAGCACAAGGCTTCCAAGAAGAAGCAGGGACAAAGGGTTCCTGCCACAAATCTTTTGGTTCGCGTTTATTCTGTAGCACACGAAACACAAAGAGTTACTGAAAAGTGAAATTTTGCTCTGCCAAATAATTGAAAATTATTATGTAACTTCATAGCTTAAAACTACAAACTAGCCACAGATCCCTCCCCTCCCTATATATACCTCTGCCAAGGCATGGGCAGCCAATGCCAACATCCTTGCATAATTTCCCTTCTGCGATTTTTTCCGATTTCCAGTCTTGTTCCATTTTCCCTGTAAATTAAATATCAGAAAAAGGAACCAAAAGGAAGAAACGCAACAATCTCGTTCAGACGCCAACGTATAGAGAAGTCATATCATATCAGCGTTTCAAATATTCTAAAATGCTATAATATTCTACGCACAGACAAGCACTGCCTATATGATGAACGCATAATGAGGAGTAAAGAACATAAAATCAAAATCAATTAACTGCGCGTAATAATAATAACAAAGCAGAGCACAGACCTGAAGGGAAAGCGAAAGAGAGGAACGAAGTGTAGGTTTAGTAATAGGATGGGGCCGATCTTGTTCGTGATGATGTTGGAGGCGGAGAAGCATGAACCAATTCACTAAGAAAAAGGAAGCCAGTAACGCAATAAGCGCCAGAAGCACTTTCGCTCGTTTCCTTCGATACCACAACCACAACGAAGAAGAAGACGAAGAGGAAGAATGGGATCTACTACGGGAGCTGGAGAGGCGGCTAGGGCCCAGCCTCGGCGAATGATTCGGAGTCCGTGAACTTGGTGAGCTGGACCGGCCTCGATCTGGGACTGCCACTGCAATTACGTCCATACCGGAACCAACGGATACCATGGTTCGGGTTCCGGTTCGGATCGAGTTGAAATCTGAATGAATTGCGTTGTCAAAGAAAGAAAGAAACGAAACAATGGTGGCGCCAAGTGGGTGAAGTCATGCAAAGAAAGAAGAAACGAAATGAATCTCTTCTCTGTTTCTTCAAACTGAATAATTTTTTTTTTAAAATAGATCTTCAAAACTGAATTTAACGCAACACGCTAACGATTTCTGATATGTTATCCCAGGTTTATTACCAAGCTTTGATTTTCCGTGCACATGTGACGCCTTCTTTTGTCATATTGTTTTATGTTTTATGATGGTTTTGTTTGGCAAAATCTTAAGATATAGGAAATAAGCTAGCACATTGCAAATAAACTTATAAGTATCAAATAAATTATTAAATTGAATTTGAAATGTTTAATAAAAAGATTTAATTCATATGTACAGTTAGTATAAAAGTATTTTACATGTATCTAATGATGTATTGTCATGTCATTTAATAAGTATGACAAATTATGTGTTTTTAAACTCATTAAATGATGTGGTAAAACCCTATTAGATGTATGTGTAAAATATTTTTACACCGTCAGTCCATATAAATTAAACTCTTGGTAAAATTAACGGTCAAAGTAATTGACAAATGTAAACCTTTTTGGTAGGTTATAAAAGTAACAAGAGAAAACAAAAGCAAAAAGGGCAAGGCACAAGGCTAAGGCAGAGAGCCTTGCTTGTCATGCAGCAACAAGGATTCTAGTCTAATAGGGGGACCTCCAAAGCTTAAAACATGAAGATATAGTTCCTTCCCTTGCCATAAAATCTGCATAATGATTATTGTAACATCCCAACTTTTTCTAAGTTTAGTAATTAAAGACACTAAGTGAAAAAGAAAATTTAATTCCTAAGGATTAACTAGACTAATAGCCTTTAATCTAGTAATTTAAAGCAAAATTGGAATTTAGGGTTAAAATAGTAATTTTTTTCAAAGATTTAGAAAATGTAGGGCTACTTATTCATGAGTAGTTTTTAATTGATTAATTTACCTAAAGTTCCTGAGAGGACCTGTGAACACCCAATTTTGACCAGAGTTTTCATTTTTTAAAAGAAAAATCACAAAAACATTTTTCACATATATTGAATTTTCAACATTTATTTTATCTCAATTTTGCTCTATTTTATTTCTTTAAAATGAGAAAATATAATAATAAAAAAAATCGATTGGTGTGACCCATTATTTAGACCCATAACTTACCTTGGCCCATTTTCAATAAATTACAAGAAAAGTGAAAATACAAAAAATACAAAAGAAAAAAAAATACAGAACAACAACTCCTTCTATTTTGAGCAACAACCAAGAGCACTTTCCCATTGCCTTTTCATCGCTATCTCAAGCAATACAAGGTCTGCAACCACTACCCATCTTGCGTCTTGCAGCTGCATTTTTTGGCATCTATGTTCCCCACTAGTAGCATCACGCCAATTCTATGCCTTGGCCATGCCATAGGTGTCTCTGTCCTTAGTATTGGGTACAATTTTTTGGCACTATCTGAGTATAGCATTCTCTATATAAACCTGCACAACAATATCACAAGGGGGAATACATAAGGAAAAAAGAAAATTTTGGAAGTTTAATCACTGAGGAAAAAAAAATGGGGATGAGAGTTTTATGGTGTTTTGATTACATGTTTCTGATTTAAGGAGATGTCTTGAGCATTTGTGCTTTAATGAGAATACTTGCAGTATTTGAAATAATGCTCATTTTAGTGTTTGAAACGTGCTATTGTTGGAAAACTGAGTTGATTGCATCTGAATGAGTGTGATTATATGCCATTTTATGTTAATCACTTCTGGTTGAGGGTAATAAAGGTTGGATGATTGTTGTTTTGGTGTTTAGTGAATAAATCATGAGGTTGGTAGTCCAAAATGTGAAAGATAGTAAATCTGTCCTTGAACCCGAAATGCACACCCTTCAGTATTTTAGTCATAACTCTTTCTACAAACCTTATTTTGAATCCATTCTTGTTTCATTGGAAACTAGACTCATGTTTCTTCTAATTGGGCACTGGAAACATTAAATTTTATTGAGTGTTGATGGAGAAATTTGGGTTACAAGTTTCAGGTAAAAACTGTGAACCCGTATAGACGCTTCTGTGGTAAATTGCATGTCATTGTCTGTACATCTGTTGGAATGTAACGAACCTTAAGTCTCTAGAAACTAGACACAAAATTCCACGAAATAGGCTCTGGAAGAGTCAAATTTCATTAAGAAATGGGGGAGTAAATTAAGTTACAAATCATGGGACAGAATGCTGCCCCCTGCCTCTTAACAATCCCTTCGATCGCAAATCTGTACTAATTGTGGAACTGTAAAATTAATTAAAAATCATTTTTAATAACTAGAGGCTTTAAGCTTTCCAATGAGTGGTCATTCACTCAATTTCGATATCGTTTGATACTTCAACAAAATTCTTAAAGAAAATGTGTTGATGCTGAAAAAATCAGTCTTACGGAAATTCGCTTAGATTTATAGAATCAACTTGGTTATGTGATCAAAAAGTTATTTTACTTGCATGAGTTTGTGCTTGTAGCTGAATATTTATGTTTATGGTCTATGTTTGGAATTATTATGGATATTTCCATTTATGTTCTTGGTATCATTAACGATTGAATGTATCATGATTATGTTTATGTTTGTTTGAGAAGAGTTTTCCATACGTAACACACCACGTATGCTGAAAACAATGGGAAATATTTTAAGTTATGTCTATCTTATTGATGTTTCCATAACTCACTATGTTTGAGACGTTGTTTTCAGGTACTCACTGATTGAGGATGATTAGAGAGCATGTTGGGATGCTCGACCTTGTAGTTAAAGTGAGACTCTTGGATGTCTTAGTCCCGGATCACAAATAGAGTCGTAGTCTATTTTTAGTTTTATTGTAATTATTTGTTGAAAAACCCTTAGGAAAAAAATTGTAATTAATGTATTTTTTTTAAAATGCGTATTCTTTTAAGTTTAACAATCAAACTCAACAGGTTTTAGTTTACTCCATTTTCTTTGGTTATTATGGAAAAAAATTTATTAGTCTTTACTTGATTAATCTTAAGTTTCCTAAGTAATACTCTGATTAGTGTCGGGGCTTTACAATTATACTATCTGAAAACATGCACAATGGATACATTCCAATCAGAGTCAAGCAAACTAAATATCTGCACTAGCACTGTTGCGTAAACATGGAATAAACGTTGATCCCAAGCGCTTAGGAGATTCACTGCTTCGAGGCAATCACTTTCACAAATCACCCTCATGTATCCCAAATCATGAGCAAGAGCCAAACCCTGATGGATTCCCCTAAGCTCGGCAGCAAGTGCATCCCCCTCTGCCTCGTGGATGGTAAAGCCCACAACCCACTCACCATTTGAGGTTCTAATCAACCCCCTACACCCATATGAGGACCATCAACCCCCTAACATAAAAGGAATTAATGTCTTAATTATTATTATTATTATTATTATTATTATTATTATTTAATAGAGGATAGAGAAAAAATTTATTTAAAACAATGAGAGTAAAAACAACAAAAAAAAGTAATACGCTCTAAGCTATAAACTCGAACGCTACTTTAAGTAACATCTAAAAAAAGTTATAAGCTACTGAAAAAAACACTATAACCACTGGTTACCAAACAGTTTTATTTTTCTGAGCTCGCTATCCACTAGTCAAATACATCAGTTAAATCCACTATAAGCTAGCAGTTATCTAAAATTCTGTCAAAAAAAGTATACTACGTAATTAAAAAAAGTACATTACAATACCCAAAGCAACTTTATTACAATTTCGTTATTTTATTCACCTTCAAATTGAAAGAACTCTCTAGAATCTGCAGACCCATCTGTTTAGCTCTGTCTTCCTCACTCGTTTCTCTTTTCCATTGTGAGTGTGACAATCAGCCAATACATTTGCACGATCTTCTTCTCTATCAGTCCTCGTTCTCTCTATGTATTTTGCTGCTTCAACTTGCAGCTCTTCTTCCTCCTCCTCCGCCGGTGCTTCACGGATTTCTTTGTGCACTACAAGAATCTTTGTCATTTCTTAGGGCGCCAAAAAACGCAGGAAATGCCAAAATTTTCAAGGGTCCACCGAGAGCCGCGTGGCTATAGGGTATTCGCCGTTAGGAAACTGTTTTCCGAGGGCTAAAAGCCTTAAGAAATTTCCTGGGGCCAGAGGCCGCATGTAATTTCCTAGGGCTCAAAGCCTTTGGAAATTTCCTAGGGCCGTAAGCCCTAGGTAATTGTAGCAACTTAATAAAAAAATTAATCAGAAATTTAATTTAATTAATTACAAAAATTAAATTTAATTATTTTACTGGCTGAATTTATTTTATTAATTTTAATTATAAAAAATTATTTTGTATTATTTCATTAAATTACAATAATTATATAACAGGATAAAATTGAAATTACATAATGTTACAAATAGAATTGAAATTTAAAATTAAAAATACAAAAAAAAAATTACAAAGAATTACAATTACAAACATAAAACAAAAACTACAACAAAAATTTTGTTCTTGATATCTCCATACCTACAAAAAATACAAAATACAAAATCAGAAGAAGAAAATATAAAAAAAAATACAAACAGAAATTAAAAATAATACCAAAACAAAAACAAAATAAACAAAAAAAATTATGAGGTCCTCATATTTTTCTTCTTCTTATCTCAATACCTACAAAAAAAAATAACATATTCAGAAATTGCACAAAAAAAAAACGAAATTGAAAGCTCACCGTTTCAGTAATTAAAAAAAACCAAGAAATTAAAAAAATGTGAAAGACGAAAACGAGGAAGACGGTGTGGTGGTGGCTGAAGGTGTTAGTGCCCTGGGATGGTTGTGGTGGGCGTAGGTGGCAGTGGAGGGTGGTGGTTCGAAGTTGGAGTGTGTGGTAGAGGAAGGGGAGAGAGAGAGAGAGAGAAAGGGGAGAAAGAGAGCCCGAATCCGAATAGGGGTGAGGGAATGGGGGAGGTGACGGTGGTGGTTATTGGCGGAGGGTGAGGGACGAACATGGGGGAGCTACAGTGGTGGTGGTGGAGGAAGAAAGAGAGGGGAGAGAGACAGAGGCCGAATGAGGGGGTGAGGGAATGGGGCGGGTGACGGTGGTGGGCCGGTGGAGAATGGAGGACCACATGGGGGAGGGTGGTGGTGGTGAAGGAAGTGAGAGAAACGGGAGACAAAGCGAGAAAGACGGGAGACAAAGTGAGAGCTCCGAGAGCGAGAGAGCCGAATTTGGGGGGAGAACAGTGAGCGCTGAGTGTGGGTGGGGGTTTTAGTTGAGTTTAAATACTCAATAAACAAATTCGTGAGAAAGGGATAGAGGCAAGAAGAAGGAGGAAGAAACCCGTGAGGCCACCGACCCAAAAATACTCATTTTTAGTATTAGGTTTTCTTGTTCGCTCGTCTTTTGTGTTCTTTAATTTTCTGGGAAAAAAGCTTAAGCACAGGTTACCTTCTCCCCTTTTCTGTAATTTTGGGTCTCTGTTCTTTATGTTCATGTAATGTGAATCTGGACTTTTGACTGAAATAAACAAATCGGGGGGTTAGGGTTCAATAGGTGGGCCGGGAAAAAGTGGGCTTCGTGGGGTGTAGCAGGAAAATAAGGGGTGTGTGTAGTAAACGTAAGTGGGCTGAACAGATTGTTAGTGGCACCCCACTGATTGTGTTTTGCACCCCATGTCTTTATTTTTTAAATTTTTTTATTTTGTAATTTTATTTTTAACCATAAAATCTGATATATATTTATAAATAAATAAATAAATATCCAAATTGTAATTGTCATAATTTTTTTATTTTTTATTCAATATTGTTTGTTTCAATTTTAATTATATATAATGAAGTGTAATAATATAAAATATAATAGAATAAAATAGTATAAGTATTTTCATATTATTATAATATTCATAATAATATACTTATTTATAGATATTTAAACAAAATAAACAATAAGAAGGAGTTATTTTACTTTCAATATTATTTTTATTTTAACTATATAGAAACGAATAATAATAATAATAATAATAATAATAATAATAATAATAATAATAATAATAATAATAATAATAATAATTGTGGGTGTGTTAGGGTCTTAGGGGTGCATCCAGTAATTTTGTTGGATTGGGCTGCAGCCTACAAGTCCACTAGCAAATTTCTAGTTGCACCCGATAGTTTAATATTTTTCACCCCCTTTTTTCTTTAATAATATAATTAAGAATTATATACACACACATGCTACGTTAAACACACATTACATTACATAACCATTTCTTGATTATAACATAAGATAACAAAACATTACAAGCAAATTACGTTAAACACTCATCACATAATATATATATATATATATATATATATATATATATATATATATGTATATTTATATAAATATTTGTGTGTGTAAATATATATTTATATAATTAAAAAATCACAAAAAATATAAAGTAACTAATCTGATAACAAAATTTAATTACCACCAACCTGCCAAGGTGACCCCGGATCTGTTACAATAATTTTTTTATTTTAATTATATCTATAATAATAATAATAATAATAATAATAATAATAATAATAATAGTAATAATAACAACAACAACAACAACAATAATGTGACATAATAATAATAATTAAACTCATGACAAATAGGTGTTCGCATATAGTTATTAAATAGAAGAGTTACAAACATAACAATGAACATGAACATGTCCGGTGAATATGAAAACACATAGTCTAAACACCATCTGGCCCATCAGCGTAATAATCATCGTGGGGACTTGAAAGTAAGCTAGTAAAATCACTGGCTATATCATCTGCGGGTGTGGTGCCCTAACCTGCCTGTGTCGCGTGCTGGGGCATTACCGGCTATGGGCGGTAGGGTTGCTGTGAGTCTGGAACTGATGACTGAAGGCCGTAAGGGAATGTCGCTAACTATGGCTGCTGCCCGGGCAGCGGCCCGTGGTAATTCTGCTGAGCATGCGGTGGTTGCGGCGAAAAAAACCCATGCTGCTATGATGGCGATGGCCCACAATGCTGATGTGAATCGACGGGCCATGTCGGTGCCCGATAGAATTATGGAATTGGCGATGAAGATGGCCCTCCCTGCTACTGTGAATCGACAGACCATACCATTGTCCTGCTCCCGTGCTCATATATGGATGGAATATATGGGCTGTTCTCTGTGGATGGAACATATGGGTTGTCATGCGTGGATGGGCCACTATCTGTAGTGGGGAAAGACACATAAATACCAGCATCCTCAGCAAAGTGACGCGACAACCTATCACGACGAACACATGTATGTCTTCCACCAGTGGGTAGTGGTGGGTCACGTCCTCCATCTGATGTCGTGTGTGTGTGTGTGTATATACATACCTGCAACTGTTAATTATAGCGTACACCAATAACCGTTAAATATGAATTATTTGGTATATATCAATCAAACAACTAAAACATTGGCCAACAATTAAATATGCAACAAGTCCAATATCTGGTACGAAGTTAATTAACATGCCACAACAATGGAATGTCTTGCTCCATCTTAATGAGATCATCTTCCCTCAATGATGCAGAACACAGGTTCTTAAAAAACTGGCTCAATTTAGTTAGTGGGTTCAAAACATGTACTGACAACTTACTGAAGGCTATAGGAAGCAAACTGTAATACCCCGACTCTAATCAGGGGATTTCTTACTAATTAAACCAAGATTGAAGGTAATTGCGGAAAACATTTTTCGCCATTAATGAGGAATAATAATAAGAAATAGCAATTTACAACTATAGAAATACCAAACTTTGATTAAATAAAAGCTTTAAAAGTACATAAAGAGTAATAGTTAAATTTGCTTCTAAGGACCCTATCGAAATTCCTTTTTCAATATACTCATGCTATAATGCGTACATCAGAGTTTCAAAAGCGGGGAGTATGGTGGAAGTACATATAAACACATATACAGTACTTTTAGGTAATATAAACGAATAAGCTAATTAAATTTACAATTTAGTTGCCAACATCACTTGACTTAACTTAATACTCAATACAACGACTCGGGATCCGGTATCACATATAGACGGACATCCTCTGCTAGTGGTGTACCTGTCATCTGAAATAGATTAAGGAAAGGGGTGAGATATAAAATCTCAGTGAGTCCCCTTAACCCCACCCCATTACATACCGTCCATGGATGCAAGTAGTACAGCACACTCAATCATTATCAATTATCCAAAATATTTATCAAGACAACACTAAGTCAAACATAAGGGATCCTACTATCTCAACCAAGTTCCAAACCATGGTGGTTCAAACAAGCTTAATTAATACATTTAAAGAATCAAGGAGTTCATCAAGACATTCCAACTTAAACTCATCGAATAATACATACACACCAATCCTTACTTTTCTCATGGACTAAAGGCTATATTCACTAATTAATTTGAGGTTCTAATAATAACCATGCATCTATCCAAACTCATTCTTTTATGCTTCTTAATGATTTATTTTTAAACCTCAAGAACACCCTAATCTTTACTTTGTCAATAATCCAAATTAGTCAAACAATGTAATCCTGAAGGTTATCATGCATAGAAGGTATTATGCACATCAATCAAACCATAGCTCTAATATGGTCACAAGATACATGAATTTAAGCATCCTTAAAAGAATCCAAACCAAGTCCATGAGACCTATATACCAAAACTTAGAATTTTACTAGTCAATTGTTTAAAGTGATAACTTGACATAATCTTTGATTTTAATCATGGATTGAAGTTGAAATGATCAACCATCCAACAAAACAGTAACAACAATCATAACTTGTTTGACTTGTAAGCATTCATGAAGAATCATAACCATTTCCATGAGCCTATAAATTGGCTCATGGTTCCTATCACCAATTTCTTAAGAAAATTCATTGAGGTTATACCTCAAACACCTTATGTGCATACCAAATAAGCTAAATACAACATCCATGAGAATCCTTTAAATAACCATAACACATCAAGATACATTAAAATCACCACTTGCAAACCACCAAGGGTTCAATCAACATAAAATACTCAACACTTACAATAAAGGCCTTTGAGGACATAACACAAACACTTAGTGTGCACACAAATTAACACTTTGTAAGGCATTTTGGGGTTCTTTCAACAACCCCAAAATTACAATACATGCAACAATGGCATCACATACAAGTCAACCAAGTACTCAACATATACAAATAAGATTAATCATCCTATTAACAAGTTTATCAAAGTTCCTAACCTCTAAATGTAAATATCCCCTAAAGAGAACTCACATTGCTTTCTTAAAGGTGAAGCCCTAAGTTGGAAAACTGATGGAGATGAAGAAACGGTTGATGAGTCTTGATTCTACTCTTCTTCTTGCTTCTGAGATAGGATCTTTCTTTCCATTCTTCTTCATCTTCCAAGAGCCCTCTTCCTCTCTCTCGTTTTTCTCTTTCTCTCTCTCTCTCCACCTCACCCCTGACTCTCTCTCGTTCTCTGCCCACCGTGAGGGGTGGCGCGCCGCCACCACCCTCGTCGCCGCTGTGGATGATGGGTTGGAGCCATCGTGGCTCCTCCTTCTTTCTTCTTCCTCGATACCCTTCTTCTTCCCTCTTCTTTCTTTCCTTTCTTTCCTTTCTTATTTTTTTTTCTTTTGAGTTCTGATTGTGAAGGAGGGAGTAAGTGAAAGAGTGAGGGTTGCTAAGGTGAGAGTAAGTGGAGTGAGGTGTATGGTGGGGTAATGGGTGTATATTTCCTAAAAGAATTGCTCAATGATCCTTCCTAATTTATTCTTTGGTCCCCAATTAAACCTTAGGTAAATTTAATAAATTAAACTTACACCTGAATGATTAGTCTCACATTTCCTAAATTATTGGGTAAAATTACTATTTTACCCTTGAGTTCAAACCTTACTTAAAATAACTAAAATAAAGGCTGTAAACCTATTTAATCCTTAGGGATTAAATCCCCTTATTAACTCAGGATATCTAATTACTAGGCTTAGGGAAGTTGGGATGTTACACAAACTCTCCATGAATACATGACAATCATGTCTCTTCATTCATGTTATTTTCCTGTTGTCAACATTGGCACACCTTGCTAAATTGAAAGAATAACCGTTTGACATCTTGAGCTTTGTTATCCACTGATAAACCGATTTTGCATCTTCAGGAGATAATGTGTAATTGGCCACCGGTTTTAAGGTATTTCTGGTAGTGGGGTCATGCACTAATCACAAGTCCTTTCGCTTGCAGTAAATTTCTAAGTCCCTCTGTGTCTTCTCATTGGCTTTGGTTTTGCCCTTGACATTCATCACAGTGTACCTTATGTTATCAAAAAAATTCTTCTCAATATGCATAACGTCGAGATTGTGTCTCAATAAATTGACTTTCCATAAGAGAGATCACAAAAAATACTTCTTTTTGTCCAATTATGCCACCGTTTATAACCTTCTGATCGGCGAATCTCACCGTCAATCAGTTCTACTTTTGGCAGATTCTGAACTCTTGTCCATACCTCTTCCAGTGTCAACCTCCGCGGTGGGTCTTCATTTTTGTTCTGAACAGAACTTCAGAGGATGACCGGAGGGAAGCAGTACGGTTGTGCTCGCGACGGATGACGACGACGTGTTGGGTGGTGTACTGCGAGCACTCAGGCGCTCAGTCGATGTGTGTCGAGGTGAGTAAGAAGGTGGTAGAAAAATCATTACCTCGTGCCAGATTCGTAGCGGTCTTCTTTAAATATATAGTCGAGGGCAGTTCTCGATCGATGTGTAACCATCAGTGAAACCGGAGTCGGCATTAAATTCCTTTAATGCACAAAGCGTTAGTCGGCCGTGTTGAGGAAGAAGCGGAGAGGCATGCGGACGGCGTGGCATCGAGGGAAGGTGGATCGGCCGGAAATGGGCACTGTGAATCTTTGGATCTCGGATTGGGCCTCGGCCTAGTCGGAACGATTGCCCAAGTCGTTAGCTCGAATGTCGGTGGAGACTTGTTGAAGTTCATTGATGTCGGCGTTCGACATCTTTGTTAAATCAAGGAAGGCTGCAAGCGTCGTCGGGTCGTGCTTTGTTTATCGGTTCGTTCGGGACCTTCGTGTTCCACCTTTCTTTGGCGATTCTCGACCGCAGGTCGATCTCTTCATCAGTGCTTGTGCCCAGCGCGCGAGGCTTTATGATCCGCAGGTGCTTGTGTCACGAGCTCGTGCCGCGCGGTCTCGGCGCAGTCGATCTCTTCATCGGTGCTTGTGCCAGCGCGCGAGCTTTATCTGAGCTCCTTCATTCATCAGTGCTTGTGCCCAGCGCGCGAGAGCTTTATCACGCGAGCTCGTGCCGCGGTCTCGACGCGAGTCGATCTCTTCATCGGTGCTTGTGCCCAGCGCCACGAGGCTTTATCCAGCTCGTCTTGCGGTCTCGACGCGAGGTTGATCTTGATTCATCGGTGCTTGTGCCCAGCGCGCGAGGCTTTATCACTCTGTTCTGTCAAAGTATAGACAATTTGCAACAACTTGATGTAATAAAGTTAGCATTAATTTTTATGTTGAGTAAAGTGCTCGTAGTCGAGTTTTTATACTTCCACTGTGAGAGTAGTTGATCACGGTGTCCAGCGGCAAGGTTGAGGTCATCAAATAATCAAGGTCAGCAGCGTGGCGAGTTAAAAGCGTCACGAATATTGAAATTGCGGAGGTGGGCACGGTAGGTCGAGTCTTGGGCTAGCGTATCCACATTTGCGAGGAGGTGCTTGTGCCCGAAGCGCCGCGAGGCTTTATCCTGAGCTCGTGCCGCCGTCTCGACACGGGTCGATCTCTTCATCGGTGCTTGTGCCCAGCGCGCCTGAGGCTTTATCCTGCGAGCTTCGTCTTGTCGGTCTCGACGAGTCGATCCGCAGTGCTGCGCCAGCGCCTGAGCTTTATCACGAGCTCGTGCCGCGGTCTCGACGCAGTCGATCTCTTCATTCATCGGTGCTTGTGCCCAGCGCGCGAGCTTTATCGCGAGCTTCGTGCGCGGTCTCGGCTCGGTCGATCTCTTCATTCATCGGTGCTTGAGGCTGCGTGCGTCGGTCTCGGCGCGAGGTCGATCACGCAGTGCTTGCCGTAGCGCCGCAAGGCTTTATCACCAGGCTCGTGCGCGGTCTCGACCGCGAGGTTCCATCAGGTGCAAGGTTTTGATAGTAAATAAATCTTGATTGCGTATTTCTTGATCATACTTCAACGCTTCACATTTATGTGTTTAGGATACATTTGTTTTAACTATAATATTTCTTCATCTTTGCTTGTCGATTATTACTGCACGGGGATTTGTCTTTGGCTTTTGATGCCATCAACTTCTCTTAAGTAATTCATAAATTTACGAGCTCAGCCGGGAACTTCGTTGAAGTCTTGGTTTATGCGACACCAGCGTCGTGAATAATTTCCTTCGATCGGGCCTCGCTCTATGAAATGCGACTTCATCTCGTCGAGGCATTTCTTCACCAAAATGGCTTCTTTGTTGAGCGCTCGGCGTAGTCTACGATAGACTCATCTTTCTTCTTGAATTGCGGCGGTCGGCTGTCGACTGGGTTGGACTTTAGGCGCAATGAAATGCGGGGCCCAGTCAAAGCTTCAGTCGAGGAACCAATGGAATTTTCTTAAGAGTGCGGAACGAGACAGCGCGCCTTCTTGAGTGAGGAAAGATTACGCACTTCACAAGCCGCCGAAGCGCCTCGATAACCCATGGCAGATATCAAAGCAACCAACGCATTAATCGTCGGTCGGTGGTGCCTTGTCGTATGAGTCAAAAGCGGGTGGTTTTACGAAGATGCTTGAGGTCGGGAATTTCATGATCTCGGATGTAAAGGACGAGGCCGCTTTCGGTCGCTCGTGTCATTGCTCAGAAAGAGTTGATGAAAGCGAGAATGAGCGGCGAGTGCTCACATGCCTGGCAGGCGTGGAGTCGTGCCCGCGGTGGTGGCGATGAGCAGTCTGAGATTTTGGACTCCTTCGATCTCAGGAGAATTAGAGGCTTCGATCTTTTCATTTCGATTTGGGTGGCACGGCGAAGTTCACGCTGATTCTCCATTCGTCGGCGTTGATTACGAGCATGCATGGCCGGCATGGCCGGATGAATTCGGCGGAACTTCGCGAATGAGGATGTGGCGGTCTCGGATTCGGCATCGGTTTGGCGACAACGATCGAACGGCGTCATCGCGTCTGGGCGGAAGGTTATTCCTCATCCCTGCATCTCACCAGATAAAATTAACGGGTTCATGGTGAGGTGGTTGAGATCTGCGTTCGCGGGGAAGTGGAGCGCTGGTCGCGACTGATGCTTCAACCAGATCATCGTCAGTGAAGAAGGGAGACTTGACAAGAAGATGAAATCGAAGCGATTTCCCGCAGACGGCGCCAATGTGCAAGCAGAACTTGAGGATGGCCGGAGGAAGCGGTCGCGGTTGTGCTCGCTGACGGATGGCGGCGGCGTGTTGGGTGGTGTACCTACGCAAACACTCCGGCCTTCGAAATCGATGTGTGTCGAGGTAAGTAAGGAGGTGGTAGAAAAATCATTACCTCGGCCAGATTCGGCGGTCTTCTTTAAATATAGTCGAGGCCAGTTCTTGTCGATGTAGCGAATCAGTGAAACTGATCGGCATTAAATTCCTTTAATGCACAAAGCCGTTCGTCGTAGCGTTGAGGAAAGCGGGAGAGGCATCGCCAGGACGACGTGGCATCGAGGGAAGGTGGATCGACGAGCGGAAATGGACCTGTGAATGCTGGATCTCCGGATTGGGCCTCGGCCCAGTCCGGAACAATTTTCAACTATTCTTTTTACGAAGGCATTCTTCTGCTTCCTAAATGGCTGATCGCTTGGTAAGAACCTGCGGTGCGAGTCAAACCAAGACGGTTCCCCCTGTGCTATAAGGTAAATGCCTTCATGTCCTCCATGCAAATCGGACACGCCAATTTACCATGAGTCCCCCATCCAGATAACATGCCATAAGCAAGGAAGTCATTAATGGTTCACATTAATGTTGCTCTCATCATAAAATTTTGCTTTCGCATAATATCATACGTCAAAACACCAGCCCACAACCTCTTCAAATCATCGATTAAAGGCTGTAAAGAGATATCAATACCGGCCGTTGGTGAATTTGGGCCCGAATGACACAAGCTAAGAACATGTAAGGCTTAGACATGCACATATCAGGAGGAAAATTGTATGAGGTGACAATAACTGGCCAACATGAATAGGGTCTAATCGACGATTGGATATACGGTGTAAACTGATCATACCCCAAGCCAGATGTTTCTTGGATCCATGGCGAAATCAGGATGTACCCGATCAAAGTGCTTCCATGCCTCACCATCACACGGGTGGCACAACTAACTCAAAGTTCTTCTCTTTTCATAGTATCACGTCATTTTACTTGCAATTTGCATCGATGTGAACATTCTTTGCAGCCTTGACACGATGGGCAAATAAAACATTGCCTTCCTCGAAATTGGTTTACTCCTTCTCGTCCCAGTTTGGTGCTGGCAATATCTTGGCTCATGGCAAAATATACATTCCATCAACGTAGCGTCATTTGTGCCAAATTCGTTGTCGTAATACAACATGCAACCAGTGACACAACAATCGATCCTCTGAACACCTAATCCCAGCTTCAACACTAACCTTTTAGCATCATAATAACTCTGTGGCAAACCATCTTTAACAGGTGTTGCGTCCAACATCATTCTGGTCATAGCATCCATGCATTGTTCCGAAGCATTATGGGTTGACCTAATACCTAAAAGCCTCACACACATTGATAAGGTAGAGTCTTCAGACCCTTCATACAATGGTTTATTTGTCTCTGTCAAAAGATTATAAAATCTTTGTCCTGCCTCATTTGGAAGTTCTTCCATGTCTTCGTGTTGCTGTTCCTCGAATGACACATTCACACTGAGAGTATCAGAAATCATCCCCTGCATCACATCAAACTGCTCATAACGTTGATACCCTATATCCGGTGGACCACTGCTCCAAGCACCTTGGCAATTCTCTTCAACCGACCGTAAATTGATGTTGGGAGCAACTTTGCCATGACTAGTCCAAATCCAATAATTAGGCATGAACCCCTACTTATACAAGTCATGTTTGACCTCACTTGGAGTCTTAATGGGTACGCACTAGCATTTCTCGCATGGACATCTGATCCCACCTTTAATTCTGAAACTTTCCTGATGTCTTGCATGACGAACAAACGCTTTAACCCCTTGTACAAAATCTTTTTTCAAACTCCTTCTTCCAGGAAACAACCTATCAAACATCCAACTACGATACATTTTCTGCATATTACAAAGACACAGATCGATATAGGTAAACAAGATACATCGACCTTACATACAACTACTCCCTTTTTAAATGGTATGAACCTATCCCATTCAAGAAAATACTTTTTTCAAAACTCGTAAAATAGTTACTTCTTATTTTCTCATTGAACCTAAAACAAGAATTAATACTAAGGTTTCTTTCCGATATTTAAATTAAAAACACAAACAATAAAATAAAGCTAATAAATTGTGATCTCCGACAGGCTCTCCTGTCTGTATACTAAGCTAATATACAATACAAACAATTATAATAGTAAAAAATATTATTATAATTGAGTAATCTAATATTATAACTTAATATACATTTTCCCCAACATATAATTTGCAATTATCCTAATATATAACAATTAACAATTATCATAACAAAGATCTAATTCATTAAACTATTAAACAAATTTATAAAATTATGTTAATATATAATTCCATTAAAAAAAATGTCTATTACAACTAATTTTTAACATATATTATAACAAAATCAACATATTTCAATTATTACAACTAATCTACATTTCTCATAACATGTATTTTTCATAATCATAGCATAATAGTACTCCCTCTTGAATGAATTATAAGCATATAGATCATAATTTGGTTCATTGAATAACCAATGTATTTATAGACCAAATACATTGGTTATTCAATGAACCAAATTATGCTCCATGTGCTTATAATTCATTTCGGAGGTAGTAATATTTAAAATTAAATATAATATAATAAACCTTAAAAGTAACATATATAATAAACAATTAAACACATATATAAGATTATCCTAAACTATATTTATGTAATCCAAAAATAATAAAATTTATTTCAGAAAAAATACAACATATATTAACATATTACTAAAAATATAATAATATATTAATAAAAAATTCAGAATATAAAATATCAAGAAAAAAGTATCAGAATATGTCAAAAATATTATATATATATATATATATATATGTAATACGAAAATAATTTTAAAACATATAATATATAACAATTAACAATTAACAATTATCATAACAAAAATCTAATTTATTAAACTATTAAACACGTATATAAAATTATGTTAATATATAATTCCATTTAAAAAAAATGTCTATTACAATTAATTTTAAACATATATTAATTAACATCTGTTATAACAAAATCAACATATTTTGTTCCCCATTGTTGGTTGCTTTGGCAATTTCAGCGATATTGGGACGCGGGAAACGGGGTTCGAACCCCGGTGTTGCCGTTTGGATGTGTGTTGTTTGTTGTTTACCATTTCTACTAGTTGAAAAAAAAATCAACATATTTTAATTATTACAACTAATCTATATTTTTCATAACATGTATTTTTCATAATCATAGCATAATAATAATAATATTTAAAATTAAATATAATATAATAAACATTAAAAGTAACATATATTCATTTAAAATATATACAATAAACAATTAAACACACATATAAGATTATCCTAAACTATATTTATGTAATCCAAAAATAACAAAATTTATTTCAAAAAAAAAATACAACATATATTAACATATTACTAAAAATATAATAGTATATTAATAAAAAATTCAGAATATAAAATATCAAGAAAAAAATATTAGAGTATGTCAAAAAAAATTTATATATATATATATATATATATATATATATATATATATATATATATATATATATACAGAAAATATTTTTCCTATTTTTTTTTATATATATAAGCATGTGTGTAAATATATATATTTATAGGAATTAAAAAATCACAAAAAATATAAAGTAACTAATATGATAAAAAAAATTAATTACCACTAACCTGTGAGTGAGTGGTTCCGGTGGTGGTGAGACGGGCAATGTGACTCCGGATCTGTTACAAAAAAAAATTGATGAATCAGTGAATTTTTTTTCAACACATAGATAACTGAAAAATATAGAGACAAAAATAGTAAGAATAAGAGAAACAAGAAGGACTGAGTTTACTAGTAAAAATAGTAAACTGGTAACAAGGTAAATATGAACTTACATGACAAAAATAGAGATTGAAATGGAAGAGGAGGAGCTGGGAGGAGGAAGAAGATGAAGAAGAAGAACAAAGAAAGAAAGAAAGAAAGAAAATAAGAGAAAGAAGAGGATATATATACTGCTTCCCACTGTTAACGTTTGGATTTTTCAATTCCCCCCAACATTCGGATTTTGTCAATTAAAAAAAATTGGAAACCAAGGGGCATGCCCCTCGTAAATGCGCACCCAAATTTTTCAATCCCTCCCAATGTTCGGATTTTGTCAATTAATAAAAAATGGAAACCGAGGGGCATGCCCCTCGTAAATGCGCACCCTGTCAGCTTTTGGCCATTCCCGAGGGCTTTGCCCCTTGGTTTGGGCCAACTTTAAAAAAAAAAAAAACTTCCGCACATATCCGACTGTTTTTAGTCTGTGGCCGTGGGTAATTAACATACGAGTATTTTCCTACTACTTTGGCCCTAGGTAAATTCCTAGGGTCAGTGGCCCTAGGAAAAATTTGTAGGTAATAGGCTTAATTCTTCTAGTGGTAGTTAAAAGTTCTTGAATTGTTTCTGTAAATTTTTTGTTCTTTCTTTTTTCGTATTTTAAAACCCATAAAACAAAAACTTCAACCAGGTAACTGATGAATAACGAGTCACCATTTTTTTTTGTTGCCAAAAACTTGTTCAAGTCAGCCGGATTACACCAGGTTGATGGCATATTGGCATGTCCGATCCAATGAGTAGCTTGAATCGGCTAGGTGCTCGGTTTTCAGTCTAAACGGTCTGAGTTTTACAACTCATTTGTCGTCATGTCACATGTTCCCTCTACTAGGGTTGGACAGCAGGCGGATTCGGGCCCAAAAATCCCAATCCGGCCCAATCCGCGGTTTCATATATAAGGCCCAATTCCGCCCAATAGTGTCTGCGGATTGGTCAGTTTTCAGGTTGATCGATTTAGGGTTGGGTCGGGTGGGTTAAGGCGGTTTGGGCCCATGTACTGGTGAGCTCGCACAAATAGAGACGACTCATACCAGTGAACCCAAAACAAGAACATGTGAGAATTTGAAGGAGAAAAATGAGCATCAAAATATAAAAAATTAAAGGGGGTGGAAAATTCATTCAACATCTGATTATCCACAAAACCCAAAACATGGAGCAGCAAACATAAACAAAATACAATAGAATCATCTTGTCCAATACAAGAGCCACAATCAAGATCATACTTCTTGGGCTTTTGAAGCTTTTACTGAAGGTGGTAACCACGTTGGTGTCATTGTAAGTAGGGAGCGGATGCATGACTGGTTTGCCACTAAGTTCACCATTTTTGTAACTTTTAGAATAATGAGCAAAAATCAGCGGCCACATAAGAGAGATGCCGAGAGAAAGAAGAGAAGGAGATGTTGAGATTGAGAGTTCAAGAATGGAGAATGAGAGAGGTAATGTCATTGTGAGAGAGAGAAGGGGTAGCATTAGGTTTAGTGATCAGAGGCTTTTTTTAATCTTTTCAAAATAAACACAAAAATGTTACTCCATCTGTCTCAAAATATAAGAACCCGTTGACCATATCACGTTTCTTAAGAAAAGTAGTTAAGAGTACTTTTTGCATTGAATTTATACAACTTTTGTGTTATTTTTTCCTAAAATGTTCTTAGAACTATTGAGATTATTAATTACACTCTTTTCAATGGAGGATATTTTATGTAAAAGAATCATTAAAATAGCATTGAAAATTGAAAATGGTCTTATAAATTGGGACAAACAAAATTGGAAATAATGTCTTATATTTTGGGACAGATGGAGTATATATTAGCAATTGATTAATTGGTGATCCTCGTGGTTTCAATCGAATGGTGATATCATCTCTCTCTCAATTAATAAAAGATCTTACCGTTCATTTAAAATAAATAAATAATCCTATTATTGTTGGTTCTCATGAATAATAAATAAACAATGTTATTGTTTGTCCCAATACAAGATGAAGCGTGTATGTGTGTGCCCTTTTGACTGGAATGATTTAATTGTTGGCAGAAGAAAACATAGAGACACGTGAGGTCAGGTTTCCTTTGGGAAAGTAATGAGCTGTCTACATTCAAGAAAATGACTCGGGAAAATCAAATGCTATCTACATTCGGTCGGATGCGGATTTCGCCGAATTTTTTTTTCAACACCCGAACCCGCCCGTTATAACCCATACGAAACTGAACTGTACACCCGCTAACCCGGTACAACCCGCCCGTTTGCAGACATGTTTGGTCGGTTTTTTTGGGTTTTGGGCAGGTATTTGTAGGGGTGAACATGGGCTGGTTTGGATGGATTTTGGCCAAATCCGATGCCCGATCCGATCACTTTGAATGATTTGGATTTCAAAAAAAATTCGCAGTTTTTCTAAATGACCCGACCCGAACCGAACCGGTGTTGACCGGGTTGGGTTGGATGGGCTCGCAGGTTGTGAAGTGAAAAAAAAAAATAAGAGTTCTCATTCCCTGATTTTAAAATGATCCCCCAAGGGAGGCTTCTAAAAATCATCCTCCTCAAAAATCTAGCTTGTGTCAATAAAAGACTTTTTTTACACTATGTTCAAACAGTTTTCTTGTATATCAATCAACCAAACAAATTACGAATAAGATATAGCATGGCACAAAAAAATTTGCAAACCTGACTGTTATGAAACCATACAACAGTGTCACAACCAAAAAAACTTTAAATCACAATTCTAAAGGCATATGTTAAGAAAAATAAAATTGAAAGCAACTCCCACAAAATATTAAAAAAAATAATACTTAAAGCCACATCATCGGGTTGGGTCGGGTCTTGGGTTCAAAATGTGAAATCCGCCATCCGAACCAAACTACATCGGGTTTGTTTGGGTCGGATCGGGTTCTACCCGGATTGTCTTTGGTTCGGGCCAAAATGCCTTTGGGTCGGGTTGGGCCATCGGGTTAATTGGGTCGACCCGAACCCGTGTACACCCCTAGGTATTTGGGTCTTGTCCACCCCTACCCTTTACTTCTCACGTGATTAAGCTAACTACCCCAATGGTGCTAGCATCTCAACATTGCCGTTTTACCGAAACGGTTGCCAGTCGTCACATCAGTTAAAGAAACAAGATCCCTTTCGAAGGCAAAAAGGAATGGAATACCGGTCCAAATTATTTGGGTGGTTTTTTTTTATGAAATGAAATAATTTAAAAAATGAGTGCTCCGTTATTTTTAAAAGATTTTATTTTAATAAAAATATCTTAAATTGAATGCTCTTCTTGTCCTAAATTATTTAATCACGGGGAGTAAATTTATTTAATTACAAGGAATAAATTAAAGTAAAGAAAAAAGACATTAATAAATCAAACAAGGAAATATGTTTTTTTTTGCAATTTTTTAAAGACAAAAAGATTGACTTCTCACTTGTTGGGCCAACTGGCGCAGCCCATATTTCTCAACTGGACGACCTAGTGACAATGAAAAAACAACCAAACAATGGGGGAAAAAATACCGGCTGATCCGCCAACTGAAAAAAAAAAAAACTCCTAAATCCTAATTCAGCTACAAAAACCTAGGGGCCTTTTTTATTATAGGCTTCCTTTTTAGGCAGCTACTAGAGCAACCTTCCATTTTATTTTTCCCACCCCTCTTTCTCCCTTAAAAGACCTAAATACCCTTATCCCTAAAACTAATCCTCACCACCCCCTCAACCCCACTACCCCACCTCTACCTACCACACCATCACCACCCTACCCACACCTTCCACCTCCATTTCACCCCCAAACACCCACCCTTCTTATGGTGCATCTTCAACATCTCCCCTCACCTTCCACCTCTAGTTTCGTCTTTTCCTATCTACCTACAACTCAGTTGCGAAACTTTTTTTTTTGTTTGTGTTTTCACAATTTTCAGAATCTAAATTTTGAATGTGTCTGAAATTTAGTTTTTGAACGTGTAAAATAAACGAAAGGCCAAAAACTTTTCTTTCGAAAACTAAATTGTGGAAATGTAAAAAATAAATCACATTGCACATCCAGCAACTAATTTCTGGATGCATCTGGAACTCAGTTTCCGAATGTGCAATGTGATACACTTTTTATAAGTCTGGAATCTAGTTTGCGAAAGAATAAAAATTTTATCGTCCTCATACTAGTTTTCGAACATAGATAAAAAAACAAAACAAAAGATTTTTGGACAACAATTTTTTTACCATCCAGAAACTATTTTATGGACATGTCCAATTTCAAGATGGCAACAAAATTTGTTGTCCGAAAACTGGGTTTTTGAAATAAAAAATTTGTTTTTCCATTAAACGGGGTGAGGGTTGCACAGGGGAGAAGGGAGTGGGGTTAGGGGAGGGGAAGTGAGGGAATGGGGTTTCGGGGAGGAGGAGGAGAGTTATAGGGGAGGGGAATGGAAAGGGTGTGGTGGGATAAAACTTACGTACAGTGCTATAGACACTGTTCCTAACTAAAAATAAAGCACTATTGTAACAAATTGTCTCAAGGGGTGGGAAGAATATTGTCTGTTTAGTGAAAAAAATTGTCTGTTTGTGAGATGAACAATAATAACAGTATCTATGACATTGTACCTAAGTTTACTCCTTTTAGGTGGGAAAGGGGGTGCAAAATTAAAATGAGAGGTGGGATAGCATGGCCCCCTTTTTATTGTCAGGGCCATTCACATATTGCCCATTTGAGAGCTTTGAAAAATTGAATCTAAGTTGTTGGATCTAGATCTAGGAGTTCGACCGTTGTTAGTGAGGGCGAGTAGAGGTCAGGTGCAGATGATGTTGGTGCAGCCAGGGGCAGACCTAAGTCCAGCCCATGCACACCCTCAAAATATAAAAAATGCGCCTACCCCCTTTATAATAATTTTTTTTACCGCTCTAACTTTTCTATTTTGCACACTCTGACCAGGGCCGGTCCAACAGCTGTTGAGCCCCAAAGCAAACTCTAAAGTGAGGCTTAAAAATATTATTTGAGTAACTTAAATAGATAATAAGACAAGTCATTTAGGTATTCTAAAGTTAATTTAAGATTTTTTTCTATCCAATGATAACTTGTGAGACAAGATAAGCTAGCCAATGGGCCACTCTAAACAACCATTTTCTATTGGGCTTCTTTGTTTTCTTGGACATTTACCCACAACAAAATGCTAAAAAAATTACAACCAAATCATCCAAAATAGGTTTGAACCCATAAACACAAGGACAAGAGCACTGTTTGTACCATCTAAACTAGATAAATTATTGTTAGCAAGAGGAATTATGTCATTTATATTAAGTAAAAATAATTTTTTTGAGGCCTTTTATTTGGTTAAAATTTTTGAACCCTAAAGTTCTTGCCTTAGTGGTTTGGGCCCTGGGCCAGCCTTGAGCCTAACTTGCCCCACAATCTCTCAACCTGATACTCTCTCGAATGAATTGTCACTAGCATTGCAAAGAAAAGATCAAGACATCATAAATGTTATGAACTTGGTTAACATCACAAAGGAGCGGTTACAAACTATGAGGGATTATGGATGAGAGTTTTTATTGCAAGAAATAACTTTATTTTGTAGTAAGCATGACATTAACATTCCTAACATGAAAGATATATTTTCTAATGGGAGATCACGACGTGGGATAAATAGGTTGCACCCAATGTAGATTACATAATCGAATGTAGGGATAAATAGATGAATGATTATCTAGTGAATTATATTGAGAAAAAAGTGTTCATGAACATTAACAATGAGTTGATCATTCAACGATTGCAAAACATGAGGTCACGTAGAGGATAATTATATGTATGTAATTTGTTTGATTAGATATATTAAAATTTTATGATTTTAACATTTGTTTTTGTTTTTATTTTTATATATTATGATTTTAAAATTTTATGAAGTTAAATAGTTTGACCTCCCGACCCAGAGTCCTGGATACGCCACTGGGTGCGGCAGTTAGGTCGCGGAGCCCGAAACATAACAAAGAGGATGAAGATGGGGAGGGGCAGGGAAGATGGGTGAGGGGGGTAGGGATAGAGATTTGGTTGGAGAAGGTGTAGGTATTACTTGTTTTTTTCAAGTCATCCGAGCCCTACATTAAATCCAACGATATATTATACTATACGTGATTCACCATTGAACACTTGGTGAGAAAATTCACCATAGACCATACCATAGTCATATAGTTTTATTCTAAAATATCATATAGTCTTATCTTTTTTAGGTATATGTACAAGGCGGTGAACCTGCCGTCACTCATGGATAAAACATTAAATACAAGCACCGTTGGGATAATATATCCCCCATCGCTATTAATTGCCGAAAGAGTACCGTTATAAATCCTCTGGAAAATTTAACCCGAACGTATCCATTATCCATATCTGGGGCCCTTAAGCCATGGCTGCAGCATCCATAGATCTAGGTTTATAGGCTTCTAGTATAACACTAGTACTGTGGATTCTGACTTGTCATAGGTCTGTGTTTATAAAAACAACAAAAATGGGCAACTTAATATCTCGACTCATTAGCCTTTTCCTTCATAAAAGAGGCACCAAAACACATGTTACCAAGCAATGCCGAAAATAGACGCCTATTATGTTGTCGCGTTTCAAATGTTGATAGTAGACGCTCAATGATATTCTGGCCTCAACTCTCTTCTTGGCTCTACCTAGCCAGCTTCCTTTGTTTTTATTTTTTTAAGCAAAGCAACGAACTAACAATATGCGCCAAAGGCCCAAGCAAAACGTGGCCTATGTAAATAATAATTAATTATGTGAAATTCTCATTCCAAACTGATCCATATACAATTCTGTATTCATAATGGTCATGGTTTGTTGCTTGCATTCTCAAATGATATCATTGATGAAAATGGAAAAGATCAAATCCCAAGTAGGGTAGATCATGTTTTGTTCCTTTTATTTAATATGAAAAGGACTGTCTACTATTTTGGGGAGTGCCATCCAATTTTCTGTTCCACAACTTGCACTCTTCATTTGTATTTTAGTGCCTTGATCATCGACATTGTGTTTGGTTTTGCTTAGACCCCACTCGCGTTGTTAATATCAAAACAATTGGGTCCACAAGCCATATCTTTCCTTCTTCTATTGGCTATTGATAATAAATCCTAACAGAGGGATCCGCTGTTCAAATTTCACAGCCACACAAACGTTATCTCTGTGATCATCTCGCTGTGATTTGATCAAGTCAATAATAATCAATGTCTTAACTTTTCTCTTTTTGCGATAATTATATAGATTATAGGATTAATACCGCTTTTGGTCCATGTAATTTGAGCGAAATTCGATTTTAGTTCTTGTAAAAATTTTTGTTTAGATTTTGTCCCTGTAATTTAAGATTCTTCCACTTTTAGTCTCTGCCGTCATCTCTATTAAAAGCGTTGAGTTTTTGTCCCTGTAATTTGAAGATTCTTCCACTTTTAGTCCATGTAATTTAATAGAGAATTGACGGCATGGACTATAAGTGGAAGAATCTTTAATTACAGGGATAAAATCTAAACAAAAAATTTTACAGGGACTAAAACTAGATTTTGCTCAAATTACAGGGACTAAAAGCGATATTAACCCTAGATTATAATATATTAATTCTTTATAATAGATCAATTTTGAATATGTCCATACTTATGTAAGATTTTTCCCCCTTCAAATTTGACTTATCAAAAATATAGATGCAATGCAAGTTCCTTTTTAGGATATGAGCAAGAATTACTACAAGTACTTTAAAACACGCTAGACATATAAGTTTGTGTGGTATTCTATATACCATACTAGTGCGTGAACCCGTGCGATGCAGGGGGCAAAGATTATGTAATTATTGTTCGTTTTATTGTTTTTAAAATGTTCAAAAAGAAAAACAATTTATATAAAATACATAAAATATTATTAGTATAAAGCATGGGAAATATAGTGCGAAGAACATTGTCTCGTATATCGATCTATTTATGCTATGCACCATAAAAACAATTTGGTATTTATGTATTTTATTGATAAGTGCTTATGCTATGCAACGCAACTGTTGAATTTTGGAAAACCTTGCAAACAAAATTCTTCACATACACAATATATTTTTAAAACAAAATTCTATTTTGTGTTGGTGTACTTAATATTTTTTAATAATATTTTCATTGTTGTCGACGTAAATCATATAAAAAAATAATGTCTTTTTAAATATTCAATAATATAAATAAATTATTAAAAAATTATCTACTTTATGATTGCATAAATTGTTACATAATTGAATGATATGTTAACATGAAAAGTATTTTGCATGATATTTAAAAAATGGTTAGAGAGCATGCGTTATAAAAAAATGTTAAAATAATTATATATATTTTTTGGTACAAAAAATAATTATACTTTGTTTGATGGTATTTTAGAATGAAAATTTTATATTTTCATTACAATCATAGAGTAGATATAGAAAAAGGTATAATAATGATATTCCCATATATTCAATCCTGTAAGAATTACAAAATGTGTCTAACCCGTCAGGTCAATCCGTTTGACCCACAACTTTTGTTGGTTGGGAAACTTAACCCACAACTTGTTTTGACAAACATGATGCATATCTAAGAAAGAGAAACAGAACGCCTTCTGCATTGACAATAGATCACATAGATCTTCTTTAGGATACAGTCAAGATGGTTCTTTTATTGGATTACCTTCAAAAATCTATTATTTTATTCTTCCCCGTCTCTTATGAGCTTGTCTCTTCTTGGTCTATATGTACTCAAATCCTCCTAACTCCAACCCCACTACTCTCTTTAAACTCCCAGCTAGATTTGGCTCTTTATTCAACCCATAAAATGACACTCCTCACTCACTGCGCCATTTTAAATCTCATCATTTATATTAACTTTTTCAAATACCTTTTTCATGCAATTTTTCATGATATAATAATCTAACAACATTGTACAGGTAAGCATGTTACCTCATTAGTGAGTGCTGGTATTTGAGATAATATTAAAAAATAAAAGTGCCGCTATAAACTAAAAACTTCCTTGTCCAACATTGATGCTGCCAATATGTAAACCCACACACAATATGTGACATTAGATTAGATTATAAAGAAGGAATGAAATTCACAACAATGTGGCTCATTTACCATCTCCAAATCAAAAATAGATAATCAAGATGTCCCCATGAAATTAATATAAGCATTCTTGGATATACAAAAAAGTAATATAAAGCATCGGTTTGATGGTGGCTTGGCTAGCAAACCCATGTAACAGAATTTGATATGGCACCGATAGCATACGTACCAAAATCATACCTACAAACCTGTTATATATTACCTTTTAATTCAGAAAACTTAGGAGCCCTAACAGGAATTGAATACAACAGAGACTTTATCAGAAATGGTACATCTGCACAACGATAAAAAAATTAAAATCCCACACCCCATGATGGAAGAACACGTAATGTGAATAAATCAGTTTGCTATGTTCAACGAAATCTCATTTTCCATTATTTCTATTAGACTACTGGTTTGATGAATATACTATGAGGAACAAACACTACTCATGGAAAATGTCCGGGAAAACAAATTTACAGTATCAGTAAAGTTGGCATAAGTAAATATTAAGAAAACTTACTCCCACTTTCAATGTAGGTCAGACATAAGCATGGAAAATATGGAAATCAAATTCACCTTTACATGCACATTCCCACTTTGAGGAACCGTCTACAACCTGTTATTGTTAGTTAGTATTGACAACTTCCAAAGATGAGTGCCCTCAATGACTGCACCACAATGGATTATTAACTTTTTTTGAAAAAAATATATTTAAAAAGGTCATTGGAAAACATGAATTCAGCTACTAACGCAAATTCATCACCCTAAAAATTTCAATGACTCTGTCAATGTTAAAGAGCTCCAACTGTGGAGTTTGCCTCTCACTATTTCTTTCCTTTTCTTTCCTCATTTCTTCTATCAATGATTTACTGGAGTACTCAAAACTTTTTAAGCATTCAAGACTGAAATAAATTAATGTGCAAACGCAAGATATTAAAGTCATTGCATATAATCAGGAGTATCAATATGAACAGTTGAGGAGTGGAAAAACCTGCTAAAGTTAGAAAATAAACAATATGAAAAAGGAAATTGTGATTTCTTTTTGCCAAGGAACTATGACGACAACACAAACATGGACATCTGAAATAATACCAAAATAATTGGACATCAGTATTTTTAGTGAATAATTATTGACGTGTAACAATAAATTAGAAACCAACAACCAATGTAGTTTACACAATCTCATACAAAAAAGTGGCAGCTGAATTAAAACTATGCAAAGACTTATCCAAGTGATTAGTTGAATGGTGGCAGCTGCATTAGGAAATAATAATGGCTACAACAATGAATTAATATCCAGTAAAACATGTGAACTTCTATGAGCCACCAAATACAGATAGATAAGTATAACCTTTACAATGCAAGAAACGGAATAATATTGAAAGTAAGAGGACATATTAGTTCAAACTTCAAATTTTCAACCATGAATGATTAGACAGTCTACAATTTATTGCTATATATAGAATAACAACCAACTATAAATCAACTTTTCCATAATTCAGAAAAAGAAAGAGACGACTAAAAGCATAAAATTTCATAACCGTGTATCTATATGTTGTTCAGTTTTTTTACCATATGTCAACCAACTTTTATTTTTCTTAGGTCATATTTTCATCCACCATCAAAATTCTCATTCTCTACCGGCAAATAAGACAACATTTTAAAGCAAACTTTGATAATGAATTTTGTTCCTAACACTTGGTTTTGAGATAGATCTACGGGAATTCTTTGCTTCCCCTTGTCGTAGCCAACTCTGCTAACAATGCTGCTGGCTGCTGCCTCTGCTGCATCACTTTTGAAATCCTCCCGCAACGTCGGAATTGACTCCTTCAAATTCCTTCTTCCTAAACCGCACTTACGAAAAATCTGAAACAAAATGTAGAATAATAACAACACGTTAATTTAACGCTAAAACTCCCAAACCAGAGAAAACCACCAAAGACTGCAGAGTAATCCACTATGTAGAAAATTATTACAATCACACAATTTTCTCTCTCAGACTCTCAAGACACCCACAAAGCTTCCCACTAGCAAAACTTATTCCTCACACCTCCTTTTACAAGAAATATTCCTAATAAATTCTTTTCTCGACATGAGGTCAAATGTTCACAACCACAAAGATACTAAGAACTCTATTAAATTCTAAAACAAAGAGAGGAATTTATCTAGAGACAAAAGTTGCTAGACAAGCTTTTGAATGGTGTACATAAAACCAAGGCCCAAGCCTCCTTTTATAACAAAGAGGTTCACTCCTTCTTACTATTTTATCCGATGTGACTAAAAGTCCCAACACCAACAATCTCCACTCATGACTTTGTGGCCTCACAACGCCCACCTCGATTTGAAGATTCCCATAGCTTTGCTATCATCGCAACGCATACATGCTCCACCATAAAAGCATAATCACTCGTGAACTAGCCATCCCAAAGCATTTAAACTCTAAGACATGTCTAAATATAACCTTCACGAAAAACTATGGTGCAACTCCCATATTTGACTCTCATGGAAGCTTAATCACCATCGACATAAATTTCACCACACACCCCGCATCAACGCCAACCAATGCCCGTAGCAAAATGTGGTCCCGCTTAACATTTAATATCCTTTATCACGGCAACTTTGGGACCTATGCCATAAGGATATACATGTCCTTCTTTTCAGCGACATCAAGACGGAGATAATCGTTACATTATCAAAGATCTCCACTTGGCCGACACGTAGCTTTTGTCAACTCGCTCTACCTTTACAATTTTTCTGATATGGCCAGATCGCCCACATCCCCAACATGCATTCTTTATGGAGTTCTTCTTCTTCCACTATGAGCTACCAATGCGAACTTTCATGTGGATCACATGTTACCCCACCAAGTTCTCTCTTCGTAGAAGCCTTACTAGTAACCTCCGAGAAAATTATTTTCTCCCTTACTATGTCCATGAATTAATAGCGCTTCATGTGCATAGGACCGCATGGAAGAGACACGATCACTCTTAAGGCCCGATCCTCATCATCAATTTTAACTCCAATAGATTCAAGCTCGTAAACAATGCCATCGAGAATAGCTTAAATGATCCTGGAATAGTAGTACCTTCATCCATTTGCAACGATGAAACTTCTCTTTCGTGATACAACCGATTTGGAGACGCCTTTGTCTCGATACAACTCTCGAAGTTTTTCCCTGTAGTCCCTTTGCCGTGGATGCTCCTTCACGCTTTGCAAGAACATTTTTGGTCAAGCACTGACGCATTGCACTTGCCGCTTCTCAAATCCAGATCCTCCCAATCATCATCACTTTGTTCAGAGTTTTACCAAAGATCACCGCTACTTTCAGAGTAACTATGTCCTTCAAAGCCTTGTGTAAACTGCAGATCAATCAACACATCCTCGACTTGTATTTGCCACAAGCCAAAGTTGATCTTTTCCACAAATTTCTCTACATCAAACTGACCGCATTTGAAACTCGCTTCCCGACATCCTCTTTGGCGTAACCCTGTTTCGATACCACTTGTCGGGAATTTGACTCTTCAAATTCTCTTCTTCCCGTAAACCGTGACTTACGAAAATTGGAAAACAAAATAGAGAAATAATAACAACACAAGAATTTAACGTGGAAAACTCCTGCAAACCAGTGAGAAAACCACCAAGACTGCAGAGAAAATCCACTATGTAAAAATTATTACAACTACACAATTTTCTTCTCTCAGACCTCAAGACACCACAAAGCTTCCCCACTAAAGAAACTTATTCCTCACACCTCTCCTTTTATGTGCAAAGAAATATTCCTAATAAATTCTTTTCTCGGGATGCTGAGACAAATGTTCGCAAACTAATAAAGATACTAAGAATTCTATTAAATTTAAAACAAAGAGAGTGAATTTATCTGTAGACAAAAAGTTGCACAGATGCTTTCGAATTCACAGAGACATAAAACCAAGGCCCAAGCCTCCTTTTATAACAAAGAGGTTCACTCCTCTTTACTATTTTATCCGATGTGGGACTAAAAGTCCCAACACCAACATTAAATTGATACTCTTATATACAATTTCTAAAGTTATATTCTTTTCACTCTATATTAAGTAATATCATATGATAGGGCTCAGATCTAGTCACAGAGCTTACAATAATGTTATTTGAACTAATGATGCAAGTATATGTCGGTGGATTTTTCTCAGATTGAAAAATTGAAAGAAGTAAATAGAAAGAAAGCATCCAGACTTGAAAATTTATTAGTGCACAAACAAATTGTGAGGGTAGATGATAAAGCAGTGAACAGAGAGGTTACTTCATTTTATATTTGTTCAATACCTCTGGTTGTATTCAGCTACTTACATTACCGGAATTTTATTCACATCATCTTCCCCATCATCCTCGATATTAATGTAATCTATCTCATGCCCAGAATTATTGAAGACCTTGAAATGGAAAGATTGTCCCTTGCAAGAAACAAATGATAAAAATGTTAAAAATAAGGAAAGTCTGGGGCAAATAAAAGTTATTGAAGCACAGTCAAGAATAAAACTCAAAACTATATATAAAAACCCCAAAACTGAATGGGAAAAAAAGGTAGGAACCATTCAACAACTATTAAGAAACCCAAAAGTGGAATGAAAAAAACAGTAATAACCAACCAAAATGAACCTTTTTATGTAACACCTATCGTAACACTTTTATGTATGAACAATCACCTTGATTTGTGGAAGAAACTCCAAAATGAACCTGCATGTAAACGCAAATTAGAATACACAAATTAGAACTAGTAACAACAAATCAATATACCATGGAGAAATGGCGGTGCAGAAAGGAAAAGAGTGAAAATGCAGGGAAGAAGAGGTCAAAAGACATTCAAAATTTCAGAATACGTTATCAGCCAAATGAAAAGGATATCAGCTGCATGAGGTTTTTGAAACGGTGCAAGTATTTTCTAAACCCAAGGGCAGAACGTGAAGAGGCAATCTCAGGTTTTTTTTGAAACGGGTGCCTAATTAAAACCCAGTAATTTTGCAATTGGAAGGCCAGAGCAATTCGCGAGAAGCAAATACGAAACGGAAGATACGAAGCGGCACGTAGCATAGGTGAAAACGAAAGGGTGCTCGTATAACGTGAAGAGGAAAGCTTAGCAGCTCAACTTATTGGGAACAGATGTGTAATTAAAACCCGAATCCACCAATTAAATCAGCATATTAATCCATCAATTAAATCAGCATATCGCTGGACGTGAACTGTATTATTATTTGGGCGGCTAATTAAAAAAAGGAATAGGATAGGATAGTTGGGCGGCCCAATCTGTTGTTGCTGCATTTAAAGTGAAAAAATTAATTTGGGCAGCTAATTAAACAGGAGTACGTGCAGTGCATTTAGTTGGCACACTGTGATTGCATTTGATCGCCATTATGCATTTAATTGGGCACTGTTTCGGGAAATGGAAAGCATGAGGTGCATAATGCAGAGCACCGTGCGCTTTTACGTAAGGAATAATATGGCGCCTTGATTACATGTATGAGCTGAACAAAAAGTGGCGGATTAATTGGGCGACAAACTATGCCTTGTTAGTTCCCTTAAGTAATAAGGGATTATCTGACCGAAACTAATTTTATGTGTTAGACTTTTACATAATTCCCTCCCCCCCAACAAAAAAAAAAATCCAAGCAGTATTTATGTAATTTTCATACAAATTAAACATGGTTTTTTGATAAGTTTTTCAACTAATGACATTTTTGTTATTTTCCTTTCAAAGCACATGGTTAAATATTTCTTAAAAAAAATAGTTCCTGTTTAGTGTCTATTTGCTTTATATTTGATTTTTTTTACCATGTTATATGTGTGAAATACCCACAAGTTTCACTGGTGACTAATTAATTAATCTCTACCAAGGAACTAGATGCTCTACATCTTTAGTGGGGTCTTCCCTCCTAAAAACACATTTGTATGGATGTAGGCCAACATCAAGTCACCAAACAACACCATATTATAATGGCTTTGTTAGGCCTTACTAGGGAAACAATGTTGGAGAATCCTAAATGGAAACAACTCTCTTATGTTGAGAGTTTTCAAGTCAAGATACTTTCCTAGAGGTGATTTCATGGAAGCCAAAGTTGGCTATCAACCTAGTTATGCTTGGAGAAGCTTGATGTATGCCAAGGAGGTGATGGATCTAGGTGCTAGGGGGGTTATTGGGGGTGGTGATAAGCCCGCAAGTGCACGGTTTTATCGCGTAGTAAAATATCGTTCCCACAAGGACTTAGAATTGAGTACCAATTTCTCTCACTAAGATGATTAGCTAAAGGAATAAATTAGAATGATATTGTTGTTGCTGAAAAATAAAATGAGTTTAATTTAGAAAATAAAAGGCTCTTGGGATTGATGCTCTTCCAATGAAAATTACTCTTAAGCCAATTCTTCATCACTTTCCTTTGAGTATGAACAATGGATTCTTAAAGGCCAAATAATCAAATGTGATTATTGTCTTCTTTCAAAGTACAATAACATGTTTTAGACAATAAAATCTACCTATTTTCATGATAGAAAGAATGATAAAACTCATTAAGAACAATTATTTCTAAGCCTCAAGGAAACCAATTCTATTTTCATGAATTGATCCCCTTGTTTAATTTTGTAATTCCAATATCGAATTTTCACTTTTCAGTGCTTAATAAGATATTTAGGATTCATACAATCATATTAATTATGATTGCAGAGAAAGTAAAACTCAAGATTAAATTAAGAATGGAACAATGCTCGTAACATCTAAGGAAAGAAAATTAGACTTAACAATAATTCATCATTGGAATATAATCAATCCCAAGATAAAAGAAACTACTCACACATGATTGGAATGTAAATAAGACAATATAAATTAAACATTCAGAAATTGAATAAGTAAAAGATGAAGATTAGAAGGTAATAGAAACTGAAATTCATTCAAAACTTAAAGCCATAGAAAAGTTGCTTGACCATACATCAAGAAAAACACAAAAGAACACAAGTTTAGCTAAGAAAAATGGAGAGGAAGATGATCCCATTTCGTGCTCTGAAAGCCTCCATTTATAGCCCAATTCTACCCTAATCAAGTGTCATTATATCCCCTTTAAGACCCCCCTAAAACAACTCAACAGTTTCAGCACTTAAATTGAGCTGTTACAAAATTCTGCCATAAACATGGCCGTAATGCGCAACACTGGGGGGCCATAATCTTCAAACTGTGACTTTTTAGCTCACGTAACCACGAATTACGGCCATGTTGGAAAACACTGGGGGTCGTAATTCTCTCTGTTTCTTCACTTGACCTTCCAACTGCTTCCCATGAATTATGGCCATGTTCTTCAACACTAGGGGGCCGTAATCCTCTCTTTTTGCATCAAATTCATCAACTCTTCAACTCCTTTTCCTACAAATCAAAATATAAACCAAAAGGTAATAAAAATAAAACATAAATAAAGATAAACCACTAATAAAACCTATTAAAACAAGGTAAAAAAACTAGATAAATTCTAACTTATCAAACTCCCCCATGCTTAGATCTTTGCTTGTCCTCAAGCAAATCCCAACAAATGGTCAGACTTGAAAATGCCTTGTTTCAACCACACCATATCAAAGTTCTTTGATGATATCCGATGACACAATTTGCACAATTTCAACACACCACTTATTGGAACCTAGTGCATAGCATTATCAAATGGTTCAAGGCATCAGAACATTGAGTGAGACCTAAATTATTATTCTGATATTTTCATTTTTAAGCTTAGATTCCCAGCACTTTTGCTTGGGGCCTCCACTCATATGTAAACAAAGCAATTGCCACACTTGGTCTCAAAGGAGTGCCTTTGTTTCTCAGTAGCCAATCAGTCTCAAAAGGGTACAAAGAGTATTTCCCTAGTAACCTATAACCTCAAAGGGGTGTTGAGCTAATTTTTCTATTCTTTTTTTTCCAGCATTTATTCTTTTCTTTTTAACTAACCCCACTCTTTTTTTTTTCTTTTCTTTTTCTTTTTTCTAGCTCAACACAGACATTTCTCCAGTAACCAATATGCAGTGAGTGTCACCAAGGAACCAATAATTAGATATCAAAGCAAGGTTCTTCCCAATTATCCTAATGCCAAAACCAATCTAAGTTGTGTGTGTGTGGCCCCAACAAGCAGTAAAGATTTCAACATTCACAACTGTGCTCATTGAATACCAATTAATTAACCAAGTAATGCCATAAAAACAAGGATTTCCAAAGAGGCCAATTCAAGACAATTTTCACAACAAGGATCTCACATGGGAAGAATGATAAAAGTTAGAAAACAGACACAGACATATGCAAAAACAAAATAAAGAAATGAAACAAAATAAAATAAGAGAAAGAAAAACAATACTCCCCTAGTCTTGAGGTCACCATCAGTAGTGCCTCTTTTTTTTTCATCTTGCTTTGGGATATGAAGAAGCATAAAAATTGATAAAGTTTTACCAGGGTCCCATTTCTTGAAGGATAAAGGCCAAGTGACACATGAAGAATGAAAGCTTATTCCCAGATCCCATTGCTTAAAGAATGGCAATCGTGGAAACAATATAAGCCTACCCTCAAATCCTCCTATTCTTTCCCAAGGATTTGTGGAAGATAGTGCTTTTTCTTGTGACTCATATTCCACTACCACCTCATCCTTATTTTGATCCTTCTCCACAACTATATTTTTCTCAAATTGTGTTTCATATGGCTCTTGTAACAATTGTTTACAAATTTTCTCAATTTGCATTTTGAAATTTTGCATCACAGTTTCAATATGATCATAATTGGCTTTTGCTTTGGCCGAAGAGTTGGATAACTCTTGTGCATATTGCATTAGAGCTATTTCCAAAGGTTTTGGCTCTTTGGAGATCACTTGTAAGCACGGTGGTGGGGGCGGCAAAGATGACAAAAATGATTCCCATTCTTTCTTGAAAAATATAAATACATACTTATTGGTCAAACAATCAACTTGTGCTTGATGACCATGATATCCGAAATTCATGTTCAGTAAACAAAAAGGAAAATAATAATAGAAAAATAAAATTTTTAGGCTAACCGGAATAGCGAAAGGAAATCAATATCAATAGCATAAGTCCCCGGCAACGGCGCCAAAAACTTGATAAGCCCGCAAGTGCACGGTTTTATCGCGTAGTAAAATATCGTTCCCACAAGGACTTAGAATTGAGTATCAATTTCTCTCACTAAGATGATTAGCTAAAGGAATAAATTAGAATGATATTGTTGTTGCTGGAAAATAAAATGAGTTTAATTTAGAAAATAAAAGGCTCTTGGGATTGATGTTCTTCCAATGAAAATTACTCTTAAGCCAATTCTTCATCACTTTCCTTTGAGTATGAACAATGGATTCTTAAAGGCCAAATAATCAAATGTGATTATTGTCTTCTTTCAAAGTACAATAACATGTTTTAGACCATAAAATCTACCTATTTTAATGATAGAAAGAATGATAAAACTCATTAAGAACAATTATTTCTAAGCCTCAAGGAAACCAATTCTATTTTCATGAATTGATCCCCTTGTTTAATTTTGTAATTCCAATATCGAATTTTCACCTTTCAGTGCTTAATAAGATATTTAGGATTCATACAATCATATTAATTATGATTGCAGAGAAAGTAAAACTCAAGATTAAATTAAGAATGGAACAATGCCCATAACATCTAAGGAAAGAAAATTAGACTTAACAATAATTCATCATTGGAATATAATCAATCCTAAGATAAAAGAAACTACTCACACATGATTGGAATGTAAATAAGACAATATAAATTAAACATTCAGAAATTGAATAAGTGAAAGATGAAGATTAGAAGGTAATAGAAACTGAAATTCATTCAAAACTTAAAGCCATAGAAAAGTTGCTTGAACATACATTAAGAAAAACACAAAAGAACACAAGTTTAGCTAAGAAAAATGGAGAGGAAGATGATCTCATTTCGTGCTCTGAAAGCCTCCATTTATAGCCCAATTCTACCCTAATCAAGTGTCATTATATCCCCTTTAAGACCCCCTAAAATAGCTCAACAGTTTCAGCACTTAAATTGAGCTGTTACAAAATTCTGCCATAAACATGGTCGTAATGCGCAACATTGAGGGCCATAATCTTCAAACTGTGACTTTTCAGCTCACGTAACCACGAATTACGGCCATGTTGGAAAACACTGGGGGGTCGTAATTCTCTCTGTTTCTTCACTTGACCTTCCAACTGCTTCCCACGAATTATGGCCATGTTCTTCAACACTAGGGGGCCGTAATCCCCTCTTTTGCATCAAATTCATCAACTCTTCAACTCATTTTCCTACAAATCAAAATATAAACCAAAAGGTAATAAAAATAAAACATAAATAAAGATAAATTACTAATAAAACCTATTAAAGTAAGATAAAAAACTAGATAAATTCTAACTTATCGGGTGGCCAACAGGTTAAAATTTGGGGTGACAGCTGGTTACCTCAACAGCACAATTTCAAAGTTCATAGCCCGGTCAATGTTCTCCACCAAGATGCAAGAGTGTGTAAGCTTATTGATTCTGACACCAAAACAGTGGAATAGGGAGCTGATTTTTAATGTTTTTAACTATTTTGAAGCAACACAAGTGTTAAATATCCCCATTTCTCTGAGACTCCTGGCTGACAACATAATTTGGCACTGGGAAAAGGACGGCTTGTACTCTGTTCAGTCTGCATACCATCTTTTAGGTGAGGAATCCCAAAGATCTAATCCTGAGTGCTCAAATGATAATGAGAAAAGTATGTGGAAGGCTCTCTGGGCTGCTTTGGTTCCAAATAGTGTTAAAAATTTTCTTTGGAGACTTGCTAGAAACATCATTCCCACTAGGTGCAACTTGAGTGGAAAAGGAATCAAACCTGAGGAAATATGCCCCATTTGCAACTTGGAGAATGAGAGTCAAGACCATCTTTTTATGAAGTGTGAGGCCGTCCAACAAGTGTGGTTCGCATCTAAGCTTGGAATCCATGTGCCTAATAATATTGATCTTAAATCTTGGTTGATGAGTTGGCTTTCTTGCCCAGATCAGCTAGCAAAACAGGTTTTCTGTATAACAATATGGAAGATCTGGAAATATAGAAACCAAACCATGTTTAATAAACTCAGTTTCCAGCCAATCCAAGTTGCTGAAGATGCTGCCTCCTTCGTTGAAGAGTACAACCTTGCTAATAAATCTGTCCCAAAAGTGTCTGTTCTGGCCTAACCAAATCCTTGGGAGCCCCCTGATGTTGATTTTTTTAAGATTAATATTGATGCAGACTGTTTTTCTAATGGCTACACAGGGTGGGGTCTGATTTGTCGAAACTATGCAGGTATTGTGCAAGCTGCAGCTATAAAGCTAGACAAGTTACAGGTTTCACCTTCACTGGCAGAAGCTCTAGGCCTTAGATGATGTCTCCAATGGGCTAAGGAGCAACATCTTAAAAATCTGATTGTTGAGTGTGATGCTGAGTCAGTTGTTAAGTGTTTGATTGGTGTGTCCAAAATTGCTGAACTAGATATTATAATCCTAGATTGTATTGACCTTATTAGTCAGCTAGAAAACACTCATGTTGTGTGTATCAAAATAGAGAAAAATGTTGTAGCACATGAGCTTGTTAATGTTGCTAAGAACTTTGGTAGTAGAATTTAGTTTGGGGCTGTCCTTCACCAAGTTTATTCCACCTATTGTAATGAGCTTGTTTTAATCTAATGATCATATATTTATTGTCAAAAAAAAATGGGTTTGTTGGATAATTTGGAAAGCTAGTAATTAAGAAATTTTTAGTGAACAAATGGACTACATGGTTTACACTTGATTGGCAACTGATTGGATGTGGGAGCTCGACTTCAAAGATGTTATTTTTAAAATGAATTCTAAACTAGTGGTTGATGGCTTTAAGTCTACGTATAGACACTTTGATTTCATCTTATTGTCGAAACAAACAAAAGCTTTTTTTTTTTTTTGTGTGGAAGAAACAAACAAAAGCTTAACACAATGAGAATCATTGTTCTTCTAATGGTTTTTTTTATAGGCAAATGTTAGTTATTAGTAAGTTATGTTAGTAGCCAGGATTTGAACCCTGAATCTCCTTCCTCTAACTCCTTCAAATGTCTCAGCTCAACCACTTGAACTACACATTAGAGACCTTCTAATGGTTTGCATTGTAGTTGGTTTGGAAACAACATCTTAATGTCCAGTTCGAAATGGCAATGCCAATTTAATTTAATTTTCTACAATAAAGTGTCGTATGTTGTAAGTGTACATGATTATTAATTATCGGTCATCAGGGGCCCTTAATATGACAACTAACATAAAACCGTGCAAGAGATTCTTCAAGGTCACAGTACATATATAATGGATTTTATCTACGTTTAATTACCTGCCAAAAATCAATCGTAAACTCCAAAATAACCCCAACAACTAGAGGCCAATCCTTTGCTACGCACGGGGTGCAAGATTTTAATTATCTAAACTTTTTAATTATTTGTGACTGGATTAATATATTATTTTATGCATAGTAAAAAAATATAATTTCTTATAATTTTATTTATGCATAAGGAAATACAACAACCATAGATATAATTCTTATTATAATATATGGATTCTAAACTTTTTGTATTTTTTAATTTTTACTCTTTTGACTTTCTTTTAATTTTTGCTATTGTATTTTTAGTATAAGTATTATGGGTAATATAACTATATATATGATAATTGGCACTTACTTTGTTTACAAAATAATTGTACTTTGTTTTAGTCAAATGCACATTATATCTAGTGGTTTAAGTTGATGCCATATTTGACAGTAAATTAATACAAAAATTCTTGTTAGTAAACTAATGAAGATACATACTTTATTTGTCTTTTAATCCATTTAAAAATCAATGCAGCTTGGCTTACAATGCAATCTCTTCACACTTGATGAAATTTTCAAAACCAGAAAAACACTCATTAGCAATTTTCACAGGTAATTTGATAAATTTTATGACTGTTTTAATGTAATTAATCAAATAATAACAAAAACCAAAAAATCCATATACAAAATTATAAGAAAGAAAGTGCGTCCAAAAAACAAACACCGGCCAATAGGATTCGTTTTCACAAACATTCAAACAAACAATTTTTCACAAATTCACTTTTAAGCACCAATTTGGGTTTTGGGGGGTACTATTTCAAACAAATGTAAGATTACAAAAACAAATTGAATTATTGTATTACCATCGAGAAGAGAAAAATATCAGAAAAATAGTGCACAAAAAACGTTGGGAGAAGACCCGAGCATCAGCCATCAAGGAATAAATACATACTGGCAAATATTTTTTCCCAATCTAATTACCCAAAATGTTCTAGAAACATCTTCAATTGAGGAAATATATACATGAATCAGTGAAAGGAGTATTTTATTAAAATAATGATAATAATTATTACAATAATGTTTTTTTTAAGTGGAAAAAGAAGCTACCTAATCAATAAAAAGAAAGTGGAAAATAAGCTATTGTAGTACATTGTATCAAACCCTGTAGCTTATCCACCAGATTTATATATAGTATATAGAGTATATAGATAATAGAGTGAGATTCAGACGCAATTTAGTGAAAGCTTATGATCGTGTGGATTGGAACTTTTTGAAGCTTACCTTATCAGAGTTTGGTTTCCCAGCTCACATTATTTCTTTAGTCACGAGTTGCATAACATCGTCATCCCTTGCTCTTAAATGGAACAATAAAAGATTGGATAGTTTTACCCCTACTCGTGGTTTGAGACAAGACGACCCTATGTCACCTTATTTATTTCTTCTTTGTATGGAGAAGTTGGCTATTCTAATCCAAGAGCAGATTGATAATGGCAAATGGGAACCTATTAGAATTACTAGCAATGGTCCGACCATTTCTCATTTATTTTTTTGCAGATGATTGTCTTCTCTTTACTAAGGCTACTTCGAGCCAAGCTAGACTTGTGAAGGAAGTTTTACATTCATTTTGCTTAGCCTCTGGGATGAAGATTAATATTCACAAATCCAAGTTCTTTCCTTCTAAGAACCTCTCAAGGAGGGATGTAGCAAATTTGGCAGGTACAATTGATTTTAAGCATACATATAATATTGGCAAATATCTTGGATTTCCAATGCTTATATGTAGAGTCACAAAGAATGATTTTTTCCTTTATCATTGATAAAATTAATTCTCGGCTGGCTAGTTGGAAGGGAAAGCTGCTTAGTAGGCCTGGAAGGGACACTCTTGCTAAATCTGTGCTCAATTTCATGCCTGTTTATACTATGCAGAATATGTGGTTCCCTTAAGGTATTTATGATAAAATAGATTCATGTATTAATCAGTTTATCTGGAGAGGCACATCTGGGCATTGGATCAATTGGAACAAAGTTATTCAACCAACGAACCAAGGTGGTCTTGGTATCAGAAAAGCTAGGCAAATGAATGTTGCAATGTTGGGTAAGCATATTTGGGAACTTCTTCATTGTCCGGATAAGTTGTGGGTTAAATCTCTATCTGCAAAGTATTTAACTCACTCTCATATTCTGGATGATAATTCTTTTAATGGTGCCTCTTATACTTGGAATTCAATTTCTAAAGCTGTGCCAATTCTTAAACCAGCCTTCAAAACTAGAGTTGGTAAGGGTGATATCTCTCTTTCGTATGAAAATTGGATGCATAAGAGGAGGTTAGCAGATTGTGTTCCTTATGTGGATATTCATGATATTGACCTGAAAATTAATGATGTTTGTCAATCAGGAACCTGGAATTTTGATATCTTGTATACCTGTTTGCCTGCTAATATAAGGATGGATTTGTTGAGTATTGTTTTGAATCCATATTTAGATGATGTTCTCATTTGGGCACCCTCTACTTCGGGTATTTATACAACAAAAAGTGCATACTCTTGGTTATTATAGAATAACAGTATGTTGCATAATAATGTTGGGAATTGGAAGTGGGTGTGGAAATTAAAATTACCTAAAAATATTCGCTTCTTTTTGTGGATGATCATGTATAATAGTTTGCTCACAAACCAAGTTCGTTCCCTTCACCATGTCACTACTGATGCCTCGTGCCACCGTTGTGGTAGCACTGAGGAGTCTATGCTTCATTCCTTGCGTGATTGCCCTTGTGCAAGATCAATTTGGTTGGCTCTTGGTTTTTGTTCCTCTCCTAACTTCCATTGTAGCGCTCTTAGTGATTGGATTAAAGAGTTTGCGTCTTCCAACAATGCCTTGTTCTTTATTTCTTGTTGGGAAATTTGGAAGGCTCGCAATGAAGAGATTTTCAATAACACTCATTTGCCTCAATTCAGGATCCTTAGCAAGATCAATTCTCTTTGGCAAACTACTACAAAGGTTTTTGGGGCTGCTTCTCATCATAGATTACCTCGGTATATCTCTTGGGTTCCTCCTGGAGATAATATAGTTAAGCTCAATGTTGATGGTAGCTCTTTGGGAAACCTAAGGCGGTCTAGCTATGGCGGTTTAATCAGAAATTCTGTGGGGGAGTGGTTGGTTGGTTTTGTAGGTAGTTGTGGTGTTACTTCAAATGTCATTACTGAGCTTTAAGCAATTTATAATGGCCTTTTGCTGGCTTGGAATGAAGGCTTCAGAGATGTTATTTGTGAATCAGATTCTCAAACATCCCTTAAGTTCATTGACGAGGGAGTCCAACACAATCATCCTCTTGCTCATATTGTCTTTCATATCAGGAATTTTATTTCCTATTCTTGGAGGCTGTCATTTGTTCACACGTTGCTTCAAGGAAGTCTTAGTGCTGATTGGTTGGCTAAGCATGAGGTTGATTTAGATTCTGGTCCAATAGTTTATAGAGTTTGTCCCCCTACTCTATCTAGTTTTATCTTAGCTGAAGCCTTATGTCTCTGCGATTGTAATCTTTCTTCTCTGTTCTTTTTCTTTTCTTACTGATCAAAAGAGAAAAAAAAATAGAGAGATCTATTTGGAGATAGATAAATACAAAGATTTTAAATAATTTAATTTTATATAAATGATAAAAGAGTTTGATACACTAAAATCTTCTTTTTGTGTCTATCTCTAAAAAATTGAAGAGGATCTCACCTCCTGTCAAACAACATTTTTTTTTTCCTTTTTTTAAGAAAATAAACCAGTAAACATTAGGACAAAACTTAGGTAAAGTTTTCTAGATGTAGTTGGTATTGTTCCTCTCACAAAATAGATAATTTTTTTCTCTATCAATTCCTACTATCTCTAATCTCTCAAAACTGTCACAATTAAAACAATTTTTTATCCTATTTTATGAGAGGAACAACACTAACCACACCTATGAAACCTTACTTAAATTTTGTCCTAAACATTATACTCGTTTTTCTTTGGCTAAATTATACTTTTAGTCCCTTATGTTTATTTTAATTTTTGTTTTCGTCCCTTATGTATTAAAAGTTTCAAATTGGTCCCTTATGCGTAAGAATTATATCAATGTGGTCCCTTTTTTTTTTCAAAATGATCCCTTATGTTACAAAAATTATACCAATGTGGTTCATTTTTTGCTCCATATTTTCCAAAAAATGGACCACCTTAGTATAATTTTTGTAATATAAGAGACTATTTTGGCAAAAAAAACAAGAGGGACTATATTGGTATAACTCTTACACATAGGAAATCAATTTGAAACTTTTAATACATAAGGAATCGAAACAAAAATTAAAATAAATATAAGGACTAAAAGTATAATTTAACCATTTTTTTCTTTTTCTTTTTAGTGATATAGTCGTTTTTCCTAAGACGAGAATAATGAATTTAGTTAAAAAAAAACCCAAATAAATAACCGATATTTATTTACATTTACGTTAACTTATAAAATATGAAAAATATATATATATAATTTTAAAAAGGCCGGACGCAATACGGGTGGCCCTCCACGTGGTCCATTCCCACGAAAGAAACGCATTCTCCACACGGGATACGCATCGCCTTGTCTATCTGTCGCTTGCTCATCTTTCTGTCCCCACAACTCGATTTCTCACGCGCTCTCTCCACGCGTGATCTAACTCGTTCAAATCCCTGCAAAGTGCAAACAATGAAAAAGTAGCCGTTACAAGACACCACGTGGCACATTGCCGACACATGGTTTGGAGTCCACGATGCTGATCTTCTTGATTTTTCCTACAGCTAGTAAAGTAATAGTTACACCCGGTCCCATAATAAAAGTGGTTAATTTAGTTGATTTCAAAAGAAAATTTGGTTAATTTATTTAGTTAATAACTTGCATCATAAGTATGTAGTATTATGTACCCAAAAAAAGTATGTAGTATTATTTTTTTTAAATTACGGTTGAAATTATTGATTTTTTTTGACTAATTGAAATTATTGAATTTTTAAGTATGTAATATTCACTTTATTATGTTGCAAAGGTTAAGGCTTACTCCCCATGTATAAATTATAAACAAAAGTTAACTAATTCACAGTTATTAAGATAGTCAGTTAATCACATTTAATCTATATAATCTTAATTAAAAAATTAATTTTATTGCTTAAATTATCCTCTATAACTAATACATTTGTTCATTAAAAATACAAAAAATTAAATTAAATTAGGAATATTTTAGAGATGCTATCATTAAATAGGAGAAAAGTAATTAACGCTTGCTTATATTTCATTCCAAAAAAAAATGAGATAAAATTTACTTATAATTCATTTCAAATAGAGTATTAATTACTTAGTTACTTTTATTAAATCCATAAAATAAATAAAAAATTAAATAACTAGTAAAAAATAAAATAAATAATTAATGTCTCTTAACCCAACACCGTGCAAAAACCCATAAAACAAAATACACACTTATAAACTTCTGTTTCTAGTTCTACTAGTGCGCAGTGGTACAATACAGAACAAAAGACGAGATGAGAGATCTTAGTGTTGTTGGGCTGTTAATCGGTCACCAGTAACGTAACAAGTAAGAACCACTACCAGCACTGCTGCTTTTTCCTGTTTTTTTTTTTCCTCTTTCTCTTTAATTCCTTTTATGGAAGCCAATCTCAATGATCTGCCATCTTTTTGTTTGTTTGTTTAACAAATAGTTGGTGTGTACAAGAGGAAAGGCTGAAAGTGGCGTGTCTTCTACGGTGGTTTCTCTGCAAAACGGTGGCGGAATCTTCTTGCTTCCATCCCTTTCGAAGATATCCTAATACCCTTTGGTTCAACTTTGGATCTTCTTCTCTGATTTTCCGTAATTGCTGGATTTAAAGACGCTTTGGGGGTTTCACCTGGGCGAATTGTGAGCGACAAGCACAAAGTATGAGCTTTTTTTATTTTTTTAATTTTATTTTTTCCACTCTGTCTATTTCTTTTATTGTTTTGTCATGTCTTACTCTTAGGATGGAATTTCATGCAAATTGATGAGAAAATTTTGGAACTGATTTTTTTGGAGTAAATGAATTTAAAGGACTTTCTGTTTATAGTCTCTGTTGTAGCTAGCCCAAGCGAAGTAAAGTTTGGTATAGGAAACGTTTGATAAATTGCTTTCCTTTTTTATGTTTATAGTTTTGGGGTGGAAGTGGAACAGAAAACGATGAAGAGAATTCAAACAGAGATGATAAATTAGTAATAAATCATTCATGTAAATATTATGAGAATAAATATTATGCTTATGTTTATTAAAGTATATGAGATAAGATAAAAACTTAATTGGCAAGGCATTAATGTGATCTTCTGGTATTTTCACCAAGAGTTTTGTTCAAATTTAATTGGTTGTGTATCAATCTAACCCTCATTATCCATTTCTTTTAATTGCTTTACAGGAAACGTGTGTTACTGTTTTTTGTAGAGGGGAAAAAAAAAGATGGCTACACTATCAGATATTGGGGTTTCAGCTGCAATGAACATTTTGGGTGCATTTATCTTCTTTGTGGCTTTTGCTATTTTAAGGCTTCAGCCTTTAAATGATCGAGTATACTTCCCAAAATGGTATTTGAAGGGTTTAAGAACAGATCCTGTTCACGGAGGGGCTTTTGTTCGCAAGTTTGTCAATCTAGACTGGAGAACATATATTAGGTTTTTGAATTGGATGCCAGCTGCACTTAGAATGCCAGAGCCTGAGCTTATTGACCATGCTGGACTGGACTCCGCTGTTTACTTGAGGATTTACTTGTTAGGGTATGAATGAACAATGATTGAATACCACATCAGCAAAGGAGAATATGGTTCCTGATATTTTCTTTTGTTCCTTTTTTTTTTTTTTTTTTTTTGTGCAGACTTAAAATCTTTGTTCCCGTAGCATTCCTGGCATGGGCAGTTCTGGTTCCTGTCAACTGGACAAGTACTGGGCTAGAAGTAGCTGGGATAAAAAACATAACTTCTAGTGACATTGATAAGCTCTCAATTTCAAATGTCCAACGTGGATCTGAAAGGTTTCAAAACCATCATTCAGTGCAATTAAAGTTTTGCTGCTGCTTCTTCTTGTTGTTTAGTAAATTATTTTCAAATACAAAATAACTGCATGTCAAAATATATTCTTTACCAAATATACATGGATTAACTAAGTTGAGGCTTTAGGTCTAGTGTTCAACTAGGTGCAACCTTAATTTACTGTAAAAATCTTAATTGCTTTGCATCTCTCCTCTAGATACTGTTATTATATCTCAGTTTTTTTTTTCCCTTCTCATCAGCATCCTTATCAGTACATCTTAAGACAACTCACTTCTCCATTCCAATTATCAGCGGTTTTTTTTTTTTTTTTTTTTGTATAATCTCACTTGTTATAGTTGTATAGTTACTTTTATGGTGCATTGATGTCACTATTTGATTATATATATACTATTGTTGAGTGTTGTCTTTTCTGAAATTGTTACTGAATCTTGTGCTCTTCTAAAATTTACACTCTGCCTCAGGTTTTGGTCACACATAGTAATTGCTTATGCATTTACCTTTTGGACATGCTATATTTTGATGAAGGAGTATGAAAAAGTTGCCTCAATGAGATTGCAATTTCTTGCAGCAGAAAAGCGCCGTCCTGATCAATTTACGGTAAGTTTTATTTTCTCCATTTTCAGTGAGGAGTTTTTCTCTGTAATACAGTCTAATTGGTTGCATATTGTCGTCCATTTTTTTTTTTTTTTTTACTTCACTTTCTTTTATCATTTTTGGGAAGCTTTGAAATGAAGCTATGAAATTCTGATTTTTATGTTTGTAGAGATGGTATGTTTTTTAATTTTTACTTTTGGTGTGCAATGGTGACAATGATGTTTGAACCTATAACCTCATACAAACTACCAAATCCCTTCACCACTAGCCCAATAATTTAGCTATTTTTCTAGGTAGATTTCAAATTTATATTTTTGTATTAAAAAAATCAGTAGATTACTGGTGTGGATTTGCTAGTTATTAGGCAATCATAATAAGAACCCAGCTACGTATATCAGTGAATAAGTAAGCAAAGCAATGGAGTGATGATTGTTATGCAGTCTTTAGATATACGAAACAGATGTAAGAAAGATAAAAGGAGTGAAGGACTACCGGAAAATTTTATAAAAAACAGTAAAACAAGGCAGGAACAAACAAAATTTTAACACAGAAGAGCTCAACAATCTGTCAGATCATGAGATATTCCTTCATGCATAATTTTGCTTATACAAATATATTATTTTCAGGTGCTCGTAAGAAACATTCCACCAGATGCTGATGAATCTGTTAGTGAGCTTGTGGAGCACTTCTTTCTGGTCAATCATCCAGATAACTATCTTACTCACCAGGTTGGTTTCTGTATATGCTATACTACCAGAATACCGTGTTCACTAATTATCTCGGTGATTTTGATATTAAGAGTTTAAGAAACATTGGGTGGGTGGTTTTTCATCTTTTACTGCAATGTCAAATTTGTTAATTGTCAAATAGATTCTGAAATGATGTATATATGAAACATTAAGTACATTATAAACTAGATCTACTATAGCAAATTAATTTATCCTATTCATTTGTGGAGGGAAAAAATAGTATGTTACAGCATATTTGTTGTGACATTTGTGCAGGTTGTTCATAATGCAAACAAACTGGCAAAGTTGGTTAAAAAGAAGAGTAAGTTGCAGAATTGGCTTGTCTATTATCAAAATAAACTTGAAAGAACTTCAAAAAGACCTGAAACAAAGGTATGTAAGTTTTAATGTGATTTGCTTTCAAAAGTTTGCATAGCCTCTTCAGATTTACTACAATCTTTTCCTCATATATTTTTACCAGACTGGTTTCCTTGGTCTTCGTGGAAAGAAAGTAGATGCTATTGATTATTACACCGCTGAAATTGACAAGCTGTCAAAAGAAGTAAGTACCCCATTTTTTTTCTGTTGCAAATTTTACCACACACTGCATGATTTTTTTTGTGATGTAAGTCCTTCATGCTAATAAAACATTATAAAATTAATCTTACATGGGAATCAAATGTTGATTTAGCAGAATTCACGTAAAAGACTATGATATGCCAAACTTTTACTAGTATCTTTATCTTTATCGCATGTGCATCGATATTATTTTGCTTTCAAGGAGTTATCTCCTCGTGTATCAGCTTCGTGACTGCTTTGCCTTTACCTATTATTGCAATTGATGATTTTCTGATTGATCACCTGAACTTGTGCAAATGAAATTCGGAAGACTTCAGTAGATGCTGAAAAAACTTGTTTACCACAAAAGTTTACATGGGATATTATTATCTGCAGAAATTATGGGCCTTATTGTGGTTTCATACTTTCATCACTTCTCTGTCGTTAAAAATTCTCATAATGCTTACAGTGATTCAAGTTTATCACCTTTTGCAGATAGCCCTAGAGAGGGATAAGGTCACTAATGATCCCAAGTCTATCGTGCCTGCTGCATTTGTTTCTTTTAAAAGTCGATGGGGTGCTGCAGTTTGTGCACAAACTCAACAAACCAGGAATCCAACACTTTGGTTGACTGAGTGGGCTCCAGAGCCACGGGACGTCTACTGGCCAAACTTGGCAATTCCATATGTTTCCCTAACTGTTAGAAGGTTGATCATAGCTGTTGCGTTCTTTTTCCTCACTTTCTTTTTTATGATCCCCATTGCATTCGTACAAACTCTTGCAAGTCTTGATGGAATCCAGAAATCAGCACCTTGGTTGAAGCCGCTTATTGATGTGTAAGTCTAATGTCATAGTGTGATCCCTGGGGATACAATTTTATCCACGTTCATCACTGAATTTTATTTATTTGAATTTGATTTATTGTGCAGCCCTTTCATCAAGTCATTCATTCAAGGTTTTCTACCTGGGATTGCATTGAGGCTTTTTCTTATCTTTTTGCCAACAATATTGATGATCATGTCAAAATTCGAAGGCTTTGGATCTATATCATCTCTGGAAAGAAGATCGGCTTCTAGATATTATATTTTCAGTTTTGTGAACATATTTCTGGGGAACATACTTACTGGGTTAGCATTTGAACAGCTGGATTCTTTCATTCACCAGCCACTCAATCAGTAAGTCAATCAAGATAGAAGCGTCTTCTTTTCCTTTTCCTTTGAAAATTATCTACATTTTTATTTGGCATTATTATTTCCTGTGTTTTGGGTGCATACATATGTTCTGCTGCACGAAAAAGTTTGCTTTGATATCTAACTTTGTGGTAATCTTTTATTGTATCTATGTCTACTTATTAGATTAGGTATATGACATTCAAAAGGGGAAAAATATTCCCAATACTGGATATGCTTTTTAACTATTTAAGAACCATGTTAGTTTTCTTAACACTTAAATATGGTTGCACGCTTTGCTCCAAGCCTTTGTCTTACTTATACTGAGTTAATATGATTATTTCTTCTTGTCAGATATCCCATAACAATTGGCACTGCAATTCCTTTAAAAGCAAGTTTCTTCATCACTTATATAATGGTTGATGGATGGTCCGGTATAGCTGCTGAGGTTTTGATGTTGAAACCACTAATCATATATCACTTGAAGAACTTCTTCTTGGTAAAGACTGAAAAAGACAGGGAAGAGGCCATGAATCCTGGGAGTATTGGTTTCAACACTGGAGAACCTCGTATACAGTTGTACTTTTTGCTGGGTCTAGTTTATGCTGCAGTGACACCTTCTGTTCTTCCTTTCATAATAATTTTCTTTGGGTTGGCCTATGTTGTGTTTCGCCATCAGGTACTGATATGTTAGAATTACATTGTACATGTCGGGGTCAAGGATGATTGTATAATTTGAGTCCCCTGTTTTTGTTGCCATATACAAGATGAAGACTCCTAAAATGTAACTTCCGATTGCAGATGATCAATGTTTATAATCAAGAGTACGAGAGTGGCGCAGCATTCTGGCCTGATGTCCATGTACGTGTTGTGATTGCACTGATAGTCTCACAGATAGTTCTGATTGGACTCCTGACCACCAAAAGAGCTGCTTCATCAACTCCATTTCTCATTGTGCTTCCGATACTGACAATATGGTTCCATAGATACTGCAAAGGCCGTTTTGAATCTGCATTTGTTACATATCCCTTACAGGTATGTAAATTAGTCATTTGGACGGTTATTTGAAGTAGCTTTATGCATTGATGGCGGGGTTCTTTGTTTCAGTTATTGTCTGCTCATTTGTTAGATATCCCTAAAATCATTGAGCGATAACTGTATATGATAAGGTTTGAATTTGCTGCTTTACACTTGCGTGTAGAAACACAACAAATCTTTATGCTAGAAATACAGAAATTCATGGTTTTTTAATTTATGGTCAATAGGATGCGCTGGCGAGCAATATAGCATCTCCCTGAAATATTAATAACAATGTCACATGGTGAATTGAATGTTGGCTTTAAGTGTGTGTATACTTCACTATAAATAAAGGACTACTACTTTAAGATCCTTGGGAATGATATTTTAAAAGTGAGTCTAGAAGAGTTTGGATGGTAAAGTAAAACCACTTTGAAGTATAAACATGGATATGTTTCTAAACATTCTATGGGTTCCATGCACAAAATCAGTTATACTCGTGGAAACATCAAAATTTCCGCTTGTCTCAAAAATCGAATTTACTCACCATAGAATTGATTTTTTTTTTCCACATGAAAAGTTACACACGCACAAAGTTCCTGTGCAATCCCATGTTGTTGTCAACCGTGATATTTTGACTTCTGTTAGTAGTACTTGCTTATCACCAACCTGACTTCTGTTGTTGGCCTAAATCAATTTTGTTGCTCGTTTCCTCTGTCACAGAACTTTAATGTGGCTTTTGTAAATTTGTATACAGGAAGCAATGATGAAAGATACGTTAGAACGAGCTACAGAACCTAACCTGAACTTAAAAGGTTACCTTCAGTATGCCTATGTTCATCCAGTCTTTAAGGCTAGCCATAATGATGATGATGATGATGAGGATGTAATGAGCCAAAAGTGGGAAACTGAGAGCATTACTGTACCCACGAAACGCCAATCACGAAGGAGTACACCATTGCCCAGCAGAATTAGTGGAGCATCATCTCCATCTCTGCCTGATGGCATTAATAATCATGCAGAGCCATAGATCATGGACCAAGAAATGATGTCATCATTATTGACCTGAGAAACTAGGATGTATGTTGATATATATAATGAGCTACTTCAGTGGACGTGTGCTTGTAGCATTAGATGAGAAAGCTGGGTGGTGGTGGTGGTGGTGTGTACAAGCGTTTTGGACTTTTTGGTCAGCGGATGAATACTTCCAGAGACTGTAAGGCAGAGATTCTTTCACAATATTTTTTTATTTTGTCAGTAGATAAACTGGCTTTTTAAATTTGTATCACCAAGCACATAGAGGATTTGCATAACATTTCACCACGGGATACGGTAAATTATCCAAAAATTTATCATGATTTTAGGGTCGTGTGTATAATTTTTCTGTTTTGTCCTCCTGCTTTTCCTTGTGATTCAGCTCAGTTTATCTGGAAAACAAGTACGTTGTACACATTTGTAACAAACAAGAGGTTTTCCTTTACATGGAATATTACCCTACGTTAGTTGTGAGGAAAATACTCGCACAACTGAGTAGATGTACATGTATTGATGATCTGTTTCTCCTTTTCAGTTGCTTTATCTGTTTTCTTTTACACTTTTTTTGGATGACTAGAGAGAAATTTGAGTGAGAAGAAATTGAAGAGAGACTAGATGGAGATTGTGTGTTGTTTGGATAGATGGAAATAAGGAAAGAAATAAATTTTATAATTCTCTTCGCATGATAAGATGAATGAAAAAGTTATTAGAAAGAAATATAAAAATATGGATAAAGACAATTTTATGCAGATGGGAGAAAGAAGAAAATGAGGTAAAATGATAAATATTTCTTGTTTCGGAATGGGCCGGAGTCCAATGACCCACTGCAAGGCCCACCTCGGAAGAGTATGTGACAAGTCAAGCCAAAGAAGCACAAGAGTCTACGTCAGCACAATGATGCATCACGCGGATCGTAACACATGGATCGAGATCGATAACCGTCCATTTATATGCTCCTCTCATGGCCACGCGGACATCACGCCGTGATCAACGTTACTTCGATGTCTGTATGTCGAGTTCAAAGATGTCAACATTAGGGCTCCAAAGCCGATTAAAGAGAAGGATCACATCGACAAGACAAAATATTGCAAGTGCCACTGCAGTGTTGAGCACAGCACCGAAGATTGCATCCAGCTTAAGGACTCCATTGAGCAGTTAGAGATTTACTTAATGTTGAATTTGTAAGAGAGATCAAGTATACAACTTAGTTGTTAAATGTCAAATTTAATCGAATTTAAGAAGAATGGTTGACATCGTTGAATTTACTCAATTTACGCGTATTCAATAATGAATCATGGTTGTTCTATTAAATCTTATTTAATTTATGATGATAATACAGTAATGTATTACACATTGATTTTTAGTATATCATAGAAGCCAGTGAAAATTGAAAACTACATTGGTTCATGAAAACTGAAAACTACATTTTTTTTATTTTGGGGGGGTGGGATTTCATTCAAACCGAAAGAAAAGGAACATTACAGGCAACAGCAACAAGCTGATGTGGGAGACCTTCCATCCAAGTTCTGGTTCCTACATTTCTAGACAAGCCAACAAGGCTATGAGGCAAGGCATTGTATTGCCTTATAATAAAAGCCACTTGGGCACTAGCAAATTGAGATAACATAATTTTACAATCAAGGATAACAAGGTCAATAGCAGCATTACAAGAATTAGAATTCAAACAGTTAACAACCCTAGCAGCATCAGAAAACAGTGTAAACTTTTGGATGCTAAGGGTAGCTGCTTCTTTGAGGCTCCATCTCACAGCTAAAGCTTCAGCCAACACTGGATCAGCAGCTATGTTTTCATGCTTGCACGCTGAGAAGATGACCGAACATGTGCTATCAAGGTTGACCATTCCCCAACCTAATGATCTACCTGCAAAACATCCAGCATCAACAAAGATTGTATTGTCTGTGTTCAATGTAGGTAAGTGGTTGTGTTTGAGCTGTATTTTGCACTTGTTCCATTGTTATGGAAGTAGAGCAATCCATTTCCTGCAGATAGGACAAGGCTGCTTGGGAGACTTCCACTGGGTTGACCGGTTTGTTCTTAAAAACAACTTGGTTCGTAGCATACCAGAACTTCCACAGCAGAATGCAAAAAAGCTTGGCTCCCCCCAAGTCTTCACACGTCAGACCTTGGAGAAGCCAACAATTTAGGCCCAGTTCACGGGAAACATGTAAGCCCAAAGGTGATGAGAACCAAGTTAATCTGGCTAAATGGCATCTCAAGAATTGGTTCTCGGTTGTTTCTACCTCCGAGTGACACAAGGGGCACAAGGTATCAAGATTAATTCCTTTCCTTCCAAGGTTTGCTCTAGAGGGTAATATGTTTTTTTTGTTAACCTCCAAAGGAAGTTTTTCACTTTGTTGGGAAGTTTTGCTCTCCAAACTTCTCTCCACAAGGTATTGTTTTGATCATTTGAAGAATCTGGGTTGTCTCTGTCCTTTTCCTCCTGCAACTGGTGGTATGTTGTCCGGATTGAGTAGTTCCCATCCTTCTCCCAATGCCATATGATAGTGTCCTCTGGGAGCTGTTGTGAAATATCAATGCTAAGAATTTGTTTTTCTTCATTTTGGTGGAAGCAAGCAAAGACCTGCTCTCTATTCCATTGCTTGGTGTCCGGATCAATCAACTCACTAACCAAGGCCGACTCTTCCAACTCTTTCCTAGGGCTCCAAACTTTGAAGTTAATTTGATTAGGCAACCATTTGTCATGTCATATTTTAATTTTTTGTCCATTTCCAACCCTCCACTTGCATCCTTCCCGAGCTCCTCTCTAGCACTTACGATACTCCTCCAAGCATAATTAGGTTGGAACCCAACTTTTGCTTCCATAAAAGAATGCTTGGGTAGTACCTACTTTTGAACACTTGCCCCATCAAGAAGTTCTCATCCTTAAGCAATCTTCAACAGTGTTTGCCTAGAAGGGGTTTGTTGAAATCACTGAAGCTTCTAAAGCCCAATCTGCCACTCCTCTTGGATTTGGCTAGTCTTTCCCAACTCATCCAATGAATTTTTTGGCCTTCCTCATTTGAACCCTACCAGAACTTAGCTGCTATTGTCTCAAGCTCCTTGCAAACACCTTTCAGAAGTTTGTAACAACTCTTTATGTAACTTGGGATTTCCTGCACAATAGCCTTTATCAGAATTTCCTTGATTGCTCGGGAGAGGCATTTCTACTTCCACCCTACGACTTTCTTCCAGAATCGGTCCAAAACAAGAGAGAAGACTAGCTTCTTAGATCTTCCAAATACAAATGGCAAGCCAAGGTATCTGGAGCGAGTGTCAACTTTCGTTGCTCCCATCTTATTAGATATCATTTGTTTCTCTTCATTTGATACATTTTGACTGAATGACACTTTTGATCTGTCCATTTTGACCACTTGCCCGGATGGCTTCTAGTAGATGAAGAGGACTTTGAGGACTGATTCAGATTTATTGGCATTTGCCCTCGCAAAAACCAGGCTATCATCAGCAAAGAAGATGTGGGATATGTGTGGGGCTCTCCTAGCAATTTTTATGCCATGAATCTGATTGCTTGAGACCCTGTTATGGAAAAGGCCAGACAGCACATCAGCGCATTATTTGAAATTGATTTCTTAATTCATTATCTTCTAGTACTTTGAGTCATTGAATTTTGACAAGTGTAGGACTGTGGTGAGCTTAACCTTGTGGAATAGGTAAAGATAAAGATGAGCTTGAGGATGCAGCTTCACTAAAGACATTCTTTTGGTTCATAAACTCTGACCACATTAAAGGGTCACTGTGAAGAAACTCACTCCAATCAAAGGAAGAACAAGTAGGTGTAATTTGAGTCATTGAATTTTGACAAGTGTAAGACTTTGATGAGCTTAACCTTGTGAGATTAGGTAAAGATAAAGATGAGCTTAAGGATACAGCTTCACTAAAGACATTCTCTTTGTTCATGACATGGTGGTACTGCACTTGATTTTCCCATAATTAAACTTGTTCTTCTTGTGTGTGCTCCACTATTGACTTCTTCTTGGCACCAGATGATTCAGTTATGATTGGTACCATGTTGCTCATTAAGTCCTTATTGATAAAATTCATTTGGTTTCCACTGCTTGGGATGCTACTAATGCTTCCCAAGTCAGAGAGAACTTGTGACACTGGATCAATTCCCATCTTCAAAAGTTTATTCCTCAGTTTTCTGTTCCAGTAGTTCTTGATATCATTGTTTGTTCTCCCAGGTAGTCTTTTTGCAATTAAAGACCATCTACATCAGTAAAAAAAAACCAATGTTTGTAATGAGATGTGAAATAATGTGATTGCATTTTTATCTCAAAAGGAAAGCACAGAAAAAGAAGTGTTTGTAGTTGGAAAATGGCAAGTTTGTGATGCTTCTCAAAGTTAATGGTTAGTGCATTCATTCTAATTGAGATTATTGTACAACAGGTATGTTTTACTAAAATATATAGATCTTACTTTAAAGTCAATCAGAATTCTGCATTTTTTAGTTTGTGCCACATTTCCTATTTGTTTCATACATTACATTGAGGCTACACACAAAAATTTCCATATACAAAAAGGGGAACATCAACAAACCTGCTTCCTATTTCTCCATGAAGGTTAATAATGAGCTCTTCTTCTTGGGGAGTAAAATTGCCATGCTTGAGGCCAGGCCTTAGGTAGTTAGTCCAGCCTGCAACTCTTACGACACCTATTCAACCCTGAAAAAAAAAGTTCAGGAAGCAAATAAACTTGTATTACTACTCATGAAATTATATGTATCTTAATTGCCATTTCGCTAATTTTGATCGATGGAATTGAGGAAACCTGCTTTCTTTATTTGTTGTCCCATCAAGGAGTTCTCATCCTTAAGCAATCTCCAACAGTGTTTGCCTAGAAGGGCTTTGTTGAAATCACTGAAGCTTCTAATGCCCAATCTGCCAGTCCTCTTGGATTTGGCTAGTCTTTCCCAGCTCATCCAATGAATTTTCTGGCCTTCCTCATTTGAGCCCCACCAAAACTTCGCTGCCATTTTCTCAAGCTCCTTGCAAACACCTTCCGGAAGTTTGTAACAACTCATTATGTAACTTGGGATTGCCTGCATAATAGCCTTTATCATAATTTCCTTGCCTGCTCAGGAGAGGCATTTCTCCTTCCACCATTTGACTTTCTTCCAGACTCGGTTCACGACAAGAGAGAAGACTAGCTTCTTAGATCTTCCAAATACAACTGGCAAGCCAAGGTATCTAGAGTGAGTGGAAACTGTCGTTGCTCCCATCTTGTTACGGATCGTTTGTTTCTCTTCATTTGGCACATTTTGACTGAATGACACTTTTGATTTGTCCATGTTGACCACTTACCCAGATGCTTTCTAGTAGACGGAGAGGACTTTAAGGACTGATTTGGCTTCATTGGCATTTGCCCTTGCAAAAACCAGGCTATCGTTAGCAAAGAAGAGGTGGGATATGTGTGGGGCTCTCCTAGCAATTTTTATGTCATGAATCTGATTGCTTGAGACCCTATTATGGAAAAGGCCAGATAGCACATCAGCGCATTATTGGAAATTGATTTCTTAATTCATTATCTTCTAGTAATTTGAGTCATTGAATTTTGACAAGTGTAGGACTGTGGTGAGGTTAACCTTGTGAGATTTGGTAAAGATAAAGATGAGCTTGAGGATGCAACTTCACTAAAGACATTCTCTTGGTTCATAAACTCTGACTACATTAAAGGGTCACTGTGAAGAAACTCACTCCAGTCAAAGGAAGAACAAGTAGGTGTAATTTGAATCATTGAATTTTGAAAAGTGTAGGACTGTAATGAGCTTAACCTTGTGAGATTAGGTAAAGATAAAGATGAGCTTGAGGATACAACTTCACTAAAGACATTCTCTTTGTTCATGACATAGTGGTACTGCACTTGGTTTTCCCATAATTGAACTAGTTCTTCTTGTGTGTGCTCCACTATTGACTTCTTCTTGGCACCAGATGATTCAGTTATGATTGGTACCATGTTGCTCCTTAAGTCCTTATTGATAAAATTCATTTGGTTTCCACTGCTTGGGATGCCACTAATGCTTCCCAAGTTAGATAGAACTAGTGACACTGGCTTATGTGTTACTGGATCAATTCCCATCTTCATAATTTTCTTCCTCAGTTTTCTGTCCCGATAGTTCTTGATATCATTGTATGTTCTCCCAGGTAGTCTTTTTGCAATTAAAGACCATCTATATCTGTAAAAAAAAAAGCAATGTCTGTAATGAGATGTGAAATAATGTGATTGCATTTTCATCTCAAAATGAAAGCATAGAAAAAGAAGTGTTTGTAGTTGGCAAAATGGCAAGTTTGTGATGCATCTCAAAGTTTATGGTTAGTGCATTCATTCTCTCAATAAATCAAGATTATTGTACAACAAGTCTGTTTTACTAAAAGATATAGATCTTACTTTAAAGCTAATCCGAATTCTGCATTTTTTAGTTTATGTCATATTTCCTATTTGTTTCATACATTACATTGAGGCTACACAAAAAAATTTCCATATACAAAAAGGGAAACATCAACAAACCTGCTTCATATTTCTCCATGAAGGTTAATAATGAGCTCTTCTTCTTGGGGAGTAAAATTGCCATGCTTGAGGCTAGGCCTTAGGTAGTTAGTCCATCTTAGCCTGCAACTCTTACGACACCTATTCAGCCCTTAAAAAAAAGTTCAAGAAGCAAATAAACTTGCATTATAACTCATGAAATTATATGTATCTTAATTGCCATTTCGCTAATTTTGATCGATGGAATTGAGGAAACCTGCTTTCTTTATTTGTTGTCCCATCAAGGAGTTCTCATCCTTAAGCAATCTCCAATAGTGTTTGCCTAGAAGGGCTTTGTTGAAATCACTAAAGCTTCTAAAGCCCAATCTGCCACTCCTCTTGGATTTGGCTAGTCTTTCCCAGCTCATCCAATAAATTTTCCGGCCTTCCTCATTGAGCCCCACCAGAACTTAGCTGCCATTGTCTCAAGCTCCTTGCAAACACCTTCTGGAAGTTTGTAACAACTCATTATGTAACTTGGGATTGCCTGCACAATAGCCTTTATCTGAATTTCCTTGCCTTCTCGGGGGAGGCATTTCTCCTTCCACCCTTTGACTTTCTTCCAGACTTGGTCCAGGACAAGATAGAAGACTAGCTTCTTAGATCTTTCAAATACAACTGGCAAGCCAAGGTATCTGGAGTGAGTGTAAAATGTCGTTCCTCCCATCTTGTTACAGATCATTTGTTTATCTTCATTTGGTACATTTTGACTGAATGACACTTTTGATTTGTCCATGTTGACCACTTGCCCTGATGCCTTCTGGTAGATGGGGAGGACTTTAAGGACTGATTCGACTTCATTAGCATTTGCCCTTGCAAAAACCAGGCTATCGTCAGCAAAGAAGAGGTGGGATATGTGTGGGGCTCTCCAAACAATTTTTATGCCATGAATCTGATTGCTTGAGACCCTGTTATGGAAAAGGCCAGACAACACATCAACGCATTATTTGAAATTGATATTACCATCACATTCAATCTATTTCTCTAAAATTGATTTCTTAATTCATTATCTTCTAGTAATTAATAAAAAATAATGTGATAAATTTAAAATTTACATATTATTTGAAATCAAAGAATGTGAACTATTACCAAAAGACTCAATTAGGTTAAATATTTTTAAACAAAATTTATGTTAAACTGTTACTGTAATTCTCTACAGGAACGACTATTGGTGGAGCGTGATGGTTATGCATTTTATGTGCTGGTGGAGTATGAGAGACTCCCTTCTTTTTGCACCTCTTGCCAAGTGATCGACCACACATTGGATAATTGCAAACACTTGGTGATGCCAAAGAAAACTAGAGAACAAAAGATGCCTCATAAGAAAAACATTGTCCAATTCGCTCCAAAGCATGCTGCTGAGGTTGCTCCCGAGCATGAGGATGCTCACAGGTCTGCTAAGGGCAAGGAAACAGCATTGCCGACTCAAGAGCATCTTGCAAACAATGATTTTGCAGCAGACACCTCTGCTGGAATTCCTCAGGAGGCCTCTATTCATCGCGCGGAGAATCCTAATGCATTCAAAGGGGTCAACAACATACCATGGAATGCTCACATTATCAACCCTCTCATAGGTTACATTGATGAGAGAGGAATGGTTCATGATCAAGTAAGGAATGATTCCAATTTAAATAACTTTAATGCTCCTGTTGCAGGTCAGGTGATGCAGGAAAAATCTAAAGATAATATGCAGCAGCTTCCTTCTAATTCTGCAGCTACCAGCAATGATAGTTTGTGTGAAATAGCGAATTTACACTCTCCTAGTGCTACCCATTTGGTCTCAGCTGAGCTTGGCTCTGTGGTTGCAGATTCCTTCCAATCCATTGAGGATACCATGGCTGAGAATGTCATTGCAGCCCCTCTAGATCATTGCAATGTAGTTGTGGTCCAGGATATGAAGATTGCAAGTCGTCTTTGGGGTGATTCGGCTGAGGATTCCTCTGATAGTGAGCCTAATTTTATTGCAGACAACTACTCTAATGTGCCTGAACCTGATGCTTCCAAATATTTGGATGAATCGAGTGCAACTCAACAGGCTGTTGATGCTGCAAGTGATGCTGTTGCAACTTTCACTGAGATGCTGTCCAAATCTCAGGAAAAAAAAAGATGCGAAAGAAACAGCTTCAGATTCAGCATAATGCCGGTTATAGAACCCGTTCAAAGGGTGGTCTCAATCATTCTTCTAAATGTTACAGTTGATATACTGGAACGTCAGGGGTATTGGAAACCCGGACACTAGATTGGCTCTAAAAAACTTGTGTAATATGCACAAGCCAGATATTTTGATTATTGTTGAACCCTGGATCTCTTTTCATCAGGTTCCAACTGGTTTTTTCCGCTCCATTAACATGAAGCTTTTTGCTGAAAATGATAAAGGTAATTTAGTCTCTAATTTATGGTGTTTTTAGTTGAGTAATTACTCTCCTGTCGTTATTAAAAAGACCAAGCAACATGTCCGCTTCTCTCTCAACCATGCTGGTATGGTTTTAAATGTTGCTGCTGTTTATGCCTCTACGTCTTATGTCCTGAGAAGACAGCTTTGGGCTGAGTTGCATGATGTTCAGATTGCTCACACTGGTCCTTGGTGTTTGCTTGGGGATTTTAATGTTGTTTTGGGATCTCATGAGTATCATGGTAGAGGTATGTCTTCTTTAATAGCTTATGATGAATTTAGAGCTTGGACTGACTTAGATCACTTAGTTCATTTGCCTACTTGAGGATCTCAATTTACTTGGTCTAACGGTAGGTTGGGTAGTTCTTATGTTGCTAAGAGACTTGATAGAGCTTTTCTGTAATAATGCTTGGGTTGATGCTTGGAGTAGCGTTGATTGTTGCACTCTTACTAGGGATCAATCTGATCACTTCCCTATCCTTCTTAGTATGAAGAAGACGGATAGAAATTTTGCTTCTTCTTTCAAATTTATGCAAATGTGGTCTAGACATCAAAATTGTATTAATGCCATTAAAGATGCTTGGAAAACTGAGGTGACTGGCTGTCCCATGTTTGTCCTATCTCAGAAATTGAAAATTTTGAAATCCAAACTTAAGGCCTGGAATAAAGATGAGTTTGGCAATGTTCATTTAAATGTTTCCAATGCTATGGCTGAGTTAGATGTGGTGCAAGCCAATATTAGCAACTTTGGTGGTTCTGATGATTTATTTTTTCAAGAGAAGGCTGCTCAATTTAAATTGCAGGAGGCTTTGAATTATGAAGAAGAATTTTGGCGGGAAAAAGCTCATTTAAATTGGCATTTGCATGGTGATAGAAATGCGACATTCTTCCGTAGAATGGCCAAAATTAAAAGTGTCACCAATCAAATCTCAGTTATTAAAAATGTTGACGCTCTCCTCACTGACCCTTCTGACATTGAAGCGCACATTGTTAATTACTACAGTAATCTTTTTGCTTCTGGGAATTCTTGTCAGTCCAATGGCTTAATTGATAGTGTTATTCCTAATTCTGTGACTGATGATGATAATGACATGCTCACTAGAGTGCCTTCCTTTGAGGAAGTGAAGCATGTTGTTTTCTCTCTAAGTGGGGACATTGCTCCTGGTCCTGATGGGTATGGTGGTCATTTTTATCACACTTATTGGGATATTGTTTCTAATGATGTTTATTCTACTGTTCTCCAGTTTTTCAGGCAGGGTTGGTTGCTTCCCAATTTGAACTCTAATCTTGTTGTTCTAATTCCTAAGGTGGCTGGGGCGGAGCGGTTAGATCAGTATCAGCCTATCGCTTTAGCTAACTTTCAATTTAAAATCATCACTAAAGTTATTGTAGACAGACTTGCGGTGGTGGCACCTAAAATTATTTCTCAGAATTAGTGTGGCTTCATAAAGGGAAGGAATATCTCTGATTGTATTTGCACTACCTCCGAAGCTATTAATCTTCTTAAGAATAGATCATTTGGTGGTCAAATTGCTTTGAAGATTGACATCAAAAAAGCCTTTGATACTATTGATTGGAAATTCTTGATCCAGGTTCTCCGTGCTTTTGATTTCAGTGACAAATTATGTGGTTGGATTAACTTAATTCTGCATTTGGCCAAGCTATCTATTTCTATTAATGGTCATCCTGCTGGTTTCTTTAGTTGCAAAAGGGGTGCTTATCAGGGTGGTCCTTTATCTCCTCTTCTGTTTTGTATTGCTGAGGATGTACTTAGTAGGGACATTTCCAAGCTTGTTGAAGATGACAATTTACAGTTAATGTCTGGCCCCAGGAACTACAGGGTGCCTAGTCATGTGCTCTATGCTGATGATGTTATGATTTTTTGTCGGGCCACCCAAAGGAATATTACGAATTTGTTGAATCTTTTTTAGGATTATGAGGTCGTTTCAGGGCAGGTTATTAGTTCAGATAAATCTAAATTCTATTCTTGTAGCATCTCTCAGCCTCGCCTGAGGCTTATTTCTAGTTTGTTGGGGTTCTCTGCTGGCTCTCTCCCCTTCACCTATCTAGGTGTTCCTCTCTTTCAGGGCTCCCTAAAGCGTGCTCACCTGCTTCCTATTGCTGATCATATTAAGGCCGAATTATCTTCTTGGAAAGGCTCTTTGCTATCTACTATGGGTAGGGTTCAATTAGTGAAGTCAATCATTCTTGGCATGCTGGTTTATAGCTTTTATATTTATGCTTGGCCTAAAAATCTCCTCACCTCTTTGGATCAGTGGATTAGGAATTTTATTTGGTATGGGGATGTTTCTTCTCGGAAATATGTCACTGTTGCTTGGAAGAAAGTTTGCACTCCTACTCTTGAAGGAGGTTTGAGGGTCCGTCCTATAAGCTCTATTAACCAAGCGGGTTTGCTTAAGCTGGCCTGGGAGTTTAGGACCTCTGACTTGCAATGGGCCAACTTCCTGAGAGCCTGAGTTATCAAGAATAACTCCCCAGTTAGGTACCATGTCTCCTCCTCTATTTGGTCTAGTATCAAATCTAACCTGCCCGTTATTGTTGATAATGCTATTTGGCATCTTGGAGATGGCTCTAACATCAACTTTTGGACGGATACTTGGTTGTTTAGACCCATAGTTGATATTATGGGAATTCATCCTTCACTGCATCATAGGTTCAAGGCTAAGGTTAGTGACTTCATTCATAATGGCTCCTGGTGCATCCCTGCTGATATCTATTCTCACTTTCCTAATATCTTGGCCGAGATCAAGGGGATTGTTATTCCTACTGATCATGGGTTGAATGCCTTACGTTGGGGTGCTAATGACTCTGGTATTTTAACCTCTAAGGATGCCTTCTTGTTTCATGAGCCTCTAGGTCAACATGCTCCTTGGGCTAAATTAATTTGGCGAAATTGGTTGCCCCCTCTAAATCCTTTGTTCTTTGGAGACTTCTTCATGATAAAATCCCTACTGATGACCACCTGCGGAATAGAGGTATAATTGTGGTTTCTGTTTGCTCTCTTTGTGGGACTTCTGTTGAAACTTCCCGCCACTTGTTTCTGAATTGCCCTTTTGCTTCTTACCTTTGGAATTGGCTTAGTTCGGTTCTTAATAGTTTTGTGGATTGCTCTTCTCCGCAGTCCACCCTCACTATCTGTAATAAAGGTTGGAGCTCTCAAGTTTTGGATGTTGTTATGGCTTCTATTATCAATATTTACTGGACCATTTGGCATTGTAGAAATAAACTGCGGTTTGATAATAAGCTCATTCCCCCTCAATCAGCCATCAATTTGATCTTGAGTAATGTCTCTCTTGCTGGGAATTCTAGCCGGGGGAATATGTCTTCTTCTGTCTCGGAGTTTACAATTTTGAAGGCTTTTAAAGTGGAGGGTCGTTTTGGTAGTGGCCAGAATATCAAAGAAGTTATCTGGAAACCTCCAAGCTATCATATGATTAAATGCAACACGGATGGGGTAGCTAAAGGTTGTCCAGGCCCGGCCTCCTGTGGGGGTATTTTCAGATGGTCTAATACTGCTGTTCTTGGCTGCTTTTCTGCTAACCTTGGCATTTGTAATGCTCTTCAAGCGAAACTTTTTTGTGTAATGATCGCTATTGAGATTGCCTTTAAAAGGGGTTGGCGTCGTTTATGGTTAAAGTGTGACTCCCAGTTAGTTATCGCTGCCTTTAGAAATAGTTCTATTGTGCATTGGAAGCTCAGAAACAGGTGGTCCAACTGTATTGCTCTTACTAGACAGATGACTTTCATTTTCTCCCACATATATAGAGAAAGAAACTCTTGTGCTGACAAGCTTGCCTCTCATGGAACTCATGTCAACGATACTGTTTGGTGGAATACTATACCGACCTTTATGTCAGATGACTTTTTTAAAAATAGAAATAACTTACCTTATTATAGATTCTCCTAGTCTCTTTTGGGCTAGGTTGTCGTTCCCTAGATTCAATGTTGTTCTTCTGGATTGTATTGTTTACACTTTCGCTCTGGTCTTGAGTTTTGGCCTAGTCCCCCCAAGCACCTTTTGTTACTGTTTTTTTGCCCTTTTTTAATAAAAACAGAGGGAGCACTCTTTTTCTTTCTAGATTTTTTTCCCTAAAGAGGTTTTGCATCAGAAAATTTTAACGAGTCTCATTTCCTTCATTAAAAAAAACAATGCAATAAAATCAAAATTAATTAATATACTTATAACTGTTTTCAACAATTATTTAATTTTATTATTTTAATATATAAACAATTCACGTTATTGATTTTTTTTACCCATTCTTTAATCCTTCACATATATTTTTTGGTTTCATATTTTGTCCTTTTATTTTTATTCAACTACTTGTTATGTTTTAGTATGTTTTAAGTAGTAAAGCTCATGTGACATGATATTATTGTATTTATTTATTTTATAAAAATTAAGTTCAACTACAGGCTTATTTTTTTAACTTATTAATATTTAATTTGACATTTAAAAAATGCTTCTAATAATATTAAATACTTCAAAATCTCTAATATAAAAATTTAAAAGAACACTATTAGATAAACCCTAGATAAATGCATATTACATCCCATTCAAGACACATGTTACATAGCTAATAATTAAAAATATAATTAAATTTTATTCCATAATTATAGATTTATTTGGGTTTTTTTTTTGTTACAAAAAATTAGGGTGAGAGGATGGTGCTTCAGTCCAAGACAAGGAAAAGCTTTGAGCCTTAAGAACATTTACAAATGGATTTACATTTAACTCTTCCCAAAAGGATTAACGGAAGCTCAAACCCCCAATATATTGGATATAAGTCTTGTCCTGCTCCACTAAATCATTCCATTGGATTGAGGTTATTTTGGATTAACATTAAAAAGCGGATTTTATACTCTCTCACATAAATTATATATCATTATAAATAAAAAATTTGGAATATTTATCCTTTTTAATTTATATTTTTTATATTTTCAAATTTATTATAATGAACTCTTCGTTTTGTTAGAGATTTAATGATAAAAAAATGAAGCTAGGTAACTACCATTAATTATTCAAGTAGGTATAAAAACAATCACTGTTAAATTTGATACCCTCTCACAAAACTTACATTGAATATTTATTACTGTTATAAATACACCATATATCAAACATTTAAAGATAATTTTTTTGAAATAATATTTAGAGATATAGAAAGAACATTTAAAGAATATTAATAAATACACCAATAAAAAAAATAAAGATAAAAATAGAAAGAATAATTTGGAAATTTTTATTCTTCTCCAATTCAAACACATTCAAATTTCTAATTTAATATTAAAACATAAAAAAATTACATCTAATAATAAATATAAATCCAAATCTTTAATTTAAAAATCTAAAAAATCGATTTTTTTAATGTATGCTTTAATATTACAAATGATAAGTCTCATTAATTGTCTATTTTCCCCTTAATTATTACATACTTTCCTATTTTATAGATTTACTTTTCATAATCTCTATCTTCCCACCAAATAGGAAAACGAGAAAGTAATAAGGAAAAAAGTAGAAAAATTAATGAAGCTTTTCAATTGCACACATTAGAAAAATTAAAAACAGATAAACACATATCACATTCCCTCCAAGACATGGGTTACACATATGGTAATTAAAAATGCAACCGATACTTACTCCATAATTAAAAATTTAACGTTAACTTGATAAAAACATATAAACACGTAGGACTATGTCACATGTCAAAACTACATATATTTTTTCACACCTAAAATAATTTTATTTATTATTATTATTATTATTAGTACAAAATGTCAATTAATAAATGCTATCAAAAACATAATTATCTTCTCTTAAATAACTTGACGATTTTGAATTAATATAATCAATCATCATTTAATATTTTTTCATGATATAAATTTATCAACTTTTAATTTGACATTCACTATCAATTATATAATTCATAATAAATTTGAATTCAAATTTCAAATTTGAATTTAAATAAAATCAAATTGAAATTAACTAAATCATCATATTAAAAATATCACTTAATCTATAAATAATAAATACTAACATATTCATTCACAAAAAAAGAAATAATATCATATTCATGAAACAAAAATGAATACCTATGTCACTATTGTTATTTTTTCTTTTCTATTTTCTCATTTTAAAATAGTCAATTGCTACTATTTTTCTTTCATTTTTGTTGTTTTTTATTCAATTTTAATGTATGATTAAATACTACAACACAAATTCTGCCATGAGCTTCGAATTTTTTTCATTCCCTTTTGAATTCTTTTCATATTTTGTCTAATATTTAACAATAAAAGTTTGTTTGTTGATACAAATCCGGCTATTTAATTTTTATCATTAATTCCTACTATAAATTTACTTTAAAATCATATTACTATTTGTTATTATATTTTTTTACTAGACTATTTGTTATTACATTAGAAACTCAATTTTTCTCTTTTTCTTTTACTTTCTTTTGAAAATATTTTTGACTACTTATTTTTTTACATGACTCGATAATCCTCAAAACTCACCTGTGCGATCCGATTAGTACACTAGTTAACTTTAGAAAGAGAATTTTATATTCTGTCACATAAATTATATTAAACATTTATTATTATCATTAATTTTCTTTGGTACATTTATTTTTATTTTTATTATTATTATTATTATTTTAAATAATTTTTTTGGAATACATATCCTTTATAGTTTATTTTTATATTTTCAAATTTATTATCATGAACTTTGTGTTTGGCTAGAGATTTAATGATAAAAAAATGAAGCTACGTAACTTCCATTAATTGTTCATAGATATGAAAAAAAATCCCCCTCCTTATATTATAAGGAATAAAACCCTAATTCTTACATATCAAGAAAAATATTAAAAATAGTTTTTTTAATTAATACTTCTAAAGATTTAACCTTTTTCTAAGAATACAAATTTTATGAACCAAACCATTTACATAGGAAATATGTGCATCTCATTTAATATAGGTCTCACTATAAATAAGGGTACACTAGAAATTAAACATTTAATATACTTGAAAATTGATATTGTTTCTTATAATTAGGATCAAGAAAAAAGACCTTTTTGTTTTTTATATAAAAACCACAAGAGGGAGTAACTTTTTAATTTGATACCGTCTCACAAAACTTACATTGAACATTTAATACCGTTATAAATGCACCATGCCATATCAAATATTTAAAGATAACTATAGAAATAATAATCTGCGAATTTTTATTATTATCCAACTAAAAGTACGTTCAATTACTTTCTAATTCAATACAATTATAATTTACCTTAAATATTATTTATTTTTTCTTAAAATAATGAAAAGATGCATAATAATATGCAAGTAATAATAAACACAATCGCTATTTAGCTGCACTATCATATGATATATACGTGAGTTGAAATTTTAAAGTATCGCAAAACAAATTTTTTGAAGCTAATCTTGATTATCACTTGAAAATTTAGTGTTATTTATTGTTGTTAATTCAAATTATTTGAATATTTTTTAACTAGTAGTTATAATAATATATATTATATAAATATATACAAGAGTTAAAATATTTGAATATATTGTGTTTGAAAGCATAGTATGAGTGCGAAATATTAGTTCATTGACATTTTAGAATAGGTCAAAAGCAATATAAATTAACAACTCCATATTTCCAGATAAGTAACCCTAGAAGTGGTTTCGGTACCTGTAAATTACGAGATCTCATTAAACACTAGAAATATGAGGGGAAGATGTGATGTTGTTGATATGTGTTTTGCATATGCAATAGCAATTGATTATGAAATTATTAATCATAATGAGATGAAGCTCGAATCATATAGCAATGTCGACATTAAATTGATTGGCCAAAGTGAATTGAAATAATGCAAGTTGAGCAAGACTTATTTGCTAAACACAAAGCATTTGGATCAGTAGTCCAGACACCTAAAGTTATCAACCTTTGTTATGAGTACAATTACTTGTAGATTTTTTATTAGTTTGACAGTCTTTGAAGGACTTGATCATATAATCAACACAAAGACTATAGCTAGTTCCTGAAGAACTAGCCTTTAAATCATGATTCATGAAGAGCCGGTTTTTGAGTCTATATTCTTATTGCCTTGTCTCTCTACTTTCTTTTCTATTTACAACAAAAATTGTTAACTAATATGAATTTTTTTTAATAATGTGCACCTGATAAGTCTCTTGTTAATTGTCACCTTTTTTTTCGTTATTTATTATACACTTTTCTATTTGTTTTATAGATTCATCTCCATATAATCTTTCTCTTACCTCCAAATTGGAAAGTGTGTAACAAATAAAAAAAATAACAATTAATGAGACTTATCTTGTGAAACATATGCGTTAGAAAAATAATTTTTCATAAACCAAAACATGTATGAATAATCCACGTCTTCACTGTATCACTGTCAGTAGAAATAATTTCCTGGCAAATAGCAAAATTGACACATAATATGAGTTCGAAATTGAGGTTCTCAATTCCAAAACAAAGGTTATGCAATCCATGCATGGACAATGTAATAACAATACACTGAAAATACACGTTAAATCAATATTTTTTATTTTTTATTTTACGAAAATCAAACTTCATTCAAAAATTAGAAAAAAGGTCAATATACCCAGATTGAACAGAATATGTTGGGGCATTCCCCATCTACAATTGAAAATCAATACGAATATCTAAGTCAGCCAAGTACACGGTAATAAAACACTTAATCAAAACAGAAGCCAATATGGCATTACCAAGTCATCTTAATCCTAACAGCCAAAACAAAAGCTTCTAACTACGGTCGATGGCCAAAGAAAAATGAGGAGCCATAGTCTTTAAAATCATCCAGTTACGGGTCATTACTATACTCTGTGTAGACTCAAATCGACTATAAGTGATCTCGGATATGACTAATCGAACCACATGCTCAGGAGCCATTTGTAGAGAGGAAAGGATATTGAGGTTGGTGGTGACCACCATTAGCACTCTGGATCTGTAACGTTGACGCCCACGTCTTGATTGAAACTATGATGGATCGAAGCTGATCTGCCCATCTGAATCAAGCACTCGAAAAACCAAACAACGCTGTACCAAGACGATGAACAAAATAACGCCACACTCAGACGACGAAATCACTGAAAAACAAGAAAGAAAAACTAGATCTATGTGAAAAAATCACTTATTTAGATAAAAGAAGAGAAAAACGACATAGAGGGGTGGTTCCAGGCCAAAAAATGGTCAAAAACCACCCCCTCCGATAGATGAGGAAGAAGGAAGAGAGAGGGTTTAGAGAGAGATGAGAGAGGCGTTAAATTTTCAAGAGAGCAATAAAACAACCAATTTCTCTTTGCCTTGAAAATACACCTACGTTAAATTATTTTTTATCGCGCCACAATGTAAATAAATTATAATAAATAATAATACGATATAATAATATATTAGAGTTTGATAATTATATACCGACAATTTTAACATGTTATGTCGAATTATATTTTATCATCTTATCACATTATAAATATGTTTTATCACATTATAAATATGCTTAAAGAAGTAACATTATGTGGTAGCAAAAAAAAAAAGTAACGTTATGATGTGATAAAATAGTAAAATATTATTAAACATATATAAAAATATATATTTACACTATTAATTTACAGTTATTAAACTCTAGCAAAATATAATTGGTTAGCATGATATTTATCTAAAAATCAATTTTCATGTTTATAAAGTTTCCATATCCTCATTCCAAAATAAGGTTACAATAATCCACCATTTGCATTACCAAATGGACAATGTTGGACATCACAAGAAAACCCATCACAAAAACTTCACAAACCCATGGATTCCGTCAATTAGCAAGTTTAACAATTTCTTGTTTTTTCTAAAATTCCGGCGCATGTGTTTTCGTGAGTCTCGTGACCAAATTGCGTTGCGATAAATAGCATTGTTGTTACCAAATATATGGTGAGTTTTATGATATATTGCTTACAAAGTAGTGTATCAATGCACTATAAACAAATTTTTTGCGTGTATACCATCTTCCTCTCCCTCTTTGATCAAATGGATAATGCAAGAGAGAGAACATGTTTGGTGTATTGGACGAATAACGTGCAAGGTGCCGACTGCGAGGTCATACTGGTAGAGCTCGTTGTCTAAGGAGTTTGAGAGGGCAAATTGGCCATTAAGGGTGTGATTGGTTCACGAGAGAAATTGTGAAGAGAGAGAATAAAAAAAGAGAAAAATGTAAGAAATTGAGTAGATTTTGAGTATTGATTGGAATAAGTAAAAGAGAAGAGAAAAAGAGAAGAGAGAAGTGTTGGTTATTTTGAAAATACATCAATGTCTTTGACTAAAAATTTAAATAAGGAGAGATATAAGGAGAAAATAGGGGTATAAATTGGAAAAGGAAAAGAAAACTGACGCGGCTCCCATTTTCTCGTCACCTGAGCGAAGAAATTTTTTTGCATGGGTCTCACCCTTTTCTCTCTCTCTCTCTCTCTCTCTCTCTCTCTCTCTCTCTCGCCATTTTCAACTCAAACCGTTCAGCAAAAAATGTCATTTTCTCATCATTCCACGTCGCATTTCATGCGAAAACAATCAGACGCTAAAGGAGAGGATCTGATATCCTAGACGAAGTGGGAGTGGCCGGTGAGGCGGTGGCAGGGGACGCCATAGGTCTTTTCCTTGGTGATGTGCCATAAGTATGTACTTTATACACAATCCAAAGTAGAGTCAATAATCTATCTATTTATCTTTCTATTTATCTAATAAGAAAAGGATTCAATAATCCACATGTTAACCTCCAAACAATCTATTTATTTTCGGGCTCAAACTTACTATAATTATAATTTATAATTACTATGTAATAAAAGAACGTCTTTTCTAATGTGTGCACCCTTGCTTAGGTTAAGACTAATTAATTATCAACTTTTTTTCTTATTAATTACATACTTTCCTATTTATTTTCTGTATGCAATCTCTCTCTTCTCACCAAATAAGAGAGTGATTAATTAATAAGGAAAAATTGAATAATTAATAAGCCTTAACATATGTAAGGTTGCATACGTAAAAAAAACCGATAAAAGAATGATTCGATAATCCACATGACAATCTATCTATTTTCGTGCTCAAACTTGCAACTACCCCCGTCCCATAATATAGGAATCTTTTGAAAAATTTATTTGTCTCATTTTATAAGATTTTTTTCAAATTTTTTGTTGCAATAATTATTTTGTTACTAATATATTCTTAATTATTTCATCATCTCTCTTGTGAGGATTGGAGAAAGAGTGGAGTGGTGAATCTCAATACAAAATTAATTATGCGAAAAGAGTGAGATGATGAGTCCCTATGACTTTAAGACTAAGGGGGCGTTTGTTACAGCTTTTTTTAGAATAAAATCACTTTTTTTATGTTAAAAATCATTTTTTTAATTTTAATTGTGTTTGTTTCAGATTTTTTAGAAAATGATTTTTTTTTTAAAAATGATTTTTAGGTTAAAAATGAAAAGCTGAAAAAAGTAGCTTCTCATTCATAAGAATTAAAAAAATGATTTTTATAATCCTAAACAAACACAAATTAGCTTCAGATTTTTTTAAAATCTATAAAAAATAATCTCTAGATTATTTTAAAACATAATCACTTTTTTTTTAAGCCGTAACAAACGGGCCCTAATTTTGAAAAAAAAATACAAATTAATAACCTGTTTAATGTCATTAAATAAATTATAGTTAATTTTTTTTTAATGACAGTAAATTAGTTAAAAGATACCTAAACAAAAGAGGGAGAGATAAAAAAGTTCTTACCTAGGTAGGGGTATGGAAATATGGTAGACAAGACACCATATGGGGAATGGGAACGAGTTTGTGATCCACGTGGGTAAATCTAATTGTTAAAGTGTACGTAGGGTTTAGAATCCCAAAATTAAAAAAAAAAAAATCCAAAACAACGCAATATACGTATTCAGTTTTGCCTATATAAAAGGAAAAGAATAAAAAAAGGAAAGAAAAATTGTCTCTGTCTCGGGAGATAGGCAAAACAAAACGCATTCGTAGCTGACTCTCTTCAATCAACATAAACTAAACTGTGGGTGTGTTACGTGTTTTTCTCCTGTTATGCTTGTCACCCTGTGATTGTGATTGTGATTGTGATCCCTCTACTCCTTTTTTAAGCATTGATTCTGTTTTACTTTTACAGTCTTTTCATTCAGTTGTCGCCGATTCTTGAATATCACAGACTTCATCATCACCCATATATCGATTTCGCGCTGAGATCTTTTCATGATCAGGTTTCGTCCTCTCTTTCATGTATGAATTCTGAATCGATTCTGCTCTTCTTTTTTTCTTCTTCTATTTAATTTATTACCGTGCCATTCAAGACATACGCAAACGTCTTCGAACGTTGTTAATCTCGATTTCGTTCCGTGCTTCGTGCCTGCGCATTAATGTGATTGTGATTCCGGTTTTTTCTCCTCAGCGTTTCTGGTGTTTTTTAATTAACCGATGTTGTTGGGTTGACTTGAGTCAAGTCAACTCAATTCGGGTCTTGACTTGAAAGGTTCAAAACTATTGCTGAAATTCACAATGCGATGGTTTTTATTGTATGTATATTTCCAAGGGAAAATGTGTTCCTCCCCAAAATCATGTTGCATTGATGAATCATGATTCAGCTGCTCATGGTATTTAATTAGTCTAAATTTGTTACCTTACCATTCCCCCCTTTTTTTGTTTTCTTGATTGGTTATTAAGTTTGCATGTCTGCAATCATATTGTGCTTTTGCAGAAAATGCTTTGTTGAGTCTATAGTATGGCTTTGTTTGTTTGATTCTCACTTTCCTTTGGACCTGGATTCATCGCAGTCAGTGAATCTTGTCGTCACTGCATTCAGGGGATTTAAGCCATTAGATGGAAATCTGATGGCACACATTGTGATTTCAGCAAAACAAAAATTCAAAATCTCACCATCCATTTTTTATCAATGGCTGAGATTAGTGACCAAATCCATTTCCCTTTCGTTTGCTGTGCTTATGACTGGGGTAGTAAACTGTTGCCAGCAGTATGTGAAGGTTTAGGAATTGATATTCTACACTGACAAGTAACAGTATATGTTGCTTAGACTCAAGCTATTGTAAAAGATCTGCATGTCAGTGAGTGCTTAAATAAGTGATAATCTAGATTATGGTTTTTCGATATGTGTTATTTATCTGAGTGTATTTCCTTGCTGATTCTGCAGTAAGAATGGAGGTTGTAGTTCCTAGACAAGAACAGTCAAATCAACATACTGAGGACAAGCTGAAGTTGTCAAGATGCTCAAAAACTTTTGAAACTTCAAAGAGAAAAGCTGAAGAAATTCATGAGAATGGTAATAAGAAACCAGAACCAGAAGGGAAGGAAAAAACTATGGGACGTTTGAAGAAGATTACTGCAGTTAGAATGGAGGCTACAGTTGCACAGCAAGAACAGTCAAATCAGCATACTAACATTAAGCCGGACAAAGTCTCAACATGCCCAAAAGCTTTTGGAATTTCAAATAAGAGAAAGGGTCAAGAAATTCATAATCATGATACCCAAACAAATTCTGAAGGGGAAAAAGACATCCTGGTATCTTCAAAGGGGACGCCCAAACTCCCATCTAAGAAAGGAGATGAGGCAAAAAAGCTTGCTGCCTCAAACAAGAAAAGGCAATTTGAAGATGATCTCTTGATTGACAATTTTGAACAAGATGAAGAAATGCTTTTTCTTCTAAAGACAAAGAGCAGGAGCAGAGCCAGCAGAATCGATAATGTAATGCTGACTATCTTTCCCAGTGCATAGCCGGCCCCCCAAAAAAAAACTTCAAAAGCTAAAACCTTGATCTTTTACGACATATTTTTTAATAGGTGAAATATTATGTCTTACTTAATGATGCTTAACTAATTGTCTCAGCAGGGCGTTCAACAAAATCCCCGGAAATGTCATCACTGCATGAAAAAGGAGAGAACAGCTTTTGTGCCTTGTACTAAATGTCCAAAAATGTACTGTACGCGATGCATCAATAACTGGTATGGCAGTATACATCTAATTAATCAATTCTGCCAAAGGTTTATGTGTTTGTTTGTTGTTTACGATATGCTCTTACAAATTAGAGCTGTTGCTAATTTTTGTATGCAGGTACCCTAATATGTCCGTAGAAGAAATTGCTGAAAGTTGCCCATTTTGCCGTAAAAATTGCAATTGCAATGTTTGCTTGCGTTCAAAAGGAATGATTGAGGTTTACTTTACTCTGATGTCTACCTCTAAATGTCATAAATTACAGTTATATCCATATTGTTAACTCTCCTTCAATTTCTTTTTATATCTACTTTCAGACATCTAACGTGGATATCGCCAATTACGAAAAAATTCAGTATTTTCAATACATGATCAACTTACTCTTTCCATACCTGAAACAAATTTGTCATGAACAAAGTCAAGAGGAAGATATTGAAGCTAAAATACAAGGTATTAATCTTCACCTTTAAGTTTTTTTTCACTTTTTTTATTATGTTGAAGAAATCACCAACATTAAAATCTTCCGTCAGGAAAATCCTCTATGGAGATTGAGATACCACAAAATCTTTGTGGTGACTATGAACGTGTCTATTGGTAAGTGTCCTTTTTCTTAAGATAATGACATTATTCTTCCTGTGTTCCATTATTTGTTTTAATCTTTTGGTCTTGGAGCAGTGATCATTGTGCTACTTCAATTATTGACCTGCATCGAAGCTGCCCCAAGTGTTCCTATGAGCTTTGCCTTAGTTGTTGCCAAGAAATACGCAATGGAAGCATTACACCCCGGGCTGAGATGAAGTTCCAATATGCGAATAAAGGTTATGATTATATGCATGGTGGTGACCCTGTACCAGTGTCTTGTGATTTAGAGACTTCAGTTGACCATCTTGGGCTATCTACTAAGTGGGATGCCAAGAGTGATGGAAGTGTTAGCTGTGCACCAAAGGAGATGGGGGGTTGTGGTAGTTGTGTGTTGGAGCTGAGGCGCATCCTCCCACACGGGTGGATATCTGACTTGGAATCCAAAGCTCGCAATATGCTGAAAATTCAGGAAATCGAACAAACAACTCTTCAGCAGAAAGAAGCAGCATCAAGCTACAACTCTATGAGAAAGGAAGCCTTTAGAGAAGGCACAAATAACAATAACATGTACTGTCCAGACTTAAGAGACATTTTAAAAGAAAGGCTGTTGCTCTTCCAAAAGCACTGGGCTAATGGTGAACCAATTATAGTTCGTGATGTTCTTAAACAGGGGACAGGTCTAAGCTGGGAGCCAATGGTCATGTGGCGAGTATTATGTGAAAATATAGCTTCAGAAATCAGTTCAAAAATGTCAGAAGTGAAGGCCATTGATTGCTTGGCTAATTGTGAGGTTTGGTCCCCTTTAGTACTCAATTTGAAAATTTGGTCAAATTAGAGCATGTATTTCTAAGTTTGTAGTGTTTTAAATCCCTCTGCTGTTGTGGATTGTCTGTGAATTTCCAGTTTTTCAATATACCATAAAAATGCTTTAATATCTATATTCACCCTTACATTTTTTTTTTTTTATAAAAAAGATAACTAAATCTGAGTTATGCATGTATAAGGAATGTCGTATTGACTATGATACTCTAATGTACTATATGCATTGCCATCCAAATCTTTATTCGTATACTTCAGATTCTACATATTGTGAAGCTTCCACGGCCATCTTAGTCCCTTCTTAAATCTTAAGTGTAATATATTTAGTTTGTATTTCCTGCAGCATGCCATAATTCTGACCAGCATTGACCCTTCTAAACATTTGCAGGTAGAAATTAATACTCGTAAGTTCTTTAAAGGTTATATAGAAGGAAGAACATACAGAAATCTCTGGCCAGAAATGCTCAAGCTAAAAGACTGGCCCCCCTCTGATAAATTTGAAAATCTTTTGCCCCGCCATTGTGATGAGTTTATTTGTTTCTTGCCATTTCAAGAGTATACTGATCCTCGGGCTGGAATTCTCAATCTTGCTGTAAAGTTGCCAGCCCATGTCCTAAAACCTGACATGGGTCCAAAAACATATATTGCTTATGGGAATAAAGAAGAACTTGGTAGGGGAGACTCTGTAACAAAGCTTCACTGTGATATGTCAGATGCGGTATGCTTCAAGCGTCATTAAGCTGTAATTTGGTTGCTTAAGTAGTGCTCAGTCAATCCTTCTTCATTGAATATTCTCTGTATATCTATTCAATCTGCATTATCTCTGAGAACCCACATTTTGGTTTGCACATTGGATTGAAAAACTTAGTATTCAATGCATCAGACATGTGCTTCATTAATAATTTTTCTAACTGCTTGTTTGTAGAGAATGAGCCTTCCTTTAGGTGCAGAAACTATAGCTTTATATTACATATCACTTTCGCTTGTCTGAAATGATATCTTTATATGCGTCAAATTTTTAGTTTCTTAATGTGTCTCACTATATAAGGTATGTAAGGTAGTATAAAAATTTTGTTCTTAGAGAACAGGATGAACTTCCATTTCTCTAATTAGAACCAAAGGGGAATTCCGGAGTAAAAATAATTTTTTCTGAATAAAAAAATGCTCGTGATGTGCATTTGAGATGTATATGTCGTTCAGAAATGTTACCTATATTATGTCAAGTTTCAAATGGAAGCATATTGCCTTTTTATTCTAATTTCTTAGTTGTCATAGGTGAATATTTTGACCCATACTGCGGAGGTGATATTAACTGATGAGCAGCAGTCTATTATTTCAAAGTTAAAAGAAGCACACAAGGCACAAGATGAAAGAGAACTCTGTGCTCAAGATAGAGTTGCTGAATGCCTGAATGGTCGAACTTGCAAAGACAGCAGAGTAGAAAATAAGGAAGTTTCAGAACTCAAAGATATGGAGAAGCGTCCTATTGAAATTGATGGAAAAGTCATTCAAGATGATGTGTCTGAGGGGGTAACATTTCCAGCTATTTCTACAGAGAATGATTCAATGGAAACAGGTAGTGCCCTTTGGGATATATTTCGAAGAGAGGATACTGAAAAGTTAGAAACATATCTAAGAAAACACTCAAAAGAATTTAGACATACTTATTGTTCTCCAGTTGAACAGGTATTATTAATGATTTGCATCTCTGCCTATCCTTATTTTTAGACTTTAGTGCTTGATGCTCAAATCAAATTCTTTGTTGGTTAGGTTGTACATCCAATACATGACCAATGTTTTTATTTGACTTCGGAGCACAAGAAGAAGCTGAAGGAGGAGTTTGGTTAGTACATAGAAATGCATATCATTGCTCACTCAGTTCCTGTTATTAGTTATTTATGCGAATCTTGACCTTTAGGTGTAGAACCGTGGACCTTCGAGCAGAAACTTGGGGAGGCGGTATTTATTCCTGCTGGGTGCCCGCATCAAGTCAGGAATCTCAAGGTAAAATATCTCTTGACAAGTGTTTTTTTGTTTTTTTGTTCTGCAGACGTAGTGGCAAGTACCACCCGTAAACTCACACACACAAAGTGGGGATCCCGGGCTCGAATCCGGGCAACCACGGAAAATGTCCAGCCTAACAACGTTGGCTTACGCCAGTTGTACTAGGCCTTACGGACATCTCTTGACAAGTGTATGATTACCTTACTTTCAACTAATTTTATTGTATCTTCAGCTCTAATCATCGTGTGCCAAAACTTGTACAGTCATGCACAAAAGTTGCTGTAGACTTTGTGTCTCCAGAAAATGTTCATGAGTGTCTGCGTTTAACTAATGAGTTCCGTCAGCTTCCCAAGAACCACAAGGCTAGAGAAGATAAACTTGAGGTAATTTGCTTCTAAAATACAGTTTCTTCTGTCTTTTTTGTTGCACTCCCCTCTTTATGATGTCAGTTTCAAAGTAAGTTATAGGAGAGGTGTAATATTTTCCTTCTCTATATATGGTGAATTATTGGTGATGTTTTTATCTTTGATGGAACAGATAAAGAAGATGATAGTTTATGCCATTGATCAAGCTGTCAAAGACTTACAAGCTTCAGTTGAATGTTCTTGACTGGCTTTATGCTGCTTGAAGAAAGCTACTTCATTTTTCTCTGGTCCCTGATGATTGCTAGGAATGTATAGTGTCTAGATAGAAAATTTATGAAGTCGGAATGTTTCATTAGAGGGTTTAATGTCTCTAACATTAGAGCGATTCCCTTTTCGGCAATAGTAGGGCGATTTCTTTTGTTAATGTTACATTTTAGATAATTTGACATAGGTTTTTTTTTATAAAAAAAAATATTGAATAATTATTGTGTTTAGGGCCGAAGGAAAATATAGGTATTATATTAGACAATGTCCTTGTTTTTTGTTTGTTGTCATTTGGAAGGATACACGATTGAAGATGCAGCTTATCGTCTGGTTTTTGATAAATTTAATCTGATGCTGGTTTATTTGGGTTTATATTATACTAGCCGTAGACCCCCATGTTGTGTGGGTTGTTGGCCAAAAATTATTTCCCAAGGGGAGGATTTTTTAGAAGGTTTTCGTTTGGAAGATGTTGCATGCTCTCTGTTAATTTAAGTGGAAGTCATTTTTTTAAGTAAGAGAGAACTCAAAAAAACCCTTGCGCATTTCCTTCTCCCTAGACTATTATGGTTTACCCTCGACGAGATATGGCGCTGCATTCTCCCTAGACTACCGCCTGGGTTTCCTAGCGTGACCTAAGATGTCGTTCTCCACCTCCTCACCATCCTCTCCCAAGATGCGCATGAAGCAGTTTTAGCCAACTTTTCTCGTAGCCAGGTCGTTGTTCATCACCAAGGTGCTACCGGCCATACATGGGGTCGGTGAGCCACCTCCTCCAGCAAACCCGGAGTCCACCCCCTCACCAGAGCCATTAGACCGGTTCTGCACCTTCTTCTCTGGGTCTCTGTTCCCCCTTCCGAGTTTTAGCCAACAGTGCCGGAAACCATGGTTCTCTCGTCCTTCCCTGTCGCCAATGGTTCCGTCCTTTCACCTTTCAACCCTTTGCATCACCGCCACAGTCCAAGCCTACTGCCTCGCCTTTGCCACAGTGTCGGATTCACTGCGTGCCCGTCGCCCAACTTTTGCCTCAGATTCACATCAACTAGTGGTACTTTCTACTTGCGCGACCACTTGGTTTCTTTCTCGCATCCAACATCACCATTACAAGTGAATGCATCTGTTAGCTTGACTTTGAGTTCTTTTACGAAACTATGTGTTGCAAACCCAAGCCAAAATGATTTTGGGATTATGGTGGGGTTGTTACCAATTTTTCTGTCTCGTTGGCTGTTTCTCCAAATTTTATTGTACATTGGTGGTGCATCTGGGTTTATCCTAGACACAGCAGCAACTAACCCAACATCTTTCATTTGGAAGCCACCACCTCTACCTCTAGTAACCATCACGGTAGAAGCTCTAGTGAGTTCCCTGTCAAGGGTATTCTATTGGATGGAGTAGATGTATAAAAGGGAAAATGAGTTTTTTACAAGCTAGACATCCTTCTAACCCTAATGGGGCGGACCCAATATGAAGAGAACATTAACAGGGTTCATGAGAAGAAAGACCAAGTTGGAAGACCTTTCTACAGTTCACACTTAAAGCAAGGTTTTTACTCAAATGAAAATAAATAGCAATATATGCCTAACTGTGAGCCCTTGCCTTTTGTTCCTTCCCTTCTTGGTACTAATCATCGAAATTGTAGCCAATTGCCCTATAGACCAAAAAGCGGACATAATGAACATGGAGGAAGTGGAAAAATACTTAACGGGGGCTCTCATTTAAAAATTGTTATAGACAAAGATATATTCCAACAGGGAGAGCCTTGTTCGAGTGTTCAAGATGAGAGGAACGAGTTATGGCCTACCCTCGGTATGTCCCTTCGACCGCCTCCAAAATCGCTGGATCGTGACTGGCTTGCATAATTACAGTATGGATGGCAGTTGTCTGTTAGGTTTCTTTGTTTGTTTTGGTACTAGTTTAGATAATTGATGTTATTACCACATCAGCGCGTCCTGCCTTGTTTTGTCATATTTGTTTGAGACACAACATATGTTGTTTTGTTAGGCCGAAGTTGATAGGCATACTTTGAAGTAGATGTCATATGAATAGGGCTTTTCCCATGCAATGATCACGCTTTCCTTGGCAAAAAAAAGTGGAAGTCATTTTTAACTTGCCACGTACCATATGAAAACTTATAAGGATCATTTCATATGAAAACTTAAACAATCATGTTTTTGTTTCTCGACATTTTTTCAATCTCCAATCCAACACCTTTTTTTACTTTTTGGAAATTTTGAAGTGGTTTCACTATTACACATTGCTCACATAATTTTTTGCAATTTAAATTAACTCATCTCTTCAACCCAACAACTTAATGTTTTTTTACTAAATAGACCCCATTAGTGACCCAACATTCTTACATTTCATCAACAACTTATGATTATATATAGGTATATATAGGTATATATATGGTTTTTTATGTCTGGCATCACAAATACTCGCAAGCAATTTGGTGCTTTCACAATAACTCAATGCTTATCAAGAACTAACTCCAATAGGGGTGCTTATTAAGCCTTGGTGCTTAATAAGCAAGACCTGAGTTTAGCACCCCGTTAAAGGTTCTCTAAGTGGGCGAAAACCGAACACCTCACATTTATATATAACCAATAAACCCACAAGGTGTGGTTTAAGTGGCTATTAGCTTGGATCTTTTAACCATATGTCCAGGGTTCGAATCCTAGTGATGGGAATAAAGCTACATTTGTGGGGAGAAGAATTGCCTTTTAACTGGTACTTTACATTCTCGGGGGATTAGTCATACGGCTATCGGCTGTGGGGTTACCCTGGGTCCATTCTCACATCAAAAGAAAATATAACCAATAAAAAATAGTACATTGTATCAGGGACTGCAATCTATCTACACACATGTGGAACCTTCTTGGTTTTACAACTACACATTTCTATAATCAAACATATATGATTCTTTGGCAAAAAAGAGGCAACAAATGCAATAAATTCTCACCTTTTCACCATTTTCTTGTTGGTTTGTGGTGGTCATAGAGAGACAACGAGAACATTTGCATTGGAAAAGAAGAGTTCACCATTCAAAAGCTCGTGGCTAAACTATCAACTTATCTAAAGTTATCAAACACTCCTTCCCCCGACCAAACCTGCAATAGGGCCAAGAGATGTGTTTCGTAGCACCTCGTTAGAACTTCAATAAACTTGATGGAAACAACTTTGGGCATTCAGGCAAATCTGAGTTTGGTGGCTTTTTGCGAACTCAAGATGGGGCTTGGATTGCAGGCTTCACCGACTACATAGGGATCTTTGATAATCTGCACGCCAAAATAATGGTCATCCTTAATGATCTCAATCTTGATTAGGATCTGGGAGTTCGACAACTTCTCTGATATTTCGACTCCTTATGTGCTCTTTCCCCTCATTTGAGACCCTTTTAACATGTTGCACAGGTATGCGAGAATCATTTAGAATGTTAAAGACACACTATTGAAGGATTAGGCGGTAGATCTAAACCAAACCTTTAAGAGAGAGAAACTATTGTGCTGATTCCTTGGAAAAATCAAGGACTATTGGTGAAGAAGAGCTCTAGATCCTTCGCGATTGGGCATTCTCTTTGATCGATTGTAGTTAGCTTTTCTTTGTTTCTTTTCTTTTTTCTTTTTGGTACCTTAACAAAAAACAATTCATTAAATTGTAATAATTATACAATTATTGTAGGGTGAAAAATAAAGGAAGATATTTAAAAGAAATTACAACACCATGTGATCAGCTTTTCAAAGAAAATTATAAAATAAAATATTTAAACAAAACTTTTACAAATAGCATTTAACGTGATTAGCTTAACATTTTTTTTTTGACGTGAAAATAATGAATTCATTCAACTGAAACAGAAGAACAATCCAAGGAGATAAAGTTTGAGATGCAAGATGGGGTTTCTTCTACCCAAACTCTATCACCGATTAGCTTAACATTTCTAATAATGATAAAAAATGCTAATCAATATAGTTACAACAATAACAATAGTCGCACCTGTTATCAGTAATTTTTATAACAAAAAACTAGTTTTTTAACTTGTGTCTTACATAGTACTAAAATGCATGTTTATTGAGTAGTGATCCACATGATCACACACACACACACACACACACACATATAGATAGATACGATGAGAGATCAAACTACACCGGTATAATACTTGGACATTGTTACACCATTCAATAACATTTTATAGGATAAATATTTTTCAAAATCAACCGTTGGATTGAAAGTTACTATCATATCGATCATATATATAAATTTTTACACAAATCTATAATCATTTGTCATGTCATCAAGATGCATCAAGATTAACGTCAATGGTGTAATTGCATATAACGTTGATCTTGATGCATCTTGATGACATAACAAATGATTATAAATTTGTGTAAAAATTTATAGATATGACCTATATGATATTAACTTTTAATCCAACGGTTAATTTAAAAAAAGATTTATCTAATAGAATGTTATTGAATGGTGTAACAATATCCAAGTATTACATTGGTGTAATTTGATCATTCCTATATATATATATGTGTGTGTGTGTTGTAAGAAATTTTACAGGATCTATTATATGAAATTAGAACACCAATTAGAGCACTTACTTGTTGAAGACATGATCACGATTACCGAAAATTTTCTCTGCCTTGTAGAGCTCCTGAAATCACGAACTAAGCCTTCCTTTGCCTGGTCACAAACTCTGGTTCTCGGTTCTCAATGGGGCAAACCGTAGACGAGCATATATGATTCTGGTGACGGCAAAGGGGACCTAGCCTCTCTATTTATCAACCCTAGGACCACCCATCATGGGCCTAGTGGTTGGGCCTACACTGTCTCCCACATAAATCAGAATTAGGTGTCCAAAGGCCCATTACAATTGATCACTTATTTGCGGGCCTGAGCATCATCAATTGGATCATAACATTAGCCCGTTTTTGGAAAACTAAAAGGCCACAATTGATTGTAGCCCACAAGAATTATTAGAAATAATTCTAACATTCTCCCACTTGGGCAAAATCAATTGTGCAATTTTAATTTTTAGAAAACATTTTGAAAACGACTCTCGGGCTAATAACATACTTCCTAACGTGGCCACTAAACACATGATCCCAAGATGCAACACCTAATTAAGACTCCATCCAACAAAAGCTAAATGATACCGAATCATGGCGGTAGTCACATCTTATATTGACATGACACCTTCCATGGTTATAAATACCACCAACTTCGTCGACTAACCATCTATGTGGAGTGTAGCAAGAAAATGGCATGCCAATATGATCTTATAGCCATACTGTCATTTTCTTTGTCAGTCCTCAATTTCTCTCAAATGCATTAAAGCCAGAGAAATTATATGGTTCATAAGAAACCATGATGCCTCAGCTCAGCCATGGCGTCGATCACCGCACACGGTGATCCCATTGACACCGAGCTCAATGTTTTTGCAAATATGCCTCACTCAACATGGCATCGACCACCAGCACAGTGGTCCTAATGATACCGAGCTAAATGGTTCAATAAAACCATAATGCCTCAGCTCCAACATGGTGTCGACCACCGGCACAGTGGTCCAGGCGACACCGAGCTTCATGGTTTAACAAAACCGTAATGCCACAACTCTTACATGGTGTCGATCACGGGCATAGTGGTCCCAACGACACCGAGTTTCAACATTTTTGCATCTGTTAAACATATACAAAGGTATATAATAACATAATTCAATTTATAATTAATTTCTCAAGTCAAATAGAAAATGTTATCAAAACACCAAAAGTGTTAAAAATGCGAGAGCTAACATGACATAAAGCACAAACTCCCACTAACCAAGCATATTATACAAACTCATAGAGCTCATGTTCACAAAAATAATGATAAATAAATAATTATGGGCAGAGTCCCTTGGTTAAAGGATTAACCATGTGGAATCTATTTAGTTTCATGATAGCTCTTTGGATTAACAATTTCTTCAATTCTTTTGCATGACAAATATTGCTTCTGATCACTGGTTTCAAAGCATTCAATGCATAGGACTAAAGACAACGACCCTTCAAAGTTGCAGGGCTAAAGCCAACATAAATGGGGTCATTTAAAAATAATGCAGTAATATATAGAGGGATATAGTTCTACCACATAAACACTAAGCCCTTAATCTGAGCATTAGCTGCTAGAATTAAATCATGAATGAGAAGGTAACAACTCATCAATTTCAACTAATAAATAAATAGGCAATAACAGCAACAAGAAGCTAACTTTGGAAAGACCAACATATATATAACGGGATACTAACAATGTATGCTTTGAAATATGAATACAAGATAGATTTTAAGGAAGTCAAAGGTGGCTCAAATCTGAGTTAAATCTTTCAAATATGCATCCCTGAGTAACAACCTTTTTCCTTACAAGCAAAATCTTTGAAAAACTTATATATAGAAGATTTGAATGACAACCATTTTTCTTTTATGCTAACATATAATTCAAATGATAATTGATAAGTTCATTGTACATACCATATAATAAAGATTTATTATTCCCCAGACAAATTTAACAGTAAACCTTTCAATCATAAAGGTAATTAACAAATAATTGAGCTCATTAACTCCAATTTTATCATCATTTTGAAAATATTAGGATTTTCCAATCCATGTATAAAATCCACAATCATACTGAAATTGATAAAGGTTTATTATGTACCTTATCTGCGCTCATCAAATAAAGATAAACTATCCTTATGATAAAACAAAGCAAAGCGCTAGATCTCCGTAAAGTCTTAAAAGAATGTGCAAATAATGTCAACAGATATGCATAAATATCAAAAGTAGCTATGGAACAAGTAACAATAAAGTAATCACGAATCATATAACTTTTGATGTGGTCTGATATAAGAACCAGAAAAATCGAACAACTGGGAGTTCAAAAAATTGCAACAGGAAATTCAAATATCCGATGCATAACAAATTCGAATTCAAAGTCGCAACCCACAAACAAAAGGCTCGAAAATCATATATTTCAATAAATTATTTTTACTACCATTCTTGACATCAAATAATGACTCAAGTCAAAATCCTCCCACTGATGTCAAGATCCAAACATGTTAAATATACAAAAATTTATAGTAAACTAACACAAGCATCCAAAAGCTTATCACGAACTTTCATGAAATAAATTAAGTAGTGCTCCATAACAAACTAAGCAAAATAGTTGTTATTAAAAAAAAATGATTGTTAAGCAAAACTTAAAATGCGTTAAAGTAAGAAACAGGGCAAGACATGATTTCAGCTTAAATTAAGCTATTTGGAGGCCAACATAACAACACATTCTCCTTTGGGCAGAATGCGCAACCAAGGTCGCAACCGTGGTCAGAACCTCATATGAGTTAATCAATGAGCATACACTGGATTCAGAAAATTGTCCCCTTTGGGCAGACAAATTCCCTACACCAACGTACCTCCATTAACTTCACCAAACATATTCGATAATAAGTTACTCAATGAGTATACATTGGGTTTATAGATCTATCTCCTTTGGACAGACAAATCTCCTAGACCAGTGTACCTCCAATAACTTCATCGCAAATTAGCTTCTAATCATGACATACAATAACCCCCTTTGGGCAGGAAATTGCACGTGACAATCAGAAGCATTCCTCTAATGATAAAATAAATTCCACCAATTAATAATGAGTAATCCCACTTTGGCAGGAATCCCCACTATAATCAGTGAAATGCTTTTACCCAGGAATCAATATCTCTTGCCCTTAACCATTATACAGTCCATAAGAAGGTGCATTAAAAAATAAACATCCCTACTCATCATGAATTTAAAACCATTATCATTCTACAAGTTTTACACTTACAACAATCAAACAATATTTCACAATTAAGTGAATTGACACTTTAAAATTACATGATATATGATAAAAGTATTAATTTTCATAACACCAGCCAAGCACATATACATCATGCACATATCTAAACCATGATGTATTCTCTTTCCAGTATATTATTTATTAAATATCAGCTGGAAAATAAATAAATTATAATACATTTGAATCGTTTTCCGGTAGAAATATTTATGCAAATGAAAAACACAAACAATAAGCTATAGCCACATTTAAACAGTAGATCACAATGCAAGAGGGAGCACTTGAAACGTTCTCACATGCTCACCACAATTTCCAACTTGATCACAGTAATAACCATGAAATATTATACCGTAATATAAATAATTAAATTCCGAAAATGGAACCACATATGTGCATAACTACCAACTTAACCATTCAATGGAAATTAAAGACATGATTATACAATGCTTTTCAAAATTAAATATTATCACATTGGAGATATCCATAAATTCACTTTTTAAATTAATCATGCAATAAATATCTCTAAATTTATACAATTTGTACCACTCTAAAGGAGCACAAATCAACATATACCAAATATTATATTTCCAAATACTTATAAAATTATTGTGACAATAATCACCATCAATGGAAAACAATATGACGTAGATATAAAAAATATTTTTCAAAAATTGTTCCAATAAAAGAGCACAACAATTTCCATGTCACAACATTCTAAAAGAATGTCACACCCGTATATAAATACATATTCCAAACACAAATATGAGAGAGAGTTAAAAGCTCATTAAGAAGAAATTTCTCTATTTATGCATGTATACAATACATCAATAACAAAATATATATATATATATATATATATATATTTTATAACTAACCTCTAAAGGTGTATCACTCATACTTGTGTGTAGGACCAACAAAAGCGGAAGCATCAACTTTATATAAGTTCTCAGATGGCTCATAGAATAAATGTTAGAGAACAATAATTAAACTCATGTCAAATCAAGTCCTACTTTCTAACACATATAAGCTTGAGTATTTTCAAGTTTCAATGTGGCATGTCACAACCAATGACAAGAAGGTCATTAAAAGATACTTTTATATATAACTAAACACAACTTTATTGTTTGTCAAAAATAAATTAAATTGCTCAAAATAAAACTATACGTGCTCAAGCATAAACCAAATATGTTTGATAAATTAAAAGAAATTTTTTTAATAATTCAAAATTTATCAAACTAGCAATTATTAAAATTAATACTAGTATCAGAATATTCAATAGTTTACTATTAAGACAAAACACAAATGCATTAGTATATGTAATATGACAAGATATAGCTCCAAAAATAAAACAAGCTATCACATTGAGGCCAGTAAAATGGTACATTCACCTTTGGGTAGAATGCACCAACCAAGGTTGAAAAAAAAACTCGGTCAAAACCTCGGATGAGTTAATCCATGAGAATACACTGGGTTCAGAAAATTGTCCCCTTTGGGCAGACAATCTCTTAGCCCAATCCATTTCCCAATAACTCCATCTGCAAATAACTTTCAACCATAACATACAACCACCCCCTTTGGGCAGGTAATTGCATGAAATGATTAAAAGCATTTCTCAAACTACAAAGAAATTTTCACGAATCAATACAAGCGGTCCCACTTTGGTGGTAACGGCTCATATCGACGCACAAAAAAACTCTTGCATTGGAATCATTTTTCTCTTGTCCATAGATAAGACACAGTCAACAGGCAAGTACATCATTAAATGAGCACCCTTACAGGTCATGCATCAATTCAATCCGCATTCTCAACATATTTTGTACTTTACAGTGTAACAAGGTAGCCAATTAAATGCACGTATATAAAAATAATAGCATATAATCATGCTCAACTCTACGTGGAGAGTGAACACTACCATTAAATCCAGAATGCATCATATTATTTTTCAAACATATTTTTCAATTTAATTTTCGTCAGAAAAATAATTAAAAAAATCAATTTAATGCATTATATTTTAGAAAAAATATCTAACACAGCGAAAAAATTTTGGAAAAAATATAGTAAATACAAGCATGAAATATAGAGCGTAACGCAAAAAACGGCATCGAAAACCGACACTCCTACATTCCGCACTCTCCCTCACTCTCCGAGTGCCGCGAGTGGGATTCGCACGCGACCACTGTTCATCTTCTTCAATCACCAAAGTCCTGAACGTGATTTCAAATTCGCACGTTACTGTTCACGCGATTTTCACTCCGATTTCGGCTTTTTTTCCATCGCGAATCTTTATGGGTTTTGCTCAGAAACTAATTTCTAATCATTATGGCACAAAATTCCTAATTTATAACGATTAAAACACGGGATTTCGTGACCAAACCGCACCCAAAATAACCCTAACCATTACCGTGTTCATCAGATTTCTTCATCTATATTCAACGAAAATTTACAAGATTTGTTCCATTGGATTCGTATAAACTCAGTCTATAATAACGCTATGGTTTGGAGTTCTAAAATTGTGCGAATCAAAGTTTGCACTTTTTCAGATTTTTTGAAAACATGAAAAACCCAAAAATCCAAAATTAATCAAACACGATTGTTCTGATTTGTGAGAAATCTGTATTAGAAATTTTAGCCGCACTAACGAACGAAAATTCCCGAAAATATTCAAATAAGAGGGACGATCATGTTTAACACCGGGTCCTAAATCGTATAATATTGGCTTTGACACCACATGTAAGAAATTTTACAGGATCTATTATATGAAACTAGAACACCGATTAGAGCACTTACTTGTTGAAGACATGATCACGATTACCGAAAATTTTCTCTGCCTTGTAGAGCTCCTGAAATCACGAACTAAGCCTTCCTTTACCTGGTCACAAACTCTGGTTCTCGGTTCTCAATGGGGCAAACCGTAGACGAGCATATATGATTCCGGTGACGGCAAATGGGACCTAGCCTCTCTATTTATCAACCCTAGGACCACCCATCATGGGCCTAGTGGTTGGGCCTACACTGTCTCCCACATAAATCAGAATTAGGTGTCCAAAGGCCCATTACAAATTGATCACTTATTTGCGGGCCTGAGCATCATCAATTGAATCATAACATTAGCCCGTTTTTGGAAAACTAAAAGGCCACAATTGATTGTAGCCCACAAGAATTATTAGAAATAATTCTAACATGTGTGTGTGTGTGCCTCCAACTGAGATTAAGGTTGGAGGAGACGGTGGTCGGATTGAACAGCAACACAACGGCAACGACAATGGGTGGTGTACCTGTAGGGACCTCGAAGTCTAAGTCAGTATATGATCAAGGGGTGGAGTGAGCAGAAAAAGAAGAGCGTACCTGGGGCACTCAGGGGAGTGCCTTATATAGGAGATTAGACCCATTAGCTTGGACGAAAAACTCGTTGTTTCGCAACCGACCTTGCGCATCTCACGTCGTGATTCACGTGTGGCTGCTGATTGGAAGAACAGTCCAGATCACATGATTCGCGTGTTGTTCATAATTGGAAGAGCGGTCCAAATCACGAACCATGGGAAGCCACAATCCAGGTGAAGTAGCTTGATGTACGACCTTTATTTAGAGGAGCGTTTAAATGGACAATTGACGATCTCGATCCGTTGAGGCGACCCGTGTGACGCTCCCTCTCACTGATATCAAGATTTGTGTTTCCTTAAATTAGCTTGCGACATACTCTTCCAATATGGGCCTCGTGATGGGCCTTTGAACTCTGGCCTAGTCCGAAACTACACAAACTTTCAAATTGTCCATTTGGATGATTTAGTGAAATTTTTTACTCAAAAGCATTGATTTAGATGACCTGTGTCAATATATTTTGTGATAGAAACTTTACTAAAGAGTTTTGATTTATAATAACATAAGAGAAATAGAGACATACACGGTCGATGTAAATCAATTTTACACTGACATCCAATGAGAATCCATTATTTGGTAGTTATTTTTAAAATGGGGTTATAAGAGTGGCTAACATGACAAAATAATAAACTTTTATTGAATGTCAATGTAAAATTGGTTTACACCGACTGTGCATAGGCTTTAAACTCATGACATTATATTAATTCTCTTTTTATTCATTTATTATTACTTGTATACCATACCTATTTTTGATAACAAATCGTCAAAATTATCAATTTACAGAAATAGTTATTAGATAATATGGTTAATTGTTTTTCTTTTATATATGACGTTTTTAAAGCAAAAATTTTAGACAATTCAGAAAGAATAAATGGATAAAATGATAAATAACACACATAAATATCAATTTGTTGCATTATTGGATAATAATTAATTATATCCTATAATGCCCTGAATAGTACCTTTTGAATAAAATAAAATATGGGTTATTGAAAATGAACACTAGGACCTATATTATCAAATTCCAAAAGTCAAAAAATGAAATAAACTAAAAAAGAATAGGAGAAAATGAGGCATGCTATTTTGCGGCTAATTTTAAAATAGAGTTATAAAATGGATTGATGTGGAAATATGGTGAGCTTTTATTGGACGTTGATGTAAAACTAAATTACATCAACGTGGATGCCCATTAATCTAGAATAAGAAGAGTCACATGATGCATCCAAAATTCTAAATAAATTGTTACTGTGTTATCTAAAATGGAAAAACAAAAAGACATTTCCATTAACCTTTCAAATTTATTGAATTAAGAACTTTTGGTTTTGTCCAAAAAAAAAAACTTTTGGTTTAATTATGCAACTTGCTATTTAAAATAATTTTAACAACTTGCAATTTAAATTCAAATAACAAATTAACTCCAATTAATACTCAAATTAAAAAAACCATGCCATTATCATGATTAATATGTAATTTTAAGATAAATCATTCGAAAATATACAAATATTATGCGGTCAAAGGACTTTTTTTTATAAATAAAAATTTAGGATGAGGAGATGACGCCATGAACGTAATTATATCTACCTCAGCCCAGGGGGCTAGTGGGACTCGAATTCGCGACATGTCGAATATAAGTCCTGTCATACTCTACTAGGCCAATCCCTTGGGGTTTTTTTTGGTCTGATGGCCCAGCGGCCTATTATGCACTCCTAAGAGCGCTGAAAGGGGGTGTAGTTGGTTCGAACCCGCGCCCAAGCGTCAAAGCGGCAAATACTTTACCCCTTGGGGTTTGCGGTCAAAAAACTTAATCTTATATTGTACAGTAAAAAAGATTAAATGATATATATTAAAAGTTGAACTCCAATCAGTTAATTTTTTTTTATTAAAATCCAATCAAATATATCAAACATTAAAATTTGAACTCGTGACTTTAAATATTGTATATGCAATTATACTTCGTTTAAAACTATTGATACCATTATTAAAAGTGATAAGAAATAAGTAGTGAGTAATTTTCTCTCAAAAAAAAAGTAATGAGTAATTTAAAGACAAATCCTTGTTAAAAACTTCAAACAAAAAAACTTAAAAGAAATATGAAACCTTTAAGCAACCTGTCAAAAAAAAAAAATGAAACCTTAAGCAAAATTGGTTTAAAAATCAGGGTTCTAATCTTCGTTTAAATTTTGTAAAATCTGACTTCGACTTTTCAACCAAATATTCAATATTCAATGAAGCACAACAAAAAAAATATAAATTGAAATGCTTGGAGACTTTTTGGTTTGAGAAAATATTTTATGTTTTTATTTCCTGTTTTCACTTTCAAAATTTTCCCTTGTTTTCACTCTATTTCCTATTTTCAATGATTTGCACAGGAGATAGTGAAAACAGAAAAGTATTTTTCACTGTTTTTTGTGCAAGTATTTGATAGTAGAAAAATAAAATGTAAATGATTGACAGTTTTGCAATTTAAAATAAAAACAAAAAATATTTTCTCAAACCACACAAACACTAAAGTATCCATACTATGTTACAAAATTAAGGAGAAAATAAAATTAGAAACTTACCTTTTTATCCAAAAGAATCGTCTCAAGACTAAAAGAGAATTTAAATCATTAAAAGATGGAACAAACCAAAAAAAGGTACAATCTCAATGTGATTTTCCAAACCATTCCACAATAGGTTTAATATCTTCAACAAAATCCCAATGGGATCCATTAGAATAAAGTTGAAGTAAACAGTGACGGATCTTGATAGGAAATTTTGTTTGACTCGATTTTGATATAATTTTTTGAGGAGGCCAAATATACACATACATATAATAAATATATTTATCACCAATATGTCCAGAAATGTTTGTTGGCACAGTGGTTTAGTCCCCTTGTTTTATCCATATAGTAGGGGATTCAATTCATATGTTAAGCATTTTAAAGCCCTCCTCGAGAACGAGAATCCTCTGTCCCAAGCTCTCTGTACCAAACCCTCTCCCACCAATCAAATATTGCCAAATCATTTAAAAAAGCCACATCACACTTAAGCCTTTTTTTCTAGCAAACTGTCCTGTTAACGGTGGAAAAAAAAAAGATAACTGCGTCTGCGTGTGTTCTCTCTCTCGCTACTGTATCTCCCTCCTCAAACCAGTTTCAGATTAGACTCAGTTTGAGAGGACGTCCCCAGATTGCGAAGAAGAATCAGTGGAAGCTGCCACAAGACTCATCCAAAGCCGCGTCCACCGCAGCGACCAATTCAGCTCCGCAACCCGTCACTAGCTAGCCTCTCCCATCGCAAAGTTTAGAAGGCGGATCGCGAGAAACTCAGGAGGGATCGCCTGAATGACCATTTTCACGAGCTGGGAAACACGTTAGGTCAATCAGCACCTACACAATCCATTTCCCCCCTGGTTTTTCAATTTTATTTCAATGCATCGCACATTATTTCATATCTTAACATGCTTTTGTTTCCGTGAATATACTGAATTTTGCTTTTAGTATCACTGAAATTGGGGTTTTGGCTTGCGATGTACATGTGATTCTGGGAGTTGATTTTGATTGTGCTTCCTTTTTATTTGTTGGAAGTATTTTTCCATGATATATGCTGCTTGTTTTATTCCTTGTGCATGTGTGATGAAAGACATGTGGAAGCCCCCTTAAGGAGGGTAGATCAAATAGGTAGAGAGAAAGGGTTCAACGTGATGTGCGCTGTCGTTCACCTAATAATATTTCCAAAGAAGAGAACACGTTAACAGTGATTTGCTTCAATGTGATGTGCGCTGCGCAGTTATCTTTTTTTTTCCACCATTAACACTTAACAGGACAATTTGCTAGAAAAAAAGGTTAAGTGTGACGTGGCTTTTTAAATGATTTGGCAATATTTGGTTAGTGGGACAGGATTTGGGACAGGAAGCTTGTGACAGAAGATTCTCGTCCCCTCTAGGAATTGAATTTGCATGTCGATGGTTGCAAAACAACAATTTGAGAGTGTTTTTCATTTTGAAATTTCCATTAAAGACAACAAAAAAAATAATGGAATAATCTAAACCTTTATAAATAATTGTTTTTGTAACCCCTAAAATGAAACATAATTTGTTAGAACTTTAAGAATAAACAAAAAAGAATAAATACAATCAAAATAATGCAAAAATTAAAAAATTCACAAAATAAATACAAATTAGGATTGAAACAAAACAACACCTTATCGTCTATATTAAGCACCAACTTGATGGAAAAATGAATTGTGTTTATTGAAGTCGGCAACATATCAAATAAATTGGGCGCCAATCTCTAATCTCCATAGTGAGTATTTCACCAATTTTTGATCTACACAGAGTGCCGGTCTCCATGCATCAAAGAGTGCTTTCAATCTTTGTACACCAAAGAATGTAGTAGATCTCTTTGCATCATAGCCATAAGCGCCGATCTCTATGCGCCATAAAGCACTAATAATAAATTTTTATGGACTTGATTTATCTCATTTGACTTGTTGACCTCTATAGTCATGATAAATTAGAGATCTAGACCATAAAATCATTGGTCTCCACAGCTGTGAAAACCATCTACTGATAAGCTGATAAATTAGAGATCTAGACCAATAAATATCATTAAGGACAATTAAAGGATTACAATAATTTTTTTTATTACTTTAAAACTATTAAATGAGAATAACTATTTTTCTTAAGGGGTGTGAGGTGTTTTTTTGCTTATATACGATACCAGAGCATCTCCTTATATAAAATTCGTCAATCTCTATAGTTATGATAATTACTTATCTCTATACTTAATGAAATTATGACCCGAATTTTCTCACTACATTGGAAATGAGATTAACATAAATTACTAAGTTTCACATAAATTTCAGCCAATAATTAAGAGTGTTGGAAGAAATGTGCTGCTAGCACTTAAACAATACCACATTTAGTCCTATTTATAAGAAACAAAAGTGTGACTTTTTGTGGTCCTAATTATAAAAAAAATAGACCCTCATTTAGCTGTATTGATTGTTAATTTTCTTCTATACCCTTATTTTGTTATGCATATTAATGAGATACTCACCGATTCCTCATGTAAGTGAAGTAGTTTTTTTCGCGTAAAGGACACCAAAAGACACCATATTCAACCATTTAATACTATAGGAATTTTTGGAATAACATTTAGAGTAAAGGGACATTTTGGTCCCCAAGGTTTTTTGCCCGACCCATTTTGGCCCTGAGGAAAATAAAATCCAACAATAGTCCCTGACATTTACAAACATTGGACAAGTTAGTCCCTCCATCCATTCTCATCCAAAAACGTCATTAACGGTGCTGACGTGGCTAGTTAAATGCACGCCTCGTCTGCCACCTGTCTAATATACAAAACGTGGCATTGATCTGGGCCATTTTAGTCCCTCATCAAAAACAAATTCAAAATAGGGACATTTTAGTCCCTCTCGTCCCTTATGTGTAACACCCATTTTAGTCCCTCATATTTTTCATTCATCTTCAACCTCCAGCCTAAACCTTCATTAATGCTTTTGCTTCTGCTTGCTTTTGATTCTGCTTCTCCTTTCAACCTCCATTAACGCTTCTCCTTTCATCTTCAACCTCCAGCCTAAACCTCCAGTTAAATGCACTCTCTCTCTCTTTCTCTCTCTTCTGTGCTTCTTTTTTTTTTGTAACAAATTTCTGTTGCTTTCTACTTCTCCTGTTTCTATCAGCCTCAATAGTGCAGTGGAGTACAGAAACTGTACGAGTATTCAAATGAAAACGAACAAAATCGATACTAATAATAAAAAAAGAGGGGTGTTTATTTTACAGTTAGGGTTCTATTCTGGGTTTGTGTTAGGAATGATGACTGATGAAGCTATTTCTGTCATGTGTGAATTTGGTTGATCTGCTTCTCCTTCCAGGTAAGGTAAGGTTGAATCTCATTTGGATACTGCAAATAATGCCAGGACAAAAAGGGGGATTGGATTGGATCTAATGTTTATGACTTGATTTGTTTCTTTTGATTCTGGAGTTAAGAATCTTCTCACCTACTAATTCAATGTTTTGTTTCATTTCTTCAATAAAATTCAAACAAAATGATGGGCTTGGTTAGGAAATTTTTCTCCTTGAATCTAATCCAACCCATAATGTAAATACATGTATAGAGAAAAGAAAATTGTCAATATCTGAGAACATAAAAGAAAAATGAAAGGAGAAGCATAATCAAAAGCAAGCCGAAGCAGAAGCGTCAATGGAGGTTTAGGCTGGAGGTTGAAGATGAATGAAAAATATGAGGGACTAAAATGGATGTTATACATAAGGGACGAAAGGGACTAAAACGTCCCTATTTTGAATCTGTTTTTGATGAGGGACTAAAATGGCCCAGATCTATGCCACGTTTTGTACATTAGACAGGTGGCAGACCAGATGTGCATTTAACTGGCCACGTCAGCACCGTTAATGACGTTTTTGGATGGGAATGGATGGAGGGACTAACTTGTCCAATGTTTGTAAATGTTAGGGACTATTGTTGGACTTTATTTTTCTCAGGGACCAAAATGGGTCGGGCAAAAAACCTCAGGGACCAAAATGTCCCTTTACTCTAACATTTAAATTTAAACGACTTAAATCATTTTTCTTGTTCTTGATGAATTTGTCATATGTTTCTAATAAAAAGGACCGAAGGTAGTAATACATTAGGATAAAAATCCATTACACAGTCCTCGAAAGCTAAACTCAACATACTCGTAGGGTGTGTTTGGGTAAACAATTTATTAAGTGCTTATTGGATAAGTGATTGTCATGTAAGTGCTCATGTGGTTAAATTGTTTCCATATAAGTTGTAAGTCGTTTTCATAGGCTATCATGAAGAGCTTACTAAAATAAGATGAAAACAAACTTAAGGACATGTCATAAGCAATTTTCACAAGCTCTTCCAAACACTCTAACGTTGCTTATGTTAGTAGATAAGTCCAAATAAATTGTTTATAAGACAATCCAAATGCAACCTTAATAGAACTGAGATAGTCAAGTCCACAGGGGCAAACGTCTCTATGTTGATGACCCCACATTAGGGGGTGTTCACCGATTCGGGTTAGCCCAACCCAAATCGACACCCTACCCAGTTTGAAGTGTTTATTCCAGGTATTTATTTGTTCGGGTCTTACTCGACCCAACTTGAAGTTAGTTGGTTCGGGTAACGAGTTATAAAAATTCCAAACACGTGAACCTGTTACCCAACTCGTTGATATTATTTATTTGTTATATTTATTAACTTATTAGTCTTTGTTCTGATTTCCTAATCCCAAATCCTATTCACGAAGGCAAGGAGCATCACAAATAAAACTTCCCCGATCTTGTTCTAACCCTAAGCGCTGCAACAACGACCAGAGAGAGGCAGAGAACTTTACGTTGTTGCTCCGCCGTCTTTATAGTATCACATAATAGCATTGTCGTGTCTATAACATCACATCATCACATCTTCGCATTGACGAGGAAGAGCCCGTGTTCTCCATTGATATGGAGACGATGTTGGAGGAAGAGATGTGGGTTTTTATCTCCTACAAGCATTCATGGAAGTTGGAGGTCATGATATGCTCTAGCCTTCATTTTGAAAAAACCGAAGGACTTGGCTTGGCAGGTCAGATCCTACTCGTTACCATTTCTTTTTAATTAAAAAATAGTAGAATCTTTAAATTAGTTGGGTACCAATACCCATATTAAGTGGTTTAGTAAAAATAGTCTATTTACTAAATATTTTTCATATAACCGTTAAGGCATATATTTTTTATTATTTTAAAAGTTAGCAGTAAGTTTATGAATAATTATTTCAGTGACTCGAGAAATATTTTACAAATTTGCTAATATATTGTTTTTCTTTTTTCTTCTTGGATGTTTAGTATGCCCATCATAATTATAAAAAAGTGAAGAATCAAGGAGCAGTAACCATATATCGATGACAACTTGTTTTCGTTATATAGGCTTCACCAAAAGAAGAAGAGAAATCAAATATATGTCAGAAGAAGAAGAATTATGAAGTGGGTGCAAAGATGAAGAAGAGAGAATACAAAGAGATACTGTTGAGAAGATTTTGAAAAAAATAAATCATTATTTAGAGCTTGTTAGTGTTAGCTTTTTTCCAATGGAACAGTTGCAAATAGTACCAAAATAACGATATACGATGCACTTTTTTTAGAAGCTGTCTCTTGCTTGCTTTTAGTTGAATTGATTCTGGACACCCAAAATCTAATACAAACAGACTCTTAGTTTAAAAGAGGTGCATCTACAATGTAAAAAAGTCAAATGACTAAATTAAGGTAATTAAGGAGGATTTGATAACATGATAAGTGGATACAAGTCAGTGTTTTTCATTGGTCCAACTCACGTATGTACCGATACCTTAGTTATCACCTTAAAAAATTGTAATGTATCCATATGATGTACATGTGAAATTTATTCTGTTATAAATTTATAATTGTTCGAATTTACCTAATTAAGATGTACCTAATTGTTAGGAAAAGATTACAAAATTTTATAATTTTGTAAACATATTTTTGGTAAGGACGAAATTTACCCACATTACCATAGATGCTGTAGATGTTGTTTCTCACTAAAAAATACAAAATACTGTCAATAACCGTCTCAAAGTGGAGTACAAGTAAAAAAAAATAACTGTCAATAATGTCCTTTTTTATTGAGGAACAACACTTATGTAAGTTCTGTCCTTTTGGGAATATCCGACCCAAACCAATCCATTTTTAATCGAGTAGGTTTTGTTTGGGTTTAACAAAAAAAATGCATGAACCCAAAGCCCAATCCAAACATATTTTGATCAGTTTGGAAAGGCCCATGATTTTCCCACCTCCCCATTTTAATTTTCCCAACTCCCGACTACCCAAAAAGACAAAAATGCCCCCAACTTTTCCCCTCCCCTATCCTTTTCTCTTTCATTTCCCTCCCTCCTTCTCTCACCTCCCTCCGACTCCTTTCTATCTCTCGGAAGCGCCTCCCTCCGTCTTCCACCTCCCTCCGCCGCATCTTCCTCCGTGTCTCGCACTCTCGTCGTTGCCCTTCTCCATCTCGCTTGCAGTGTGCTTCTTCTACATCAGGTAAGGTCGCATTCGATTTCCTCTGCGTTATTTTTTTTTCTGAGATTTTGAATTTTTTGGAAACTTGTTTCCGGACGTCTCCGGAAATAAGAATCCAGACATTTGAAATATGAGTTTTTGATTTTCAAAGTCTGGATTCTTGTTTCCGGAGACGTCCGGAAACAAGTTTCCGAACGTTGAAAATCAAAAACTCATATTTCAAACGTCTGGATTCTTATTTCTGGAAACAAGTTTCCAGCAGTTCAAAATGTTTCCGAAAACAAGTTTTCAGAATGACTGTGAATTCAGTTTTTCAAAATTTTTGCATGGCTGATTTGGTTGTTGAATTTTTCACAGATATGACATGCACCAGGGGTAGTTCTAAGGCAATCAGTATTGCCTCATCTAGTAGTGGCCTCATCTAGTAGTGGCCCGGCTCGACCAAGGCCCACTGCGTCATCACGCAAAGTACGGATGGAGCAACGTCAACATCTGCATGATGTTTCCGAGGAGCCTGCACATGTAGATGAGGCTGCCTATGAGGAGCCACTGCACGTGGAGGCTACCCATGAGGAGCCTGCACACATAGATGAGCCTGCATGCGTTGATGAGGCATCTGTTGATGAGGCTACATGTGATGAGCCTGCACGCGTCAATGAGGCACGCGTAGATGAGGCTGCACGTGTAGATGAGGTAGCCGTTGATGATGGGGCTGTACGTGATGAGGCTCCGTTGCTGGCGGCCCGGAGGACGCATCACTCCTCGTTACCTATGCTAACCATGTTGCCACACGGTTGTGGCACGGCGTTGTAAGTAATACTTAATTTTTTATTATGTTGTTTTCATATATTTAATTTAATGCAATTGACTTATATTTTTTTGGTAACAGGATCGTTGTGAGCTGAAGGTTAATAATCACGGGAAAAGCGTCGCCACTTTATTGCCCCGCCTTGAGATTATGGCACTCTTGGAGAAATCTGAGCTTGATGAACTTCGCCGCATCAGCTATAAGGTAGTTGACAAGGGGCTGTTATGTGCGTTTGTGGAGCATTGGCAGCCAAATACCTCCAGCTTTCACCTACCTGTCAGGGAGACGACGGTCACCCTGGATGACGTCTCCCAGATACTCCATATTCCAGTCATGGGGGCGTTCTTCACCATGCTTGTGCTGGATAGGGAGACAATTACTGTTTGGTTGCACGACCTATTAGGCGTCTCCCTGACGAATGCACAGCTTGAGATTGACAGGAACAGAGGACCCACGGTTCATCTCGACTGGCTGTAGAGAGTGGTGTACACTAGGTGTTACGATGACAACCAGTGGGAGATGGCAGCTAGGGCGTTCCTGCTGCACCTAGTCGGCGATACTATCTTCGCCGACAAGAGCCAGTCGTTGACACTGGTGGCATACCTGGGGATGTTTAGGGAGCTGAGCAGTGTTCGCAATTATGCATGAGAGCGATGGCATTAGCATTCATGTACGACCAGCTCAAGGAGGCCAGCAGATATCAGACGAAGCATGTGGCCTCTTATATGACGCTATTACAGGTACGAATGTCGTTGTTTTAAAATACTTTTATGCATGTAACAAACAAATGAAAAGAATTTGACTTGGCATTTATCACACAAGCATGGATATATGAGCACTTTCAGGGTGTCGCATTCGGCACCAGGGAGCTCGAGCTCGGCTACAAGGAGCCATGACCCGAGGCTGTCGTTGGAAGCATATTAGGGGTACAGGATTGGTGGAGCCATACAGGCATGTTTTGGACAGACTGACTGCTACGGAGGTTACCTGGGACCCGCATGCAGATCACAGAGGGGCGCGCGAGTTCCAGGCTATATGCTTATTAAGAGGATTCATCCGGTTTGGGCCTTTGATGTATCCCTATCTGCCAGACAGGGTGCTGCGCTAGTTTGGATATGTGTAGCGCATTCTTGAGGATCCCTGCAGCATCAGATTGCAGTCGATCACTTCGCAGCAGATGGATGACATGTGGCTTCATTTTGACGAGCATGTCATCGAGGGTGGTCAGCGTGGCACGCAAGCAGCGGACGTGGAGCCAGGTTACATGGAGTGGTTCCATAGGATCTCTCACCCATACGTTTACCACCAAAATGTACTGCTGCCTCTAGCTCCAGCACCAGAGCCAACTCTAGCACCAGAGCCAGCGAGGCCATCAGAGGTATGTTGGAATTATTATTCTAATTTTGTTATATTTTATAAAGTACTGATTAACTAATAATATATATTGCTGTAGGATACGAGATGGACTAGGGCGTATGAGATCAGCCAGAGATTGTTAGCGGGGCGCCTGGTGATACAGCCGGACACAGAGGGTTGGGAGCTCGTGCAGGAGCTTATGAGACTAGCTCGTCCCACTCGATGTTATGTCTGGAGGAAGAGATCTAGGGCCTCCGATTAGATGTAGCGCTTTATTTATTTATATGATCATCACATGTATTTTGTTTTGTTTGTACATGTTATTTATATTTATATATAAATATATATTTTGGTTGACATAACTTAAAGCATTATTCAATTAACTGGAATATTCCAGAATTGCAACATGACAAATACAACAAACACAAGACACCCCAACGCTTGACAAATACAACAAACACAGTTAATTAAATCCCTAACACTTGAGAAATACAACAGAACATCAAGGTTATGTCAAGCTAGTGATGGTTGATGAATCTGGGGCACTACATAGTGCAATGATTTCGTCGACAAATCTTCGTTTTCTGAGGAGAGAGATAATCTGATCAGGACTTCTCACTAGATCCGCGTATAACTCGATTGGCCCGAGGCTAGCATATTGCTCATGGACTGCTAATATCGTGTCGACATCGCCGTTATTTTAAAGTTTCAGAACATCATATTGAACACGTCCATGTTGCCAACAGACAGGGCATCGGTAATGGATATCAGACACCCTTCTGGTGTCTCCGAATTTAACCACCGCGTCGTTAACTTGTCTCTTTAAGGCATTAAGTGTGATGCCCTTCGAAGCCCTAAACGATTTAGGGGTATCGCCCTCAAATGTGATGCCTTTGTCACCTGTTGCAATTTGACCATCGAAAAACACAAAAACAAGAACAAAACTCATGGTTGTGATGCCTTGAATCTGCACCAAACAAGAAGTTTATCAAATTCCAATATGAACAACATCCGAAAACTAACTTTCAGAACTAACCGGAAATAAGATTCCGGATGACTTAAATTATTATAACGTCCGAAATCTTGTTTCCGGACGACTCCGACAACAAGAATTCGGAATTTTATAACTTCCGGATTCTTGTTGTCGGAGTCGTCCGAAAAAAAGATTTCGGAATGCTGGAAATCATAGAAAAAAGGGTTACGCACCTCAGAAATCAGGTGAACGGTGGCAGTGATGGCGGCGGCGCCTGAGGGGTCACACTGACAGAGAGAGGATGAGGTTGGAGGAGAGATATTGTGGGAGATATTGAGAGAGTTACGTGAGAGATGGGAGAGAGAGTGAGCCTGAGAGAGTGGGGGGAGGGAGGAGAGGTGAGGTGAGGAAGAGGGAAGAAAAAGAGGGAGTGGGGGAAAAAGAGGAGGGGTATCATTGTCTTTTCAAATAAAAGGGGAGGTGTGAAAATTAAGTATGGGAGGTGGGAAAATAAAAGCCCGTTTGGAAAACGAGTTTAGTCAAAATCGATCCAACCAAACCATTCGTGAATACCGTCTCTCTCCTGCGGCTCATGATCGGGCTTTTATGTTGGGACCTCCCCAATTTAATTTTCTCACCTCCCCAACCCCATAAAATGTCTCAATTACCCCTTTTCTTTTAACAAATTTCCCCATCCCTTTTCAATCTCACCTCCCTTTCTCCCTCATCTCTCACTGTCGCCGGTCTCTCTCAGTCTCGCCGGCCTCTCTCACCGTCACACCCTCTCTCCCGCACTGTCTCTGCACGTTCCACTGCCCGTCGTCTCTACGTGCCCTAATTTTCTTTTTTTTTCCTGCACTTTTCTAACTCCCGGAATTTAGTTTCCGGATAGCCACAGAATCTTGTTTCCGGCAGTCTTATTTCCACGGTAGTCTTGCCACGGTCCTCGTCTTTGCATGTTATTTTTTGTATCAACCGGAATCTTATTTCCAGTTAATCCCGGAATCTTGTTTCCAGTAATGCTTTTTGCGAAACTTTCAAACTGGTACTCCGGATTCTAGTTCTCGGATACTCCCGGATTCTAGTTTCCGGAATGGTGGGAAATGCAGAAAAAAGTGCCTTGCGCGGAGGCAAGACTGTTCTGAGAGAGAATGAGGTGAGGGAAGGAGGTGAGAGAAAGTGAGGTGAGGGAAGGACGCGAGATTGAGAGAGTGAATGAGAGAGAGGTGAGACAGAGACAGAGAGCTGAGAGTGAGCGTGAGCGAGCTGAGATCAGGGAGAGAGAGCGAGGAAGAAGAAGATAGGGGTAGTTTCAGTATTTTCGAATGATGGGAGGTGGTAAAATTAATTGGGGGAGGCCCCAAAATCATGGGCCCTCATGATCACATATGATATGTCTATGGCGGGCTTGACGAGTAAAGCCCAATCTCAGCCAATGTACAGTGATGGGCCCAATCGGGAAAAGTAGAAGAAGAGCGAGCGTGCGTGGCCGTTGAGTTTTGAGCGCCATCTTCATTCCGCACGTTATCCCCTTTCTCTCCACCACTGACTGCTCTTTCTTTCTTACTTCCTCTGACCCTCTATCAATCCAAATGCTGCACCCTCATCTTCATCTTCATCCTCACCTCAATGTCCACTTGCTTTCACCACACTCCCCTGCACTAGCATTCCCCTTCCCCTCCTCCAAAACTAAGACCCTTATCTCTCCCACTCCCATCAGAAGAGGTTCTTCTTCTTCTTCTTCTTCTGCTCTCAAATTCCGCCGCATCAGGAACTCGGCGACGAATGGAGAAGTGAACGAAACGGAGCAGAAGAAGCCGTCGCAGCAGGTGGTCAATAGACCTTACCCTTTCCATGAAATTGAGCCCAAGTGGCAGCTTTTTTGGGACCAAAATCGCACTTTCCGAACTCCTGATGACGACATCGACACATCAAAACCTAAATATTACGTTCTCGACATGTTCCCTTACCCTAGGTTTTGAATTTTAGTTACTTCACGTTTGCACTTTTTTAGATTCTTGAAAAATTGCGATCTGAATATCCATAAACGGTTTTTTTGTTGTTGCAGTGGAGCTGGGCTACATGTTGGGCATCCACTTGGATACACTGCCACGGACATTCTCGCGAGGTATAAACGTATGCAGGGATATAACGTGTTGCATCCAATGGGTTGGGATGCTTTTGGATTGCCTGCAGAACAATATGCTATTGAGGTCTGTTTCTTGCTTGTGACCTCCGACATAATCTTTTGGAATTTCGTCTACATTTTCATCTCATTTTGGGGGCTAATATGCTGCCTTTGTTTCAGACAGGAACTCACCCAAAGCTCACCACTGTGAGGAATATCAATCGCTTTCGCTCTCAGGTAAACTGGTGATGAGATACTTTTACTCTAACGAACGCTGGTGATTCTTTTGTTTGATTATATAATTAAAATGATTAGAGATATCTGAGAATTAAAATTTGCTGCTTGTGTTGAGCCTGTTGAGAACTTATGCAGCTAATTTTGATCCATTTCAAGATCTTTACGATTTAGATAACTGTGTTAAGTTGTAGTCGTGAATAATTAAATTAGTTAGGTCCCTCTGTCCCTCTATTATAGTTAATGTATGATTTTGGTCACTCCTTCAATTGTTACAAAACTTTTACAATTTCATTTTTAACTTCAGTTTTTCACAAATTTAATCAATTTAAGAGTCCATTTATTTTAGATTATTTTATGATAAAATCATTTTTTTTTTAAATGATCACCTTTTATGATTTACTGTTTGGTTGCTTGTTTGTTTTATCTTTTGGAAATAATCAAAATCTAAAAAAATCTAAAATATGAATAACTTTTCTTCTGATAAATAATATGATTTTAAAGAGTGTGGTAGATGAGAGAGAATGTTAAAAAAGTGTTTTTTATGATGGTAAACAAACATAAATTAACTTCTGCTTTACATAAAAATCTCTAAAAAATTCACCAATCAAAGCATCAAATTTCATTCAAAAGAAAAAATTTCAAATTATCCCCTCTCAAATCCTAATCTCACATACTACAAAATTCTTTAAATTTTATCAAATTTTCACCAACTTTCTGATTTCTATACTTCTAAAATTATTTTATGTTCCAAATCCATCATAAACCCCAAAATATTTGGATAAAAAATGAATGTTTAACAGTTTTAGGTAGAAGAAAATTGACAGCAAGACCAAATTTGTTTAATTTGAAAAATAGAAGAACTTGATTGGTTTGAAAAATAAATAAATTTGAGGGACCAAAATCTCACATAGTCCAAACTAGAGAAATCAAAAGTGCAATTAAGCTAAACAATTATATTGAAAAGCATCTGAATATTGGAATTTGTGGCGTTGGTTTCCTGATAAATTTCAAAGGACATATGTTTGGAACTACAATCAGGTGTCTATGTATTACAACTCTATCACTTAACTTAAAAACTTTCATTACATAACACATAGCTTATTTGAATTTGACTACTAATTTAGGTAACTGGAAAGTGATTCGAATGGCCTTCACTTGATTTAAGAAGAAAAGCTTCCCATGCCTCTGATATGGTGTTTAGAAAATAGAAATGCCTTGCTTGGGTGCATTATTAATAGTTTTTTGGGCTGAAAGACCAGTATTTTCATTCTCACAGTCATGTTCAGCTCTAGCCATAACATAGTTTGTTTTCCCTTCATGTTATGTCTTCTTACGTCATTGCAGTTGAAATCATTAGGATTTTCGTATGACTGGGATCGTGAAATATCTACCATAGAACCTGAATATTACAAATGGACTCAATGGATCTTTCTACAGCTTTTAAAGAGAGGATTGGCGTATCAGGTTGGGTATATGCATGACAACCATTTGGAAGTTGTGCTTATTTCATTTAATCCCCGAGTATTTATGATCTTATGGTGTTCTTAACTTCATATGAAAATATTCAGGCCGAAGTTCCCGTTAATTGGTGCCCTGTACTTGGCACGGTGTTGGCCAATGAGGAGGTTATTGATGGTGTGAGTGAACGTGGTGGTCATCCTGTAGTAAGAAAGGTATACTGATTTATATATTTATTTCTTCTACATTTTACTTTTCTGGGAGGTTTTTCTCTTATATTTTTTTGAATGGTTTCATAATGTTTACAGTGTCGTGTTTTATTACCAAGCAGCCAATGAGGCAATGGATACTCAAGATTACTGCATATGCTGACCGTCTTCTGGAGGATTTAGATGACCTTGACTGGCCTCAAAGTGTAAAAGAAATGCAGAGAAATTGGATAGGGAGGTCAGAAGGTGCTGAGTTGGAATTTTGCATTCTTGATGATGATGGAAAGGAGAGAGACAAAAAGATTATTGTGTATACTACCAGGGCTGATACGATCTTTGGAGCAACGTATTTCTCTATTCATTTTTCTAATATATTTTATAAATTTTGTGAAACAGATAAAGCACTCTTGATAAAAAACTATTTACCATTTCCTATTTGCTTTGTGTTCAGTTACTTAGTTGTGGCACCAGAGCATCCCTTGCTATCATCACTGGTTTCCACTGCCCAAAGCAAAAATGTAAGTTATGCTGTTTCATTGCCTAACTTATTGGAAGGCTTTTAGTCATGGGTGATAAGAGGATAATGATTCTTAGGGATTTTAATCTCAGGTGGAGGATTATATCGACCTTGCTTCTCGGAAGAGTGACCTTGAGAGGACAGAGCTTCAGAAGGAAAAGACTGGAGTCTTTACCGGTTGTTATGCAAAAAATCCAGCAAATGGGGAAGCAATTCCAGTATGGGTGGCAGATTATGTTTTGGGGAGGTGTGTGTACACAAGTGTCACTTAGAATGCAGATTGCATTTATTGATTGCTAAATATAATATGAGCATATGATCTATGCGGTGTAGAATGATATTTCGAAAGCGTATATGACACCATAATATAATTATTGTTACCGTTGCAGTTATGGAACAGGAGCAATCATGGCTGTGCCTGCGCACGATTCTCGTGATTATGAATTTGCTTTGAAATATGATATTCCAATCCACTGGGTTGTGATGCCGGATGATAAAAGTATTAATGAGTCTGGAAAGACTTTTCCAGGTGAAGGTATTATTGTAAATTCATCAAATATGTCGGCAGGGCTTGACATTAATGGCCTGTCTAGCAAAGAAGCTGCTCTAAATGTCATTGATTGGGCAGAGAAAAGTGGAAATGGAAAGAGAAAGGTTCATATCTCAAATTAGAATAAGCTTGTTCGTTTTATTGGAATGTTGTTTTGTTATTATGGTGTGTATAATATAAAATACATTGTTCATCCTTCAGGTGAACTACAGGTTAAGGGACTGGCTTTTTGCTCGGCAACGTTACTGGGGTGAACCTATCCCTGTCATCTTCTTGGATGACAGTGGTGAGACTGTCCCACTGTGTGAGGCTGAATTGCCCCTTATTCTACCTGAATTGGATGATTTTTCTCCCACAGGAACAGGGGATCCTCCTCTGTCTAAGGCAGTTTCCTGGGTAAGTTTATGCCAGTAATTTCTTTTCTTTCTTCTTCACGCCTTGTTATCGAGATATCATGGCAATTGGATACTTGATTATGATCTCTTTGGCATTGGCCCAGACGTTAATGTTTTATCCTCCTCTGATCTTGATTTGACTGGCCAATCAGGCTGTGAACCTGCCAACCTTGAATCTAGGCTGGACATTTTTGGTTATTGAGTCCTTTGTTATTATACCTAAACCAATAAATTGAAAAGACTATATGATAACAGTATGGTTCAATGGTTCATGAATTCCAATTTCCCTTGCATATCAAGACATGGTTATTGGCCCTTTTCTAATAATGGTAGATAAAAATTGAATCATTGCCTTATCTGGGTACATTTGTTGTTTTGATGCAAATGCAATTATGTGGAGAAATCTATACGTTCAATTTCTTTTAGTTTTTGGGTAGCTTTGAAGGAACTTTTTCTGTACATTCCCTAAAATCTTTTGTCACCGGAAGAGAGAACTTACAGTCACACTAGTGGTGATTTTCAATATCTACATGAGTTTCTCTGTAGATATACTTGTCTTCTTATATATAAACTAAATAATTTTTTGAGTAAGAATTCTGCCTAGTGCCTATATTATTTAATATTTTTGTAATGCATAAGCCACATAACAAAAATATAAGCTGTTCTAAATTAGAAGAAAACTGAAAGGCCAGTAGTAACAGCGCCTATACTCTCTTGAAATTTTATTGTAGTATAAAATCATTTTGTCACTTCTACCAAGTATGATGCAAGTTAAATTACTTAGATAATTCTGAGTGTTCTGTTTTTGTTTTCTTAGATTGTCTTTTGCTCCCATTTTAATTGTTCTTCTATATTTCTTGGATGGTACCACTGTTTTAGGTGAAGACCACAGATAGTTTATCTGGAAGACCAGCTACTCGGGAAACAAATACCATGCCACAGTGGGCCGGTTCATGCTGGTAAGTCATTGGGGAGGATCTTGAATGGTCAAGTTTAGCTGTGTCGTCTAGATTCGGGATTTTCATGAATTAGATACAAGTGAAAAATTTAAATTCTGTTTGTGTGTATATGTCACATTTTTTTATCCTGCCCAGGTACTATTTGAGATTTATGGACCCAAAAAATTCCAAAGAATTGGTTGATAAGACAAAAGAAAGGTATAGCTTTAACTAATTTTCTCTTTGTTTTCAGTCATTAGCCATTTATGACGGTTTCTTATATTTTACTTGCACAGTTTCTAGTTGATTTAATTTCCCCACTTTAAAATTATTTTTCTTAATTATTTTTCTTCTGCAGTTATTGGGGCCCTGTCGATGTGTATGTTGGTGGTGCAGAGCATGCAGTTCTCCATTTACTGTATGCTAGGTTCTGGCACAAGGTCTGTATTTTGTGCTAGTCTCAGTCTGGAACATGTTGATTTGAGATTTATTTCACTCTAAGCCATGAATTTAACCTCTATGTGGAGCAGCTATGTCCCTGTCACTCTTATTCCTTGATATCTAGTGATAATGTTGTTTGATGAGTCTCAAATAGTAAAGCACTTATGTCCTTCGAGTTAGTATTCTTTGTGCGACATAAGTTAGTCCCTTTACTATAGTGTTTGACATGCCAATATAGCAAAAAAGATTCACTATGTTGATTTGATATTTTTTAAACTATTGATAGTCATAGAAAAGACAAAGTACCAGAAGTTAAATTACTGTTGTGTGTAAAATAAAAGAAGACAGTCATTTTACCATTTTTTTTATACTTGTTAGTCCAGTGTATGGGGTAAAGAAAGTGTTCATTGTAACTAATTCATCATAAAGGGAAATCAAATAATCCTTCTAAAAGTTAAATTAATATTTGACAACATGGTTGAGTTGCCAACTGTTGCAGAAGGATTGGGGAATCCACCAATAAGGGATTGAAATGAGTTCAATAAGGCATCAAACGGCCTATTACACATTGTCAGTGTTGCTGCGATATTTGTGCAGATTTAATTTGCATTTTCTATCTCAGGTTCTCTTTGACATTGGTGTTGTATCCACCAAGGAGCCCTTCCAATGCGTCATAAACCAGGGGATTATCCTTGGGGAGGTAATTTCAATTCTTCTGCTTGAAAATTGTGGGGGGAAAATAAGTAGTCATCACAAATTTCTAATGGCTGGAGTGGCAGGTTCAATATATGGCTTGTAAGGATCAAGACGGAAATTTGATATCTTCCGATTCTACTGATATGCTGAATGAACATAATCTAGAAAGAATTCCTGAGGAAAAGGTTTCTCAATCAAGTTTCCTTTTTCTTAATATATTAGTTCATTATCTGTCAGAGTTAAGATGTTAAACCTGACATTTTTTTCTTGACAATAATTTATATCATTTTTCCTTGAGTGTAGGTCACGAAATCTGGGGATTCCTTTGTCCTGAAAGAAAATCCTGACATACGTTTAGTTGCCCGTGCTCACAAAATGAGTAAAAGCAGGGGAAATGTTGTTAACCCTGATGATGTTGTTTCTGAGTATGGTGCAGATTCTCTTCGTTTATATGAAATGTTCATGGGACCATTGAGGTAGGTTTGATCTCAAACCTTTTTTACATATGGCATATTGTAGAGATGGGTCCTTAATCAAAACAACTTTCTATTTTTATTTTGCCCCTTTTTCTTTTCATTTCTTTGAGGTGGTTTGGGAGAGGCTCCTACGGAGTTGTGGGTGTTGTTCTGATACGGACTTCAACCTCACATCATTTTTCTCCTTGATTTTTCCTTTTAACATGCTCCCAGAGACTCAAAAACATGGAGTACTAGTGGCATCGAAGGTGTACACCGGTTTTTAGGAAGAACATGGAGGCTGATTGTTGGCTCACCTTTGTCTGATGGCACATTTAAGGATAGAACTGTATCAGTTGATGAGGAACCTACTATAGAACAACTTCGTTGTCTTCATAAGTGCATTGCCAAGGTCAACATCCCAATTTTTAATCAGAATTTTTGTAGTTTCCTTTTTATGGGTTTAACTTGCCGATTTAGAATTGAGCTAAGAAATTACTTTCAGTATTCAGGTAACAGAGGAAATTGAGGGAACACGGTTCAACACTGGAATTTCTGCAATGATGGAGTTCCTTAATGCGGCATATAAGGTATTTATCTGTTTTCTACTTTGATTCTTTTAATATCCCCGGAAGGGGAGCCTTGGCTGTAACTATTGGAGTTGCTGCTGTTTGACTAAAAGGTCACAAGTCATGGAATCCACCTCTTGTAAATGCTTTGCAAATGCAACGTAAAACTGTCTACATTAGACGACAATAGCTCCAACCCTTCCTTGGACCCTGTCATGGTGGAAGCTATGAAGTATTGAGTTTTATTCTTTTAATATCCCATCTGACCCATCTGGTCTGGTGGAATGACTATCCTATTCCATTTCAATGTTTGATATGCTGGATTTTAAGCAGGAATAAAAAAGAAAAATTACCTAATGCTAATAATATCCATATCTAGTAGTGAATGGTGGTGGTGGCAATAGCGGGGGTAGTGATCATGGAGTTGGCGTTGGCAGTAGGGTCAGTAGATGGTGTTGGTTTGGTGTTGATATTTTGGCAGGGGTGGATGCAGCCTCTCAATCAGTGGTGATGGCAATTGCAGTGGGGGTGGCTATCTGGCTATAGCAATGGTGGTGGGCCTGGTAGGAGTGAATATATGATTCCAGGAAAGACCTGGAAATCTGGAATGACCATTTAGTGAATGATTTTAGCTTATCGTATATTGAGGAATGACTGATTCCTTTCAATAGTTGCTGTCGTGAACACTTTGCACTTATTTACATTCCATTCCTTTGACCTTGGTTCTTGCAAATCAAATATATCACCTAAGGTTTGGGACTTCGATTTGTTTGACAGAAGAAGACCAGAAATACTTTGTTTAAAATAAACTCTTCCAAATACATGGAAAGAAACTATGAAACTCAAAATCAATCTGTTTTGAGTGACTTTTTGCACTGTATATAGTTTCTCTGGGTGTAGTCTTCCCAGGCAGTATCCATAAAGCTCTGAATATTGGCTTTTACAAAGTTCCTGAAGTAAAAGCAGCTAGAACCTAGAAGGTATAGTCTGGGGGGCTAATTCATTTAGAAGATTACAATAAGGTAAAATCTTTGGGTCTTATTTATGTTTGGCTGCCTGCAATAAGAAGCAAAATGAAAATATGCATCTGCATATCAGTATGCTTTGTGATAATACGCGACACACCTTTATGTGGTGTATTATTGATTGTTCTTTATAAAGAAAATGCTGTCCTTGCATTCCTTATTTTTTATAGTCAAAGTGTTCCTTTTGCTTTGTCCCCCTCAGTTCCTCATTCCCTTTTCTTATTAACAATCAGGTTTCTCATTCCCTTTTCTTAGTAACAATCGGTAAATTCCTTCATGCACTGTTACAGAGACTCAGTATGATCTTCATATTTTTCTTGGCATATATTTTCAGTGGGATAAACATCCAAGATCAGTCGTTGAGGCTTTTGTTTTGCTGCTTTCACCATATGCACCACACATGGCTGAGGAGCTATGGTCTCGGCTAGGGCACACAAAATCATTAGCCTATGAGCCTTTTCCTGAGGTATGGATTTGGGTCCATATAAAACCATTGCTAGTCTTTCATGGCTTGTCAAGTTCTGTGTTCACTAATTTTCAATTTCTTTTATCGATAGCATACTATCTCCAATAACCTGAAACAGATATTTCATTCCTTCTATAATCGCTAATTACCTGAAAAGGTATCTCAGGATTTCCTACAGTACAGGAGTATAACTTTAGAATTATTTACCTCAATGGTTTGAATTTTACATTACAAAGAACAAATTGTGGCTTAGTGTTGAATGGCATGATTTTCAGCAAAAATTTATAGTACACAATGACGACTTAGAGCCAGTTATTTTCTTCTTATTATATGATTTGTAAAGTCAAGCGTTATATGGTTTGCAACAATTTGTTTCTCTTAAGAATACTAATCCGTATTTATACTAATGTTAGACTCTTAATCCTAATTAATTAAGGAAATAAATCATCATAGATAAGGAAATATGAAAATCAAGTCTAAAAGATAATCTAAGATACTTTATCACACTCTAAGATCAGAATCAAAATAATAAAATTATATTGATATTGATGTGAATGATATCTTTGATGTTATTACTAAAGACAAAGTTCTACTAGACTGATAATCCTAAGTAAATAAGAGAAGAAATGACGATATATAAGGAAATATGAAAATCAATTCCAAGTGATAATTTAAGAGACTCTAAATTACTCTTAAGATATTTATAGGGTCTAACTATACTTTTGAGGTAAATATTAGAAGTTACCCAAAAGTGGGAAACATGTTTCCTACTTACATCTGTATGGTCGAAATGCAATATTTCATGCCTTTATAGTGTTGTTGTCAGCTTTTCACTATAAACTACTGCTCTTGTAGCCCAAGTATCCTTTAGAATTGTTGAGCTGAGCTAATACAGTGAAATATAAGTCACTTACGCAGAGTACTATTTAAATACCTTTACTGTGGTTGTGAAGAAGATCCAAGGCGTTGATATTTAAGTGGCACAATAACTTTGTTTTTTTCATAGGGGAATGTTTTCCTGGCTGAGTTTTAATTTTAATCAAGTGCATTGAGTGCCATATGAACACACTAACAGTGATCGTGTCTGTTATATGCTGGAATTTCAGGCGGATCCTGCTTACCTGAAGGATTCCACGATAGTCCTCCCAGTTCAGATTAATGGCAAGACAAGAGGTACCATCGAGGTTGAAGAAACATGTACAGAGGAGGATGCTTTTGCATTAGCATCTAGGGATGAAAAGCTATCCAAGTATTTGCATGGTCAATCTGTCAGGAAAAGAATTTATGTTCCTGGCAAGATTTTGAATGTTGTTCTGGACCGTAAAAACATCAAGGTTGGGGTACAGTAGCTAATTTCATACTGTGTAGAGTAAATTTCTACTGGAAACAATGGACATTTAAAGTTTCGCCGTGCTGATCAACTTGGTAACGGCCCTACATCCACTCAAAAACCAAAAGCATATCTAGCAATGGTCGGAGAATCAAGCTTGTGTTGGACGGAGAGTAACAGTAGCCAAGTATTCACCCCATATGACGCGATTATTTATATTCAGCTTTAAGAGGTAAGAGGTGCATAACTTGATAGCAGAGCGGCAACGTGGGTTTCCGGTTTGCCCAGCATGTGTAACCAATTTACTTGCTATATGTTTATGGTGTATGGACCTTCTGGTCGATTGTAATGATGTTTTTTAACAATCTTGTAAAATTCAAACAAGTTATTGACTCGATTAGAACATTGGGTGATTGGTCGAATCAATGAATTACTGGTGGAATGAGTTAACTCGATATATATCAAAACCTATAGAAATAAAAAATATAAAAAAAAATATGAACATCTTGATAAATTAGAATTTGCTTACATATGAACCTAGAACCGTGTGTAGCGGCTGAATTGAGGTTCTCGAGTTCAATAGTCCAAGTCTGAAATGCCCCTTGTCAAATGCTCATAAAAAAGGATGAATGTTTGACGAACTTGATTTTATAAAATATACTAGTGTGTATACCCGTGCATTCGCACGGGTCGGGTTGTGATGATTATTACGAACGTATATAAAATGAAAATTGAATAGGAATCAGTACGTGTTTTAATGTAACAAATATTTGAATATAATTATTCTTATACCAAAATTAGTAGTTGTATTTGTAAGTAGACCCAAATGTGCATCATTGTGAATGGTTGCCCAAAGTTTGTATTCTTGGTAGTGTTAAGTAACTTGCATACTTGATAGGTCCAAGAATATACTATGTTGTGTATAAGTCTTAATAGTGTTAAACATTAACACCATAGTTAAATACATTACAAATTACCCAACTATGTTTACATTCACAGTGATAATAAATTTGAGGGATATGTACACATTAGAAAACAGATGACAAAACATGGAGGTGCAAAAGTATAATGTGTAAAAGTAATTCATATTCAAGAGTATTGAAGGCTTCCAAAGTTCTTTTCTGGCATAGCAGGATCCAAAATATGCATATTTGTCATTCTTGTTCACATGACCAATGTGCACATGTTTAGTCAACTGTTTTCAGCAAACAAAAGCTGTAAATTATAGGAAATTAATTGGTAAACTAAGAAGAAAAACAATGTTAATAATTAAATAAAATGAATGCAAACATAGTTATTTTGATCTAACTGTTAAGTGAAGCTCAATGAGTGAGCCATACCTGAATATTCAAGTATTGCAGTTGTTTCAACCAATGAATGATCCCTATGAAACAGAAACACCAGTTAATTATATGATGTAAATTGTATCATTTTATTGGTACTAAATTAAGGAGATACTTACTTATTAGAGGTTTTGGAAAACCTCTTTGAAGACAACATTTGTGGTAGTTTTCAATGGCTTTCCTTCCTTGTCGTGGATCAAAATCTTTAGTCCTTGTTTGCTTTGTACCCTTGAAATTGCAACATACAGCTTGACCATGACTAAAGATGTGTCTAGGCAAGTACAATCCGACATTTCCTAGTGATTGACCCTGAGATTTATTGATTGTCATTGCGTAAGAGACAATTATTGGAAATTGTCTTCTAATAAGCTTGAAAGGCCAGTGTGATTCAGATGGAGACATAGACATTCGTGGAATGTATGTAATGTTCCCAATGTTCTTTCCTGACATAATTTTGGCTTCGAGGACATGACTTGCCAGTCTTGTTACAATCAATCTTGTGCCATTACATAGACCTTCTGATTGATCCAAGTTTCTTAACAACATTATTGGACATCCAACTTTGAGTTTGATTCGATGATTTGGAAGTCCAGATGTTCTTAGGGTACTTAGGAATTCAGGAGTGACAACCTCAGGAGTTTCACTATCATTAATTTCAGACCTATCAATACTGTCAGAACTCAGATATTCCCTTTCCTCACCTAAATACATCAAATAACTATTATAATGAGATATGTATATAAAGTAATAAATTTTGAAGTTGAATAATATCATTAAGGATTTTATAAATATGTCCAAAATAGTACCTGGAATTAATTGCAAGACATAATGATTGATTTGATCCACAATTTCAATTGTTGATGCCAAAATAGCTCTGGACTGAAGAAATTCCTCATTCTTGAATTCATGAAGCAAGTTTGGATATGTTGCTTGGACTATGGCATTTATTGGGTCATCAAAACTTGTGATTAAAAACTCTTCCTGAATATCTATCTCAAAGAACACCATCATTTGGTTCTCGCTTATCTTTCCATCTCCCACTTTTAGAATCCATTGTGAGAAGTCATTGAGCTCTCTTGCAGTTGTAGTTTGGAGATTATCTTTTAGACGCATGTTTTTTGTAAGAGTTAATACTTGACAGTGATCCCAAAGATATGATGCATTGATTGTTGCATGAACAATATCAGCTTGGGATCCTTATGGAATAACTGGTAGTATTTGTCGAAAATCTCCACCGAATACAACTACTTTACCTCCAAACACTTGATCACCATTATTATGACCACTCATGATATCTCGAAGACTCTTATCTAATGCCTCAAAACAGTATTTATGTGCCATTGGAGCTTCGTCCCATATAATCAACTTTGTCATCTTTAGAAGCTCTGCAAGTTCAGACCCTTGGTGGATATTACAAATGGAATTTTCTAGGGTAGGAACAGGAATTTTAAACTTTGAGTGCGTTGTTCTTCCTCCTGGTAATAACAAAGATGCTATGCCACTGGAAGCCACATTCAATACAATATGTTTTTGAGAACGCAATGCAGAAGAGAAAGTTCTCCACATAAAAGTTTTTCCACAGCCACCAAAGACACGGATAGAAAAAACATTCGTCCTTCTTGCAACTCTACAGCTTCCATGATTGTCTCAAAGATATTTCTTTGTTCATCTGTAATTATATTAAAGGAATTGATATAACATACATGATATAATTATAAATATAGTAAGATTACCATAACTAATTTGGTTAGAACCAATTAATAAAGAAAAATATCGTACCTGTAAGTGAACTATATAAATTATGGAAATCATCACGTAACTCAGTAGCATCATAATCAAGCTCTGCATATATGAGTCTATTACCAAATTGACTTGTGATATGCCCCTTTGGAAATGGCATTGAAGGATATTCCTTAAGACTCTTTCTGTTGGCTTCCAATAACTTCTCAATCTCCAATAGAGTCAAATTTTGCAATTCTTCATCAGTAAGTTGCAAATCTAAAAAATTAACGTTAGTGAAAAGTACCATTGAAATACTTATGTTTAGGAACATATGTAGAATGTAAACAAATTAAAATGCGCCTTTCTGGATCTATACCTTGGTTATTGCAAACATTTCTTTGATCATAAAGAATGCCATCGGATAACCATTGCCATGAATTTTGCCAGACATGGTCGGGTCTATTAATGCAATTAGATAAGAGCATAGTAACGAATAATTTCCTCAAGAAGTAACCCGAGCCCCAGTCCTTGGCTTCTCTTAAAGCTTCTATATATTCTCTATCATCTTCAAGCAAGCCCATGGCAAAACATGCCTCCCTAAAAGTCGGATGAACAATATTTGAAACTGTTCTTATATCTTGATAGCTAGTTGGTCCTTTTACCACAGTTAGCATCATTCTCAAATAAAATAGTTCCCCAATAGACGGAGGAACCCAAATTAGTCTACCAATTGTATAACCTCTCTTTCGTGGTTTCCAGCACCTGTTCCTTTTGACATAGACAAACTTTGAAACAAATTGAGTATAGGTCAAATTTATGCCTTGTGTGAAATTTTTATTCGCCTCCATCCAAGAGGTAAACATCGATTCAGAAACACTCGGTTTTGAAAGGACATTGTCGATATCTTCATGGTCATTGAAGTATACAGGCTGCTCACCTGGAAGGTGGAAATACAATCGCTCAACTACTGGCTTTCTACCATGAATTGGGAATTTGAAAATCCTCCAACATGCCTCACTTGCTGACAGATATCGACAATCAAGGTATTGTTTGATCTCATCAATGTTCTGCGGACTTCCTGATGGGTCATCTTATGATGGAAGAATAACTGCTGTAATCCGATCATACCCTTTATTTATGTACTTGAATAAGTATTTGATCGAAGTGCTTTGGTTACACTACTCCATATTGATATGTGCTTGGAATTTCATTAAGAGATTTGGATTGTATGGGACAACATGTCGATTGTCAAAAGAAATTCCATTCTTGATAATTGTGTTACCATTGTTTCTTCTTCGGTAAACTGGATAGCCATCTTGGTCAACAACTGTACAGCTTTGATATTTCTTAGGATAATACTTAGAGCATTTCCCATCATTCATACATGGTGCTGATATATTAGCTCTACCACATGGGCCATGGAGCATGTGCGTTGTCACCAAGCTGTATAATTCTTTTTGACTGTCTTGATTTGGTATTTCAGCTGAAATAATCTTGTCAATATCATCTGGATTTAGATACTTGTTAGATGGGTGCAAGAAGATAAGGATGTGTGTATGTGGCAACCCTCTTTTTTGGAACTCTATTGTGTACATATCTGTATGAAACCAATGAGAAATTCATGTTAGTATATTAACATTGTAATAAGAGGGAGTAACGGGAGAAAAAAAATTTAGACAGGATATAAGATTAGTATTGTACATACATGCAAGTACTTTGCCCAACAAACGCTTCTTGGTCAGATCTTCAAGCAACTCATCAAATTTGATTTTGAAAATCCTTGAAATGATGTCAGGACGGTCTTGTGGCTTCAAATTCAGAGGTCCAAGGAATCTTTGGATTTCTGGCCAGTTAGGATTGCAAGTGAATGTAACAAATAAATCAGGAAATCCAACAAAGCTACAAATTGCCATCCCATCAAAATACAATTGATCCATGTATCTGCGACTTCCTACATATGAGGAAGGTAGTATCACTCTTTTTCCTTTGTTTGCTCCTTGTGTCTGTACATGTTGATTTCCATTATTCAAGTTGTTGTATTTATCAACTCTTAGTTTTTTTTGGTTTTTCCTGATAAAAGATAATCTGTCTGACTCTAGCATACTATAACCATCAACCAAAAATTGCTGAAAGAGCCTTCTTGATCGCAGCAAAGTTTGTGCCTCGTCTTTTCTTGTTTGGATCCTAAAAGAAAGCCATTCTCTTATAGTAAGACGATTCCTTTTTCTGATTTGAGTGTTGTCTCCGTCTCTATGGCTTATATCATCCCTATAGCCATCTTCTCCATATGGAAATATTAGTGGGTACTGGTAAGCTAAATAGCTTGGATGTAACTCATCTATTCTCTTAAGTTCACCACTTTGATATTCCATAATAATATCTCTCTTGGATCCAGTGTCAATATCGCCAACAATTAACGCTGCCACTTCTGAAACTGATGGTTGATTATATAATCTCCCATCTGTAGATCTCTGAGATATCAACCTTAGCTTTAGATTAGGCACATCTCTATCTTTCAGTCTTTGACTTGCCATCCTAAAGGATTTTGCATGCTCATTAAATTCATATAGCATTGCTGATAACTTCGACACTATTTGGGGATCCACATTGTTTTGATTTCTATGAATCAGTAACAGCCAATAAATTCAGTTAGAAATCTTATTCAGATGAATACAATAATGCGTATCTAATCTAATCTAAATGATATACATACCTGATTCCTTGAATCCTATTTTGTATTTCATTTTCAGTATCGTAGATGTAAAGCTGTGCAAACTTTGGAGAATTACCGGGCATGGGTAACATACTGCCAATCCTATGGCATGTCTGTCCTTGTATCCTAATAGTTGGGGGTCCTCTACCATCATTAATTGATCTGTCAAGTTTTGCCCCTGGGGAAGTAAAGGCAAACATCATGTTGTAGAGTCTGATATTTGATTGAAAATTCTTGCTCTCTGCTGAAATCTTATCAAATAGAAGATGTTGAAGTAGTGGAGGTGGTGGCTTCAATAATGGTAGTTGAACCCTTCCCTTACCACAACAAAGTTCAAATTTAGGACGACTTGTGTGGGTGAATTTACATATTCTTTCTTGGTACCACATCAATGCTCCACACTGATTACATTCAATTAGTGGATCTCCAATATCAAAAAAACCTATAATGAAAACAATAAATTAGTAACCTTGTTAGTATTGCAGTTGATAAAATTCAAAGAAAGGTATACATTATTTTGATGTAAATAACATAGGAAATAACCTTCAATAAGATTTGCAGAATTATTTGTAGTGTCGTTAGAAAATATTTCTTCTCCTTCAGAATCTGATGTTGACTCAGAATTAAAACCTACTGCAGTCCAGGATCATATATTTGTTATTAACACTGAAATATTACAAAGTGTATGTATGATGCAATGAAATATAAAGTATGGATTAGTATTTTATATCCTCCATACCTTCATGTAAAGGATCATCAATATGAGAGTCACTTTCTTCACTGCAAGATGAATCATATTCATAGTGTTCCTGCTGACGATGGCCTAAGTTGAAATGGCTAGAAATGGCTGGAATTCCAATGTGACTTTGTGATGAAGAAGATGCCACAGTTGAATGATTATTTCCATCATTTTGATTAGGCTCAGCAAATTTGGTCATTAAATTCACTCCCACTGAATTCCTACTAATCAATCTCCTTTTCCTTAGGTATGGTTCTTGGTTAGCACTTGGTTCTGTGTAGTTTGCTGAAATAGATCTCAAATTGCTATGTAGCTGAGCACCATTTTGATTTCTTGCATTAAGCACACTGGATGTAATATCTGATAGTGGTGTTGAATTGCTTGATCTATTTTGCGATTGTTGATTTTGCTTCCCAATACCTTGGTACACCTGTGATCTTGAGTAATTCATTCCTTTTTCGTGCAAGACACTCTTTCTTTTTTGGCGTGCCATCGAAGCTGGAGTTGTTTGCCTTATTTGATTATTATCCATGTATTCCTTACAATATAAACGGGAGAGGCAGAATCAGTTAATGTTCACAAAATTCAATAACTGACGCCAGTTCATTTTGTAAGGCAGAGATGAAGTGATACAACATGGTCAATTTATTTCAGGAAAAAACCAAACAGGAATAATCACAGGTAAAAAAAAAAAAACTTGTAAACCACTCCCATAAGAAAACAAATACCGCTCATAGCATGTAGACAAACTCACAGGACACAGCTGCAACCAAGAAATTAGAAGTAGCCTAATTCTCAAAAAGTAGTGGAAAAAATGTCTCTCTGAAAATAATAGGTTAACTTTTCCTTTTCTCAAATATAATACTTTCCAAAGTAGAGAAAAATTGTGAAGATGAATGATTTGACACATTAAGTAAAACTAATGTAATGGAAAGACATGAAGAAAAAAACCTGCCAGAACCAAAAATAAAAACCAAATCATGTAAGAAATCTAAAAAAATAACCAATAGGCAACCTGTGTAAGCATAAAACAGCATTCAGATGCAATAAAGATATAATTATGATGAACACAAAGAAGCATCAACCTCGTGAGAAGCAATGCTTATGTCCTATATAATGATTGATAATTCAAATTCAAATTCACTTTCATGTAATATAAAAATAGAGTATCATATTCTCCTGACTATTAATACTTGCTGATATGACAGCAAACGTTTTCTAACTTGCATCATGCAATAGTGGTAGACAATAGTATAGAATAACAATAGTTATGCTCCTAGTGTTCAAAAAATTAAGCATTCCTGTTAGAGGACTATATTGGCCAGTCTATCATGTGTCAGGCTTTTTTATCACTATTGTAGTATCAAAAATTTCAATATCAAGATTATCTTACTTAATGTTACTGTGATATAATCAAACTGTAAATGTTTTGGATCATTTAGGGACATTTGCAGAAGGTAATGCATTGCATGATTCTAATAAGTAAAATCATGGTTCATCTACCTAAAATATACTTCACATTTTTTCTGTTTGTAGCAATCAAAATGTGAAAGATATAGAGTTATTAACCTGATGTGGGGATTTTCGAAATTCGATTGAAAAGTATCTTCTCTGTGGCAAGAGTTTGTTCTTGATTGGACTAAAATATGAATCTGTGAATGAGCCAAAACCTCAACTGCATGCTACTGCAACAGGTACAAAGGTACTTTGATTAATAAATGTGTGAAGCTCAGTTCCATATTTAGAACCTTTAATCTTTTGCAAAAGTTTTCTCCAAGTAAGCTTTATCACTGTTAGTGCTATAATCTTGCATGTCTTCAATGGTATGTTATTTTTTATAAAGACTAAATTTTTAAGCTCAACCAAAGCTGACCCTGTGTTAAGCAAAATGTTGAGCAAAGAAATTCATAGGTAAGGTTGAAAGAAAACAACTTTCATTGTACCCTAGAATTGACTACAGAATTGTTAGTCTTTGAAAAAAAAGTGCTTATAGACAATTGTAAGTACATGAATTTGCCATGAAATACACAAAATGCATTTTAAAACTCTTTAAATTTGATCTACATATAAGGCAAATGTAACTGCAAAACAATCAATAGTACTCTACAAAGCTGATGTGAAAGTTGATCCAAAACAAAACCTATGCTGCATGATTTCAAAGTATAACTAAAGTGGCAACCTTCCCATAGAATATGTGTAAAATATCTCTTAATGAAATCCATCATATAGTTCTGCTTGAAGTAAGGAAGATTTATAAGAAATTACTAAATGATGTGTAAGATTAGGACTCTTCAAATCAGTAAGGAATAATGCAGCAAATTCCTGATGCTATTCAAGGTACTCTAATTCAAACAAACTAATAGTTAAATCTTTGCTATATCATAGTCCACTAAAACCCTTCACAAAAAAAAAAAAGAGTCCACTAAAACCATATCCATTGATCATGGCATTGATGGATCATAAATATCAACAATCTATTCAGAAACAAATAAACAAAACCATGAATGCTACATTTTGTCACAGATGTGAGCACCATATACACCAACATCGATTAAGACATGGAGATATAACGACAACAACCACTGATTCCTATATTTGTAACAGAAAAAACGTGCTCCATTCCCATATTTATCTTTTGCATCAGCCTTGTAACTATTTTGCACTGGCAGAAATTGTTTTGGTAGTTTTTTTAGCATAGCATACTGATACAATGTCTGTATTAACATTCCACTATATTGCCAAAATTTAAGAATCAGTTTTATGCTAGGTGTTAAAGTTTGCTCATCAAAATCCAGTTAAATGTATTCTTTATGTTTCAAATGATATGGTCAGATGTCAAGTATAAACTGATTATCCATAGAAGATGTCTACGTACTGCATTTGAATAATGAAGCCTTTGGTTGGATACACCTTGGTTGCCTGTTCTTGAGTCTTCTGGTGTTACTGCAGTGGAGGTTTCTACTGAACACTGAAGCCTTATCCTTGATGTGTTTCAATGGTTGTTATCCTTGGTTTGACTTGCATTGGTGGCCATGCTAAAGGTTTCCTTCCTCTGTTCGATTAAAGAGAGATATGGCAATCACCCTTTTTTTTTTTGAGTACTTGAAACTGTTGTATTGTAGAGAGAGTTACTGTTACTTTCTTTGTACCCACAGTTAAGCATTTCGAATTACTTAGGGTAAAGGGAAATATTGTACTTAAACTTTTGTTTTATTTTTTAGCTTGTGGAACTATATTATCATTACATCAGCCCTTTTTCCTATGGCAATTTGGTTTCCTCTGGTTTGGTAGCTTCTCTAGCATAGGATAGCCATAGGCCACACTCTCTGATGCATAGGAAACTTAACATTTGCCTATTTTATTGATTTTTTGGCTGAAAATGTACTTCTGAATTGACATATCTGCAAAACTACTGCCACTATCCTTTTTTTTAACACTTTTTATTGAGTTCTTTGATGGGGAAAGATGAGAAAGGGATTATCTAAATAGTTTATTATTTTTTCTGACATGCAATAGCAGCATTAGAAACTAAAGCCCATGCTTCAAATATTGACTTTTTTCCCAAAGCCTTTACTTCAAAGTTGGTGAAAAGGCAAATTTGAAAAAGGATGGAAGATTAGAAATTTGGTGCCGAGTTACAAAGTGTCGATTTTTCACCAACTTTGCAATTTTTTTTGTCTCATGTCAGCAACCAAATGTCATTCGATTTTTTTACTTTTAGATAACCAAGAGTTTTGTCGAGATCAACACCGGGTGTTCTGTCGAGATCAACACCGGGTGTTCTGTCGAGATCAACACCGGGTGTTCTGTCGAGAACTTCAACACCAAGAGTTCTGTCGAGAACTTCAACACCAAGAGTTCTGTCGAGATCAACACCGAACTCTTGGTATTGAAGTTCTCGACAGAACTCTTAGTGTTGAAGTTCTCGACAGAACTCTTAGTGTTGATCTCGACAGAACACCCGGTGTTGATCTCAACAGAACTCTTGGTTATCTAATAGACTGAACAATGCAAAGTTACCTTACCAAAGAAAAAAAATCGATGCTTTGTGGCTGAGAACCAACTTTATAATCTTCCACCCTTTTTCAAATTTGCCTTTTCACCAACTTTACAATTTTTTTTGTCTCATGTCAGCAACCAAATGTCATTCGATTTTTTTACTTTTAGATAACCAAGAGTTCTGTCGAGATCAACACCGGGTGTTCTATCGAGATCAACACCGGTTGTTCTGTCGAGATCTACACCGGGTGTTCTGTCGAGAACTTCAACACCAAGAGTTCTGTCGAGATCGACACCGGGTTTTTTCTTTGATAAAGCAACTTTCTAATCTTGTAATCTTTCAACTTTCTATTCTTCCACCCTTTTTCAAATTTGCCTTTTTCACCAACTTTCTAATTTTTTTGTCTTATGTCAGCAACTAAATGTCATTTGATTTTTTTACTTTTGCATGAATAATCCTTTTTGCCAAAGGGTTAACCAACCAAATATTAGCCATTTTCAAAGTTACTAAAATATCTGATAAAGCAACTTTGCAACCTGCCAGTCTCTAATAAAAAGCCATCTTCTGAAGCCTATACATGTCACTCTCTAATAAAAAACCTATACATCAGTGGCAACTTATATTTGAAGCTGCTGCCATTATTGCCTCACGTTGTGGTGTTCTACTGCCATTACAGATAGATTTACGCATATTTTTGTAGCCAACTCAAGTATATATATTTATGTAAGAGTGTGTAGGCTGTACTTGGGTCGTTGGTAGTGATAGTGGCAACCCCTTTGAAATCACAAATTGAAGGAGATTTAGCCATCTTCTGATAATATGCATTGAAAGCATATGTAGCTTGTGCAAATACATCATCGTGATATTAATAAAAAATTAAGGCCTAGATAGATGAGCCAAATCAGTCATGCTACTATTTTTTAATACAAATTTTGTTAACTTACAACACTTCAAAGTCATTCAGGCCAATTTATATTTGACTGCTTTTCAAGAATCTGGAGATAAATTTCTTAGTTCAAAATTTCATCTTTTCTTACATATCCCTGACAAACTATAAAGATAAATAACATTGAGTTATATGCTAAAAAACACAGCATCAAAACTACAGATTTTGCAGATGCCACACTTATGCATCCACATAATTACAATATTGCAACAACAGTAGGAATTAATAGCAAATAGTTACTGGCTTACAAAAGAAGTAGTTGTCAACAGTTTGTGGCTTACAAAAGCATTCATGGCAGGCCACTATATATAATTGGCATTGGTACTTAATGTTTGGCCAACTCAAAACATAACATTGGAAATAGACAAAAGACTGAATTGTCAAAAGAGTGGTCAAATTTGTACATAGCAACAACACACAATGACTCTAAATACACAACTTCATTCAGTTTTGATGTGCTTTGTCATTTTTGTAGTTGAAAGTTGTGCAGATGCAAGTTCTTCATTCGCCGATTGATGAAATCCCAGTCCATCTGACACTCTCTTGGCAGGAGTAACAGAAGCAAGAACTTCTGGATCATAATCTCCAGTTGCCGATAAAGATTCTTTGTACAATTTGGTACAAATGTGCAAAGTACGACCAATTAGAAAAATAGACAATACACTAATTGAAAGCAATAACTGTGAATTAGACTTACAGTGTCAAATTGCATACACTGATTAGTATCAGAGTTGGACTTATCAAGGCTTGTTGCATCCTGATTGAAAAATGAAAAATATTTATTTGCAACTGCTAATAAGAAATGAGGTACTATATATTTGGTGTTAGAGACCAGTTAACTGCTTACAGTGACATATTTAACAGCTTCATTAACATCATGCTGCCCCTTATCAAGTTTGGATGTCTCCTGTGTAATTAACATTATCCTTTTAGTGTATAAAACAACTAAAACAATATACATTGTAATATACCCCTAAAATTTATGTAATCAAGACAGCTATTACTTGAATGGGAGTAGCTTAAACTGCATTTACCTCATCAGATAGAAGTTGGTCTAGTACGGTTTGAATAGTCTGTTTGTCTTGAGAATACCTTATCACAGATGAATTGTGCCAAATTGGTTGCACCCTAACCTTAAGTGCTAAGGTCCTTGCCAAAACCCTATCAAGTGGTTCTGGATAAACAGAAGGATCATCTTCACCCGCCTAATTCATTCAAATCAGAAAAGTTTCGTTATTTTTAATGCAACATTGAATTGAAATACCCTCCTCAATCTATAAAGATAGTTTTAATCACTTCATACCTCAATCATTTTATTTCTAAGTTCAAGTGCTGACATCCCTATCATTTCAGCACAGTCACTGTCCCAGAATATAAATCTTCCACTGTCTTTTTTATGAACCACTTTAATCTCCAACTTATACCTGTAGGCAAAAGGCAATAAGCAGTTAACATCTCTATCTCTATTTTACAGTATCAGCAAATTAGCTTAGTGTGATTTTAAGGACTGACTGAAAACAACCTTGGAACCCATGTATCACTTAAGTGGCTGTCTTTGCATTTGTATTGAGCATCCTCTTGGGCTTCAACGCTCTTAGTGCAACAGGGGCATCCCTTGTAATACCAACCATTTTTTCCAGGCACATGCATTGCAGTTGTTCCAACAGTAACTGCTGTTATTTCCTTTTAAGATATCAAGCAGTAAGAGATGTCTTCAAAGTAATTCATGTTCAATATAGGTCAAATTGTTAAAAACAGGTTAGATCTCCTTTATTAGCAAATACCTTAGTAGTTGCAAGACCATTTATATCAGAAATACTCTTGACCTGTGCATTATAGAAAAACCTCTCCTGTTCCGAAAACTGAGAGTATAGGGACATTTGAGAGCATGCCGACAGTTGAGTCATTGTTTGACTTGAAGATGCACAAAATTCAGTGGCTTCAAAGCTGTGATAATATAAAACTAATATTAACAGAACTATTTCACATAATATTGATAATATAAAAGAATTCCATGTACCTAGTTTTGAAGTTTTGTATGTCTACAATATCTTCATTAATCAGCAGTTTCGAACCATTCCATGCATTTGATACTGTGGGCAGATAGTTTCCTGAGAAAACAAATGCGAAAGTTGCACCTTGTTCCAATAAGAATAGCAAATCAGAATACTAAGCAATTTTTAATCTGTGCTGATAAACAATGGTTTCACCTTGTGCTTCTTTGATCCTAGCATGTGTTAATATAATAACAATTGTTTCTCCAAGTTTTCTTTGGTTCCAATAAGTCACAAACTTGTCAGCATAGTCGTCCCAAAGAGTACATTGGATGACATCACCACTACAATGTCATGAAGCAAATGAACGATTAGATTAGTAGTAGTAAATGAATATATTAGAATGGATGAACTGGATTAAGGTTTTGCCTAAGAGATTTGATCTTGAAAGCAGCTCGTTTTGGACTTGCATTTAGTTGAAAAGTTCCTATTTTATCAACTCCTCCGATGATATCTATACGAAGATAACATAAGCATTGTTTGTTAAATTGTACTATTATAAAGAAATTTAGACTAAGGCGCTAAATATGTAGTGATTAAAGATATCTAGACTTACCTACTAACAAATCCTTTTGGAAATTGCCAACAAGTATATCACTGAAATCCTTAAATTGGTATTGCATTGGAGGAATATCAACAATCTCTTTTTCCTTAAGGGTAGTCCCAAATGTGAAATAAAGTCTGTAAGGATGATCGCATTGCTTGAATTTAAGATCATTCCGCCCCAGCTTAAAATTGTGAATGACATAAGTCTTTTGCTCTGTTAACTTTCCCTTCCATTTCACGAACTCCTCCTGCTTGACAGTCACTTGTATCCTATCACCCTTGTTGGTGATCAAAACATAAGCAATAGTACATGATTAGAAAAGAAGACACAAATTTGTGAATGTAACAGACTTAGCATATAAGATTATAAACGATACCTTCATATCCATGAAAATCATTTCTAGATGCCCTGGATTTGGATACCAAATGTCAATAACTCTAACAGCGATTTTCCACAGGTGTTTTTTATCACTTAGATCTTTGATCATGTCAAATGGACGTACAACAGCCATTGCCTAAAAAGTGGCACAGATTTTAGACACTTTGATAATGGCTAATATTTGGTTGGTTAACCCTTTGGCAAAAAGGATTATTCATACAAAAGTAAAAAAATCGAATGACATTTGGTTGCTGACATGAGACAAAAAAAATTGCAAAGTTGGTGAAAAGGCAAATTTGAAAAAGGGTGGAAGATTAGAAAGTTGGTTCTCAGCCACAAAGCGTCGATTTTTTTTCTTTGGTAATGCAACTTTGCATTGATCAGTCTATTAGATAACCAAGAGTTTTGTCGAGATCAACACCGCGTGTTCTGTCGAGATCAACACCAAGAGTTATGTCGAGAACTTCAACACCAAGAGTTCTGTCGAGAACTTCAACACCAAGAGTTCTGTCGAGATCAACACCGGGTGTTCTGTCGAGATCAACACCAAGAGTTCTGTCGAGAACACCCGGTGTTGATCTCGACAGAACACCCGGTGTTGATCTCGACAGAACTCTTGGTGTTGAAGTTCTCGACAGAACTCTTGGTGTTGAAGTTCTCGATAGAACACCCGGTGTTGATCTCGACAGAACTCTTGGTTATCTAAAAGTAAAAAAATCGAATGACATTTGGTTGCTGACATGAGACAAAAAAAATTGCAAAGTTGGTGAAAAGGCAAATTTGAAAAACGGTGGACGATTAGAAAGTTGGTTCTCAGCCACAAAGCGTCGATTTTTTTTCTTTGGTAAGGCAACTTTGCATTGTTCAGTCTATTAGATAACCAAGAGTTACACGAGATCAACAAGGTGTTCTGTCGAGATCAACACCAAGAGTTCTGTCGAGAACTTCAACACCAAGAGTTCTGTCGATAACTTCAATACCAAGAGTTCGGTGTTGATCTCGACAGAACTCTTGGTGTTGATCTCGACAGAACACCCGGTGTTGATCTCGACAGAACTCTTGGTGTTGAAGTTCTCGACAGAACTCTTGGTGTTGAAGTTCTCGACAGAACTTGAGGTGTTGAGATCTCGACAGAACATCCGGTGTTGATCTCGACAGAACTCTTGGTTATCTAAAAGTAAAAAAATCGAATGACATTTGGTTGCTGACATGAGACAAAAAAAATTGCAAAGTTGTGAAAAGGCAAATTTGAAAAAGGGTGGAAGATTAGAAAGTTGGTTCTCAGCCACAAAGCGTCGATTTTTTTTCTTTGGTAAGGCAACTTTGCATTGTTCAGTCTATTAGATAACCAAGAGTTCTGTCGAGATCAACACTGGGTGTTCTGTCGAGATCAACACCAAGAGTTCTGTCGAGAACTTCAACACCAAGAGTTCTGTCGAGAACTTCAATACCAAGAGTTCTGTCAAGAGTCCTGTCGAGAACTTCAACACCAAGAGTTCTGTCGAGATCAACACCGGGTGTTCTGTCGAGATCTCAACACCTCAAGTTCTGTCGAGAACACCCGGTATTGATCTCGACAGAACACCCGGTGTTGATCTCGACAGAACTCTTGGTTATCTAATACAGTCCACATGGTGAAATTTTTTTTTGAAAAAAGGTCATTTAAAATTAGAAGGACTGCATTGTTAATACCTGTTAATTCTATAGTACATGCCGAATGCTGATAAAAATGTTGATATATATACTTATATTCTACATTTCTTTGGAAAGGCAAAATGTTGTTTTTATATATCTGTAGAAATGTTGACACATATACTTCTACCCTGACAAATTATAAACAAAGTATAACTTCAAAATCAAAAGAAAAAATATAAAAGATACATAAAAAATGGGAACAGAGTACTATAAAAAACAAAGTAAAGATATATAAAAACAAAGTAAAGATACATATAAGTGCAAAAACAAAGTACATCTTTACAAATTTCATTTGTAACAATCCCTAAAACAACAATATTTGGGAACAGAATGCAGCTTGAAAAAAATGGAAGCAAGAAGCATAATCTCGTAGTATGGTACCAATAAATCATAAACACATACTCTGACAAAGTATAAACAAAGCATAACTTCAAAATCAAAAGAAAAACAAAGTAAAGAATCTTGCATAATCTTGCAGTGTGGTACCAATAAATCATAAACACATACCTCCAACTTATATTCAGCTCAACCCAAGTATGTTATCAAAGACAATGTCGCGGCAGATCTTCTGTTAGAAGGAAGAAGAAAACGCTAATAAAAACCTTTGGTTCAGAAGAAACATCGACTGGAAGAAAGGAGAAGTTGGGAGAGCAAACCGTGTGGCTGGTTGAGAAACAGATCTTCTTTGGAGACGAAACAGTGACTCGATTTTGGAAGAAGTGAGAGAGGGAAAGCAAACCGTGGGGTTGGTTCCAGATGCAGAAGAAAGACGCCAGCAGAACCGATGAACCTCGCCACCAGCAAGCAGCAGCAAGTCGACCCAGAAGCAGCACAAACTCGCCACCAGAAAAAAGAAATATGATGAGGTGAGAAGAGGTGACCAACTATGAGAGTTGGAGAAGAAGCATCACTGGAGCAGAACAGGTGAGATGGGAAAAAGAATAGATATTGGCGCTGCAAGTGGTTGATTTTCAATTCATTTGTGGGTTCTGAGAAAACATTGCATCTGTCAGACGTGAAACAGCGGGCTTTGTTCCAGCGAAAATCCCGGTTACACTCTGAATTTGAAACTCAGTTGTTATTTGTCTTTTCTTTCCGTAATGAAAAATTCTGACTCCCTTAGTGATTTAAAATTCCATTTTAGTCCCTTAATTGCTTAGTTGTCAAAAATATAAGAGATCTATAATTGTAAATAGAACACTATATTGTTTTATTAGATAGTTAATAGATTTGCTTAAATTGTGAGTATAAAGGGAACTGATTTATGTTTAAACATTTTTATTCTAAAAATAAGTTTGATATATAATTTAGTGTAAAATTTTCAACCCAATACAAAAGTTATACTTTATCACTACTAGTTAAATTTAGATTGGGATTTGAAAGCAAATCCAATTTTTGATTTAAAGTAATCAAATATTTTTTTATTTTTATTAAAATCGCATTTGTACTTATTCCTGAGTTTGTAGGAGTTATTATTTTTTAGCAGTCAGCCCGCTGCACCGTGCAGCGGTGGTAGAGGATCCAAGTCCGGGGACCTTTGCGCAGAGTTCGTGAAAAAATACTCTAGCATTTTTTTTTGAGAGAATCCGAGTGTGGAATGAGTTTTCGAGCCAGCGAATCTAGAGTCACGTGATCATAGTGTGACACAGTTTTATTGTTCGGATTTAGTTTTTTTTTTGTGTGTACGCAGTAGCCAGTAGAGTGCCTGTTTTCGCTTTCAGGCTTCGGCCTTTGGGCCTTGTTGAATGCATTCAATTTACCCAAAAAGAGTTTTAGTAAATACCACCCCGATTTTAGTAGCACGACATATATTTCCGCACGACAAACTGATTCACATCCGAAAATATTTCCAGACGGGGGTGTATGCTACTAAAATTGGGGGTGTATCTCCTAAAGCCAAAAAAAAAATGCTCCTTTGCGTTGTTACACATGTTAGAATTTGCGTGGACCCTGCCCTAAGTTTGAACCTTGTTAAAAGTTCAAGGCTTTTCTTTCCCTTATTAGCTGGACATGGCACGGGGTCCGGGACAAAGCCAATAACTTCATGGAACGTAAATATGAGCGTACCGTGCGTCCCTCTTGCCTACTTCTAAAATCAGCTTCTGTGTTTAATTTTGGCAGCAGCATTAATCTTTTTTAAATCCCATTGATTATTCATATTCTCATCATACAAAAATTGATCAAATATCATACAATTAAAACTTGTAAAATGATAATATATGGAGACTACAAAAGGACAAATGAATTGGATAAGCCTTGTGCCGTGCGTGTATTGTAATTTTCCTTACACACACACATTTACACATACTAGAGAAGAAATATGTATTACAGAACAGAACATTTTCACTTCGTTAGTTTACCTGGTTACATTTCCTTCGGACTTCACCCTGCATAATATTTGTGAGAACATTGGTAGAAGAAAGCTTAACAAATGCAGATGAGAATGCCTCGAAGAAGTAGCTCTGATCCATGGCAAACCTCATAACAAAGGGTGCAGTTCGAGGATCTCTAGAAATGTCCGAGTCAATACCAAACAAGCCTCTCCCCATTATAATGTCTCGGTAATAGTGGTTGTCAAATATCATGGGGGTCATGTCATTAGGCACAAATGTGAGGTTTGTGAGAGGAATCCCAGTTGGGCATGTTAGTCTTAGTGAGGCTTCAAAATTAAAATCCATCTTGTCCCCTATCCTTTGATCATGATACAATCTACCAACAATGTTTAAGCAGTGTCCAACACCTAGTGTATGTGCACCTGTTAATAGTAACAGTAACAGTTAAAAAACTATTGCTGGTCTTTAGCGACAGTTTTAAACTCTTTAGCAACAGAATTAAACATAGATAGCACAAATACCACAATTATAATTTTAAATTTTTTTGACATGGTAACATTATTATATACTATCTCTGTCCCTAAATATAAGCCCATTTTGACCAAAACACACAAATTAAAAAAATTAGTTAACTCGTTTAATTTTTGTATAATGTATATTATTTTTCCAAAACTATCATTCAATTATTGACTTAAGAGACAGAAATAATCACCCTATTTACTATTGACTACAAAAAACAATGTAAATTAATTAGGGATATTCTTGTAAAAAAATAATTAATGTACCTAGTAATTTGGAAATGGGTTTATAAAAAGGGACAAATTTTTTTTACAAAAAAAGCTTATATTTAGAGACGGAGGCAGTAACACATAACACTAATATAGCACATAAGTCTTAAATTAAAAGAGGAAATTTATGTTTTGAAAGTGAATATCAGACTCTATTCATTATAGATATAACATAATATATACTATAAATAGTGTCCATGAGCTGTATGGCTGCTATCTTGAGGTCTCCATGCTTCCAAGTCCGAGAATGAATCTCAAAATTTATTAGTGATTAGTGATGGCCCCAAAGATGTACGGGGTGTGCAACCGCACAGGACCCTATTTTTAAGAGGGTATCAATTTTTTTTACTTATAAATGTTGCTACATGTTCGGGTTGATAGATACATATTAACTAATTTTCTATAATTCTATCGTAATTTGTTGGTTTGGTTTGAATTTTTCAATGTTGCGGTAATCTTTAAATTTTCTTCTGCAATATTTTATTTCCTTGAGGTTATATTAAAACAATTAATGGTGGGTAAACAACCACTTTGGTACCTGAAAATGTTAGGCACCGTCACACTAGTCTCCGATTTTATTGAAATTACAAATTAATCCGTAAATACTAATTATTTAGTCACATTAGTCCTCAAAGTGACTACTTACTATCAGTTTGGTCCCTGAATTAAAATACAAATTTGGTCTCTCGGGGACCAAATTGACTAACAAAAGACACATTCGGGGATTAATCTGTAATTTCGATACTGTCGGGGACTAATGTGACAACGCCTCACATATTAAGGAAACAAAGTGGTTGTTTACCCAACTAATGACTAACTTTTTACACCTCTTGTTTGCCGAAGGATACATGCTTTTGATAATCAATATATATTTGACTTATAAAAAAACGGTTTTTATAACGTGTGCAATCTTGCACATGATAAGAATCATTAATTGTCAACTTTTTTGTTTATTAATTATTTACTTTCTTATTTATTTTATAGATTCACATTTATGTAATCTCTCTCTACTCATAAAATAGGAAACTATGTAATTAATAAAGAAAACTAATGATCTTTATCGTGTACAAAGTTGTACATGTTAGAAATACTCATAAAAAAATAGGGCATCAATTTTTCAGTTCACACAGGACACCCGAAATGTCAGAGACGACCCTGAGTGTGATTATATATATTCTCATGTCTTAAAATTTTAAGCTATTCCATACGCCAAAAAGAATTAATAGCTATTCCCACACCTATCCTTTACGGTAAAAAGGGTGAAATTTTTTTGAGTTTAATATTTTTTCCATGCAAATATACTAGTTTTTGCTTTTAGTCCCTATAAATTTTTTGTTTGTTTTTAGTCTTGAATCATAGGAAAAATTGTTTTTTATCCTTGTTGTTTTGGTTTTAGTCATTGTAATATTTGTTTATGTTGGATATAATCCCTGTAACATGTGGAACATCTTAAAATTTTAAGCTATTCCATGCACCAAAAAGAATTAATAGCTATTCCCACACCTATCTTTGTCCTTAAAAAGTGCGAAATTTTTTTGAGTTTAATATTTTTTTTCCATACAAATATATTAGCTTTTGCTTTTAGTCCCTATAAATTTTTTGTAATATTAGTCATTGTAATATTTGTTTATGTTGGTTATAATCCGTGTAATATGTGGATTATATTGATTTTAATCCCTGAAGTATAGATAATATAAAAACTAATTCTAACACGAAGAAATGTTATGGGATTAAAATAAAACAATAAGGACCAAAAGCAAATTTTTCAATGTTTTAAGGACTAAGGAAACAGAAAATTTTACAATGATTAAAAGCGAAAATGGATATATTTTCAGGAAAAGGTATTTAAGCCAAAACTATTTTAGTAAGAAGTGTGAAAAAAGATTTGGTGTGGGAATGGTGTAAATTTTTTCTTTTTGATGGAAATGGTGTAAAATTTTCAAAATGCCTTTATTTTGAGAACTCATTTTTCTACGTCAAGCTTCCCCAACAAAAGTGAGATTCACATATTTATGGTTGGCATGTCTTACCTAAAATGGAAACAGATTCTTGAATGCTCATTCCTTTAGATGTGAAAATGGATATAAAATCATCAACCGTTATTGTAGGCGAAGGAAGTTTAGCATCAGCCTCCTTGAAACTACAAGTTCTGGAATCTTTTCTTCCAAGTGGGACCTGTATCCGGGGTCCTCCAGAGAATGACACTGCTACCTTAGCAGCTAATACAATGATATCTGCACATGAAACCTGTCCTGGACATTCTTCTTCCAGTATTGATTTTATGTGGCTTATTGTTTCCCTCTTTCTGATGCCAAAGTTTCTAGAAGAAATCATTTCAGAGTTGTGAGTAAAGTAGTTGGAATCCAACAAAATTGAGGCATCACATCCCTGCATGAAAATGAATACAACAAACAAAACAAGTGAGGCTCTATAATCCCAGAATGAGAGAAGGAATTAAATTATTGAGAGAAGAGAATTACTCCAAGCAATTACCTGAACTTGGCAATCATGAAACATGAGTCTGAGAAATGCTGCTGGTGCAGTAGCATCTGTGAGGAATAAGCTAAGCAATTCTTTCTCGATTACACTTTCCAAGTTTGGACAAGAAAAGTTGTAGTAGTTGTAAGAAAGTAATTGGTTTTGTTTTACCCCAAATGAAAGTGGCATTGACATAATAATTATAACCACAGTGGCAAGCAGAAATATCAAAGGAAGCTGAGATCTTTCCATTTTTAATTTCCTCTGCAGAAAGAAGGAGAGTGTGCATGGAATGGACTCTAGACTCTAGTAGTAGTAAATTTATTGTGCTGTGAAGGATGTGGTTGGCATAATAGTAATAATTGAGTGCCAAATTAAGTGATAGCCTTGTCAACTCAAC